>OY728126.1:671779075-674246575 GCA_963277665.1 Viscum album
ATCAGATATATTCAGAGGAAGTTCCAAACGATGAGAAACTATCATGATATAATCAAGAATTTAAAAGGGATATATATAGGTATTAGTTTTCTATTATTTCCAAATATCATGACCTTATTCCATGTATAAAATCAAATTATTTCATTATCACCATCTTTAAACATCAGATATCATTACATATTAACTGAAAAATTGACTATGAGATACCATAATGTGATGCCAAATACCTGTAACCTTATATGTGATTTACTTAGCTATCTTTTGTACCAATAGATATGTATTTTAAAATTTTTCCTATTACATTTAATATTTTCACTTGTTTTCATGGAGCGATTCATTAGGAGCTATTGGAATGCTCACAAAAAAATTGTTATAAGAAAATTCAAACAAATGAGGGTGAAAACCATGAAACAATATCTCAAAATGTCCTATTGATTTTGAATGGTTATGTTATACTGGCCACTGTTCTGAGGATGATATGAGTAACTGAACCTCTTCTCATTATCCATATCCTTCATAATACTTCTTCAAAACATTTAGGTAAACCTCATATCCCAATGTGATAAAATTTATAGTGGTACTCCATGAAATATCCCAATGTTTTTCTATTACCATTATGGTAGGGTAATGGTTGTAACATCACCATAAAATTATGTATACCATTTATTACATACATAAATAATAATAATCAAGATAAAAACTCTATTATATTACATTTAATTTACCCCACCATATATACTCTTTCTTATCTCTATACATATTCATAATTCCAAAATGAATGAGGAATGATGAATAATGAGCTTTATCCAGCTTCGCCTTCCCTAAGTCTTGTATATTTGGGATACAAACTCTGTATATATACCTTATCATTCTTTCATAATCATGGTTAAACAAAGGATCATTTATCACATTCTACTATAGTTTCACATTCCCACATTTTCACCTCTTTAATCCTAACATGGATGGATGTTTGAACATTGATCTAAAAAATATATCATAGTTCCCCTTTCCTCATGATTTAATTATCTTTATTCTAAAAATACATAAATATTGTATCTTTTTAATTTCTCTTATTCAATAAACTAGTATTGTTTTTATGTATTCTAGTATTAACCACCTTATTATTCCTCATAGAATGTTTGTTTATTGAGAATTTATAGTCATTAATCAACTCCAATCATCTCTTTAGGAACATATTCATCTATTTTTACATGAATATATACATCAATATTTTTT
Organism: Viscum album; assembly: GCA_963277665.1. NCBI lineage: Eukaryota > Viridiplantae > Streptophyta > Magnoliopsida > Santalales > Viscaceae > Viscum > Viscum album. The sequence continues at coordinate 671,780,312 of OY728126.1, forward strand.
GATTACTATATATATCACAAAATTTAGAAAAAATATATTTTATTTATATTTAGAGATTAAAATTTTATTCTTCCAACATCAAATCATGATTCAAGTCATTTTTATCATTAATTTTAAATTTGTGTGAGGTATATGCTATCACAATATCATTTTAAATGAGGAACTATCCCAGTACCTTATTTGATGCATCAATAAATATTATAGACCCATATCCACTATAAGGAGGTGTATAAAAAATGTATTAACCATCATTCTTTTCAAATATTTGAAATTTTATTCACATTCATCTGTCTAAAGGAACATGCTTTCCTTCTTAGTAAACCTGGTTATTAGATTAGATAGTTGTGAGAAATATATCACAAAGTGTCATTTGTTTCCTACAAACTGGAACATAACTACCATGGTTACACTATCCCATTTCTCAATAACTTCCATCTTTCAACTATCCATAGACATACCCACAAAAGTGATTATATGACCCATTAATGAAACATTTTGTAACTAGAATTCAAAATTGATGAATTTTTCATAAACCATTTTTTCCCATAGGTTGTTCCACACAAGAATCAAATTTTATTCATTCTATCCAATTCACATTTAATCTATAATAATATTTTCTTCAAATACTTCAACAAAACAATAAAGTTATTCTATAAACATTGAATTCAATAAATCCATGATTATCGAAGGGGAATTGGTAAGTCCAAATGGCAACACTAAATATTCATAATAAACATACCTCATACATAAGGTTTCACTAGATATATCCTCCTTCTTGACACCTAATTGATGATATCCAGAACAAAGGTAGATATTGTAAATGAATTGAGATATACATATTTGATCAAAAATGTAATCAATATGAGGTATAAAATAATTCTTCTTGATAGTGATCAAGTTAATCTCTTAATAATCAATGTAAATATACATTAAACCATCTTGATTCTAAAAAAATAATATGTGAACCTCATGGTTATGTAAATGGGTGTATGAATCCCTTACAAATATTCTACTAGAGTTTCTTCTTCAATTCAAGAAACTCAATCGGGTTAATTTTATGTGGATTCCTTAAATTGGGTGTAGCACCAAGTACGTTTTCTATTGAAAAATCATCTTCATAATTTTAGGGGAATACTAGGAAAGTATTCTTAAAATACATCATCACAATAATTAACAATAACTTTATCATTTATGTTGAATTTATCCCCAACCAATTTAAATGAACAACCCTATTTAATGTGTTGTAAGACCTATACAACGTATGTAACTTATATTTTATGTTCATTTTCATCATCACACTAAAATATGGTAATTCGTTAATTTGGAATATTTTACATGAAATCCGTTACATAGAATTTGATATGGGATCTATATATAGAGATAGAATACATGCCCAAAATTACATAAAATTTCATTAAAGGGAGAATCAAAATATTTATAGGAATCACATTCCCAAAACTCTTATTATAGAGGAGATAAAAAACATGATAAGTGTTCATTGTAAAATTATAAGGTTTTACTATTAATTAAAAATACAATCAATGTGGTGGTGATATGATAACCTTAGTAAATTCATTAGAGATTAAATAGTGGGTAGATCTATAATCAAATAAAATATTTTTTGTCCAGGAGTGGATGGTATGCAAATCATTCACTTCATCAATCTCATGACCAACTCAAGTAGTTGTGATCACATGATATTTACATTTCACTATGGTATTAATAGGTTTTTGAAGTAAATTGTTATCAGTAACCCTCATATTCATGCACAGATTTTCAAAGTGTATATATTCCTTGAAATTATTGAATTGGAGTGTAGGTGGAACATTATGTTGAACTTTGTCACTACTCATTTCACTAACTATCATCTTCATATCACTTCATCATTTTTTTCTCAGTGAAATTATTTTCTATAGTTATGTAATTTATAAAACTATATATGTAAATTTCCATAGTTCTTCCCTCTACACTATTTAAATGATTGAAAATTAATTTTCTTTCCATCCATATATTTATTAGTAGGATTTCCTCAAAATTAAAACATTCTCTTCCCCCCCCCCCCATAACTTTGAGAACCCTGAGAGTCTCTAATTTATAGATACATATTAAGAGAAAATAAATGGATTTATTAACATCTATAAAATTATTATATAGGCAATGCTATTTGAATTATTTAGCTCAACCAGTTAAATAATCAGTCAAATTTTCTTTCATGATCGATGACAAAACTAGAAGCACGCCTTGCATGTTAGATGAAATTATCGTCATTGGTATTAATGGATTCATCATAATTATTCTTTAGTTCTATAAATTCCCTTTATATTTTCATGCGAATAGTTTTTGGAAAATAAATATTGAAAAATACCTTCTCAAAATCTTCCAATGTTATGTAGTTCACTTCCCCATATGGCCTCATATTCTTAATAAGAGTCCAACATTTATATTATTCACCATAAAAATGACATATTTCTAGTAAAACTATTTTATGTTATGAACACTATATAATTGAAAATATCTTGTCAGTTGGGATAATCTATTTCATGGATATTATTATATTAAAGGAACCACTAAGGGAAGGTGGATGTTGCCACATAAATGACTAAATAGTGAGTTTTTTTCCTTGTAATATTTGGAAAATCAACATGATTCATTTTACCATTCATATGTTGGGAGACATGTGTAATAATAGACACTATATGTTTAATCCAAGATTGTACTACATATGGTTTTTAATGAGTATAGTTGTTTCATTTCTTATCATATTTAGTATTAACATAATTTCTCCTTGGTCCAACCATTGACTAAGACCAAAAATCAAAGTGTCAGAAATAATAATAACATGAGTAATCAAGTAATCCTTAAAAATTAATCATGAAACATTATTTTTAATCTAGTAAACTTTTGGATTAACCTAGGTAATTAATGTTGATCATCTATTCATATCCTTCATAATGGTTCAGAAATAAAATTTTAATTTACTCAGGCATATCCATAATGAGTGTTGGGATATGTGTACAGTATTAGGACCACACATAAAGAACCACAGATGGTATAGTTAATACCCATTCCACAACATTAAATGTTATTATCTCTAGGTGAATTAGTCCAATAACCACATACACATTCCAATATCTTGAAAGGGATATATTTTCAATGAAAAACACACAATATCTACTTTACCAAATCTTTAGTACTTTGTCCTAAATATAGAATTATCCAAATTTTTGTCAATAACATTATATAATCCCATTATTAAATGATTAACTAAACCCTACTTTGATAAAAACTAGTGGGACACAAGAATTTAATACATATATATTACATTATGTTTTTATTAATATTCAATAAAAATCATAATAAGGGACTCATACGAGCCATAAAAGGTTATATTCATTGTATACTAGATACATATCATCTTATTTTCTAATTAATCCACAAAATATCCCATATATATCTTCTCATATAGTACACTTATTGTAAATACCCTTTTAAAAACATATTTCATCGATTGGGGAAAGGAAACATAAGATATGGTGAGCTCAAATGTTGTGTAAGGGTTAAAAAAGAGATATCAATCAATCCATGATTATAAGGGATCACAAGATAAACATACAAGTATGTTCACATCATTATTACTTTTTAAAATAATACATAATTAGTCAAATATAAATAATTATAAATTCTAGGAAAATTTTTTTCTTAAAAAATACATATGGAAAAAGTGTTTAGAATCATTAATATTAAATCATGATCCCTAAGAACATATCATAATCATGAAACAAATGTTTTTGGAATAAAAATAAGAATAGATAATCGTTTTCTTATTTAAGAATAATTGCTGATATTATCGCATCGTATTGGGTTAACTCTTCATTATATCATTTACATAGTTAAGGATCACTCCAAATGATATCATAGGTGATAGAGCCCCTAACTAAACTGGGTTCACTCACCATTCCAACCCTTATTATCTCATTAGAGTTTATCATTATCCAATGCATTCTAGGGATATATAAATCATGTCCCACCCATAACATAATTAAAATCATACATATGTGTTCCATGATATTATAAAACATTCACCATAATATTATATCATATTTTTTAGAATGGAAATTATTTGCATAAAAATTTCATCATTTCATAACCCATGGGAAAAAGTGGGATTCATAAATGTTCCATCATGAAATAATTGAATCGTGTGAAAAAGATAAGTTTAATAGAATCATCCTTAGTTTATAACAATACTAAGTAATTAAAAAATAGAAATTTTATTATATCATAATATCATGTCCATTTTGAATCATAAAAATACTTAATGGATTTTTACATAGATTAATAATACCTTTAAATGTTAATTTTAACCTTTCCTTGAATACCTGAGAAAATTTCATTCTCTTATTATAACATTTTAACTAAAAATCCAAGAATATTTAAAAAATAATTTTCTTTTAAAATATCCATTGAAACTTTTAATATAATATTCAATGAAAATAATGGTTGTTATGGTATAAAAATTCATTCATGGAATATACATTAATAGAAAAAATTCCTTTCAAATTGTTATAAAAGTTATAAAATAGATTGTTCAGAAAAGTTTTAAAATGATTAATATTTAAACCATTGAAAATAAATATAAATTTATTGAAACAAAACATTTTAAAAAAAACAAGGTTTACGTGTTAACTTTCATAACTTATTTTGATATTTATGGGCACATAAGAAAAATTTAACCTAAAAATTTGGAAATATGTTATGAATTTATTTTAAAAAAATTCTCAATAAATTTTAACACTAGAGAGAAATAAATTATAATAATACATAAATTACAAAAAAATCTTGATAGGATAATAAAATATATTGTTTTTAAAATATTATATCCATATATTTTCTTGAAATATAAATTTAGCCTATATAATTCTTTAAAAGAAATAAGATTGTAACATGAACCCTTATCGCTTTAGTAACTTTTGAATCATAACCCTCATGAATTAAATAACGTAAAATTAAATATTAAATACCATTAACATAATTTAATTCATGATAAAACATATAAAAGGATGAATATATGCACCTCATTAAATAAGATAGTGGTATAACATTACATATGTCACAATTAATATAATTTGAGATGTTAAACCATTACCTCAAGTCTCAAATTTCGTCATACACATTCAGTTATACTGTATAATAAATATATATTTATTATAAATTTATTACATAACCATATTCATATATAAATTAAAATTTATAATTTCTAACTAACCAGTTAATAAAAATTCTTCCTTAAATTGGATATTCAAGAGAAAATTTGCATGTTTTCCTTGAAATTTTATGTTCGATTGATCCTATACTTGTTCCGTGATCAATGATTAATAATAAATATTATCTAAATAATGATATAATTTTAATATTTATTCATTATATAAACATTTATTAAGATTCAAAAAAATTGTTGGCGAAAAATTAATTACATCACTTCCTGAAGACAGTAGTCTGTAGGTACACATGGGTGATGTTTTCATTTTTTGATAGATACAGTAGACGTAATGTAAATTAAAATTAACATATAAATAATATTTATTATATTATTTCAATAATATATATTCATTAAATTTTTCATTACTTACATTTTGTAAATAAAAAATGAAAAATAAATCACATCGCTTTGTGGAGGCAGTAGTCTACACTTACCCACTGGTGACTCTATCATTTTCCAATGAATGGAAATGTAAGAAGGTTGATAAGATATGTTAATTATATAAGAATAACCTTTTCATAAATATTATATAATTAAATTAAAACCATTATAATAACTATCCATGAATTAGGATTATGGAAAATTAATCATATCACTATGTGGAGGTGGTAATCTACACATACACAAGTGTAATACTTCCATTTTTCATTTTATTGAAATGTGGTTTAAATTTAAGAAGTAATAATCCCAATAAAAATTAATTATATTTAATATAATAAAGTAATAATTTTAAAATATATAACACATATTTTTTGTTAGAAGAATAAAATAAAATTTAATGTATTCAAATAAGTTCTATACCACTTTTGATAAACCTCTTTTTCATACTCCATATAACGTGAAGGATAATATTATTATCTAAAAAATAACTATAAAATGTGTTCAGTGATGTTTTTAAGGGTTTATATTCGTTATTTTATAAATTAAAAGGTTCAATGAATGTTATGAAGTGTGTAGAGTATGTATCCTTTTATAATGGAGGGATATGACATCCTTTGAATTTTATAGAAAACAAATATATAATAACATATTAATAAATTCAAGTGTCACTAAAATTAAAAGTATTTGAATATATTATGGATAAGGTATGAGTTAAAAAATTCAAAAAAAATCTTAATGTACTTTGTGATATTTTAAAATATATATCTTAGGTTACACCCCTAGTAAACCCTTTTAAGTCAAACAATGATAAACAAATTTTACCATATTCAAAATTTATAATGAACAAATGTTAATTTGAAAATATGACATAATAATTATTATTTTGATTCAAAATATGGAATGAATTTCACAATATTAAATTTATATATGTGGATTAAATGCATTTTGAAATAATTGTACTAACTACAAAAAACCTGTTTTTAGAAAAATAAAATTTTAAAAATAAAATCTTGTTTATCTACATTCCTTGACATGTAAAAATTGTTTAGACGAATGATAAGATATTTTATTTATTATATTTCAAAAAAATAATTTAAATCATCTATAATTAGATTTTAATTTCATTTATTAAGATAAAAACATATTACACCCATAAAAAACAGATTTGTAGAAAAATAACTCTCTTTGCCTTAAAATTATTTTATTTTTTATTCGATCCAATTGTTGACCTATGATTTCATTTTGATAATATATAAAATACTTTTTTCTTAATATTTATATTCAAATTAATAAATTCTAATCCAATAATTTTCAATAACTATCACATTATATAATGTAAATGTTAATAGTATATTGAGGTTCTTTGTTGTTCATAGAGAAAGATATCATAGAAATCATATTTCTTTAAAAAGAGTAATATAATAAAATATTATTATTTTATAATAAATATTAATAAATAAAAATTAGAGGTGTTGATTTCATAAATACTTATACTACTAACAAAATAGAATTTTTTCTATTGTATGTTTCAGGAAGACCTATAATGAAATCCAAAGTGATATTTTCCAATTTACATACATTTATGGGAAACTGTTGTAGAATTCCCTTTAACATATTATGTTCATACATAAATTAATAGAAAACCAATCATTGATATATATCTTATAAAATATCCCCTTTATATTATTTCCCTAGAAATATTTCTTCATATCTCTATACATACTTGTTCTTGAATATTATAGAGAATAATTAGATAGGTGTATCATCAAATAGCTCCTTTTTCAAATATGATATTTAAGGACACATTCATTTTCAGAATCGTATAAATACCTTAGTAATGATGTTAAACCTAAGAACATTCATTACCATCTTCTATAGATTCAAATCCTCCTTCTACCCCTCTTTTATCTCCACATAACATGTGGTGGAATATTTATTTGGTAATTACTAGATATCATCCCCTCTCTTATGATTTGAATGTATATCCATTGTCAATATAGGAAATCTAGATCTCTATCACCCATCATCATGTGTACTTTAACATGATCATTCCTACTCAAATTTTCATCCACCTTGTTTTACTTCCTAGGGTGTCAATGTATTGAGAATTTATAGTCTATAATTTACTCCAACCATCCCCTTTGGACCATGTTTAACTCCCTCTATGTGATTATATACATTAAACTATTCGGATTAATATATATTTCACAATTTTCACCATAAAGATAATACCTATTTAACATTAATTTAAATATTACCCATGTAGGATTCAAATCATATGTCAGGTAATTTTCATGATAGACCGTTTATTTATATTAAGCATAAGTTAACACTATTCTACCGTGTATGTTGAAACATCACCATACATTATTTGATGCAACATTGTATGTCAATAAACCTTATCAACTATAAGGTAGTATTATTACAAATGTAGTGACCAATATTCTCTAAATATCCTTAATCATTCATATAAAATAAATTTAATACCTTTCAGGTTAACATGGATAGTGGATTGAAAAGTAGTGATAAATTTATCAAAACGTGTAAATATTAAACACTCAATATAATAATGTTTTAGATATAAATTATAATTTTTTCTATATGATATTAATCAGTCACCTATATCATTGAATCATCCAAAAATATACCTTATCTTACGATTACATGTCCCAGTAATGATATTTTATGTATACAAAATTCACATTAAAAAAATTTCCATACCTCTTCTACTTTCTTAAGGTATTAAACATAATTGCAAGTGCACAAGATGTTTCTATCCCATTTTATTCTCATTCCTTATATATCGTAAATTATACTTATGATTTTGTGGTTTAAATTCTAAATAATGTTTTTATTTTTTTTACGTGATTCTTAACAAGATTCTATATTTTTTAGTAGATTATAAAATTATGAAAGTAATATAAAATTTTTAAGTAAAATTTTCATTTTGAGTTCTTATTGTAATTTTAGTTATGTTTGTAAACACCAATAAGGTTTAATTTCATAATAAAAATATTCTAAATTGTAAGAGTATTTTCGTTATAAAAATTCCATTTTTAAGAGTAGATATGATTCTGTATGAGCCTTTTTGTAATTTTGTGTGAGTATTTAAAATTCTATAAGATTTAAAACTTTTATAAGAGTCCTTTATTATTATTATAAAAGTTAGTTATGTGATTTATGTAAGGATCAATTATTTCAATAAGAATCATTTATTTCCATAAGATACATTTATTTCTTAAAGGTAATTTAATTCTACTATAGTTATTCCTCAATGAATGTTTTCAATATTCCTAGTTTCATCTGTAATCTTGAATTATGATTTTAAATGGAATATCAAATCATAAAACCCTTAAAAATATTCACTTATGTACTTAAATAATAATTAATTCACATTGTAATATTTTAAAACTATGATTATGGGGAGTATAAACATTAATAATATGAAGGTAACAAAGATTCATAATTCCAAGGGGGTTAAAGGGAGTTTGACCATGTATTAAATAGGGAAAACAAAAAATATAGAATAATTTCATGGAATATTTTTTTTTAAATTTCGGATTCCACTATCTCACTCATGTATTCAATATTCCGAGCCCAGACATTAGAACAATTCCCTTTTCATTCACCAGGCCTTTTGAGTTTAGCTCAATTTTATTCCATGGATTATTTTTTATGTGATCATTCCTCTATTCATATTCCTATTTAATATGTTATTGTATAATCTATTGAGGTAGGGGATAAAGTAACTCGCTTTTATAATGTCAAAATTACTGGGTTTCCATGATTTTTTTTCATATGGTTTATAATGAGAATTAACCTATAAAAAGATAAAATTAGAAAGTTAGAATGAAGGGGGAGAGTGTATCATGTGGGAAAACACGTTGATTATTATAAAATTCATGATATTTCTACTTCTTGAAAATTTCATTTTTCTTTTTTGATTAAATTATAAGGTAACCTTTCAAAAAAGGATAACTATTTATACATGGTAATGAATGGTACATTTTTAAATCTATAAATTTTTTTGGTCTATACCTTCCTTAAATAGTATGAGGAACTAAAGAATAAAAATATGATTTATTATGTGTCTATTTCTAGTTGTGGTCATAATTTTTTTGGATTATTGTTTTTTTCTATAAACTAGATGGTCTTAGTTCATTATTTCATGTGGTTATGGAAGTGTAACTTTTTCATGTAATGGGAGTAATTTTAGTTGATATTATAGTAGTTTTTTGAATGGTTCATCATTAATGTTGTTATAATGGATGATTGGATTTTTTTGGGAGAGATTTGGTAGTCACATGTTAGAATTGAATTAAATATAATATGATTTTAATAACTAATATAATGATAGTAAATGTGATAGAGTTATATATGTGTTGGTTGATTACTCAACTATGTATTTGTAAAAATCATGGGAAAAGGGATGAAATAGGATTAGTGTTTTCATATGAATTGGTTTTCATTAAATATTATTAATTAGTTGTATAATGGAAATAATATCATTTGAAATAACAAATCAATAACAAATATTAAATAAACAATGTGTAATTTATGGTCATTTTTAGGGCTAAATTTTAAGGAGTTGTGGTGCTGGTTTATGTATAGAGTTATTAGTTGTTTTTTGTGAGGGATAGTAGATATTTTAGGATTTTTAATCATTTGTGTAACTATTTTGGGAAAACATATTGATTGAGATTTAGTGTATGTCTATGACTTGTATATATTAAATTTTTGTGATTTTTTATTCACCCCACTCATGATGGATTACCGTACCATCACACAACGTTTTTGGGTTTCTAATGTGTTCCCCAATATCAATGTTGTAAAGGGAATATATGGAAGGATACTTTCTCTTACCCGATCTCTTTTTTAGAGTTCGTTATGAATGTGCTGTAATTGATTTAAATCAAAATTGCACTGATGTGTTATGTATGGGATGATGATTTCCTATATTGTAGGGGTTGTGCATGATAGAATAGATCATGAGGTTTTTATATTTTGTGTTGGAGATATTATAAAATAAGAGAAAAATGATTTGTGAATGAGGTAGGTATTTATTGTATTTATCTATGATTTTAGGTATATAGATATACATATGAGGTTATGATGATATAAATGGGATTGGAGTACTGGAAAATTTATCATCAGGGTGAGAGAGAGGAAAACCAATTGGTTAGTATTATGAGGTATCCAATTTTTTATATTTATTGAGATTATTTTATTTTATTTGGATATGTTTTTTGTGGAGTTTTCCTTGGTGATAATGGGTGTTAATTGACCTAGCATTGATGTGTGTTGATTTTGTATTTATTCATAGAAACATTAGTATTCTTCTTCCACATTTTCCTAAGAGGTTATGAGGATAATACTTCTTAGTAAACTTATATTTTCACACCATATATATAAAACTACTTTATAAGAATCCAAGAAGGATTTTGTGACTAATCTAGATAACCCAATCTTGGATCATGAGATTTCTATTAGAGTTGTTTCCTAGGAGTAAATTTTGGTATTTATTTTATAGTCTTCTATTTTTATGTAATTTTTGTACATTGTGGTTTATTATTTAATATTCTTATATCTTAATTTATAATGTTGATCAGTGGTTAAACATTATATTCCTTTGATTTATATGGGTAATTCTCCCAATTTAAATGACTTATACCCTTTGTTCTAGACTCCAACTACAGGAATATGGTATGCTAGACTCAAGGGTCACTATTTCCTTCAAAACATTCCTAATAGGGGTTACTAGTGGAAATAGGATATGAACAAATGGAATTAAAAATATAGAGGTGAGGTAGGATGGAGTTTGTAATTAGGTATTGGTGAGGAATGCATATGTTCAGTAAAGAAACAATTACATCAAACCTAAGGTGAAATTTTTCAAGGGAGATCAACTAGGACATAGGTTATTATAGACCCTTGTGATTTGATATAAGGACCTTAAGATTATTGTACACCATATGGGAGTTGATACTAATTGTTGGGTGGAAATATTGAATCATATTTGTTTTAATGCGTGTTTGTATTATAGTGATTTGAAAAAATTTAAAATGATTCAAATTAATTTATTGATAAATTTATTCGATACTATTGAGATAATGTGTTTATTTTTGTACTTATAGGGGTGTCATATGGTCCTCATTCTTGTGTGGTTTACGTTGGTGGGGATTGAAAGACAAATTAAATTGACTCTAGAATATTTTTTGTAACTGAGGATGATGAGGATTAGAATATAATTTTGTGTTATTAACTATGGTATGGATAGGAATACTATGATGGAAGTGTAACCAATTTGGAGACAAAGTGCTGATTTGAGGAGCATAATATTTCCTTTCATTTGATCTAATGATGTTGGGAGTATTGGGTTATGTTCTCCATCATCCATATGTGAGGAGAATCCCACTATTGGTTAATTATATATCTCAAGGAATGTATTGAGACCATTGTTTTTTGGGATGATTTTCAGAGGGAGTTTAATGGTGAGTTCCTATCATTGTAAATGAGGGAATAAAAGATATTTGAGTAGCTCTACATTTAGTAGGAGTAATTAAGTCCTTATGAGCTTTGGATTCTTACTAAGTATCTCTTTCTCTTCTCCTTTGATCTTTTCCTTGATGAGGAGCCTAGATCATGAAATTTATAGGAGATCCTGCAAACATTTATTTGATATACACTCACTTTATTTACATTGCCAATGTATTTTGAAGTGAAAAATAAGGACGAGGTTATCGAGATGATGTATGTGCGGCTAGAAAAACATTGGGAGGGAGATCATCAACACTTCCAAATGGTTAGTTCTTAAGAGAGAGTATCTCATATTTCCAGTCAATAATGGTTCAGATTCATGTGCAGTCAGTCCAAGACATATTCTTCTCATTTCTAACAAGCTTAAAATTCTAATGTATCCACTAATTTCTTTTTTGTGTTTTATTCTATAACATTTCATTCCTTTATTTTTTACACCATGTCCCATGCAATATAATTCTCTAGGGAGAGGAATTAAATTCATATGGTCTTGATAAAACTAGTAGAATGTTAGTATAGTTTTATTTGATATATGGTATGGTTTTGAGCTGATGATGGGGAAACATAAGTTTCTTTTTAAATTCACATTTCTTTAGATACAACCATACGATGCCTTACTTGGATTGTATTGGATATTTTTTTGGTGTGGTATACTTTATTATTTCTAGACGATGGTTATTTCATGTGATGAGGAGGGATAATGTGTGGTATTCATTATCGAGTGGGATTATCGCATTATAAAAAATACTTATACTAAAATAAATTTATTGATAGAGAATATATATTCTTGTAAAAAATGAACAATTATAACAGATATTATGTATTTTAAATATTAAATTTTAACACAAAAATTTATGTTTACCAACATATATATCAATTTTTATTAATTTTTAATCCCAAAAAATATTTTTACGAACAATTTAATTTGTTAATTTAACATATTAAAACCATTTATTTTTACCACCAAATTAATATGTTATTATTACTCATTTTTAACAAAAAAAATTCTAACCTATAATTTTTTATCAGTTATTTATTCAATAAAAAATTAATTTCACATCAATAATGGTTCTTACTATTAGTTAACTATTTACTAAAAAAGTGTACTACTATTAACAAAAATAAAAATACTTATTTTAAAAACCTCTATGTTAATCATAAAAAATTATGTTTTTAAAATACTAAAAATATTTGAAATAATTTGAAAATTTCATCCAACATAAATAATATTTGAAATATAATGAAAATTATATTTCAAATACATTTTATCTGTGTTGAAAATTAAAGAATATCAAAATGGTAGAGTGTAAAAAAATAAAAAAAATTATTGTAAATAAATGTCAAACATATTACCTCCCAAATTAGTGTGTCTTCCTATGAATCCCTTCTCATCGCTTATTTATCACCCCCAACACCGGTGAACTCTACCAACACTAATAAACTTGGTTCATTATCATCACCCATACTGGCAATCATACCCCCCAGGATTCTATACAATCTCTTATGCCCCCATATTCTGATTCCTTATTTAATTTTTCAACATTCAACTAAAAATAAAAATTTATAGGAGGATCATGAATATAAAACCTTTTCTCATTCAATTAGTTAGTGATTGGGCCTGTTATAAGGAAATCAGTTTTTCAATATATGTTTTAATCCCTCGAAATAATGGGTTTGTGATGTTTAAATTTAATATAAACCACAGTTTTAGTTCAGTTAGGATGTAATGTGTTTTCAATTTTTTCTCTAGAGGCACTCCAGTTATTTGAGTTTGGCATCATCAGTTGCACACATCAATTCTCTTTGCACAATTTTTTATTTTATTCACTTTTCATAGAAATATTATAATGAATTTGAGGACATAGGATGAGAGATTATTTGATTAATACCACACTCTACATTATCTAATTTAACATAAAGATGTCTTAATATTTTATTTTATTATTGAGGAAATATTTCATTTATAACATCAAAATGGTGAAAAAAATAGTTGGATGTATATATAATTTAATAGATGGAAAACTTACAACCTTTATTCCAATATTTTCAATATTTTTTTCATTTCCTCAATATATATTTGTCCATGTGAGTCATGAATTGTAGGATAAAAAATAGAAATTAATATGCCATCCTCTATGTGATTTAGTTGTGTTTTTGGATATTTTTTTTCCACATAGAGTATTCTTTTAAAAACTTATGACATTGTTAATTTTCGTTATTTGTGAATAATAATTATCTTTATATGAATGGGGATGTCTTGGGTGTATTCTTTGAATACTTTAGAAAATGTTTGTGAAATTTACAAGATCAGATGTATTTAGAATATGTCTCTAACTAATTCAGATGCAGCCTCACCAACAATACTTAATAATTATAATTACATGGTCATTTTAAGAAATTGAAGATTGATTTATACTATTACAAGGATTATTTTATATGAATCTTATGCCTTATCATATATAATTATTTACTTTTAGTTAATGATTTCATAAAACAAAGGATCTAGTTGCGTGGAAATCTAATTTATAACTTCACCTCAATCAGTACACCATGTTTGGTGATGTTTTTTTTATATATTTCCCTTTTTTTAAATCATCTTGAATATACTAATAAATTTCAAGCTAAAATACTTTTTTCATGTTAGATTTTGTGTCACATAATTATCAAATAATAATTGATGTTTATACATAACATTCAATTTATAGAAACATTCAAATCTAGGTGATATGTTCTATCAAAACTCTTTGTATACATTATGCATAAAAAATGTTAATTTACTTGATTATTCATGTTCTTTAGATCTTTTCAACCATATAAAATATTGAAAAAACTATTCATAGTATTTTTTCATAATTTTGTTTATTATGGGATTTCTATTTTTTGGTCAAATACTTATTCATATTCCCAACATATCTATATGAGATCAACATTAATTGTTATTAAATCTTCTTATCTACAAATATTTCCTAATAAAAAGACACTAATTAATATCACTATATTTTTTTGAGGTATCTAATGTCATTATGTAGTTATATATTATTACATAAAATAAAAATTCTTTAATTATTTCTCTTTCCATTTTTTAACAATATAACTTTCCAATAACATCTCTTAAATATTTCATTAGAACTGGTTAATTCCACAAGAAATTGTCATTAAGTCATGTCATATAGTTAATTTTTGTGACCATTGAATTGTTTCAAATATTTTCATTCCAAAACTATTATTGATATTTTGGTTTTCCTACACATAATGTTCTAGTTTTGATATAAATTTTATTTACAATTTTTTTAAGAAAAATAAAATATACATCATTATGTTTTTTGTTTTATTTTGAAAAATAATTATTAATGTATAGGACAATAGTTTGAAGTGTTCCAAACATAGACTAAAATTGTTGTTTTTTAATGATTTTTATACGGTTTGTTGACCAAAATAGATTCCAAACATTCTAATAATAATTTATTTATTTTGAATACTGATTTATAATTTTATATAATGACTTTCCAAAATAGTCTTAGGATTCATTTTTTAAACCTTTTTTAGATCATTTTTTATATTTAGGTAACTTAAAAATTAGTGAGGATGATATAGGGTGAGATCTGGGTTTTAGTGGATATATTCACTAAAGGATATTAGAAATAAGCTATAGAATATTGCTCAATAAAATTTATCTTCTTCTAATCATCTAAAAAATAATAATAAAAACCTATATAAGTCTGAAAGATCTTCGACCCATGTATATAAAATCATTCAAATAACTCTGGTGAGTTTATAAACCCAAAAAATTTATTTTTTTCTAAACTCATTATTCTAATATTCTCTTCAAAAGGATTTTTCACTATTGGTATACTTATCTCTAATATAAAATATGAAAACTGATTTTTCATAACTATTTTTTTCAATCAAATTTATCATTCAAATGAACATAAAAAACATATCTTCAAATAATTTAGATTAAATTTTATTCTGATTATTACCATGATATTTTAATTAGTCAAATTATATACTAATTTTTTATTTTCAGATCAAATAACACCATGGATAAACAGATTAAACAAAAGTGGAATATCCTAAGCCACCACAACATCAAGATTTATAGAAATTATTATATTGAATATTATCAATACTACAGAATATATGATCTATTGTAAAATATTAACATAAATTATATACCAATGGAATGATACCATACATTTTTTAATATACAATTTTAATTACAAATTATTTCCCACTATTAGGTATATTTATTATTTTATTATTTTCAAGCACTCAATTAATCATATGTGAAAGGAAATTCATTTCCAAAAAATCAGTGGTTATTTTATCAGTTATTTGATTTGGTGGTTTCATTAGAATATTGAAATACTCATTGATTTTAAAATATAGATATTTCATTTAATTAACTTCTATTGCATGTTAAATTTTTTGTGTTGTTTCAATTTTACATTAAATATGTTGAATGTTTTTTTGATAATTTTAAGAAACATTTGTTAACAGTCTATTTGAATCTCAACATGGAAAATGTTCAATGTTTTTATTTTCAATGTAAATAGATGAATTTTTTATTAGAAATGTTTAATTTTATTTTCTTCAGTATGATTTAGTATTAGTATTTGTTCTCCTTAAAATATTAATTATTTTTAGGGAGTTTTTTTGTCTTTTTGGATAAAACCCCTATTAAACATTTAAAATAATCTCATTAATTGAGAATTGTTTTAAATATAACTTCTTATTTAAATTCCATAATTTAATATTTCTATTAATTTTTTTCAATTTTATGAAATAAAATTTTGAAATTTTTCTTATTGAAATTCACTTCCTATTGATATTTTATATGTTGATATATATTTTTTTCTCAGTAAACATTGTAATTGCATCAATCATAGTTTTATTCTAATTTTAACTTATGAATTGATTGTTCCATTAACAAAAATATTATTTTTCACTTTCAAACAAGATGATATGTTTTTGAATTTTAATATATCCTATATCCACTCTAGGGAACTTATTTCATACATCATAGACTTGTTTCAAACTATAAACTATTTTTTATACTCAATATAGAATGAAATATATTAATTTTTCATAGTAATCTTTTTCTATATATTTTTTCATTATATATGCTATAAATCATATAAGTTTTCAAATATTTTTAATCATTTCCAGCTATTTATTTTCAAAATTTATGCATCTTATATAGGTTCTAATAAATAATTTTTGGTAGTTATGACTCTACAGAACCTTCAATAACTTCATTGTATAATTTAAAATGTGGAAATGATATTGTTTTTCTATGTTTATTTGGTCTATTTATTCAGGTTGTGGTTCACTATATTGCCTTTTCATTTTTTTGGTTATTATTCTATATTTCTGTTAGTTGGTATTTTTAGAGGTCTCTATTATCATATCTATTCTATTTTGAAATATTGGTCATTGGTGTGTGCTACTCATGAGTGGATACCAAGGTAGACTATATTAAAGGATCTTAATTTCAATGTTGAAGTTATTAATGTTTTTATACTGAGTAGGGGATGATTATAGTTTCAATTCTTATGGTAGATGTGTTATTGGTGAAAAAATTACTCATTTTTAGTATAAATATTTAAAAAATGTTTGATGGGTCTTGATGGTGTAAATGGACTTTTGTGACCATGTTTTTATGGATTGAATGAAATGGAATCATGGAATAAATGTCATGGTCATGGCTTCTTTGGTTTATCTATTGGACTATGATAACCATGTCATTATATATTTTGAAAAATAAATGTATATTTTTTTCAAGTGTATTATCTTCCCAAAATATTTGGTATGGTTTCACGCAAGTTAATTTTAAAATTACTATATATTAAAATAAATAATAATAACATATATAATTTGTTTATTTAATATAATCTAAATTATTACAATTTTTTTCAATATAACATAATTTTTATTTAAAAAATAATTTATAAATACATTTTAATGATTGATATGAATATTATCAATAGATAAATCTATCATAGGAATATGTTTAAAAACATTTTGATCAAAATAATTATTATTTATTGGTTTTTTTTATAATTTCAATAAAACCATTTTTTCTATTTCAATAATATTAAGGGATTGATATTTTACAGATAATTTAGTGATAAAGGAAAATATTTTGGAAAAATGATTTACCAACCGAAAATATACATTTACCAATGGATATATCCTTTTTAGAAAATTTTCATTATTTTATAATGATGGAAGTGAATTTTTTCTCTAAATAATCTACTACATTATCTTTTAGAATGTGTCTTTGGTTCGGTAGAAGGAAAATTTGCAGAGCTTCCAGGTGACATCGATCATTTTCATAGGGTATTCATCAAGTAGGTTTTGACACTACCCCCCATACATAATATTGAGTTTCGTATAGAGTTTTATATAAAAAATTATCTGATATTTATGGATCCCTATTAAATAAAACCTTTTATATAGTGGTATTTTTGGATTTTGACTGATGATTTGATGAATAATGGTTTCATCTGGCACAATATATCGTTATGGGGTTCCCTTATATTATTCTCTAAGATGGAAGATGGTGATCTGAGGTTATGTATATACTATTGGTGGATAAATTATGTTATGGTCATGAAGAATTATCCCTTCCATGGATTAATTATATTTTGACCAATTTGTGGGAATTAGATGTTTTTAAATGTCATATTTGTGGTAATAATGTCATCAGATATGGGTAAAGGATAATGATATCCTAAAAGAAAATTTAAGATGTATCTTTAAACAAATTGATTTGAAATTCATGTCATTCTATGAAATTAATTATAAGGATTTTTTATGGGACTCGTTATCTTGGTTTTCCATGAGTTTTATGTTTAGTTCATGGTAGTTTTCATTGATGATATAATAATATACTCAAAGTAATGGGAAGAACATGGTTAGTGTATGATGGTTTTTTATAAGTTCTTTAGTGCCACCACCAATATGGAAAGGTGTTTAAGAACATGCTTTGTATATGGGAGGATTTTGACATACTCTTTTATTGTGATACAAGGGTTTAGTTGTTGATTTATCAAATATTAAAGAGGTATTTTATTGGGTACCACCCAATAATGTTGCAGTTGAAAATAGTTTCTTCAGTATCAAAGGTTACTATTGGATATTTTTGCATGAATTCTATTAGATTCTAGTCCCATTAAAAACTTTGAGTTGTAAGGGTCATAATTTTATTTGTACTGATTACTGTTATCTAGATTTAATGTACCAAGAGGGGATATTTATTACTGCTCTCATGCATCGGTTTCCAAAAAACGGAGTGATGTTTGAGATTCAGTGAGATTCTTTTTATATTGGGTAATGATTAATATTTACGTAGTAGAAGGTATAAATATCATATGGATCTAGGCTGTAATTTCCCCATGAGAATAACAATGCTATACATGAACTCTACTTTCTGGAAGCCATGTTTTCTCTATTATTGTGGTGATATTACCATATTGGTGAATGCTTTATGTTCTTCACAGATCACAAATACATGGGATATATTAACTATTTGGTGGGTTTTAATATATGACAGTGAGGGTGGATAGAGAACTTATCAAACTATGACTTCAAGAACATATAAACCCTAGGAGATGGGATCCTAGTTTTTGATTCACTATATAAGAAGATCTGGGGACATTTTGTTCCTGTGTCTGAAGATGATTTGAGTTTGATGGAAAAGATTGAAGTGATTAATCTTGACGAGGAAGCAGTATTGGGTGTTGGTTTCCTATAGCTGGTAACTATGAATTTTTCCTTGTTTTAGTAGGTTTAGGCATCTCATTTTGGATACTCACAGATAGAGGTGATACAAGATCATGTCCTTCATTATGATGCTCTTAAGGTATGGTTTGAGCATGATCATCATCTAGTGTAGTTTCTCAAAATATTGTTCCATCCATGGGGTGTAAGGATATTATATGTGAGTATAATATATTATCTTTGGAATTTGGTCCTATTAAACTCATGTATTATTATTCCATATGGATTTCATTCGTGGGGATATGGATAAAGTTGCTATTATTAAATTTTGTATCACAATGTTTATTCTACCGTTAGGTAAAGATAGAGCACCATATTAATGGTGGATTGTTATTTCCCATGGATATTCCCATGTGTAAGTGGGAGGGTATTTAGATTGATTTTTTCACCATTTTCCCATGATCCCAAGGTGGTAGTGATGTCATGTGGGTTATCATGGTTCAATATATATATTCATCCTATATCATGGAAATTAGAGAGTAGAAATATATGGATGTTTTGGTTAGGAGTTGTGTGGATGAGATAGTTTAGATTAATACTGTTCCAATGAACATAATTTCTGATTAGGATCATTAATTAAACTCATGAGTTTAGGGTGATCTTCAATGTTCCTTGGGCTCTCAACTATACCTTATAACTCCTTTCATTCATCAAATGGATGGGCCAAAAGAGTTGACTAGTCAATTTATGGAAGATATATCATGATCCCATGTTTTTTATTTTAGTGTAACATGGGTAAAAATCATTACTTTGGTAGAGTTTGATTAAAAAAACAATCACTTATCCATTTTAATTTCCCCTTTTGAGGTGTTTTATGGGAGGCCTTACAGTTATTACTAATGATGGAATGTGGTTTGAGATTCAGAAATCATTTGATTAGTTATGGTATAGAGCATAACATGGAAATATGAATATGTAACTATTGAAGTGTCCTAGGACAATAACATGTATTATAATAATTAGATGAGGATACCACTGATGTTAAAGGTTGTAGATAATAGGATATTAAATTTATTCACACATTTATAATAGTAGAGTTATATACAAGGGATTAAAATTACTTCTTGATCTATTATTCATTTTGAGGTGTTAGGTTGTATCATTGAGGTACTCTATCAGTTGGTACATCCCCTGTACTTACACCAGATCCATGATTTCCACCATATGACACACCTTAACCCATATATCCATGATGATATTTATGTTACTGATTAGGGATAATTACATGTAGAGGATGATATGACATTCAAGGATTAGCCAGTCAAATTCAATATAATTAGAAGAAAGTTCTTCATGGGTGTGATATTCTCTTGTTCACATTTTCTAGTGGTATGTAAGGATAAAGAAATGTAAATTGGAGCATGAATCACATATACATGACTAGCACCCCACAATTTCTAATCCTTGTGTATATTCATAACATTAGTAAATTTAATGTCTCCAAACTCCTTTTTTATTCCTAAAAAATATTATGTATCATAATAGAACATCATATTCACTCCCATAGAATTATAATTTTTTTTATTTTGGCTCACTGCGACCTCCAGATATATTATCAAGACAATAAATCCATCCCTCGGTGATATGGGTGGTATCTAGATTATGTATTATCTATGAATTAGAGTTGGATGGACAGTCCATGTCATCTTGTATCCAATTATTGGGTTATATTAATTGATTTTAAATCACCTTATCCCTTTTCTACACACATCACATCCTTGTTCTAACAATGTGTCTTTCAAAGAGTCCCTAATCTTGTTGAAGCATTCCCTGATTATAAATACACTTTTTCAGTACCCCAATGATTCTAATCATAGAATAAAAAAATGAGTTAGTTCAAGGAATATCATCATTAATTATCATGATAGATGAGTAGAAGCTACAGGCTACTAATCATTAGTATACATTAATAGCTAAATTTGATACAGATCAATTATCACTTCATTTTATCTAGTATTAAATTATCTATATGGGTCTTTTATCATCAATGATAATGTTTTTTCTCAGTGGTAAATTGTTTTAATTGATATAATCTCTCAAGAAGGATTTTTAGGGGTTAGTGAGATATACTTGTTGATGTAGGTTATAGAGTTTTCTTTAATTTAGGTGTTTATTGGATTTTCATTTTGGACAATATCCCTCTTCGTCTACATATGGATCAAGTTATCAAGAATGGATCTATTATTTCATAACTCAAATTTTATGAAAAGAATATGAGATACTAATGGGAACTTCAACTTTGTAGATAATGTCATATTATATATGAAATCCACTTTAAAGGCCCATTTATGTATGTAGAAGGATATTTCATAAGCCTTTCCTTGTCACATATTTATTTATGTTATAGAATCATTCTATAGGTGGAATAAGATTTTTTAATGATTTACTTCATTCATGAATTCTTTATTCAAGGTTTATTCTTCACCAACTACAATAGAAAGATGTTAGGCTTTAAGGCTATGCATCCAATGGAGTCTTCACTTCTAGTTCATCCAAGATCATTGGTTGGATGAAATCCAGAGACTAAGGTGGGGAACATTATTTTTCATATCCATATTTAGTTTATATACTCGATATTTATGACCTATTATTATGGAAGATTATATTCTTAACCTTACAACTATCAGAGAGGATCTCTATTGCTGGTTGGAGGGACCTTCTATCATAATCTCATCACTATATTTAGAAGTGGGGGAACCAACACCCATAGAGGAATTGATGGATAACAATACCTCTAAGTGTTATAGGGTTATGAAAGTGAGTACCATTCATATAGATGAAGCATGTGAGGTGAGGTTTGTGGATTTATAACTCCTAATATAGGCCCAAGCTTTTAGAAAGGATATAATTTTACTAAGGATGGTATAATAGATAACACTTATTTAGAAAATCCAATCATGATTTTGGATATGGAAGTTAGGTCTAGAGAGTTCATTTAAATGGAGAGAGAGTCTGGTTATTTCACTGTGGTTTAATAAAATTATGTAAAGGAAGTTTATAATATGGGGTTTTAATGTTTTATAAGACCATCATCCCTCAGGATTAAAATAAATGCTTTGGAAATATGGTTTTATCCAAAAAATCATACAAATTTTTGGAATATATATATGTTTAAATACAATAGGTATCAGATAATTTAAATATTTCCTATAAGATACGAGTCTCTAAATATTTTCTTAATGGGGTTACTGTCAAATCCATTTTGATATTATCATTTATGCTTCATAATGGTACTTATTAAAAACATTACAGTGCATTCATAGAGGCAAACAATTATACCCTACAATGATCTCCTTCATAATTTAAAATAATAAGGTATTAGGACCTTAAGAAAATCAGTACATCTTTTCCAATGAATTTTATACCAATCAGTATTATTTGATTTTAGTTATTGAATAGAAACAAATGGTAAAATTAATTCAAGGGTTTACAACTATATTGGGAGTTAGATACTTCTTGTAGGAAAATCATACCAATATGAATATAAGGGTATTATGTAAGTATTAAATAAATGTGGAGAAGGTTGAATATTTATCTTAATATATGATGATCAATGATAGTTATGGTAGACACTCCATGTATATTTCAAAAATAAATACTTAATATGTTGTATAGGAAAGGACATGAATATGGTAATAATTATCTTCTTCCAAACATAGTGACTTATTTTTTTTATAGGGGTGAATATAGAAACCCAGTTATTTAATAAATAACTATTAAATCTTTTTTGAATAATATTCCATACATCTCTCAAATTCTCACCCAATGACTGTAAAGGTTTTATGTCTTTGGAGGATAAATACAAAATATTCTTATATCATTAAAGATCTAAAATGTTTCCCAGAATGATCTCACTATTTATTACTCTCCACATACAAACCCTAATTAAAGACAATCTTCATAACCTAAGGAAAAGAAACAAAATAAATCATGAGATTATATGCTCACTAAAGGAAAAAATAAGATATATCAATTGATGATCACATGAAAACATAATATGCGAATAAAGATATGATTGTATTACCATAACAAAAAAATATCATTTCCAATCCTTCAATGATCATAAATATGATTCATGGAATAAGTCTATGTTATCTCCCAATGGAATGAATCATAATATTAATAAATTATCATAAATCAATCACAGAACATAAGTTATTGTAATTGATTTTTGGCACTATCATAAATATAGAAACCATTTCATATGTCATGGTTAACTAATGAGACCATAAAATCATAACAGATCATGTATCAACACCTACTTCTCATAGTGGACCAATAAAATTTACTTATTCCCAACAGTGGACCAATCACCTCAACTTGTTTTCCATGGGAGATGATGCACATCAACTTGTTTACCATAATTATCACATAATATTTAATACTTTACTGAGTAAATTAAAAGGAATATATAATTCCAGGTCCAACAATTACATATTTCTAAACAAATATTTGTTTGCCATAAGATCAGAAAAACATCCTTCATATTATCACATAAAAACCTGTACAAAGAAAATGGGTTTCATAAACATTTCATCAATTCAAAATATTATAAATCCAGAAAATAAATGTGTTCCATAAAAATCTCATCATCATAATCATAAACCATCTAGAGAAAATAAATTGATAGTAAGAATTGATTATACCCCTATAAAAACATAAGAAAACACAATAATTATTTTCATTGATGAATATAAATATTTTAAAAAGATCATTTAATTTTTTTTAAAGAAAATCCCCTTTTAAATATGAAATAAATTATTTGAAATATATACATTTTCAAAATATTATTGAAAAAAATTATTGAAAATTGTAATGAAATATTCAAATTATTTAGTGGTCATGATAAAATAAAATTCTTTTAATTCCAAAAAGTTAAAAGCATACATTATTTTATCATTTTAATAAAAAATAAAAAATTTAATTGTTCGGGAAATGAAAATAAAATTCATTTTAAAATTTTTTTAAAAAATATTACAAGAGAATAAATGAATATAAAAAAATTTAGAGAATATTAAAAACATTATTTAAAAAACATACAAAAAATGGACATGGAAGGGATAGATTCTCGACCGAATAGTAAATCATAGTTGATTTTCATGAGTAAAGAAACTGTGGAAAAATAATAAGAAACTGTATAATTAATAAATAACTATAGGACAAGAAAATTAATTAGTTTCTTGTGTGTTATATAAGGAAATTTCATCATTGATAAATTAATGATACCCAATCTCAGTGAACAATGGGATTGTAACATAAAACCCTTATCACATTAGTAACTTTTGACTCGTAATCCCCATGAAATAATAACGTAAAATGAAACATTAATATATTTAAAAATAGTATATTAATGATAAAAAATGGTAACTAGTTTGTATATACACCTCATAAATATGATTGGTTCATAACATAACATATGTCAAAAAGAAGACAATTTATGATGAAAATCCCTTTCCTCTGGTCATACATCCTTCATATGTGTTTGAACCTCTTATATAATAAACATAGATTTACAATAAATATATTATATAACCGCATATATATATATTACAATATATGATTTACTTATAAACATCTATCACCATTTTTTTAACAAATATTTATTGAAATAATTGTTCTGGGTGATAACCGATTTCTTCTTGTATGTCTTGGTTTGGTAGTTTTGGTCCTTGAACTGGTATAGTGATTCCATAATCTCCATAGTAATAATTATGATATAAATGTCATACATATTCATTATAAACATATTTAGATTCATGCATAAATTTAGATATATAAAAATGAATTAGACCACTTATGGAGATGTTAGGTCATGCGTACGCATGATTTTAATTTAATTAACCATCTGAGTTTAAGTAAATGAAAACATATCACATTACTTCATAGAGGTGATAGTCCATATGAATTCATGAGTGAAATTAATTTTTTCAATAGCATTGAAGTGTAATAAGATATATTTTTTATTATAGTTCAATAATTATTGTTATATAATGACTTACATATATATATATACTTTAAATACAAAATTATATCAATCTATGATGGGTAGTTATGGAAAATAAATTATGTCAGTTCGTGAGGTGGTAGTACATCGTAAACAAGTATGAAAGTTTCATTTACAATTTGATGGAATTAGATTTTGATATAGGTTATTCCATCAACATAATAAAATCGTAGTATATTCTATATATTTGTTTTATTATACTTTAATTATTATTATATAATTGAATGTGGTAAGATAACAAGAAAAAAGAGTGATCTTGGTGACGAAAATTAACTTCATATTGAATAACCTCATATGGATCTCTTATTAAGCACCATAGTTTAGGTATTTTATGAATACTATAATATATAAAACATGTATAAAAATGTTTGAGGGAGGTTTTGGCAGGGTATGGTCAAGAAAAATGGCTTAAGATATGTGACGAAGTGAGGGACTATGTTATCTTTTATAATTTATTTGAGTGGCACAATTGTAATTACCCACATTCTTGGAAAAATGGATCCAAAAGGACTATTAAAAAACATTAGATGATATAAGGTTGAAATATGGCCATAAAAAAATTATAATTCGTTTTATATCATTTTAACAATTATCATTCTATTTTAACCCTCGGCGAACCTGTTTCTACATAACCATGGTTACATGTTCTTTACTTATATCACTATTCATTATGATAAAGTTAAGTTGAACTTATTACATAATTTTAATTATCCATATTAAAAATATTGAATAAATTTTATCATATTCAATTCAAATAAATAGCATAATTTAATTTAATATTAAACATGTAATCATAATGAAAAATATGTTTTCCAATGAAAAAGTTTTCTTTTAGTATAAACCATTTTAATATAAAAATTCAACATTAATTTGATTCAAATGACGCATATTATATTAATATTAACAAAATTGATCTAATTTTACTTTTAAATCGATTTTAAAATGAAATTTTAAATTTTATACTATTTAAATTAAAATAAACGTTTAATAAAAATCTTTATTTTTAACTATTCATCAAAAATTTAATCATTTTAAAAAATTACAAAAAATTTACTATCAAATTATTTTCAAATTTGATTTAAAAAATGAAGTAATTTTTTCAAAAAAAAATTATATAAAAGTTCAAAACGTCAACATTCATAATCAATGCACAAAATATTAAAAATCTATTTTCTAGAAAAATAATTTTTCACTCGTAACATTGTATTTTTTCTTATATAGTGACTAGAAAAAATATTTGATAAATAATAAAACATTATATTGAATATATAATATATATATTTCATGAAAATCATTC
The DNA here is from genome assembly GCA_963277665.1 of Viscum album. Taxonomy (NCBI): domain Eukaryota; kingdom Viridiplantae; phylum Streptophyta; class Magnoliopsida; order Santalales; family Viscaceae; genus Viscum; species Viscum album. The sequence continues at coordinate 671,807,576 of OY728126.1, forward strand.
ACATATAGTGAATAATATAAATTTTTAAAATAAAATCAAATTACATGCACAAAGAAAAAACTAAAAAAATTATTTCTTTTACTTTAATGAGATTTTAATTTTAATTTCTAATAAATTGATTACCAATGAAATTATTTATACATGTGTAAACCATAAAAGTTTCATAATTTGTTTTTTCATATTCATAACATACAATTTTATGGATAGATTATAATGGTATACTATATTACTATTCATTTATACTCAGTGCTACATGTATTAAAATATATCATAAAAATTTAATTTATTTAAATTAAAATAATCCATAACATCTTGGGGTGTTATAATTAATTGAACATAATTAAGTAATAATGTTAAAATATGTTATTATGGATGAAATGATGGAATTAAATTAATAATTTTAATGATTTATCACCTTATTATAAACTGATAGATATGGGATTCACTAGAGAACAATTTAAGTTGTGTAACTATAGGAAGGCTTCCAATCATATCTGGAGTCACTTGGACTATTTCAATTTCATTATCCATGGGGTATCCAAATACCCATTGGAAACTGTGAATAACATGTCTCAAACCACATTTTATTATTCCCCTCTCTTTATTAAACTAAAATTAGCATATTGGAATCAATAGGTACTTCTCCTATAATAATAATTCATAGAATGAAAAATTCATGTACATTGTACAAGAATATTTGAATTTTCTAATTAATTGTAATTCATGGGTGTCCCTTCATAGAAAAAAATAGATGATTAATTTAGAAGTTATATAATAGTATAATAGTGAAATAATGTTCATTTGTGTTTATAGACTCCCAAGTATAAGTTAAATCAACTTGATGCTGAGTTAAAGAAAAAAAAAGGATTTTAAATTTTATGAAATTATGAATAAAAAATAGAAAAAGAGTTTCTCCAAGTAAAAATGATTACATATAAGATATCTAAAGATCATTGTTTGAAATAGGGGGTAAAAAATCTCTATTCAAATCATGTATTATGGGGCATAAATATATATGGAATTTGAATATGTGGTTTTAAGGATAGCATGTACAACAATGACATATAGGTGGAGTGCATGAAAAAAGTATTCCATTTTAATCCCTTTTTAGTAGTCATGATGAGAGAAATGTAGTATAAAAATCTAAGGCAGTAAAGAATTAAACCTTTTTTTACAACATCACATGTTCAGTGGATAATATATGGAATGAAAATATGGGACGAATTATGGGTATGTAGTGTTTAGAAGGTTGTGCCTAATATCACCATAGAAAACTCTCCTAAACTCGATGGTTTTATCAGTTCCATCTATTATAAATTTTGGGGAATTTTTAATGATTAGTCAATGAATGTTTTTTTATCACTTTCATATATGGGTTGTTTTATTAGTGGCCAATGCTACTGCCATTACCCTCATTCCTAAAGAAAAATATCCATGCCCATGGAATCAACACCACATGATTTTACTATATAACATACTCTAAAAATACATCGAAAACATCAGTAATATTTATCTTTTAAGTTTTATCCCTAACATGATATTAGAAAAATAACATGGGATTATAAGGGGTGGTATCATGAAAAGGGACATTAGGATAGTCCATGAAATGATATATGATCTCTATAAAAAACTATTAGCTTTAAAATCATGGTAAAACTAGATATGGATTAATATTATGATAGGTTGTAGTGGAATTATATAAAAAAGATCATGAAATTTTCAAGAACTATATAATGGTTTTTATATACTATTTTGATGACAAACATCTATTTAGTTGACTCATATGTAAGATACATGGATTTTTGAAATTCGTTCTTAGCCACTATAAGGGAGGATTAATTATCTCTTAGCTTTATTATAATGAAATAATATAACTTGAAATACCAATGATGGGATCACCAAGAGAGTTATATCCATTTATAGAGTTAATATCAGTTTCACTGGTGTGTCACATATTTTATTTGAATATTATATGATTTTATTCATCAATTTAATGTAAATATTCATCCCATACATCAACACGACCTTAAATGAGTGTAAAAATTGGACCTCCAAATGAATTTATCAAAAAAAAAGGCAGTTTTTATATTTGCAAATCATGAAAAGTAATGCATACTAAAAATATTAAATTGTGTTTGGGTATAGATAAAAGGAACCTATAAATGTAATATATGGGGAATCCTTTACCCTTGTGTAAAACTCATGTACATAATTTTGATGGTCTGTTCAACCAGGTCACTACATAAATAACAATTTCAAAAAAAAAATCCATCCTCCAATTGTAGGATGATGCTTGTAAACAATTTTATATCCTCAATCCCCATGCATGTTTTTCCTATGTTATATATTCCTAAGGATATTGTATTGAATATTGAATGTGTTATTATGAATTACATCTATAATGAACAATATAACGTGAGTTATCATTGGGATATGTAATATTAGTTGTCTAGGATCAACAAGGACATAAGAATATACTTCTGCTGATCTTAAACCTTAATGATATTTTCTTTTAATAAAAAAATTAATTGATGAATATTATAGTAGATTCTCATACAATTTAAATAATTGTATAATTATCCTATATCGTATTAATATAGATAAAATAAATCCTCTATATGGTGCACTATACAAACTAATCTACATATCCAGAACATCCAGTCATATTGGATAGCTGGGAAATGTGATATCATATTGTTGAGTGAAAACTAGTATTGGGACACTCTTTCCTTTATCATCTATCTAATTATGAAAATTACCTTTCATGTAGCTACCTAATATTTGGGGGTTATTAAATTAGTTCTTAAAAGATATCAAATAACCCTATTTTAATGAATAAAAATGTTAAAATATGAGTATTGTTGTATCTTTACTACATCTGTCTTAGGAGTATTCACTATATTGAATTTAGAAATGTCATCTAAAACATATATTGTATATGATAAATGGGTTGGTTGAATTTTACATAAATACCAACCGAAAAAATAATTGTTATCTCTTTTCAAAATTCAAAACCATTTCATCCCAATAAATATCTAGGAACAACAAAAAGGGCCACATAATTCATCCAAATGAACTTCTTGTGAATCTTCGAAAAGAGGAAACATTTTCTCACTTATTATTAAAAGGATATTTGGGGAAAATAATTTGGAAAAATATTGATAACTGAATATGAATTTTTGTTTCAGTAAATTACATGAAAACACTCATCCTTAATTGGTTTCAAATGAATAAAATATTGAAATTGGAGTTAAAGGGTCATTTTATGGTTCTAGAAGTGGGATTTTTGTATATCTCCGGAGCTCAAGATGAGAATAAAATAATATTTGTGTATTTTCTCTTATTTATATAAGGGTTGAGGTGATTTACCACATCTAAAATCTATGTTCTCATAAAAAATAGTCAGAATTTTCCTCCCCACTTATAAAACTCGCTATATATATTTTTCAAGCCAGAGAGGGTAATAAAAGAAATGGTTCATTCATCTAGGTTTTCAAGAGATCACTAAGAAATGGATAGAAGCTCAATATTGTTGCCTCTTATGAGAAAGAGTTCATGATAGGTGGTGGAATCATTATTGAATAGTGGGGATTAACTATTGACTCTTATAATTAATTATATAAATTTAATGAGTCCCAAATAGTTAAATAGATTTTTATGGTTAGTGGACACTATTTTTGAATACTCTACAACATCAACATAGTTATGGTTGAAACAAAATATACCATTGTGAAAATATTTCTTCCAAGGAATAATCTTCCCCATTAATCAATATGCAAGATGATAATATAATGGAAAGATATTTTTGATCAACTTGTCAAGATTCATCACACATTATGTTAGGGAAGTATGGATGTTGTCAACCTTGCATCAAAAGGAAAGTAGGATTAAACTATTATTATACACTCATGTACTTTTTATTTACACCAGCGTGTGTGATTTTTTTTAGTGAGGATACCCTAGGAATCCTTGATTTATGTCCACCTTAAGGTTATAGTTTGATGAATTATTCATTAAAACAATATTTTATTTTGAGTGTTGAGTTGTTTGAATTACTACCGACTTGTTTGAGAATATTAGACTCAATATTAAATTGTATTGAATTATTAATATATTGTTCTAATTTATTCCATAGGGTTTTGATGTCTATTTTTAGAGGGTATATTTTAGAGAGTGTTAGTTTTGGTAGTTATTATTTAATTTTCTATGCTCAATTCCAACTCTCTTCAAGTATGAGAATTGTTTGTGTGTTATCTCATGTAATGGCATGCGTTTTCTAAATATCTTATCTTTATCATTTATTGTGTGTTAGGATGTTCGATGATTTATTTACTATTTTAGAGGCTCAATAATGGTTTTATTATTTAATTTTTTTGTTTTAATGTGATTTATAAATTTTTAATTAGATTATATAATTTTATAAGTGGATAAAAATATCTTAAATAAATAACAAAATTTTAGTTTTAGTTATAATTTTTTTGAATTATGGAATCACCCCAAAGTATTAATTTAGCATTCAAAATCCTTTTTATCATAAGTATATTTTATTTCTCAAAATTAAATTTTATAAACGTATATATGATTACTTTAGAGACATCTTGTAATTCTATATTGGTTATTGTAATTCTGTAAGATTCATATTATCAACAAAATTCATTTTCAATTATTCGATGAGTCATTCTTATTATTTATATAAAGATAATTTTTTTATGGATCATTGATTAATATACGGATAATTGATTTATGTAATTATCATGGATTTATATAATAATAATTTATTTCTATAATAATAATTTATTTCTTAAAAGTTCAATTAGTTTTTTAAGAGTCATTTATTTCTATAAAGGTTATTTGAAATTTAATTTTTCTAACATCCCAATTTATTCAAAAATCCTAAATCTTAATTTAATATTGAATTTTAATTCATAAAAAATTTAAAATTAGTATTTTCATGCGTGAATAAAAATCACTTCACCTATGGAGATTTTAAAACAAGGATTTTTGGGGGTTTAAATATTAATAATGGGAAAATAATTAAAATTCTAATTTTTAAGTGTGATTAATGGGAGGTTCACCAAGGCTAAAAAAGGGAACTCCTAGAAATAATTTTTTGTGATGTGGAATATATTGTTTTATATATTGGAATCCACTCTATCATTTGAGTCTTCTATTTATTAGAATTCGACGATCAAAACCTTCCACTTGCAGTACAATGAGATTTCTGTGATCTAGCTGAGTCCTTTATATCAGTTCTTGGATATTGTGAGCATCATTATCTTTCAGTTCCGATGCAGTGAGTTATTAAAGTCGATATCAAAGTAGTAGATTGAAGAAAAATAATTTTTTAAATAATAGGGTAATTAGGATTTTTCCCATCTGGATAACAATGAGGATTAACAAACAACAATTTTGTAAATAAAGGGGAGAGAGAATCACATGGGGTTGAATTCTTATTATCATTTGATGTGCTTAATGGGAATTTATTTTATTGATGTGTGACCTTACTACAGCTATGATATATTATTATTATACTTTGACTTATTATTGAGATAATTTTTTTAATAGGATAAGTATTTAATAATTGAAATGAATGATATTTTTTCAAATCTAGAAGAATATATGTTGACTATACCGACCTTAAATAAACCATTATAGGGTAGTTCATAAAATATTATTTATTTTCTAATTGATTCTAGTATTGGATATCTTTGTTTACAGATGGTTGTGTTCTTTTCATTGAGTGTGGTTTCTTTGTTAACAAGTTAATATGGTGTTGGTGGAAAAATATGTATATTGAATAGGGCATATTTCATCAAGTATTATATTGGATGATGGTATGGGTTTTCATGGAATTTTTTTATGATGGACAATTATTTATTTTGGGGGAGTTTTTTAGTCAACTAGTGGTATGTAAATAAATGTAATTTTATTAAAATAACTAATTTAATTATGGGTAGTGGAATAGAATAAAATAAGTAGTTGTTGTTTATTAAACTATTTATGAATAAGAAATAGTTGAATAAGGTTAAAATTGGATGTGGGTGGTATTATGAATAGTTTATCATTAAATATGATAAATTATTTTGTAATGAACATAATATGGATGGTGATGTTAAATATATAAATTTTTTAATTAAATCATTAAAGAGTAATTTATTGATGTTTCTATGGATCTTTTTTGTGTAGTTGGGGTGTTGTATGATGTGTATAATTGAAAATGTTTTTTTGGGGAATATTAGAGATTATGTGATATTTTTTGGATATTTTGGAACTATTTTTTTGAAACAATATTGGGTAGGACTCATTTTCTAGTAATGATATGTTTATTTCACTTTCTTGTGATCTTATATGCACCACACTAGAGATGGATAACCTTTCCAATGCCTATAGGTTTTAGATTCCTACTATATTCCATAATATCTAGGTTGGAAAGATAATGGATGGATGACTACTCTCAATTTATTATTTTCTTATGAATGGGTTATAATGTATAGAAGTAAAATTATGAAATGTTTTTTAGTATGGGATGATGATGTGTTAAATAGTTGGGAAAAGCATGGTCAGAGGATGATAAAATGTTTATATCCTTCTTTTTCAGGACTCACTACTATGATGGAAAATCGATACAAATATTAGGTAAGGATATGTTGTATGTGGCCATGTAATTTGGGTATTTGGATATGTGTATGAAGTTATAATGATTTATAAGGGTTGATAGAGACATAATTTCTTTCATTGGGGTGTGAGATATAAATTGTTGGTGGGTGTTACTTGGTGATAATGGGTGTAATTTGAACTTTTATACAAGTATGTTGGTTCTAATATTTATTCATTGGGTAATTTATATAATTCTTATATGTTTTCATGAGAGGTCCTTAGGAGTATCCTACTAAGAATATTTTTATTCTCGCCCAATATATATAACTATTTTATAGGTTTCTATGAGGGATTTGGTAACCGAACATGATAGTACTATCTTGCAGTGTAGTGTATCTATTGGAATTTATTCATAATAGTGTTTTTGGTATTTATTTTTGAGACTTATGATTGTATGAAATTTACATTCATTGTGGTTTTTCATAGGATGTGATTTTGTATTATATTATGTAATTGATTGGTGGTTTATCTTAGTCTTGTTATGATATATAAAGGTAATTCCTCCCATTTACATGATTTTTATGCTCAGTTCTAGTTATTATCATGGGTCCAATGGAAGTAAAACCATGGGGTTAGGTCTTGTATTCACTACATTCCCAAGAGGGGTTCCCAATGTATGTTAGTCGTGAAGAAATTCCTAAAATAATCTCTATGTTTTTTCTTTCACATGAAATGTATGGTAATATCATCCATAAATACTACCAAAAATTGGTCAAGGGAATCCACAAGTACTCCATTAATATGATCCAATAATATGGTAGGGATATTAATAGGTTTAAATATCATCACTATAATTACATATTTTCTATATCATGTATGAAAGGTTTTATTTGGTACATCCTCTCTCCTCACCATTAATTTATGATATCCACATTTAAGTACAATATTTGAGTAATATTTAGCACATAATAGTGATCAAATAATTCATCAATATGGGGTAGATGAAACTTTTTATTGATCATGATCTTTATAAGTTCATGATATTTAATATATATAGGCAGTGATATATCATTCCTCATAATAAAGGGAAATAGTGAAAAGTATGGTATATTAATGGAGCATAAACAACCATTATCTTGGATCCCTTGTATTTTCTTCTATAATTCCTCAAAAACAATTGGGTTGATTCTATATGGATTCATTTATGTAGTAATATCATCAAGTATTTTTTCTATATAAAAATCAACCTCAGTATTGAGGGGAATACCAATAAAGTCTTCAAGAAAAAGTAAATTCTTTTATTCAATGTCATATTGTCCTCAATATTGAGTTACTCCCCAACCATTTTATCTAAACAACCCTTTTCAATAGGTATTAATACCCATATAATAAAGTTGATTCTATAGGTATTTCATAGTCATATTATCATTGATCGGCGAACATTGATTTATTTGGGATATAAAAATTGATTTCCTTTTCAATGTAGTTATTATAGGATCTATGTGGAGAGATCTCAACTATATATAAAATTTCATAAAATTAGACTAAAGATAGAATAATAATATTTTTAGGAAGCACATTACCATGAGATTCTATCAAAGGGTAAATATAGACATGGCATGCCACCATTTCCACTAATTTCTCTTAGTTTGAAGGTTCATGAGTTTTTCAATGGAGCCCCTCAATTGTCGATCTCAAATTTGGAGTTCACGAACACATCTTCGATGTTGCATCAAGTTTTTATTGAAATAATAAATCACTATAGGACAACATTTGATGCATTTGATTACTTCATCATTGGTTTCTAGAGTTTATAAGAGTGTGTGACAATAGGGCTCCTCAACTCCAAACACATCATGATATGGTTTTACCCAGAGGAAGATATGATATGGGCATGGTCTTCTGCACCTCAAATCTACAATGGATCTTTATTTATCCTATTCAAATGGTCATATGAATTCTATAGTAAATGTGATGCACCTAAAATGGTAGTTTGTTTACGACTCCCTGAACTTTGGATTCCATTTCAAAATCCTTCGATCCTTTGTATGCTTGGGAACCTCATTGGTCATTATTTAGGTTCAGATCATCTAACAAGGGATGTCTTCAATATTATTTCTACCATAATATGGGTTGATATTTATATGTCTAAGCCACATGTAGAGATCTTTTGGGTCTCTATAGGTGAGGAGTTTTTTTATAATTAGTTTTTTTGTCTTTCAATCCTAGTATGAATTTTATTCCTGGTGCAAGAAAATGGACCATCGAATGGCTGATTAAAGGAACATAAATCTGATGTGGAACAAGTCTAGTTTGAGTGCTGAGTAGATGAGATAGATCCCATGTGTGACTGCGGTTATTGGTCTTAATCCCTTGGTCGTTAGTGGGTTATATAGTCATTAAGACCCTGATCAGCCTCTCAATAAGGATGCTAACTTTCTAGAATCAATCCAAGGGATATCAATTCTCAAGAACAAACATCTAGACCCAGAGATTTCATACATATTTGGTAGATGGGAGAGTAATATGGGTGTGGGGAGTTAGGAAAATACTGTGATGTTTAGGGTGTTGTAGTGGTTTCACGTGAGGGAGTGGGAGGAATATATTTTTCAAATGAAATTGTGGAGCATTCAAACTCTCTGAATCTTAGTCCTCAAGGAAGTGAGGCCCAAACTAGAAATAAGGATTTTTCAATTGTGAAATTAAAAATATAAGATGAGGGAATTCCACAGACTCCTTCATTTGTTTCTTACAATGATGGAATCCGATCAGGAAAAGGTATATCTGATGAAGTCCAGGTATTGGTCCATTCAGACTCAATCAGGTTAAGTCCTAGAAGGAAGGTGTTAAATATCACACTGGGTTACTGTATTAATGGTTTGGCTAACGATGATCTGATTAAGGAGTTAGAAACTAATTCAACCAGGTAGGAAGAGAATAAGGCCCCTGGAAATGAGTCCAGTGATGGGAACTCCATCCAATTAACTGGGGACTTAGAATGATATGGATAGGGAAACATGCTTCCAAGCCCGAGAAGAATCAAGAGATGTAGGGGGGTCTACAATGTGTGAAAAGACTATTCGTATTTCCCACTTCATATGGATAATATATTTGCGAATAAGTCGAAAGCTAATCTAGTGGGCGATGAAACCAAGGATGTCTTTCAGTAGGAGGAGCCTATCACAGTGCAGAAGCAATATTTATAATTGATAATGCACTTAGGTGGGGAGACGCTAGATTCTATTCCGACGATTAAATCTACTGATGAAGATTCTAATAAAATGATGAGTAGGTTATTTAATATATTGTTTAATGAGGAGTATGTGTTATTGGATCAAAAAGTAGGATATTATAATGTTAAGAAGGTTACATTATGGGAAGATCAATATAGAGGTGTACATCTATTCCTTAGACAAGCTGACATTATGTTTTGAAGATCTTTTAATGGATAAACCAGATACACAGGTAATCACCATATCCTGGAAGTTATTTATGGGGTCAAAATCTGGTAGTCTTAATTTGTTCTTTAATGAATCCATTATTTTAATTTGTGGTTGAATTATGGGTTTCTCACTTTTTCCTCAAAAGCTTTTGATAATAAAAAATCTAATTTTCAGTCAGTATCTAATCAATAGGGTATACATTTAATTCTCTTTGAAATATTCTTAGACGCGAAAGAGTGGTTAGAAAAATAATCAAATAATAAATTTTTAGTTTTATAGGGGATGATGAGTAATCCATTATCCTGATAATTTTGTAACCCATTTTAATAGTTGTGGTAGAAAATTATTTAACATTCTCCCTTGCTTTTAGAGGTTTCATTTATATATTTTCCACTTTATCCCTTAGATTAGTGAACTTGTCTGTTAAATTTCCATGTACCATAAAATTAATGTATTGGAGTGTGGGTTGTCGTTTACAATGATATTTACTCTCATTCTTAGTATACCTTCAATAATAATCTGTATGAAATCTATCTCTTTCACACATGGTTCATTTATCTATTACTTTATGGAAATATAACCCATGCATCTTACCATATCATAATAATGTAAAAAAAGTTGAATCTTCTTTCCTCCATGTGTTTTATCATTTAAAATTCCTTGAAATTTATTTATCTTATTTTTTTTCCTAAAATCACAAGAATTTTAGGAGTCTCTAATTCACATTTTCACCTTGATATTACATGAAAAAAATTATTTATCGATATTAAATTCATTCATAGAAAATTACTTTAAAATAAATTGTTAACTTCTATAAAAAATGGTTTATTTTTCTTTCATGGTCAACAATAAAACCAAAATTTTACCTTGAATATAATACGCTTTTTTATTCATACATACCAGTAAATTCATCAAGCTTTTTCTTCAACTCTAATATTTCTCTCCAAATTTTATTTAAATGTTTTTGGGAGAAATATTTGTTAAAAAATATGTTCCAAACTCCCCGCATTTCTTTGAGTTGGCTTCTTCTACTAATCAAATTTTATTTATGAGGGCCCACAATAGGTTAGATTCAACTTCCAAATGATAAAAAGATTAAAGAAAAAATTTCATGATATGAGAAATATGTAATAGAAAATATATAATCCCTTACTCTTGTAACCTAGACCTAGCTTTTACTTTATTACATCGATACATGATACAGGGGATCTCACCATGAAATATCAATTAGTTTAGTATCCTTTGAAAAAAAATACACATGCATGAATTATATATTACATTTTAATTTAAAAACAAAGCAATAATGAAATTTATTTATCCCTTTAAAATTAATCTAATATTCCTTCTTCATATATTATAGAAATGAAAGTAAAATAATGGGTGATCATAAATGTCTTGAATGGGTAGAATATAGTAGAATTTATACAGAGAAAATAGGGAATAATTAATATAGTATAGTGGATAATAAAAACAAATTAAATTTAAATAATAAAAACATATCAAAATACACACATTGGTAATATCTACATAGTAATAACAAGTATAATAATAATTTAATTCATAATGAAAGGAACACCTAATGCTGAAAATTCATCATTTTTCCATCAAGGGATCCTTCCAATACATCATGAATCTTAACATGAATTCCTTGTTCCAAGATATAATATATTCTGGAAAAGAATTATTTTAATACATTATTATTGTATGGTCTAGAATACATAATGAAATACCCATTCATGTTTGCCTAAATAGACCTATCATTGAACCAAGAAGTTATCTAAAACTGGGTCCCACCCATCACTTACATATATTCAATGAATTTCTAATATATTGAATTGATTATATAATACAAAATCAATATGCATTATCAATGAATAAGTATCCATATTGAATAAAAAATATAGAACATCAACATTACCTTAGTAAATTTAACATCATTCTAAGTAAACTTACTTCAGTTCACACCATATATATTAACGAGTTTACAATTTATCAAACATTTAGAAAAATAATGATAGAGAACATGTCCTCAATAAACAAAGATTATTCATTATAAAAAAACAATGTGTAAACAATTAATTTTTAAAGAATGAAAAAAAGTCAATAAATTAATTTGAAATGAAGTTTTAATGTAATTAATTTTTTTAATAATTAGATAATAAAATTTTATACAAATAAAAACAACAAATCATTTAAGGATTTTGTAACATTATTTCAAAAAATGTTATAAATAATTTCACAAACATTTTCATTGGGTTTTGAAGATTATTTCAAAATATTCTTTGAAAAATAATATAATCATGAAAATATAATATTCATATAATTGAAATTGGGAGTGTAATATAAAATACATATATAATATGAAATATTTTTTTATTACTTCAATATAATAATAACAATTTAATTTAATATAAAACTATAAATTCCTAAAATTGATGAAATAGTATTTTCATTATAAATAAATGAATTCTTGTATAGGAAGATAAATAGTTAATAATAACCATGGTGGTTGGAAAATTCATTCACACCATATTCACTAAAAAGAATATCCTTCTTATAATTTTTGTAAAAAATCAAAAAATACTTATTCCAAAAACATTGAAAATATTAATTTAAAACATTTTTAAAATATAAACGGTAGTATAATGAAATTTTATTACAATTTAAAATTAAATTAAAACTACTATAAAACAATTTTTATAATATAGATAAGGAAGAGAGATATTACCAAATGAGAAAGGGAAATCAGGTTTGTTTTTCTAATAATTATTTTACTAATTGAGTAATAATGAATGGAAAAGTCAGAATAAAACAAATAAACCCCAAAAATAACTAGAGAAGAAAAAAATAAATGGGTTTTAATTAAATTAAGAAAATAAAATTATTCTAACATTAATTTAAACAAGGGATATCAAAAATAGGATTTTCATTATAAAATAAACCGTTAAATCTTTGAAAATATTAGAATAAAAACCCCCAAAATTATCATAAAAGATTTGAAAATATAAATAGATTTAATAATTATCAATTCATGATATAATATTTCAATGATATATTATATACACAATATAAAATAAATTAGGTTTATAATATATAAATATGACTAAATAGAGTGTAATTAAGATGAAAAACACATACCTTCGATTCCTTCTTGGTGAGATGCATTATATCCTCTTAAATAATCAAATAAAATTTATTAAATACTTTATAATTTTCCTTTTCCACTATATTTCATTTTTATATATCTTTAATAATCAATTATTAACCATTCATTTTATAGTCCTTTCTTACACTGACCAGTTATGGTATTTCGGCCAACTTCCAAAAAGTTACATTAGTGTATTAACCATTATTAAAATTTCTCTGCAATTATTACATTATATGTGGATTTTTAATAATTTAATTAATAACTTTTTTTATTAATTTTATAAAATTTAATAACCATCAAGGAAATGAGGTAATAGAAAAATTAAATATATTGTTCATGAAGTCCGTGTTCTATATATATGCATGATGATATTTTCATTTTCCCACTAGTTAGAAGGGAAATAAATTATATAATGAATAATCATTACATATTCATATATATATCATAAATATAATTTATATTTATTGAATATATCTTTTTGATCATCTAAAAAGGTAGAAATTGAAAATGAATCACATTATTGGGAGGAGGTGGTAATTTATATGTCACAGGAGCGATATTATCGTTTTCCAGTGAATGGGATGGTAAGAAGGTTTATATTATATTATCATTATATAGTTATAATTACTTCATAAAAATAATGTATAACCATTAAATATATCTTTAAAACTAACCATGTGATCCAATGATGAAAAATAATACACATCGCTTCAAAGGGATTATAGTCTATCCGTACGCACAAGCTATGGTCTTATTTATTATTGTATGAAAAAAAGATGAAATAGGGTTATAAAATGAACCTAATAAAAATATATTATATTATATATACTAATTTTAATATATAATAAGTGTTATTATTGGATTTAATGATGGAAAAGCTGCAATAAACATTAAATAACTTGGTGAAGAGTCATAACTCTTCTTTAGAAAACAACCTTTGGATTACACATAAATCATTCAATGGTTAGACATTTTGGTTGGTATGAACATTAAATACATGTAAAAGTAAGTTAGAAAAGTATTAAGTTATTTCTATTCAGGTATTTTGTTGTTAATATTTTTGAATAAATGGGGAGATAAGTTTTTCTTTTATAAGTGAGGTGGGTGGAAAACTTGTAAATAATGGAAAAATTATTATATAATATCTTTATTACTCAATTAAATTTGATCATAATTGTAAAATTTTCTATTATATGAAGTTTAAGGTTGAAATATAAACATAAATTAGATTTAATAAAGTGTATTGTGTGACCTTTAAGCCTTATCATTTTATTTTTATCCTTTTAATCTATTTAGCCTTAAATAATGTGATAATACTTTTACCATTTTTATTGTTCTTTATTAAAAAAATATAAGTGAAAATATTTACCTAATATTAACAATTATAAATAAATTTTTTTAATAAATTTTATATTATTTAATTCTAAAATTTAATAAAAATTATTTTTAACTTATGTTTGAAAAATACAATGAAAACCTTTTTTTGAAAAATTTCTTTTAAATCATAAAAATAATTTTTCTCCAAAATCTTGTACAATGATAATTAATATAGAATTAATTTGATTATTTTAAATAAAACATGTATTATTTCATTTTAAACTAAACTAACAACAAAAGTAACTATGTTGACAAATGATTAGAGGAAAAGGTAATTAATGTTTTTCATAGAATAAAAACATTAAGTAGATTTCAAAAATTTTAAACATAGATGTCAATATTTAAAATTATTTGTCAAAATAAATTATATTTAAAAACATATATATATTATTTCTAGAAAAAATGGGCTTTATAAAAATTTTGGTCACTTTCCTATGCTGATAAGGTCGTAAAAGTGATAGTATTTTTAAATTTGGCATTTTTCTATTTTCAAACAATAAATTATTATTTTTGAAAAATCCAAAAAATTGAAACATAATTTTTTTTATAAGATAATACCAAAAATGATTATAATTTTATCAAATAAAATTTATAAAACTCACATAAGATAATTCAAAATATGTGGAAAAATTCACAAAACATAATTTTATAACAAATGTATTTTAGATAAATAAAATGAATATATTTACAATTAATTAGCTAGTAAAAACCATTAGAAAATTCTAAATTTACTTAATTGATTATATAATAAATAAATTTCATTAAAATAATTAATTAATAATGATTAATTATATTTATTATAATAAAAATATATCACACAATTAAACATTTATGTCTTAAAAATTATCTCTTTTGACCTTCAAATGATTTTATCATTATTTATAAAAAAATTAATAAATTAATAAATGATTATTAATTAGTTTAAATTTATAAAAAAAGTTACATAAATTTAATACTCTAAGTTAAAGAAATTTATCATTTAATTCAAATTTATATAATAGAATTAAATCATACTTTTAAAGAAAAATAAAATGTTTAAACTGGAATTATTCACATCCTTGTATGATTTAATTATTATCCTTTAAAATTGGGTACTAATATAACATAAATTATTAAATATATTTTTTAGGACAATTTTTCTACATATATTTCACAATTTTATTACTCAAATTCATACCTTCTAATCCAATGGCTTTGATATAATGATCTTATTTCAGAAAAAACTATAGTATATCATGATTTGGTTAATATTTATTTTTCCTGTATCATAAGATGTTGCACATAATATTCATAAACTAAAATATTATATTTTTACATTCTCCAAACCTTACATAAGTTGCTTCATTGAAATTTCGTTTCATATTTACACAAATTAGTCTATCATGAAAGGAATATTTTAAACATAATTTTAATTTCAAGGTGGATACTAGGAAACTAATTATTTAATAAATAATTTTTTTAAATAGTATGTGTTAATTTATAATTATTATAATTTTCAATTCATCTAAAAATCATAACTAGATAATTTGGCTATAATTTACACATAAAAATTTACATATATATCTTTCAATGCTCGAGATTGAGTAATTATAAGAAAATACACATAAATATTTTTTTAATCGGTTGTGTTTTGATTAGTTTTCTACTTATGATTCATCTTGTATTCAAAATTATGGGTATAGAATAAAAATTCTTTATGATTAAACTACTAAAATAATCATTTAAGGTATCATAAGATAAATTAAAGGATAATGTTTCTTATTGTGTAAAATATTTTTTAATGGAAATTCCTCTTTTTTCAATACATTAGTAGTATAATATTTTTCATATATAAATTTAATATTAAATAACATAATCCAAAAAATAACTAATATATTCCAAGACTTTATAATAACTACAAACGATTAGTAATCATTAAAACTTATAAATCTTCATAAAATGATAGACCAAATTTGAGTATATCATAATCGCATATTCACACATAATTTACTATAATTATCTTTACTTAAAATCACGAAATATCCCTAATGGTTATATACTATAGTGAGGTATGTATTGTATTTAAAACATCAATAATAACTCCATCCATGGACTCAATATTCACCATCAATGAAACACATTGAATCTAAGATTCACACATTATAAATTTATTAAATTAATCACTTCTTTAAAGTGACTCATATATGATTCAAAAGTGATTCTCATTATCTTAATACATTTAATAATATGAAAATATAACCATACAGAAATTAATTTATCAAATTAATCCTTGATTCATTGGGTATTGATTTTAACAGTGGACCTTATCATTGCAATTGAATCATTGTATATCAAAGTGTTTTTTTTACCTTTACATTCATGAGTCTATATTATTTATATATAAACATTTAATGAAATAAAATTCCATTTAAACATTTTCTAATATTTTTCCCACAATTATCAAATGTTGGATGTTCCACTCTTCCCTTACTAATATTAATTAAATTTTCATTTTTATTTAACAATCATCATCTCCTTCTCATAATTTTATTTTAAAATATAAAACCTTGAGAATTATTTTTCTTCTTTAATGTCACATGATACAATATAATCATATCATGAAAATGTTTGTAAAACTAAGCCCCTTTTAATAATCATATTAGTCCCATAAAATAAAAATTCATTATTACATTTTATTTTATGTATATATTCCATCTCATTCCTTACTAATTTGATATATTTAGTCTCATATTAAACAAAACATTCAAATTTTTTCATTACATTTAGGAACTTTCCCTCTATTTCTCCTTATTTATCTAAAGTAAAATATTATTCAAAAAATATACCATTAAATTTTATTCATTCTACACTTATATCTCCACTTACACCTTAGTATTCTATATAAATAACCAATACAAATCTCTATTTACTTTTCAAATATATAATGAAAAAATAAGTTTTTTCTTCTCATTAATTCCCAGATACAATAATAACTTTTAAAGGTACTTGATCCCTCACATTCCTACCAATATAGTAGTATTTACATTAACTGATCGATGATTATATTTTATAAATAAATCAAATATATCATGTTATGGAATAATATATTCCACCATATGTAAGAGGATATCTATTATGACCTGGTGCTTTTCTCCCAATATGGCCCTCATCTACTCAGCTCTAACACCCATAGTTATTAATTTCTCATAAGGCCAGTCTATTAAATGACTATGAGTATTGATATTATTTCCCTTTTTTCTACATAATATCATCTCTAAAAAATGGCACACACATAATTGGCCGAATTGTTTTTGAATATTGACACATGTAATAAAAATCCCTATGAATATAAAAGTTATCAAATATTATGACATATAAATCATAATTATCAAACTAGTTATGTTCTTCTAGTTCATAAGGGTACAAATAAACATTCATTAATATTAATTGTAATGTCCCCGACTACAATAACCTAGAGAAGATGTTTACTTTTTTATATTGTCACAAGATACAAGGGATCACATTAGGAAGGATCAATTATTTTATAATTATTGTAAATATAGATATATAGATGACTTATTTATTAAATTGGAAGATAAAAACATATCATTGAAAGATTTGTTTCATCCTAGAAAATAATTCAAATTTTATTTCTTCATATCCATTGAAATGAAAACAAAATAAAGTGTGAAATAAAATTCTCAATAATGTTAGAGTATAATGAAATATATCATGAGTAAATAAGGAATAATAAATATGGTAGTTAGGATAATAAAAATTTATTCTATTTAATTGACAATATGATATGAAAATACAACCATTAGTAATATCAACATATTAATCACATGGGTAATAAAAATTAAATATATAGTGAATGAAATGTATAACACCACACATTAATGATAAATCTATCAAGTATATGTTCCAAGACATCATTAATCCTTCCATTAAGGACCTGTGGAAAAATATATTACATATTTTCAAGGCCTTATGTGCTAAAATTGTTATTTTATAGGATGAAATACACCAAAAAAATACGGATTCATTTTTTACTCATGATATTAACCAATGGATTTAGGGGATATCTATAACTGGTCCCCACCCATAACTTTTATTTTTTCAATTCATTTATCATTTATTGAATCAATAATATAATAGACAATAAATATTACTTATTAACTGCCAAATATTTTTATTTAATAAATAATATGGAACATCAACTATTCTTTATTAAATGAAATAACATTTTTAGTAATAATATTTTGTGAACCAAGTCTTTTAAAAATATTATTACAAGATTTTTAACATAAATATTAAATAAATAAAAACTAAGGATCGAGAATCCTAGCATATTTGGGAGACTATGTACATAAAAAACAGCATGAAAATAAAATAAAACATCTTTTTTTTAGTCTCCATAATGATCTCTTAAATACCTTTGATCTCCTAAAACATCATAGGATAATATTTGGAATACGTAATAAAAATTATTGAGCTACAAATCCTAGTAATTTTATAAACATGATAATGAATCATAACATATGAGTCAGAAGATAGAACATAAAATCCTGAAAGACATGAATCATGAATAATAATGTGATAGAATAAAAAACATGTAATGATTAGATCATGTGAACGTAGGAATGTGGAAACAAAAAAAATGCCGCATATGCATAATTCAAGGATAACTACTAATATAATATCACATAGTTGACAGAGTCCCATTATGGATTAGGTTTACTCTTTAATCACAGACATATCACTGCATGAGAACAAACAATACCCAATTAATTAGATAAATATCTTGTTACACCCATCCTAATATCCACATGATCATATATTCCGCAAAAGGAATCAATGATAATATATAAACAAAAAATATTATCCATGGAATTAAATGGGGTTTATAATAATATATTAAACATAACTACATGTAATATCATAATGGATTCCTATTTTTTTATGTTGGAGATATGATGGCTCTGGATGCGAAAACCTACTCCTCGAACCCTAATCAGTTGAAAATCTTCAATGATTATCTTCCCCTCACTGAATCTTCTTCCCATGGCCTCATTTGATCCCAGCTAGGAGCTTCTCATTGACCCCACTAACAAACAAATGAAGGAGGTGATGTCTCTGGAGAAAACTGAACCATTACAAGCAACAAATATGAGGATCAAAAGGATTTCCTTCCTCGATGCTTTGACGGGTTCGGATTAGCCATCGATTAAGCCACAAAGGTTAATGAAAATAGAGGATGGAAGATTTTCCGTCGAAGCCGACACAGTTTCTCTATAGCATCATACTAAACTCTTTATGTTTTCAATTATGGATCAAGTTTTCTACCTCAAAGGCGATAAACCCTAGTCCTATTCTGATTTTAAGACTCGAATTGCATTATGATCGGGATTCTTGAACTGGAAACTAGTCCCGCTCGGTAAGGGGTTCTTCCAAATTCTTCTTTTAACGCAAAATGATATTGATAGAGTTTTGAAATAATGAAATATTCAATTGAAACCCGGTTTCCTTCTGTCTTATGAATGAGACTTTTCTTTCAATCCGAACAGCCATAGGAAGACCACAGCTCTAGTATGGGATAGGCTGCACAACCTTAATTGGTTTTCCTGGCACCTGCAAATTGTTAATGATTTATCATCCGGAATTGGTAACCCATGAAAATTGAACAATGAACATTAAATGGAGACCTAGGTATCTTTTCTTGGGTTATTATTGAGGTTAATCTTGAAAGTAAGATTCCACTGTCTATAGTTTTCAATGCTAGTGAGTATAGTACATTGGTGAAAATTGAGTAAGAAAAGATTCCCCCTTACTGTGATTACTGCAAAATCATAGGACACTCAGTACTCAATTGTAGGATTGTGCACAAAAAATCACCTCATCCTAATTATTCTAAATTGACAAAAATTAAAAGAAACAAGAATAAAGAACCTTTTTTTGAAAAACCTAAATCATCTAGGAGGAAAGAGGACAAATGGGTTGCTAAACCCAAAATATCATTTCAGTTGGAAGCTGGAAATGAGAAATCATGGGGAGACCTTACTGAGGAAAAAGATTATGAGTATATTGAACATGCCATTAGGTTGGACATTGAAACAAAACTCTGGGGAATCATTCACTCCCACTCTTATTCTGGTCCCTCATGTAACTCTTTAGAAACCTCTTCTCCTCTCTTGAACCTCTCTAAAAAATAGATCCCTCCCCCTTGGAAGCTCTTTTATGGGGTGAATGCGCACCCATCCCTTTAAAACAAATTAGACCAGAATTACACTAATCACAACCCCCATCTCATCCCTGTTTCACTTGATTTCCTTTCCAGCACTGAGCCCAAGCTCCCACCAGATCAACATAAGAATTCATCTATCCTTTTGAGTCTATATCCATCCCTGCCCTCTAGGACACCATGGGTAATCAACAGGAAAGCACTGCTATCCATCATGAAGGTTCTTTGTAGCCTAGGGAGATAGACAGTACGATTATCCACCTTTCATCTCCTAACTGTCATACAGTTCTGGATAAAGAATCTAATATTAAGCAGGTCTCTAGAACACCTGTCCAAACCGATCTTAATTTAAATCTAGAAAAGCATCCGGGATAAGCTCCTTACCCTTTAGGTGATGTTGATTCTCTTTACAGTCTTAGTACAGAGGCTACTAACACCTCTTAGGCATTCTGTGCATAGGTGAACCAAGGCAGAACTAATCAAAACCAGCCTTCTCGAATTACATCCAGAGCAATGGAAACTGGGTGTAAAAATAAAGGGGACAACCCCACTAAAAACAAGTCCAAATGAATCTTTTTTTCTAGAATAGTCAGGGCATTGTGAACCCTGACAGCTTTAAAGTCTTAAAAGATTTCTCATCACTCACCGTAATTATTTTTTTTCCATTGCTGAACCAAAAATTTCCTATGCTTCTAAATTCCTGCATCTATGTCCTTCTGGATATTCCTTTCTAGGAGCTTGTAATAATGTTAAGGCTATTTAAACTTTCTAAATGTTTGATCATTCTTACATGCAAAATATGAACATTCATAATATCACAAATCAAATATTTACTTGTGATTTCATATTTGAACATTCTCATATATTTATTACTTTCGTCTATGCTCATAGTTGATATTAATATAGGAGGCCCCTTTGGAATGAGCTCACTCATAATAGTAGCACTATTAAAAATCCTTGGTTCACAGTTGGGTAATTCAATGCCATTTTTTCCCCTAGTGAGAAATTAGGCCCTTCTCACTCCACTATTTCTTTTAGAAAATTTAAAATTTTCATTGAAACTAATAATATCATTGAGGTAAATTTAACTGCTGCCAAATTTACCTAGTATAGACACCACTATAATAGGGTCATGGTGAGTAAGATCGATAGGGCTTTTACTAATGATCACTCCCTGGACAAATGGGACAACATTTAATGCATCACCCTACGGAAATTTGCTTCTGATCACCACCCTTTATTGATTATTTTTTCCTATAATCTCAGCAAACCTAGGCTTCCTTTCAAATATAACAATGTGTGGTCCTCTGATCCTGACCATGTGAACATTATCAAAAAATCCTGGACTGATATGTATGATCATAAATACCCTTTTGTTTATCATTTGAAATTGTAAAATCTCAAGAAGGTCTTAAAGAATTGGTGTAAAAATAAATCTAAATAAATAGAAAATGAAATTACCCTCTTCGAGAATGAACTCACTCAAATTCCAAATACAAATATCTCCTCAAACTTCACCACCAATTCCCAACATGAAATCAACATTTCTTTAAGATGGTCACATTACTTAACTTTATGGATAACCTCAAAAAACAAATCTTTAAAACCAGATGGCTAAATGATGGAGATATGAACCCTAACTTCGATAACTCTATTCATAAAGTCAGAAAGGATTTTAAGCCTCTGGCTTATCATAGAAATCAGGGGAATCTTATTGGCACTAATGAAGGTATTTCCAACTATGTGTTCTCATACTTAGATACATAATCTTTCTCATATGGAAGTTACATCCATACATGATATGAATATTTCAAATGACATTCAACCACTTTATTTCACTTTTACACCATCAAATGATAGCTTGGGCTGTAAAGAGTCATATCCCTCTCTGGAAAGTTTATTTTGGATTAAAATAAGGAAACCAAATCCATTTCAAATATAGAATCAAATTTCACTATAGGAGTCCAGAGAAGAATATATGGGAGGTTCATACAAAAAAATAACTTGGAAGAGTTATATTTCTAGGAAGAAATAATTGTTCCATTTATTATTGTCATCAATAGAACAATCCCCATTTTTTGAGGTGTTTATTAATAGTTAAACTAAAATTAAATTCTATGAAATAATGTTTAGAACCATAATAAAAAATATATGTCCTCTATCCTTGAACGAATAACCATTTCACATATCACTATATAATTTTCAAGATCCGTCTATGTAGTAGTGATGAATTATTCCCTTACTTTATTTGTAGGAATTATAGGTTATTTTCATTGATTTCCCCCAAAAACCATTGAATTATGAAATAAACCTTCATAATTCATGTTTTTTATAGTGAAAAAATGAGATTGCATGTCAGGTATTGATTTGAACCTTCTTTTCTTTGATTTTATTAGTGGGATTCTTCGAATATATTCAGAATTAATTATCCTAATATCCCATTTCCCTTAATGGAAACATCTTTATGTTCCCATGTGAAAGTTTATATGATTATTATTCCCAAATTTTTGAGATTCATGATGATTGTATTTCATTCGTTAATGAGATTTATCCACTAATCATGCCAAATTTAACTCCATTTTGTTATTTTTATCTCGATCCTCATGAGATGGGTGAGAATCAATGATCCCTAAATCAACCTTAAGGGAGCAATATATAATCATTATATAGATGTAAAAGTATAAAAACAAAAAAAATTGTTTCATAAACTCAAAATTTATCCACTAAATAAGTTTTCCACCTTATATTTATTATTGAAGATAGATCCAAAGCCATACCCTGAAAGACATGGGAAATTTTTCTCCTACACCCTGATAGACTTGTCTTTCTTTTTCTTTACTTTATGGAAATAACTCACAATTTTAAATAGGTAGTTTGGGGAAAATATTTTTTTTCATATATTTTCTTTATTCCTTCCCATTACATGGAATCAATTTCATCATTGGACTTCATGTTCTCATTTAGATTCCACCACTAATTAGATTACCTCTCCATGCAATAAGCATCCAATAAAACTTTCACTAATTCTCATAATTGGAGGATATATAATATCTTCTCAATAGAGTTAATACATTATTCCTTGATAAGGGGATCATAAAATCCACTAATGTAAAAATGAATTTTTCTTATAAAATACTCAACTTTAATTTTATTATTCTTAAGAGAGGGAGTTTTTTCCACTCGATTCAATTTTTTATTCCCAATTTGAGTCTCATTAGGATGTACTTACACGAATTTATTAGCTCCCACTCCCATATACTTATAAATATCCATAGAGGAATCATCAAATTTCTCATCACATTGTTTTTTAATTTTGTTCCTCTATTTATCCACATTTAACTAAAATAATGGGAAAAAATTGGATTAAAATTACTCCAAATAAAAAACATATAAAAAGAGACACTATAAATATATAAGGCATAACTTCAAAATTAAAAATAAATTTTAAATTTTAAGTCTCTAGGTTTTAATGTATGTTATCCATGGTAATTTTTTTAAATTGTTTTTTTTAAATTTCAATCTACTCTATCCCTACATAGTGGTTCGATGGAGTCTGTAAACTTTCCAAAGCATTTCCATAGGCAATTTTAATAAAAGTGTAATGAAATTCCTTTTTTGATATACCAGGAAACAACCGAGTTGAAACCCAATGAACCCTTTTTGGTGTTATTACCCTTATGTAAAATTATTCATAATCCATATCTACTTTTGGTATCCATATATGGATGCCATTTTAAATAAATCACTCACTCTATACTTCACCAAAATTTCAAGATATCCTTATATACCATGACTTTTACCTAGGGGTATCACTAAGGTATTCTAGCCTTAATCCTCCAAAATAAAAATAACTTCCTATGATACAAATTATAGTAACCCGATAATTTTTAACATAATCATACATTTTATTTGACATTATGATAATATAAATAAAAAATAATGATCGATAATCCTTATGTCTTTCAAATAATAGGTACCTAAAGAAGCAACATGAAAAAAATAAAAGTTCTTTATTATAATATCTTTAATGATATCCTAAATTCATTTGATCTCCTAAAACTATATCGTATATCCCAGGGAATACATAATCAAATGGGCTAAGTTATAAATCAAAATATATGAATAAACATGATAATGAAGAATAACATATGAGTCAAAAAGAATAACATGATATCAAGAAATAAAAGGCCCGTGAATACTCATATGAGATAATTTCATAGTGTACATGGAATAATAATACCATGTAAACATATTATTGTGGAAGAAACATAAAACATGATATAAGCATAAGTGAAGGTTAAATTCCAAGAAAAAATCTCATGGTGGAAAAATTACCCTCATGTATTATGTTTACCACTTAATCCCTATATATAATCTCATATGAGAGAAATATATACAATTTCATTTCATATATATTTGGGTGAATCCATCAAAACATGTGCATTAATATGTGTTCTAAATTTTGAATTAAACATAATGTATAAGCATAAAGATTACTAAGCAATGAAATAGGTTTCATTGTCATGTATTAGAGCATAACTTGATGGAATATAATAATGGTTTCCCTGAAATCATGAATTAAAACACTATTCGATGTTTAGAGATTGAAAATAATAATTTCCATGAAAATGGAGGTCTAAGTGAAGTTAATATGTGAACATGATTTGATAAGTCCCTTTTCAAATGTACCTCTTATATGGGGGTTTAGGGACACAAAAAACAAACATTAATTGTAGAAATAAGATATTAATATCTAAAAAACAAAAATAAAAAATGGTTTTAATGTTAAAATTGTAACTTTTAATACCCAAGTATGGTTTAAATTAATCAATGGGGTGATGCATGAAATTGGGTAAGTTGTATAGAAGTTCCCTTTAATTAAGCTTACTCAACAAATGAAATTGAGAAGAGAACCTTAAAAAATATCCCCAAAAATTAAACATGAATTAAACTTGGTATATATTTTGTGGAATTATATACCTATTATTAAAGAATTAAATAATAAAAATATAGATTTAAAGAGATATAAATATATAGAAATCGTAACCTAAAAAATAGGGTGGTTCCGAGAGATCCCTTACCTTATGTTCTAGAATCTTGCACATAACGTCATCAATAATCAAATTAATTCCATTATTAGTTTAACTAAGAACCATTACATCCATATTTAATTTACTATAATTTTACTTACATCATTTAAAAAAATATTAGTGAGATATAATTTTTAATTTAGTTATTATGAGGGAGTTTATTTAACAGTTCAAAGGTTGGATCAATTGTGGGTAATTATTGAAGTTATTTTATAATGGAACTAAAACTCCATAAGTCAAATGAAATTGTTTTATTAACATTCCAATCATGTCAATTTTCCCAAATATCTTTATGTGTTCCAACACATTGATGATACATTTAATAAAATGTTAATGTTATAAGTTCAGTTTATTTTGGTGGTTTAAACAACCATCACATACAAGTTTCATTTTATTTAATTTTATAGCCATATATTAATTCCAAAAATGTGAAAGAAGAATATATATATATATATATATTTATAATTTTAAATCATTATAAGTGAAACTATAACTACTATAAAGGTATCAATGTAAGAAGAAAAATCATCATCCATGGAGGTGGTGAACTGACATAATATAGACAATGGTTCTAGTTGTAGAATTAGGGGAGAAGAGAAGAGGGTGAATGGTAGGTATTCCATTAGAAATATAAAATATTATTATATAGCATACTTGTTTTATAATTACATTTTGGATGAGGGAGGTGAGGATAAGGTATAATAATAATAAAATCTAAAATGGTATGTCGGATAATATTACATATTGAATGACTTCTCCTCGAGAAAACTCTTTTAGGAACTTGGAATCAGTGTTTTGGTGATACCAGATACTATAGAATGTGGGGAGATCATAGGGAATAAAAATGGGAAGAAATTTATAAATCTCCGAAGATTATAAGATGTAAGGTGAATGAGAGGTTAGAGGTGGTTTTTATAATCTGTGGAGAGATCTGTTTTTTCTATATTATATTCATTAGTTTATTATTCTTCTTCAAGACTCCATTTTTTTAATTATTTGGACTACATATAGTAATTTATTTATGTGATTTTTCAATAATGGGTTATTTCATTATCCCTATTTCAATTAATCATATATTTAACTTAAAATGTTAAGTATCATATTTTATCATAATTCACTATTCACAAAAAGTTCACCTATTTTGTAAATATAAAAAAATCACCCTAGACATTTTTTAACTTGTATATTCTAGATATTAAATATATTTTTTGAACATATTTTTCAAAATATGGGAAATTTATGTTTTCAATTTAATCCTTAATTATTTGAAAAAATAATAATTTAAATATTGTGATCTATTTTGGGAAAATTTGAAAAATTACTTATCATCTCATAAAAATTATATTATCATTATAATTAATCTTAATATTATTTTATAAATCCTTTTTATGAAAATAAATTTATTTAATTATTAAATTTATTAAAAAAATAAAAAAAATACAAATCTGGTTTCTAAAAATATGAATGATTTTATAATCAAAATCAAAAAATATATTTACTTGTATAATGATATAAATATTCCATATTAATATTTTATAACATACCTAAACACTATTTTAAATGTCCATAGGTGATGTTACTATTATAATATTCAGGTTACAAATTCTAATGGTCAAATTGTTATTCTATGTGTCAAATTACTATTCAAATGATTATATTTGTAATGGTCATAATGTTTCACTACATTCTATAAATACTTAATTTTTCATTAATTATTCATTCACTTCAATTTTATCATAAAGTTACAAATATTTTAATTTGCATAATTAATATTTTATTAATAATATTCAGCTTCATTTTGAATGATTTTTTGATGAGTATGATTATTTTGGGGATATGAGAAACTACAAATTTTCAAACTATTGCTATTTTATTTTCTATTTATATTTGTTTTTTAATACTTTCTAATTCTTTAGATATATTTATTACCAAAATTTAATATTATAATTAATATAATAAAATCTAGTTGTTTTTATCATGTGATACATGTTCATTATATAATATTATAATAATAAGTATAACACAATTATATATTCAAAAGGAAAATTCCATTGATAAATTTATATGGCTTTACAATATCTTTTAATTAATGGAATATATAATAATTATTATACCTTTCATTCAACATTGATATAAAGAATGATCAAGAATATATCTCTAAGAAACTAACATTAGTCTGTACGAAAAATGAGGTATAGAACATAAATTAGTGAAAGATAATAAATACTATAAATTCAACATAAATAATGTTTTGAAGTAAGGTAAATTGTTTTTAGAATTAGATTGGATTATTTTCATGCAACATTAAAAAATTATTCTTGAAAAAAAAATTATAATCTTAAAAAACATGCTCAAAAAATTCTTATAATCATGAAGGTATTATTGATTTAAAAAAATTATTTTCAGGTTGTTTAAAAAAAATTAAAACTATTTTTAAAAAAATTATATAATCATTAAAAAAATATGATCATTTTAAAATTTTTAGTTAAAGAAAAAACTACTTTTCATAAATAAAAAATCTCTTTTTAGTCCTTTAAGAAAATATCACCCATTTCTATTAAAATAAAAAATAATAATTCACAAAATGATTGAGAAATGATATTTATTTAAAAAAATGGAATATTTTAGAGGAATATAAACTGTGAATAATTTTCATAAAGGTGGGAATAATTTTTCAATCCGTATTTGTTGAAAATAACATTCTTTTTATGATTTTATAAAAAATCAAGAATGATTTAAAAAAAATCTAGTAAAAACTTTACAATGAAATCAAGATCTAGTAGAAAAATATCTTTTACAATCATTTAATCGTTTATAAAAACATCCATTAATTTTTTTTAATAATATGCTTCCGTAATAAAAGGACTCCTAATTGTTAAATAGAAATAAGTTTTGTTTTATCTAAAAGCTTATTTCATTTTTCGAGCCCAAAAGAGGTAATAGTTGGAAGAAAACATGGGAACCCTGGAAATAAATAATATAGAAGAAAATATATGTTTTTTTAGATGATAAATATAATATTATTCATCCAATGTAAATTTAAACAATGAAAAAACTCAAATAATATTGAGGTTGTAAAAAACTGTAAGGGTCTACAAAAATTTAAATCCAAACCTCTCAAAAGATAAAACATGATTTGAAACGTTAAATATAATTGATAAAGATGAATTCTAGATATCACATGTAAATGGTGTGGTATATATACCATATTAATTAAATGTTGTGAATAATATAAAATATGTCTCAATGGAGTGGAATAGAGATGAAAACACATTACCTTAGATTCTGGCTTAGTCAATTGCATTATATCCCCATGAATAATCAATTTAAATATAATAAGTACCTTCATAAAATCATTTTTAGTCTATATTTTATTTTTAAGTTCCTATTATATTGATTTTAATGGGTTTTTTTAATCATCTTTTGATAATTGGAAGTTGAAGAAAACTCAAAACATAAACAGATCTATCTTTAAGTAATCATATGGTATATTATTTCAAAAATAGTTACCAGTAAAGTTCATGTTGTGGAATCCCCCATATTTATCCTCCGAATGAGGTTTTTTAAGTGATATCACAAGAAGTAGTGAAAAAAATTACTCTACCTCTATTGGAATACACTATTTAAGGGATCCAAAAAATCATTAGGATGAAGAAAAAGGTGAAGGGGGTGTTTAAAACATCTCTAATGAGATGAATATACTTTTAGGTGGAAAAGATCTTAATTGAATTACATATATAAATTATTAAATTAGAATATAACTCTTTCTCTTTTATATCCAAATACTATGGATATAACTTCCTAACACATCTGATGTGATTTTTATATTGGGTGTTTATTCATTGGGATCATTTCAATAAATAAATGATTTGATTTAAATGAACCACAATTTGGTTTGATTTCAAATGAAACTATTAGGGTGAAGCTGTATTGGTTGTTGCATCAGATAAAACTCATCCCAAATATGTATCTAATGAATATTTAGTAATATATATATATATATATGATACATATCATATTATTATTCATGAATAGTATGCATGATTATATTCATTCATAATATTCATGTATTAAGTGTACAATATATATAATATCATATTATATATATATATATATATCTTGAATCATATGAATGTTTACATGAATCTACTACTTGTGTACATTCATCTCAAGCATGTTCATTTTAGTAAACTTCCAACAATACCCTAAACACACTAGACTCCAGTAAGGACTTTATGAAAATAGTCATAGCTCTATAAGGATCCATCCAAACTATTTTAGATAATATTTTTCATCAAACATTCACTATTTTGAAGAATCTATTTGTCTAAAATAATATCCTTATCTAGGGTCCTAACTGTGGGACCATGTAGGTCATAGTAGCATTGAAAAAAAATATATTAAATCACTATTTCATGGATGTAAGGAAATAAAGGCCTCTAAAAATATGTATGTGCTACTCAAGATATTAAGGGTTTTTGTGTGATATCATTAAAACATACAAATATCTCTAGTAAACAAGTCCATCATAATATGTATCATATATATCATATGTATATTGATATAATCCTTTTTCCCATATAATAGTGGAACCATTGGAAATATAACATATTGATATATTATTATCCGTCATAATTTATTAATTATCCAAAAAAGTGAAATCAATTTGATGAATACATCCCTTATCATTCATTTATCTGATAAGTATATCATATGTAACTTCTTAAATTAGATAAACATGTCATATGTGATACCAAAAATAATGGACATAGATTTCCTTAATGAAATTCAATGAAATGGAATATGTATTTATCTAGTCATACAAGAATAAAAATCTCATATTTATTATGCTCAAAAGGATGAAAATATCAAAAACATACCCAACCACCCCCATATTAGCTAAATCAACATGTATACTTTTTTAATGGGAATAAATTTATGAATGTATTTATGATTTGTATCCCACAACACTATGATAATATTGATTGTCAATAAGAATACACCCGAATGTATATTGATGACTATACTAGATTTCAAGATATATAATTTATAGGATAAATCTGTGTAATAATTATTTACTTATTACCTCATGAATAAATTTCTCATAACTCAAAAATAACTATTTTTAATGAGTGAAGAATCTATTCAATTTAAACATATCATGTAATTACAATCTCGAATAGTATGTAATGGTTTTAGAGAATACAAAAAGTCATACATTTAGGGGATTTTATCATTCAAATATTCATGTTATATTAATTATAGAAAATAGAATAAATGATAATTATATATATTTATTATTTTATAACATGATTCATTTTAAATAATTACAAACAATATCTATTGTGCCTTTCGCCAAAATATTATAAATGAACCTCATGTTTTTATTTATGATAATGGTCTAATCAATGGATCTTATATATTCTCTTGAGTTGACACCAAACTATTTATTAAAATAACCTTATCAATGATCTCTCGTAACATATGGTATTTGGAAAGGATGTTTTTTATACATCGATGAGATTGAGGTTCTTTATATTGAGAAAAAAACTATTATAATCCCCATATTTCTCAATTGATCCCTTGATTCCATGTACCACCCTATATTCATAAATTAATATGTTCATCAAAAAAATATTATTCATAGCTTCTGATATAATGACTTATTATGCCTCCATTATCGAGTATTCTGTGGTGGATTTATTCAAATTCTTACAACTAAATGTTTCACAATTTAAGAAAAAAAATACAAATTGGGATTTTATATCATATATTTCATATAGAGAATTAGTGTATGTGTAACCCAATTCATATAGCCCATCATCTCTCCAAAAGACCAAGAAAAAAATCATAATCCTTCTTAATTATTTAAGGATATTATTCATAAAAATACAATGGATCTCATCATGATTGTATATTTATCTACTTGTTATAATTAAATAATATGATACATCAGGTTGATTACAGAACATTTCACACATGATAGATCCTTTTGTGGATTTATAAGTAATTTGTTCCATCTTTTTTAACAATTTAGAAATATCCATATTTTTCTTTAGATTCATGTCCAGAAACACATAAAATGACACCTTCTTAGTGTTTTAAATAATAAAACACTTTACAACTTGAACAATATCTGTTTTATAACATATTTTAAGAAACCTCATAGATCAATACCTATTCATCTTTATACTGATATGTAATATTCATCATTCATTTCTATCATCGTTAAATATTTACCTAGCCACATATTCTAAGTGTAGAGTGTCAAGATATAATTTCCAATAAGAAGTATGTCACATAAAAATACAGTATTATAAACACTATTATACCCCAAAAAGTCCACTAGAATTATCGGAATATTCTAAATTCTTAATGAAACCAAAATCCTTGATCTCATCATTAAACTGGATTTTCGAATTCCAAGAAGCTTGTTTCAATTCATAAATAGACTACTACAACATAAAAACCATGGAATTATTATTTTTAAATTTAAAACCTTATTGATATGTCATATACATGTCCTTGTATAAATTCACATTAAAATTTTGGTTTTGAAATCCATTTGATAAATCTTATAGTCATATATAGCTGATATGACAGGAAAACTCCTATGGACTTTATCATCACAACAAGTGAAACAATCAATTCATATTCAACACCATGAACTTACTTGTAAGAATTTTCAACCTAGAGTTCTTTATAGGTAAACAATAAACCTACCATTTAATTTTTATTATATAAAACAAAGATTTTCCCTACATATCACATCCATTTAGGTTCATCAACCAAGATCCAAATATGGTTTGTGTACTTATAGGATATCATAAATTTCATAGATTTTAACCATTTCTCAGAATTTGAAATCCCAACGACCTCATATTATGAATAAAGTTCATCTTCAATGAGTGTTACATAATTTTTATTAGAAATAAAAGTTAAATATCTTTTGGGATCTAAAATAATACTACAATACATTTAAGGTTATTTTGTAGCATGATATGATTCTTCTTCTATAAATCGTTATAGAAACCAATAAAAAACAATCTATATTAAATTTCCTACTCTATGGTTTTGAACATCTCAATGTTAAAATCTCCTCCCATTTACTCCTAAACATAAATGTTACTTATTTATAAATAATTTAGGTCAAGACACAAATAATTTCTATTCATTATGGTGGTGTAAATATTATGAATTGGTTTCATGAGGAGAACTAATAAATATTGATCTATTTGACATAGGGTTAATTTTATTTGACCCAAAACGTTTTATGTAATATTCAAAACCCAAAATAATTCTGAAAGAAATATTGGAAAATTTAAAAATCTATATCTCATATGTGTCTTCATGAATATATTATATGGAATATGTTTTAATATAAATGTATAACTATCCTGATAATAAACCCAAAATGAGATAGGATGGCCACATAGACTCAAATAAATAAAACCATGTATGATAAGGTAAAATTAATTATTTCGTATACACCATTCCATTATGGTTTTATAGGAGTAGTGAGCTGTGAAACAATTCCACAATCTTTTAGATGAGTCGTGATCTATTGTATTAAGTATTCATAATATCAATCTGATTAGGGTAATTTAATACATTTTACCTGTTTATTCTATGATTCATTATAAAACTCTTTGAACTTTTTAAATGTTTCATACTTGTTTTTCATCAGAAGCACATACTCATACCAAGTAAACTCATTGGAAAAAGTAATGAAGTAACTATAATCATCATTTTATTTTGTGTTAATTAGTCCATATAAGTCACTTGGTTAGATATCCAATACCAAAATATCCCTCTAAAAATTTCTCCCAAAAAGTTAATTGGTAATTTTTATCAGTAAACAAGATTATCATGTATCAAACAATTCATAATCAAATGATTTCAACAAAGCCATCTCTACAGAGTCTTTGAATTTTTTTTCTCATTTATAATTGTAGTGAAACATTTCAAAAGTTAGGTGGGATTAGAATCATCTCTAGACTTCTAATTATAAATGTTATAATCATGACTATCCAAATCAAGAATATATAATCCATTCATTAAATTCCGAATGATATAAAATATTTCAATGTTATATATAGAAAACTATTGTTAACAATAATTAATAAAAATCACATCATGTTCATACAAGATACTGAACTCAAATTCTTGTTTATATTGGCAACATAATAATAGTTTATGAATTCTAGCATCAATACATAAATTAAATTATAATTTTATCTTCAAAAAACTAATGGATAAACTCTTTCTATATAAAATACTTCAATATTTACTTCAAACTTCATTATTTCCCTCCTATCACCCGGTATATGTTTGTCATAAAAAATGTATGATGTGAACCAGTAACTAATACACATGAGTCATATTTAGAGAAATTTATTTCTATAACATTCACATTTAGATACTCTATTTTTTTCTCCTTAAGAACAATTCTCAATCCAAGATACCAATATTTAACTATTTTATGTTTCATTACTATTAAATATCATAATAAGATTAGTGTAGAGTATGTCACAATCGACAATAAAGACATATCAGTAAGTTATTTTCATTTATTTTATATTTTAATTAATTTATATAATTTGAAGTTATCCAATTAAAAATAAAAAAACCCATACATTATATATATTTGGTGACCCAAGATCCATATTTAACTATGTAATGTGTCCTCTTTGGTGTTCCTCCAACCACAGAGTTATTTAGGCATGGAATAATCCCAATCACAACAGTTGTGACACTGGGATAGTTGAGACAATAACCACTTATCTAAATCCATCATATTTATAAAATAAACTCTATTCCTCTAGTAATCTAATATTATTATGGTCTATGAGCTTGTCTACTCCCAAGTGAACACAAAAATTAGATTAATAAAGGAAAATATAAAGTCACTGATCTATGGTAGGACCTACTGAAGGATATCTCTTAGTCACCTATTACTTTTATTACTTACACCAAATAATCCATCGGAACCCAACGTGGAATGACCTACCCATTAGATGATCGAGGTTGTAAAAAGTCTTTCTTTGAAAAGAATATCACACATGTTATTTAAAATGGTTATCTTTTAAGTTCTCTGAAATTTAATATAAATTATATGTATATTAAATTCAAAAATATTTAGTAATATGTAATCTTTATTTTTAATCATTTATTTATTTTTTTGTGCAAATTCTAGTGATTTAGTTTTTTAAATCCCTATTCTAACCACAAAATTAATGTGTCAACACCATTTTAATGTGAAATTATTTACTAAACCCACAAGTCTATGTAATTCATCCAAAAATAGAAAAAAAGTATATTCATATATATCCAAATACATCATATTAATAAGGAATGTTAATTATTCATGTAAAATAATATAGTTATATGAGTATGAAAATCCCACATGAGTAAACCTAGGGAGACATATATCCAACCCCATTCATATTTCTATCTAAGGTATAATCTTCCATGAATGAAGGTGGACCGACCCTAAGAACCTCTACTAAAGGATACATTACTCAATATAGAATTCAATTAATGAAAAAACTAACAACTAATATGAAAAAATATGCCTAGTAACTATTCTCAAGCTCATATCTATAATTACAAACTGAGTTCTAAGTAGATTAAAGTAAAATTTTATGACATCAAACCAAGAAAAGCATGCAAGGATCTATCCTATAATATCATTATCATATAATTGGGCATAAAAAATATTCATAATTAAAAAAAAACTTAAACAGTAATATAAAATAAATTTTACAAATAAATAAAAAAATTATTTATTTTCAAAAACATGATATGTTTATCAACTATTGGTAAATAAATTCTATTTATTATCATTTAATTTTAATATCAACTCATTCATTTTTTTATTATATTGAATTTATATGATATTTCATGAACTATAAACATTTTTAAATTCAATTTCTATTACATAAAAATTTTATATAATATAAATATCATATATTATTTACTTTATAAATACTTTATAAATTTATTCTGAATATTTTTAAATAAAATTTTCATTTCTAGATCATAGGTAAGACATTTTATTTAAGAAATGCTATTTCAAAATATAAATACACATTTTTGGGAAAAACATTCCAAAATATTTATTTAATTATTTATAAATGATTTATATTTAAAAAATTTACTTACTGAATCCATATAAACAAAATATTCCAAAAACACATGTTAACAAGATTTATATACAACATATAAAACAACCAAATTGTTAAATATGTTAAAAAATGTTATCAAATTTTATGTTTACCCTTATGCAATGGGGAATTACAACATAAGGGTAAAGAATACTACCCAAAAATAGGTCATTTTGGAGAAATTTTTTAAAAGTATATAACTAATTTACCTTTACCTAGACAAAGTATAATGTGTTTTTTAATGGTAATAAAAATATTACCTTTAAATGGATCGTTTTTTTATGGAACATGGTATATTACCTTTACATGAATGCTTCAATTATGAGTAGGTCTTGATATAAAACTACTCATCCTTCTAGAACCAATATATAAGGGTAATATGATATCCCCTTTATGTTAGTTTGGAAAGTAATTTACTACCCTTATGTAAACATTTCAAAGAAATTTAAGTCTTCTTGTTACCTTTATGTGTAAGGATAATTTCCTGGATACCGTTACGTATTCCATTATGTATCCAACTCACATAAGGTTAAAGGATAATATATGTTTATTTATATTGATTTTATAAGGGTTAAAACTTTATGTAGACTAACTATATAAGGTTTAATCATATTAACCTTTACAAAACTCATCTGATGGTCTCTAACCCTGCAACGGTTTTACTAAAACACTATTCATCCTTTCTAGTTATGAATTTTTATTAAAACCATTGATTCAATCATGTTTAGAACATAATGAAATCCCATTTGATACCACTAATGGTTTATTATAATAGTATTATTATCAATGGAAGAATAGAACAACCCAAAATATAGTTATATCTATCTTCATGAAATCAACCTTTAAAAAACCTAAAAAACAAAGTATTTATAAATATCTTATTTCGATAGCTTCCATCTCCTTATTTTGATAAAATATGATTGGTGGAGATCATGAGGAGAAATTAAAAAACACACTATAACTCCATGTGATTACATCGACAAATAAATCCATGATATTTTTGAGAATATCAAAAATCTGAACATGTTATAGAGTCTTCTCAAATTAGATAAATAGAGTCTTGGTGGGAAGAGAGTTTAACAGCATCTTACACACATCACACACCCAAAAAAAATAGAACCCATTTTATTTTATTTTCATATACAAATACATACACTTCCTAACATATCTCAAATGTTTCTATCTACTAAGTATTTATTCATTAAACATGTTTCAATAAATAAATACACCATTATAAACAAACCAACATTCAGTTTGAATGCTAGTGATACTATTTGAAAAAAGTTGAATATGTTGTTGCATCGAATGTAACTCATCCATAATAACCATGTCATCGTATTAAATATAATATATATATATATATATATATATTTGTACAGTATATTTTATAAATATTATATTATTATTCCTGAATCATGTGCATGATAAAATTCAAGCATCATATGCAGGATAATATTAATGCATTGTTTGTATGTATTAAATGTACAATGTATATAATATAATATTATATATATATATATATTCATTCATCATATGAATGTGTATATATATCTCATGCATGTATATTATAGTCCATATCTAAGGCATTTT
The DNA here is from genome assembly GCA_963277665.1 of Viscum album. NCBI lineage: Eukaryota > Viridiplantae > Streptophyta > Magnoliopsida > Santalales > Viscaceae > Viscum > Viscum album. The sequence continues at coordinate 671,845,207 of OY728126.1, forward strand.
AATGCCATTTATTGAATAAATCATATTTATGTAAAACACATAAGGAATTTTGGTGAATTTCCCAAAAATTACATCAGTGTAATGAATTTTATAAATAGATTTATTAAATGGTCACATTATCAATGCAATGTTAACAACATCATGAATATAATTTTTATCCATTTTAAATGATTTTATAATCCACCATGGAATATAGTAATAAAAAATGAATTACATCTTTCATGGAGCCATTAGGACTCTCGTACGCATGATGACATTTTCATTTTCCAATTGGTTAGTTCTATGAACCAAAATTTTATAAATGAAATTACCTTCTGGATGAATAAATTAATTTTTAGGTAATGTAGGTACAGAAAATATGTTCACTATATTTCATTTTTTATTTTGGATTATTATATAATATGGCCTATCAAACAAAAGAGAATGGTATGTATCAAAACCATTGCTAATAAAGCAGTATACAATAACCAATTATGATTATTATATATTAATGCTTATTATCATATATAATTAAATCATAAGAAAGAAATCATGATCTCAACTTGAAGGATTGTTCCCAAAAAATTCCACCTATCAAAGGTTATGAGGGAGATGGAATCACTATAATTTTCCAATGAACAATCCTAAAAAAGATTAAACAACTAAAACATGATAAAGCCCATTTATGTGGGAGGTTCGAGCTTATAAAGATCACTTCCCAAACCATATTCATCAAACCACCCCAATAAGTACCACCATCAAACAATGTACACTTTGAGCATACAGTAGTGTAATAAGGGGTCATGTATCGGGACTCTAGTAATATGAATTTTCATATTTTAGTATATAAATAGTGATTATATATATAAATATTCATTATTACATTTTTCTCATGATTATTTAAAGAGTTTGATAAATATTATATTTTTCTACTAAGAAATCAAAGTAATATTTTTAGAAAATAAATAGTTTCAATTAAAAAAATGTTTCTGATAAATTCATGAATTTTGAAATAAATAATTTCATTATGAAATATAATTACTAAATAATATTTATTTAAATATTAATAATAATATAATTTAATGATGACCCATGTAAATTTTATAATGTTTAGAAATCTATTTGGATAAAAAAGAAGCATTTTTCTGTAAATATTTTTTTTATTTAAAAGTGTAAATTAGCATATTTAAAAAATTATTTTGGTAAAATGAATAATATTTTTGAAATAATTATGTAAAAATTAGACAATGGAAAAATTTTATAATTTTTAGAGACATTCATATTTTTTGGTAAAAATTAAATACAATATAAATATATGGTACATATTATAACATCCTAATATCCAAAAAGTTTGTAATAAATATTATAAATAGAATCTAAAAAAAAATATAGATACCTACTTAAAATAACATGGATGTCATGTTATTTGATTAATTTTACAAATATATAATAAATCATCCAAGACCAATATTACATTTTATGTTTTCAAAAAAACTTCTTTATGAACATGACTCACTTATATGTCATGAATGGTATTATTTTACGTAGTTATGTTTTCAAATAAATAAAATACTGTAAAAAATATTATTTGGTAGACACCATGGGAAAAACTATGGAAGGGATTTTGGTTCTTATTTTTTTATCACACATATTCCAAAATCTACGGTTATAAACTACAAAAAAATCCCCTTTCTTTTACTATAAATACACACCCAACATCTCAATATTCCTCACTAAAAGTCCATTTATTATGAATTTCTTCTCTATATCCCTCCCTAAATCTATCCTAAGGTGTTACCATGCTCTTAATAATATACTATAAATATTTTAGAAGCACATTCTCAAGGCAAGGGATTCTCTTCTCTTCGATTTTATTCAAATACATTATTTTTACTAAACCTTTTGATTTATAATAGTTCATGATGTGATTTATTTTCACACATCCATTTAATTTCTTAATTATTCCCATGTAGATCAAATTTCACAATTGTTTTGTAACGTGATTTTAGTTTCATTTTTATTCATATATCAACATGTGTTTAAAGATAATGTTATATATGAATTTCATAAAAGTTTATGAAAATATTTGTAAGGAAATTACATTATGGATTGAAAGAATTTTCCCTTAACTTTTTTAGGAATATTTAATTATAATACCATTGATGTTATATATTTATACATGTTTCTAACATCAAGATGATAATAATGAATAAAGCTGGAGTTTAAAGGGGGAGATCAAGGTTACGAAACATATGGTAATGGATCAATATTATCATATGTATATGTAATAGATGTTCAAGGTTTTTATTAAAAATAGCCATTGGATAGACATTGTACAATGTCATAGGATAGATAAATTAAAATATTACCAGATAGACCATGCCCATTTTCCCAAAAGAATAAATGAAATAAGTTTTATTTATATTTTTTTTCAGGATTTCGTATAAAGTGAACCTAGTATAGAAGAGGATCGGTACAAAGTATGAAAAGATGAAGTTCGATTTTTTGTAAAAAGATACATTGAATAGATATACACAATGTCATTGGACGAAGATGTTTTTATTCCATGTTACAATGTTATAAAATGTGACAATTCAAAGATTGGTCATAGAGGGTGTATATAAATACTGATTAGGTGAATTACATCGTTCAAAATCTATTGAATGTAGGGGTCAGAGTAGTTATTATGGAATAGAGAAATTCTATAATATTTTATCAAATGGAGTTCTTTGTTAGAAGGGTTTTGTTTCATCAATATGCATAGTTATCTTTGATGTTTTGGTTTCAAATATTTATTTCACAGAGGAAATTTTATCCAAACTATCATACTAATTATTTTCAAGTAGATAATCAAATTAATTAATCAATGATGCTGAATTAGTCAAAGGTCTATCAGGAAAAAATATAATAGTTTCATAATATAGATAAATATTTGACTAAGTTAAATGATGTTATTAGAGGTATGATCATATAAACATGTACTAGATTGAGTTACTGAGGAAATATGATAAGATATAAGCCTTTCAAGTCATCATTTAGTGGTTTCAATGGTTATCGTTTCATCAAGTAGACACTCAAATGATCCAATGCATGATGAATTTCTCTGTAAATCAAACTGAAAAATTTAGAGGAAATTCAAAGTTATAAATGTAGTTGAGTTTCACTAGACGTAGATCCGTATAGAGATCCAATATATGATGATTTGAAATTTCATCATATAAACATATATCAAGCTTATCAAACCATATTTCCTAATAATGAGAAATATAAAAAGTCTCATCAGATGATGAAAGGTTTTGAGTCCATGGGATGGAGGAATATAGAGTTATTTCATCAAATATAAATTTTCAAATGAGAATTTAAAACGTTTTTTAAATTATACTTTAATGTTGATGTTGAGATTGATATTTAATTCTTTTCATTAGAATATAAAGATGATAGAGTAAGTTTATTAATGTATCAAATGATCTAAAATGTTTGGGAATAATTCTTGTGAATTTGAAATATATAGAAATATTTTAAATTAAAAGTATCATTTAATAGGAATATAAATTTTAGTTTCCTCTCAATCTTATGGATGTGTGCCTATATAAAGAGGTTGTTAGTATAGTATGAGATGTTTAAGGCTCATCATACTTTTAGAATAGTGGAAGCACTGAAGGTTTTATACCATGATAATCCATCCATTGTTTCTACCTGTTTGAAGAGGAGTTCTATTGGATTGAGTTTCATAATATGGAGAATTGTTTTTATTGAATCGAGATTCCACATATGAATGGGAAGTATTCTATGAGTTCCTAATATTACTTCCAACTTGGCTAATAAAGGTTCGACATACCTTACCCGATTCATCGGATATAGAATCATCTTCTTGAGAACATCATATGGAGTTGTATCAAAAAGGGCATGCCAGATGGAAGCATAATTAGTTATGGAGAATCAAACAGAGACCTTTTAGATAAAGACCAAAAAAAATAGGGAATAATGGATATAGTTAGATCAGATGGATGTTGTAAATTATGTTTTCTAGTAAAATATTAGATAATTTTAGATTGAGTTTATATAGATATTTCTAACATCAATAGTGTGATTCAAGGAAAACACCCTCTTAAAATAGTTATTGATGATCATGAATTTTGTATACAGTTATAATTGATGTAAATTTATTATCGAGATAGATAATATCTTTTTATAGTAGATCAAAAAAATAATAAGGAAATATCTAGTAGCAAGGGTGTATAACTAAAACCTAAAAAATAAGTTTGTGTGGGGGTAAAATGAGGTATGAATAAATAGTATACAGTTAGGAATTTTTTGGATTGTAACAAACTATAGTAGAAGATATTATGCTTGAAATTGGGTGTTAAATTTGGGTTATTTTGAGGAAAGATTACTCGTGGTAGAACCATTTTTTTATCTTCTCTTTTATTTTTGAAAAATGATTGAAAAATAATTCAATCCATGGGGATAGCCAACATTTCAAGGAGTAGTTATTTATACCAAACATTGTAAATATCATGTGCTAGTATATCTATATGTTTTTACATTTGAAATGTGAGGTTGATATTTATATTTTATTGGATCATAACTCTATCAAGTTTTAAAGGGTATGAAATGTTTACCTATCATGTTAAAAATATTAATGTAAAAAGATATTGATCACAGATTCACCCATACTACTATCACTGATCCTAAATAATCAATGGAAGTTTAATAAATATTTGGGTGGTTTTTCTATAAAACATCCAAATATCTATTGATCATGGATAATATAAATTCATTGAATTAAATGTTTCTTATAATATTTTTTGGAAGAAACTATCATAGTTGGAATAATAATATTTTACCTTATCGTGTATCTCTTGGACATTAATTTAGAGATAATGTAACAATGATATATCCTCCCATTAATAATGTTGTTATGAACTTTTTCAATAATATAAATATAGAATTTGATGAAATGTATCATTATGATATATTGATGTTTCTCACAAAAAATAATGTTTTTAGGGTTTTCAATGGCCAAACAATTGTGGGATAAGTTGAGACCTATCTATGAAGGAAATAATAATGTTGAGGTTGTTAACTTGCAAATATAGAGAATAATATTTAAAGATGTTAATGTGGGTGATGAAAAAAATAATGATGAATACTTCATCATATTTAATGATATTTTCTGAAATATGATATGTTTTTGTGAAAGGATAGAAGATTATAGTATTGATAAGACAAAAATGAGAAACATTAGAGATAGATTTTGTGACATAGTTTTAACTTTATAAGATCAAGAATATTTATCTCCATAAAAACATTAATATATTCTCTATTCATATGAAAATAAGAATAAAAAAGTCTTTAGGAAAGAGAAAAATTATGAAATATATTTTCCTGATTTATTAAAAAAAATTCTTTAAGACGAGTAATCCAAATAATAATCACGTGGTTCATTGGAAAAGGATGAATAATATGACATTAAAAACATTTATATTCACTATAAAAGATAAAAAATAGAATCTCGAATGTAAAAAATAAAACATTATATTATATTTTAGATTATTAATAATAAATTAAATTTTCTAGATATTTTCTAAATAGTATTTATTAATATTTTGATTCTAATGAATATTATAATATGTTATATAAAATTATTATAAAAATAAAAGAATCATTTTTCTACAATAAAAATATTTTTGACCAGATTAAATTTGGATTATTTGTAATCCATTGATGAATTTTATTGTCTTATCAAGTTATTTGATAATTTTGGAAAAGGAATATCTTCATCATATAGTGATTATGATAGTGAATATTGAATATAAAAAACTAGATTCTTAACTAAACATTTTAAGGTACTCTTAAGAAACATACATAACTCAATATAGAATGGAAGTTAGGAAGATAAATTTTTGAGAATGGTGAGCATATTAGAAAATTGCATATAAAAATTATTGTGATTAGAACTTATAAAATGAAATTGGAATAATTTGATTGAAAATTAAAATTCTATGAAGAAACATAAGTCATATAGAAGAATCCCATTGCGATAGAAACTAAAAAAGATGATAAATTTATTTAAAATTGGTTATAGTTGGATGAATTCTAAAATATGGAAAATGAACTTATTAATTTTGGATGAGAAAGAAGAATATTATCTAGAAACATAATAAATGTAACTTACAAAACAAAGTGAGTTAATAAAGATAATATGAGACTTCACTAAATTATTTTAGGTTTAAAAGTTAATATTTTTGACAAATAATCCTCTTATAATAAAGAGTTTAATTCTTCAATAAACTATATCCATAGAAAATGTATTACCTGGTATTTAAGAAGACAATAAAACAATCTTCAGATCAATTCTACCATCAGTTTGAAAGATAAATATTCTTAGTCTAATTTTGGGTTTTTCATGTTTTTTTGGAACATGGAAGATTCATGATTATATAACATGCCTCTACCAACAAATATTTATGAATAAATAGTGAGATATAAGAATTAGAGAAGAAATAAAATTTCAAGAATGTTTTGAAGGTGATTAATGTTTTATATTTAATAGTGAATAATGAAAATCTTATGAAAGTTTAGAAAGGAAAGAAATTTAAGAATGTTGATAAGGTTATGAACAATGTCTAGGAAATGAAAAAGTTCAAAGTTATTTTTTCATATAAAATTTCAATATCTCAACATATATATATATAGGAAGCATAAAAGTTTTATCAACTAGTGAATAATAAGGATTTATAAATTGAAAAAAAAGTTAATAAAATGTTATCAATGGGTATAAAGCAATATATTTATAATAAATGAAATAGGTTTGAGAAAGATGGACATTTTAAAAAATATTGTAAGCCTATCTTTACAGCCTAAGAAGATCGCATAAAGATGATATTGTAAAATCAAGCTAATAAAGATATTATGAAAATTGAGGTAAACATTAGTGGTTCATCTAATGATTTTACATATGAAAAAAAATATGTTAGAAAAATATTGTATTTTCATAAGAAAGAAAGTGAATATTATGCTAAATCTAATAAGAAGAAGAAGAATTATAGATTTTTTGATTTCTTTCTGCAAAAAAATTACTCTAATGGAACACTAATGTTCCTCCTTATTCCTAATATACATTCATATTTTTACTAACTTTCATAGAATTAAATGTGAAGAAGTAAAAAAACTGGCTGAGAGTTGTAGAATTTTTACAGTAATGAGATATTCCCATTGTGGAATATTTTGATCACCATGATAAAGAATATATTTCAAACCTGTAGGGGGTAAATGATGAAGCTCATATAGAAATATCATAATTTTATTAAAAGGGAATTAATTATATTACAATATTTAAGATGTTTGTGAAGTTATGTTTATACACTTAAATGATTTGGGGTATTTTCCAGAAGATACGAGTAGGTTTTTCCTTGAAATTTTAAGATTTTACAAGATATAAAAATATTAAAATAAGCTTGAGGAAACTGTTACATGAAATAAATTTTATAGAAAAAAATGATCGCCTTAATTATACACTCTTTTTCTCTACTTCGGGTTAACCAATTTAGACTTAGATTTGATAAGTTAAAGGATCATCATCATCATCCTACTAATTTATTTACAAGATGAAGTTGTACAATAACAAAAACAAAAATAAAACATATAGAAGAAAGATGATGGTCTCTTAATTCGGGCGGTAGTGGTGAATCCCAAGAGCTAATATGGGCTAAGATAATCCTTATCTTAACCTTTTCATTTTATTATCAATAATAAAGATAAATAAAATAGGAAGAGTATGAAAATGAAACGATTATTTTAGGATAAATTATTTACCTCACATATTATCTTCGAATATATATATGGTGTTATATGTTGATATTGACAAAAAACACACAAAGTGGAAATTTTTATTCCAATGTAATTCTGGTTCCATCTTTTCCAAAAAATCAATATGTGTTTGAATAAGAAATTACATTAAATTTTTGGATAATTTTGAGAAAAGTGATGTGAGGAACTTTTGTTATGGAGAGAAATAATTTTTACCTAACTATGATATTATTTTTGTTTAAAAATTCAGGCAATGGAATGCTATTATACATGTTCCTAACATCACGGAGATACACATGATTCAAACATGATTCTAGGGGGAGATCAAGGATATCAGACTTATGGTAAAAAAACAAGGTTGTGGGATTCATATTTTTTATTTGTCTAATGTTAATGTTTCACAAAGACTCCAATCACACATTTCAAAATGTCACGGGATAGAAAATATACAATGTTACCAAATAGACTATATTTTTCATAGATGTGGGAAATGAAATAAGCCCATAGTACTAATTTTTTAATCTATTATACAATGTAAAAAATTTATAAAGTGAGATAAGTATAAATGTTGATAAGTAAAATTTTGAGCAACACTACAATGTTACATCGGATTGATGGACCCAATTTGATAAGATGGAGATGTTTGTAGTCCAAGTTACAATTTTCTAAGATATGACAATAAAAATTTCAACTATCAAGAGACCATATATAGAATTATTAGATAGAAGATATATTTTCAATGATATCAGAGTGAGGATTCAGATAAGTTCTTATCATAAGGAGAGTCAAACAAGAAATTATCAGATAGAGTTATGAGTTTCAAATGTTGATTTTTGGATTTTTAGAGATTGGTCTATAAAATTAAAGTTATACCAATTCATCAGATATAGGAAATATTTAAAATTATATCACATAGATTAAATACAAGTAGATCATCAAGTAAATAAATAAATGACGTTGAAATATTTTAAGTTCCATTTGATAAACTCATTATGTTTTTATCAGAAGGATGAACATCAAATAGAGGTAATGATTTCATTGTATAGGTGATCCTATGAATATGTATCATACTTTGTTTCCATTAAAATATTATCATAAATTGTATTTTTGAGTAATCAATCATAATTATAAATGGAATTATTTCCATCAAAAAACACTTGAATTGTCTAATGGATGGAGATTTTCAATTATTATTGGATGAAAAAAATACAAAGGTTATATAAATTTTTATATGTAGTTATGTTCAAATGGATGTAGAAAATTATGAATATCCACCTTATAGATATGTGAAATTTCATTAGGAAAAGATGAGTTGATCTTATCAGAATGAGTTTTCCAAATAATGAGAAACTGAACAAATGTTTATTGAATGATGAAAGGTTATAAGACTATGAAATAGAGGAAGCTAAAGTTGTTTCATCTGATTGAAGAGTTATAAATATAATTATAATGATTTTATAAATCACCTTACAATGATGATGTTCATATGAATGTTCAAAATATTTTATATTGAAACCTTTAAAATTAGAGGAATGTTGTTAATGTATTGAATGTTATAGAATGTTTGACAAGTGTTCCAATGAAATTGAAATGAGTTGGAATATTAAAAATATAATGTCTCATTGAGATGGAAAATAAATTTGAGTTCCCACCCATCATTTTGGAAACATTCCTATATAAAGTGGGTGAAGGTATAACAGGAAGTGTGGAACATTGTTCATAAAATGTGGAGGAGCATATGTTTTGAAATCTTGGTTTCATAAGAACCCAATTAACGTTCCTTTCTAGTTGAAAAAGAGTTCCCTTACATCAGTTTCATTAGATAGAGAAGAAGTTATTCCAGACTGATAATCATCAAATGAAGAGGTAGTAGTGTGTGAGTTTCCATCATATTTCTTACATGGTCAAGAATCCTTCATCTAATATATCTTTCTTGATCAGATAGAGAAGCATCAAAATGAGAAAATTAGACATAGGTGCATCAAACATAAATTTAGGTATTGAATCATTGTATGCTTGGGATATCAGACAATGACATATTAGACATAGAGTATAATGGATAGAGGTTGATTAGATGGAAATTTCTAAGGATTTTTTCCCCAAAAATTATTGAAAATTTCATAAATCTTTTTTCTTGTTCTTAATATCAAGAAAAAGTTTCAATTCCAATTGACTCATAAGGTATTTGGTATAGATATTATTTTTTGTACATGGGTGACGGGGTTCTGAATTTCTAGTGGATGAATAGAAAACCATTGTACAATGGATCATAAAAGTATAAGTAGAGAGATTATAGGTGATGGGTATAAAAAGTTACTAAAAATTCATGTTTCTTAGGGGTATAATCAGGTATGAAGAAAAGTGGATACAATAAGTTATATTGGGGAGTATAATAAACTTTGGTAGAAGAGATGATTTTTTAGGGTATAACTAGGGTAAGATAAATGAATTATTACTAAGGGAAGAACTAGTTGATTTTTATGCCTCTATATTTTTAAATAACTTAGTAAATGAATCCATATTGTGGGGTAACTAACCTAGAGAGGAATGGGTCTTTTAATGAAATTTTAAAATATTTTTTTATTGATTTATCTTTATATTTTTTCCATATAAAAGGTTAGGTTGAGAATTATATTTTAGTGGATTAAATCTATAAGAATATTCAATGGTTATGAAAAGTTTCATCGTAAAGTTCAGAAATGTTTAAATTATAGAAAATTGATAACAGATTTAACCCCTCCTCCTCTTTATTATCTTACATGATCAAGGGAATTTCAACTATCCTTAACTTCCTCCATGAATCATTATGTGAACCCATTATTCATTCAAAATTACCAAATAATTTTATATTCCATACTTTTGTGTTGGGAGTACCCATCACCATTTCAAGTCAAAGGTATTCACATATATTTACTAAACCTTCTTTTATCATATACCAATTATTATGTAACCCACACTCCTTAATCATCAAATTAAAATTATTTAAAGGTGTTATTATAGTATATGATCTATAGAGAACAAAAATGTATATACATAATATGAATATGATTGTTGTGGCTGAAATTATATATCCCTCTTGTGCATTAAGTAATATTTTTATCTCATGATATAACATGTATAGTGCACAGGTGGTTAACCTAAAAACAATATGTTATGAAGTATAAAAGTTTAGTCCTTAATTATGATTATGATGTCATGATTTATAGTGTTTCCACATTCTAATGATGTCTTGATGTTATCATCTTATACCATTCATTGATGTTCATGATTATGATTCTCATCATTCTTTTTCATTAGGTTATCCCTCTTAACTCACATGTATTCATTTAATTTATGTTTTTATTTGATTATTTCCTTACTAGGATTTATATCATACCCATTTCTTTTGTATGTATCCACATTATCATATGAAGTATTATAAAATCAATGAATTTTAAGGGCATGTTATAGAGTTTTATGTAATGTTCTTTTATCATTATTTCATGTTATAGTGACGTGTATTTAATTTCCAAAATATACTAGGCCTCTTGACATTTTGTGATTTTTTATATGTATCGTCATTTAAAAATTCATGAATTAATGTGTATAAAAGATATTGGTTGCCAGGGAAGGAATCAGAGAGGGGTATAGTTTTTTTGGATAATGAATAAAAAACCATAGCGTGAACCATATGTATAAGACTAAATACAAAAAACATCCTTAAATTATTTTACATTACAGAGTGAGTGGTTTCCATGAAATGAAATACCTATATTGATTTCAAAAGATTATTTGAATCTATCATAGTTTTTCCAAGGGGTGATAATAATGAAAAGCATGGATTTGGTGATAACATAATCATCACTTGGTTCATGAAAAATAAACCTTATTGCACACCTATTTTTATACTCTTGGGTGATATGCTTTGATAAATTCAAATTCTCTTTAAAAACAATATGAGTAAAAAATTATAATGAAATTTAATTTTTATAAATATATTTTGGATATCATGGATTGGAACCTACAAATTCATTGTATAATAAATATATTTAATTTAATATTATTCTATTAAATGATAATAGTTTCTCATTTATGATTTTAATAGTTTGAAAATTTTCAACCTTCATTTTCCATTTATTTCAATCCATTGATGGAAATATGAGGAATCCATTCAATAACCAATGTCATGGAATATGTGATGAATTCCCAAGAAAATTAATATCCAAATAAGATAATGATTTGGGAACTTAATGAAAATAATTAATCTACTAACTCTAATTTTAATAGAATCTTGAATTAGGGGAAAACCCATCCCCTGCGAAAGTGAAAGATTCAATTAAGGAATTTATACAAAGAGGACTCAGAATATCAGTGGATCATATGAACCATTAATCATCGAAAAAGATCAACTTCATTGAAAATATCTTCAAATTCCTTCAATGCACTAATGAAGAGAATTTCATGTAAGAAGTTTTTCACATTTAGGTAGAAATTGATCAATGGTGGACATTGATCAAGAATGTGAAGCAACAAGAAGAAATCAGAGTGATAGAGTGGAAATAATTCATGATCTTTTTTGATATTTATTTTCATCACACTCTCCAAATTAATATGGAGAGTGAGTTCATTGGGCACAAGTAAGAGAGGGAAAATAAATGAGGGTGTATAATTAAAACATAAAAACACTTTAATGATATACCCTCAGGTCTATAATTGACACAGAATGGAATGTTTTCTAGTTATTTAGTGGGATAAATAAAAAACCAAAAAAATATTAAGTGATTTTATAGTTTTAAATCTATGAAGAACTTGTATAATGTGACCTAAAATTAAAAATTAAGATTTAAGTCTCTCAAGGGTCTCACCATACTTAAGATAACAAGGAGAGAATTTAGTGTAATTATATGGTAGTCATAGAGAAATTTCATAATTTAAATAAATCAAAACATCCCACTTTTCAAAATTTTTGGAAGAATTATCCTAAAAATTTCATAAAGTGGGGAAATGAGTTTATTTAGCAATGGTATATAGGGAAAACTAGTTATTGAATTCCCTTATGAAAAAACCACTAATTTTATGGAATAAATGAACACTCTATTCAAACCTCATCCTATACTCTAGTTTTTCATCTGCAATGTGTAGGGACACTATGTGATCCAATTCACTAATCTAAGGGTTTTCAAATATAACTAGTAAAAACAACCTCCATGGCCTAGAGAGAAAGGGTGAGCATATTCCATCACAACTAATAAGGTAGATCCTGAAAATGAATTTTTGAAAGGTACTCTATTTATTCATTTGAGGATATAGAATTTAATAATTTATTTTTTATGCATTTATTGATATCATGCATGTTTATTATCACTATTCAAACACCACCTCAAAACATAGAAATCAGGTTATTAGGGATAATGGAAAATAGTGATATTATAGAATAATAAGTAAAACAATTCTCCCCTATCAATATTTAGGGGAGGAATTTCCTAGATATCATTATACCATTCTATTTGGTGTCATTTTATTCTATTTAATATATGTATTAGATTTATTTATATAGAAATGACATAAATTTTTAAGTGAATAAAATAACCCTTGTTATCATAAATTGACCACTAATTCTGTAAAAGTGTAAAGGAGTGATATAAATACATTGGTATAATTATCCCATGAATTTATTTTATTTACTTATGAACAAATATATTTATCTCAAATGATTGAGACTATAAAAATATCAACTTTGATGAAATTCCATTTATTAGGGAATATATTGATGTGTTTCTTGTATAATTTTCTAGTCTTCCTTTTAACTGAGTGGTTGAGATATCAATTTATCTTATACATGATGATTTTATAACAAATATATAGAATTGATACTAATAAACATGATGATATAAGACATATAATATAATATAATCTTAATAATGGATTTATACATCTATGTGCTTCACTATGGAGTGCACCGACCCTTTTCATCAAAAAGAATAATGAATCAATGTTCCTTTTCATTGTCTATAATGATATCAAAAAGGTCATAATAAATAATAAGTTTCATATTATAGGGATTTATGACTTTTTCAATTAGTTTTGAAGATGCCAATACTTCTCTTTGGTGGATCTTTGGTCGGGATATTTTCACATAATGATGAAAAAGAAGGATATCACCAACACTTATTTACATACAAGGTATGGGTAATATGTGTTCATAGTGATTCCATATGATCTCACAAGTTGTATATTAATATTTATATACATAATTAATAGAGTTTTTAGGGATTACCTTGAAAAATATTTGATATTATTTATAGAAAATATTCTTATCTACTTCAAAAGAGAAGAGAAACAATATGAGAATTTGAATGATGTATTGAAGACCCTGGGAGAGGAGAATTAATATCTGTAATATAGTAATTTATATTTTTCAACAGATAAATTGAAATTTTTGGGGGTATGTTATCACCAGAAAAAGAATATATGTGGATCATTTAAAGATAGAGGTAATTGAAGGATGGTACATACCAATATTTATAACAGATATTTGTAGTTTTCATTGATTTGTTTGGCACCATAATTTAATTTTGAGAAACTTATCGAAATTTTCTGACCCAGTAACCAAAAAAAATAGAAGGGAAACAAATTTATAGACTGATGAATTAAATTATAGATTTAAAGTGTTAATGAATAGAGTAATCATTGCACCTATAGGCATATTACCCACCAACGATGAATTATTTTTGGTAAATAGTGATATTTTAAAAGTGGGATTAAGTTTTGTACTCATGAAAAATGGAAAATTGATAGCTTATAAACTGTTATAGTTATATATTCATGAGAAAAATTACATGTACCATGATTACTTGTGTTCGTGTTTTTTGGATGTTTTTGGGAAATTAAAATAAACAATGAGTTAAAATGAATCCTAAATAAATTTCATACTACTTGGGCTTCAGGTTTCCCTATTTTCCTTTCTGTTATAGATCTTGTATGTCGCCCACTTGTGGTACGAGAAATGGAGGATTACTAGGCCAACATAGTCAACTAATAGAGGGTCGACCGAGTGGAAGAGGATGACCAATATAAGAATACCCTTCGTGCTCTCTAGTGACAGACTCTAGGAAAATATGTGGGTAGTGTCCTGGATGTGTAGATATAGGGTTGGCTCGAGAAACAATAGGAGCTACGCTCCCTCTAGAAGGGGAGTATGTTGGTATGATATTTGAGTATCAATTTCAAGGATCAACTTCACTTATATACATATCTATTTCTAGATAAGGAGTCCTGGGAAAGTTGTTTAGGGGAGGCACTTCGTCCTTCCCTCCAGAATGCGGTTACTCCCCTAAACCTACAGACATACTTATAGGTTCAGAATAAGGATGAGGTAGTGGAAAGGAAGAACTCGTGAGGAGGTCTACCGTGAGAGGGGATCCAACTAATATCTTTAAAGGGTAAAGGTTTCAACTGCCGGTCTCCAGTGTCAGAACCATTTAGGTTTCGGCTAGTGGGGAGGTGACCCGAGTAGTTTTACTTCTGACCTTCTAGTCCTCATCCTTTTCACTTAGGCTTGAGACTGAGGTGTTTACCTTGTAGATGGTTTTTTCACCTTCAATGTCTGTTACCATTTTGAGCTTAGTATGGTGGATGTGGGCTTGTCTAGCACCTACCTCAACAACAATTTCTGGCTAGGTGTTTCAGCAGTAGGGATATCAGTCTCCTACTCCACCGAGGGGTGATAGAGCTTGAAGAGGCTGGCCTTAGGGAATCCAATAGGAACCTTAACTTGGGAATTTTTATGAGGTGGCCAATATTAGAGGGAAAGAAGATTTGGGTGTGGTCAATTTCACACTAAAAAATTAGCAGTTCCAGCAGAGCCAAATATCATGGAAGGTATGACCAGTTTGTTCAGTCCTCTTATTTGTACCTTGTTTGATTCAAAAGATTTATACTCCTTTGTTCCACCCAGTATCCTCCATGCTCTGGGACTAGACATAGAGAAAAAAATCCTCTAGAGTTGAGTACATTAGTTAGAAGTCATACCTTCTTGTTTGATGTTTTCCAGGGATGTAGATTGATGTTGGGGAAGTATCAGTCTAGTGGGGATCTCTTTCTACTACATATGAAGCCATACGGTGTTATCCTTCACATTGAATGGTTGTACACAATAAATTTTTTTATTGAATGATATAAATGAATAATATTTTTTTAGACATTGGTGGCCAGTGTGTCGCTTTCATTTGAGAGTGGAGTTTTCATATGGGCAGTTAGTATGTGGATCCTTTACATTCATTGTCAGCTAAGATATCAGTGGAATCAGTGGATGTCAAGATGGTGGAGGCCTCAGGAAATGTCAGAGAGTTCTTCGATGTTTTCCCTAAGAATGTTGCGACTCAACTTTGTTGAAATGACATTGAGTTTGGTATAGACTTACAACTCATTTCTAGTACGATTTTGATAGCTCTTTATCAAATTTCACCTTATTAGCTGCGTGAATTACGGGTCTAGATTTACGATCTGATGAATAAGGGATTTATATGTTCCACTTTCTTATTTTGGGGTTCTCTATTATGGTTTGTGAAGAAGGAGTATGGTGGTATAGGTTTGTGTATAAATTACTGGAGGTTGAATCAAGCAACATTCAAGAACGGTTACCCTACCTAAATGATTTATGATCTTTTCAACAAGCAAAGGGGAGGATTTTGGTTATCTAAGATCAATATATGGTCTGAGTATCACTTGTTGAGGGTAAAGGAGGGTGACATCCTGAAGACTTTTTTGAAGTTAAGGTATGGTAACATTGAGTTCATGGTTATGTCTTTCGGTGTTATGAACACACCAGTTGTGTTCATGGGTCTTATGAAATCCATATTTCATGTGTTCCTAGACTGGTTCTTCGTCGTATTCAACAATTCCATCCTGGTCTACTCCAAGTCAGAGGATGAGCATATTGAGAATATTTAGACAATTATAGAGGTCCTTTGACCCCAAAAAATCTATGGGGAGCTGTCAAAGTGCATGTTTTGGACATGAAAGGTTCACTTCCTTGGATATGTGGTGTCTCAGTAGGGTGTAGCAGTGGAACTGTCGAAATTCGTGGAACTTGTTTCATGGTAAGCACCTAAGAATGTGTAGAGATTCATAGTTCTCTCAGTCTGGAAGGTAATTAACAGAGATTAATACCTGATTTATCTTGAGTAGTAGCTCTATTGGTGGCTCTGACCATAAAAGTCCAAGATTTTTTTTGGTGTGAGCATTTTTAGGAATCGTCTTTCTATCTTAAAAGGGATATTAGTCAGTTCAATATTCTTATACTTCCAGATTGAGGGGTGATGTTCAAGGATCTTTTTAATTCTTCTTGTCTGGTCTTGGGGTGTGTGCTATTGTATAAATCGAGAGTGATCTCTTATGGTTCTATGCAATTATGTCCCCATGAACGTAACTATACCACCCATGATTTAGAGATAGAAGGTGTCATGTTTTTTCTAATGTTATGGTGACATTACCTCATTGGGGAGTGATTTTTGGTCTTCATAGATCACAAGATCTTGAGCTACATCTTTTCCCAACAATATCATAACATTATGCCGTAGAGGTGGATGGAGTTTCTCCAGGATTATGGTTTTGAGATCTATTACACCTCAGTAAATGAGAATGTTGTGGCCAATGATTTGAGTAGGAATTCACATAAGGAATTGGTTTGTGAATATAAATACTCTTAGAGAGAAATAGTGGAGTTGGATACCTTGCACTTAGATGTGTGAATCGATAGAGGCAGAGGTCGTCTATTTCAGATGAAGGTGTAGTCTTCTCTGGGGAAGAAGGTAGATAAGTCTCAATGAGAAGACTAAGAGATAGAGATATTAAGTGATCACTTTGACCAAGGTGATGCTTTGGAGGGATGGTTGGAGGACAATCATAATTAGATGTTGTTACATGAGAAGATCTTTATTCCAGTGGCGATGTGAGAGGAATTTCTCCTTGAGTTTAATAGATCACCCCTAGTGGTACACTCGGTATTTTCCATAATGTACCATGGATTGAGGGAAAAGTTATTGTGTCCTAGGATGAAGTGGGTCGTTGTAATGTTTGTGGCAGAGTTCATGGTGTTCCATCAAGTGAAGGTTGAGCACCGTGTTTTTGGTGATTTTTTTCAGCCCTTAGATGTCCCCGACTGTAATTGGAATGAAATCTCAATTTATTTTTTACAGTATTACCCATGGATTAGGGATGGTGTGATTTAATTTGGGGTGTAGTGGATCGGTTGATTAAATCAGCTCACTTCTTAGAGATTAAGGAGTTGAGCACTGTAGATTACTTAGCATAGAGGTATGTGGATGAGGTGGTATTAGTGCATGGGGTTCTAAGATTCATTTTCTTTTATCATGATATGAATTTTAACTCATGAGTCTGGAGAAGAGTACAACATGCTTTTGGCGCTTAGTTATTCCTGGGCACTTCTTTCTACTCTTGGACAGATGGAAAAATAGAAAGAACCATGAATACATTGGAGGGAATGTTGTGAGAATTCCTCTTAGACCTTCGTGGTTCTTGAGGGAGAAATTTTTTCTTTATAGAGTTTTCTTAAAATAATAGTTATAACCCTTCCATAGG
This sequence comes from Viscum album, assembly GCA_963277665.1. NCBI lineage: Eukaryota > Viridiplantae > Streptophyta > Magnoliopsida > Santalales > Viscaceae > Viscum > Viscum album. The sequence continues at coordinate 671,863,579 of OY728126.1, forward strand.
CATGGATCTATTTGAAGCTTTTTATGGAAGACCGTTCCATTCACCATTTTTCTAAAATAAAGTTGGGGAGGCATCTATTCTTGGTCCGAACATGATGCATAGCACGGTGAAGAAGGTATAGTTTATCCATGAGAGGTTTAAGGAAGCAAATTATTGAGAGAAGTCTTATACCAATCATAGGAGAAGTACCATAGAGTTTTAGGTTAGGGAACATGTGTTTTTGAACTTTTCCCCTAGATGTGGGTAGTTGAGGTTTAGTAGAGGGAGTAAACGTTCTCCCAGGTTCATCAGACACTTTGAGGTGTTGGTACAAGTTTTCAAGGTGCCATAACAGTAAGAATTTCCACCATAGTTGAGAATGATACACAACATCTTTTATATATCCCAACGTCGTTGGTATTTCACGATGACTCCCATTTCATTGATTGGGAGGATTTAGATATCAAGGAAGATGCAATATTTGTGGAGCAGCCAATAGAGATCCATGATTGTTGGGAGAAAGTACTATGTGGATGGACCTTCCCCTTTTTTATTTTTTTGTGGAGGCATAGTGGACTAGAGGAGATTACATGGGATCGAGAGACATAGATGTGTGCCTATTACCCAGAGTTGTTTTGAGTTTTGCTTGTGTGTTTTTCTTTTTGATGTAGTGCTTGAACCTTGTTTTCTATGATATGATTTTTTTTATTCTATAACATACAATAAAATCCTAACATTTGAATAATGGGGAGATGAAATTCATAATCAAGACACAATAATTGATATGAAATTAAACCCTTGTGGGGGAGATAATGTCTCCCATAGTGGAATGTATCCTGACATGGAGGAAGTAATTCAATGATTTATGTGTCCAGACAGTTGGTGCTTGTGTGGTGTATCTTGTGGATGTTTGGGTTAGAATATGTATGAAGAGTGTTCTTAGATTTTGGGGTTTCATTCCATATTTCAGGTATTATATGTTATTTATATATGAGAGGTGTCTTATGAGGTGGTTTTTCGGACCCCACTTTCTCCAAGGATTGGTTTTATATTCTTAAGGGAAATAATAGTTTGATAGATTTCTAATGTAGTGTCTCAGACCTCCATGGTCCCTTAATTTTTCAAAATTTAGTGGTTAGTGTGGTCTTGGAGGCAACAATGGATTATTTCACGAGTTTTCCAAATTTCAATTTTTTTATTTGTGTGTCGCATCGATAGCTCAACATAAATAGTTTCACCCCAATATCTCTATGTCAGTGACTCAGGGCATTGGTTGGTTGAGCATTGGTAGGTCAGGCGTCGGTAGGTTGGTCATCGATAGGTCCTGACATTGGTGAGTTGGGGAATTGGTAGTTCAAGGCATTTGTGAGTAGCGACATTGATAGGTGCAGGAGTCGGTGATTCGAGGCATCTGTAGGTCGAGGTTCGGTAATTCAGGGTATTGGTAGGTCAGAAATTTGTGATTCAAGCTTCGTTGAGTCATATTGGTGAACCACTGTCAGCGTGTCTCATCAATGGATTAGTGTCGATGGCTCATTAGTGAGTGAGTTAGGTATCGGGGACTCACATCGGTGGCTCACCCATCGGTGGGACATTTCTAGTTTTTCCCAATTTTTCCATTTTTCCCCTTTGATGTTTCCTTTGATGTTAACTGAGTTAAATGACTTATTTAATGAGTTTGGGGCCATTTCAAATGGTACATGTCTCCTAAAAACCGGAATCTTACTTTGACTCCGAGACTATGTGGTCTGGATATTTATCTGGCATTAATGGGTTTTGAAATAATTTCCCCTATGGATTTAGGATTCAGCCATTCTAAAATCTATAATGTAACACCCCAAGATTTCATAGTGTGTTATTTCTTCAAAATAATTCAATAACTTGCACTACATGCAACACTGAGTTCAATTGCACCATGACTTACCAAAAAAAAAGCCATTAAAAGAGGTCATGAATAGTATTAACTAAATTTTAAACTTTATATAATCCTTATAATTTTAGAATCCATATTATGAGTTTCTTAGTCATAATGCAAGAAGAGATTCATTTTCAGTATTGCACTTTTATCAAATTTTGATAGTGAAACCTTTTTAAATACAATATTTTAAACTTTTTGACTAAATGGATACATCAAAAAATTTAAAATGAAACATCCCAAGCTTCCACGGTACGCTTTCCTTTGAATAAAACAGTAGCGTGTGTTGTACGCAACTTCGAGTTCTAACACACCGTAACCAATCAAACTAGCTGTTATGAATAGTAATACCTACTTTTTGAAGTTATATATATTTTATATTTTAAAATGGACTTCATTTTTGGATTCGGAATATCAAATTTAGCCTAAGGTGAAATTTTGGTACTTTTCGGATAACTTTCATATTTTGATGAATAGTGAAAATTACTAAATTTTAATTAAAAACAACTTTTTTAATCAAAATAATTAATAGTATTAAATTATGAATTTGAGTGGTTTTAAAGTATATTTATAATATATTTTTACTATTTAATATAATGTTGGTCATTGGACATAATTTTACAATTAAACCGAACATAAACAAGTGTCAATCTTTTGATAGTTATTATCTCTTAAAAACACGCTTTTTGTTTTTACAGCGGGAATTAATTTTAAATTAATTTCTTCCACTTCTGTGTTTTGAATTTAGGAAAATGGATTCCATATTTGGAATCAGGATGTTCAAATTGTGTAAATAGGTAACTTTTATTTTTATACATTTTGAATAATTACTACGGTAAATATTTTATTTACCATGGTTAAGAGTAAATACGGTAAATAAGGGTTAAAAAATAATATTATAATAATACTAAATTACCCTAAAACGTGTCTTAACCCTATTGGTTGATACATGGTCGACCATGGGCATCTTTGGGTCTATTTTGGGACCCCATGGATCCACTTGTAAGTGATAGTGACACTTTATTTTAATTAAGTCAAAATGAATACAAAAATGACACAAGAATATATATTTTAGCAAAACAATTGTTACATAGGGTTATATAAGTTGGATTTTAGATTATAAATATTAATTAGAAATCTGAAAATATTTCCTACATGATGATATTTTATTTATAATTTTTAGACATCAAATAAGTTAAATTATTAATGACACAATAATGATGCAATGTTTACCTCATTAATAAATCATTGAAATAAATAATATTATAATGATTAAAATATTATCTAAAACCTATCCAATTCTTATTGGTTGATGTTATTTAGAATATGAGTCATCTTATCTTCGACCTCAATGATTTTTGGACCATTATAAACCGAATATAATTATATTATAAAGTAATACTTTCACTCTTTCCTAAAGAGCCCCTCCTCTCCCTTATAAAAGGAGACCACTTCTACTCATTCCTCACACCTCTCAAGCCACTTGGCTCGTCCAAACTCTGCCCAACTAAGCTCCCCACATCCCTCTCCTCCTCCTTGAAGCTTCCCCTTAGGCAGAAAGCATTTCAACAAGTCCTTTGGTTCTAACCAAAGTGAGTTACCTAAATTAAAGGTAACGATTTCTCTTAAATTATTTTCATTTATTTTCCTTCTCTAACCCCCAAACTCTTTTTATTTCCTTTCTTTTGTAACAACAGCAGTATCCTCAATATACTAGGATGTTGTTATAATATGGATTCAAACTACACATACACACAACTCCATCTAATGGATGATGAACATAATGTTTCTGTGGATGTCAAACTAACGCCTCACGAAACGATGATTGTTCAAATACATCTTACGGCCTCTCATGGTGGCCATTATGATGGCACTGTAATTAAATATGATATTAATGATATATATTTTATATATATGCTTCTGTAATTCCATTTTATTTCATACCATTATTTGTTTCATGTTGTATATACATACGATAATTTCATTTGAGGAAGTGCGGACTACCGCCCCCTTAAAATGATATGACTCGTTCATACCACACATGGAACATATAAAGGATGGTGTTAATGAACTTAAGTAACATGTATAAAATATTATATTATACTGGAATATTAATATACCTATGTATCATTGGTATTCGATTCTTTTAAAATAAAAATTAAATGGAAGTAGCGTTCGTGCGTACGTACGGACTACCGTCTCCACGAACGCGATGAGATTCATTTTCCATCGTATCCATTCAAGTATAATTATCATTTGATGATTTAAAAATGATGTTTAAAGACTTGATACCATTCTGGATTTGAATAATATACAACTTATCCTTTACAAACATGGCTTATGTAACAAAACATATAAAATAAAATGAGTAAGTTAACACCCGAAACGACGATAATTTTAAGATATTATTATCAAATCAGTATTAAAAGATCATATATGATATCATATTAATGTATATTATTCTTGTATAATTTAGTAAAAATTATTTCACTATTATACAGGAGGTTAACCTACCCCAACCAAGGAAAAGTACAAGGTAAGGGTTATTTCACAATCTCTTCATTATCCGAGGTTATTTATTTGTAATAATCTACTGGGATCTCTTTATCATCCACATCCATGTTTCTTCAAAATGTATTTCAAAACATTTTTATTATTTACAAGAATATGGGTTAAAGTCATTTATACCCTTGTTTGACCTTTTATAAGAGGTTTATAAAGGAATCTTTCCGTCGTTTTCAAAACAGGGTCATTTTTAACCTTTTCGACAGAATTAAGGTAAGAACGTTTTTTTTAAACTTATACGGCGGGTGCAGCTAAATTCCACCGTTATAAAATCTTCAAAACTTCCCTTACAAGCTTATAAGAATATTTTCAAAGAAAATGTGTTATTTTATATGGATCTTAAATGATTTCAAAATAAAAAGAGATATTTCTTTAAAAAGAATTTTGATTTCATCTATGTCAACATCCTTTGATGGATTTTTCGCTTATTTGAATTTGATCTATTGTGATACAAAACTTCTATATTGTATTGAAGGTTTTGTGATATGTTTGACTATGGATGTGCTATTTTTATACCATTCATAGTTTATGGTGAAATTATTGACATTTCGTATGCTAGTTTTAATACGAATGTTTATGTTATGTTTAAAAATTTTCATATGGGAATGCATTGGACTTAGTAAGTGACGGGTGGAGCCCGCTATAGCTTCTCGATGCATCGGTAGGTCTCATGAGACAAACTAGTGTCTTGGCACAAGGCCTTGACAAAATCTTATTTGTAGTCTTGGCACGAGGCCTTGGCTATGTGGTTATGATAGTCTGGCATTATGCATTCCAACATTATGAAAGTGGTTATTGATTTTTGCATGTGATTATTCGATTAGTAGAATATCCATGTGAATAAGTAAATGGCATTATTTCATTTTATTTATGCCATACCATGTTGAAAGTTCATATTTAAAAGGCTTTTGTTTTAGTTATACATTGCCTTAAATGTTTATTCTTATTTATGAATGTTTCCGCTATATTGTTATCCTTACTGGGCATTTGAGCTCACCCCTTTTCTATGTTTTATTTTTCCCAGGAAGTGAAGAAGTAAATTATGAATGACCTGCAGGGATATTATGTGGGGATATGAGTGTGGATTATGGAGACATTATGTTGTTGTAGTAGTTTTTCATTTTATGATATAATGTAAAACTTATGAATATATCTAATGTTTCCAAGGCTACTAAACCAATCGGTCTTTCGAGATTTGATCTTTCTTGTGATCATGCCAATGTTACGAAGTAATGCACCGACTCTGGGTAGCTGGGGTCGGGGCGTTACAGTTGGTATCAGAGGAAGTTTAGTACAAACCTTGGAAGCTAGATTTAGATAAACTCTGATTAGAGCATGTAAACCTAAGATGAACTTTGAGGATTAGTATAGAATAACTTCCTAGAATTTTGGTATTGTAGAGATTTTGTGAGTTTTCCGAGCAATACATCCCTGTCTGGATACGAGCAGGTAGAGGCGGCTCTGGCACAGATGTACCTAGGGGTAAAACCCGAAAACACCGCTTTGAGCTAGACTCGAACGGGAACTGGTGCACGACAACGGGCCTTGCTGCACTCTTGGTTACGACACTCCCGGGGGATATGCTTAGGATAACTCTCATTTTCTTTACAAATAATTATGAAGGGTTTATGAGTATATACTTCCTCAAAGAAAACATTTTTATGATTATGGATTATATCCATAAATAGTTCAATTTATTTTAAGTGTTTTATAAGTATGGGATTATGTATTTAGATTCATAAACTGATCTAGTTTATGCCATTGTCTAGAAATGGTGCCCAGTAGAAGGAATGAGAACTCCAGAAATGCACATGATCCAAAGAGAAGGAAGGATCATATCTTTCATGGTCTTAAGCTAGAATTTATAAGAGAAATAGTCTCCCATGTATTATCATCATATGAAGAAATAATATCATGTGTTGATAAGATAAGTAAAGAGTTTACTGAGTCCTATGGCTTTGAAGGGAAGCAAGAGAAGAAAAGGATGGAACAGAGAAAGATGGATAAAAGTAAGAGGGAAAAGAAGAATTTTCCCATATGTGGTAACTGTGGAAAGAAACACCCTGGAACTTGCCTGAAAGGAATGGGAGTTTGTTATAAGTGTGGAGGAAAAGGGCACAAAGTACGTGACTGCAAGGGTAAGAAAATGGTTTTAAATGTACAATGCTTCATTTGCAAGGAGTTTGGACACTACGCGAACCTATGTCCCAGTCATCAGACTATGCCGCAAATGATGCTATTGGATAATAATCAAGTTATGATACTACCACAGATGAAGAGGAATGATTAGAGTTCTTATGTTGATTATGTCAATTGAGTGTTGTATCAACAATGTACTTGTTACAATAATTATGGAGTATATAAGGATTGTACTGCAGTACTATTTCATTAAGGACTTGAGATTGTGTGGAACAAAGAAAAGTGACTCAATAGCAGGATAAATTTTTGGAAAATATATGGTTGAGAGAATGATAAATCATAATATAGTTCTGATACTGAGGTAGTGATTTTGGAATAATATGTGATTGTTTTGGATAAATTATATTGGATATTCTTGACTACCTTGGAACTGATTAATGATTTGTATATTCCATCATTGTTGGGGTTTAAAACATTTTTGGATTAATGAAGTATATCCAGCATTCTATATGGAATAAGGGAGCATGAATGTAATCAATAAGGAATATGGTAATACATGATGAAGGTATTCATATGCTATTACGGGGTAAAAAGGATCTATATTATGTTTACCTTCCTTATGAATGTTGGACTGTGAGTTTGGACAGAAGTATTTTGGATAGTTCTAGTTTGGATTATTTTGGATTTCCATAAAAGGACAACCCGGAGGTCGGGCGGCAACCCGTCGTGTCCGGCAAGGCTGCGAGACTTGAACCCGCAACCAAAGGGAGACAAGGGTGTATCACCTACCACTATCCCACGAGATGTCCTGGATTAAATAAAGTAGTTTTTTTAAAAGATCTGGTAGATGAATTATAAATTCGTTTATTTTGGCACCCTCTATGAATAGTATAAATAGAATTTTTTTTACGAGTGAATGATGAGTTTTGGTAGAAATTTATTAATGGATAAAACTCTAATTATAAACTAAGTATATCTCCTTATGATCTTAGCCAATCTCATAAATAAATTCCTCATCATTAATAAAAGGAACTTAGAACAAAAATGTTGTCCTAGATGGTACCTTAAATCATCACTAATTTATGGCTTTGGGATTGTTGGCCTTTTCATAGCCATGTTCTCTACCACTCTCCATCAGATAATTGATGTCTAGATTTTTCTTCCATATCCATATTTTCTTACATGGAACCCTAGTATGTGTTATTTTCGGTAATCTTCATACTTTCCACTCTTTATTTTAAATAGAGGCCTCATTAATTCATTTTTCGATGTGGGATTTCAACTAAGATATTTTGAAACGTCAAAAATGTGTTATCCTAACACCCTATGTTTTGTTGAACCGATGGTATTTCAAATCATCATAGATTGATGAATTTAAGGACCTCAATTATACACTTTTTTGTGATTGATGACCTCAATCACTACCTATAAATATTTACGTTTTTCCTCCGATTATATGTCTCTAATTTCCACCAATGTTCTCCTAATCGAGATCATAATTTGGTGGTGACCCTTTGATTTCTCTTTTCCTCATATTAAGACTAAATTTTTGTAACCCAATTTCTGATGTGGGTTTTCCCACAAATATATTTTCTATTTTAAACCTTTTATTTTTGAAGAACAATTTCAAATTGCGAGGACGCAATTTATTGAAGGAGGGGAGAATGTAACACCCCAAGATTTCATAGTGTGTTATTTCTTCAAAATAATTCAATAATTTGCAATACACGCAACACTGAGTTCAATTGCACCATGACTTACCAAAAAAAAATCCATTAAAAGAGGTCATGAATAGTATTAACTAAATTTTAAACTTTATATAATCCTTATAATTTTAGAATCCATATTATGAGTTTCTTAGTCATAATGCAAGAAGAGATTCATTTTCAGTATTGCACTTTTATCAAATTTTGATAGTGAAACCTTTTTAAATACAATATTTTAAACTTTTTGACTAAATGGAGACATCAAAAAATTTAAAATGAAACATCCCAAGCTTCCACGGTACGCTTTCCTTTGAATAAAACAGTAGCGTGTGTTGTACGCAACTTCGAGTTCTAACACACCGTAACCAATCAAACTAGCTGTTATGAATAGTAATACCTACTTTTTGAAGTTATTTATATTTTATATTTTAAAATGGACTTCATTTTTGGATTCGGAATATCAAATTTAGCCTAAGGTGAAATTTTGGTACTTTTCGGATAACTTTCATATTTTGATGAATAGTGAAAATTACTAAATTTTAATTAAAAACAACTTTTTTAATAAAAATAATTAATAGTATTAAATTATGAATTTGGGTGGTTTTAAAGTATATTTAGAATATATTTTTACAATTTAATATAATGTTGGTCATTGGACATAATTTTACAATTAAACCGAACATAAACAAGTGTCAATCTTTTGATAGTTATTATCTCTTAAAAACACGCTTTTTGTTTTGACAGCGGGAATTAATTTTAAATTAATTTCTGCCACTTCTGTGTTTTGAATTTAGGAAAATGGATTCCATATTTGGAATCGGGATGTTCAAATTGTGTAAATAGGTAACTTTTATTTTTAGACATTTTCAATAATTACTGCGGTAAATATTTTATTTACCATGGTTAAGGGTAAATACGGTAAATAAGGGTTAAAAAATAATATTATAATAATACTAAATTACCCTAAAACGTGTCTTAACCCTATTGGTTGATACATGGTCGACCATGGACATCTTTGGGTCTATTTTGGGACCCCATGGATCCACTTGTAAGTGATAATGACACTTTATTTTAATTAAGTCAAAATGAATACAAAAATGACACAAGCATATATCTTTTAGAAAAACAATTGTTACATAGGGTTATATAAGTTGGATTTTAGATTATAAATATTCATTAGAAAGCTGAAACGATTTCCTACATTATGATATTTTATTTATAATTTTTAGACATCAAATAAGTTAAATTATTAATGACACAATAATGATGCAATGTTTACCTCATTAATAAATCATTGAAATAAATATTATTATAATGATTAAAATATTATCTAAAACCTGTCCAATTCTTATTGGTTGATGTTATTTAGAATATGAGTCATCTTATCTTTGACCTCAATGATTTTTGGACCATTATAAACCGAATATAATTATATTATAAAGTAATACTTTCACTCTTTCCTAAAGAGCCCCTCCTCTCCCTTATAAAAGGAGACCACTTCTACTCATTCCTCACACCTCTCAAGCCACTTGGCTCATCCAAACTCTGCCCAAATAAGCTCCCCACATCCCTCTCCTCCTCCTTGAAGCTTCCCCTTAGGCAGAAAGCATTTCAACAAGTCCTTTGGTTCTAACCGAAGTGAGTTACCTAAATTAAAGGTAACGATTTCTCTTAAATTATTTTCATTTATTTTGCTTCTCCAACCCCCAAACTCTTTTTATTTACATTATTTTGTAACAACACCAGTATCCTCAATATACTAGGATGTTGTTATAATATGGATTCAAACTACACATACACACAACTCCATCTAATGGATGATGAACATAATGTTTCTGTGGATGTCAAACTAACGCCTCACGAAACGATGATTGTTCAAATACATCTTACCGCCTCTCATGGTGGCCATTATGATGGAAATGTAATTAAATATGATATTAATGATATATATTTTATATATATGCTTCTGTAATTCCATTTTATTTCATACCATTATTCGTTTCATGTTGTATATACATATGATAATTTCATTTGAGGAAGTGCGGACTACCGCCCCCTTAAAATCATATGACTCGTTCATACCACACATGGAACGTATAAAGGATGGTGTTAATGAACTTAAGTAACATGTATAAAATATTATATTATACTGGAATATTAATATACCTATGTATCATTGGTATTCGATTCTTTTAAAATAAAAATTAAATGGAAGTAGCGTTCGTGCGTACGTACGGACTACCGTCTCCACGAACGCGATGAGATTCATTTTCCATCGTATCCATTCAAGTATAATTATCATTTTATGATTTAAAAATGATGTTTAAAGACTTGATAACATTCTGGATTTGAATAATATACAACTTATCCTTTACAAACATGGCTTATGTAACAAAACATATAAAAGAAAATGAGTAAGTTAACACCCGAAACGACGATAATTTTAAGATATTATTATCAAATCAGTATTAAAAGATCATATATGATATCATATTAATGTATATGATTCTTGTATAATTTAGTAACAATTATTTCACTATTATACAGGAGGTTAACCTACCCCAACCAAGGAAAAGTACAAGGTAAGGGTTATTTCACAATCTCTTCATTATCCGAGGTTATTTATTTGTAATAATCTACTGGGATCTCTTTATCATCCACATCCATGTTTCTTCAAAATGTATTTCAAAACATTTTTATTATTTACAAGAATATGGTTTAAAGTCATTTATACCCTTGTTTGACCTTTTATAAGAGGTTTATAAAGGAATCTTTCCGTCGTTTTCAAAACAGGGTCATTTTTAACCTTTTCGATAGAATTAAGGTAAGAACGTTTTTTTTAAACTTATACGGCGGGTGCGGATAAATTCCACCGTTATAAAATCTTCAAAACTTCCCTTACAAGCTTATAAGAATATTTTCAAAGAAAATGTGTTATTTTATATGGATCTTAAATGATTTCAAAATAAAAAGAGATATTTCTTTAAAAATAATTTTGATTTCATCTATGTCAACATCCTTTGATGGATTTTTCGCTTATTTGAATTTGATCTATTGTGATACAAAACTTCTATATTGTATTGAAAGTTTTGTGATATGTTTGACTGTGGATGTGCTATTTTTATACCATTCATAGTTTATGGTGAAATTATTGACATTTCGTATGCTAGTTTTAATACGAATGTTTATGTTATGTTTAAAACTTTTCATATGGGAATGCATTGGACTCAGTAAGTGACGGGTGGAGCTCGCTATAGCTCCTCGATGCATCGGTAGGTCTCATGAGACAAACTAGTCTCTTGGCACAAGGCCTTGACAAAATCTTATTTGTAGTCTTGGCACGAGGCCTTGGCTATGTGGTTATGATAGTCTGACATTATGCATTCCAACATTATGAAAGTGGTTATTGATTTTTTGCATGTGATTATTCGATTAGTAGAATATCCATGTGAATAAGTAAATGGCATTATTTCATTTTATTTATTCCATACCATGTTGAAAGTTCATATTTAAAAGGCTTTTGTTTTAGTTATACATTGCCTTAAATGTTTATTCTTATTTATGATTGTTTCCGCTATATTGTTATCCTTACTGGGCATTTGAGCTCACCCCTTTTATATGTTTTATTTTTTCCAGGAAGTGAAGAAGTAAATTATGAATGACCTGCAGGGATATTATGTGGGGATATGAGTGTGGATTATGGAGACATTATGTTGTTGTAGTAGTTTTTCATTTTATGATATAATGTAAAACTTATGAATATATCTAATGTTTCCAAGGCTACTAAACCAATCGGTCTTTCGAGATTTGATCTTTCTTGTGATCATGCCAATGTTACGAAGTAATGCACCGACTCTGGGTAGCTGGGGTCGAGACGTTACATATAATCCTCTCTTTTGTTGTACCCTTCCACTTTCTATTATTCCTCTAAGAACCTTTCTTCTCGGAGGAGTCATGTACCTGTGTTGTAATAGTTTGTTTGGTTTTCCCACGGATTCTTTCTTGTTACTCGCATGACCCCCTATTTTAACGCAAGTAAGAATTTTTGATCAATTTTGGTTCCAAGTAGGGATTCCTTCAGCTCTATTTCTTTTGTGCATCATGTTGGTTGGGTGTACTTTTTTCCATTGTGAATATATTTGAAACCAATTTAATGAAGATAATAAGAATTAATAAGTGAGGGGATGGGAGAATTATGATGATGATCACTTTGTTTTATCTGTTAGTCTAGATCCATGTTTTTAATTTTTGGGGTTACATTATCTTTAAAATAATTTACATTGGTGGTATCTATTTTCGCACCTATATGAATTTTGAATCACCCCTGTAAGAACTGGAATTTAGATAACCACATATATTTGATTAAATAAATGGATTCCCCATGATCGAACTTTATCTGTGATAACCCATATTTAATCAAGTGGAATTAAATAATGATTTCTTGATAAATATATAAATAAACATTTCTTTATTGGTGTGGTTGTGTGCTATGTTTGGTTATGTTTGGCCTTGTGTGTTTACTGGAAATGTGGTGTTGTGGCTGGGAGAGAGGTTGTATGTATGGGGAGGAATGGGTGGTGTAATGGTATCTCAAGATGAGGTATTGGTTGATTTTAGAATGGATGAACTTTTTATTCAGTGAAACTTAATTGGAGGTAGTGGTTGGGAAATGGGTCTACAGGACTAGTTTCTATCATGTTCATGTTTATGGGTGTGCTAGGAGTAGTGTTTTTGAATAGTGGGGTTATAGGTTATTGTGTTAATGTTGTGTGTTGAGGGTTTTACATGTCCATGGGAAGGATAAGGTGGCATGGCATTGAATAATGATGGTGATAGTGGTTGAACATATGTTGAAGGGAGGGGAGTTCGAAGTGGGACTGTAAGATGGGTGAGTTTTGTATTGAATAATGTGGGGATTCTCAAGCATCATCATGGTCTATGATGGATTATGAGGGATTATTTTTATGAAGGATGGTGTTGCATTGAATGGTACTTCTTCCTAGATTTTCTAGAGATCATTATTTTATAAATGGGTGTTTGAATAGATTCTTTCAGCTTGTCCTTTCTTTCCTTGTATGGACTTGGAAGTTGTTGTTTGATATTCTAAATAAAGATTTAGCGACATTGTATTAATGGGGGGAACTATGACATATATATGAATCAAAAAATTCTAATTTGTATATTTACATAATTAGAGATCAATGTGAACTAATGAAGATGGTTGGATATGATCAAGGATTATGAATGTTCAATATATCAATATCCTTGTATTGTAATCAAGGTTACAAATTCACTATGTAAGACAGGTTCATGAAATGTTGTCCATGATGAGGATTGGAAGGGATCCAATATTCTTAGTGATGAAATGTATAAATATGGAATTTATAAAAGGAACTACATCCTACCTTTCTCAAATTACTTCTCAACCATCAATTCATGAGAGGATCAAGGAGTCCCAAAAATAAGATAAGTAGTTATAGAGAAAGCTAGTGAATATTTTGGGGTACCTATATTCAAAAGATAGAGTTATAATGTATGGATCCCAGATACATGTCCCATAAAAACCAGAACCAACTAGGATAATTTTAGATGATTCACATAGACTTTAATTATTATTCATATTGAAATCATTAGGATATATAGATATCTAAATAAAATCTTCTTATTAGGATAATATAATGAGTGAGATTGTAAAATGTTTATATTGATGCCTAATATTCCAAAAAGTCATGGATGAATCACAAAAGTCTATATTTTTTATGAAATAATTACCCATAGTAGTATATAAATGGGAAAAATAACCATTTATTTCATCATAATACACCCAAATACATCTAAAGTCAATTAATCCATGTAGGTAGTAGTTGAAATCCTTAAAAATTCAGCACATTTCATACATATAATGAAATATTTTAATCCATACCAAATCACCAATACATATATAGGATAAATGTATGTCTTAATGGTGTACCACTATTTATTGTATTTGATCAAGATATGAGGTTTAATTGAGGTTTTGGAGAAGCCTTCACTAAGAATTGTATACAAGGCTATGTTTCTTTACTACTTATCACCCTCAAACGGATTTTCAATCTAAGATAACAATTCAAACTCAATAGTATTTTCTATGAACATTATTAATGGATATACAATGATGTTGGGATCAGTACCTTCTCTTAATGCAGTTCTCATATAATAATAATTTCCATTATTGCTATCAAATGGCCCCAAATGAGGCTCTTTATGGGAAGATGTGTAAGACACCCACATGAATGGATGAAGTTAGAGAGAAGAAGTTGATAGGACTTAATATTATCTTATAGATTACAAATTAGGTTCAAATCATTTAACATTAAATGAAATCCACAAAAATTCAATATAAATCCTCTAAAGACAATTTTTTATAAGACCAAGAGTCTGAGGTCATAGATAAGTTGTTCCATCTTATATCACTATGGATGAAAGTCACGAGATTTGGGAAGAAGGGAAAGCTTAAACCTAGATACATCATCCCATTTGAGATCCTTGATATCCTTGGAGTTGTGGCCTATCGACTATAACTCCCAACTAACCTATATCACTTACATAATGTGTTCTATGTATCCCTCTCAAGAATTTATATACCAGAGCTCTCACATATTATCAATCCACATATGGTTCCATTGGATAATGAGAATTCATATGTGGAAAGTTGGTGAGGGTCATTGATTATAGATAAAATGTTCTACAAAACAAAAAATATATATTGGCTAATGTATTGTGGTGGAACCACTAGTTTTGTGGAGAAGTAATGGGAACCAAAAGATGTGATGAAACAGAAAAACCATTAATTGTTTTTGTGTATGAAATGAAATATTTGGGGTGATATTTATAATTGGGGTAAAATTTAATGGCCTAATATTTTATAATTGAAATACCATTCTGAATGAATAAATTTATTAATATATAATTATGTTATAGAAAACAATTATAATATATTTCATTTTTGATTTTGGACCATTATAAAATACATTTTATTGGATATCAAATTCCATTAATCATCATAACCATTGATAATATATTTCTTCTATAGTGACCATTAGGATTTCAAAATATTAAGGGTTATAATAATATCTAACTGACATAAAAGGAATAAATTATTGAATGTATCATTAGGAGAATACTGTATCAAGCCCATTAATTAATGATTCAAAGAGAGATCGAATCATTGGGGTTTTCCTTGACCATCCCCATATTGATATTTGACAACTAAAAATTGAGAAAAATACTTTACGGGTTAATTTTAATCTTATTAGTATCACCTCCCAAATCATGTTCCTTGAACCATCCAAATAATGTACAACCATCACACACTATAACTTTAAGGCGCAATCTGATGTAATAAGGGGTTATGTGTCTAGAACCTAGTAGTATTAATTTTTAAATTTTACTTTTAAATTAATTATTAAACTAATCCCTTTTCACTATTACATTATAAAAATGAATATATAATGAGTTTCAAGGATATTAGATTTTGATATTATGAAATTAAAACTAAATTTTTGGAAAATATATTATTTCATTAAAACAATATTTTTGATAAATTGAATAATTTTGAAATAAATGATATTTTTATTAAATATTCATAATATATCATATTTATTTATATCTAAATTATAATATAATTTAGTGAATCATCATTTAATATTCATAAGGTTCTCAATGTTGTTTGTGTCATAAAAACAAATGTTTAACAAGAAATATTTTAAAGGTGTTTATTATAAGATTTAGAAAATTATTTTTGTAAAATAAACATTATTTTTCAAATTAATTTGTCTAAATTATCCAATGATGAAGGTTTCATAATTTTCAGAGACAATATAATTTTTGGGTAAAAATTAAATATAGTATAAATATACATTATGTATTATGGAATAATAATTTCCTAGAAATTTATTAAATAAACACTATAATGGCCATCAATGAACATAATCAATTTCCCCTTTTAAATATCATGTCTCTATATAATTTGACTAGTTTTAAAAATATATAATGAATCCTCCAAAACCTATATTACATATTATAATTGTAAATATATTTATTTTTGAACAAGACTCACTTAATGCTAATGAATGGTATTTTTTAAGGATTTAATTTCTTAAAATAATGAAATATTAAATCACACTCGTCTTTATTATAAACCGTGGTAAAACACATAGTAATTTTTTAGATTTTATTTGTTTATCACATATATTCCAAAACCTATGTTTAGAAATTAAAAAATAATTCCCCCACTTTTACAAAAAAAATACCCACCCAACCTCCAACTACACTTTCTAGAAAACCCATTTATCACTAATTTTCAAGCCTTATCCCTATATATATCTCTATAAAGGTGTTGTAATTTTTTTAAAATATATTTCAATGATTTTAGTTACAACCACTCATGGTAATAGTTTCTCTCCACTTCATTTTTATTCAAGTATGTTCTTTGTAGTGAGCCTTTTGATTCCCCATTATTCATGTTTAAAGGGTTTTTACACATCCCATTTCTATGATTATGATTACCATGTTATAACACTATTCACTATCATTAAACCATTCCATGAATCTTTATATACACCCTTTATGCTACAGAAATTATCAAATGATTTTCAATCTTAAATTTTGTGTCATTAGTACACATCCCCATTTACACTCAAGGGTATTGACCTAGACATTCCTATCATTCATTTAATGGGTACTCCCAAGTATTAAACCATGAATCATTAATCATGGGATTAGAAATTATAAAATATGTTATTATGTTGTATAATCTATGTAGTACACAATTGTTTGTACAAAATATGAATGTGATCGGTGGGGATATATTTATATATCCCTCCAATGAATTATGTAATGTTTTTATCTCAAGAGATACCATGTCTGGTTGTGGGTGGTTTTCATAATAACACTTAGTTATGATGTCTCAATATTAATCCTTGACTTATTTTATTGATGTCAAGTTTTATGTTGTTTCCACATTCCTATGGTGGCTTGATGTTATCATCTTATTCCATGATTCAATGTTTATGATTATGATTCTAACCCTTCTATTTCATCATGTAATGAAATCTGAATCATATGTACTACTTTACTTTATGAAATTCTTAGATTATTCCCTTACTACACTTTATTTCTCACCCTTTTCTTATGTAAATCCTCAGGTTATCCTGTGCAGTATTAGATGATAAATTGATTTTAATATTTTTATGGAGTTTTAAGTAATGATTTCAAATCCCGGTTTCATGTTATTGTGATATGTATCAAATTACCCAAAGACACATGGCCTTTTATCTTTGGGTATTTTATTATGTGTATATTTATGTTAGAATTCATGAATAAGTGTATAAATGATATAGGAAATCATTGTTGAAAAGCATAGAAAGTATATAATTATTATTATTTAAAAAATATTATATATTTAATATGTATCATTATTACCAATCAGGTAATGATCAAATGAAAAACATACCACATACCTTCGTAAAGTTGGTAGTCCACATATATGCATGAGTGATGTCATCATTTTTCAATGATGGGAGGGTAAGAAGATAGATAATACTGTATCTTTAAAAATCAAAAGTATGTCATAAAAATCATATATATCTATTAATTATAGATTCATAAATAGTCTCTTGATCTTGTGGTGAACAATGATACACATCACTTTATGGTGATGGTAGTCCATATATCCTCCTGTGTGATGCAATCATTTCACATTTGATGAAAATGTAGATGAAAAATGGTTATTATAGAAATACAAAAAATATATATTTTATATACAAATGTTATTATATTATAACAGTTTTGACAAATTTTAAGGAGGTATAATATGAAATAATCATGAAATATCCCAGTTAATAGTTATACCTCATTTTTGGAAAACCATATTTGGGTTAGATGTTAATCCTACATAGGGTATAGTTTTACTGATACCAGGACCTCTAGGGTGTGGGTAAGGATTTTATTAATGGATAATATTTTTTTTATCATTCTATAATGGTAAACAATTGTTAATATGTTCGATAAAAAGGTTTTATTTTATAATTTAAATGGGGGAAAACATGTAAATACATAAAACATTATTATATAATAAATTTTATTTCTCAAGTAAAGTGGATCTAAATTGTAATATTTTAGAATATGAAATATTTAATAAATATATCCAAATAATAAATGATATCAATCATGTTTTTTTGTTATTATTATTCCTTATCACTTTATTTTGACACTATAAACTCATTTTACCCTTAAACGGGGTGATAAATTTTTAACTAGATTACTATTAATTATTACCAAATATTTAGTTGAATTAATATCCTAGTATTAATTATGTTTATTCCAAATTTATAATCCATTTTATGGTATTTAATTACTATAAATGGTAAAAATTAACTTTTAAATATTTTTGAAAAACTCAATGAATATTTCTTTTTGAAAATTGTCATTTTTAAGCATAATAATTATTTTCACATAAATCAATTATAATGTTGACTTAATTTTAATTAATTTGATTATTTTAAATCTAATTATTATTATTTTAAATAAAAACCAAACTAAAGTAGAAATTATCCTTGTGAATAAATGATAAAAGAGATGGAAAAAATAGTTTTTTTAATCAAACCATTAGATAAATTTCAAAAATTTCAAAAATTAATTTATAAATTAAAAATTATATTTATAAGTGAATTATATTACATCCCAAATAAATATTTTTTCATGATATAAAGTTTTCATAAACTTTCATGTCATTTATATATCCTAATAATTTCATAAAGATGTTAATATTTGTAAAACCCTTATTTTTCACTATAAACCCAAAAATCAATTATTTCTGAAATATATGAAAAATTACCTCTAAGATAATTTTGATATTATTTTATTAAAAAAGATTATTTTATCAAATAGATATTAAAAAATTGTTAGAATATAATTCTAATATCTGTGTAAAACACCTAAAAACCTGTTTTTTTAGAAATAAATGTATTCTGAAATCAAAAAATGATTATTTTCTCATTACATTACTAGTAAAAACCATTATATTATTGTTTATTTATTTTATTTTATTTTTTATAAATAATTTTTTTCATAATAATTAATTGAGTTATACTAAATTAATTGTTTATCAAAAATACCTCACAAACTTATAAATAGTTTCCTAAGAAAATATTATTATTTGTCATCATATGAATTTATCATAATTTTTTAAAAAGTTATAACCAATGTATGAATTATTATTAATTATTTAACAGGTATAAAAAAATTTACATAAATTTAATTCCTAAAATAATAGAAACCTATATTTTAAATGAAACAAATATATTATAAAGAAAACCAACTTTTGAAGACAAATGGCCCAATTAATCATTAACCATTCTTAAAATTTAAAGAGTTAATTATTATAATTTAAATAGAATAATATATTTCATAGAAATTAATAAAAATATTTTAATTTGGGAAACTTTTATACATATATTTAATTGTGTGATTTCTTTTATTTATACCTACAAATTTGAGAGCTAGGGTATAACTATCGTATTTAAATAAAAATATTTTTATAGTATCTCAAAAGTTCAAATAAATTTTATGTTGTGTGCATCATATGAATTCATGCCTAATATTCATAAAATTAAAACTTATGGTGTTACAAAAAATATATATATATATATATATATATTATTTTTTGTATAGATCCTTTTCTCAACAATTACTATATTGGAAAACCACATAAAGGATGATGTGTGTTATAGCATGAAAGAATCAATAAAGATTTCATCCTTCCTCAAAACATTTGGGAGTTCAAAAAGGATTATATTATTTTTCATATATTAAAATTTTTTGGTAAGTATCACCATTTAATTTTTTAATCCACCATAAATTTCATTTTATGGATCATTGGGACAATCATTTCATTTTCCATTACAGACATTGTATAATTTGTACCACATGGTTTCGATCACTTCTTAAAATCCAAAAAAATTATTGTTATTTTTAAAGAATAATAAAACAATTAAGGAAGCATATGAGAATAAAAATCAATATTATGTTTTCCTAAATTATGACAACGTCATTTTAAACTATTTTTTTTTCAGTTCAACCTATATGAATTTTGGTTCAACATGAGTTGATTTAACTTTTATCCTCATATTCATTATAACCTAATGCTAAAAATTAATGAAACCACACATTTAAACCTTTTGATATGATCCAATCATAAAACACAATCATATTAAATAAAATTATATGAATCTTCATTACATATCATAATAAATCATGCATTGAATATTTATAGGTTTATTACCCTTAGAGATTAGTTGCGTGAACTTTTTATTTACAACAATTCTATCGCCTAAAACATTTTATACATATGATATCATTATGAAATTATTTCACATAATACACTTCTTCATTTCCTATGGAATAGAAAAATAATAAGTGGATATCACATATGAATAGTAAGGTTAACCAAAAGATATTATAATCAAATATCGTAGGTGATATTAATATGTACATGTTGGTATGAGAACAAAATCAAGGTGCTCAAACAAAACACATAAAATACATTCCTAATAAAACATATATCATAATCCACGAGTCAAATTATATAGATATTGATTTAACATAATCTCTAAGTCATAGGGGTGTGGAAACATGATTCAATAATAATGATCTATGAAAAACATAACATAGTAATGTTGAATAACAATGAAATTTTTCAAATGAATGTGGAATACACATAAGTATAGAAAATAGTTTATTATGTCCATGATTACTTCCAAAAAATCCATAAAATTATGGAAATATTCAAATAGTATATTTTTTTATCTCCCCATTCCCTTTAACATAGTGTATATTGTCTCATAAGGGATTGGGTTAACTACCCATTCCCTTAGATGGAATATCATGAGATATAAATCTAAACTCGATTCCTTTGAGGGAAACATAATTCTGATACCACCTACCGCATAATAAAAAATCACACATATATATATGAGTTCCACGTGAATACATTCATAACTTCATCATAACATAATTATATCAGGAAAAAAATGGTTTTCATGAAAAAATCCATAATAAAAGCTCATAAGACATTCAAAAAAGATTAGTGTATTATTATAGCATAACCTAATTATACCATATGAAATAGTAAAGGATATTGAAGTATATGAAAAACGTATTATAATATAATTATAATATTTATGTAAAAAATATAAATAGGTATATTATACTTTTATTTTAACTATAAAGAATTTATAAATAAGAAGTTTTAGAGAACCAATAATATAGTGAATATAAATTACATTGTAAAACCCTATATTATTTGGAAAAAATGTATAAAATTTATTTAGTGTTGAATGATTTTACAAATACCATTCAAATATCATTAATAATCCATTTGAATATTCGCCTAGAAATCAATAGAACCTCAATTTCAAATTACATTTAAAAAATAATTCACCCAAATAAGATCTACCCTATCAAATAATGGCACTTAAAAAAGATACCAAAACACAACAACACACTCCAATATGACATTAGGAATTGAGTGTAGGAAAATTACCATGATCCAAAAAGATTATAAGAATATTGATACATCCCCATTAAATGCTCCATATAAGGTTGCACCACCCCCACTTTCCTAGACTCTAGTAGATCACCCTAATATCTACATGGGTGAAATCCGTGTATAGAGAAAAAAATAAAAACCTACTAATAAGAAGATCCCAATTGGTGAAAGAGACTATGCATAAAATATTAAAAAATATTTAATTAAATTTTTTATGTTAAATTCAATGATAGTGACATTATGTTATGGGGATATGGAAGAGGAGTTGAAGGGTATATAACTGAAAATAAAATATTATGTTTTTTAATATACCATTATTTTTTGGTGTAATTAGAATACAATCGAATGATAAATGGTAATACTTCATGAAAACCCAAAAAATAACTATAGGAGAATAAAATTGATGGGGATTTATAGATAATGAAAAAATAATTTCTCTGAATGGGAACTTTGATATAGAAAATCTCATTTTCAATGTGATACTAGAAGAGAAACCCTTACATTAACTCCCAAATTATATAAAGACATTTTAACCACCTATATAATAATGTTAAACATATTTATATTTATTTTAGAGAAAAATTTATTTATTTTACCTTTTATACTATTCAATTATAATCATTTAGTACAAATATATTTGTTATTTATTATTTATGATCATCATTATATGTTAGTAATTATGATTGTTTTGTATAAGTTTCCTAATGGTGATGTTGATCAACATTATTTGATAAAACAGTCACCCTTTATACATTATTCAAGGTTTTGGAATCATTTTTTCCCAATTATTTAATTAGTCCCATGTTCATTTTATGGAATTCATTGATATGTTTCGTGATAATTGAATCCAATGTGAGAATTATTTAGGTAATTTAAGAAAAAAAACATTACTTTTAATGGACATTTATTTTTCAACCATTTAGAACCATATTCATAATAAATACTCCTTAGTATCATATATTTCCATTATTAATGTATTAATACTTATTTATGAGAGAAATGAAGACGTTGTTAAAGCATTGTGTATGTGGTTGGACTAACACAAACAAGAAAATGTTATAGTAATGAATGATTAAGAGTTTAATGTCATAAAATAGTATTATACTTTTCAAAAAAAACCATAACGATATTAATATTTTAATCTGTAGTGGATAATGGTATTTAGAAAGAGTTAACATGAGAAATTAATTTAAAACATTAGATAGCGTCATGGATACTTACATTGATGAATTTTATCCATCTCTAAATTAAGTCCTTTAGAATGAATAATTTAGGCCACTTTCATAAGACTAGAAGTAACCAAATGTCTAATAATACTTCAATAGACGAAAATGGATTTCTATTCATGTTATTATAGAATTATATGAGTTTTATTTAATATGTGTTAAATTTGTCCTTTTATTGATGAGTGTGAGTGGAATATTTGAAATATCTCATTAATTAATGGTTAACGACGGTCAATTTTTAAATGTAAAGTATCCCATAATTTTAATAACCAAGGATTGTGTATATTCCATCCATTATCCACTTTTATTTTTATTTTAAATATTTTTAATAATTATTTTAGACATATACTGTATTTTATAATTTTTCTAGTTTATTAATTTAACATGTTTTTCACCCCGGTAACATATTTTTATATCAAAAATTAATGATGAACATATTACCCAGTTTCTTAATATTCATAAAATAATTTAAAACTATATAATAAATTTAAATATCTAAATATGAGAAATTTATTTATTAAGTGAATGTATATAATATATTGAAAAACTATTTTTATAGATAATGACTTTTTAAAACATTAAGTGTTATTAATATTATTTAATATCAATTAAAATTAGATGACTATTAAAATATATATATTATATATTAAAACATTAAATTTTGTTAAAATCATCTTTTAAATGGGATCAATTTGATTTATTAAAATAGAACTGCACAACACTTGGAAAAAATTCATTATTAAAAATATGTTTTAGCATTAAATGATTTAAACCTAATCACATAAAACATTATCTTCTAACCATTCAACTTTACAAATACAATGGTATTATAAAATTTCAAAAAAAATTATAGATAGACCAAATCACTTTTTCAAAATAATAGTATTATTAATATATAATGAAAAATTATATTTTTTATAATGAATTATTTTTATTTGTTATTTTTATTTTATTCTCGAAATAAATATTATTTATTATTTATTATTTATAAATTATATTAATTTTAATTTTTTACTAATAATTAAAAAAATTTAATTTACCTATTAGATACAAATATATATAATGACCATATATCTGACACCTATATATTTGACAGTCATATAGTCAATGATCAGGTCTCCAATATCCATATATATAAAAGTTCTATTACATTCCTATATATATCCTTACATATATTTCTATAAATTTCAATATTATCTATAATTTATTTTTCAATATGTTTGACATATTTCTAACATGTTGTATTACTTGTATAGTTATCTATGTTAGTGTGATCTTTATGGAAGATCATACTGATGAAAATTGCAACATTTTTGTATTTTTATTTACTTATGGCTTCATTCATTTAATAATTTTACAAATTATTCTTCATTTAGTCATCTCATAATGTATCAAATTTTTTATTTTAATATTCTACCATAATGAAATATAGGTATATAAATTTTAGTTTGGTGTTTCTTGTATTACAATCTTTCAAACACAATATTAATTTAAAAGGGAACCCATACTAAAATCATATGGTTTTACAAGGATCATATTTAAAAAAAGGGAATAACTTACAAAATTGAATGAATAATTAATATATATATGTGTGTGTGTGTGTGAGGAAAATCAATAATTATTATATTTAAATATGTGGTTGAATTCCATGTTCAACTGATACTTATAAACCTTCATATTGATAATTAATTTATTAAAATATCATCTACATAACCATTTTTACAAAAACAAACCCTATGAAATCTTATATTTACACTTACTATTATAATAAATTTTTCTAAACCAAAGTATTATTCATGAATGAGTAATTAATTTGTTTTTTATAAGACTAATCACACAAATTTTTTTATATGTTTATTTAGTTGAGGGTATTACAAACCACAAAAAAGTCACTCAACCAAACACAAATATAGGTCAAGAATTATCCTTCCACAACAGGATTGGTAAGTAAATACTAGGACCATACCTATTTATTTCCCTGAAATACCCAAGGAATGAAATCCCATTTCATGGCCCAAAGGCCCCTTCGGTGAATAACACTTCTACTGTACACAGATTTCACACTACCTTTTTATACCGTAATTCCCTGAGTAGCACTACTATATAAATTTTGATGATTCTTCCCAATAGATCCCACAAAGATTTTAAACCTACTCAGATACAGAATTACCAAGTTAGTTTACCACAAAGAAAACCCCTTAAAAAACTTTTTTATGTATAAAATGTGTATTAGAATATAAAAATATTCTCTAATGTTAGTCAAATTCTTCTTCATCCAACTCAGCTGAGTTATTTTATTTTTTTGGTATAATCCTTTTAATTCAGAAATAAGTAATTTATTTATTCTATAACTGTAACATCCCAGGTAAATGAATAATAATATATTTTCATACTTATTAATATTATTGAATAAAATATTAATTTTACTTTAAAGGGGTTTCTATTTTCGATAGCGTACCCAATAACCAACAATGAGTTTCTTTGAAATCTTACGTTGCACACTAATAATATAATATTATTATTTAAACGGTAGTTAACTCATAACCGTTGTATTGGCAGGAATGAAAAAAACTAACTACAATATTATTATACATGTTTGTTAAATATATTTATATTTATCAAATAAAATTTAGAGGCTTAAAAAGTGAATGAATCTAATTTTAAGCATAATTTTCATTAAAAGTCCGATTTATCGCCTTTTAATGGAGAACCCTTTTTAAATATATTTTTGGTCACTTTAATACATTATATATGACCATATAAAATCCTTAATTATAATGGCGACATCAAAATTTACTTTCTGCAATGTTTTGGAATTTTTCCGATAAAGAATGTTTTTTAATAAATAGTGGAAAATATTGTATTTTAATTCAAAAGTGCCTTTTAATATAAATTATTTATATGGTTAGATTATCTTTTTAATTGTTTTTTAAATTGAAATTAAAATATGATTTTACCATTTAATCTAATGTTGGTCATTGGAATTAATTTCACTTTGAAATTGGACATAAACAAGTATCAATCTTTTGATAGTTATTATTTCCTAAAAACACGCTATTTGTTTTAACAGTGGGAATTAATTTTTAAATTAATTAATTCCACTTATATGTTTTGAATTTGTAAAAATATGTATCAATTTTCAATTTGGAATATCAAATAATGCTTAGGCTGAATTTTTGGTATTTTTCTGAAAAACTTCAATTTTTGATGAATAGTGAAACCACTTAGTGGTAGTTAAAAAACTGAGTTTTTCATTTAAATGAAATTTTACCACTTCTGTGAATTGAATTTCAAAAATATAACATACATGGTTGTTATCAAGAAGTAAAATATGGTTCATTAAGACGAAAATAATTTTTGGTGAATAGTAACTTTTGACTTTTATTTACCACGGTTAAAGGTAAATGGGGTATTTCAAGATTAATAGAATATTATAATAATTCAAAATTACCATAACACTTGTACAAACCTTATTGGTTGAATAATTTACGACCATTAGAATCATTGGGTCGATTTTGTGACCCTTTTACGCCACTTGGGTGTGATAATGACAATTTAGAATAATTAACTTAAAGAAAAGACAAAAATGACAAAAGCAAAAATATTTTAGTAATTTAATTTTTAGAAGGGGTTATATAAATAATCTTTTCGACTATAAATATTCATTGGAATGATAAAACTATTTCCTATATCATGGTATTTTGTTTAATTTTTATACATCAAATAAATTAAATTATTTATGACACAATAAAGATGCAGTATTTACCTCATTAATAAATGATTTAAATAAATAAGATTATTATGATTAAAATATTATCCAAAACATGTCAAATTCTGATTGGATGATTTTATTTCGACCACGAATAATCTTATGTTAGACCATAATGATATTTTTACCATTAGAAACCGAATATAATTATATAATAAAATAATAGTTTCACACTTTCCTAATGAGCCCCTACTGCCCCTTATAAAAGGAGACTACTTCTAACCAATTCCTCACAAATCTCAAGCCATTTGACTCATCCAAAATCTGCCCACATAAGCTCTCAACATCCCTCTACTCCTCTTATAAGACTTACCTTAGGCAGAAGGCATTTCAAGAAGTCCTTTGGTTCAAACCAAAGGGAGTTACCCAAATTAAAGGTAACAGTTTCTCTTAAATTGTTTTATTTTATTTAACTTCTCTAACCCCTAAAAACATTTTATTTCCTAATTTTGTAACAAAAACAGTATCCTAAATATACTATGATGTTTTTATAAGAAGGATTCGATCTACACTTACACACACCTCCATCTAATGGATGAAGAACATAATGTTTCTATGGATGGAAAACTAACCCTTCACGAAACGATGATTGTTCAATTACATATTACCACCTCTCATGGTGGCCATTATGATGGACCTGTATTTATATATGATATATAATATGTTTATTATTTCCTTATGCTTCTGTAATTCCCATTTATATTATTCCATTATGGTTTCCATAGTGGGAAAATAAGATAATCTCATTTGAGGAAGTGCGGACTACCGCCCCCTCAAAGTGAATTGATTCGTTAATGCCTTATGTGGTATGTATAAAGGTGGAGTTAATGATATTATATATGATATTATATTGGAATTATAATATACCTATATATAATTATGTTTTATTTCCATTAAAATAAGAAATAGAAATGAAGGTAGCGTTCATGCGTACGTACGGCTTACCATCTCCATGAACGGTGCATTTCATTTCTTACCTCTAAATGTCATGTACTATTATAAATACATGTATATACTAGATATATATGATATTCATGATATATAAATAATGAATATAATTCTTTATATAATGATCCTTTGACTACATGAACAACATGTAATTATAAGAAGTCCATTTTTGACTCAAGTACCAAATATCGACAAAATGAACATTATTAACTTAAATGATTACATAGTGCTTATAACATGGTAATAAGTGATATAAAAGGAATAATAAACTTGAAAAATTATCTTAATAAAGTATAAATTAACTTTAATTTATTATTCAGGAGATTAATGAACGATCGAGTCAAGTCGGACACGAGGTAAGGGATCCGACCTCTCTCATTCTTTTCAAGTATTCTCTTTTATGTCATTTCTTCTATGATCCATGTTCTTATGTTTGAGGATGTTATATTATATTAACCATAATATAATTTTTATTTTAACATGATGATATACCCCTTATTACTCTCATCAATTCATTTAAAAAAAATTAAGTGGCGCGGTTAGGCTGCCATATTTTCGTTAGGGATTTCTTATCTCACATTCAAATCCTTGAGATTTCCATTGTTCGCCACTTATTTATTGCATGTGGTGTATGTACTGACCATGAATGTATTCCATGTGTAATAAATATTAATTTATTTTTAATTACATCTTAATTTTATGATCCTTCTTTCATGTGGTGTATGTTTCGAAAGTTACTGAATCTGTAATGGAACCTTTCACCCTCCTCTTTTTAAAAGACTTCTTTTTGTTATGTCTTTTAATTTACCTCTTCTTATGTTGGGATATGTTATTCTATATCCTTATTTATGTAAATTTTATTTACATGTAATGAGATACCCTTTTATCTCATAAAATCATTTTCTGAATTTTAAAGTGACGTCGTTAGGCTGTTAAATTTTTGTAAAGGGACTTCTTAACCCAATTTCAATTCTTTAGGTTAAACATTTACTTGTTGATTATGTCGTGCTATAAATATGTGTGAATGACCTCTGATAATTTTACACTTAATATCCACTTATATTGGGTTTATTTATATTTTTCACACATAAATTATGTCATTGATTTATCTTTAATCTAAGGATATCGTCTTTATAAGGGATTGCGTCTCAATTTACATTCCATTGAGACTTCATTATTTTTATGCACTAATAACTCTTATATGGTGTTTATACTATCCTTTGACATATAATCTCATGAATCCTTTTATTATCAGGATATTATAATGTTATGATTAAACTTTATTTCTCAATTATTTGTATTCAATCGTCTCTCATTTTTTTAAAAACTCTTTAGCTAAAATATCGTTTTAAATGATTTAAATGATTATTCTTATAAATATTTCTCATTAATTTCCATGTTTTTAAAATGGGTTTTAGGATTTATTTATATGGACATTAATGTTTTAAAATGATAATTCTTTTAAAATCATCAAAGTGGTATGTGAAACTTTGATTCAAAAATCTATTTATTAAAAGTTTTAAATGGTTATGAAAAATGGTTTGATAAAGCATTGTTTATTTCAATATCTTGATATGATATATTCTGATTGGAATGTGGAAATTTTATCTTTCCTTTAAGAATTTTTTATGTGTTTTGTTATTGTTATTGGGAATTGTTTATTTATATGGGTGGTTCCGTGATAAACCTAGGGTGGGTGAGCCCGAGATAGCTCTCCAATGCATTGTGTAACGTGATAGAGGTAAACGTGAATGTTTCTCCTAAGAGATTTAGGGAATATACTGTGATGGGTATTCCAAATGTGACTCCCTATGTATCTGTGATAGCTACAATGTACGTATGTTATGAATGCCATAAGTTACCTTTATGATTTATGATTTCTATGTGTTATTCATAAATCTTATGATTTTGTAAGGTATGTTATGATTGAAAATTATTGGTTTCATTGATTTGTAATTGTTGATGGGATAATGTTTTCTTTCCTTATTTTATAACCCTTACAGAGCTTTTTATCTCATCCCATGTTTTTGAAATGTTTTTCACTTGACTTAAAGATGAATAGGGTCAACGAACAGATCAAGGAAAAGTCATGCTATCTAAAACATGGAACTAGACGTGTTTCTTTTCAACAGTTTTTATTTTATGATAAAATTTATACTGAGTAATATTGTCTATATGTAATATTCATGTTTTTATGTATTAGTTATGGAAAAATTCTATAAAACTCTAAACCTGAAAAGATCCTCAATGTGAATTATTCATTTAAGTCATGATTATGTAATGTTTTAAGGCCGGGTCCTTATAGTTGGTATCAGAGGTTGGTTTAGACAACTTTAGAGATTATGAGTTTTTATTAGACACATGGTTAGTTCCTTTATCTATTATTACAGTTAAATACTTGTTTTATAACATTTTTAGATCATGGAAAGTCAGTTACAAATGGAAGTAGGAGGATCTCAAATGACATTTCTATATCTTCATGATGGCATGCTGGCAATCATTATTGAAAAGTCATGTTCGGATGATTGTGAAACTTTTTCTAGCATACAACTCACTTGCAAGCAGTTTTTTGAGATATCAAACACCTCCACTATACCTCGTTATCATCGTGGATCATGGGTTGTATTTAGAAAAATCCTATTTTCACAATATTCTCATATTTTCCAGAAAGGTAAATATTATCAAGGCATTTTCAAATATTTTACCTTATCACAGGATTTTGAAGCATATTATGATTTTAAAAATGGTGCGGAAGAAAGAGACCCTTGCGCAACCTAATTATATTTGATTTTAAAATATAGTCTCTCAGCACATACTTATGGTATTTTAAAATGACCGTTAATTGAAAGTTTCAACTCAAATTCAGTTTGACTATTTTATAGAAATCATGTTTTATCAAGTGTTTTGAAATTATATGTCATACATGATTATTTTCCAAAACTATTTTTCTGTGAACACCCATATGACCCATGTTCTACAAGGTGTATTTGGATGGAGGAAGCAAATGATTTTGAAGGATCTCTAAATCATTTTTGCAATGCGTGGACCTTCTACCTACATGAACAAGATGACGATGAAACCAAATGGACACCATGATCAAGGTATGATGTTCTTCATTTTGGGGATTGTTTTATTTTATCATTTGGTGGTGATATAAGACTTCAAGGATTAATATGTTGAGATCACAATTAATTTAGATGAAAATGAGAGGTATAAGGAAACCATTGATGTGAAAAAATTATAGGGTTATTTTTGAGTTTTATAAAAAGGACAACCCGTAGGATGGGTGACAACCCGTCACATCCGGCAAGGCTGTAGGAATCGAACCCACAACAAAAGGGTGACAAAGGTGCATCGCCTACCACTACCCTACATGAAGTCCCTGGTTAGTATGACATATTATTTTTAGTAAAATGTTTTTATGGAATAAGAATAAGTTTATTTTTAGAACTTATGTTTTATCAAATAGATATACTTAGTATTGAAAAATGATTTAGTGATTAAGTGATAAAAGGTTGTTCTGGAAGACGTTCTCTCTTTTGAGGAAACACTATATGCCTAGGGAAGATAGAATACTATGGGATTTCAATTGTGGGATAATGGTTAAAATTATAGTTTGGAAGAATCTATGTTTTTATTATAGACACATGATGATTTGATTTATTTATGAAAATGATTAACCTATCATGGAGAATATGTGATTAGGTTAATTACTTTTCAATATGAGGCTTTATGAGTAACTGGTGTTACTTGGAGTTAAATGTTAAGATGTATTTTGGATGTCTATGTAATTAAATCATTATGGTATTTGGGTTAAAATCAAAGTTTTGATTAATTTTGAAGAATTTATGGGACAATTGTTTATTGAATGGTCTTTGTTGATCTTTGGGTTTTGGTTAGACAAATTTTTGAGATTAAGAGTATTTTTTATTTATGTAAAAGTTTATCTTTTTGGGGGATTACTTGATCTTATACTAAATGATTTTGTTTTAGTTAATATCTAAAGACATGTGAAATATATATTTCATATTTTGTGGATTATGTGATTCTGTAGAAGATGATTATAGTGCTCTTAATGTGAAAGAAAAAGTCATCATGAATATTCATCATTTGGAGAAAATATGAGTTTGTGTTACAAATCTAGTAAAAGATGAATGTCTACATGACAAGTAAGTATATTTCCCTATAATTTTGGTTATGCTCATTAATAAATTCCTCATCAAAAAGTAACTTTAAACAAAAACCTTGTCCGTTAAATTTTCCTACTCAGGAATCAAAACTGTTTAACCCATCACAAGTTTGTGATTTTATGGTGGCTAACTTTCTCATAAACATGTTTCCTAACACTCTCCATCAGAACATGACCCTTTGTTTTCTACTCCATATCCATGTTTTCATGGAATCTCAGTAAGGGTTAACTCGGGTGACCTTTTTGATTCTCTTTCTTTCTATTAAAGTGATATTTTTACTGACTCTTTTTCCGATGTGGGACTTTCAATGAAGTTTCCGAGCCCTTTTTTTAAATTGCAAGGACGCAATTCCCAAAAAGGGGGGAAGGATGTAACATTCCAGGTAAATGAAGAATAAGATATTTTCATACTTATTAATATTTTTGAATTAATATATTAATTTTACTTTAAAGGGGTTGTTATGTTAAATAGGGTACCCAATATGCAACAACGGGTTTCATTGAAATCTTAAGCTTCACACTAATAATATAATATTATTATTTTAAAAGGTAGTTAACTCCTAGCTGTTGTATTGGCGAGAATGAACAAAACTAACTACAATATGATTATAAATGTTTTTTAAATATATTTACATTTATCAAACAAAATTTAGAGGCATAAAAAGTGAATGAATCTAATTTTAAGCATAATTTTCATTAAAAGGCCAATTTATCACCTTTTAATGGATAACCCTTTTTAAATCTAGTTCTGGTCACTTTAATACATTTTATATGACCAAATAAAATCCTTCATTATATTGGGGACACCAAAATTTACTTTGTGCAATTTTTTGGAATTTTTCTGATAAAGTTCATTTTTTAATGAATAGTGGAAATATTGTATTTTAATTTAAAAGTGAATTTTAATATAATTTATTTATATGGTTAGATTATCTTTTTAGTTGGTTTTAAAGTGAAATTGAAATATATTTTTACCATTTAATCTAATGATGGTCATTGGAATTAATTTCACTTTGAAATTAGACATAAACAAGTATCAATCTTTTGATAGTTATTGTTTCTTAAAAACACGCTATTTGTTTTAACAGCGGGAATTAATTTTTAAATTATTTAATTCCACTTCTATGTTTTGAATTTGGAAAAATAGACATCAATTTTGAATTCATAATATCAAATAATTCTTAGGCTAAATTTTTGGTATTTTTTTGAAAAACTTCAATTTTTGATGAATAGTGAAACCACTTAGTGGTAGTTAAAAAAACAGACTTTTTCATTTAAATGAAATTTTACCACTTCTGTGAATTTAATTTCAAAAATCCGAAATACATGGTTATTATCAAGAATTAATATATGGTTCTTTAAGATGAAAATAATTTTTGGTGAATAGTAACTTTTGAGTTTTATTTACCACGGTTAAAGGTAAATAGGGTAATTAAAGGTTAAAAGAATATTATAATAATTCCAAATTACCATAACAGTTGTCCAAACCTTATTTGTTGAGTCATTTACAACCATTAGAATCTTGGGGTCGATTTTGGGACCCCTTTACGCCACATGGGTGTGATAATGACAATTTAGAATAATTAACTTAAAGAAAAGACAAAAATCACAAAAGAAAATATCTTATAGTAATTTAATATTTAGAAGGGGATTATATAAAATATCTGTTAGACTATAAATATTAATTGGAAAGCTAAAAGGATTTCCTATATCATGTTAATTTTTTTTATAATTTTTAGACATCAAATAAATTAAATTATTTGTGACACAATAATGATGCAGTATTTAACTCATTAATAAATGATTTAAATAAATAAGATTATAATGATTAAAATATTATCCAAAACATTTTAAATTCTAATTTTATGATTTTATTTTGACCATGAATCATCTTATCTTCGACCTTAATGATTTTTGGACCATTAGAAACCGAATATCATTACATAATAAAATAATAGTTTCACACTTTCTTAAAGAGCCCCTCCTCCCCTTATAAAAAGAGACCACTTCTAACCAATTCCTCACAACTCTCAAGCCATTTGGCTCGACCAAATTCTACCCAATTAATCTCTCAAAATCCCTCTCCTCCTCGTATAAGCCTTACCTTAGGCATAAGTCACTTCAAGAAGTCCTTTGGTTCAAACCAAAGGGAGTTACCAAAATTAAAGGTAACTGTTTCTCTTAAATTGTTTTATTTTATTTTAATTCTCCAACCCCTAAACTCTTTCTATTTCATTCTTTTGTAACACCAACAGTATCCTAAATATACTATGATGTTGTTATAATATGTATTATAACTACACTTACAAACACCTCCATCTAATGGATAAAGAACATAATGTTTCTATGGATGGAAAACTAACGCCTCACGAAACGATGATTGTTCAATTACATCTTACCGCCTCTCATGGTGGCCATTATGATGGCTCTGTATTTATATATGATATATGTTATGTTTATTATTCCCTTATGCTTCTGTACTTCCAATTTATATTATGCCTTTATGGTTTCCATAGTGGGTAAATACGATAATCTCATTTGAGGAAGTCCGGACTACCGCTCCCTTAAAGTGATTTGATTCGTTAATGCCTTATGTGGGACGTATAAATGATGGTGTTAATGATATTTTATATTATATTATATTGGAATTATAATACACCTATGTATCATTATGTTTTATTTCCATTAAAATAAGAAATAGAAATTAAAGTAGCGTTCATGCGTACGTACGGCTTACCGTCTCCATGAACGGTGCATTTCATTTGTTACCTCTAAATGTCATGTACTATTATAAATACATGTATATACTGAATATATATGATATATATATATGATATATAAATCATGAATTTAATTCTGGATATAATGAACCTTTTACAACATGAACAACATGTAATTATAAGAAATCTATTTTTGACTCAAGTACCAAATATCGACAAAATGAACATTATTAACAAAAATGATTAAATAATTTTTATAACATGGAAATAAGTGAAATAAAAGGAATAGTAATCTTGAAAAAGGTTCATAATAAATTAGAAATTAACTTTAGTTTATTATTCAGGATATTAAAGAACGATCGAGTCAAGTCGGACACGAGGTAAGGGATCTAACCTCTCTCATTCTTTTCAAGTACTCTCT
The DNA here is from genome assembly GCA_963277665.1 of Viscum album. NCBI lineage: Eukaryota > Viridiplantae > Streptophyta > Magnoliopsida > Santalales > Viscaceae > Viscum > Viscum album. Next base: position 671,898,744 of record OY728126.1, read on the forward strand.
TTTATGTCATTTCTTCTATGATCCATGTTCTTATAATGGAGGATGTTATTTTATATTAACCATACTATAATTTTTATTTTCACATGGTGATATACACCCTGTTACTCTCATTAATTCATTTTAAGAATTTATACGTGGCGTCGTTAGGCTGCCAAATTTTCGTAAGGGATTTCTTATCTCACTTTCAAATTCGTGAGAATTCCATTGTTCGCCACTTATTTATTTCATGTGGTGTATGTACTTACCATGAATGTATTCACTGTGTAATAAAATTTAATTTATGGGTAATTACATCTTAATTTTATGATCCTTGTTTCATGTGGTGTATGTTTTTAAAGTTACCAAATCGGTAAGGGAACCTTTCACCCTCCTTTGTTTAAAAGACTTCTTTTTTGTTATGTCTTTTAATTAACATATTATTATGTTGGGATATGTTCTTCAATATCATTATTGATGTAAATTTTATTTCCTTGTGATTAGATACCCTTTTTATCTCATAAAATCATTTTCTTAATTTTAAAGTGACGCCATTAGGCTGTCGAATTTTTTTAAAGGGACTTCTTAACCCAATTTAAATTCTTTGGGTTAAACTTCTACATGTTGATTATGTCGTGCTATAAATATGTGTGAATATCCTCTGATTATTTTACACTTAATATACACTTATATTTGGTGTATTTATATTTGTCACACATAATTTGTGTCATTAATTTATCCTTAATCTGAGGATACCTTCTTTATAAGGGATTGCGTCCCAATTTACATTCCATTGAGACTTCATTATTTTTATGCACTAATTCACTCTTATATGGTGTATATAATATCCTTTGACATATTATATCATGAATCCTTTTATTCTCATGATATTAAAATGTTATGATTAAATTTTATTTGTGAATTATTTGTATTCAATCGTCTCTCATTTTTTTTAAAAACTCTTTCACCAAAATATCGTTTTAAATGTTTTAAAGAATTATTATTCTAAATATTTCACATTAATGACAATGTTTTCAAAATGGGTTTTAGGATTTATTTATATGGACATTAATGTTTTAAAATGATAATTACATTAAAATCTTCAAAGTGTCATGGGACACTTCGATTCAAAAATCTATTTATTAAATGTTTTAAATGGTTATGAAAATGGTTTGATAAAGAATTATTTATTTCAATATCTTGATATGATATATTGTGATTGGAATGTGGAAATTTTATCTTTTCTTTATGCTTGTTTTATGTGTTATGTTATAGTTATTGGGCATTGTTTATGTATACAGGTGGTTCCATGATAAACCTAGGGTGGGTGAGCCTGAGATAGCTCTCCAATGCATTGGGTAACGTGATGGAGGTAAATGGGAATGTTTCTCCTAAGAGATTTAGGGAATATATTGTGATGGGTATTCCAAATGCGACTCTCTATGTAGCTATGATAACTACAATGTAAGCATATTATGAATGCCATAAGTTACCTTTATGATTTATTATTTCTATGTGTTATTCATAAATCTTATGATTTTGTAAGGTATGCTATGATTGAAAACTATTGGTTTCATTGATTTGTAATTATTGATGGGATAATGTTTTCTTTCCTTATTTTATAACCCTTACTGAGTTTTTTATGCTCATCCCATGTTTTTGAAATGTTTTTCACAGGACTTAAAGATGAATAAAGTCAAGGAATGAATCAAGGAAAATTCATGTTATCTAAAACATGGAACTAGACATGTTTCTTTTCAACAATTTTTATTTTATGATAAAATGAATACTGAGTAGTATTGTCTACATGTAATATTCATGTGTTTATGTCTTAGTTATGGCCTAATTCTATAAAACTATAAACCTGAAAAGATCGTCAATGTGAATTATTCGTTTAATTCATGATTATGTAATGTTTTAAGTCTGGGTCCTTATAATAACAGTCATATATCACATTTATATCTCATGTAAAATGAACCTATACTAATGGTCTTTTATCCGCTATATTTTAATCAAAATCCTCAAAACTATCAAACTTCAATTACTTTTTCATTCATTATGTTTAAATGAATCCACAACATAATGTTTGTTTTACATACCTCATTATAATTTTTTAAAACAAAATATTATTATACTTCTTTATTATAGTAATCAATAATTAAAACATATTGAAAAATAATGTTAAAAAATTTCATAACTAAGTAATGAAAACTCCTAGTCATTAAACAAAAAATAATATCTTCTTTTAAATTTCCTTTCAAATTATTGGCATATTTTATTTTTAATTTTAATTTGTATGAAAACATGATTAAACTATTGAAAATAAAATATCTGAAATAACTCATTAGAATAATTTACCCCTACGAAAACTGTGTACACAATTAAATGAGTTACTTGAAGTCTTATAGAATTAGTGATCTCTCTAACAATCAATATTTGATTCTAAAATATCATAAATTCTACAAAATACTCACAGGAACTATATTTATATCAACTAAATATTTTATTATTATCATACAAAAGAATCATGAATTTCTTTTCTTATATTTTCATAACATAAAAAATATTATATAGTCTACCTATATTAAATTCCATTTTTGAAAAATATACACCTATTATTATATATTATGTTATATGGGATTTTTTTAATCATATTAATATAAATTCAGTGTTATTATATTTTTTCTAATTATAATGAAAAAATAATCCATGTTATTAATTTTTATGATTCTTATTTTAGTAATAAATTTAAGAATATTTTATTTATATCATTTGGAGAAATTTTAAATTTCTTTTTATTTTCCATGGTAGAAAAAATTATAAAACCTCAATTCATCTGTTCAGAGAAGATATTTCTTTAATATAATTACTTTTTATTTGTTCATATCCTTTTAAAATGAGTTATTCATAGCTTCTTATAAAATTTTAAATATAACTAAAAAAATTTCTTTGAAATACAGAATACCAATTTTGTAAAAACCTAGAGTTGAATCGGATGTTTCCTCTATTCTAACAAATTCAAAAATCTCTTGAAATATTTAACCCCATTAGTAATTTTTCTCAAATAATATTTTATTAAGTATATATATAATTAAATATTTATTAGTTATTCATATATTATATTCATTAATGTAATACATATCAAGGGAACATAACCTTTTTAGAAGGTTTGTTATAATACCTACTCCATGCATTGGTTGGGTTTTCTCCCCAATCATGGATTCTCCAATATAATTTGTGATTTATTTTTTAATGAATCCTAAAATAAAATTGAATATATACCACTAGACATATATTGTATGTTTCAATTGGTAATTATTACAATATCTTCCAATATTCTTCACAGATTCCCACTATGATTTCCCTACACCCCATGAGTTGAAAAGGTTCAATGTAGACCCAACATATATATACAAGAGTTGATTTGAAGTACTTATTATAAGTATATATCCATTTTTTACATTATTCTTGTACATCAATGTAATATATCTCATTCAACTCGATATCATCTTTATCTAATTCCAAAATATATAGAGCAACACTTTGGAACTTGAAACTGCTTGAAACATAGCTTCATTTTTCATAAAAACTTATTTATCTAGATTCCTCACTCTAACCAATATCTTGTGACCTTTTTTATCAAATGGATCATCACTTATTGAAAGATAGATAAAAAACTAATAACATACTGCAAATTTTTAAATCTCATTAATTTTAGTCATATTTTTCTTATCAACATTATCTCATTGGTCTTATCATAGATCTATTTTCCGATTATAATGATCTCTAACAAACTAAGACCAAAATAATGAATATTTTACACTCCCAACAAAGTGCTAGGAAGATAATATGCCTTTGGTCCCCCAACACAAGTCCTTTTAGATAGAACGTTCTATGTATTTCCCTCTATCCTATGGGATTTTTAATATCACTTCCCTTACAAAACGAGCGTGTGACCATAAGAATAAAATCCAACCATGAAGGGTTATCAATACCACTAATCCTCCATGGTACTCTCAATTCTTATCAGTAGGATTTTATCCCTAAGGTTATGGGTTTTAATTATGGTGCAGTCAAAATAAAAAACCCCACATTGGTGGGGAAATTAATTGATATGTTCAATATATTGGAAATTATGATGGTGGTGTAAAGGACCAAGATTTTTCGAGTGTGATAATTATATATATAATTGGAATTTTCAATTTACATTAAATTTTGTTTTATAAATAGTGATTTGGAAAGAGATTTTAGGAGTATAAACATGCTAAAATTTGTCTATTGAACATGGTTTAATTTTCGGTTTATATCATGGGGGATTATGGGAACACCATAGGTAGAATGGGTAGATCAAGCTATTGAAAATTTTTGCAACATAATATTCACACTATGAATAGTGGTTCATGATTGAATGGATTCAATGGGTTAATTAAAGATTTGAAAGAATGATAGAGAATAGATCTAAGGGAAATACCTGGAACATCATGACAATACCATATATATAACTTCACGGTGCACACCGGACTATTTGTTTTAATTCAAAAGGGGGTTCAGCCCCACGTTCTCCATTGGATTGGGTAGTAATTCAGGGGAATTTTGGCAATCAGTACCTCCATCTCCCACTCATTATTCCATCATTATTCTAATTTTTGGGTCTGATCGGATAGATGTTATAGGTAAGATCACCCTCCTCTATCTCTCCATATTATATCCCCTTTATATTCTCTAATTTTAGGCATTTATATTTTATGTATTTACACAAATTCCACTGAAATATAGTGGAATCCACCATTTATTATGGGGATGTTTTTAAACTTGTATAGAGGTAGTCCTGAGATGAAATTCTCTTCATAATATTATAGGGTTTTAGTAAATGTAATTCAATTTTTGAAACATCTCAGGGGTTTTCACCCCAAATTAAATTATTGGTGTGTTATATAAATTATAATAATTTTTTATTTTTTGTATCTTGGGTCTAAGTGTATGTCAAGAGTGCATTTCACCCCTTCGATCATGGTTTTGGTGTGACGAGGTCATCCTAGGGTTTTTATTCATTTAGTCATACTCAAATTGAATAGTTTAACTAATTTTAGATTATTATAATTAATTAATTTAAATTACTTGGATTGATTATTGGCCTTGTAAGGATGGTCAATGTAAAGATGGACTTGGATGAGATTAGTAGGGGATTATTATGCTATGATTAAAATAAGAAATAAACATTTTAATTTAAGTGGTCCTCAATAATTTCAAAATGGATAATTAAATTTTATTTATAGACCATGTGAATGTTTGGTATTGATATTAAGGGTTATTTACCCATTATAAATAAATTAATGTTACTTTTGAAATTAAATTGGAAAAATGTAATATAAATTGTAAGTACCTATGGAGTCTTAGATCTAATGAAGTTCCAAGGGACATGGCTGTAAAATCATGAATTTTTTTAAAAACTATTTCTATTTATCTAATTGTATTACTTATATTTCTTGTGTTATGCACAACACGTACTTTAAAACAATCACGAAACCCTGTTAAAAAATTATTAATTAATGTGATTGTTATAACCAAGTCATTAATTTGGTGGGTATGAATATGATTAAATACTTTATGAAATTTATATAAATTTTATATTCAATATATATATATACTTATTGATATATTCTCATTAAATAATCTTTCAACTTTTATTAAAGTAATTTTATACTTCAAAAACATGTTTTCTCAAAAAAATGAATTTTCTTATGAGTGAATATTATAATTAATTTTTGGAAGTTTTAGAAAATATATTTGAAAAAAATAGTTTAATTTTATAAATCATAAAGTAAAATTGACCTTAGAGTAATGTTTTTTTATAATTTTTAGAAAAATAAACTTTTTTGATGAATAGTAAAAAAATTAGTTTTTTATAAAATATGATATCTTTTATGCTATAGATAAATCATAACTGTGATATAAAAATTCAATAAACTTATATAAATAATCATTTATGATAACATAAGGAAATTTTCATAATAAAATTCACGACATGTAAATTATAAATTATTTCATGTTAAATATGAAAATCATTTCCAGTTTTCACACAATGATTACACAACATTAAAAAAAATCAAAATTGATACCCTATAGATATTAATTGAAAGTTAACAAGTCCTTTCATGGATTATTAATTGAATATCATTCATTAATGATAATTTTTATTGATATTCATTAATTTTGGACATATATAATAAGGATCTTATCCAAATTCTTCTACAATGCTTGTGCATGGCTAGAAAAGTCAAATTACTGAATTAATTAAGCAGTCTCAAAGTAGATATGAGTAAATATAAGTAATTAATGAATATAAATGATTATTTTGCATATAATTAATTTTTTATTATAGTAATTTATTTTTAATTTTCATATGAACTAATTACATTACATGGTTACGAAACACTGACGCAGTGCTTTTGTAACCAGAAATGAAAATTAATAAAATGATTTTAAAAACTCTAAAATTAAAATGAAGAAAATATATTATATCAAAAATCGCATACCTTAATATTATTTTATGATTATATGTCAACAATAATCATAAAAGTGTCAAATTTATAACAATTTGTGTCTACATTGACAAGATTAAGACATTTATAATACATTATTAAAAGAAAAGTCAAACATATCACGCTCTTTTTTTAATAAGTGTAACAAATTTATTATTGTGTTATACAGAGTAATTGTTCAAATAAAAAAGTTATCAGAAAATATCATATATTTATATTCATAATTTTAATTTTTTTAATTTTATAGTGATGAAAATACTACCCAAAATTCGGACACAACATTTATAAAGTAATTATTCATTTAATGGGTAAATTAAATAAATTATATTAAATATATTAAAATAAATGTAACATGAGGTAATTAATGTATTAAATAAGTTTTATATATTACATTATCATGATAAATATGTATTAACATATTTTTTTGAAGTTATCTTATTGTATTGAGATTACTTAAAGTCAAGGTAATGAATTGTTTCAAAAATGACTATAATGATATTTTCTGAATATAAAATATTTGTAAATTATTTATATATAATTAAAAAAATTAAATAGAGAAGAGTAAGATAATATATGGTCAAAAATGTTTGTCTAGGTTTTATTTATAGGAAATTTGGAATCATTTTTATCTAGAATAATCTAATTATAGTTTAATCATTTGAGAAATTCCAAAAGAGCCTCTCACTTTAATTATAAAATGGCACCTCATACCTCACTTATTTACACAACATTTACCCTTATAGCTTGAATATACCCTACTATATTATCTTATCAACTTCATTATCCACATTCTAGAGTTATTTGGTCTTCTCAAAGGACCATTCCTAGTGTCTTTAAAAGGCGATCAAAGTGAGTCATCTCAATGAAGAGGTAATCACCCTAATCAATATATTTATTTTTATAATTTTCATTACATAATATAAATCTATAGTATTTATCATAAAATATTAAATTAAATATATTAATTCTTTTTAAATTTCATTATCATTATGAAAACACCACTATAAACCCTCTTTACCAATAAATATGTAGTTAAAGTATTTATTATGTGCACGTATGGATTACCGTCTCTATAAAAATAATTTTCTATCACTATACTTCATGTATGTTTAATATGATGGTGTTGGTTAGAGTAGTTACTCGATAGGGGTGAATTGAGTATCTATAAAAAAATTGTTAAAAAATGGTTCTCTAAATTTTTTTCCCAAATTAAAAATATAATCAATGCCAGTTTGTAGTGATTTTACAAAAGACTTGAATATTCAATTAATTTAACAAATGATTGATTAGTTTTTCTCTATACGAATCTGATGATTAGTATAACTTTTGAAACTAACTTACTAGTTCAAAATAGATATAAACACTTGTTAAACAAACAATAAAGGTTCAATTTAGTTTTATGAAAAAGTAATACATAGAGAGTAAAACTAAAATGTAAAAGCACAGAAGATATTAACAAGAGGTTCAGTCTCAAGATAGGACTTAGTCCTCTCCACTTGGTGACTTTCCACCAATAAGTTTAAATTAAATAATAGTTTGATCCTCACCATGGATCGAGGTTCACAATAGCACACAAGCACTACAAAATATTTGACATTTTCCTACAAAAATTCAGTGAAATATAATATATCTGTTGGTAAAACTGAGGAATTCCAATAAATATTTTTTTTATTGGTATTAATTTTGACTAAAAACACTTTTTTTTACTAAAAAATATATCCGTTGATATTTATGGTTCAATACCAACGTATACTTTACCTAAAATTATATTTGTTTCTTTATCGTACTAATACAAACATTTTTTTACCAACACATGAATCTATTATTAATAATAACTATCATCGAAAAATCTTTATCCATAAATAAAAATTGTTACAAAAACCCATTAAATAACAACAAATATTTTATAGGTACTAAAAAATCATTTTACCAACCAATATATCTATTAATAATTATTGTTCAACATCAACAAATTTTTTATTAACAATTAAATATGTCACTTTATCATACAAATATGAATAATTATTTTACAAATAAATGAATTTATTTTCATTACGTATTTTTACTTACAAATATTTTACAATTAAAAATACACATCATAATAAATTATTCAATATCAATTAATCAATTTCCAATAATTGAATATATATTTACAAATTATTTAACAAATATCAATCTTTTATCAATTAAAAATATGTGTTTATATATTGAATTAAAAATTTAATAATTTAACAATGTTTCATGGAATGATATATATATATATATATATATAATATAAATTAAATATAAAAAAATTTAAAAATAAAAATAATAATATAGATGTGTGGTTTATAAATTTTTTTATTCTAACCCTAGAACAAATCCCCGCAACCACCCCACTAACCCAACTTGCCTCCCCACCATCCCTGTCATCGCCGCCACTGCTCAGCCTCCATGCCTTCCTAATCACCCGCAACTGCTCCTGGTTTCCCCTCCTACTTTCCAATGTTTTCCTTACATCCCCTTTGCCTGCCCAGATTTTCACTGTTCCCCCACATCCCTTATATTCATCCCTACCTCCACTGAAGCCCCCCACTTCTTTGATCCCCCTACCAGCTTCCCCAACCTCGGGTTATAATCATCCCCACCGTGTCCCCCCTTCCCGTGTGCTAGTGTCCCTGCCAGTACCTCTCTCAGATCCACCTCTGCCTTCCCCCACTCAATGATCATCGTCCCCATCTCCCAACGTGGTTCTATTTCAACTATAAATTTTATTGAACCAATAAAACTAGGAATTAATTCATTCTTGTTATTCAATTTCTGCATTGATTTTTCTCTTACCACAACATAAGGGGAGGCAGTTAGTTTCTTTTACCAAAAAATCAATCGTACAACATAAGTGGAACCATGCCATTCAATTTCAGTTGGATAATTGGGATTGAATTGGGATGATTTGTTACTGATAATCATTATTTTTCATGACTTAAGATGGAATCATGTGGTAATCTCATGGGTTTCATCTTGTGTTCTTATAGACTTTCTATGATTTTACTTTTGAATATTCACTCCTTGTCCAAGATAGCCATCAACGACTTCAATTTGAGGGAACTGTCTTTATATTTTTGTATTTTAGAAAAAAATTATACTGATGGTCTGAGAAAGAGTTTCCCAATATCAATGAAAATACATGTTACTTTAGTCTATTTCTATCATGATTTCCTTCTTTATCTAGTGTCTTAAAACATTATAAGTATTTAGATGCTTCTATAGATGCTTGGATCAAAAATCACTAATGCATCTATTGTTTCCATTGGTTCAAGATGTACATTTTTAGAATTTCATGATCTTAGTGGGTCTAGCATAAGTGACAGTAGTTTTTGTATGATCTGCATAATGTTCTCTAAGATGATTTCAAGACCCTTCCGTGATCTCTGCCTTAAAATAACATCAAATATTCTTCAATTTTCCACTACTCAATTGGTACTTTTTGAACTCATATTTTTTCTATCGTCCATATGGTTCCAATTCCCAAACCCCAATCTCAAAAAAATGTTATATTACAAATGAAACTCCCACTAGAAACTAGAATTTTATTTATCTGAACGTGATAATGAAACATGGAAGGTTGAAAATATTGAGTATAGTGGGATGTTTTGGTTTAGATTTGAGTTTTATCTAGTCATCTAATTGGTTTTTTGTTCAGCCCCTCCTTATGTACCAAACATGTGAATCTCTATTGCATGATCTATATTTAAACTATCCAGAACTCAGATCTAAATTTGAATTTCCTTGGAAATATGCATACAGGTTTTCTACCTATTTCCCTTACAGACAAATAACTGGCTCATTAAAACATATTTACAATATTAATGACATTGATTCTGATTAATAAAAGTGACCATAACTTTTTATTCATAGTGATATTGTTGCTATAGTTTCCAAATTTGAAAATCTTGCATGCATCTCGTTTCCAAGACAAGTTGATAACCACCACACAAATCCGGGTTGGTACTGTGTGTTCTTTCCTTTACTGATCTGATTCCATTAATAGTAGGTAATCTTAGACTTATGATTTATGATCACTCCCAATTAGCAAGAATAATGATAACAGAGAAATCATTATCATTGAAAACCAATGAAAACCCTAACTTTATTGAAAAAGTTGATAATTAATTCATGATAGGGATGTAATACTTGGAATCTTGTTGATATGGTTGTCAACTATGAGAATGTGTTATTTTTGTAGCACTTATTGAAAATTACTCATTGAACTCATCACATTTTATCCTCAGTTTGAAAAATATGTTGTGTTTGTTATGTTCTTTTGTAGTCAATCCAATTTGATTCAGATAAGATAGTAAACGTTGACAATTGATTCCTATATTATATTCTTTTCCCATTCTTTTCCTTTGTGCCCTTTTATGAATATAGTGTCTATTTGATACTACTTATTGAAATTTGTTATAGCATTTATCATTTATGATAAACAGTTTCAAAAAATATTTACCATGTCTTATTGTTTTTACTTTTATGAAACATAATAAATAAATAAAATTTATTTTGTGCACTGTTTATTCAAAATTCCTATACTTAAATACCATAATAATACCACTCAAGTGGTAGGAAACATTATTTCAAAAATAAATCTATAAATTTTTATGTGTAAACACTTATGATAAGTGATAATCACTATAGGGGTTCATTATACATTCTATATATTTTCACTTATGATAAGAAGTTTGAAAAAACAAGAAGTGTTGTCAAATGGAATCTTAAATTCTAGAAGAAAACCACTTAAAATAAGGGGAAATAAAATACTTCTTAGTAAGTAACCTAAAAACACTTAATCAGAACCACTTATCATAAGTGATAACCACCATAAGAAGTTTTCATCAACTGTTGTTGGATAAGGTATTATCCCTTCGTTGAACACTAATCCTCTAATGCTAAATTTAATCCTCAATTTGGAAATAAATTAAATTACAAATGATATAAGAGAATCCAAAACATGTTTTAGACCCCAAATTCAATTGATCTTGATATGAAATAAATGCTATTTATGCACTATCAATCCAACTTAAATCACATTATATTTATTATGTTTGTAGAAGTCATCAATTTTTGAATTTAAATAAACATTGATTGTGTTATGCAATTTACTATCACAAAAACTCCATTACATAGGGATTTTCCACTTATCATTTCTAGAAAGTTAAATATAGAAGTTATAATGATCATACCAAGATAAGAATTTATGTGATGATTCGCCACTTTTTGTGTTTGGTTCTAAATCTTTACGGCATTGTTTTATATTTTTGTATTTTCCTCAAGCGCTCTAGTGTTGTCAATGATTCATCTTGATTCATGTAAAAGAGAATATTAATGTTGTGTTTGTTTTCAAAAAAAATTTGTACAAATAAAATATTAGATTATATTAGAAAATAATAATGTGATGCTTGTATCATTTTCCATAATACATGAAAATAAGCATTGTTTTTTATTTTCCAAACATGTATCATTTTTACATTCTATAAAGGAATTTTTTTTTCTGTTTTCCAAACCTGTATCATTTTCGCTACTTTTTTTGATGACTTTACATCTTCCAATATCAGTTTATTGGGTTTTTTTATCATTATGTTAACTATTAATATATGGAATTTGGTGAACCTAATTTTAAAAAGAACATGTGCAGTCTAATTAGTTCATTTGGAATCATTCATATTTCTGTTGATGTTAAGATTCATAAATTCTTTTATTCTTGATACCTTTATTATTGCCTAATATTTTATCAAGGAGAGTCTTCGTGTAATGGTGAGGGATGTTTGGTCGCTATGCCGCAAGCTAAGAGTTTTCCACTGCATACCCTGAGAGGTCAGTACACTCACATCCAAGCCAAGATGATATTGCTCGAACATGTGAGGACATGTGCTTCAGATGGGTTGGGCTGCATGTTTTGTGTTGTTTTATGGGTATAAATTTTGCGATAGGTTTCTTCAAATCCATGGAGCATGATTGGTGCTAATTTTGTTTTTCTCATTTATCATCACACAAAACTTGTTCAATGCAATTCTAAGGATGAAAACTAAGGCTTCTAGTGGGATTGATGAAAACATGATGATGATGGATTCAACTGGTGTGATCTTTGCCACATCAGTATTGGAATTCATGCTGGTGATCATTGGTTTGGATTCAAACCCTATAATTGGGCCAAACGAAGGCTAATTGGAATTGCTTGGTTGGCTCCAGGGGGAGTAAGATCATCACTTCATCCCGACATCTCTATCCCAAAATAACATTCCTAAATCCCCTTTCAAACCTCACAGTCAGCCCAATTTCCCACAAGACCACTCCCCAAATAACCAAGCCCTCGCTAGCTTGAAACCAGCCCTACACCTTATTGCTTGTAACCTCATCCTCTCTAAAAACCAAGCCAAACCATGCTTACTTCATGATTCTAAATTCATACCAAAAACATGAAATTGAAGCCTTGTTGAATGAGGAGCATTCTCCTACTAGCACCTAGATAAATGGGTAATAAATTCAATCTCATCCTCTTTAAAACTTTTGACAACCCATATGTAAATGATTGTCTCCCCAACATCTCCCAATCATGGGAAAACTCTTCTCATGTATCATTCTGATGAATAAAATCCTTCTAAGCGACTGGTTACTTCACCAAAAAATGGAATTTATAAGGAAGGGAAACTAGCGACAACCGATACATGTTGATTTAATAGAATTCCAAAAATCAGTATTTTATCCAGGGTTTAATGGTATAAAAAATCCCCACAGAGAATCCAAACATTAAAAATCATTATAAAAAACATCACTCGGGATCTCCAGGACATTAAAAGTCTTAGTGTGCAATTTTAATAGGGATTCTGAAAAATGCTCAATATGTAAGTCATTTTTTATACTTCCATTTATTTATATTTTGTTTTTAATACATGAAGATTTTTTTCACTAATCTGGGTATGCTTTTTGGTTGACTGTGATGTAGATATTGGAGATTAAGAGTGTGACATAGATTGGAGCTGGCATGGATGGGGTCAGAGCTGAAGCTGACATGGACAGGTTAGAGCAAGAGTTGGCATAGACTGAAGTAGACATGGATGGGATGGAGATGGATCTGGCATGGATTGGCCGAGATGTTGGGGATATATTTGGAATGGATGGGCTGGAGTTGATGGTGCCAGAGTAGCTGGTGATGACTGGCTGGAGCTGTTGTGGTGCTGGATCCTATTTGGTAGGGATCCAACATGGTTAGGGAATCCAATATTGTGGTGATCTTGTGTGGTGGGGGTGAGGTTGTCCAGTGCCATTGTATGGATTGGTTTTGTAATGAATATCATTATTAATATAATTAATTATTTTCTAAATTTTAATGTGTTAAATTGTATTCAGTTTAATAATTAAAACATATGTATTATATATGATAAATTAATAAATATAATAGGAAATTTTGCTGGAAATACAAAATTTATAATTTTTATTTTAATGTAATTTATAAAAAAATATTATATGTTGGTAATATTATTACCAACAGATGAGTTTTTAATCAGAACCTGTTTCTTAATACTTTCACCAACATATATATTATTTTTTGGTATTATTATAATTACAACAGAACTATTTTATCTGTCGAAAAAACATTTTGCGACAGAGTTTTTACCAACTGTTTAGTGATAGAGACATATATGTTGGTAAAACTTTTTATCAACAGAAAAATCACTTTTATCAACAGACATGCCCCCATTAGAAAAAGTGATATATTTTGTAGTGAATTTTGTCCAAGTCGCACTTGACATCTACCATAGTTATTCATGGGAAACCAATAGATAGGTCACACTTGACCACTTCCACTGTTCTACATGGGATATACAGAATAAAATTAAAGAGAGTTTGGGGATATCAAGTATCGTCCTATTATTAACAGGTGTCATTGTGTGTGTAACAGGTATATACACACACTACTCAAAAAATGTAAACAAAAGAACAAAACAGAGCTAAAGATGTAGAATAAGCTTTAGAAGTCACTTTTTTGTGTTGTTATTCTCTAGACTCATCTGATGTAGATAAAATGAATTTTAAGTCTTCTTATAAAATTAGGCTCTAAAATAGAGTATCACAGTCTTTGTGGTTTGGTTTTAAGGAGTTAAGTGTTCAGCTCCTTGTTAGAAAGATGTTCATTGTATCTCAAAATGTTTTTCTCATTTTATTGATGTCCTCATATGTTCTTACTTTGAATGCATGGGATTTTGATGAAAGCTCGATAGCTTCAAGAGTTCTCAGTTCTTCTGTTCCTTTTTTTTACTTTTTAGTGTATTCCTAATCTCTTTAAATGATCCATTTGGTTATTATTTTATACTTTGAGGTCCAACATGCATGTAGATCTCCCCCTATGCATGTACCTCATATTGTCTAATAATAGTATTAAATACAACATTAAATAATGTTTGAAATATTAATTTGTCTAAATATGACAGTTACATATAAATTTGAATTAATAAATTCAGAAACAAAATTATGACTATCGGCGAGTCATAAGTTTTGCTGACTCATTTTCATCAGTCTATCATCATTTCTTAGTTAGCATTGGTGACTCCATGTATTGGTGAGTCCTTTCCATTGGTGTTAGTGGCTCAGTGTATTCGTGAGAGATTTCCATTGGTATCAGTGAGTCCTTTCTATCCGTGTCATGGAGTCCTTTCCATCAGTATTGGTGACTCGATGTATAGGTGAGTCCTTTGTGATATCAGTGTGACCGATCATCTGTGAGGCAGATGAACTAATGGTGACTCATATCAACTATGAGTCCTTCTTTCTATCATTGAGAGAGTTGAACCAATGGTGACTCATTTTAATTGATAGTGTCATGTCCAATGGTGAGTCTTTTGTCTGTTGGTATCACATCCATGTTGAGTCTTTTCCAACAGTTTTGGCTTCACATACTTAAAAAATATTAAATATTCTTGTTTGATCTGTCAGTCAGTAAGACTTATTTCTAATAGTGAGTCATCTTCTTTTCAGTGTCAGTAACTTATACTTATACAATTTGAGATGATATTTCTTGTAATTCAACAATGTTATAAACTGGTAATCCTTATAATTACACATAGGTAAACAATTAAAAGATTTTTTAGACTTAAGAACACATAAATGGTTATATAAATGAAATGATCTGATATTCAAGATACTGTTTTTTAATAATATAATATCTAACATGAAATAAGATATTTGATAATATATGACATTATTTGTGATAATTAAAACCATTATAGTTAGAGATAGTGACCAACAACATCTATGGGCCAACAATCTCCCCCTTTTTGATAATCAAAAATCATGGCATCAAATCATTGTATTATCGAATCCCATAAAATTTATCCCCATTTTGGGATTAGAAATAAGTGATAGGAGAAAAAACATAAAAAATAGTAAAGTATAAACAGTGAAATAGCATTAAGAAACTGATTACACTGAAAAGGAAGAAAGACAAGAGCGTGACCCTATCAAATGAAAAATAGTCCAAACTACAGGATAGAATCAAGTGGTAGGATCAAAGGGTTACTTCGCCTTATCAAAAGGATAAATAAAAGGATTATCAGGAGAGTTTGGCCAAGGAGAAGGAGGGTCCAAACTAATTTTGAGAGGAGGAAGAGGAAATCCTTCAGGAACTGTAGAAGCAAGGTTTGGTCTATGTTGACAAAGAACCCGAGATGTAATAGTTTCTATGATGACTAGTCTGATGTGAGATAAGGACTGAGAAACATACATTCGAGGTTGTGTAGCCACATAACTAGTAGGTCCAAGTGTTGCAGTAGGAGGTACCACAATGTCTTCACTTTGGACATGAAGAGGCAGTTTCTATATCATGACAAATTCTTCAATGATCTCTAGACCATATATCATAGATTTTTCAAAATCATCCTTGTTTTCTATAAACTTATCCAAAAAAAGGACTAAATTCTATGAGTTTTGAATCTAATCCTTAACGGCCTTTTTCACTAGAAGAAGAGTAAGAGATGTGGCCAAATACATAAATAGACTATACATTTGGTGCTATGTGAAGAGTTTATAGAAAAACTCATTCATCCTCTTGGTCAACTATTCCTGAGTCTTTAAAGTAGTCCTTGTATAATACTTTACATGATCATGAACTTTATCAAGAGTAACCTCTACATTGGTCAAACATGGATTCAACACTTGTGGATCCAATTTCAATACTAAAATAATTGTAGCTAGATCTATAATATCTACAGATTGTGAGGACTAAGAAGATGAAGCAGAACTCTAAGCTAGAGAAGAAGAGAAGAGATTGTGAGCATCTTTTCGCATCTTGGAAAACTCAATAACTTTAAAATGAGAAACAATGTTCTGAAGACCTTTCATGACAGTTTCCATTGAATTCATATACTTTATGGTCAAGGCATTGATCATAGTTGTCAACTTCTTTATATCATTTCAGATCTTATTATTTCTTGTCATAATTTTCTCTACAGTTGTGATTATATTTGACTAAATCTATTTTACCAATATCTTTGAAATAGAAGAAGCATCAGCTTGAGATAGACTAGTTGAAGCAGTAGAAGAACTAGATGCCCTATAATTCTCTACACCATCAACCACAGATCTGATTGCTTTAAAATTATTAGTCATCTTGGTGTTCTGTATCCTAGATAAATCAATCTCATACCTCATTTGAGATTGCACTGATTTTCTTATAGAGTCACATATCTCATCCTTGAAAAGTTCAAAATCATCTTTATTGACATAGTCACTAGAAGTGGTATCATCCACAAGTTCATTTGCAGTAGGGGAAACAATTACATCTTTATAATCTTCATAATCCAATACCAAGGCTACGTAACTAGGTTTCATTATCCATTCAGCAAGAATATCAGAATCCAAAGAAGAAATAGTATCAAGCCTTAATCTTCTAGTTGTATGATCTTCAACAGCTTGATCGACTGGCCCTTGTGGCTCGCCCTCAGTTTCAACTCTTTTGGAAGATTTCACCGCCTCAGTCATGGTTTCATGGATAGGTCTAACTTCATTAGGTTGATTTATTTTCCTAGTATATACAACTTGAGCAACAGGTTCACATGGAGCAACATTTTCTTCTTCAACAACACCCTCAACAGAGACACTAGTATTAGCTTCACTAACATCCATACTCCCAGAATCATGATTTTCATCAGGGTGACCAGAGTCACCATCACTCTCACATTTACTGCTTTATTCATTATTACAATCTTCATTCTTCTCATCTTGGACTTGTTTATCTTATTCTTCCCTTCCTGGTTTTGAACCATTTTTACCACTGACAACTTCTTCCTCATCATCTTCATCTTCATTGGATTGACTAAAATACTTTATACATCTTTCAACATTGATTTCTTCACTACCAGAAGATTTACAAATAGGTTTATGAGAGGGTTAATCAAGAGGTGGACATGCAGGTCCAATAAAGACTCTTTTTTATTGTCCAGTAGTTTCTGGGTCACTTCGATCATCAACTAGTGATCCCACATCTCTAGTAATGGTAGCAGGTTCTTCATCCTCATCTGAGGAATAGGTTACTTGTATATCTAGATGGTGACCAAGATCCACTAGATCCCTTAGCCTAACTAGATGGTCTATGGGATTGAACTTCTCATACAATATGTCTTCATCACAAACCCATTCTTTCCTCCAAGGGTCATAATTTATTTTCATTCATTTACAGATGTTTTATATTTAGATTATTACACTACATTCAATAACTACCGCATCCCCATCTTCATTTACACATCTCTTATCCATCAGCATAGATGAAATAATTCTTGAAAAGAAGAGAGAAATTGACTTACATCCATGTTTTATCATCTCATTGATATGCACTATCGGATATCTAAATCAATTCTATTTAACATCTTTCTAATGAAAATAAACCATGTATACATCTTGTTACTTGAGAGAATCGATGTCTCTTCTCCTAGGACAAATTTGATATGGTATAAACATGAAAATAACTTTCCATTCACTATTAAATTCTGAGGCAATGAGTCTCATGTGATCTTAATTTTTAGTTATCTCCTTTAGGGCAGTCTCATAACAGAAGAATTCACTTTCAGAAGGAGAAGTACCTTGGTAATATTCAAACCTTCCTTTATGATGTACCTTATTAAATTTATCCCAATACCTTGAGGAGAATGAGATTCTCTTCCCTTTTACAACTGACTTCATCAATGAAGCATCACATCCTTCCAAAAAAAGTTCCAGATTCAAATAAAACTCTTAAAATAGCTTCAGATAAAATAATCTATCATTATTTGAAAACCATTCAATCTATCCTGTATCATTCAGCACATTAAACAACAAATATTTTCTCTTCATGTTCCAGTCCACTGAAACAACCTTCTCCAAAGTTATAATATTGTTTACTGAATGATGATTTGTAGGACCTGATGATTTTCTTGATTCCCCATTTAGTTTCTTGGACAGACAAGACTCACCCTCTTCCAGATCTCTCTTTACTCACATCATTCTGACTAGTTCATTTTGAAGGTTAGAAGATGGAAGGTTAGGAGTAAATAAAGATAATGTTATCAGAGAGAGAGAGAGTAGTGATAATGAGATTAGAGTGGATTGATTCAAATTTATATCATATAGGGATTTAATAATTTTACAATTGAAAAATCATGAACCAGGTTCACTAAAATTAATGAAATAGTGTCGTTTTGATAAAAATATACAGCACATATAAGTGATGAGTAATTGGTTTCGGCATGACAAACATCACAAAACATCAGTGGTGTCAGCATGAAAACGGTGTCAGTATGACAATGGTGTCAGTATGAAAATGGTGTCAGTATGACAACAGTGTCGGTATGACAACGGTGGGGGTATGAAAACTTCATAGAAAAATATTAAAGGAATGATAAACACATGGTCTTACTGGTTTATCATCACTAACTCATGTATGATGTAATTTACCCTTTCAGAGTTCAATGGATTAGTGAATGTATCAACAAGATGTTATTTAGTGCTAATAAATTCTAAAGTAATATCACCCTTTTAATAATAATCTCTCAAAAAGTTATGTCTTGCATCAATATGTTTTGTTCTAGAGTAAAATATTGTGTTCTTATAGTTGTTAATAGAACTTGTGTTGTCACATTTTAGAGTTACATGTCTAAATTGATATTCATTGTCTAGAAGAGTGTGTCTTATCCCCAAAATTTGTGCAAAGTAGCTACCATCAGCTATGTATTCTACTTTGGTATTCGATAATGAAACATAATTTTTCTTCTTACTACCCCACGAAACCAATTATTTTCCCAGAAATCATTATGTCCAAGAGATTATCTTTCTATCTAACTTATATCCACCAAAAATAGAATTAGAATAACTAGAAATATAAAATGATTGTCCTTTGGGGTAAAACAAACCTAAATTGATAGTATGTTTGAGGTATTTGAATTTTTTTACCACATTCAAGTGAGATTATATGGGATTATATTGAAAATGGGCACACATACACACTCTAGACAATATATCTAGCCTACTAGCAGTCAAGTACAACAAGCTTCCAATCATTCCTTTGTTAGTGATTTGATCCACAGATTTACAATCTTCATCAAGATCCAACGTACAAGTATTACTCATGGGAGTTTCACTACTTTTAATTATATCAAAGTGAAATCCTTTTAAAATATATTTTGTACACATACTTTTATTTAAATTGATACCTTCTTTATTTTGAAAAATTTTAAATCCTTGAAAGCATTAGAGTTCACACCATAAACTCATTTCAAATTCATTTTTCATCATTTTTTAAAAATCAATACATAAATAATTTCATTAAGATCCCAAAAAATGATCATAAACATATATTTGGACTACTAAGACAACATTAAACATTTGATTTATAAAAAGAGTATTATTAGCAATTATTTTTGTAAAACCTTTTGAAATAATAAAATTAATTTAATAATCATGCCAAGCTCTTGGGTGTTGTTTTAAACCATATAATGTTTTTTTAATTTGAAAACATGATTTTAAAAATGAGAATTTGTAAAACTAGGGGGGTTTTCACCAAAAACTACTCAACGATATATTCATTTGGAAATGTACTCTTAAAATCTATTTAATATAGTTTGAAATTAAGATGGGTATCATAAGAAATCAATATTTTTATGGTTCAAGTATAGAAATAGGTGAAAAGTTTTCTTCATAGTCAATTCCTTCTTCTTGACTATAACCTTGTGCAACTAATATAGCCTTATTTCTAACAATATTACCAGCTTCATCTACTATATTAATAAACACCCACTTAGTTCCTATGATCAAGGTATCTTGGGGTCTATCCAAAAGTTTCCAAAACATATTTCATTCAAATTTATTAATTTATTATTGCATATCCATCACCCAAAATTTATCTTTAATTGAATCATTGATGCTTTTAGGTTCTAGATGTGACAATAGAGGATGATGTTCAACATGATTTATAAGAGAAGCTATAGTTTCTTTTCATTTATCTATGTCTCTAACAAGAGCATCTAAGTGATGGTTTTTAAGGTTTATAGTTGGTCTAGAAAAAGTAGAACTAGTTATTTTAGGTTCATCATTTTCATCTGGTTCATTATGCCTGGATTCTGGAGAATTTCTAGAATTTTTGGATTTCACAGATTTCTTGATATAAGAATTAGATGACTTTCTAATTACATCTAGATTTGGTATATCAACTTAAAGGTTGTCTAGAGATGTATTAGGGTCATGCGGATTTGTTTCATCACATTTTATATGTGCATATTCTTTCACACACTTGGTTGTTTTATTAAATACTCTATAGGATTTACTAGAGGTTTAATAACCTAGAAAAATTATTTATTCACTTTTAGATGTGAATTCATCTAGATTGTCTTTAGTGTTAAAAATATAAACTTTACATCAGAAAACTTTTAAATAACTTACTTTGGGTTTCCTATTATTCCATAACCCGTAGGAAGTCTTCTTAAGGATGGGACTGATTAAGACTTTCTTTATTAAAAAACAATTTGTAATAATTACTTCATCCCAGAAGTAAATTTGTAGGTCATATTCATTAAGAATAGTTCTAGAAATATCATGCGAGGTCCTGTTTCTTCTTTTTACAACTCCATTTTGTTCAGGTGTCCTAGGGGCGTAAAATTTATGACTATATCCATTGAGTGAGAAAAAAGTTTAAAAATCATGATTTTCAAACTCAAGCCCATCGTCACTTCTTAGAGATTTAATTCTATGTCCACTGTGATTTTCTATTGTTTTAGTGTACTCACTGAAGTAAGTACATGCTTCACTTTTATGAGCTAATAAATAAGTCTATGTATACCTAGAATAGTCATCAAAAAGAACATAGACATAGTGCATCCAATTTAAAATAGAAACTCAAGAAGGTCCAAACAAATCCATTTGAACCAAATCTAAAGTTTTAAAAGTTGGAAATTCCTTCTTTTATTTTAAATATATCTTACGTTGCTTTCCCTTTTGATAAGGATTTTAGATTTTGTCATCTGGAAACTCTAGTTCGGGTAGATCCTTGACTAGTCCTTTTCTCGTATATTTTCTAAGAGAGTGTACATTGCAATGTCCAAGCCTTCTGTTCCAGAGACAATACTCTTTGTGAAAGGCACTTAGACAAGAAACATTTTGTGAGGCTAGTGTGTTTAAATTTATAACAATTACACTATCAAATATATGATAAGTAAATACTACGTTATTCTTCATATAAAAAACCTGAAATGGATTATTTTTAAAATTAACATTAAATAAGTCATCACATAGTTGAGATATTCTAGGATTATTATACTTTTATCCATTAATATAAAGTACTTCAGAAATTAAAATAGAGTTAGGGTTACTAATCTGGCCTAGGCTGATGATTTTTTCTTTATCGTTATCACCAAATGTGACATGTACTCCATAAATTTTGATAAGAATTTTGAAGCTTTAGTTGTCCCATGTCATGTGTATTGAACACCCATTGTCCAAGTACCAAAAATATATACAAGAAATCTTTAAAAAGATTTCCTATAAAGAATTTTATCCATGAAATGATTTTAGTACCTATATTTTTCTGGGTCCACAAACATTTGTAATAGAATCTTTAGTAACCCATAATAATCTTGTAGATTTACTATAATAATAATATAGAGTATTTGTAAAATAAAATATTTTTATTCAAGAAGAACTATATGTAGTAAAAGAATTTTTAGAACTTGAGCTTGTAGTAAAATTCTGGAATTGAAGAATGAAGCAGATTTTCTAGATTTGCTCATAAAATGTGTTTTGGATTGGTTTTTTTTGTCCTAGTTGATATCCTATTCGAGAAGAGTACTTAGGAAATATCTTCTTACAAAGAATTTGAGTAAGTGTGTTTTTTTCCATTGGTAAACTTTTTAAAATCCTTCTTTAATTTCCCATTAGTCATCACTAACTCATAATTTTCCTTGAGCAGTTCAACATTGTTTTATTTTCTAGTAGTAAGTTCAGTTTTAATAGTTATAGTAAGTGCATGTTTTTTTAAATATTTAAACTCATACTTTAGTTCATTAAAAGTATCTTATATCAAGTTATAATATTCAAATAATTCTTCAATTGACATATTTTTAGACTCACATTCACTTTCAGAATAACAAGTGTTTTGAGCAGGAGAGTCTAAGGTTACCTCAGTAGTGTTTTTCACAAAACACATATTATCCATATTGTCTTTCTCAGCATGAGAAGAAGGCGATTCATAAGAGTTGTACTTAGTGGCACTGTAAGTGGCCTTCAAGGCTTTCTTATATTTTATATCTCTATTCTCAAACTTCTTTTTGTATTTCAATGTTGGACCATCAACTTTGAAATGTCCTTTATTTTTTCATTCTTATAAAACTATAACTTATGATTTATCATTTCTCTTATAATCCTTTTTCAAATTTCCCTTATTATCATAATTTCCTTTCTAATTGGGATTTCTAAAAAAAATTCCTATGTAATTTCTTGAATCTTCTAGCCAGCTGATCCATTTATTCGTCACTATCTGAAGCTAATTCTTCACTACTAGTGATTTAAACATCCTCTTGAATTTTCTATTGGTATTTATTTTTAGAGTCAGTTGTCTTGGAAGCTACATAATTTCTCTTAGGTTCATCATCCTTCTCATTGTTGACTTTCATCTCTTCTTCGTACATCATTAGCTTTCCAATGAGTTCTTTGACATGTAATTTTTTGACGTCACATGATTCTCTAATTGAGACAGAGGTTCCTCTCTAACTATTAGGAAAACATCTGATAATCCTCATAATTTTTTCTATAGCTATAACTTCGATTCCAGGAGATATAATTGTGTTGAAAATTTCATTAATGTTGAGATACATATCCAAAATAGATTCATACGGATTCGTTCTAAAATTGTCATATTTAATATTATAATTATTTAATCTCATTTCATTCAAATTAGATGTTCCCTCATGAGAAACAGAAAATCTGTCCCAAATATCATGGGCAATTTTACAAGTATAAATACGATTAAACAATTCATCTCCTAGATCACTGTATAAAGAATTTATTTCTTGAGAATTATTATTATAGGAAGTCTTGGTAGGTTTATAAAAAGTGTTTCTAGATGTTTCTGAAATTGAATATTTACTTTCAATAGAAATATATATTTCAAATCCCATGCTTTCATGATGTATTTTCATTTTAAGCTTCCCCTGAACATATTTTGTGCCATTAAAAAGAGTTGTTATATTACTAGCAGCTCCTTATAGTATATTTTAAATGATATAATGTATTAAAATAATTCAAAGAGGTAAAAATTTAGAAATAATATAAGTTTTAAGACATTTGAAATAAAACTACAATCATAGTTTACGAAGAGTAGAAAAATCTTTGAAAAATAAAAAATATCAACACTCCTTTGATACAAAATGTTGGTCAAAGTAGATTACTCAAGAGGGGGGGTGAATTGAGTATATATAAAAAATTTTGTTAGAAAAATGGTTCTTTGAAAATTTTCCACAAATTAAAAATATAATCAAAGTCAGTTTGTGGTGAATTTATAAAGTTATGAATGTTCAATTAATTTATCAGAATATTGATTAGTTCTCAGCTATACAAAACTGAAGATTAGTATAACTTTTGAAACTAACCTACTAGTTCAAAACAGTTCTAAACACTTTCTAAAGTAACAATCAAATTTCAATGTAGTATTATGAAAAATTAATACACATAGTGTAAAACTAAAATGTAAAAGCACAATGGATATAAACAAGAGATTCAGTCTCAAGATGAGACTTAGTAATCTCTACTTGGTGATCACCTACTACCAAGAAGTTTAAATTTATAAACAATTTTATCCATACCCTAGATCAAGGTTCACAACAACACACAAGGGTTTTTAGGTCACACTTGACCTCTACCATAGTTATTAATGAGAAACTAGTAGGAAGGTCACAGTTGACCTCATCCAATATTCTACATGAGATACACAGAATTAAAGGATAGAGATTTTGAGGATATCATGTATCCTTCAGTTATAAATAGTAGTTAGTGTTTGTGTGTGTAACAGAAAGATACACACACTGCTCAAAGAATGAAAAAAATATAACACAACAGAGCTAAAGATGTGGAATAAGCTTTAGAAGTCTATATGTTCTATTCAGTGATGCTCTGGACTCATTTGATGTAGAGAAAATGAAGGTTGAGTCATCCTATGAAATTCAACTCCAAACAGAGTATTATTGGCTATGTGGTCTGGTTTCAAGGAGTAAAGTGTTCATATCCTTATTTTAATGATGTTTAGCTCATCTCAGTAGGTTTTCCACATACTATTGATGTCCTTGTATGTTCTTTCATTGAGTTCTTGGGATTTGGAAGAAAGATCGAGAGTTACAGAGTTCGTAGTTCTTATGTTCCTTTTTCCCACTTTTTAGCATATTCCTCATATCGTTAAATGATCAAGTTGGTAATTCATTTATACATAGAGTTCTATGAGGCATGAAGATCCCCCCACATGTACATACCTCGTACTCTCTACTAATAGTCCTACAGACAACCATAGATAATGTCAAAATCATTAATTTGTCTAAATATGACCGTTAGATATAAATTTGAATTAATAAATTAAGAACACTATTTATGACTATCAGTGATTCATAAGTATGGGTGACTCATTTCCATTGGTCTGTCATCATCAGTCAGTTAGAATCAGTGACTCTGTGTATCAGTGAGTCCTTTCCATTGTTGTCGGTGACTCGATGTATCGGTGTGTCCTCTCCCTCGTTATTGGTGAGTCCTTTCCATCGGTATCGGAGACTCCGTGTATCAGTGAGTCTTTTTTTCTATCATCTTGACCAATCATCACTGAGACAGATGAACTAACGGTGACTCATATCAACTGTGAGTCCTTCCTTCTGTCAGTGATATAGTTGATCCAATAGTGACTCATTTTAATTGATGGTTTCATGTCCAATGGTGAGTCTTTTTTCAGTTGGTGTCACGTCCACATTTTGTCTTTTCCAATGGTGTCAACTTCACATACATAGAAAATATGAAATATTCATGCTTGATTTGTTTGTTAGTAAGACTTCTATCTAACAGCGATTCATCAGATTTTTAGTTTAAGTGACATATACTTAGACAATTTTATATGATATATCATGTAATTCAAAAAAGTTAGAAACTGGTAATCCTCATAATTACACATAGATAAACAATTAAAAGCTTGTTTAGAATTAAGAACACATAAATGGTTATATGAATGTAATGATCTAGTATTCATGATATTTTTTTCATAATATAAGATCTAACATGAAATAAGATATATGATAATATATAACATGATTTGTGACAATTAAATCCTTTATAGTTAGAGATAGTGGCTAACAACATCTATGGGCCAACATATGGGTTTGAATTTTATGTATCAAATTTATAACAAAAATAATCTTTTGGAATGAAAATATAACATATTCCCTCTTACCATCCAAATTATTGGAAAACGATAGTGTCACTTATCTGCTTGTGTGGACTACCACAACCATTAAGTACTGCGATTAGTTTTTTATTTCTATTTTACATGTATGGTAAGAATTACGCATATTATAAATATATGTGATATAAATTATATAATACTGATTTATTAAAGATTAGTTTTTATTTACCTATCCTTCATTCCATCCATCAAAAAAGTGAACATAGTGTTCATGCGTACGTATAAATTACTATCTCCATTATCAGTGGAATTCTTTTTCAATCTATATCATTATCTTTGAAATTATATATATATATATAGAATATATATTGTATAATAATCATTGAAATGATTCAGGTATATATTTATAATAATGCTAAATTTATTCTACAGGTTGATAGAGAAATTTTAAAGGAAACAAGTCCTAAAGTATGATAATTTCATCTTACTTTTATTTCTATTGGATTAATGCCATATAAACTACATGTTTCTTATGTGGGGTGAATACACCACTCATGAATTTATTTTATGATTATTCTCATGAAAATTATGCAAAATTAACATTAATATACTTTTATTCCATTAATGAGACTTATGATACAAAAGTTACCAAAGAGGAAAGCATTTATTTCATAATCTCATCATTATGAAAGACTGATTATGTTAATGTATTATCTTGGAAATAGTTCTCTTGGTAGTCAATTATTTCTAAAACAGTTATCAAAGTTATTTTTAATATTATATTAAAATTATTCTAAATTCCATTTTAAACATGTTTTAATTTTTACAAAATGGTTGAAAAGAATAATTTTTTGGTTTTCCAAATAATCTAATTTGTGATTTTTTTGACAAAAATATTGATTTTTTTAACTTATACAAAATAACATGATATTCCATCCACCAGGAAAACTCAATGGTTTTAATCTTCCATTTATAATTTATATTTTTTGGAAATAAATTTTATCATTTATAATTGTTGAATTTTTAATGAAATGAAATGATTTCAAAATGGAAAAGTTATTTTCTTCAAGAATTATTCCAAGTGATCTTTCAAAATAATTTTCCATATAAGATAACAACCTTTCATTTTACATAAGCATTAGTGGGTATATTATCCAAGGATATCATCCTTATTCTTTATCGAGATGGTTTGTTTTTTATATTGATAAGTTGTTGTTGAATAATGTTCCCTATTTCAAAGGGATATACTTTGATGAAATGTTTATGAAATCAATTTCATTTAATGAGTTCTATGATGATGAGTGTTTTATGATATTGTGACACACATATGTATAATTTTCATTATGTGGTGTGTGAGACCTATATATCCCACCAATTCATTTGGTATTGATAGATAACTCATTAGATAAAAATGTTATGTGTGAACCTGATTTCATGTTCACAATTTTATGTGTGGACCTGTATTTTATGTCCATAAGTTTATACATGGATCTAGTTATCGTGTTCATATTTCTATTCATGGATCATTATTTAATTTTCATTAGTTCATTCGTGGACCCAGTTTCATGTCCATAAGTTTATCTAATGTACTAATTTCATATAATAAATATAATTATTGGAATTTTTTCGATTTATAAATGTTCATAGAGTTATATGTTTATGTGTATTCATAAAATTCCATGCCTTATGAAAATGTTATTCTCTCACGGATCATGTTTTTTTATGATTCATTTATTATAGAAAACAAGATTTATTCCATGAATTGGGATTATGATCATTAAAATGCATGGTATAATTTTAAAATGGTATGTCCATGTTCTTATTCCCTTATGCTCATGATAATCATTGATATCCCCCTTTCTTAACCTTGATGAGAATATGGGTACACCCTTTCTTATTTTTCCTTCCCTAGGTTATAAATAATGGGTTTTGTACAGAATTCCTAAGAGGAGTACTACGTGAGAAGATCTTTGTGGGAGATGTTATAGAACATTTAAAAAAAGTAATAATATTGGGTTTCTAGTCTCCAAATACACTAAACAATTGTGGTCCTTTTCTGTCTGTTTGTACAATGTATTGAATTTTCATCTAAAAATATGTTATACTTTTTTTATGAAAATTATGGGTTATTATAGTTGGTATCAGAGAAATGGGTTAGTTAATCTTTTGAGATTAGGCTAAGAAAAAATTTAGTTATATCCATAGGTATATTCCAAATTAAATGAATAAGTATGCATCTAGGGATGTTTCTATGGATATAAATAAAGAAAAGTCTAAGTATAATTAAAAGTATAAGAAAATATTCGAGATTTTTTGTGATGTAAATAGAATGGGGTTTCGGGGAAATTACATCCATGCTTGAGTACTATATGTGGATGTATAACTGGAACATATATACCTTGGGGTAATAACTCTAAATAAGAAACATTAAGATGGACTCAATCACACCTAGTGCATGATAATGGGTCCCGCTACACAATTGGTTTGACGCACCTAGGGGATATGCTTTGGAAATTTACAAACTCATTATGAACAATCATGAAATATTTGGATAATATACATGAATGACCTAGGTTTATCCTAAGGTGTCATATATATGAAGGAAGGTGTCATGATTTATACATGTTATACGTTATTTATAATGATTATTTTTCCCTATGATGATTATTATTTCTCAGACAATGATTTTTGGTTTTAGTCAACATATAAAACCTCATGGAATCTTGTAAATACTGAATATGAGGGGAAATATAATGATTTTCCACTTGATAATTCAAATTGGATGATGATTGGGATTAGGTCTCATCAGTTATCATTGAATATGATTAACAATGTACACTTCAATGAGATTATTAATGTTAAAAATAAGATGAAAATAAAATTTTAGGAATGTTCAGGTTGTAATAAACAAAGAGGAAATAATATTAGACTTTTTATATCTCAAAAAGGTGGGAACATTAACCTATAGGAATATCTCAAATGGATGGAAAGATTTCATCTATGTAGAAAAGAAATTCATAAAGGGAAAAATTATGGAGAGTTCAATGTCTTATATTTGGTGAACATGGGAATTATCCAACTCAATCCCCTGACTAAATAATTAACTTCTAGAGCAAGGAAGGACTTATTCCATGAAAATCATTGAAGTGGATGGATTGAAGTATTTTTTTTATTTGGATTCATGAATGATTTTGTATATGTATTTTACTAATAATATTTTAGTTATAAGAAACACAAAACCTATAAATATTTCAAAAAAAATTGAATTCATATATGTCTCCATGTAAGATTACCATAAGATTTGTGGATACCATTATAAGTTTATGAATTTAATATTGATGATAATTTTAGAGTAATTGAAACCCATTTTTGAGGATTTATGTGGTAGATTGTATCAATATTAATGGTGTTTTAAGAGTCATAAATGGAAATACAACCATTTGGTTTTGTATATATTATTCTCATTAGGAATTCCTTTACACTTTTTAGACATATGATTAAATGTAAAGTAAACCTATAGTTTAGATCTTATTATTGATATTGAGGTAATTATGGGATGTAGTTTATAACATTATGAAGTCAGCAGACTTATTTTATTTTAGAGAAGATTTCACTCTAGACACTCTTATCAAAATATAAATTATTGATGTTTTAAGGTTGCATGGGGTATCACATTCAATTATATCTGGTTAGGATCCGACATTTACCTCAATGTTTCTTCAGATTATTTTACAAGATATATATTTGTAGTTGAGTATAATTATTGCAGATCAACCTCGTACATATGTTATTTATGGTAAAAAAATTAAAACCCAAGAGGATGTACTAAATATCTTGTTCTGTTTATTTGAAAGGTGGTTAGGATCAACACCTTCCTCATGTTGAGTTGTCATGCATCAATAGATTTTAAATGATCATTAAAGTGGATCCTTATGATTCCGTTTATAGAAATAAGTATAGAAATAAAACATACCATAATGATTTTTGAGAAATAAAGCTATTGGTATGTGAGAAAGATGATAATATGTTAGATATGGTTAGATTCAGCCAACAACATGTATGGAAAACATAATTTTGATATAAATGTTACAATGATAATCATCGATGTGATGTAGAATATGATTTTGGTGATAATTTATCCCTTTGAGTTTCTCCATGGAAGAAATAACCATAAACTATACCCTAGGTATATTAGTCCCTTTGAAATCTATGACAATATCAGGAACATAACTTATCTTTTAGAGCTTCCAAAAAACCTCTCTCAGGTTTACAATGTGTTGTATATACCTCTCCTAAGGAAATAAAAACCTAGTCCTTCACATGTACTAAACATAGAGGTTGTACTATTGGAGAAATATCATTATCATGAAGGTAAATAAATATAGATTATAGATCGTAAAGAGAAATTTCTACAATATAATACCGCTCTTCAGGTTAAAGTTTTATAGTGAAACCACTAATTCATGGAAGCTATATGGGAACTTAAAGACGTGATAAGGTAGAGGTAACCCCACATATTTGTATCTTATTGAACATTTTCAATAGAGAAATTCATTTTAAGGAGGGTATAATATAACACCCGTATATTTTTAAAAAAATATTTCCATTTAAATGTTTATATTACTTCTTTGGCATGCACTACACACAACACCGTGCTTAAACCAAATGTGATACGCTATTAATTTTTTTATTTAATTTAAATGTTATAACCATGAAATTAATTTTATATGTATAAATATGATTAAATAATTAAAGATATTTATATAAATTTCATACATAAAATAAATTTATTTACCAATTCATAGTAATTAATCCTTCAATTTTTATTAAAATAATTTTATTCATTAAAAAAATGTTTTCTCCAAAAATTATTTTTCTTATGAGTGAAAATTACAATTAATTTATGGATTTTTTTAAAACTTTTTTATAAAAATTAATTCTTTTTTTAATATTACAATTCAAATTGATCATATGATTGATTTTAGAGAATTTTCTGACAAAAAATATTTTTTTCATTAATGGTAAAAAATGCAGTTTTTTAAGAAATACATTATATTCTTTGGTGTCGTCAAAACGTAAAAATAATATAACATTTATTAAAAATATGTAAAAAATAATGTATTGTAATGTAATAAAAATATAATTCTAAAAAAATTCATAACATATAAATTATTTCATGATTAATATGAAAATAATTTTTAGTGTCGTTGTAGTGATCACGCAACATTTAAAAAGTCAAAATCAATTCCTTAAAGACATTAATTGAAATGTAGTATATATTTTCACAAATTTTTTATTAAATATCATTCGTAAATGATTATTTTGATAGATAATTTCTAATTTTGGACTTATATGATAATAATATTATCCAAATGATTGTGCATTGCTGGTGTAAGGAAATAAAATTCAAATTAACATGTTAAATAAGTTTTTTTGACATGAATATGAGTAAATTTACCTAACTAATTAATATAAAATATTATTATTATACTAATTAATTTATCTTTATTATATTAGTTTATTATTAATTTTTATATGAAATAATTAACTTATATACTTATGAAACATTGATGTAGTACTTGTGTAACCAGAAGAAAATTCAATAAAATGATTTTACAAATTCTAAAAATAAAATGAAAAGAACTATTAAATGACCCAAAAACATACCTAGATCTTATTCAATGAGTATATATTGACCATAATCATCCTGTGGTCAAATTTATGAGCCATTGGGAGCATATGGATGAGATTAATTCCTTTATAGTATTTTATTTAATGAAATGTCAAACATATATAACTCTTGTTTTAGTAAGTATTATAATTTTAATATGGATTAATATGAAGGATATTTTTTACTAATAAAATTATATTGAAATATATATGATTTATCATTATTTTCAAAATTTATTTTGATTTATTAAATAATTGATTTCCATAAATGCTTACACAATGTTGATGCATTAATTAGCCATTTAATGAGAAAATCAAATAAATGATATTAAAAATATTAAAATAAATATAATTTGAGATAATTAATGTAATTAAATAATTTTATAGATTATATATACCTATTAATAATGTATTAAATATTTTTCTTCAAATTTTTATTAATGTATTTATTTTTTTATCTCAAATTAATGACTGCGGTAAAAATTTGAAAAAAATGATATTTCAAGAATATAATATTTTACAAAATTATTTAAAAATAGAAATTAAATATTAAAGTGGGGAAATGGAAAAAATATATGGTATTAAATTTAATCTATTATCAATTTATATTCTATTTGGAAGAAATTTTCTCTCTAATGGTCTTATTATAGTTTAGTCTTTTGAGAAATTCGAAAAGATCCCCTCACTTCAATTAAAAAAGGGAACCTCCACCATCAATTCTTTAAACCGATTGGAAAATTAAATATTTTCCATAACCTACCAAATAATATTTCACCCATTATTACAAACGTTCTATAGGTTATTTTCTTCTCAATGTACCATTCATGGGCCCTTAAAAGGATATCTAAGGGAGACATATCTAAGAAGTGGTAATCCCCCTATTTGATCTCCTTTTTTATAAATTTAATTAAATTCTATAAATATATGATATTAATAATAAATTAATTACATAATTACATTAAATATTGATAAATAATGTTATTGATATTAATAAAACATCACTATAAACCCACTTTCCCATTAAATTAGAAGTGAATGTATCAGTCATGTGTACATACTATTTATCGTCTCCACCTAGCAATACATTTCATTTTCAATCAACATATTTAAAGGATATTTAATATGATGGGTTTTAGGACTATATATGACATTTATGAAATAATTATTATTTTTTAATTATAATATAATATCTACTTTCTTAACTTCCAAACAATTGGAATATGATAATGTCACTCATGTGTACCTACAGGCAACCACCTCCATGACGTGATGTGATTTGTTTTTCATTTATATTTCAGATATATGGTAATGAGGATGGATATAAAAAATATATATGATATGTATGATATAAAAATGATTCTATAAAAATGATTCATTATTTAACTTTCTTTTATTTCATTCATCAAGATGTGAATATAGTGTTCGTGTGTACTTATGACCTATTGTCTCAATGAATGGGCTAACTCATTTTCTATCTATATCATTATGTAGAAAATTATGTGTATATATATACATATATATAAATTATATGATATAATAATCATATAAATGATTGTGGTCTAGATTTATTATCAATCTAAATTTATTATAGAGGAGGTTAAAGAAATTTTAAAGGAAGTTGGACCTGAGGTAAGCAATTTTGATCTCAATTTTATTTCTGTGGGATATACACATTATGCAATAGGTGTTTCTTTTATGTTCTATAGATACTAAACGATAATTAATTTTTTTGATTATTATCATGAAAATTGTAGTAAATAAGTATTCATATAAATTTATTTATTTATTGAGACTTTTGATATAAAAAAATTCAAATGAGGTAAGGGTTTATTTAATAATCTCATCATTATTTTTGAAAGTTTATGTGTAATTATTCAGTATGAAATATTTCACTTCCATTTCAATATTTAAAAAAAAATATTTTTACTATTCTAATATAGTTTTTAAGATTAGTTTTTACCCTTGTTTTAATATTTACTAAATTGTTGAAAGGAATCAGTTTTTCATTTCCTAAATGAGGTACTTTGTGAAATTTTCAACAAAAATATAGATGAATCATTTTTTACTTTATAAAAATGAATCGTATTTTCCTATATTTATGAATCCTCAATTATTTGAATAATCCATTAAATTTTTTCAAGTATATTTTCAAATAAAATGACTCCATTTATTAGTGCGTGGATTTTTTTAAAAAGGAAAGGTATTTCAAAATGTAAAAGTTATTTCCATAATGAATTTTTTCAAGTGATATTTTAAAATCACATTATATCTAAGAAAACATTATTTTATTTTTCAGAGGAGCTGCTATAGATATTATCCAAGGATACCATATTTATTATTTCTCTAGATTATTTATGTTTATAATGATATGATGTTGATGAAACATGTTCCCTTTTTACATGGATTATACTTTGATAAAATGTTTGTGAAATTTATTTCTTTTGATGATTTATATGATGATCAATGGTTTGTGATCTTTTGACCCACATATGTATTATTTTATTTATTTGATAGGTGGTACCTATATCTTTATACAATACATTGGGTCATGAATGATAACTCATGAGGTGCATATATTATATGTGAACATAATTTCATTTTTACAATTTTATGTGTGGACCAAGATTTCATTTCCATAAATTTATGCATGGCCCTTTATTTAATCTCCATAAAATTATGAATGTATCCAGTTTCATTTCCATAAAATTATGTGAGGTCCTGTTTTCAAGTCCATAACATAATGAGGGAACATGTTTCAATTTATACATGTTCACTGATTTATTTGTTTATGTTTATTCCATAATTCCATGTCTCATACAAATTTTATCCTCTCATGGATTAGGTTCCATTATGATTCATTTCTTATGAATATACAAGATTTTTCCATGAGTGAATATTCTGTTCCTTTATATGAAATGTATGATTTTTAAATGTTCTTTCTATGTTCTTATACCCTTATGATCATGATAATTATTGATTTATCCCTTTCTTACTGTTACTGAGTATATAAGATCAAACATTATTATTTTTCCTTCCACAGTTTATGTTGAAAGGACTAGGTAGGTCATTCCAAATAGTAGTAATATTTGAGAAGATATTTGTGGGGAATATTTAAGAACGTTAACAAAATAATAAGATTTTTTTTTTCTAGAATAAAAATGCTATACTATTATGGTCTTCGGGTGTGTGTTTATAAAATGTATTGAATATTTATCTAAAAATTTGAAATATTTATGTATTAAAAGATAAGTTAGTTATAATGGTGGACCAATGAGCACTATATTTATTTCCTTAGATGTTTATAGATAAGGATGTGACCAACATTGGGAGGGCCTATGGAAACTGGACCTCAAAAGGGTTTTGACTGGGTTATGTATAGTCTAGTGGTTCTATATAGGAACCTCTAGCCACTGAAATTTGAAGGTGCGACATGACTCAATTGGTGTGTCCCATATATAACATGTGAGCATCCTTGAGATAGCATTATATTTCTGGCCCATTGAGGCCTATTCAATAACACATGGTAAATTACCATTGTGACAGTCTTTACTATTAGTATTGAAAAACACCCATAGGGGTGGTCTTTTATATTTTTTTTTTGAAAACAACCATAATGGTGGTCTTTTATGTTTGTCTTGGAAAACACCCCTGGTGGGGGTATTTTATATTTTTTTTGAAAACACATGTAGGGATGTTCTTTTATATTAGTATTAGAAAACAACCATAGGGATAATATTTTATATATTTTTTTTGATAAAATCCCATAAGGATACATTTTATATTTGTTTGGTAAAATTCACATAGGGTGGGTAGTTTATAATTTTTTAGAAAATTCACACAGTTAAGGCCTTTTATTATTTGTATAAAGAACACTAGGGTGTTGTTTTGTTATGTGATACATATATGGTAAAACTTTAATAGGGGAGGTATGTGATACTTACAATCTAATACCCTTGGCTGAGAAAACTCCCAAAATGGAGTTTTTTGTAACTTAGGGCTATGAAAACTATCATATGAGAGGTCTATGATATTATTGGTGGTGCTCCCGTGAAATTTGAAGTGCGGTTAATTTTATATAGAGGTATGGATATTTCTAGGATCATTCCTCATGTCATTGATCCGTATACACTACTCCCAGTTGAGGAAACTCTTATAGGGGAGGTTTGTGGTAATATTTTGTTTATTAGGGAGACTCAAGTCTTTTATATTTGGGGGTATAGTCATTTGGGTGTTTTTAGAGACACCCTTGGACTTTATGTATAAGGTATGGATGATCGAGGTCATCGACATAAGGAATAAATACAATGGCACACAGTACATGGGTTGGAATAGTATACATGACATGATCAAAGACATTCCAGCATCAATATGAAGAAGGTATTGTTGGTAGTTTTTTTTAAAAATTTCATTATATATATATTTACCCTGAACATGTCACTTTTACATATCACTACATTGCTAGTTATTCCTAGGATCACATTACTGTACCCCACTAGATATTGTACTCACACCCTACTCTAGTGGACATGACAATTGGATACCTGAGCATCTCTATACTTATTTTGGTAATAAGTTGGGCTGAAAATTGGTATTATCAAGGTTCAGTAGGACTACTCGAAGGAGTTAGGAGTTGTGATGGGGTATAGATCTAAGATAAATTAGAGTCTTGTAATTTAATTATTTTGTTTATTCTATATATATGGTCATTTCTACAGAAGATTAGTATTTTTGGCTGACATCATTCTTTCACCACATTTTAATATTTATTATTTTTTTATTTATTTGGTATTTTCATTTTATAATGGATTTTTACTATTATGATGTTTTTCATTGCTTTAGTTTTTATTGAACACTCTAATACAATGGTTATAGTCTTTGAATGGAACTATCTTATACCCCCTCAACACGTTAGTAGCCTCTGGAATACGGTTATTTTTTCTTGATGTAATTTACACCACTTTTCTAGTTTCTATTCATATAGTGAGCTAGGATATGACATTAAGAGGATTTATTGGAGCCTTGTTTTTATATTCAAATTACTATTTGGTATATTGTAACCTATATACATGGTAATGTTTTGAGGCTTGTGATGAAAGAATCAAATAAGTTCTATGAACACCATTACTAATGTAATTCCATGTTAACATGGGTGTGGGATTGTTGTTCTTAGCTTTCACTATTATGCATATTTTTTATTTTCACCTCACATGATTCACATGGGATTTTACATTTATATTTTATTTTTTATGTACATTGGATTTGGTTTGTTGGTAATAATCCAATTATTGGAATTTTGACTTATAGAAACCCTATCCTTTTAGAAATATCATTACATTGTTTTAATCATAATTTACCATAAAATAAAAAACTAAGGATTTTAAAGTCTATTGTATTTGGAATACTAGGTACATTATTAGAAAAAAAGAAACCCAAATAAAATCATCTTTTATTTAATATACTTAATGACCTCCTAAATTGTTTTAAGATCTTACATGTACATATGATAACAATATAAATACATGAGAAATGGTAATAGATAAAAACTAAAGTAAGGGAATAAAAATAGGAATAAATCATATCATTTGGGTTATAAGGCCTAACATAATGGCATAAAAAGCCATGGAATATGAATAAAAATATGTATTCATATCATGTATAACATGGGATAATTTGATATTGTAAGCATAGTAATCTATCAAAAACATACACCATGACATAAACATGATTCAATGATAACTACCAAAACAATATAAAATGACCGAAAAGGTTCAATAATTGGTTAGAATTAATCCCTAATCCAATAAATGATGTTTCATGAGACAAAATATTATTTAATGTATTGGATAACTATATGGGAAATACCATCATAATATGTTCATGAATATGTGTTCAACATGAAGAATAAAACATAATGAATATAGATAAGGTTTACCCATGGAAATAAATGGGTATCATAATCATTACATAAGGAAAAACCAAAGGGTTTATCATAGTGGTGATCAAGAAATAGTGGATTTAAATCATACATGGAAATTTATAAGTGAAAATAGGAATAGATCATGAAAAATAATTTCCAACAAAAGTAAAATACATGTAAAAATTGTGACTAGGTATCTTTGGAAATGTGCCACTTCATCATAGTTTTTACGGAAAATAATAAAAAATCATTAAATAGGATAATGGAATAATTGTTTTCATAAATTCATAAATGAACTATTATAGTTTTTAATGGTGAAATGTGTGATTCTAGAAAAATAATGTTGGCCAAAATAGATTATGGTGTGTTCTTGATAATGGGTAAGAAATAGGGAAGTTCTCTTTAATTGGGCTTGCTTATTGGAAAAAATTGAATATTTCCCCAACCAAAACGGATTAATTGATATAGATACATTATGTTTTTACATATAAATATAATTTATAATAATTTTATATTAGTACTGAATAACGAATTTGTGTAAATGGAATGAATGGGAATCCCAACGGAAAAAATAGAGGTTCTGAGAGATCCCTAGCTTTTGTCTGAATGTGTTATGTACATGAACTTATTTTCTTATATAATCAAATTAGATTAATTATTAATTTTACTAAGAACCTATTAAAAATGTATTTGATTTATTATAATTTTATTATGTTCATTTATATCCATTTGGATTGGTTATAATGTTTAATTTTTTTTATTCTAGGAGCATTCGTTTCATGGTTTCATGGTCAGTTTGATTGTGTAAAATTATGAATTCTCATTTAAAATTAGAATAATTTTCTATAATTGAATTTATATGGTACTAATTTACATAAAAAAAATTAAATATTCCCATATGTAATTTTATTTTTTTTACTTGATGAAGATTCATTATATTAAATTTTAATGACAAAAGTTTAGATTATTTTGGTTTTTTTAGAGCATCACAAGGTAGTTTTGTTTTATTATTTAATAATATATATATATATTAGTTATAGAACATGAAACATGTTATAATTTATATTTTAAAATATCTTTAAATTTTTTTAATGGGTTTATGACCATACATGAAGACATTAATGAAAAAATAGAAACTCCCCATCAATAAAGGCGGTGAATCAACACATCACATATGTTGTTTTCATTTTTAGAATAAAAGGAGAAGGGAAGAGAATTGATGATGGATATTCTATTAAGATAATAAAATTACTGTATATATATATATATGATAATTTTCTTTACATTCTATATTAGTTAGGAGAGTTGAGAAGAGGATAATAAAACAAAATAAATTAAAAGAGAATGAAATGGGATTTTACCACTTGAATATCATCACCTTGAGAACCTACTTAAAAAACTTGGTATTTTAATTTTGTTGATCCAAAAAAAACTAGGATATTGAAATATTCTTGGTATTGGAATATGTAATAATATTATCAATCTATAAATCTTTGAAGGTGTGAGGTGAAGAGGTGGTGAGTGTTGGTATTTATAATGGAAGGAGAGGGGTGTTTTTAATATTTTATTCATTTGTTTATTATTTTTACTCAAGACTATCAATAGTGTTGATAAATCTGATATGCATAGAAACTAGTTCATTTGAGTTTGTAATAATGGATTATTACAACATCCGTGACTAAAAAATTAACGTATTTTGCTTAAAATGCTAAATACAGCTTATTATTGTATTTTACTATTAATCATTAATTCAACTACTTTAAAAAAATCCCAAAAACTCACCAAAAATATTTTTTATGTGTACATTTAAAAATTGGTTTCCATTAATGAAAGTAATTTTCTAAATATTTGGAATATAATTTTTATTTTAAATCATCATTTATTTGAAAAATACCAATATTAATATTATAACTGATTTTATGACAGTTTGAAAAAATAATTACGGCCTCATAGAATTATATTATAATTATAATACAGGAAAAAAATTAAATTATGAATATATATTATTAAAAGAAATTCACTTAAATTGTTTTATTAATTATAAAATTGTAGATAAACACATACGTTTCATAAAAATGCCAAAACATAATTAGAAAATTTTAAAACATTTATTTAAATGTTCCATTATGGAAAAATATTGAATTTTAATTTATAAGGTACCTAATTTTTATTTATAATTTCATACGTGAGGTTACAATTATGACGTCCAGATAACTACTCATAATGGTCCCATTAGTATTCCAATAGTTAGGTTACTGTTCCAATAGTCAGATTTCTAATGGTCATAAGGGTTTACTACTTCCTATAAATTATTATTATTCACTTCTATTTTCTTCCAAGTAATATATATTTTCATATTTAAAAAAAATTATTATTAAAATTATTTTTTTATTCCTATTTCTTTGTTAATGAGTGTAGACATTCTAGTAGATTGAGAATTTCCAAATTTCTATATTATTATTTTCTTTTTTTATATTTGTCATTCCATTATAATATTTATAATTAATATTGATTTGTTTAATAAATAATGTATAATTATTAATTAGTGAGAAAAAATGTTTTTATTGGGTTCTCTATGTGATTTATGTTCTCTATAATACCTTAAAAATATAAGAACATAAATTTCAGTGATAAAATTATATGTCATCAAATTCATCCCACCTTATGAAATTTCTCCCTAAAATTTTTTACATACTAATGTGAAAACATGTGAGGGTACCTCACCTTTATCCCTTCGTCTAGTTCCCATGTCACGTCTTAATAATTATGGTATTTTATTTTACTTTGACCAGGTGAATATTCTTGTTGAATTGAACGTTATCTCTATAGTCCAAGATCTTCATCAATTGCTCCTTTTAAGAGAGATCATTTTCCAACTATACCACCTCTAAATTTAGTACCTGTGGGGGAATTGGTATGTACTTCCTATACATGGAATACATGGAATACATCATGTACTTTAGACATGGTTGGTGGAAGTGAAAATCAAAAAGCCACAACTTTTACATGACCATGAATCTCGAAGGAGTCAATGTACTTCAAAATTACCACTCTTATCATCCCAAATATCATAACTCTCTTCCAAGGAGAAATTTGGAGGAACACCTTGAATTCAACATTAATTTACATGTCTCCTCAATGATTGATGTTATTTCTCTTTTATTGACTATGGAAATACTTGTTGTTCCAATGAATGTTTTTCACCTTTTCTTCCATTTTTCGACCATTTCAGGTCCCAAAATATTTTTTTCACCATCTTCATCATATCATATTAGTGATCTTCATCTTTTACCATAAAGGTATTCATATGGGGAAATCTAGATTCTTGATTGGAAACTATTATTGTATGTGAAATTAACTAGATGTGGGTGTTGGTCCCATACTCCTTTAAATTCAATAGAACATGCTCCCAACATGTATTCTCATGTCTAAATATTCCACTTGTATTTTCTATTAGATTGAGGACGATAATATATAATGAAATTTTTCATAGGGTTTAGAGAATTTTGGATACTTTTGTTTAACATGGAGATAAATCTAGGATATCAATCAAATATAATAAATAATCGTACTTCCTGAAGACTCTCCACTTCTTTTATGTATATTCGTGAGAGTTGGTTGAGTGATAGGTCCTCTAAAATTGATATAAAGTGAGTTGTCTTTGTAAGATGATCCACAATAACCCATATAGCCTTATATCCTTTGAATGTCTTCATAAGTCTACTGTAAAAGTGCATGGTGATATTTTTCCATTTACAAGTTGGTATGGGTAATTGTTGCATCATAACCTTTGGATTTTCCCTTTTATCCTTAACTTAATTACATAATAGTCACTTTTATGTATATTCAGTGATCTCCTTCTTCATGTCTTCCCATCAATAGTTCTCTTAGAGATCTCAATACATTTTTTTGATTCCTAGGTGGATGGAGAAGGTATAGATTTTTGAATAATTGAAAATCTACATCTTTATCTTAGGATTTGATGGTATATATATTCATCACCCAAATATTATGAATTCTTCCTCATCAATTTTGAACTCCGTGGATTTCCCTTTTCTTATAGATTCCAACTATTCCTAAATTCCCACATAATTTCTTTTAGAACCCTCTATTTTACCCATAAAGGATTTATGAGCAATCATTTGTGAAATTAAAGATGATGTACCATACTTTATTATTACCATTTACATATTATTAAAGTCCAATAATATTGAATCATTCTCAATTATCATTATTGATAAAGTTGTAGAATCATTTCTACTTAGAACATATGCCAATTCATTTTCCTTACCAAGATGGTAGTGTATTAAAAATTAATAATAATTAATGATATCTGACCATATACATTGGAATATATTAGGATGATTCTATTTGAATATATATTTTAGGATTTTATGAACAATATATAATTCACACTTCTCCCCATAAAGATAATGCCACACATATTTTTAATGCAAAGCTCTTATCCGCCAACTCCAAATCATGCATGATATAGTATTTATCATTATATATATAATACATTAACGTGTAGGATATTATTTTATCATTTTTCATCAGTTTACATCCTAATACCTTCATTGAATCATCACTGTATACGAGAAATAGTTCTCCACTTGTCGAAAGTGTGAGTACTAGTGCAGTGAGAAGTCTCTTTTTTAACTCATTGAATAAGTATTCACATTAACCAGTCCAAACAAACTTTACTCCCCAGCAAGAAATCATACTTAATGAATATTGGTTTGGGCCACTCCCAAATTGTCTTTATCTTATAAGGGTCCCAAGATATTGTTTTTCTAGTCATAATATGCCTAGTGATGACACTTCCTCCATCCTTAACTCAAATTTAATATTCTTTTCATAAATCTTACTCATTCAAAAAGTCGTTATCACTGTATTAAAATTCCCATTGTGTTGCTCCTTGCTCTTAGATTATGTCATAATGTCATCTATAAAGAATAATAAAAATTTGTTGAGGTAGAATCTATTCATTAAGTCCATGAATATTTATAGATAATTAGTTAGTATAAAGGTTACCTCTATGAATTGATAGAGTCGATACCTCATTCGGAAGGTTGTATTTCGAATATTTTCTTTTATCACATTTAATTGGTGATATCTTGACCAATGTTCCACCTTAGGGAAATACTTGTCCTCACATACTTGATCAAATGATTCATCTATCCATCGTAAGGTATACTTATTATTTATGATGATTTTTTATCTCATCATATTAAATGAATAGGAACATTGAAGCATCCTTCTTCTTAACAACGAGTATTGGTGAACACTAGGGTGAAGCACTCGGGTATTTGAAACCCTTGTCCAGATTATCATGTAACTACATATTTAGTTATTATAACTCAATGGTGGTTATTCTATAAGTATTATTTGATATATAGAGATATCCAAAAATAATTTAAATTAATAACTAAACCAATCAGTCTGGAGGAAGACCATAAAATTCTTCTGGTAATACATCTTAGTAGTCCCCCACAATGTTGAAGTATTATAACATTATTCTATACAT
Source organism: Viscum album (assembly GCA_963277665.1). Taxonomy (NCBI): domain Eukaryota; kingdom Viridiplantae; phylum Streptophyta; class Magnoliopsida; order Santalales; family Viscaceae; genus Viscum; species Viscum album. The sequence goes on from OY728126.1 coordinate 671,942,297, forward strand.
TGTATCAATAATTTGATCTAGATATTCTTTCTTAAATAGAAATAATATCCAAAATTTAATGATGATATTTAATGATATTCATCCTCATCCTTAAACTTTTACAGAATTGGATGATTCCATAGGATGTGAAAAGTGATATCCCTTTCCTGAATGTTGATGTTGTAATTGTATAATGTTAACCAATCCTTTCCCAATGAATCATCAAAATCCTCTAAAGAAAGTAAGACGAGATTCATTGGGGGTTTTATCCAACAAACATTAATTAAGGAGGATTTATATACATTGAATGCAACAATTTCCCCATTTTTTATTCTCATAGATAACTCTGCCTCCATATTTTGAGTTGGTGTTTGAATAGTTCTACAAAACAAGAAAGATATAAAAAATTCATAGAACCAAAATAAAATTGTATGTTCTGTATTATAGAATGAATAACTAGAATAGAAGTCACCACATCATTATCAGGCTCCACCTCAATATTATTTATAGCATATTTCCCTCCTTGTTTCCTTCTTGGTTATTATTATTTATTTTCTCCAACAACCCATGGCATGAGGAATTGTCTCTCATAATCATCATGTTTCTAATAGTTTAAACACTTCAATAAGGGTTAAGTGTTTATCTAAACCTTACTTTATTATTCCACATTTTTTTCTTCTTCATAACCTTCTACAATAATTATTCTTATTCCCCTCTCTTCCATATTTGATGTACCTCCTAGTTCCCTTTAGATAGTTCACATGATTCTTCTTCTCACACTTTTAACACATGGGATTCTATGATTTCATTCCGTCATGGGATTTATTTGTTGACCCTCCAATATTAAATTTCTTATTATGTTATTTACCTCTGAGCCCAGGATACTACTGAGAGTATCTAATCTCTATATCAACCTTATGTTCATATGATATAATCTCCACATAGCTTTCAAAGTTTTGAATTGCCAACACTTTTTATAGAATTATATTTAGTTCTATCAAGAAGTGATCCTCCTTGAATTCAATTTTCATGTAAAATATATAGCTTTACCATCCATGTCATGTAAATTCTATTTCATATGCCCTAATAGAATCATCTTCCTTTAATTCTGTCTGAGGAACACACTTTCCTTCATAAGATGGAGGTATCAGGGAAACTATTTATTGAAAAATAGTTTATCCCATTCAATGTAATAAATTTCTTCCATATAAATTTTTTTATCTATTTACACCAATGTTCAGCTTCTCCATTAAAATGATAGATCCCTAGCATGACTTTCTATTCTTTTGAGTACTGGATGAAAGATAACATATTCTCAATGGAGTTAATCCATTTTTCCGTGACAAGGTAATACTAAGATACACAAAATATAGGATTAATTTTTCATATAATGTATTCAACCACTACATTATTATTCTTAGGAGTAGGTAGGTCCACATGATTAATGTTATTATTTATAAATTGAGCCATTTGGGATAGTACTATCATTAATTTCTTTCTCAGGTTCACATGAGATCTTTAATTTCAATAGGGAAATCATAACATTACCTATCACGTTAATTATTGGATTGAGTTATAATATTTCTAGCCAAAAACTATGGACAATAAAACACAATATTTAGTGATTGAATACTTATAAAATAGTAATATAAAATTCAAAATTGAATATTTGATAGATAAACATGTAAATTAAAAGTGTATCCTAACTTGTGATTCCTTATGTTTCAATTTAGGTTATCCATGTTGATATAATTATCCATAATTTATTTAAAATATTATCTTGTAATAATCTCTAAAAATAATCAGATCATTATCTTATACCAAATATAGACACCCTATATTTTTACATTTATCATTACAAAATTTTAAGCATAATTGACCATCAAATAAAAACCATGGATTGTAAATTCTAGTGTCTATGGAATACTAGGTACATAATTATAAAGAATGATATAAGAATAAAATAAAATTTTATCTAATCTCCATAACGAGCTTCAATATTCCATTGATCTCTTAGATCTCCATAGCATAACCTAGGGAATACATGAACAAACAGATGATATAAAAATCATAGTAAGGGAAAAAATAATGTAATAAAGCATGGCACATGGTTTAAGAAGTCATAACATGATGACATAAAAATGAATGAAACATGAATAAACATATAGAATAATATCATATAGAACATGGGATAATATGATCATGACAACATAGGATTGTGGAAACAACACACAACATGACATAGATGTGAGTTATGGATAACATCCAAGACTATATCACATGGTAGAAAAGTACCATAGTGGATTAGGTTTACTCCCTAATCTAAAACCTGATTCCTCATGAGACAAAACATTACCCAATTCATTAGAGCACTATATAGGTTCACTCATCATAACATGTTCATGTACATATGTTTCACATGAAGAATAAAACATGTAAAATACACATAAGGGTTACCCATAGAAATAAATGGGTAACATAATCATGTCATAAGGAACAACCAAATGGTGTAACATAATAGTGTATAGTAAATAATATATTTAAATAATACATGGAAATATATAGGGTTAAATATAAATACATCATGATAAATTATGTCCAACAAAAGTAGAAACATGTAAAAATAGTGATTATGTATCTTTAGAAATGTTCCACTTTAACAATGTTTTTAGGGAAAAGAAAAATAATTCATTAAAGAGGATAATGGAATAATTGTTTTCATAAAAACAAAAATGAATTAAATATTATTTAATTATTGAAATATTTATTTTATAGAATAAATTGGCTAAATTTTTATTATGGACTTTTCTGGAAAATTGGTATGAAATTGGAATGTTCCCTTTAATTGGTCGTGCTTGTCGAGAGGAACAATGAAAGGGACCTTTAAACATTTATTTCTCCATAAAAAAGGATTAATTAATTTAGATACATAATTTTGGAAAATATAAACAGATGGTAGAATATTTATATAATAAAAATGAAGGAATACATTGGGGTAAAGAGAGAGACAGCATAACCCGAAGGAAAACCAGAGGTTTAGAGAGATCCCTTACATTATGTCTGAAAGAGTTTTGGGATTTAAATTAATGTAATGGATAATAAAATTATGTTAATTAATAATTTTATTAATTACTACTTCAATATATATTTTATTTATTATAATTTTTTTATGTTTATATATATCTATTTGGATGGGTTATAATGCCTAATTTCATTGTTTCAGGAGCATTAGTTTCATGGTTTCATGGTCATTTCTCTTGTGTATAATTATGGAAGTTATTTTCAAATTAAAATAACTATATATAAGTGAAATTATATGGTATTAATTCACTTCCATAAATTTAAATGGTCCCATATATCAATATCATTTTTTAAATGAGTATGATTCATTTGATAAAATGTTAATGACAATGGATTAGATTATTTTGGCGGATTTCGATAATCACAAACTAGTTTTATTTTATTATTTAATATTATGTATAAATATTTTTTCTAAAACATGAAATAAATTATAATATATATTTTCAAATATGTTTTAACCATTATAAATCTTTTATGGCCATCCATGGAGGAAATAATGAAAATTGAACACTCATCATCCACAAAAGTGGTGAATCAACACATCGCGAATAATGTTTTAATTTTTAGAATAAAAGAAGAAGAGTAAGGATTTAATGATTTATATTCAATTAAAATATTAAAATTATTGTGTATATATAATACTATAATTATAAATTTATTTTATATTGGCAGTGTGATAGGAATATAATAAAATAAAATAAGTTAAAAGTGAAAGTAAGAGGATTTTTCCTCTTTAATATTGTATCCTTAAGAACCTCTTTAAGGAACTTGGAATTTGTCTTCTTGTGAGACCATAAAGACAAGGACGTATGGAATAGTGTTGGGAGGGAATTGGGTATAACATTATTTATATTTAAATCTTAGAAGTTGTGAGGATAAGAGGTGGGGAGGGTTTTTATTTGTAAGGAGGAAAGCCGTGTTTTTTTTTCATTTGTTTATTGTTTTTTGACTCAATACTATCAATAGTATTGATTCGTGTGACTACTTATTATAAATAGTGTACTTTAGTTTTAACTAATGGGTTCTTATGTCATCCAAGACATAGAAATTTATGTATTTTTTCTTAAAATGTGGAATGTTGTAAATTACTGTATTTCACTATTCAAAAAAAAATTAACTATTTTAGAAAAATTTAAAAAATTCACCCCACCCATTTTTCAAAATGTAGATTACAAAAATGAACTCTATTTTATGAAAAAAAATTATAAATTTTTGGAAATTGTTTTAATTAAAATCATCATTTAATGGGAAAATACTGATTTTAATATTATAACTTATTTTAGGAAACATTCATAAATTAATTAAAGTCCCATAAAATTATATTATAATTATAATAAAAAATACTAATTTTTTATTTTATTTTCTGAAAATATATTTTCTTTTAATTTTTTATATTAATTTTTAAATCTTAAATAAAAATTTACGTTTCCAAAAATACCAACACTTAATTTATCTTTTTGAAAATATTTATTTATTTATTATATTATATAAATATATAGAATTTTTATTTATAAGATACCAATATTTTATTTATACATTCATATGTGCGGTTACTATTTTAATGGCTAGATTTCTATTCTTAATGGTCACATTAATTTTCCAACAGTCAAGTTATTATTCCAATGGTCAGATTTCTAAAAGTCATGAGGGTCCAATAATTTCTATAAATAACTATTATTCACTTATATCTTCTTCAAAAGGATAAATTCATTCATATTTTGAAATAATATTTTCTTACTAATCTTTTTTATTTCAACATCTTTATTTCGGATATCAATCATTCTAGTGGATCTAGCATATCTAATTTTTCTTATTATTATTACCTTATTTCCTATTTACTATCACAATGTAATATTTGAAATTATTTTTGTTCTATTTTATAACTAATTTATCATTATTAATTAATGATAATAAGGTTTTTACTGGGTTATCTATGTGATGTTTGTTCTATCTACTACATGACATAATTATAAAACGTTAAATTTCATTGATGAAATCATGGTTTGTTACATGAATCATGTTATGTAATGGAATGTGGATTAATATTAATCATATCAATAACATATAATTAATATGATATAGTCCTTGTAGTGTAACTTATTTCATTGAAAACTAAGGCTTGGGTTTTTAAAGTGTCAGCACTTTCTCATATGGTGTTTTACAATATTAGTACTTATTTTTATTCTAATTAGATAGGAAAACCTTTTTATATGTATTTACCTTTTGATGGAAGTTAATGTGGATTCATAGTGGTACACTTGATTATGATATAATATATCATTTTAAAATGAGGTATAGTCAACCTATGGGATACGTTAGGCACCTGATTCCTTTTTGGGAAATCCCTTGGGGTGGGTTTTTTTATCGTTATATAAATTTCCATAAACTACCCATATATAGTTTTCCAATGAATATTTGAATAAAATTTTACTTAATTGATCTATTGGTTGTGGTTTTCCATGTTATTGGTTTCCTATGAAGATGTTGTTGGATGTGGTAGTGGTTATTTTAGAGTTTCGATTCTCCATGTGTATTCCATTGTGTGGATTCTCATGGGAAATAGTTCCTTATAATAGGATGGTTAACATGTGATGTCTGGTAGTTTATGTATGTGAGACCCTGTTGAAGGTGGTTTGGAACATTTATCTTCATGGAATTTTGAGATGAGAGTATAGATGATGTCCTGTGAGTTGTGTCCTTTTGTGAGACTCAGCATATTGGGCTAAGTGAAAGACAGTAGTGAACCCCGATATAAAATTTGGACCCTATTGGGTCGATAAATAGTTATCATATAAGGGAAACTCATGTGAGGGGTTAATCCATTTTTTTAGTTAATTCAATGTGGGAAGGAGGGTGGGTTCTTTAGTTTACGATAAGTTCACATAAGGTGATACAAAGTGCGGTTTCAGATTTTAGACGACTTGATGATGATCATATGGGTGTGGTAGGCTTGGGTGGTGTTATTTGGATAAGTAACATGGTTACTTAGAATATCATAATACCCTAAAGTTTTTTTTAAATTCATATAATATGACTTTTATTTTTTGGTTGTGAAGTACTTAAGGTTATTTTAATTTTTGTATCAGATCTGGTTTCGAGCGAAAGATGATTTGGGTGCCTGACCCTGCTATAATGGTTGAATTTTATTATGTTCTAGATAATGTAAGGATGATTTTTTTATAGTGAATGACACATATTTGGGAATTATTTTTTAGTTTTTCATTGACTTTTAATGGGATTATGGTTATTGGAAAAATATAACTGGGGTGATTTTTGATGATATTGACATGTCTTGGAGCATGGTTATTGACATAGGAGCAGGAACCAAGTTATAACGAGACATGGATCATGGGATTTTGAGTCATTTAGATGTGATCTAGTGGTATATGAACATACACCCATTACATTGGCATGATATTGAGGTACCAAATAGATGATATGTGTGACACTATTTAATTTTCATTCAGTGAGAAATTGTGTGTGAGATGAAGGATGATGGTTTTGATGAAAGGTTTTGGGAATGGATTCTTGAGAGTTGATGAAATTAATTTTTTTGAAATATCCCTTCATGGAAGAGGATATATTGGAAATTTATTAGAGGAGGTGACATGGTTAATGCAGGAGTGGTTAAAAGTTAATGGTTTCTAGGATGAAATGAGTGTGGCTCATTAATGGAGACACATATGTAGTGATGTAACTTCTTGAGTTACACTCGAGGAGTGATATAAGTGAATCCATATTTGGGGGTTGAACCATTAGTCATTGAAGGGTGGTGAACCTCATTATCAATTGATATTTAGTTGAGTCCATGGTTGGTGTTCCCTTGGGCCTAGATGGATGATAAAAAGGGTGTTTCATATTTTCACTCATGTATGATCAAGAAATTAATGTCCATTTATTATGTTTAGAAATAGAACACCAACCTCATCCCTAATGTATTGTTAGTGTGGTTAGTCCATTCATTTGATGTTTGAGTTGGCATATGGATGTCAGTTGTCTATGAATTTAATTTATCAAGTCTTTTGTAATTACTAAAACAAAAATTTTGAAGATACTTTCTATGATTTGGTGTTTTTGTATTATATAACATAAGTTCATGTAGAAAACCCTATTTCAGGAAATGTTTTAGGGTTTTCACTAGTTTCATCACATAGTTAGGCGTGAACTAATGAATCATTACATGGTTTATGGGGGTGAACCAGCTTTTTACATGGTTCAAAGGGTGAAAAATCAATTTTTTATGTGTTTCAAGGAGATAAAATGTTTCATTACATAGTTTTTTTTTGGGGGGGGTGAACCCATTTAACCATGTAATTCCTAGGTTAATAATGTGACAAAAAATAGTAAAGGTTTTTTTTGAGATGAAAATCATTAACACGTAAGGGAAGTTGGTATCATGATTCAATTACATAATATTTAGTATGATATGGGTATTTGGAGGTTTTTCATGGTCCTTTTTGTGAAAGTATGGATTATGTGGTCCCTATTCATGGGTAGTAGATACCCTTTTGATTTGGTACACGGTAGGGACAACAAGATTTATCTGGGGTTTTAATATTTTTCTGTGTGTGTTGATATGGGAACCACATCAATAAGGTTGTTGGATTTATGAAAATGTGTTTATATATCTAATTCTGATGATGGGGAACATCCTGGATCAGAATTGAAATGTGTGGGTCTATACCTGTGGTAAATATCACCGTAAACGAAATAGTGAGGTTAGTGAAAGAATTGTGTCTCATGATGGATGGGTGTTGTAAAGCACCGTCTCAAAGTTTTGGTGATCATAATTAGTAGTGGATCAGTTTTTTATGAATGGTGTGAATCATGATTAGAGTTTTTTAGTGGATGGTCATTTTTAATTTTGGAATAGAATGTGTAAAACTAAGTATTGATTAGTGACCCAATTAGGTCAAGTGTTTTTGATTAATGGTTTATGAGACTTACCATGGTTGAAGAGTTTTATGGTGTGGTGTTAGAAAATAACTATTTTATATGGTGTGATAATTCTTGAGGTAATTTGAATTTTAAATTTTTGGGATATGTCGGTTTTTAATGTGATATTTAGAATGAGATTTTTTTCAGTGAAGATATCCTAAAATAATGGTATTGGATGTGGTATAAGTTGAAGTACAAGTTATGGGAGTTAAGTGAGCACTAAAGGAGGAATGAGGGGATGATGATATTGAAAATAGCTAAAACAGACCATTCATGTCAAGAATATTGATTCAAAACATGAATAGTTTTCAAGTAGTAATTCAATATGTGATAGAAGGATAGATGAGAGCTCTAGGGGAATACCCTAAAAGGTTAAAATGGGGAGATATGTATCATTCCATGACACATTGAAAACTATATCATGAAAATAAAAGGGGGATTGGACCCCTTTCTCCTCTGTCATGGGTAGTATCATGTGGGAGGGCCAATGACTAATGCCTCCACCTCATTCTTATTCAATTCATGGGGATTTATATTTTGATCAAACAATTTTTATGGCCAAGATCTTTATCCTCTATCCATCTATATTTATATCCCTATATCATATATAATTGTGGGAATTTCAGTTTTAGGTATTTTCATAAATTCCACAAGATTTATGAAATTGACCATTTCTGATGGGAATTTTTCTCAACATACATATTGGGTTCGGGGATGAAATTTTCACACCATTTAGATTATTCAACTAATTTCACTCTTCCAATCTGGGTTTTGGTGTGACAAGGTCAACTGATGAGTTTTATGCCTTTATTCATATTTAATTTAATATTTTAATTAATTACAAATTTTTATAATTAAATATTTTTTGATGTATTGGATTGTGTAAGGACCTCATAAGGATGGGCAAGGGCTAGATATACTTGAACAATAATATGTAAGAGTTTTCAAGCTACATGTAAAAATAGAAACTCTTTGTTTGAGGTAGGTGGTCCTTGGTACATTCCCTATGGTTTATTTCATTTTTATTATGGTGCATGTGAATGATCATTCTCACCAGTAATGGTGATTGACCATTTCTAAATAAATGAATTGTATGTTTTAAAATTAAATGTTTAAAAATTTAATGTATGTAATATGTACATATGGACACTAAGGTCAACTAATGTCCAAAAGGATGTGCATGACCCTTGAGAATAATATTTCTTTCCTTAGATTTAGATTGTAAAATATTTGATGTATGTAAGGATTTCTTGCAGTATCCAAATCTCTTGAGGTTTGTTTCTAGGTTATGTATGACCAAATTTTCTAGTGTGGAAACCTCTGGCCAACTCTATGTAGAGGGATGGTGTGAATAGAGTTGATTTTCTTAGGTACACCTTATAAGGGTCCTTGAAATACCTTTGATCCACTTTCTCATTGAGACCTAGTCATTGGGATTTGGTAAATTCCCATAGGGGAATTATTTTATATTTGATGTGGAAATTACCAATTAGAATAGTTTATTATGTTTTTTTCCATAAAACTTCCCTAGGGTTGGTATTTAATGTTAATTTTGGAAAATAACCATGGGGGTTATATATTAAATATTATTTGGAATCTTCTAATTAGGATTTTCTATTATATTTTTATTATAAAATGACTATAGGGGAAGCATTTTTTATTCTTTTGGAAAACACTTATAGGAGATGTCTTTTATTTTGGATTTTGAGAATTCCCATAGGATCATTATTTTATATTTTTCTTTGTAAAATAATTTATGGGAGGTCTTTTATTATGCATAAAAAAACTAATGGGGGAGGTGTTCTGATATGTGATAGTGGGCTGAGAAGACTCCCATATGGTACGAATATGAATCTTTTGGATAAAAAAACTCTCATATGGGAGGTATGTGATACTATTGGTGGGGATACAATGGATATGGATTCAATATTCATATAGTAAAAAGTGATGAAGCATTTTAAGATAATTCACTAGTTCTGTTATACATAGTAGTTATACCTAGGATAAAGAAAACTCACATTAGGGTGGTCCATGATGCTATTATCTATAACTGAGAGACCAATGTATGTTATATTTGGAGGCATGTTCATCATGATGTGATCAGAGACACCCTGAATCTAGCCAAAGTAGGTATAGTCAATCAAGGTCACATACATAAGTATTATCAATAGTGGAACAAGGTACATGGGTTCTAATGGTCCATGTGACATTCATAAAGACATTCCAGTATCGATTCAAATCAGGTATTGTGGGTAGTTTTTAATTTTCTTTAGAAACTATTTATTAATTCATTACATATAACTAGTACATATCACTACATTGTCTGTTTTGTATAGAACCATGTTGGTGGTTCCCTAATGAGTTTTTTACTCACACTATGCTTGACGTTTCATGGAACTGGGGTACACAAGAAGATCTGTAATTTTTGTAGGAATAGGATTGGCTGAGACCCAGTATTAGAATGTTGAAGTAGGATTTATTGAATGAAGCCAATAGTTGGGGTGTGGAATGGCGTAGAGATATAAGGGAGAATTGTTTTAGTTAATTGGTTTATTCATCATATGTTTTCATCCTTATGGGAAATTATTCTTTTTATATGAATGTATAGTTCCATATACCATTTTTGTTTATTTTTTTCTATATAATCTAATAGATGATTACTCTTAGGATAAGGATTAGTTTCTTTAATTATTATTTTGGACCCTAATACATAGGGTTTAGTATTCCAACTATACCATATTAGAGCCCCTCTACATGTCAAAAGCCTCTAAAATACAAGGAGGTTCACCAGAGGTCATGTGGTTCCACTAGTATGGTTAATTTTTATCGAGTGATCTATATCGAGACATTACATGGGGCTGAGGTACTTCTATCTATCAGGGGATTTAGTGGGTATAGACAATCATCATATATTGGGTTTGGCCCATTGGGTCTTGTTATGTCACACCCAACCCAATTTTTCCATTTCATTTAATTTATTTAATTTTTTTTATCTTATCCTCAAATATTACGTCAATTTAGTTTAAAATTTTGAGATTTTTGTATTCTAGATTATGAACATAGTGAGGGTAAATCCTGAAAAACTATACATTTTGTTCTTCAATTTTATAGTGATAAACTACGTTGTTGGATCATAATTTTTTCTAATTATGCACCGTACCCATGATGTTTAATCCAAATCCTTATGTATGAGGAACATGATTGACACATGGTTTGGCCAACTGTGAGGCCAAACTGTAAAAAAATTCCAACCAATACCAGAATACCCATCATCTTTTTTTCAAGGTAAAAAACCTACCCCGATATCATTTAATCCATTCTTCAAGTATCCAAATGAGACCCTCATGTGACCCTTATTTCCTTTTGCATTGATTTAGGCCATGCTACCTTATGATTTTGAGAAAAATATCTCCATGTTAGGGTTTTTTCCCTTCACCTCATTTTTAGTTTCTTTTCTTATTGCATTTTAGTCCTCCCCCTGTTTTCATGTCACCATAGATAATCCCTGATTGAAAGGGGGTTTTCCAATCTTATTATTTTTGGAAGCTATGCCTTTTTATGATAAATTTAAATTTAATTCCCATGAGTTCCACAAAGTTTTACTATATTTTCACTTCAAAACACAATATTTATCAAAATTTGGAACACGTTAATAGATATTTTTGATAAACCATTCCTGCCATGTGTTTGGATAATTTACTTGATCGACCATGTTAAATTAAACCCAATAATTTAATGTTTTTTTAGTTTTCCATGTTATTTCTAAATGATAATTATGGTTTTATATGGTATAATCGGTTCCTTAAAATGGGATTAAAATTTATTAAAATGTTCATTACATTTATTAATTCAATGATAATGGTTCTTTACACTCATTTTATAACATTATTTCTAAATAATTGATTAAAATGCATAGTTAGTATCCTAAAAATGATTTTTTAAACCTTGATTGATTTTAAATGAAAAATTCATGGGTTTTTCTTATAATTTTATCCCAAAAGGATTGGGATGACTATTTTGGAACTGAATTTAAAAGCTAATAGAATAATATATGTTTATGTAATTTGATAAAAATTATTAGTGGTATTGTTCTTTATCGTTTTATGGTTATTTAATTTTTCCAATCTCATGGGAAACTCAGGTACATAGGAATATGAACTTATACCAGATGTGATCACCTACCACTAACAATGTTACTGAAATAAGTGTGATATCTTCATTGTCTAGTGACATGTTACTCTTTCCACTAATTGAGGGTGATTCCCTATTTAGTGATATATTTTTAAGTACCCATATACTTGGTGAACATATAATTTTTCTCCCTTATTTCATATGATAAATTATTGTTTATATGATTTTTCCTTCTTATATTTAAATCCTACTAATTTATATTCTTTCATGAGCATTTGTTTCTATAAAAAAGTATTTTCTATAGTGTATTAGGAAAAATATTCCAAAACTTATTTTCAAATTTGAGTTTTAAAAAAGGAGTCTTCATTATAGAAATACTTTAAAAATAATTGGCTTCATTTAATGAAAAATGAAAATTTTGAAAATCATTTTGAAAATCATTTTTTCTTTTATATTATCATGTTGGAAAACCCTTTTTTGTAGTGTATTTCAAACTAGAATAAAATAAAAATATATATTTAAAAATATAATTAGGGTGTGGTTTCTCTTGGAATACCTACTATGAATTTTCAATCTCATGATTATATAACATATTGGTTTCTAGTTATAGTTTTTCCCATGATTTCACTTAGAGAATGTATGATTTGTGAAATGGAAAAGTACACATGGAGTCACATGGAGGTATACTGGTTATTTTTATGTGTTCTTTATTTTTATTTATCTCATCATCCAAGTTGGACTTTATTTATTTTCTTTTCCATAATTATTTTTTTATTAAATATGTTGAGACTTGGGAATAAATCTAAGGGGTTTTTTTGCAATAGTTAGAGGTGAGATGAGTGATTAAAATGTATTAAAATATTGTTTAACCTAAATATATATTTTTTATTTTCTTATGGAGCATTTAAATTCAAATTATATAGTTTTAATTCAAATGTTTTTAGAATATTTTTTAATTTAATTATTGGGGAAAATCAACATCATTGGATACTACTTGATTATATAACACTTTATATCTATGTGAAATTTATAACCCATAAAACTTATTTCATGGGATGGATTGGGAGTCTAACATAAATATAGATTGAGTTTGTCTTGAAAAAAATGGTATCATATACTAAGTTATTTAGATTTCATTTATAAAGAGCGTCCTGTTTTTTTGTGTCTTGTAGACTATCAATAATAATTTTATTACCCAAGAGGTAGGTGTGGGAAGAGTATTATGTGATACTACTTATTTTAATAATCATGTTTCTAAGGTATTTATGGTTTTTCATCTTGGTTTCTATGATTTATTTATGTATTTATTATTTATTTCTATTTTTAAGAAATTAAAATTTTTAACTAATGATTTATAAGTAAATTATAGTATTTTTATTCTTTAAGGGGTGAAAATGGGAGTGAACTGGTGTCGCATTGTGAGATTACATGGCCAAGAAACCCATGTGAATTCCAATTTCATAGTCGAGTATGACTCTCAGTAGAGATTTCATGACTGGTAAATGTGTTGGATCGTAATATAGATGTATATGAATATTAGATGTCACAATACTAGTGGGCCTGAATTGTAAGATTAAAAACATTGTATTCAAACACTTATGAAATAACTTAGTTCAAGAGATCTTAAAATAATACATTTCTCAACAAATACAATTGACCATACAGGTGTTGAATCTGATGGATATGATATGTTGTAATACCACTAGTAATGAAAAATAATTGTATTCAAATTGAATACAATGATCATAGTCATTATAATGTAAATTATTCTAGCATAAAACATATAGAATATAATAATACAGTATATAATGAATAAATCATATATTGGAACAATTACAATAGAAATGAATATCGATAGAAAGAGGAAATAAAAAAATTTCTTTTTTATTACAAAACATAGTGTAAATTAAAGGTATTACAATTATTTTATCACAAAGAGTAGGGTATCCTTTCACATAAGATAAAATTTATATCTTACCACCACCTTGGTAATACCTAAATTTGATGATCGGAACGAATGTCTTCTTATCCTCAGAATATATTGATTAATATGGTAATCAGGACCTATGTCTTTCAAACTATTTAAATCCCTCGATATGATTATTTGCAATAGGTCTTCTTATCCCAGTAATCCCTTGATCAATTATCTCAATGAATGAATTCACAAAGAAAAAAAATCAGTTATAAAAATACAAGAACTTGGAACAATCCATTCACTTATGGTATCTTTAAGGCTTTCGCATGAAGCAAGAGATAAGTCACAACATCTCTCTCATGAAATTGATGAAAGAAAAAGTTGTTCTATCTTCTTAAAATGACCTTCTATTTATAGGACTTAGGTTCCAATGATCATATTTTCAATAATGGTCATATTTCTCTAGAAAAATCAGAGGGAATTGGAGACCTGTAATTGTAATGGCAATAATGAATTATAAAACATGACATAATTTTGATTAGTTTATATCTAACTCCACGACATCGTTTGGGTTAAATAAATAGTTATATGAAAATGATAACATGATTATAATTGATATAAAATATGTGTTTTGATAAATTAAGAAAAGAATGAATGTGATAAAAGTATAACATGAGTACAATTAATAATACTTTGTGCCTAATATATATATGATGTAACGTGAGTACGATGAACAATGTGAGTACAAAGAACATAGTTAGTATGATAAACAAATTAATTACTGTAGAGACCCCAAACTTGATATACATGGACATTACATTACATTTGTGGAATACTTAATACATAACCAAAACAGACACCAAAGGACCGTAATAGTTTAGTGTCTTTGGAAAATTGGAACATAATATACTAATGTTGGGGAAAGATCTTCAACATATCCCATTAATATATTCCTCTTTTTTTTACCTAAAACCTTTCTTTATATCCTAGGGAAAAGAAAAAATATAAATGGTGAGCTCAAATTCTCATTACGGGTAAGCATGGAGAAAATAAAACAAACCATATACATTTGAACTTCAAATCATGAACATAAAGTTTAAACATCAAAATCATGAGTTGTGAAATAAATCATGTCAGTATCTAAGTCATAGAACATAAAGGAACAACAATAATGATAAAATACCATGGGAATAAAACATGTAATTGTGGAAAACCATTAAGCACATGATATGATTTCCATAGTAGCCAAGGCATTGCTGCCAAGACCATCTTAGTGGACAAAGTCCCTTTTTTAATCGAGTTCACTCCTCATTCCAGTCATGTATCACTGAACCAGATTAACTTACTGTTCCATCCATGTCTATCTCATGAGATATAAATCTTTCCCCAATGCATTGGACGGAGATATTGGTCCCACCCATCTCATAATGAAATCATTCTTTCGTGTGCCACAAAATAAACATAAATAATTCATTTTAACCTAATAAATAAAATGGATTTCATAAACATCAACCAATTATAACATAATCCATATAAAAAAATGGATATCATTTCATCATAAAAAAAATAAAACCATGTAAATAATCAGAACATTATACTTGAAACATAACCATATTAAAGAATGTAATCTTAGATAGAAAATAGTTTTGAATAAACACTTGAAATGAATTCTTCAGGAAAATATCCTTTCTTCTTAAAAATCATTTTCTTTTCACAACATTCCTAACGATTTTAAAAGAAAAGGATTTTGTTGAAAATATTAATGAAATATTTTAGAGTAATCTTTATGAAAATTAGGCATTATGAAACCGTAAAAATCTGTTCATGCCATATAAGTTAAAAAAACATTATTCTCGTACTTTTGTTGGAAAAGTCAAAAAGTACCTCGTATGGTAATGAAAAGAAAGATTTCTTACATAACATGTATTAAAAGTAAAAAAATGGGTAAACAGGACTTTAAAAATACATGAAACCATTTTTAGAAAACAAGGAAATGGATGATAAATATAACCCCAGTAAATACTTACGAATAAATAATCTCGGATAAAAACGAGATTGGAAAAGTTATCCCTTACCTTAGGTCTGAATTACTTCATATGTATCTAAACCTTCTGTATAATGATTTAAATAATGTCATTTACTTATTATAGAATCACATTCATTGTTATGATATCATATATGGTTCACTTATGACTTTATATTACCCATTCTTTTGTAATTTCCTTGTTGAATCAGCGTTTTGGGTAAAATCGTTTTATTTATAAAACGTGTTTGGACTTGTTGTTATTGATATTATTATTACTTATATAATGATTTACTTACTTCATGAATGTAAATCGTGATTTATATATCATATATATTCAGTATATATATATATAATAGATAGATAAATGAAATGAAATACACCGTTCATGGAGACGGTAGGTCGTACGTACGCATGAATGTTGTTTTCCTTTCCTTATTGACTTCAATGAAAGTAAGTAGATGAAAAATATATATACATAAATCTAGTAGATTTATCATGTCATATAATTAATTATTATTCATTATATATACTATATAATCATTCCTTAATGGTTAACATGGATAATGAATCTCATCGCGTCGTGGAGACGGTAATCCCTACGTACGCACGAGCGATGATACCGTTACCATAAATATTGAATTGAATTGGAGTGGATGATATAATATCTCATAATAATTATGATGTTATAATAACTATATATTGTTATTATTTACACTGTGATACCCATCCAAGAAAGGTGGTGGAAAATAGATTACACCACGACGTGGAGACGGTATTCCGTACGTACGCACGCACGATGATTTCATTTTCCGTAGGATGAAGAGAAGATGAAATGAGGTTGTTTAAAATATCTAATATCATATAATTATATTAGTGATACTTATTGTATTACATTAAAATGAAACAACTAAAGAAGCGGAAGTTGAAGAAGAAAGAAACTTGAAAGAATCGGTCGAAGAGATTACCTCTTCTTCGATGCACCTCCATTAATATTCCTCTTAAGGGACTCATGTTGGTCTTTTGAGAAGACAAGAACCTCAAAAATGTTGCTGGGGAAGTGGATAAGAGAAATGGGTAGGGGTTGGCCGATCTTGAAATCTCAAAATTGTGTAAAGAGAAGAGGGAGGAGGTGCCCTTTTATAAGGCAGGAGTGGGGATCCTTAGGAAAAACTTAAAATATTATTTTATAATAAATTCAAACCCCACTTAAAAACTTCCAAAATGACTCAAATCCTAATATTATATTCTATAGGGTTGTAATCTTATCAACCAATAAAAGTTATACATTTTGGTAATTTAATTTAAACATTATCAACTTGATGTATCCTTATTTAATCTATTTAATTTTATTTGTGGTAATAAGATTATAAATTTTAAATTGTTATAAATAAGTGTTTATGTGTTGTTAATTGTCCATAGTTAGATCATATATGACATTTTAGACAATATAAATTTTAATTTATAATTTTTAAATATTTTTGTGAATTTTGAACAATTTTATATTATGTTATTTTTATAAAATAAGAATAGTGTCAATTTAGACACAATTCATTTATTTGAATTTAAATAAAATCCGTACATAAGATATGTTCGAAATAAAAGATTTAATAGATTAATAACATGTCAAATGTATCTATAAAATTATTTTAACACATTAAATAGTTAATATTATATTTATTTTAATATTTTTAAAACCATTTATTTCATATTTCAATCAATAAAATAATATTTACATCGCTATTGTGTCACCTTTAATGATAAATATTTAATTCCTAAAAATTATAAATAAATTCAAATGATGTAGAGAAGATTTTTAGCTTTCTGTAGACTATTCATGTTCTAAGTTTCATGATGTTTATCACTAAATTAAAATTATTATACTTATATGATTTAAGAGAGTGACATGTTGTCACTTTCTTTGGTTTTAATAATAATTAAATTTTTTCCAGTGTCCAAAGTCCATAAAATGAATCTATTATGACCCTTAGGTGATATGTGTCGACTTTTCGTCATCCAATAGAATTTTGGCAGGTGTTAGGGTAATTTTATAATCTTATGTTTACCCTTAATTACCCGATTTACCTTTAACTACAGTAAATAAAAATTACCATAGTTACTATTCATAATATCAAAAGATTTAAAGTAACCTATTAACATAATTTGGACCCCCTTAATTAAAATATGGAATCCATTTTTCAAAATTCAAAACACATAAGTTGCAGTAATTAATTTAAAATTAATCATGTTGTTAAGAAAACGAGTTTTAAAAGTTAAAACATTGCAAAAGATTGAAATGATTTTAACTATGAATTCAATGTAAAATCAATGATAATGACATAAATTATATTAAATGGTAAAAATATATTCTATTTATACTTTAAAACCGTTCATTATTATAATTTATTCATACAAATTATTACAATGAAAAAAGTTGATTTTAATTAAAAAATAGCGTGTTTGTATTATTCATTAAAATAGGAAAGTTATCAGAATAATATGAAAATTTTATCCAAAGTAAATTTTTATATCCTTATTCCAAAGAAGAATTTTATTTTTTCAAATGGAACTTATAAACATGTCAAAAACTAGATTTAAAGTCAGTGCTCCATCAAAAGGTGACAAAACTGCATTTTTTTAAAAATACTTATTTTACTCAAAAAAATTATTTTGTTCTCATACGATGTTCTAGAAAATGTGTAATATGAATAATAATGTTATAAAATTAAAAATTTAGTTAATATTATCCATAATGTCTACGTCACAATATATCGTCGTTTAGTGAAACCTGGTATTGCGTACAACACACGCTATCGAGGATGGTCGTGATTGCGTGTAATGCAAGCCAAGTCAGGGTTGTGTGTTGTAAAAGACTCGGTTGTTGTTGTGTATAATAGAATCCAACCATATTTAATTTATACATTGAATATATACATATATATATATATACACTCAATTTTGTGTAGAATAACTATTATCAAACGAACTTGAAATTGTGTGTAACACAATACAAGAATAGTGTTGCATATACTGAAAGCTAATATGGTGTTGCGTATAGCGCAAGATAATCTTGGTGTAGTGTACAATAGAAGAAATCAAAGAAATTAAAAATAATTTTACTTATAAAATCTCGGGTTGTTACATTATACCCCCCTTAAAATGAATTTCGCCCTTGAAATTCTTCAGGGTTATAAATGGTTTACTACTTGAAAGTTAAAAAGAGAAGTATGAAACATAACGGTTACCCAAATTAACTCATCACTGGGTTTCCACATTGGAGAACATAGGTGGAGATATGGATATGGAATTGAAATCTAACCATCTTGTTCTGATGGAGAGTGGTAGATAACATGGATATGAAAAAGCCAACAATCACAAAGCCATAAATTTGTGATGATCTAAGGTACCATCTGATTAATCGAATCTGAGGGCACTAGGAAAACATTTTTTTTTCAAGATCATTTCCCTAAAGTTGAAGACTTTGAATTAGAATAAATACTTACATTATTTTGGTACAATCTCACCGTTGTTCGTTCCTTGAACAATTTCCACTTCATCTCCTAAATAAATGAAGTTGAATTAGTCATTTTTGAAGTGTTAGCAGATCATGTGATAGAATGATGGGTCATTCCATCTGTCTCCAACAAAAGGTTAGAAAAACTTTTCAAATATACATAAGTCCATCTACAGTTATATTAATCATATATGGTTCCTAAATGGACTTATACTTCATCTATCATAAAACTTAATAAAATAAAACTAATTTCTATAAACCCGGGACTTCTTGTAAATCAGTGGTAGGAGATAAAGGCCTATTGCACTTCGGTTTTGGGGTCAATTCCCGTAACCTTGTCCGACGCGACAGGTTTTCGCATGTCCTACAGGTTGTCCCTTTTTCTAAAACTACATTATTATAACATTCCTTCAGTAATATCGATAAAAGTTCTAGCCTTAAATAATACTATCTTATGTCTAACTTAAGTCATTCCAATCTTTAGGCTTATCCAAAATACTTCTGTCCAAGCTTATAGTATAATGAAAACAATTACTAGAAATGTCATCTACCGAGCATGTTAATACCATCATTTATCCATCATATATCACAAGATATATCATTCTGATCTCATTCCAAACAGGTGAATACCTTAATCTTGTATTCTCTTGAAACATGAATTACCACAAAACATTAGTGAAAACATGAATGCTATCAAAAGTTAACTCTTTCCACATACCAAAATCCCAAAATTTCTATATACTCCAACCATGATATCACTTTGTCTTTATATCAGTCATGAGCTCATGAATACTATCAAACATTTAATTTTCTCCTTATCCCTTCATTATGTGCATATCATCTGCTTTCCAAAATATTTGAATCACTTTTCATGGTTACCGGTACCATATAATTATTGAAAACCAATATATAGGTATTCAAAAATTCCACGATACCATAAATGAGATTCCATGATACTATTTTGAAATCCCATTACATAAACACTTAATCATTCCACAACATCATTTTCATACTCAACATCACAAATAGTTATCACACGTGACTTCCCTTTATCCTTTTACTTAATAGTTTTCTCACGTCGACCATCATTAACCCTTGGATTAGGGAATTGATTAGAATAATGACCCATTTCCTGAAACTTGAAGCATTGAAGTGTTGGTGGATAATTTTCTGTAGTCTTTTATCTATTCACATCTTTAGAAACCTTTTTCCCATTACTTCGGCACTCAGCTGCTCGATTACCATACTTTCCACACTTGAAACATTTTCTTGTACCTTTTAGACAATCTCCTCCATTATTCTTTCCACACATTGAGCATAAAGAAACATTCACCTTCTTTTCACCATTGTTCTAATATTTTTCTTTGAACTCCATCTTTCGTATCTTGTCAAAACCTTGAGATGGATATATATCACCAACTTCCAGTTCTACCTTGATAGCACAATGCACAATTTCTTCATAGATACTGAAGTCTTTTATAGATAATACCCTTCGAATACTTGGTTTTAAGCCACTGAAGAATCGATCAACTTTACTTTCAAGTTGGATGATAAAGCCAGATGCATACCTTGCAAGACTGGTAAATTTTTCTTTGTACATACCAACAAATTCATCATCCATTTGCTTAAGATCAAGGAACTCCTTTTCTATCTTTGTTCGAAGAATACGTGGGAAGTACTTATTGAAAAACAATTTCTTTAACTCGTCCCACTCCATTGATTCAATTTCATCTTGGGGCCTTGTATTCTTAATTCGAGTCCACCACTGGTCTGCTTCACCTTCTAAATGGTAAACTGCCAGAATGAATTTTTCTAGTTCTGAACATTGAAGTATGGAAAATATCTTTTCAGTGGTACTATTCCATTGTCCAGCAATAATTGGATTAGAATACCCACTGAAAGAAGGTGGGTGTTGCCTCATGAACGATTCAATATAATATTGTTCCCTTATCTACTCATTTGGAAGTCTAGAATGATTCATAGCTTGTGTAAGTATAACAATAATATTTTTCACTCCATCTCCCATAACATTGGTTTTTCCAGGAGGACAATCATTTCATTTTCCATTATATTGTTCAACACAGTTCCTTAGGGTTCACCAATCACCTAAAAACCAAGAAGAATAGAGTGAGAGAAAAAATCATGCTAGGGAAGAGAACATAATAAAATGGGAGTACACTCAATATCTAACAACTTAGGTTTAATTCTAATATCGTTACCGTAAATATAGGACTATAACCTATACTAAAACGTAACCTTAGGGACATCCTTATACATACCTTATAAATATCTATAGGGATCTCACTAATGTTTTCGCATCCTAGTTTCCAAAGTTTACCTAAACCTTTCAACTGATACAAACTATAGAGACCCCAAACATTACATACATGGTAATTACATTACTTTTGTGGAATAATTAATACATAACAAAAACAGATACCAAATGATCGTAATAATTTAGAGCCTTTGGAAACTTGGAACATAACCTTCTAATCATTGGGAAAGATCTTCAGCATCTCCCATAAAGATATTCTAATTTTTTTTTACCGAAAACCATTCTTTATATCATGGGGAAAAGACAACATATAAAGGGTGAGATCAAATGCTCAGTAAGGGTAAGCATGGAGAAGATAAAACAAACCATATACATTTGAACTTAAAAACAAGAACATAAAGTTCAAACATAAAAATCATGAGTTATGAAATAAATCCTGGCAGTACGTAAGGCATAGATCATAAAGGAACATCCATCATGATAAAATAGCATTGTAATAAAACATGTAATTATGGAAAACCATTAATCACATGATTTTTTTTCGATAGTAGCCAAGGCATTTCTTCAAAGACCATCTTAGTGGACAAAGTCCCTTTATGAATCGAGTTCACTCCTCATTCCAGCCTTGTATCACTGAACCAGATTAACTTACCATTCCATCCATGTCTATCTAATGAGATATAAATCTTTACCCAATTCATTAGAGGGAGATATTGTTCCTACCCATTTCATTATGAAATCATTCTTTTGTGTGCCACAAAATAAACATAAATCATTCATTCTAACCCAATAAATAAAATGGGTTTCATAAACATCATCCAATTATAACATAATCCATAAAAAAGAATGGATATCATTTCATCATAATCAAAATAAAACCATGTAAATAATCAGAACATTATACTTGAAACATAACCATATTAAATAATGTAATCTTAGATATAAAATAGTTTTGAATAAACACTTGAAACATATTCTGGAGGAAAATATCCTTTCTTCTTCAAAATCATTTTCTTTTCACAAAATGTCATGCGATTTTAAAAGAAAATGATTTTTTTGAAAATAATAATGAAATCTTTTATAGGAATCTTCATGAAAATTAGGCGTTATGAAATCGTAAAAATTCGTTCATGCCGTATAAGTTAAAAAAACATTCATCTCGTACTTTTACTGGAAAAGTCCAAAAGTACGTCGTATGGTAAAAAAAGAAAGATTCCTTATATACCATGTAGTAAAAGTAAAAAATGGGTAAAAAGGACCTTAAAGATACATGAAATGTTTTTTAGAAAACAAGGACATGGATGATAAATATAACCCCAGTAAATACTTACAAATAAACATTCTCAGATAAAAATGAGAATGGAAAAGTTATCCCTTACCTTAGGTCTGATATGCTTCGTATGTATCTGAACCTCCTGTATAATGATTTAAATAATTTCATTGACTTATGATGGAATCATATTCATTATTATGATATCATATATGGTTCACTTATGACTTTATATTAGGCATTCTTTTGTAAATTCCAAGTTAAAGCAGTGTTTTGGGTAACATCGTTTTGTTTATCGTACGTGTTTGGAATTGTTGTTCTTGATATTATTATTAATTATATCATGATTTAATTACTTTCAGAATGTAAATCATGATTTATATATCATATATATTCAGTATATATATATAATATGTAGATAAATGAAATAAAATACACAGTTCATGGAGATGGAAGGTTGTACGTACGCATGAACGTTTTTTTCCTTTCCTTATTGACTTGAATGGAAGTAAGTAGATGACATATATATATACATAAATCCAGTAGCTTTATCATGTCATATATTTCATTATTATTCATTATATATACTTTATAATCATTTTTTAATGGTTAACATGGAGAATGAATTTCGTCGTGTCGTGGAGACGGTAATCCGTACGTATGCACGAGCGATGATATCGTTCCCATAATTATTGAATTGAATTGGAGTGGATGATATAATATCATAGAATCAGTATGATGTTATAATAACTATATATATTTATTCTTTACACCATTATACCCATCCATGTAAGGTGGTGGAAAAATATATTAAACCATGACGTGGAGATAGTATTCCGTACGTACGCACGTGCGGTGATTACGTCTTCCGTAGGATGGATAGAAGGTGAAATGAGGTTGTTTCATATTTATAATATAATATCAGTATATTAGTGATACTTATTGAATTAATTTACAATGAAATAACTAAATAAGAATAATTTTAATAATAAAGAAACTTGAAAGAATCGGTAGAAGAGATTACCTCATCTTCGACGCACCTCCTTTAAGATTTCTCTTAAGAGACTAGAGTTGGTCTTTTGAGAAGACCAAAACCTCCCGAATGTTGCTAGGGAATTGGAGAAGAGAAATGGGTAGGGTTTGGCCGATCTTGAAAGCTCAAAATTGTGTTAAGAGAAGAGGGAGGAGGTTCCCATTTATAAGGGAGGAGAGGGAAACCTTAGGAAAAACATAAAATATTATTTTATAATAAATTCAAACCCCACTTAAAAACATCAAAAAATGACTAGAATATAAATATTAGGTGAGATTGAGTTGTAATATCGAAAACCAATAAAATTTAGACATTTTGGGATTTTTTTAAACATTATCAACTTGATTTATCATTATTTAATATATTTAATTTTATTTGTGGTAATAAGATTCTATAATTTAAATTGTTATAAATAATTACTTATTTATTATGAATTGTCTATAATTGGATAAGTTATGAAATTTTTGACCGTATAAATTTTAACTTATAATTTTTAAATATTATTGTGATTTTAAAACAATTTTATATGATGTTATTTTTATAAAATAACAATAGTGTCAATTTCGACAGTATTCATTTATTTGAATTTAAATAATATCTATATAGAATACATGTTCGAACTAAAAGATTTCATAGATTCAAAACATGTGATATTTATCTACAAAATTAGTGGAACACATTTAATAGTTCATATTATATTTATTTTAATATTTTTAAAACCATTTATTTGATAGTTCAATCAATAAAATAATTTCAACATCACTATTGTGTCACCTTTAATGATAACTATTTAATCCATAAAAATTCTAAATAAATTCACATGATTTATATAATATTTTTTGTATTCTTAAACTATTCATGTTAGTAGTTTCATGAAGTTTATCACTAAATTAAAATTATTACACTTATAAGATTTAAGGGAGTGATATGTTGTCACTTTCTTTGGTTTTAAAAATAATAAAATTATTTTCCTGGTCAAAAGTCATTAAAATGAATCTATTCTGACCCATAGGTGATATGGGTCGACTTTTATTCATCCAATATAATTTTAGAAGGTGTTAGATTAATTTTATAATCTTATTTTTACCCATAATTACCTTATTTACCTTTAACTGTAGTAAATAAAAATTATCGTAGTTATTATTCATAATATCAAAAAAATTAAAGTAACCTATTAACATCATTTGGACCCACTGAATTCAAATATGGAATCCATTTTTTAAAATTCAAAACACATAAGTTTCAGTAATTAATTTAATATTAATACTGTTGTAAAGAAAACAAGTATTAAAAGTTAAAACATGGCAAACGATTGAAATGATTTTACCTATGAATTCAATGTAAAATCAATGATAATGACATAAATTATATTAAATGGTAAAAATATATTCTATTTATAATTTAAAACCATTAAATATTATAAATTATCCCAATAAATTATTACGCTGAAAAAAGTTATTTTTAATTAAAATATATCGTGTTTTTACTATTCATTAAAATATGAAAGTTATCAGAATAATATGAAAATTTTATCCAAAGTAAATATTTATATACTGATTCCAAATAAGAATATTATTTTTTTAGATTGAGCTTATAAAGATTTCAAAAACTATATTTAATGTGGGTGCGCCATAAAAGGTGACAAAACTGCATTTTTTTGAAAAATACTTATTTTACTCGAAAAATTTATTCCGTTCTCATGCGATGTTCTAGAAAAGGTGTAAGATGAATAATAATGTTATAAAATTCAAAATGTAGTTAATACTATTCATAATGTCTAGTTCACCATATATAGTTTTTTAGTGAAACCCAGTATTGCATACACCACACGCTATCGAGGAAGGTCGGGATTGCGTGTAATGCAAGACAAGTCATGGTTGTGTATAGTGAAAGTCTCTTTTCTTGTTGCGTATAATAGAATCCAACCATATTTCATTTATACATTTAATATATATATATATATATACACTCAATGTTTTGTAGAATAACTACTATCAAATGAACTTGAAATTGTGTGTAACATGATCCAAGAATAGTGTTGCGTATACAGAAAGCTAATACGGTGTTGCGTATAGCGCAATATAATCTTGGTGTAGCATACAACTGAAAACATAAAAGAAATTAAAAAGAATATTTCTTATAAAATCTTGGTTTGTTAAAATTACAATGGCCAGAGTCATTATGATAAACAAAGGGGGTACGACGGCCAGATTTAGTAAGATAGAAGGAGTCAATATGATAGACAAAGTAAGTACAATAGACAGAGTCAGTACGATAAAAAGAGTTAGTATAATAGATAATTTTAGTATGATAAACAGAAATTTTGAATTCAATGTACTCCCTTTATTTTAGAAATGAGTATAAATAGATTTTTGATTTCCAAAACAAATAATAAAAAAATTTAAAGAAAAATGTTGACTCAAAAGCATCCCACATTTTTAAAAGCACAAAATAAAAAGAAAAACTTTGAAAGAAATTCTTATATTTCCCTGAGTTATGCACTCTTTGGGCTAATGAAATGAATAAAACTAACTCCCCCTTAGTTATATACTTTCTTACATATTGAATTCATATATACTTTACTTGATTTCAATTATTCTTTTCCTTATGGTATTAATTTTTAGAAAATCATTATGAACTCTCCTGCTTTTTAAAATTTACTCCCACATTTATAAAATGTTCACCCCATTGTGATTTAAAAAAATAATGGGGTGGTCTTGAGTTTCCTGAAATGATTAGAGATAATCAAAAAATTATAACAATGGAAAAGAAAACCTAAACCTCATTAAATTTCCAAAATTTTATATAAAATCAGATGACAATTAAGAAATAAAGATACAACAAGATATTAATATGTTTTATCTTTATTTTTTATATATTTATCAACTCAGGAAGAACAAAATTCATCTTCTTTATTTCTTTCTTGTCTTCTGAGATAGAAACGACATGAGATTTGATAATCTCTTGTTGGTCTGCACACATCTAATCCGGGTTTTTGATAGTGTCTTCGTAAATCTCTATTAATTCATTGAGAGTATCAATTTTGTCTTGCATATTCTTATTTTCTTGAGTCAACATATAATTTTGTTTATTTAACTAAATAATTTCATTTTTGAAATATGAAACCATCAAAAACACTAACTGGAAATTATTTATCCTTTCTTGAAACTCTTTTACATTAAGAGCATCAGAACCATGGGTTTGTGAAATCTAATTTAATGGGTTAATTATTTCCTTATCAAGATTATTTAAAGTAATATAAATTTCATTTGAAATCATTTTTATATATTAATTTGATTTGTCTTTTTCATTCACTAAGCTTTCTGTTTTATATGAACAGTTGGTCATCTTGTTTCTAGCCTTCTTATGAGCAATAAAACTATCACTCAAAACTTTTAGATCATCCTCTATTGACATTACTCTCTTTCTTAGCTCTATTACTGAACCAAATTTATTCCTTTCATTATTTGTAATGAAATATATTTTCCATCAATTATGGGAAAAATATGAATATCCTTTTCAACCCTTATCAAAACATGAACAATGTAGTTGTTTTTCTCCAAATAAATTGTGTTCTATGAATCTATATCATTATCATATGATTCTAGTTCATTAGATCATCCTGAGTCTTCATCAGGCTGTTTTTATTTTCTATTATATTTTTCTTTACCATATCTTTATTCTTCAACTTTTTCACTGATGATAATTACTTTCTTAGCATCGGAAGTTTGAGGTACATACTTGGCTGGAGAAGTAATTCTTTCTAATTTAGTTTCTAAAGATTAAACTAGTGCTTTATCGGCATGAGGATTCTTTTTTGAATTCCTTCACATTGTTTTTGAACAGAAGATTCTTCTCTACTTTTCTTATAACTATGAAGATATTACATAAGAAATTCATCTTCCTCTTCTTCTTCACCTTCCTATTGTTAAGCCAATTGAATAACTTCTTGCACTATTTCTTTTCTTTTATCTTTATCTGGAAGATTCTGTATGATTGGTTCTTGTTGGATCACTTCTTTCAGTTGATCACTTGAAAACTCGTCTCTTTTTAGAATTTTGGAAACATCAAAATATTAAAAAAAATTCAAAAGATTATTCTTCTTCTTCTCAGCCTGTAGAGTATCCTCTATTGTCATCTTCTCAGGTAGAGCTTCATCAAGATCAAGACCAAAATGAGGATCACCTTCTTTTCATTGTTACTTATCTTTTCTCCACTGAGCTAAAACTTCTTTACTATATTTGGTTTTTTTTCTTAGTTTTTTCATGAATCTGAGGATCTTACTTTTTAGAAACTAAAATTAGTAGAGCCGATTCTATTAGAAGTGGAGCCGATTGATTTGGTGTCAATTTTTCCACGTCTTCGAATTTTTTTTTACTTTTCATCAAAACTGACATTCAATTTATATATTGTATTCTTGATTATCTGTGAACCCTTAAGCTCTTTCAATTATACTTTCACTGGAATATTGCAAAAATTTCAAACCTGCAAGAATAAACTTTGTGAGAATGGTTGTATAAATGATAAGATGAGACTTAATTTCTCCAGACTTCACATTCATGATAGTTTCAAAAATTTAACCAATGAGATTTACCTTTCTCATATTCACAAGATAGTCTAACATAAAGATATGAAAAACCTAAATAGTTTCTCTATCCTATTTCTAGGGAAATAGAAACCTTTTCTTCAAAAGAATAATAAACCGGTTATCTGTAGAGAGATGGGATACTTTTATTTTCTCTTTGTTGATAAGAAATATTTACTTTTAATATATTTCCTAATTAAATGTACCAGCTTCCTCAGGTATCTTCTGATAAGTATAGAAGGAATCACCTTCAGTGGATACATTGAAAGAATTTTATACTTGTTTAGATGACATAGAAAACTTTTTATCATACCCATCAATATTAATCTAATATTTATCAAATGACACAGTATTCTATAATAGTATAACCTCTTCAACAAGAATCAATTTCGGAGATATGGGTTTCTTGAGAAAATGGCATTCCCATCCTTGAAACAAAATAATCCTTTTGATCATTGATTCATAACTATAAAATAAATCTTGTGAAACTAACCACTATCTAATGAAATTAATTTTTGAGAAATTTATTGAAGACATATCGGAAGAAGCATAGGTAGAATATTGAGACATAAAGTTGATTGGAAAAAGAGATGATCATACTGAGTCAAAGAAAGAGAAGCAGAGCTTCACTGAGAAATCTGAAGAACCAATGTGGGTTCGAGGATGGGGGTTCCTCTATTTGTAGGTGAATTTGGGTGACTGTTAGACTTATATGGTTGATATTATAAGATAAAGAATAAAAAAATAAAGAAATAATGGAAGAGTATTATTATTTGAATGATTTTAAAAAAAATTAAAAATATTAAAAAGAAGAAACAATAACAAAAATGAATATCAAAAAAAATTACCTGTAGAATATTTCAAGTAAGTTGTTGGTTTAATAATATTATTAAAGTAAAAACATAATATAATATAGAAAATAATTAATTGAAATAATGAAATGATAATAGGATTAAATATCATCTCAATGATAAATAGAGTGAATACGCTCGTATTTCAGACCGATGGAATACAAAGTCATTAATATAGGTTTTCAAGCCAATGGAAAACAAATTCATTACAGTAGGTTATCAAGTTGATGGAAAACAAATTCATTACCATAAGATTTCAAGACAATGGAAGAAAATCGTTACCATAGGTTATCAAGCCGATGGAAAAGAAAGTCATTACCATGGGTTTTCAAGATGATAGAAAAAAAATTCAATACTGTAGGTTGTCAAGCGGATGGAAAAAAAGTAATTTCTATAGGTTTTCAAGTTGATGGAATAGACTATCAGACTGATTAACAAAATATCAAAACAATAAAGAAAAAGTCAATATGATAAACAATGTTTCAAATCGACAAACAGAATGTCAAAGAGAAAATGAAGCTGAATGACATAAAAAAAGCAACTAATAAAACAAATAAAAAATAGAATTAAAAACATAATGAATTAATATAAAATACAAAATATAAAATACAAAACAAAATTATATCCAATAGATAAAACAAAGAATAAGATGGCTAATGTTCTCCGCCTATGTAGAGGAGTGTTTTAGTGTAAGAATATTTGTAAAAATAAAAGGTAGATTTGGATGATTATTTTAATGCCATAATTCCTTGATTTTGTTTAATATATTCAAATCTATCATAAGGTAATGATTTTTTAAAAATATCAGAAAGTTGTTCTTTCATTCTGATGAATAGTGTAATAATATATATTTTTTGTTTTTTGATCCCTAAGAAATTGATACCTAGTATCTATGTGTTTTGAACGTGAGTGATGTGCAAGGTTTCTAATAATATCAATGGCACTAGTATTGTCACATAGTATTTGAGTTTTGAAAAAACATATGCCATAGTCAGTGAGTCTGTGTTTCATCTACAAAACATGATCACAACAACTTCTAGCTGCTACATATATAGCTTCAGCATTAGAAAGTTCTACTGAGTGTTGCTTCTTACATGACCAAGAAACCAAAGAATCTCTTAATAAATGCCATGTTCTGGATGTACTCTTTCTATCCATTCTGCATCTACCAAAGTCAGTATCTGAAAAACTTTTCAAAATAAAAAAAATTCCATAAGAATAGAATAGTCCTAAATCCATAGTTCCCTTGAAGTGGCGAAAAATTATTTTCAAGTCTTTTAAATGAGATTATTTTGGATTAGATTGGTATCATGCACATAATAACAACAAAACCATTAATTATAGACAACTAGTTTTCAAGTATAAAAAACTTCCTATCAAACCTCTAAAAGTTATTTGATCCACCGATTTCCCAACTTCATTAAGATCAAGTATATTTCAGGTACCGATTGGAGTGCTAATACTTTTAGTATTGTCATCTACATACATTTTGAGTAAGTATTTGATATACATATGATGAGATATATAGGGTATTTTTAGTTTTTGGGTTATTTTAAAACCTAAAAAGAATGTTAACTCGCCCATCATACTCATTTCAAACTCAGATTTCTTTAGATTCAAAAAAAAACGAATTACTTAGAGATTGCGGAGTTGATCTGAATATAACGTAATCAACAAATATTTTAACAATGAAAACATTTTTCCCATTTTTATGAAAAGGTATGGATTAGAAGAACCATTTTCATAATTATTTGGTAAATGAAATCATGTAAGTTTATCATACCATACTCTAGGGGTTTGTTTAAGGCCATAAAAAACATCGGTAAGTTTAAAAACATTATCAGGATGTTTTGGATATACAAAACCATGTGGTTGTTCTACAAATACATTTTCTTGCACAAAACCATTAAGAAAAGAACATTTTACATTCATTTGAAAAAGTCAAAAATTTAATTATTCTATAATGTTTAATAGAATTTGTATATATTCAAGTATAGAAACCGAAGAATAGGTTTCTTCATAGCATATTCCCTGTTATTGATTATAGACCTTAGCAACAAATCTTTCTTTATTTCTTATAATGACTCCATTTTCATCACATTTGTTTCAAAAAACCCATTTTACACCAATTACAGTTGTTTCTTTAGTTATTTTAACCAAGATCTACACTTTATTCCTTTCAAATTAATTTAGTTCATCATGCATTACTTTAATCAAATATTCATCACTTAAGGCCTCATTCGAAGTTTTAGGTTCAAATTGAGATAGAGAAGAATGATGCTCAATTTCATTTCTCAGGGAATTTCATGTCATTATAGGTTTATTTACATCACCAATGATATTATTACTTGGATGATTCCTAAGAAACAAATTGATTAGGGTTTTGTAAAACTTATTGATAAACATAAGATAGAAAGTCATCTGGGGTAACTATTTCACAAACATTTTCTGTATTAGTGCCCTTTTTAGAAGAGACTTCAATCAAAGGTTGATAATCATTTTTCAAAAACATGTCAATTGATGTATGTAAGTGTTGTTTCAAAAAAAGGGATTAGTTTCATCAAATTTGATATTCACTATTTCCTCAAAAGTACAAGAGTTTTTATTGAAAACTAAATAATCCTTAGAAGTTGTGGAATAACCTAGAAAGATTTCTTCATCATATTTGGGTGCAAATTTATTTAAATTTTCTTCAGTATTAAATTTTAATACTTTACATCCAAATAATATGAAGTAATATGCTTTGGGTTTTTTTCTAGTCTACAATTCGTATGGTTTTTTATTAAGAAATGTCCAAGTTAAAACATGATTTATAGTATAGCATGCAGTACTAAAAACATCAGCCAAAAAATGCTTAGCAATTCAGTATTCTCTCAACATGGTTCTTGTTATTTCCTGAATAATGCGATTTCTTCTTTTGACAAAACCGTTTTTTGAGGGGTTCTTGGAGCTAAAAAGTTTTGATTAAAACCTTTCTTAGTAAAAAAGTTTCAAAATACAAATATTGAAATTCTCCACCATGATCACTACTAACAGTTATTAGTGGTAAGTTTTTCTAATTTTTAACTTAGTCTCTAAAGTTTTTGAAATAGAAAAAGGATTTAGATTTCGTTGCTAGAAAACAGACCCATGTAAATCTAGTGTAGTCATCAACCAAAAAAATACATAGTAATAACATCTAATGATTCTAGTTTGTGTAGGACCAAAAAGATCCATGTGCACTAACTATAATGAATTTGAAGTTGAAACAACATTGATTGATTTAAATCTAGTTTTATGTTGATTCCATATTGATAAGGGTCAAAAACTTATGAAGAGTTATAACTTATCTATGGTAGATCATCAACATGTCTTTTCTTTGTGAGATTACAAAGTTTATATGATTTTAGTGTCCTAACCTTCTATTCCATAACTAGGATTGGTCTTCTATTGCACATAAACAAGGAATGTCTTGGCCCCTAAGGTTTTCTAAGTTGATTGTGTATACATTATCATGCCTATGGGAAGAAAGAATGAATTCTTACTTGGAATTGTGATCTAGGAATTTATCATTACTAAAATTCACAAGGTAACCTTCATCACAAAATTGACATTTTCTTATAAGGTTGTGCATAAGAACATTGACAAACAAAACATTTGATATTAAAACTTTTCCTAAATGAAAAATATTACCTATACCAATTATCAATCCCTGAGAATTATCTCTGAAGGTCACTCTTACACCATTCATTTCCATAATCTTTTCAGAGAAATGTTTGTTTTCCGT
Organism: Viscum album; assembly: GCA_963277665.1. Taxonomy (NCBI): domain Eukaryota; kingdom Viridiplantae; phylum Streptophyta; class Magnoliopsida; order Santalales; family Viscaceae; genus Viscum; species Viscum album. The sequence continues at coordinate 671,975,658 of OY728126.1, forward strand.
CAGGTGTCGAGAATAACCACTATCAATGTACCAAATGTTCTTGTTGTTGGTACACATCTGGTTTTCCAAAAAATTAAACATTTAGTTTTTCATAACCCAAAACTATTTGGATCTAAATTTTTTTTATAAAATAATTTTTGGAATCCACGTTTTTTTTTCAAAATGAGATTTATGAAATCTTAAATATTGAGTTCTATTAAGAGAAATTTTTTTTCCTAATGTATACCACATTTATATTTAGTGTATAATGGTGAATTTTGGAGAACAAAATAGTTATAACTAAAAATTTATTTTGAGTGAGTGTAACCAATTCTAGAACTATTCCTTAGAAGATGAATTTGAGAATACATTTTGTCAAGTTCTTTCCTTCCAATAGTAAAGTTTGATAAAAGTTTCTTATGAGAAAATATTTCATATTTTAGTTCAATGACTAAATTATCATTCTCAAAATAAATTATATTGGAATTGTTTTTATTTTCAAAAACATTATTCTTTAAAACAAGTTGTTCAATATCCTTAAAAAGTTTATCCTTCTCAGAATTTATTTCCATAAGGTTTTTGAAATATTTTCAAAATAAAGTTTTTTCATATTAATATCTTCTGAAATATATTATACATATTTTGTAAGAATATATATTCTAGAATTTTCCTTTTCAATCTTCTTCTTATGTTTAGAATTCTCATTATTAAGTAATTTGGAAAATATGGTTTCTTCTTCAAAAGAAGGTAAATTGTCCTCTACTGAGGAAGATTCTTCATTCGAAGAGTAATAATGTTTCTCATCAGGATAATTATCATTTAAATATACATTTGTAAAAGATTCGACATTGTGTACCTTGGCCATGAAATAATGATTTTAAATAGGTAGTCTAGATAGGAGTCATATATTATTCTGACCAGTAGATTCATATTCGGAGGATTCATCTAATGATTCACCACCACTTTTACTCCAGGTATCATTTGTATTCACGAATTTCTTAGTATTTAAATTTTAATACTTTTTCTAATTTTTTGCATAGTGTTTATCCTTCCAGTGTTTTTTTCATTAAAAGAAAATCTAGTATAATATGACCTACTCTTATACATTGATAACATGTTACTTCTAAGTCTTTTTTGTCCTTCTTATCTTTCTTTTGGAATCTATATTTAAATTCTTTCTTTCCAACAATCTTGTTCATCCTTCAAGCAAGATTTGATAACTCATTCTATGAGTGATCACAATCACTTGATTCTGGTATAACAACAGATTTCTTAGCTTTGGATCTTGTTATTATTTATGGTGTCTTAGTTTCAGATGTACTATTAAAATCTACCCTCCCATTACAATTCTTATTTTTATTGAAATCATCATCTCTTTTCATTCTTGTCTCATGCTTAAGAAGTGTTCCAAATAACTCATCAAGAGTGATTTGAGTAACCTTCATGTTCTCATCAATAGTTTTCCATTTCGATTCCCACTAATTTGGAATTATATCAATTATCTTATCAAAAATCGATTCATCATAAAGACCCTTCTCTCCTATTAATCAAATATTGTTGAATATTATCATAAATATTTGTTGCACCTTACATAATGGTTCTCTAAAAAGAAAGACAAACCCATGATATTATGCTCGAAGTATTTCCATTCTTGTATCAATAACATTTGATATACCAAAATGTGTGACTACCAATTTCATCCAGATATATTTGGATGCTTCACATGATAATATTTGACTATATAAATTCCCAGTCATGATCACAGGAAAGTATTGCATATATTGTAGTTTAATTGATATTCTTGTTTCTCTTGGTTGGTGAAGGTACTGATTTCTTTTTCTGTTATTTTGTATTCTCTAGTATGAATGAAAATATTTTCAACTACAAAGTTAATAAAAAAAGTTTTCATTCAATCTCTCCAGTACTCATAATCATTCCCATCAAAAATAGGTGGTCTAATTAGGTTTATAATTTCAATTGATCCAATATTAATTCATTTCATCTTATAAAACAATTATTTTCTACTCAACATGTTTGTGTAGTAAGTAGTTATAAAAAAAATATTTGTAATAGAAATCAAATTGAAATAAAAATAAATAAATGAAGAGAAACAAGTCAGCTGAAATATCCTCTGATACCAATTATTGGATCATAATATAGATGTATATGTATATTAGATGTCATGATACAAGATGGGTTGAATTTGTAGAATTAAAAACATTCTACTCAAACACATAAGAATGAACATAGTTTAAGGGGTCTTAAACTAATACAATTCACAACCAATACAATTGACCATAAAGGTCTTAAATCTGATGGATATGATATGTTGTAATACCACTAGTAATCAAAAGCAATTTTATTCTAATTGAATACAATGATAATAGTAATACAAATGTAAATTATTCTACCATACAGTGTATAGAATCTATTAACACAATATGTAATGAATGAATTTTAATTGAAGAATTTATAGTAGAAATGAATATGGATAGAAAGAGGAAACAATGTAGTTTCTTTTATATTACAAACAGCATCGAAAAGTAAAAGTATTGCAATTATTTTATCCCAAAGAGTAGGGTATCCTTTGACCTGGGATAAAAGTTTTGTCATACCCCCACCTTGGTAATCCCTCAATACAAAGATTGTTATGATTGTCCTCCTATCCCTATAATCCTTTGATTAAGAAGGTTATCGGAACCTCTGTCTTTCAAACAATTGAAATCTCTCGACACGGTGATCTGAATCACGTCTTCCTATCCCCATAATCCCTCAATCATTATCACAATGATTGGAAGCACAAAGTAGGAAAAAAAGAACATATAGAAATAGAAGAAAAAGAACAGGACATTCACTTCTTGTATCTTCTAGGCTTTCACATGAAGCAAGAGTGAAGTCATAACATCTCTCTCCAGAACATGATGAAAGAAAAAAAATTTATATCTTCTTGAAATGACCTCCTCTTTGTAGGTCTTAGGTTCCAATGATCATACTTTCTCTAATGGTTATATTTCTCTAGAAAACATAGAGGGACTTGGACACCAGGCATTGTAATGGTCATATTGAAATATAAACCATGAATTCATTTTGATTAGTTTATAACTAACTCCACAACATCATTTTGGTTAAAATAATAGGTATATGAAAATGATAAAAAGAGTACAATTGATATCGAACATGTGTTTTGATAAAAAAAATCATGTGTGTGATAAAACTATAACATGATTATGATTAATATTATATAGTTCAAAATACTAATATTTTGTAAAGTGAGTACGATTCACATTGTGTGTACGATAAGAAAATTAAGTACAATGTCCTGAGTCAATATGATAAAGAGAGTTGGTACGATGGCTAGAGTTAGTATGATAGATAGAGTCAGTACGATAGATAGAGTCAGTACGATATATAGAGACAGTATGATAAAAAGATTCATTACGATAGATAGAGTCAGTATGATAAAAAAAAGTAAGTCCTTTATTTGAGAAATTAGTATAAATAGATATTTTATTTCCAAATCAAATTACATAAAATTTAAAGTAAGTATTTCAGATTATCAAAATGGTCCACTAAATCAATTTCCCAATTTATCCAGAACCACTAGTCCCTCTTAATGATATTTTTATTGTTACATAATGTTATTTACAAGGTTTTGGGTCGGTGTGGGGTGGTTTTAAATAGAAAAAAATATTATTTAGAATGATTTTAAGAAAGGATTTATGAAAATTTGAAATGATTTCAAGTGACTTTTTTAATTACAAAATGAACTTTATAAAAAATTGAAAAAAAAATATAATTTCTCAATAATATGAAAAAAAACTCTTGGATTATTAATATTTTTTGTAAATTAAAAATAGAAAAATTAATATAAATAATAACTAATTTAAATTTCAAATGGAATAAATGTTTTGAAATCAAAAATTTCTTCCCTTGTGAAATAATTTTTTTTAATTGGTGACAATTGATATTAGAAATTTCTAAATGATCTGAATAAAGTAAAATTTAATTAATTATCATTTGTTATTCTAAATGAGAAAAATGATCATTAATGATTTATAGTTCTCTAAAAAGGTTTAAAATTCATTGTTTTCAAGGTATTTTGTTAAATATTATGTAAAATTTTGTTTGGTATTTCACATTCTAGGTTGTTGTGATTGTTATTCATTTTTTGTTTGGTTTATTCGGTTTAGTGTGAGTTTATATTTTGGTGAATCCTGATTTAAATTTTATGTTACATTATTTAATTTTTTTATAAAAATGTTCTAGTCAGATGATTTATGCTTATGTTTCTAGATTTTCATGAGTTGTGTCTCCTTTTATTGGGATGTTTAATCCTTTAGTTGATGGTATTTATCGATAGTACTTGGTTGGTTTCCATTTTCCTTCAGTAAGTGCATTTTTCTTGAGTTAATAATTAAGGATTTGTGGGATGTTTTATGTTTGTTAGAGGATCATTAATACCAAAGTTCCATGATGTTTTCATCTATCCTTAATAAATTTGAATATGTGATCAGTGGGGACATGGTAGTGAAATTAATTTTGAGGGGTCAATCCAGATATAGTGATGTCCCTGTTTAATTTAGTAATAGTGATGGTCCTCTATCCTAAGAAGATATTCTTAATTATATGCACCAGTGAGTCGATATCAAGTTTTATTTGTCCCCTTTTTAATTTTATAAATCATTCTTTCATTGAGGACGGTTGAGTTTTTTTGAGACCTATGTACCTTGGGAGTTTAATTTTCATGACCTAACCCAACACAACTCAGGTCAGAACTACCCCAAGACCACCTCTATTGTCTTGGGGCTTGTGACAAGCGATGAAGGGAATAAATAATATTAGATGCATTTTCCTATGTAAATTTAAGAAGGCACCCAACCATCTATAGGAAAAGGTTAATATGAATAATAATAATAAGATGAAACACCTAGAGAATAATTGTTCATGTAAAAACCTCTAGGGAATACAAGAGTATGATAGTGTGAACTAAAAAGTAAATGGGGAAAATACATTCTCATCCAAAAGGTGTCCCAAACTACCAAAAGCAGAAAAGTAAAGTGGTGAGATAGCTCAAATTCAGATCTCCAAGCCCTGACCACCTTACATGGTATAATGCACAAGATATCCCTATGATCCTCTGAAATTATCGCCGACTTATGTGTTGTTTTCATGATAAATCACATGTGCAGTCTAAGACAATGTAGGGGTGAGTATATACCAACTTGGTAAGATTCCCCAAAAGATGAAGATGGAGAAGTAAGGGACACAATATGAATAGAAAACTCAACCCACTGTACGGGAGTAAAAATATCAATTGACATGGATTTAGATATATATATATATATATATACTCAAAAAAATAATCCCAAATGAGAGAGAAACTGGATATCTATCTCACAACCTAACTATGTTAGGACTTTTATCAGTTCTAATGTTCCATTAAATATGCTCAGTATCTCTCTCATCTATTTGAAGAAGCATCTATGTCAATCCACACCTCACCACTATGATTAACATTTTAGGGGAACAATATCTAGGTCAAGGACCCATTCACTAGCTATACATGAGAGTTCCAAATAATATCCAATAGATGACTTATTCCCTATCCCCGCATGATGATTCCACTCTAGTAATTTTTAGAGGACTCATTCCCCACCCACATAGAGGGTGACACTATTGTGGTCGAGGACCCATGTCCTTCCCTAGAAAGAGGTTTCCACTCTGATAGTCAGGGACCCACTAACTAAATCTGTAGGAGGGTGGAACTTAGTGGATAGGTAGAGGACTCATGAGCTACTCAGATGGGAGGATTCCACTTTAATGGTCAATCGAGGACCCATGTCATACCCAATAAGAGGGTTCCACTTGGGTAGTAGATATAGGACCCACGACCAGACTCCCCAAGAGGGTTCCACTTTAAGGGTCAATCAAGGACCCATGACTTACTTTGGAGGATGGTTCCACTCAGTTATTAGATAGATGGCCCATTCCTTAACTCGATAGTAGGTTTCCACTATAATAATCTCTATGATGATTATGCTCAGTCACTTCCGTCTTCGAGAATTTCCCAATAAATCATTCCACTTAGAACATCTCACATAATATCTCAAAATCAAACAAAAAGTTTACCATAATATTAAACCTAGAATAAAACAAAGGATACAGTACTCATGGTCCAAAACTCGACTCCAATCAAAGGATATACAAGAGGTATAAGTTTCATCAAATGGAAATTTGGGGTACACAACATGTAAGGGAAACCACACAGTGTGTGGTCACACTCCGCTGCCTACCTGTGTCACTACCGGTACATGATTAATTCCCATGTAGTCCGAAATAGTGTGTAAGGGGACTACATAGTGTGTATCAGCCGCCAGAGGTCTTATCCATGATCCTGGTCATGTACGTATAAAACATGATTGTGCCCATGTACATTAGTACCTAGCATGTCATCCTGCACAGGGTCTTGACTGTGTGCTCTACCATGAGACTTGTCTACCCAAGGAGGGTCACATTTCATGTGACCCATCCATATAGGATGCGATCCTTAAATGTTTACAAAACCATGGTACCACAACCATAGGGGTAATACACAGTGTGTATTTATATGAACTACACAACATATAGTTTTGTTTTTTATAGAAACTCATGTCTTTACTTTTGGGTCCTATATCTGAAAATACCACTTAGAATCCATCCTCTAGACAAAAAAAAGTGAATTAAATATCGATATTCACCGTCTTAATCTATATGATGTCCAGAAATCATATTCCCACTAATCAATATAATGTCAATATTCCTCATTTTCATCTCATGTCATGAAAAATCGTCTTTTTATTTGGATCCAAAAATAAATCATCTAAAGCCCATATATCCTATGAATTCATCACTGATTCCTCAAGTCATTCATCACATGTGAATCCTCCCTGAATCTAGGATCTTATCAGGATCGATCCCACCAAAAAGGTCAAATTTTGACCATGTGGTCTAATAATGAAGAAAACAAAGAACATAGGTGGTAAAGAATAATAAAAAAAGGAAAAAAATATTTTTCCAAGAATTATTCAACTATGAAAACAAATTGGGAATCTCGAGGTGAGAAAAACTGAATAAAAAAAATCAAAATTGATTCATGTGCTCATACAAAGGATCAACATGAATGTAAATAAAATAAACAACAAAATCATACTCAATAGTTTAATAAATTCAGAATGAATCCATAAATTTATGATTCCTACCTCGACTCAAATTTTTTTTAAGGAAGAACACTCTCACTAACCAATGAAGAAATTCATTTCATTCGTTGCACATCTATTCTCCATGATCTGAAGTCTTGTTGACATCTAATCTCGATTATCCAATGGAGGATGGAAGAAACCACCTCTCGATGGTTCCAGGGTTATACGGCTAACTTTTTAGATCCAAAATAATAGTGTAATTATAGGGTATTTCTATATAGGTCATTTAATAAATTAATTGTCTTTATTATATAACTTTATAACTTAATGTACGTTCAATTTACACTTTATCTGAACATCCTGCACCGACCCATTTTAGATCATGCCTTGGGTAAACCTCTCATTATCGATTCAACTAAGGGATTAACATTTTGATCCAGGGATGTTTTTAAGATTAATCTAATTTAAATTAAGAAACTATGTGTATATGATATAAAATATATGTAGTATTTTTATAAAATTAATTTCAGTCCCACTGGGCCTTTTAATCGCTTTTTGTATCAGTGCCTATCTTCAAATATATTTCTAGATATATTCAAAAGTATTGTAATTAAAAAAAGGTCTCCAAATTATTACCTCATTAAATATTTTCAACCTCTAAAATAAAAAATAACCAAAATATCATGTTATTAAGCCTTCATCTATCTTTCCAGCTCATAGGAGCTATCCTACTTGCTCTTGTGCTTTCACAACACACAAAACAAGGGAATGGTCCACCAATATTGGGTCCTCTCAGGTCGATCTTCATTTCCTTTGGGTTCTCTATAAAAGTTTCTCTATTATTTATGCCCATCACACCCCATTAAATAACATGTGTGGGGACATGCAAGTATTTCATTAGTTGTGACACATGGAACACATCATGAACCCGCTTCAACTGTGGGGGTAGGGAAATATAGTAAGAAACCTCACAACCCTATGTAGGATCTCAAAAATCCTGATAAACCTAGGGGATATCTTTTCTCCCCAACCTAATACTATCAATCCTCATCATGGGGAGACTCTCTGGAAAATGTGGTCTCCCTACTCAAAATACAAGGGCCTGCAAAATCGACCTTTATATTATTTATGCCTTCTATGGGATATCCTCAACCACTCACAGGTGACCTGAAACTTCTCTGTAATATCCTTCCCCATATATGGACCAACATAAGATTCCTTACTAATTTTTTTCAATTTAAGGGTGGCCTATATGGTTTCCCATACAGGGCCTCAAATGTTTAAAACTGAAAGTAGAGTGGTATATATTATTGTACAAAAACTCTACCAAGGGGAAGTATTCCTCCCAAATCTAGCTAAATTCTAAAAATAAATATCATATCATATCCTCAATCTCTTCGATAGAAAAATCTTTCTGCCCATTTTTTGTAGGGGTGGAAAACTATAATAAACCTTATTAAAGTCCTAAATTCCACCTACATGCCTCTCCACAATCAAGACATGAGCCACACATTATAGTCGAAGAAAATAGTATTGTTTAACCCCTGAAAGATAATTATTTCTCATACATACCACTACCCAACTCTCTAATGAACTCTTCTTCATAATAGCAAGGAAACACTCTAACATTGTTTGTTAGTAAACTATCACCTAGTTAACTTCATGGTTATTCTATGTATATGGAATCCCAATCATGAATTATACGTATATTCAAGATGATTTACACTAAATAATCTCAAGGGACTTCCACAAACCTTCTAAAACCTGGTGCTCAACCTTCACGTGCTGATAAGTGATACACTGAGAGACTTACTCAACCGCAATCTATCTTATTACGTCCCACCAAAACTACCAATGAAGGAATATGTACATCATCCTCATTCCAGGATGGAATAACAAAGAAGAAGTGTTAAAATATCTCATCACCTCCTCCCAAATCATGACTATGACCACCATTCATCCCTTGAAAATAATAGAGTGATTCCATCCTTCAGAAATCCATTTGGTGAATCTATTAAGGATATCTAGTCACGTAATACCTCAGAGTCGAAGTCTCCCAACTGGTACTCTCTTACATTCTGAAGTAGTGAATAACTAAACACCATTGAGTGAAGAAAAACTATACCCTCTTGGTTAGTTAGGGTTTTCAATAAGGAATCCAACTACTCAGATTCCTCCTACACCAAATGATTTTGGGACTACATGCTAAGGGAATCTTCCACCATGTTTCCCTTCGTAGGACTATAGACTATCTAAAATGCATAATCTTACATGAAATAAAACCAATGCCTCTGCCTCATGTTCATGTCTCTCTATGTGAATACATGTATGATGCTCTGATAGTAGGAGTAAACAAAAATATTCCCTACCAAATAATAGTGACTCCATATCCTCATGGTGAAGACTTCCACTGTCGGCTCTAGATCATGACTCATGCAATTATAATCATTGTTTCTCAACTTCCATGACCCATATGTAATAACTTCTTATATCTTCCTCAAAAATATGTTAATCCTACCTCTAGAGGCATTGAAATACACTACGTACTCTACAACCTTTACTAATAGTCTCAAAAAAGAGAACTCGTAATCCTCATCCACAACTCCTTGTTGGTCCTCAATAACATCTCAGTTTAGGTAAATGGTTGTCCTTTCCACTTCAGGGAAGTCAACGTGGATTTAATCCTATAAAATTGTATGAAAAACATCCAATAGTACCTCTTTAGGATAATAAAACTCTTCACCTATGAAACTCTCTTGGGTGGCTCACAAGCAAGCACATCAACAATATTCACAAAGTTCATGGCTAATCCATGATTCGAAATGAAATTCTCTATTTAGTGATCCACATTGATCCAGAACTAGCGCTTTGAGAGAATATCATAAATCAGGTTCACCCAATGAAAATATAGGACCATACTCAAGTGCTCTACATGATCCTCATATAATTTATTGTATATGATTATTTCACTGATGAATATGATGAAAAATAATTCCATGTATAGCTGGAAGATCCAGTTCATTAAATCCATAATAATGGTGGGGGTTTTTTCACGACTAAAGGAATCACTAGGAAATTATAGTGTTTGTAGAATCATCATAATTCTAGATTTAGAATATCAAACAAGAAAACTATAAAATGGTTGAATTTGGAATTGTGATCGATCTTCATGAACCATCTCACACCTCACAACTAATCAAAGAGGTCATCCATCCATGGAAATGGGTAATTTTTTATTATCATGGACTAGTTATGGTAAAGATAATACTTACAAAGTCACAAGATCTCATCCTCGTTTTCATTAAAATCTCTAGTGATACCTAGTGGAAAAATTGGGCCAGATAATACTCATCTCTCAAAGGTCCTTATACTACAACTGAAGCTCCCAAAACTCAGTATGTTCCATCCTATTTTCAAAAAATGATATCAGTGTTGTCCTATGGTGAAATTAAATGAAAAAAATACATCTATAACATTGAATATAGTCACACTATTTCCTCTAGGGAGGAATCTATAAAATCCTCCATAGTTAAAGGAATCCAGATTTATGAATAGCCTACTACACCAAGGGATGCACTCACAAGCTGATGGGTAATGGGTTGTGGCCTCATACTCTCAAAAACCACTCGACACACCATGAGGTCTCTCTCTCTCTCCCTAAATGGATAATATCATCCAATCAATGTGAAGGTGTTTGACTCATCATTGGTTACATTCAATATGGGCTCGAACTGTGGACAATCAATCCATACCAAGATGGCTTCATAGGGTTCCATCATGATGACCACAATTTCCCATGAAAAAATATCTCCACCAAGCGGTATATCAAACTACTAGAAGATGAAATATATAGAAGAATGTTTCCCCATACGAATCTTAAGACAAAGAATTTGGGATAATCCCTCAAATGAGAGCTCTATATATTAAATAAGGAGTAAAGATATGAAGTAATGAATCACACATTTTATTACTAATACTGAATAAAAAGTAGAATAAACATAAATTATACATATAATATTATTGTGTGTCACTTGGTTGTATGCATCCATAACCTGGACCTATCCATGACCCTGACTGCTATCACCCAAAGCCTTTTGTGGGATGATTTGTGGTGGTGGTGGAAGGATATCATAGCATTATCCACCACCTAAAGCTCCTCCTCCTAGATCCCCACCTACTCCACTAGAATATTCACCTCTATGAGGACCCCCATGCCCTCTCTTGGAAGATCCATGATAATGAAGATTCCTCTACCATGGCATCCATCCTACAATCAACCTACCCTCCTCATCATGTCTTGTCACAAAATCACACAACATGTTACTTTTCCCATCACATGAATTTTACCACCCCTCTTTGGGATTCTCTAATCCTATGTGTTATCATTTTCCTACCTAAACACATGTCTGTGTCTAATCCTAGGGAGATCTATTTCACCAAGACCTCACCGACTAGCCCCTGGTTGATGTTATAGAAAACGTAGTCATATAACACTAACTGCCAACTCCAACTTCATGGAATCCCTTTAAAAGGATAATATATGCCACCAACACCTAGTTTGACGCCCCAGTATATGTGGGAATGAATATGGGTACCACACTAGAGAATATTCCTTTATGGAGACCCTGCTGATACTTCTACACTGGGATTTATCCATCTTGAATCATGCCCAGGGATTACTATTTATGGTCTATAAACCTTTTAGCATACTAATTTATTGAAATGCCTCCATGTTTCGGTCCTAGAAGCTCATAAATCCGAACTGAGTGAATGAATTACAGGTATTATTTCTTATGAAACAACAACTGGATGTTAGTCTATAAGAGTCTCGACTCATCATGCATTTTTGTAAGAAGACTTCAGCAGCTCATAGATGCCCTGTGAAAAATGATAGTTTCAGGCATAATCACTATATCATTTGGTGTCCAGATAATCATGGAAACATGGATTGTCAACTATATTCAATCATCTTTCACCTAGGGATCTAGCTCACCATGGAACCTCAGTGGCCTCTAGTGCATGAACTCATGAAGTACACTAAGACTATGTGCAGCCTCAACCTGCTCTTCTAGTATACCCTACTACTCCACAGGTGGTGAATGCTACTCGATGTACTCATAGAGTAATAATCTCTAGAGATAGACCATGCACTAATGAATTAACACTCATTGATTTATCTTCAGGATCTAAAATTGTTATCCTGACTGATTATCATCGCATAGGAATCCTCAAAATGTAATCAAGACGTACCATGGTTAGATGGCCATATATATATATATAGGGATCTAACTCAATAACGGTAGTTAGAGGAATCAATTATGTACAATTCTTATAACATTGATCCTTGAAACCAATTTCATAGTATGACCAATTGATAAGAAGGTAGTCAATGTCTTGGTGAATGGATATGTCAGTCATTCCACCATTATTGGGTTTTCTAGCCTGAAATCCACACTCAATAAACATTAAAATTAATTCCCTAAATCCCAACCAAATCCTCATAATTGGAAAACTACTAACTCGGTCTCAAGGAATGAACATCATTGATAAAAATATGTCATGACTTAACCCAATAGGGTCAAGCCAAAACTACCCCAAGCCCAGCTCCATAGGCCAAGGGGAGGTTACAACCACTAAAAGACATAACTACTATAGGGGCCATTTCCTAATTACCTTTATACATGATCCCAACCATATTGATTCAAAAGATTACATGAATAATAATAATAATATGAAACATCTATAAAATAACCATGCATGTTAAAACACATATGGAGTAAAAGATTATGACAATGTAAACTGAAAATTAAAGTGGATAATACACACCCATCCAGAAATATTTACCTAACTAAAAAATTAGAAAAATAAATTCTTGGGAGGGATTAACTTCATATTTTCAATCCACGACCACCGTACTCGGTCAAATAAACCAGATATACCAACACACCCATGTAATTTCTACTGAATTTTCTATCACCTTCATAAGAAATGACACTTGTAGTAAAATCCCATGAATGGGTAACTATATTCATACCCATTATGACTCCCTAAAAGCTGAAGGTGGAGCTGTAGGATACATGATAGGCATATATAGTTAAACCCAAATCAATAATGTAAGAAAATCCTACGGTATGGATTCAGATATATATAAATATATATTCAATAAACAATCCTAAATGATAGATAAATGGAATCTCTATCTCAAATCCCATCCCAGGAGAGAGTTATATCATTTTCAAATGTCCATCAATGATGCTCATCATCTCATGCGTCTATCAGAAGAGTCATCCAAATAAAGACACACCTCACCATTTTAATGCACAGTTTTGGGGCACAATTTGTTTGTGGACCAATGCATTGGATCTATAGTTGGGTTTCACTACATAGTCTAAATAGGACTCATTTAATATCCTAGAAAAATTTTTCCACTCATGTAATCAATAGAGGACCCATGCCCTGCCTAATAGGTGTTCCACTCAAGTGGTTGAGGACCCATTCCCTACCCAAAAGGAGGGTTCCACTCTAACACTCAAAGGCTGATGAACTGACTTCATAGGAGGGTTCCACTTAGTGCATTGGAAGAGAACCCATGCCATGTCTCATTATGAGGGTGCCACTCTAATGGGTGACCAAGGACCTATTTCAGGCCCCACTGGATGGTTCCACTCGGGTAGCGGATAGAGGACTCATGTCCTGAATCCACAATAGGGTTCCACTCTTATAGTATATTAAAGACCCATGACCAACCTAGAAGGAGTGTTCCACTTAGTTAGAATTGAGAGGAACCATTCCCTGACTCTCCAAGAGGGTGCCACAATAATAGTTTCTTTGATGATCTTATCCAATCACTGCAATCATCCAGTATCTCCTAAAGAAGAATCCCACCAATAACATCTCACATCATATACTAAAATCCATAAAAATTTATATCATTCCACTCTAGGTGTGAAAAAAATCAGGATAGGATACTCACAGGCCAAAATAAAATTCCAAATGAAGAAGATACCAGAGGTATAAGTTTCCTCAAAAGGAAAGTAGTGGAACACATGTTGTAAGAGGACCCACACGACATGTGGTCTTCCTCCAATGTTTGGTCATGTCCCTTCCAGTACATGGATTATAGTCCATGAAACCTTTCATGGACTATATAGGGACTACATGACATGTCTCATTCACCTAGGTTCATGTACCTACTCCTGGGTATGTCCATAAAAAAACTTGTTTGTGCTTGTGTAATTTGGTACATGGAATGTCCTTCTGCATGGGGTTATTACCACATGCTCTGAGACATGATATATCTACCTATGTAGGTTCACATAGAATATATCCAAGAAAAATGGTGGTTTATCCTTACCTTTTTTCAAAACCCTGGCATCGTAGTCATAGGGGTAAAATGCAATGTGTGTTCATATGAACTACACGACCTCCAGTTGTGGTTTTATAGAAACTCAAATCCCAGACTAATTATCCAAGATCCATGAACTCCTCTTTAAATCCTACCTCTAGGACACCCTAAATCTAATTAATGTATCTCCCTTTGTTTTTTCCATCCATCTAGTAGCTGAAAATCATATTCCCACTGATCTATCCCTATCCCATAAGCCGTGTACACCTCCTATTCAATGCCAAAACCGCTTGTGATCTCAAATACATAACCCTGATTCATCAACCCATTATTTTACTGATAATCCACCATGAATTCGGGGTTTTGATCATGCTTGATCCCATCAGGAAATTTTTGAATCGTGAACATTTGATTCAATGATGAAGAACACAAATAACAGAGGGATGGAAATAAAAAACTAATGTGAAACAATCACTTTACAATATTTATTTTCCAACTAATACAAAATTTAGATGTTCGAGGTGAAAAAAGCATAATAAAAAATTGAAAATAAATTCACACAAACATGTGAAAGCTCAAATTGAATGGATATCAAATAAATAGTATGAACATGCTCAATAATGTAATAAATTGGGGGTAGGATCCAAAAATTGATAAGTCCTACCATGATTCAGATCATTCGTCAATGAAGAACACACTCACTAATGAATGAGTGGAGTAGGTGTGTTCAATACACCTTGAATCACCTAGATTCGGAGTCTCATTCTCATTTGATATCAATTCTCCATCTGAGGGTGGAAGGAATTTCCTCTCAATAAACCCATGGTTATGAATATAACCCAATAGATCCACCATAATAGTGTACTTATTGTGGATTTATTTTTATGTCATTTAATAAATTAATTAAATTTATTATTTAATTGATAAACCAAATATATGTTCAATGTTATCTTTATCTGAACATTTCACACCAATCCATTTTAGTTTATATAAAGGAAAAACCTTGTTTTCCAGAGTCAACCATGGACTAATATTTTCAATATATGACTATGTTTAATAATTTTCTCATTTCATTTTTGAAATTGTTTGTGTGTGATATAAAAATATTTAAAATATTTATAAAATCAATTATGGGAATAGCAGGCCTTGGAATCGCACTATATCTCAGCACCTATATAAAATAATATTTCTATATATATTCCAAAGTCATCCAATGAAAAATGGGGTCTCTAACATCATTTTTTTCATATTAGTTTGAGTGATCTAATTCAAGGTGGTTCTTTTTTTAGTATCATATTATTTTTCTCCATTATTAATATGTTGTTTCTAGTCTGATGATACTCTTAAGAACATGTTTTAGATACTAGAGTTTTAGTCAATAAAAATTTCAGGTGTACTATAAAGTCATTATTTTTGTTAATATCCCTTGATTCATAGCCTTTACCAGTTGATGTGTATCCCTTAGAGTGTTCTTTAGTTCCATTTAACATTCATGTTAGGGAAGGAATTTAGTGTGGGGAGGATATATATATATCACAATTCCCTTTATGATTATCCAATATGGTTTTGGGTTTTTTGTATAAGTGTGATAAAATATTTATGATTTTTTATAGATTTGTAGATGTGTTTCTATTATATTGGGTATCAAGACTTTGGTAATGTTGAGGATGTGTGTTTTGGTGTAATTTAGATATGTATGGGATACCATCATTGTACAATATTGTTTCTATATGAGTTGAATATTTCAAAAATAATCTCAATATCCCACTAAAGAATAGGCAAGATTTTGATTTTATATTCGGAATTGAATTATGAGATTTGGATAACCTCAAAAGGATGTTTTTAGGCATTGGATGAGGCTCGAGAGGTGCCTTATGTGTTTGTATCAGGAATTGAAATCCTCTTTCCCTGAACCCAATCCTCTTATACCACCATTATAAGACCTTGTGGCATTAGGAGTTAAAAATTTTAAAGGAATTTGAATTTTCATTTATTGAATGGGTTATATTTTTATTGGAGATTCAGAATAGATTTCTAAGAGTTGGAACAACTTAAAGGGACATTTTTAGACAGGGAATGAGAGTTTTGATGTGCCTCTCGTGTACTTATCATGACTCAAACTCACTGTTCCATGAACCTAGTCATATTAACCAGTGTTTATATTATAATACCTTAGTTTCCTTCATTGTACACACTAGGGTCACATATAATAATAATTATTTTCCCCATAGGCCAACAAATGTTATTTATAGTGTTTCCTATGTTTATTTGTACACACCTAGGTAAAATTCCCAGGAGGTCACCCATCATGATCACTACTCTAGAGAAAACCTAATTATCTAAGGAGTTATAATCCATTAGGGTCCCTAAAACAATAGTTCACTTTATTAACATGGGTAGTAAAGTTAATCTATTTTAACACATTAACTTCCTAGGGTTTTACATTCAGTCTCACTTGGAGCACAATATCCTTATTATGGACCCTACATCTCAACCCATCTTGTACGACTGCACTTCTAGCTAGGATCATGCTCTAATACAAATTTTTACAAACCAAAATCCCCTGATACATTAACCTGGTCATCTAACCCATGGCCCCCCTACAATACCTTGGACACCTTATTAGCACACCACATGCAAGTACACATTAGGTTCACTTATAATACTGATGACCATCCCCACAATCCAACACATGTTATTTCTAGTTTTCTTTTTTCCTTATAATTAACCATGTATTTCATTCATTATTACGAAATTTTTTCTATAAATATATATGTTATAAATCAATAAAATCCACACCATAACCAAAAAGGATAAATTTATTTGGAAACAATGATAAAAAAATGGTACAATAATGAACTATATCATTTCCCAATAATTTCTTTACAACTAAAACCTTTCATAGACTAAACAGACATAGAAAAATTATCTATAACATGAGGAAGGGAAACATACGAAATAGTTAGCTTGGATTCTCATTATGGGTAAACATAAGAGATATTAATAAACAATCATAAGTGAGGATAATATAAGAAGAAGGTTATGATATCATGAGCTTATGATTATAAAATCACATCCACCAATTCATAGATTATAATCATGAAACATGACATAAATATTCGTCTATCAAATGATATAAGATATAAGAGTGTGGAATCGTCAATAATTAATAATGAGAAATGAAAACATATCATTTGAATAATAAATAAGTTTTCATAATATAAAAAACAAAATAATTTTTTTCCATATCCATGGATCACTACCACGACTTTCATGGTGTATTGGGTTCATTCCCCCATTTGATTATTTCCTCAATCATCGTTCACACCCAAGAAAATATTTTTGTACAAAGTCCCTTATTAAACTAGTTCCACTCCCCATTATAGTACTTATTATCTATTGAGATATCTATATTTACCCAATTCATTATTAGGATATAAAATTTCTATCCCATCGATCATGTAATGAAAACCAAACATAAGTGTTTCATAACATCATAAAATATTCATTATATCATAAAATCGTAACTCACTGAAAAGATGCAGGTTTCATAAAAACTTCATCATCATCATCATAAATAATAAATATAAAAATATACATTTTATAATTGTATCATATCCCCAATAAATCATATGAAACATCAAATGATGTTATTAGGGATAGAAAAAAACCATTAAAATAGTACAAGAACATTTCTTGAGGGAAAACTAGTTTTCATTGGAAATCACTTATTTATATTTAAAAAAATTATAAAATATTAAAAGATCCATTTTATTTGAAAATTAAAAAATAAAAAATACAAATAAATCTTTAAAGAAAATATTATTCATTATGGTGAGGAAATTCATTCATGTGGTGTATGTTGAAACAAACCATCCTTTCAATTTTTTGGGAAAAATTCAAAAGTAAAACATTTGAAAAATGATAAATTAATAATAAAACATTTTAAGTAAAATTTGGTTAAAATTTAATTTATAAAATATTTTTATAATAGTTATAAAATCTTGAAAATATATTAATGGAAATATGAACAAGGAAGAAAAGATTCACAACTGATGTGGAAAACATGGTTGGCTTTACATTAAAAAATGCTTTCGATCTCTTGAGTAATTAAAGAGAAATAAATTGGAGGAAGGAACTTAATGTCTATACAATAAATATGATAATAAAATAAATAATATTTTAGATATATGTATCATATAATTTATTATTTTTATATTTAATCATACACAATCCTAATAGAATTGAGGTTGTAACATAAATACCTTACATAAAGTCTACCTTACATCATAATTTATCTAAATTAATGTATATAATATTTAAAATAATTATAATTATATAAAATAAATATAATAATATCTAACATACTATAAATTTTTAATTTATAACATCTTATCATCTATTCATTACAATATTTCATTATCATTGTCATATCATGCAAAAACTGATTCATTTTTTATGTATGTCTTGGTTCGGCAGTTATGGTCCGTCTAGATGATCATGGTTCCATCATATATATAATTTTAATATTGATATAAATATCATATAAACTCATTATATACATATTTATAATTATACATATAAATAAAATATGAAATATGAATTGCTTTGTTATATAAAGAATTCAGTCCATACGTAAACACGAATAATGATTCCATTTTTTAATGGATGAAATGAAAGAATAGTAAATATTAATTGAACTTTAAAGAATAATAATTATATAATAAATATAATATATACTCATTAAATCTAATATAATAACCAACCCTTAAATATGGATATGGAAAATGAATCATATAACCACATGGAGGTGGTAGTCCAAACGTATTCACGAGCGATACTTTCCTATCTCATTTAATTGAGAAGAGGTGGTGAAGTTATTTCCATCATGATAATAACATATTAGTATATTGATGATATATTATACAAATTTTTTATGGATAGTAAAGGTTTGGATGAAGTAGAGGAAAAACTAAATTAAAAGATATTGGTTAAGACCTATACCTCATCTTTTAGTAACCTCTTTTGTATTACTTCTTAATCCATTAAGGATTCATATTTGGAGAAGACCAAAATATATAGGTTGAAAAGAAGGAATATAATATGGATTTTCATCAAGGGTTTTATTATCTAGTATTCTCAAAATATATGAATAATGGGGAATAAGTGGTTCCCATTTATAAGTGAGGGAGGGACACACATGGAATTTATTAAAATATTTCTACAATATAAGATCACATTTATGAGCAAGTAGCTCGAAATGGAAATATATTTGAAGTTAGGATAAGGTAATTTTGAAATTTCTTCTAAAAATAACAATTTTTTTTGGTAATCCTACCCTTATCCCTTGGTTTAATCCCTGGTAAAACCGTTTTATCCTTAACCATGGTAATGAAATTTTATTGTTTTCACTATTCAATATAATCAAATGATAAGTTAACACTATTATATTATATTAATTATGATAATTAAAAAAATTATTACATTTTAGTGGACTACATTTCTATAAGTTACATAATTTAATTTACAATAATCACACTACACAAAAAAAACCCATTTTAGAAGAAGGAATATTTATGAATAAAACATAATTTACTTAGATTCATTTCCTTGTAACAAACATAAAATGGATGTTAAAATATATTATTGAATATATAATATTTAAATTTAATTTAAACCATTAATAATATTGATTAATTTAATTTATTAAGATAAAAACATTGTGCGAGCATAAAATTAGTTTTTAGAGAAATTTGTTTTGAAGTGAAAACATTAACTTTTATAAAAAAAAGTATGATGATCATTATTATGTAAATAATTATATAATTTATAATTAAGTTATACTTATGATAATATATTATAATATTAAAATCATACAGTTACCTTTTCCTTAATATAAATTACATTTTTTATGAAAATCTGTTTTTTCCACTATTTAGAGACCATAAATCTTTTTAGAAAAATCCAAAACAATTCAACCTTAGCTAACATTGTCGTTATAATTTAGAAAAAATACTAAAATAAAATTACTAAAAATGGTATAAATTAATCAAAATATCTAAATGAAGAAAATTTATAAAAACCATTTTTTAAGAAAATATATATTTTTATTATATAATGAATTTATAGAAAATAAAGAACATATTTATTGTGAATTAATAAATAAATTTTAATTTTCAAAAACATTAGATATATTATTTATAAATTAGTCATTACTATTCATACCTACTAATTTAACATATAGGTTGTAGTAGTTTTCTATACCAGTTCATATAGATTCAGGGTGGTGTGTAGGGAAAGATATTGAATAATTCATGTTTTACATAAATATAAATACATATATAATCATAGGTTGTTATAATATAACCCCATTAAAATGAATTGTTATCTTGAAATTTCATCACTCTCATACAAACAAATCAAGATATCTCAGATTCATCACATCCAATGATCCCAATTCAACTTAATTAAATTTATAATTCCACAAAATAACATTAACCAATTGGGTAGTGTTATTTAATAAAATATTATCTCTATGATCAATAATTATATTAGTTTTTATTCATTTTAAATATCCTGATCTAGTGGTATATCCTCTGATTTTGGTATATGTGATGTATGAGGTATGTACTTTCTTAAAATATATACATTGAACACATCATGAACTTGATAGAGGTTTGGTAGGAGTACCAAGAGATAAGAAACCATCCTAATCCAATCTAGACTCTCTAAAGGAAAAATATAACTAGGTATAAAATTTACCTTCTTTTTGTATCTCATAACCTTCTTTCTTGTGGTAATTTATAATAAAACCTTCTCACTAAATTTAAAACCCATATCTTAGAGATAATTTTCATTATAAATCTTTCATCTACTCTCAGATTCATTAATGTGTATTTGAAATCTTCTATCCGTCTCTACCATTTACACAGATATCTAAATTCCCAATATCTTTTTTCTCTAAATTCAACTTTTTATGTTATAATTTTTCACTAATTTCCATAGAGATATTCTTACGAAGCCATATAAATTATTTAGTAAAGTTATTGAAGTAAGAAAAATCATCTAGAAGAAGGTGTTGATCCAAACCACATTTGAAATCAAGAGTAAATGATTTCAATATACCTGCTAGGGATTTAATGGTTCCCTCAAACTGACCATCTATTTGAGGATGAAAGACAATTCAGAAACACAATTATGTATCCAAAACATAATGAGGCATTTCCCAGAATATCAAGATAAACCTTAGATCGTGATCAAATAAAATAAAATATTCTATTCCATATATTTGTATCACTTATTTAATTTATATCAAATAAATTTTATCAATAGTGAAATATTATTTGATAGCAATGAATTGTACTGAATTCATAAGTCAATTGACTACAAAACAAACAGTATTATGACCTTGAGATGTTTTGAAGATTCTCACAATGATATCCATGGTGATGTTTTAACATTTTCATTATTGTATGGGTAATAGTTTTAACATTCCCTTATAATTTGGTCTCTTATCCATAAATTTATAACATACCAATTATTGATATACATACTTCATAATATCTCACTTTATTTTTTCCAACCCTGAAATTCACCTTCAAATCTATATGCATCTTCATACATCCAAGACGAATAGATAATGATGAGCTATGAACTTATTCCAATAGTTAACAATTCAAGTTAGGTATTTATGGTATACATATTTACTTCCAAAACCATTTCATTCAATCACAATCATGGTTGTACTTGGGAATATTTTTATCTTTTTTTCATCTCCACATCCTCCTTTTATGCCTTTTTAATATTCATATCGATAGATTGTTGAACACCCATTTGAGAAAGATAGTATTTCTACTCATCCTTTATGATCTTAAATTCCATAATTTGATACTACATAAATATTGGAATCTTTTCTATCCTCATCATAGATAAGTTGGGATGATTATTTCAACTCAAACCATTAGTCGTCATTTTTTCTTTCACTGGGTGGTAATTTATTGATAAGTAATTAAATTTTTTTAACTCCAACCATATTATTTAGTTCATATTCAAAATATTTTAGTGTGAATATATAAGTTCAACCTTCATGATTAGTATATATATAATAGCTGTCTCCATGAAAGTAATGACTCCAGATCATCAATGAAAAGATTATTGATGATAACTCTAAATCGTAATTCATTTTATTTTTCTTATGAACCATTGATTGGTCTGAGGAATAATATTTCATAATGTTATTATTCATAAAAAAACACCCTAACCTATTTTTTTGATGAATCCTTGTAAATAAAAAACCTATTATGTTATATGGTACTGTGATCATAGGTGTACGTACCAACCTTCTATTCAGTTTCATGAAATTTTCTTCACAGTCATTATTTCAAAGGAACTTAACTCCCTTCAAAGTTAACATAGTGAGTGCATTATACAGTTGTGATAAATCCATCACAAAACACCGATAATAATTGTCCAATCCACAAAAACTATAGATCTCATTAATATTAATTATTCTGGACTAATTTTCAATAACATCAGTTTTTGATGGATCTACTAATATACCCCCTCTTTAGATTATATGACACAAAAAATGAAAATTTATGTAACCAAAATTCACACTCGTTAAATTTTTCATTCAACTTATTATTGTTCATGTTATGTAATATTGTCCACAATTAATTTTTATTCTCTTAATTGATCTTGGAATAAATAAGAATATCATCCATAAAGACTACCAAAAAATGATCCTGGTAATATATAAATTATAAATTAAATAAAAACATAAATAATGTGGGGAATTATTCATACTAAATGGCATGAATATTAATTTATTGGCATCATACATTGATCAAAAGGTTGTATTGGGAATGTATTTAGATTTGAAACTCAATTTTTAGTATCCACACCAAATAGAAATCTTGGAAAAATATTTAGATCCTCATAATTGATTGAATAAATCATCAATATTGGGAAGGTGAAACTTATTCTTGAATGTGATCATGTTAAGTTCCTAATAATTAATGAAATTTTTCATTGATTCATATTTATTCCTAAAAAAAATTGGTCCACCCTATGGTGTCGCATTTGGTAGAACGGATCACATATAAATATTCTCCTACTGTTACTTATTCAATTATTTCTACTAAATTGGGTTCATTATATATAGTCTTTGAAATAGGTGTATCACAAAGTATGGGATTTTTTGAGAACTAAAATTCACAATTCAGAGGAAGACTAGGTAAATATTTTACAAAAAAATCAATAAAATATCATAAAATAGGCATATATTTTATGGTTTGGTTATCCCTTACCATCTAACATAAATACCTATTTTAATTTTAATCATGACGCATGGAATAGATTTAATTTCCATTATAAATTCATATTTAACCTCACACTTATCAAAAATAGAATGTTATTTTGAATATAAAATGTGACATCCCATCTGTAAAAATTTATATGTTATTTAAATAAATAAATTTATTCGATGCCCAAAATTACATAAAATTCATCCAGAGAAAGAATAAAATGATTTATGGGGTGCACATTCCCTCAAACATTAATTGGGTAATATTTATAGACTTGATATTTGATCTTCATACCATTAATATTTTATACTATTATTTCAAAATCTATTATATGGAAGCATTTAATTATCATACATATATATTATATCTTAAGAAGTGGATATTCATTATATTACACAAATAATTTCCCATTGATTATATTAGTTTCGTTTCATTGTAATCTTAGACACATCAAAAATGGGTTCATGAGTGAACTCCATCAGATCAAACCAAATTCTTTACAACTAGAACCCTAATTAGAAATATCATAAATAATATCTCTCTTCATAACATTGAAAATGGAAACATATGAAAGGGTGAGCTCAGATAATTGGTATGTGTATGAAAAAGATATATCAATGATCATATAATCATAACATGAGCTTATGTGTATGATAAAATGATAATAGAATTTGAGAACCATTACCTGCATGTCAAACATCATAATCACAAGTCATGTCACAAAGATTGGTAGTTCATATGACATGAATAAGAAAATAAAATACAATAATCCATGAGAGAATAACATTGACATAAGACATGGAATTATTTCATACAAATGAGTATATAAAATAATTTCCATAGTAGTCAAGGATTAATAAAAACGTTATTATAGTGGAATGGTTTCACACCCCATATCATCCTTATAGTCAAGGTCCACTCCTAGGACCATTTTAGTGGAAAAAGTCCCTCACCAATCTACATTTACTCCCTATTATAGTCCTATCTATCTCATTAGATATATATAATCACTCAATTCCTTAGAGAGAAATATATATCCTACATGTCACATAATGAAAATCAAAAATATGTGTATAACATGATCATAAAACAATCATCATATCTGAATCCATTAAACGAAATTGGATTCATAAAATTTTTATGATATCATAACATATGGAATAGAGACAAGTTTCATAATAATTTAATCATTTCATCATATCATATTTTTTGAAAATAAGTGGGTTTCATAAGAATTTCATCCTGGAATAATTCTTGGTATACAAATGGGTTTCATAGACATATTTTTGATCATAAATATAAAGAATAAAAATAAATACTAACAATTTTATCCTTGGATCATATCTACATTAAATCATAGGTAAAATTAACATGTTCCATCTAACATGGAAATTATTTTAAAATATCATTTAAAACATTTGTTGAGAAAAATATCATTTCAACTTTGAAAATCACTTTTTAAAACATTAATAGAATTTAAAAATATTTTTCTTTGAAAATAAATTTGGAAAATTATAATGGAATCTTCAAATCATTGAATTTTCATGATAGTTGATAATATTTTTCATGTATTGCACATTAAAACAACTATTCCTTTTATGTTTTCATTATAAATCAAAAATTTTATTTTTCAAAAAATTATATAAAGATTCATTCTAAATGATTTTTAAAAAAAATTAAAAATGGGTAAATATTAATTTAAAAAAGTTATATAATGTTAAAAATAATATTGGTAATAGTTTTAGAAACATGAATATGGAAGAGAATATAATTTTTCATCAAAGAGAGAAATAATGATTTTTCTATAAAAACATTATTTTGACATCAAGAGTATATACATGAATAATAATGATTTAAAATAATTTATGATAAATACATAGATATAGTGGAATAAAATTAATTTTTTTATATTTTGTTCATAATATTTCAAAATTTGAAAATTAATCATAAATAATACTAATAAACAAGGAGATTGTAACCTAAAAATATTACAACTTTGTATACCTTTTTAAACATTATACCCCTGAAATAAAATATATAATCAAATGAAACTTTTAAATATAATTAAAATAAGTGGGTTAATTATAGAACATTTTAAGGGTAATTATATATATTTCATGACATAAGATAGGTTTATAAACTAACTTATATCCCAAATAAGGCAATTAAATATAAAAAACTCTCTTACCTTAAGTATCTACATCCTTTATATATGTTAGATCCTCATATATAATAAATATAGTTTTATTATAACTCTTTTAAATAAACATACTCAAATCATAGAATATATTATTTACTTATATATTTTTATCAACCATTTATTGATAATTCTTTGTTAAAATATCTTTTTTTGGTCATAATTGCATCGTTTTACATGTATGTTATCATTCGGTGCTTTTGGCCTCTATAATTTGATTTTGATTCCATAATATCAATAATTTTAAACATGATATAAATATAATATATCTTTATTATATATATATATATATTCATATTCATCCATAAAATTAGATATAAAAAATGGATCACACCATTTTTTGAGACGATAGGTCGTACGTACGCATGAACATTATTTCCATTTTTTGACGGTGGAATGAAAGAATTTTAAATGATAATTAGACTTTAAATAATCTTTATGATTTCATATATATCACATATATTAATCAAATTTATACTTATTACTTTTTATGTAAATCATAAATGACAAAAAAATCACATCGCTTCAGGAGGAGATAGTCGGTCGTGCACACAAACTATGTTATCTTATCCCCCACATAATTGAAATTTAAAAAAGGTAATATGTGATTCTATATTTTTAGAAGTATAATTATGTTAAAAATATAATTTATATTAATTATATCCATTATCATACTCAACCATGATATGTTCTTATAGCAAATGAATCACATCAGTTCACAAAGTGGTAGCCCAACTGTACACATGATCAACGTTATTATTTACCATTTGAGGGAAGATGAGATGAATATAGTTAACAACCTTAATATAATAAAATTTCATTACATATAAGATAATTAGGTTATTATATCAGCATGATATAACAATATTTGAAGGAGGTGGATGATGAAATAAAATAAAAATTCTTGTTAAAGAACACTACCTCATCTTTCGGAAACCTCTTCAAGTTTACCCCAAAACACTTCATAGGATGGATTTATGGTAAAACTAATACATATAGAATATGAGGTAGTAATTGATTATGTTATTTGGGTATTTATTTTTTCAACATTAGGTTTTATAATTGTAAACAGTAGAGGAGAGGTGGTTGCCTTTTATAATTGGGGGAGAGGACACACTTGGATTTTTTTAAATGAAATAGGTGTACCCATGTATCTATCATTCCAAAAATCTTAAAAATATAAATTTATTGATAATAGAAGATAAAATGTCTATATATTTACATAAAATATTAATAGGATAAATTTTTAGATCATTTTTACCAATTTTTTTAACCCTAAGTAAACCCATTTTCAGCTTAACTGAGGTAATTAAGTTTTACTGTATTCACTCTTTATTATGGTCAAAAATGAAGTTGAAAATTTCAGAAAATATAAATAATTATCACTAAAAATATTTAACTTATTTTTATAAATTACATTCACATAAGTGGAAAATTTAAATTTAAAATGAAACCCACCGACTATAAGAAAATTTGTTTTACAAAGAGAAAATTTTCATAAGTATCAACTATTTTAGTATCAAATTTCAATATGAAATTGATACTAATGACTTAAATTATATTAATAAATAAATAATTTAACTAATTTACCTATTTATAATATTTTAGTAAGATATATAAATGTTTCACTGATTTAAATGAAAAGGAATTTTTCAATAAGAACATTATTTTCCCTATTCATTAAAAAATTAAAATTTTCTAAAAATTCCTAAATTTTACTCTAATGTAATTTTGTTATATTTATTAAAAAAATATTCATTTTTCAAATAAGTTTTCTAAATTTTTATGAATTTTATTTAATTTTTTATCAAAAAAGGTAATAAAATGAATTTTCTAAGAAAATATATCTTTGAGAAATATAAAGGATTTAGTGAAATTTATGTACTTTTTTATCAATATATGTTATTTTTATAAATCCATTATACTCAATTTTAAAAATTTATTTATTATTATTTATACCTCCATATTTAATGTCTAGGTTATAACGGCCTTGTTTAAATAATTTTTTTAATTATAAATTATAGTTTGTTAAAACTCAGTGTAGGATGTAACATAAGATATTGATGAAACTCATTATTTTATAAAATATATGCTATCAAAGAAATTAAATTTTTTGGATACAAATATGTCATAAAATCATGAACTATAACATTATACCCCCCTAAAAATCAATTTCTCTCTTGAAATTTTATCAATACACTACAAAAAATTTAGGATAATTCTACCTCATCACATTCTCATATTTACAGGTTACTTTCTCATGTTGATAGCATCACCAAAAAACTTTATCCATGTGAGTGGATTTTTTTCTCATCACTGCCTCTCTATAATCCAAAATCTCCAACGAATTCTCCTCAAAAGATAAGTCTTTCTCAAGTGGCATGTCTTCTGAGTTTTGTTCGTGTGATGAATAAGGCATGAACTTCCATGAGAGAGATACAAGAAACTCATCTTGGGATTCAAATAGGTTTAGTAGAAGAACCAAATGGTAATCTTTAAAAGGATTAATATGTATAGATCTCAACTTCCCTTTATTTTAAACCATTTATCCTTATTCTGTGAATAAATTCTAAATAACACATTCTCACCATGTTCAAATTATAGATCATGTTAATGATTATAAAAAAAATATTTCGACATTGTGTTTCACTTATGGTTTACTGAAAAGTTTTAACCCTATCCACCATTTCATCATCCAACACTAGTACCAATATATTTCATTCTCAAACTCCATCCCTATACTTTATAGTTCTACAATTATTTCCATATAGGGGTTCATATGGATCCACATGAATATTCGAGTGAAATATATTATTTTATAAAAAATAAACTAGAGGAATGTTTTTATCACAAACAAGATATAGATAAAAAGAAAAATATATCAACATATCCTCTAGGTTTTAAATTTATATCTTATAATGGCCATCTATCTGAGGATGATACCCAGTGATGAAACTGAACTATGTATCATGATTTTCTTAAATACTTTGAAAGAACAACAAGGTAACCCTATGATCCTAATAAAATATAATAAAATGTGGTACTCTATGAAAAATTCTCACATCCTTAGTGTATACCCTAAAAATATAATCCAAATAAAAATATTCTATGATATAGATGATGTGCGCAAAATTGGTAAATAGATAGACTATAAACCATATAACATTATTCCCTTTATATGTTTTTGGGAGTTTGAGGATAAAATAATTGGTGACGTTTTCCCATTTCCATTCTCGTATTGGGAAAAAAATTTAACATCCCCTTAGATAATTTTATATCAGCCTTAACTTTCTTACATAACAAGCGTTGAGATACTTACTCATAAATATCACTCTTCATTCAATCAAACCCAAAAATACTATTTCAAATATATATACATATTCATACTTATAGGAAGAATATATAATGAAGAACTATGAGCCTCTTTTAATAGAAATATCATTAATTAAGGTATGGAAGGAACACATACACAATTATAGAACCTTATCATTCCATCATTATCATCGTTAAAATCAGAAACATTTCTCACATTTTTTTCAGCTCCATATCATTATTTTTCACCTCTTTTATCCTCACATGAATATATAGTTGAACAGTTTTTTGAGAATGATGATATTTATCCCCTTAATTCAATACTTCAATATCCATTCATTGAAAATCCATAAATATATGATTTTTTACTTTCAAAATCGATAATCTCTTATGATCATATTGACTCAAATGAAAAGTCACCTTGCTCGTTTTCCCATGGTGTTAATGTATTGAGCAGTCATAATCATTATTTAGATCAAACCACCTTATTTTGTGCATATTCAACTCCATATATGTGAATATATACTTTAAACTTTTGTGATTATTATACATATCACACACATTTCATTTTAAGTATAATGAAACAATATCTTTAGAGAAAATATTACCATAGAATACTCCAAATCCTGATTTGGGTAATTTTTCTCATTAAAATGCAATTTTCATGTGAGATTATATATAATCCTATAAGTTGGTATGAAAATGATTATTAATAACTTCATAAATGCATTATTATAGGTGAAAAGGCTTTATCTAATATAAGGTAATTCAAGAATAGGTTCACTGATTAATCATCTCTTAATTTCCATAAACGTTTCCTCACATTCATTTTCCTAAAGGGACATAGATCACTTATGAGTTAAATTGTTTAGTGTATTAAATATTCATGATAAATTAGTAAAAAAACATTGATAATATCCATAGAAACAAAGAAAACATCATATCTTAGTCACCGTGGATGATCTGGTACAATGTTTGATAACCTTTATCTTTGATTGATCCATAGATATACCCTCTCATGTGATTATATGAAAGAAAAATAAAACCTTTTCCATCCAAAATTAACAAATAATTAAATTTGAATATATTATATCATTACTTAAGGTCTTCAGTGAAATTATAAATTGATATTCATGTTATTCCTTTATCTTAAAATATATGTAAATATCTTCAATAAAGACTACCACAAAGTGATCAAGGTAGTCTCTAAACACTCTTTTAATTATATCCTTAAATATAGAAGGGGATTAGTAGGACCAAATGGAATCAAAATATATTCATATTTCACAAAACTTATATGAAATTTTTTTATTTTGTATATCCTCCTTATTAACCCTCAATTTATGATATCCATCACAGAGGTCAATCTTAGAAAAGTATTGATGTCCTCATAATTGGTCAAAAAAATCATCAATACAGGGTAGATGATACTTGTTCTTGATTTTGATATTGTTCATTTACTGATAACAAATGAAGAGTTTCCTCAACCCATCTTTCTTCATTATAGAGAGAACAGTTAAACCCAAAGGTAACACAATTGGTGGAATGATTCCCTTCTCAATATTCTCTTGGAGTTGCTTCTTGAATTCTTATAACATGGTCAAGAACATTATATAGGGATTATTTGAAATATTTGAGGCACTATGTATGAGTTCTATTGATAAATTAACTTCACAATTAAATGGAATAATATGAAATTATTCTATAATTTCATCAAAAAACTCCAACATGATAAACATATCATCAATGTTGAATTTCCCCAAAAAATATGAGATATACATCCCATTTTCATAAGAATAATGAATCATACAATTGATATGATTTATATAAGAATTTCTGATTTATCATCACTCTAGTATAGGATCAAACATTGCTTCCCTTCCTTGATAATTGATATTGGATTTATATAGTGAAATAAAATCAAGGTCTAAGAGAACAAAAAATTCAACCTGTGGGAATATAAAAATATTTGAAATAATAACATCCCCACAAACCACAATAAGAGAAGAACCATTGATACAATATGTTATCATCATACCATTTCTGTTTTTTACTAATAATTCAACATATAAAAATTAGAGTGTAATTTTGATAACCTTATCATATTATTCATACAAAAATGAATGGGTGATTACAGAGACAAAGAAGGCATTATAAGTTCTAGAGTATATGGTAAGTGTACCTTTCAATATGATGTTATCGTAACCCTCATTAAAAATAATGATTTCATGAGATATACCTTTTTCGCTCAACATAAGATGTTGTTTTCATCATTCATCATTGTTAACCCTTTGATTTTGAAAATGGTTAGAGAAATTCACATTTTCCTTACACTTGAAGAATTGGTTTTTGGGTGGAGAATTATTTAGGGAATACTCTATATTCATATCATCATTTAACTTTTTACCATCACATCAGTAGTTGATTATTTGATGACCTTCTTTCCCACTCATAAAATATTTACTAGTCCCATTAAATAAATTTCCTCCATATTTCTTCTCAAACATTGAGAATAAAATAAATATAATCTTATTTTTTCTATGGTTTTTATATTTTCCATCGATTTCCATCTTTCTCTTCTTATCAAAACCATGAGATTGATACATGATAAGAAACTCCATTTCTACCATGATAGCTCATCGACCAATCACTTCATAGATTCTTAAGAATCTTAAGGATAATTACTTTAGAGACTTGGTATTAATCCACTAAATAATTTACCAACCATACCTTTTGATTGGATGATAATATCAGAAGCTCACCTCATAATTCTTGTAAAATTTTCTTCATAGGTACCAAAAGATTCATCATTCTTTTACTTTACCTGAAGAAATGCATACTCCATATTTTTAAGAATAATGCAAGGAAATTACTTGTTTAAAAATAATTTAATGAACATTACTCTATCTATGGATTCAATTTCTTCATATTTCATTGTATTCTTGATAAGAGTCCACCAGTGATCTATTTCACCTTCCAAATAGTAGACAACCAAAATGAATTTCTCATGATCTAAACACTAAAAGATAGAAAATATTTTTTCGATGGTTCTGGTCTATTTATATTAAAAAAGTTGGATAGAAGACTCACTGAAAGAAGGTGGAAATTTCCTCATAATGGATTCAACATAATACCCATCATGATTCATTGTATAAGAAATTTATCTGAATATATAAATGATATTTTTCATTAATACTCCAATAACATTCATTTTTTATGAAGTTAAATAATTTCATCTTCCATAAAATTCAGTATTAACATGATTTATTTGGGTTCCATCCATTAATTAAAACCAAAATTCATTGTGTGAGAAACACTAATCATAGTGGAAAACCACATAGTCATGAATAATAATTTTGTATATCTAAATAAATACATCTTACTTTAAATATATGACATTGTAGGTTTAAACTAGGTCATCCATGATCATCAAAAATTAAATTACTTTATAATGGTTCATAATGAAAATGTTATTTTACCAAAGCATATCTCTTAGGAGCGCCAAACTAGGGGTGTAGTCAAGCATATTTTCATGTTCTAGGGAATTACTAAGGGAATCTTGACACACATTTTATGAGATATTACCCCTAGGTATATCTATTCCAAAACCAATTCCACTTGTAGTATCAAGATAGTAATGTATTTCTAGGAAAACCATATTCCATTCATTATCATAACATAGGATGATTTTATATAATTAATATTATCCTTAGGGTTATAAAAAATATTTCCTCATCCTATTTTCCAAAGGTTTAACTAAATCTATCTTATGATACTATCAATGGTGACTATGAATTCCCATATTTAGAAATTAATTTTTTTAAAAATAATATTCATTATTTTACACAAATACACTCCAATGGATTATATTATTTTAGTTATTTCAGAAATATGGATCCTTAAAAAATGGTTCATATGTTAATTGCATCAACTCCCACTATGTTGTTCATAACTAGAATCTTAATTAAATATATAATACATAATATCATTCTTCATAACCAAGAGAAAGAAAACACAAAAAATAGTGAGCGCAAATTCTCAGTATCTGTAAGAGATATAGATATCAATGATTGCATGTGCATAACATGAGAATAATGGTATGATAACATGAAACAAAAATTGTAAAATCATACCATACATATCATGATAATAATTCTGAGTCAGGTCATTAATATTAGATGTTAATGAGACATGAATTATAAATGAATCAAAAAATGTAATCCATGATATAATAACATTGGAATAAGATGATAAATTATGGAATAAACATATTTATAAGAAACCATTTCCATATTATCCAAGGATAAATTCTAAGGATATAATATTGGAATGGATTCACACCCCCAAACTATCATAGTAGTCAAGGTTAACTCCTAATAAAAACATAGCAGAAAAACTCCCTTACTGAACTGGGATCACTCCCCATTATATTTATGTATTTTTTATAAGATATAAATCATTTACCAATGGATTATAGGGAGATATAGGTCTCACCGATCACCTAACGAAAATAATACATATGTGTGCCAAAATATTGAAAATTATTCATCATATCTGAATCCATGAAAGGTAATGGATTTCATAACTATATCATTATTGTAGGATCGAAATAATGATGTAGATGCTAAATATACAAGAGGGGGGGTGAATTTTAAACTTTATAAATTTATTTATACAAGGAAAGATCTAAGTTTAACAAAGTTAAACTTTGAAAATTCACTACACTTGTAACACCAATTGGAGAATTGGAAATATGGATCCGGAAAATATGCATTCGGAAAATGAAACTTAACTAAAGTTTACAATATGAGATTCTACCTTAAAGAGTATAGAATCTAAATGAATCAGAGTACAAGTGTAAGGAAATATAAGGTGATTATACTTTCCTTACAATACACAATGCAATAGAAAAACATGTGGTAAAACTACAAGTAACAAGATATAAGTCTTTTAACCCAAAGAGAAGGGTATCCAACAACCTTGGATAGAGGTCCCCTAATTTGTACTTTCAAGCAAGTCTGTCTTACCCACACAAGGGTAAGCCCTCGATACGAAGATCGGAATCTCTATCCTGCTATCCCCGCAAGCCCTCAACTTCAAGGTTGTTGGAACCTATGTCTTCCTCATCAAGGAAGCCCTCAAACTTCATGGAAGTCGGTACCTCTGTCTTTCTATCCCCGAAATCCCTCGAATGTAATCACCAAAATTCAGAGTCACACAAAGCAATCTGAACGAGCAGTTCAGTACGCACAAAGCATGAAAAACTTATCTCTCTAGAAAACACATTAATAGCGTGTGGTCTCTATAGTGATCAACTTTCTTATTGAGCTCTTTTAAATGAGCTCCTATTTATAGGCTCGGTTGTAATGATCATATCCCTCCTCCAATGGTCATATTTTCCTGGAATTTTATAGGGACCTTTACACGTGTCACTAAACCAATGGTTAATTAGAAACAGAATGGATGACATTATTTTATAACAAAACATGTGTAACTGAAAACACAACATCGTTTTATAATGAAAGAAGTTTAATTATAAGTAAAACTATAATTCATAATGTAAGTAAATAAAAGTTCGGAGTCTATCCAAAATGGAATTCGGAGTCTATGTTAAAGAAATGTTCCGATTCTGTTTTATAGGAATTCGGATCCTAAAATCTGTAGAAGTCCGGAGTCTGAATTTCAAAGGAAATTCAGAGTCTGGTTTCACCAGAGTTCAGAATCTGAACTTGAAGATCTCGAAGTCATACTAGTAATATTTTGGAGTCGAACTACATAAGATTTCGGAGTCGAACTCATGAAAGATCAGAGTCTAACTTCATAAGAGTTCAAAGTCGAACTCATGAAAGTTCGGGGTCGAACTACATAAGAGTTCGGAGTCGAACTCATGAATGTTCAGAGTCAAACATTATAAGATTTCAGAGTCGAACTCATGAATGTTCGGAGAAAGACTTCATAAGTGTTCGGAGTTGAACTCATGTAAGTTTGGAGTCGAACTTCATAAGAGTTCTGAGTCGAACTCATGAATGTTCTTATCTGGAATTCGGAGTGGAACTTCATTAATGTTCACATTCAGAATTCGGAGTTGAACTTCATTACAGTTCACATCCAGAATTCAGATCCTAAAAATAGAATACTCCAATTCTTGACATTATATGATTTCGGGGTTTTGGATATGAATCCGGTTTTTTTAATTAAGAAAAATATTTATATGTATAAGAAAATCTAGGTTGGGGTAAATTTCCTTAAAGAAGAAAATTTTCCTTATGGAGGTAAAATATAGATTTGCTTAAGTATAAGGTGTTTGTGATTTTCAAAACAAGAAGGAATGGAAAAGTCAAAAGGAAAACCTTATTCACTCAATAATTATACCATATCCTTTGGAAAATAGAAATCTTTCATAATCATTTCTTTATTTCATTATATCATATCCTGTGAAAAGTAGTGAGTTTCAAAATCATTTCACCAAGGTATAACCCGTGGAAGAAAAATGGTTTTCATAAACATATTTTCATCATAAATATAAATCACTCAGGGAAAGTATAATAATGGTATCCTTGGATCATATCCCAAGTAAATCATAGGTAACTTCAATGGATATAATCTCAGATGTAGAATTATTTTGAAAAATCACTTAAAACATTTATTGAGGAAAATACAATTTCAACTTTGAAAACACATTTTAAAAAATTAATACATTTTAAAAATACTTTACTTTTTAAAATAAACATTGAAACATATAAAGATATTTTCAATGAAATGATTGTTCATGAAGTCGGATAGTTTGGTTCATGCTGTAGAAGTTAAAAAAATATTCCTTTCACATTTTTGGTAAGAAGTGTAAAGATTTGGGTTTTTAAAAAAAATAATAATATTCCTTTTAAACAATTTTCTAAAAAAACACACACGTGGTTTATAATTAATTTTAAAAATATTGAGATAATGTTAACATTTTTATTGATAACATTTTTATAAACTTGGATATTTAATAGAAAATAATTTTTTATGAAAGAGAGAAATAATGTTGGTGTTTCCTTAAAAAACATTATTTTTATATCATGAGTAATTAATGGAATAATAATTAAATAAAAAAAATTTATTCATTATACATAAATATAAGATAATTAAATTCATGATAATTATTGAGATTTATGTCATAATATTTCAACACTAGAATCTTAATCATAAACAGTCCAAATAAATGAAGAGATTGTAACATAAAACTCTTACCACTTTGGGTATCTTTTGAATCAGAAGCTCCATGAAATAAGGGATTTAATAATTTATAATTTTTAGTATAATTAAAATAATTTTATTAATGATATGATATTTAAAGGTCAGATATATACACCTCATGAAATGGTATAGGTTCGTAACGTAAGGTTTTTCACAAAGAAAGAAATTTGAGGCAAAAAAAACATTACCTAAAGTCTCAAATTCCATCATATACATTTGAAAATCTTGTATTATAAATATATTTTTATTATAAATTTATTCCATTAAAATAACAATATTTATCATAACATATATTTTTTATTTATACACTTTTATAACTCGTATATTGACAATTATTCTTTAAAATCACTGTTTTGGTTAATAATTTCTTCAGTTTTCATACATGTTACCATTTGGTGATTTTGGTCCTTATACATGGATCATGGTTCCATAATCCCAAAAAATTATCCATGATATATATATATATATAATATATTTATTATACAAATATTTATATTCATCCATAAAATAGGAGATAAAAAATGGATTGCACCATTTACAGATACAGTTGGTTGTACGTATGCATGAACATTGTTTCCATTTTTTGATTGATGGAATGAAATAAACATAAATTATAATTAAAAATTAAATAAAAATTATGATTTCAAATATATCACATATATTCATTAAATTTATCCTTATTAACTTCCATGTAAATATTAAGTGATAAAAGAATCACATCACTTCGTGAGGAAGTTCTCCACCGTACACACGAATGACGTTGTCATATATCCCACGGAATGGAAATTAAAAAATGTAATATATGATGTTATATTTTCATAAGTATAATTAAGTTACATGTCACAAACCAAGCTAGGTCGCCACCCAACCCAGCACCCGACCCAGTCTATGAAAAGGCCCAAGGGGTTTTCCGGATCCCCACGGGCTGGAACAAGTTACCAGGTATCAAAATAAAACATTGCAACGATTTAACTGAATATATAGACATAAAACAAACAACAAGATGAATAATTTAAAACTAAAAACAGACAACCAGACAAGACCATAATCAACAATCAAAATTTATGTTTACAACTTGAACCCAAAACCTAAAGGGAATGACAATAAAGGAAAAACTGATAACACTAACTCAAACCTCCATGCACCATAAGGTGAAACAACTTCAAGCTACATTCACCAAACCAACACAAGGACTCCATTGACAACCCAAAACACCAATGTTGTGCATGATTTCTCAACCTGGAATACAAAAGAAACATGATCTACATATACACAAAGGTGTATTTAGGGTGTGATCTAAAATTTCAGCAGGATTCCACCAAGAAAAGGTTCTATGCACAATTATTAAATGACAAATACATTTTAAATTTAACAAAATAAAAATAACCAAGTGCTTAAACTATTTTAATGAAAACTGTTTCTGAGGAAAAACTACTCTAAAAGGAAAAAAACATAAATTAATACACACACACACACACTTTCTTGGTAACCCAAACATCACACCGTGTGCCGATGGTGAGCGCAAAGCAAAAGAGGAGCACAAAACATGGGAGAGGCTCTAAAGATACTAGAAAGATGTGGGACCCTAAAACATCATGTCTCGGTGAACAATGGTATAGGAACACAACAATATATGTTCTCATGCACGATCCACTAGTAGGGAAACACATCCATAAC
Source organism: Viscum album (assembly GCA_963277665.1). Lineage (NCBI taxonomy): Eukaryota > Viridiplantae > Streptophyta > Magnoliopsida > Santalales > Viscaceae > Viscum > Viscum album. Next base: position 672,013,887 of record OY728126.1, read on the forward strand.
CTAGTGGTCTCCAAACATCATCCCAAAGTTTAGTTAGAGTTGTAGTCGTCAATCCAGTTAAGTTAAATCGGGCCAATGCCACTTCTCTAGCATTAGCACACTAGTCCTAGTCCACCCACTATGTACCCATGATTCCTATTTGTGCTAATGTGATTCAGAGTTCATGTCATATTCCATAATCATATATTCAAACCAAACAAGACACTATACACACCAAAACCACAATTTGCACACACAAAATCCATTTGAAATAATACGCACTCTAAAACATCCTCCAAAAAAGTTTCACTCCATGGATATAATTTAATAAATGATTGAAAAAAATATATTAAAAAATGTACAATGTGTATCACAAGACCTTGCACATAAAACAAACATGAAAACATATCCTTTTAAAGGCCAAAGGCCCAATACTACAACACTCGACCGGATTTCTCATCCCTAACAACCTTTAATAAATCAATTTCATGATCCCTAAAATGACCTTGAATGATGAAACATAAAACACGCATGGAAAAATTTCAATTTCATATCCAAATACAACTCTAAAATTAAATACTTACTCAATGATACCAAAAATGGTTTTTCGCACCACACCAATAATTTAGTAATCCATTTGAGTAGTTTAAAAAAAATTAACAAACGAAGTAGTAAATATTTTTACTAAAGATACACCCAATTTCATTTAAAACGACACTTTAAAACCATACACACATCATGACCTTATAAAAACATGATCCACACCACCAATATCATTCAATTAACCATTCTGACAATTTATAAAAAATTGTCCCAAGAAGAACCACTTGGCCTTAAATCAAAACACATCCAAACTCCCTTTCAAGAATCAAACACACACTAACACCATACAAAAATATAATCTGCACCCTTTTCATGATCTAATAAACTAAGTGCACAATTGATAAAACACTAATAAATAGCTTGACATTAGTTTTCACAAAAAATCACACTCATATCACATAAACACATTACCAATAAATCAATGCAAATAATAGATCAATTAAAACCAAATTTTCACCATGAAAACAGATTAAATAGTAGAATAAATTAATTAAACACGCAAACTAATTCATCAAAAACTGATTTTATGCGGAACCACCTACCTCAGTGTGGACCAACTTCACAAATTTGGCGTGAAACTCCCACCACAGGACAATCTCACTACGAGGAACCTCAATTTGACTCTAATTCAAAAATTTGAACCAGAATCATCATAATAGACAACCAAAAATCATGAAACCCTAATGAAAAATACCTTCCACAGGAAAAGGAAGTTACCAAAGTGGACCTCGCGTTGCAAGGAGTTCTGGAAGGGGCGTCTTGCAACTAAGAGAAGGGTTGCCCTGGTGCGATGTCCGACCAAGGGAGGGTGTCACGGAGCTGTGTGAGGCGTCACAAATAAGGGATCGACATGAGGAGTAGGGGAGGTGCGAGGCAGTGTACCGTTTTTCTAGGCGATGTGAGGTGAGGTGAGTTGGAAGAGAGGAGGGTCATGGGGCAGTTGTCTGGGAGAGTGACAAGGCGGTACGGGCTTGGTTAAGCTGTAAGGAAGATGGAGGGCGTCAGAGCAGGGAAGGGTGTCGGCCAAGATGGGTGACACATGGGTTAGGGTGAGATGGGAGAGGAGGGTTGTAAGGGAATATGGGGGAGATGGGAGGTGAGGTGCGGGTTGCAGGGATGGCGTGCGGGAGATTCAGCTAGGGTTAGGAGGAGGGGGTGCGCTATGAACCAAGGTGGAGGGAAGAGGGTTTCTTCATGACGGAAGAGAGGGGCAGTAAGAGAAAAGAGGGAGAAAATAAAAAATAATATGAAATAGAAAAATAAAAAAAATTAAGGTAATATAAAACCTAAAAAAACTATACATTATCTTAAAATAATGATAATAATGTTAATAATAGTAATAGTAATTTTACTGCCAAATAATGAAGTTAGAAAATATTATAACATTATCTTAAAAATAATTATAACCTAATTAAAAGGTTAGAAAAAGTAATAATAGAAATAACATTAAAATTTACATGATGATAATTTTATAACCATTTTAATAATTTAATATTATCTAACTAATAAAAATATTTACTGAGATAATAAGAATAAGATAAATAATCCCCATATTATAATTATTATTAACACAACTCTTAAATTATTTAATTATTTTTCTTATTTCAATTTTTTTCTTAAATTATTATTGAACTCATTAATTAATCAATTACACACGCATCAGATAAGATGCAAGTTGATCAGGCGAAGACACATGGTATCGTTCGTGTCATGCACATGAGCAAACATTACAATGCCAAAATGTTTGTTTATCAACAAAAAAACCCTTGTCTGGTTGGGCCCACACCTCAACAAAGAAAATTTAAAACCATATAAAAATTTTAGAATAAAAATGAAAATTACTACAACTGTCCGGGTGTGACATTTAAAATATCATTTATATACATTTTGACTATTATAATACTCAACTTTTTGAGGTGTTTATGGAAAATGAGTTACATATGTTCAAGAGGTGGTATTTCTCCTCACACACGATCTATGTTATCATTTCCCATTTGAGGTAAGAGGACATGGATATATGAAATAACCTTAACATTTTTAAAAAATTATTATTAAACTAAAGATAATATTTTTGTTATAATAGTATGGTATAATAATATTGTAATAACTTGTAAGATGAATTAAAAAAATGCATATTCAAGAACATTACCTCTTCTTCGGGTAACCAATTTAGGTTTACCCTAAAATAATTCCTAGGTCGGATTTATATTAATAATATTGATTCTATGATGTTTGAAGGAAATTAAAGATTTTATTTGGGTATCTAATTTCTAAACCAAGGGGGTTTTTAATTTTAAATGTGAGAGGAGAGGTGGTGGCCTTTTATAAGTGAGGGAGTGGATATACATAGAAAGTTTTAAAAGATAATGGTATAACTACATTATTCTCATTAAAAAAGGATTTTTAATGTAAAATTATCAATAATATAAGTTATTAAGTCTAAATATGGCCATAAAAGAGGAATATAACAGGTATTTAAGTCATTTTAACACTTATCCTTTTAGATTAACCCCCGATAAATGTGTTTTCTCATTAACCATGATAATTAATTTTTATTATATTAATTATTCATGTATTTTAAAAAATTATGTAGAACACATTAGATTAAGTAAATTATTCTGCTTTCAAATAAGGAATCCATTTTTTCATATTCCATTCATAAAATTGGGAAAAATTATTTAAAATTAAAACTACAGACATAATGAAAATGTGGTTTTCCAAAGAGAACATTTTGATAAGTATTGTATGTTTTAATATAAAAAATCAATATTAAATTGATCTTAATGAACTAAATGAGAATAAAAAATATATAATTGATCTTATTTTTAGAAGGAACCGGCCTTAAAATGTTACTTAATCTTGAATTTTAGTCAAGAATATACATTATTACACATTGAAGATCTTTTTGAGTTTAGAGTTCTAAATAATTAGGATACCTTTCTTACATAACATACCCCAATCATACAAGAGGATTGTAACACCCTGAGATTTTTTGAAAAATATTCTTTTTAATTTCACTAATGTCTTGTGTTGTACGCTACACCAAAAGGAGCTTGCACAACACGCATCATTGATTTTCCTTTTATTACATGCAATCGTGACCTTCCTCGATAGCGTGTGTAGTACGCAATAATGAGTTTCACTAAACAACAATATGCTATTAAAATATTATTAAAACTAGCCGTTATGAATAGTAATAACCACATTTTGAAATTTTGTAATTTTATTTTTCAAAATGGAATTCATTTTTGGATTCGTAATATCGAAATTAGCTTATGGTGAAATTTTGGTGATTTTCGGATAACTTTCATATTTTGATGAATAGTGAAAATTACTAAATTTTAATTAAAAACAACTTTTTCAATCGAAATAATTAATAGTGATAAATTATTAATTTGAGTGGTTTTAAAGTATATTTAGAATATATTTTTACAATTTAATACAATGTTGGTCATTGTATGTAATTTCACATTTAAACCAGACATAAAAAAATGTCAATCTTTTGATAGTTATTATCTCTTAAGAACACGCTATTTGTTTTGACGACAGGAATTAATTTTTAAATTAATTAATGCAACTGATATTTTTTGAATTTGGTAAAATAGAAATCATTTTTGAGTTCATAATATCAAATATATCTTAGGCCTAATTTTTGGTATTTTTATGAAAACTTTCAATTTTTGATGAATAGTGAAACCACTAAGTGGGTGTTAAAAAACTGAATTTTTCATAAAAATTAATTTTACCGCTCTTGTGAGTGGAATTTCAAAAATCCGAGAGACACGGTTGATCTCAGTAAGTAAAATTTGGTTCAATGAGATGAAAATAATTTTTTTTGAATAGTAACTTTTTACTTTTATTTACCACGGTTAAAAGTAAATAGGGTAATTAAGGGTAGAAATGATATTATTATTACCCTAATACATGTCCTAATTCTATTGGACAAGTGTAATGCGACCGAAAACAAACTTAGGAATAAAATATGACCATTTAGGCCCACTTGGATTAGATTAGGACATTTATTATTAATTTATTTAAAGAAGAGTTAAAAGAGTTAAAATCAAAGTTTATTTACTAAAACATTTTTAATATAGGGTTATACATAAGATAAATTCTATTGTAAATATTAATTAGAAATATAAAAAGATTTCCTACATAATGGTATTTTATTTGTAATTTTTAGAAATCAAATAATTTAATTTATTTAAGACACAAAGATGATGCAGTAATTATCTTATTGATGAAATATTGACATAATTGATGTTATAAATACCAAAATAAATGTAATTTAAGACTTTTTATGAATTAAACTAATTTTCTAGGTTAATATGACATGTTATTATTGATTTAATTAACTTTTTTCGAACTTATCATTCTGTTATGAGTTTCACAAAAATCAATTACTAAATAGTGTCAAAATTGACATAAAATAGTTTTTAAAACAAATATTATATTATTAATTGTTATTTTTTTCCTAAAAATCTAATGTTCGGCCAAATGACTTAGATAAGGTTATATATATTAATAATAAACAATTTGGGGTTAGTTTGGCTTCTTATAGTAAGTTTATTAACCTTATAGTATAAGAACACAAGAAGACACAGTAAAAGTAAAATTATTTAACTTAATGTTAAATCTAAATGATAAGGTTAAAATAGGAACATAAACTTGTCTAAATTCTATTGGATGAGAGGATTTCGACCCATCCCCACCTTAGCATCGAAATAAATCAATTTGGAGCTATTTAAAACCGAAATTGACTTTATAATAAAATAATATTTTTAGTTATTCCAAAGGTGCCCCTCTCCTCCCTTATAAAAGGGCACCTCCTCCCTCTCTTCTTCACACAACTTTGAGCCTTCAAGCTCGGCCAAACCCTGTCAAATTATCCTCTCCACTTCCCTAGCAACATACTAGAGGTTCTGTTCTTCCTCAAAGACCAATTTTGGTACCCTAAGAGGAGGTCTCAAAGAGGCGCTTCAAAGAAGAGGTAATTTCCGTAACCAATTCTTTCACCTTTATTTCTTCTTCCACTTCTTCTTCTAAGGTTGTTTCATTATGAAGTAATAACATCAGTATCACTCATATACTGATATGTTATTATAAATATGAAACAACTCTAATTAACCTTCTATCCATCCTACGGAAAAAGGAAATCACCATGCGTGCGTACGTACGGAATACCGTCTCCACGCCGTGGTGTAATCCGCTTTTCCACCAACACCTTACATGGATGTGTATTATGGTGTACAAAATAACTATACATTGTTATTATAACATAATAATGATTCTGATATATTGTATCATCCACTCCAATTCAATTCAATAATTATGGAAATGATATCATCGCTCGTGCGTACGAACGGACTACCGTCTCCACGACGCGATGAGATTCATTCTCCATGTAAACCATTTAAGAATGATTATAAAGTATATATAAGCAATAATAATTAAATATATGACATTATAAAGCTACTGTATTTATGTGTATATATTTGTATTTCATCTACTTAATTCCATTCAACTCAATAAGGAAACGAAAACAGCGTTCATGCGTACGAACGGTCTACCGTCTCCCTAAACGGTGTATTTCTTTCCATTTACTGATTTATTATATATATGTATATTATGAATATATATAAATCATGTTTTATATTCTGGAATTAAGTAATCATGATCTAAGTAATCATACGAATAATTACAAGTCAAAACACGGGCGACAAATGAAACAATTTTACCCAAAACGCTCTTTAACATGGAATTTACAAAAGAACGGGTAATATAAAGTCATAAGTGAACCATATATGATATCATAACAATGAATATGATTCTGGAATAAGTCAATAACATTATGTAAATCATTATACAGGAGTTTCGGACACTTACAAAGCAAGTCGGACCTAAGGTAAGGGAAATATCACAATCTCATTTCTATTTGAGATTGTTTATACTTTGGTATTTACTGGGGTGTATTTTATCATCCACATACATGTTTCCTCAATATGTAATATTTTCATAATTATACAATAGTTTATATCCAATTTTACCCTTCGGTGAGTTTTTGGTAAAAGATATGAAAGGAATCTTTTGTCGTTTTTCGTATGAGGTAATTTTGGACTTTTCCGACTAAAGTACGAGAAGAATGTTTTTTTAACTTATACGGCATGAATGGATTTTTAAAACCTTATTTCAAAGAACCTTCCTTTAAATGTTTTCAAGTTTATTTTTAATCAACTTCTTTTAGTTAAAATTGTATGACATGTTAAGAAAGGAAAAGTGTTTTTGAAGTAGAAATGATATTTTCCTCAAGAATGAAGTTCAAGTGTTTTCTCAAAATTATTTTCCATCTAAGATAATAAAGGGTTCTGTTTTTATCCCTGTTATTACATTGATTAGATTATGTTGTGATGGAATTATTTTTATGAATTCCTTTATCTTATATGAATTGTTTTATAATGTCATGATGTTTAAGAATCCCATTTTTATTACATGGGTTATGAAATGATGTATGGTTTATGATTTTGTGGCACACATAAGAATGGTATCATTAAGGGATGGGTGGGACCTATATCTCCCTCCAATGCATTGGGTAAAGATTTTATATCTCATGAGATAGACATGGCTAGAACGGTAGGTTATACCGGTTCAGTGAAACAGGACTGAAACGAGGGTGACTCGGTTCAGAAAGGGACTTTGTCCACTAAGATAGTCTTGGCAATGAGTCTTGACTAACAAGAAATGATTCTCTATGATTATGTGTGTATGACACAAAGTTTCATGTTTTAAGTTATGATTATTGTGATTACATTTCACTGCCATGATTTATCCCATGTTATGAAATTATGATCTCTTTTGCAGGGTAAGATTTCCAAAAGTTATGTGCTTGTGTATACGATGTGATTGATATTTCTTTTGTTTACCTTTACTGAGCATTTGAGCTCACCCTTTTATGTTTATTTTTCCCTATGATATAAATAAAGGTTTTAGGTATATAAAAAAAGGGGAAGATCTTTATGGGAGATGTTGAAGATCTTTCACCAGGATTAGAAGATTATATTCTGAGTTTCCAAAGACACTAAACTATTACGATCCTTGTGTGTGTGTTTTTGTTATGTACTAAGTATTCCACAAATGTAATGTAATGTCAATGTACATCATGCTTCTGGTCTCTATAGTTGGTATCAGAGGAAAGGTTTAGTCAACCTTTGGAAACTAGGATGCGAAAGCGTTAGTGAGATCCCTGGAGATATTTCTAAGTTATGTCTAGGGATGTCCCTAAGGATAAGTATACGTATAAGATACAGTCCTAGAACTACGGTAACGATCATATAATTTAACCTAAGAAGTTAGATATTGAGGATACCCCCCCTTTATAATGTTGTTTTCCCTAGCATGATTTTAGCCTCTCACACTATTCTTTTTGGGTTTTAGACGATGGCTGGAACCCGAAGGAACCGTGTTGATCAATGCAATGGACAATGAAATGATTGTCCTCCTGAACAAACAAATGTTATGGGAGATGGAGGTCAAAATATTATTGCTATACTTACACAAGCTATGAATCATTCTGGACTTCCAAATGAGCAGAGAAGGGAACAATATTCTATTGAGTCCTTCATGAGGCAACGTCCACCTTCTTTTAGTAGGACTTCCGATCCACTTGTTCCTGAACAATGGATCAGTACCACTGAAAAGATATTTTCAGTTCTTCAGTGTTCTGAACATGATAAAGTCATCTTAGCAGTATATCATTTGGAAGGTGAAGCTGATCAATGGTGGAATCTTATCAAGAATATGAGGCCAAGAGATGAAATTGAGTCCATGGAATGGGACGAGTTCAAGAACTTGTTTTTCAGTAAGTACTTCCCTCGTATTCTTCGAACAAAGATGGAAAAGGAGTTTCTTGATCTGAAGCAGAAGGATGATGAGTTTGTTGGTATATACGAAGCGAATTTTACAAGACTTAAAAGGTATGCATCTGGCATTATCATCCAACCTGAAAGTAAAGTTGATCGATTTTTCAGTGGCTTAAAACCAAGTCTTCGAAGGGAATTAGCTATAAGAGACTTCAGTAGCTAAGAAGAAATTGTGCGTTGTGCTATCAAGGTAGAAATGGAAGTTGGTGTTACATATCCATCTCATGGTTTTGACAAGAAACGAAAGATGGAGTTCAAGGATAAATCTCAGAATAATGGTGAAAAGAAGATGAATGTTTCCTTATGCACAAAGTGTGGAAAGAAGCATAGTGGAGATTGTCTTAAAGGGACTAGAAAATGTTTTAAGTGTGGAAAAGAAGGTCATCGAGTAGCTGAGTGTCGAAGTAATGAAAAAAGGGTTTCTAATGATGTGACTAAAGAAAATACTGCAGAGAATGCACCACCAACACTTCAATGCTTCAAGTGCAAGGAAATTGGGCATTATGCTAATAAATTCCCTAATCCAAGGGTTAGTGATGATCGACATGAGCAACTGCTTAAGTCAAAGGAAAAAGGGAAGTCACATGCGATCACTGTTGGCGATGTCGAATATGACAACGATGTGGTGGAATGATTAAGTGTTTATGTAATGGGATTTCAAAATAGTATCATGGAATCTCATTTATGGTATTGTGGAATTTTGGAATATCTATGTATTGGTTCTTAATAATTATATGATACTAGTAACCAGGATAAAAAAGTGATTGAAATATTTTTGGAAAGTAGATGATATGCGCATAATGAAGGGACAAGAAGATAATGAGATGTTTGATTGTATTCATGAGCTCATGATTGATATAAGGACTAAGTGATATCATGGTTTGAGTACATAGAATTTTGAGGATTTTGGTATGTAGAAAATGTTAACTTTTAACTGCATTCATGTTTTCACTAAGGTTCAATGGGTATTGATTCTTCAAGAGAATACATGATTAAGGTATTCACATGTTTGTAATTTAACCAACAAGATATATCTTATGATATATGGGGGATAAATGATGGAATTCACGTGATTGTTCTGTGACATTTCAAGTAACCATTTTCTTTATACTATGAGCTTGGACCGAAGTATTTTAGATAAGCTTAGAATGGATTATGTTGGACATAAGTTAGGATAAAACGTTTTTCGATATTATTGATGGGATGTTATTGTAATATAGCTTTAGAAAAAGGACAACCTGCAGGACATGCGATAACCCATCGCGTCGGACAAGGCTGTGGGAATCGAACCCACAACCGAAGTGCGACTGGCCTTTATCGCCTACCACTGGCCTACAGGAAGTCCATGTTTAGTATAAACTAGTTTTATTATATTAAGCAGTATGATATATGAAGTATAAGTCCATTTTAGGAACCATATATGATTAATATCACTAAAGAAAGACTTATGTATATTTAATAACTTTTTCTAACCTTTTTTTTTGAGACAGATGGAATGACCTGTCATACTAACACTTCACGAATAACAAATTCAACTTCATTTATTTAAGAGATGAAGTGGAAATTGTTCAAGGCACAAACAACAGTGAGATTGTACCAAAATAAAGTAAGTATTTATTCTAATTCAAATTCTTCAACTTTAGGGAAACAATCTTGAAAACCAAAAATGTTGTCCTAGTGCTCTTATATCTGATTAATCAGATGGTACCTTAGATCATCACAAATTTATGGATTTGTGATTGCTAGCTTTTCCATAGCCATTTTATCTACCACTCTCCATCAGAACATGATGGTTAGATTTCTCTTCCATATCCATATTTTCACCTATGTGCAAACCCAGTGATTAGTTTATTTGGGTAACCGTTACGTTTCATACTTTTGTTTTTAAAGATTGGTTTTGGTATTCCTTTTTACAATGTGGGTTTCTGTTAAAGAAACTTTCGAATAGTAAACCCTTTATAACCCCGACGAATTTCGAGGGCGAAATTAATTTTAAGGGGGGTAGAATGTAACACCCTGAGATTTTATGAAAAATATTCTTTTTAATATCACTAATGTCTTGTGTTGTACGCTACACCAAAAGAAGCTTGCACAACACGCATCCTTGATTTGCCTTGCATTACACGCAATCACGACCTTCCTCGATAGCGTGTGTAGTACGCAATAACGAGTTTCACTAAACAACAATATGCTATTAAAATATTATTAAAACTAGCCGTTATGTATAGTAATAACCACCTTTTGAAATTTTGTAATTTTATTTTTCAAAATGGAATTCATTTTTGGATTCGTAATATCGAAATTAGCTTAGGGTGAAATTTTGCTGATTTTCGGATAACATTCATATTTTGATAAATAGTGAAAATTACTAAATTTTAATTAAAAACAACTTTTTCAATCGAAATAATTAATAGTGATAAATTATTAATTTGAGTGGTTTTAAAGTATATTTAGAATATATTTTTATAATTTAATACAATGTTGGTCATTGGATGTAATTTCACATTTAAACCTGTCATAAACAAATGTCAATCTTTTGATAGTTATTATCTCTTAAGAACACGCTATTTGTTTTGACGACGGGAATTAATTTTTAAATTAATTAATGAAACCGATATGTTTTGAATTTGGTAAAATAGAAATCATTTTTGAGTTCATAATATCAAATATATCTTAGGCCTAATTTTTGGTATTTTTCTGAAAACATTCAATTTTTGATGAATAGTGAAACCACTAAGTGGTAGTTAAAAAACTAAATTTTTCATAAAACATAATTTTACCGCTTCTGTGAGTGGAATTTCAAAAATCCGAGAGACACGGTTGATGTCAGTAAGTAAAATGTGGTTCAATGAGATGAAAATAATTTTTGGTGAATAGTAACTTTTTACTTTTATTTACCACGGTTAAAAGTAAATAGGGTAATTAAGGGTAGAAATGATTTTATTATTACCCTAAAACATGTCCTAATTCTATTGGACAAGTGTAATTCGACCAAAAACAAACTTAGGAATAAAATATGACCATTTAGGCCCACTTAGATTAGATTAGGACATTTATTATTAATTTATTTAAAGAAGGGTTAAAAGAGTTAAAATCAAAGTTTATTTACTAAAACATTTTTAATATAGGGTTATACATAAGATAAATTCTATTGTAAATATTAATTAGAAAGATAAAAGAATTTCCTACATAATGGTATTTTATTTGTAATTTTTAGACGTCAAATAATTTAATTTATTTATGACACAAAGATGATGCCGTAATTATCTTATTAATGAAATATTGACATAATTGATGTTATAAATACCAAAATAAATGTAATTTAAGACTTTTTATGAATTAAACTAATTTTCTAGGTTAATATGACATGTTAGTATTGATATAAGTAACTTTTTTCTAACTTATCATTCTGTTATAATTTTCACAAAAATCAATTACTAAATAGTGTCAAAATTGACATAAAATAGTTTTTAAAACAAATATTATATTATTAATTGTTATTTTTTTCCTAAAAGTATAAGGTTCGTCCAAATGACTTAGATAATGTTATATATATTAATAATAAACAATTTGGGGTTTGTTTGGCTTCTTATAGTATGTTTATTAACCTTATAGTATAAGAACACAAGAAGACACGGTAAAAGTAAAATTATTTAACTTAATGTTAAATCTAAATGATAAGGTTAAAATAGGAACCAAAACTTGCCTAAATTCTATTGTATGAGAGGATTTAGACCTATCCCCACCTTATCATCTAAATAAATAAATTTGGAGCTATTTAAAACCGAAATTGACTTTATAATAAAATAATATGTTTTGTTATTCCAAAGGTGCCCCTCTCCTCCCTTATAAAAGGGCACCTCCTCCCTCTCTTCCTCACACAACTTTGAGCCTTCAAGCTCGGCCAAACCCTATCAAATTATCCTCGCCACTTACCTAGAAACATCCTAGAGGTTCTGGTCTTCCTCAAGGACCAATTTTGGTACCCTAAGAGGTGGTCTCAAAGAGGCGCTTCAAAGAAGAGGTAATTTCTGTTACCAATTCTTTCACCTTTATTTATTCTTCCACTTCTTCTTCTAAGGTTGTTTAATTATGAAGTAATAACATCAGTATCACTCATATACTGATATGTTATTATAAATATGAAACAACTCTAATTAAACTTCTATCCATCCTACGGAAAAATGAAATCACCGCGCGTGCGTACGTACGGAATACCGTCTCCACGCCGTGGTGTAATCTTCTTTTCCACCAACACCTTACATGGATGGGTATTATGGTGTAAAAAATAACTATACATAGTTATTATAACATAATAATGATTCTGATATATTGTATCATCTACTCCAATTCAATTCAATAATTATGGAAATGATATCATCGCTCGTGCGTACGAACGGACTACCGTCTCCACGACGCGATGAGATTCATTCTCCATGTTAACCATTTAAGAATGATTATAAAGTATATATAAGAAATAATAATGAAATATATGACATTATAAAGCTACTGTATTTATGTTTATATATATGTATGTCATCTACTTAATTCCATTCAACTCAATAAGGAAACGAAAACTGCGCTCCTGCGTACGAACGGTCTACCGTCTCCATGAATGGTGTATTTCTTTCCATTTACTGATTTATTATATATATGTATATTATGAATATATATATAAATCATGTTTTATATTCTGGAATTAAGTAATCATGATCTAGGTAATGATATGAATAATTACAAGTCAAAACACGGACGACAAATGAAACAATTTTTTACCCAAAACGCTCTTTAACATAGAATTTACAAAAGAACGGGTAATATAAAGTCATAAGTGAACCATATATGATATCATAACAATGAATATGATTATGGAATAAGTCAATAACATTATTTAAATAATTATACAGGAGGTTTGGACACTTACAATGCAAGTCGGACCTAAGGTAAGGGAAATATCACAATCTCATTTTTATCCGATATTGTTTATACTTTGGTATTTACTGGGGTGTATTTTATCATACACATCCATGTTTCCCCAATATGTAATATTTTCATAATTATACAATATTTTATATCCAATTTTACCCATCGGTGAGTTTTTAGTAAAAGATATGAATGGAATCTTTTGTCGTTTTTCGTACGAGGTACTTTTTGACTTTTCCGACTAAAGTACGAGAAGAATTTTTTTTAACTTATACGGCATGAATGGATTTTTAAAACATTATTTCAAAGAAGATTCCTTTAAAAGTTTTCAAGTTTATTTTTAATAAACTTATTTTAGTTAAAATTGTATGACATGATAACAAAGGAAAAGTGTTTTTGAAGTAGAACTGATATTTTCCTCAAGAATGAAGTTCAAGTGTTTTATCAAAATTATTTTCCATCTAAGATAATAAGGGGGTCTGTTTTTATCCCTATTATTAAATTTATTAGATTACGTTGTGATTGAATTATTTTTATGAATTCCTTTAACTTATATGAATTGTTTTATAATGTCATGATGTTTAAGAATCCCATTTTTATTACATCGGTTATGAAATGATGTATGGTTTATGATTTTGTGTGCACACATAAGAATGGTATCATAAAGAGATGGGTGGGACCTATATCTCCCTCCAATGCATTGGGTAAAGATTTTATATCTCATGAGATAGACATGGCTGGAACAGTAGGTTATACCGGTTCAGTGAAACAGGACTGAAACGAGGGTGACTCAGTTCAGAAAGGGACTTTGTCCACTAAGATAGTCTTGGCAATGAGTCTTGACTAACAAGAAATGATTCTCTATGATTATTTGTGTATGACACAAAGTTTCATGTTTTAAGTTATGATTATTGTGATTACATTTCACTGCCACGATTTATCCCATGTTATGAAATTATGATCTCTTTTGCAGGGTAAGATTTCCAAAAGTTATGTGCTTGTGTATACGATGTGATTGATATTTATTTTGTTTACCCTTACTGAGCATTTGAGCTCACCCTTTTATGTTTATTTTTCCCCAAGATATAACGAAATGTTTTAGGTATATAAAAAAAAGTGGAAGATCTTTATGGGAGATGTTGAAGATCTTTCATCAGGATTAGAAGATTATATTCCGAGTTTCCAAAGACACTAAACTATTACGATCCTTGTGTGTGTGTTTTTGTTATGTACTAAGTATTCCGCAAATGTAATGTAATGTCAATGTATGTCAAGCTTCGGGTCTCTACAAGGATACTACTAAAAACTGTTTCCATTTTATTCAAAATATAAAACATTAAAATATAAAGCATGATTTCTTTGACAACACTCAATATCAAACATCATGAATCCCTTATTTCACTTACCCATCCTTATATCCTGTGAAAAAATTTTTAAAAACATGGGATGGGTATTATACTCAATAAGGGATATAAATATGTAAAGTGTTAGTCAAGTGATAACATAAAAACCAATACGACCCATAATCATATAAACTCATATGAATAAAAACATCATTTAGTTTCCTTGGGACTTATTTACCATATCACTATTACATTCACCCTTTCACATGGAATAACCCTTTGGTCAACTTCTATCTCCGGAGTACCCAATGCATTAGAGATCTATAATGGGGCTCACCCGTCAAATCTTGAGAAATAATGGGTTCAACCCAAAATATCTTGAGCTATAAAGTGTCTCAACCCAATATATATTGAGCTATAATGGGCTCAAACCAACATAAATATTGTCCAAGTTACAAATCAGGGAAATAAAGTATCTTGAAATCTGGAGAAACAACTCATCCCATAAACATAATAAAAAAACCATCCTTTGGAAATTTGTTAAACAGAGTTTTAAAAGAAAATTACTTTAAAATATAATTGGAGTTTGAATTAATATTATTGATAGGATATGTATATACACTATAAATTCTCATAATATAACATAATATAAACAAAAATTCGTCACACCAATAATATTAATACTACATAATGAATAATGAAAAAGGTTAACCCAAAGAATAGAAATTAGGTTAAAGAATCCCCTTACCTCAGGTTCTTCTTACATCAAATGTTTTTAAACTGACTTTATAGTGGTTAAAAAGTGTTATTAATATCATAAAGAAACATATCCATCTTTATAATATCTTATAAGATCATTTCATTACATCATTTCCCCCTTTATTTGTTATTATTTTGTTACATGCATTGTTTTTATGTGTTTTCTTTACTTGTTTTCCATGATTGGTTCATGATGAATATTTGTGTCGATTGGAAGTGAAACTACAAAATTGGAATAGAAATGTATTTACCTATTTTTATTGCCGTAATTATACCATTTATCATTTTGATGTTTTATATGAGGATGATTCATAAGTTGAAACATTAATGATGCTCGTTTCGATCATTTTAGAGGTTCTTTGATAATAACAAACTCATTTTGTCTTATAAATTAAATCCATGAGTACAAACGAATTCCAGAACAATGTATGAGAAAAAATAAATATATTATAACCTAGTTCAATAATAAAAATGTAAACATTGCCAAACATCAAATAATTAATTCAAATTGAAATCACATAGTCCACGATGTCGGTAATTTGACACATCATGAACAATGTTTTTATTCCTTGAATAAGTAGTTGAGGAGAAGAAGAACGATGAATAATTTTCCACGAACATGAGAAAATATAGAATATATATGATTTCGAGATATTTCATAACTCTTGGGAAAAAAGTGATGAGGAAAAAATAATAAAAGAAATGAACTCAAAATAAAAGAATAATTATGAAATCCCATACAAAAGTTCGGCAGCCTAACGACGATGCAACATGGTTTTAGAAAATATTAAAAAGAGAGGGGATAGGGGTAATACATAAATAAATTAATCCTAATAAATAATAAATCTAGAATAATAAGTAAATGAGAATATGGTATGAAAATTTGATAGTTATACCATAAAAAAAGAACTTGAATGGAAAAAAGAAAGAAATTGATAATTTTCTTACATTATAGAGTAACTCCTAGTACATGAAGGTTGGAAATTTGGGGGATCAAGGAAATATTGGGGGGTTACAATAGATTTAATGAGGAAATAGATTCTCTTATAAGGAATTTTTAATGAAGTCAATGGAAGAATGGGTTGGTATTTGTAGCAAATGTGACAGAATATTTTAATAATTTCTAAGGGACACCTCATTAGTGGTAATTTAAAAACCATCGGCTTTCCAAGGGTATTTTCCCAAGTTCTTATCCACTTGGGACACCTAACATCTAAATTTACTGTAAAAAAGTCAACCAGCTTTATTACATCATTAATAATGTCATTAACACACCGAAATTCAAAACTATATTTTTACTATTCACCGAAAAATCAACTCATTTAGAAAAATACAAAAAATTCACCATAACCATTTTTAAATGTGTATAATTCAAAAAATAAATCCATTTTTTGAAAATAATTTTCTAATTATTATTAATTTAATTTTTAAATAAAAGCATACTTAAAAAAATTAACAATTTTAAAACTATAACTGCTTTTATATCACATTGAAAAATGAACCAAGATATTATTATCTTAAATCCCTAAGAAAACAAAATAATAATAAAATTTAATATTAATTTGGATCATATTACTATTCATATTACTATATATACGAGTATGTTACGATTTACCAAAAAAACAAGTTAGTTTTATCAGACTCTAAATAACCTACTGAACAAAATTTTAGATGACTGTTTTTAGAAATTAAAAACATAGAAGCTACAAAATTATGTTTAAAGGCTAGTTATAAATATATAATTAAAACAAAGCTTCATGAATTTCATTTTTTTAAACCTTGGGGTGTTACATTATCCCCACCTTCTAGAAATTGCATCCTCTCAATTTTATTTTCTCATTAAACAAGTGAGGGTAACTTTCCCTCATAACATTTTCATATTCCCATGTTGCTTCTTAAAACAAGAGTATTCTCTAAAAAACCTTTACCTGGTAAATAACCTTATTTTGATACACCTATTCCCTTAAATCAAGAATATGTATTGGATTCTCTTCATAAGAAAGGTTCTTTTCTAGCTAAACTGCTTATGGACTAAACAAATGTGATGAATCTGGAACATACTTTCTCAATTTCAAAATATAAGAAACATTGTGTACCTGAGACAAACATAGAGGCAAAGATACTCGTTAAGAAACTGGTCCAACATTCACCAGGATTTCAAAAGGACCAACGAATCACGGACTTAGCTTTCCTTTCTTACCAAAACATATCACACTTTTCCAATGAGATATTTTAAGTAAAACATGGTCACCTACCTAAAGAGAGAAATCTTTCCTTCTCTTATCTGGATAAATTTTCTACCTGATCTGAGTTGTCTTCATATACTGTAGGATCATATTCACTTTCTCAACCACTTCCTATACTAATTCTATCCCCATCAAATTTTATTCACTGAATTCATTCTAAAAATCTGGAGTCCGACACCACTTCTCATACAATGCCTCAAAAGGTTCCATCTGTATACTGGAATGAAATCTGTAATTTTAAAAAACTCAACTAAAGAATGATGTTGATCTAAACCTCCCTAGTAGTCCATTGAACATGCTTAAAGCAAATCCTCTAAGGTTTGAATCGTTCGTTCTGATTACCTATCTAATAGAGGATTAAAAGTTGAACTAAAATCTAACTCTATGCCCAACTCCTTATAAAGTACCTTCCAAAAGATTTAAGTGAACCTGGGATCCCAGTCATATACAATAGAAAGAGGAACTCCATGTATCTTGACAATCTATTTGAGGTATAGTCAAGAAATATGATCCAAATACATTAAATCTTGAATAGAATGAAAATGTGAAGATTTTTTCATTTGATCAACAATAACCCAAATCACATTATTACCTCAAGAAGCCTTAGGTAGTCCCACCACGAAGTCCATGGATATATTCTCCCATTTCCACTCTGGAACTGTCAAAGGTTTAAGAACCCCCTTCGGTAAATTCTTCTCTACTTTATCCTGTTGACATGTAAAACATTTAAATTTAAATTTTGTAATATCCATTTTCATTCCATCCCACCGGTAATACTTCTGAAAGTCTTTGTACATATTAGTACTTCTTGGAGTAACTAAAAATCGAAACTATAAGCTTCACAAAATAATTCATTCTTCAAATGAGAATCACAAGGCACACACAACCTTTTACCAAATCTTAAAACACAGTCTTTATGAAGGATAAATTCTATCATCTTACCAAATTTAACCAATTCTACCTTTTTCTGTAGCTCACGGTCTTCCTTATGTGCTCACTTAATTATATCTTATAATGATGAATAAATTGAACCCTAAAGAGAAATATATGTATTCCCTACACCAACAACTTCTAATCCAAAATTCATTAAATCAATAATCAAGGGATCATGTTCCAAAAATAACATGTTTAATGATGCATGGTTTTTTTCGACTCAAGGCATCCACTGCTTTTTTTATTTTATCAGATGATAATTGATTATGCAATCATAATCCTTTATCAGTTCAATTCTTCTTCTCTGTCTCATGTTTAATTTCTTATATTTGAATATATACTTCAGAATTTTATGGTTAGTATATATTTTATATTTTTCTCCGTATAAATGATATCTCCAAATTTTCAATGAAAAAACCACATCTTCCAATTCCAAATCAAGTGTGGGATAATTTAACTCATGAGATTTAAGTTGTACTTAATCATAAGCAATTACCTGGTCATTCTACATCAAAACACAACCAATTACCTTCAACAAAGAATCATTGTAAATGACAGACTCACTATTTCGAGAAGGTAGGGCCAAAACTAAAGCATTTACCGATTTCTTCTTCAGTTTATTAAAACAAACATCACATTCTTCTTTCCAAGTAAATTTAACCCCTTTTGTGTTAACATAGTTAGAAGGCTTGATAACTGTGAAAAGTGTTTAAACAATCACTGGTAATAACATGCTAATCCAAGAAAACTACGAATATCTGTAACATTAATAGGTCATGGCTATTCATCAATCACCTTTGTTTTGGAAGGATCAAATGTTATTCCATCCTTATTTACAATTGTCCCAAAAAAATAAATCTGTTGCAACTAAAAATATCACTTTCTGAATTTTCTGTACAGTTTCTTTTATTTTAAGGTTTTCAAAATAACTCATAGATGCTTTTCATGATCCTCTTTACTTCTATAATATTCCTAAATTTCGTTAATAAATAAAACCACAAACTTATCCAAGAACTAATGAAATATTATTTTCATAAGATCCATGAATATATTAGGGGAATTAGTTAACTAAAAAGGAATAACTACAAACTCATAATGACTATATCTAGTGCAAAACGTAGTCTTCAGGATGTCTTCATCCTTTACTTTCAACTGATGGTACCCCGACCTCAGGTCAACCCTCAAAAAATACTTCGCTCCCTAGAGATGATCAAACAAATCATCGATATGAGTCAAATGATACTTTTTTTAATAGTAATGCTATTCAAGGATCTATAATCGATGAAAAGTATCATTGAACCATCTTTTTTCTTAACAAGCAAGATATGAGTGCCCCATAGTGAAGTGCTAGGTCAAATGAAGCCTTTACCTAAAACTTCTTGAAACTGCTTTTTTAATTATAGAAGTTCCATTTGGGCCACTCGATAAAGAGGTTTTGAAATTGGATTTGCATCAAGAACTAAATAAATAGTAAATTCAACCTCTCTATTAGGCATAACACTAGGAAAATCATTAGGGAAACATCAAGGTATTCATTTACCATGGGTACACCATTAATCTGGATGGTTCCCTTATCTTCAAAAATATGAGCAAGATAACTTTCATTTCCATTATTTATCAGCTTCTTAGCTTCCTGATATGTTATTAGTGGTATGGGTTAATTCTTGTACAAAAACTGAAATTATTTCTAAAAAAACAACTTCTTTTTCTCTACAATATATCTTAGCATGAGAAAAGGAAAGCCATTCCATACCCAAAATAACATCAAACTCTACAAGAGTCAAAACAACAAGGTTTATAGGTAGTATCTTTGAACAAAAAAGGATAGGTATATTCTTATAATTTCTTTTTTCTGTAATATTTATTCCAGGTGTTTTTACCATGAGATATGAATTCATTTCAAGTGGTTTAATTCCCAATTTTTCTAAAAATTTCTCAGAAATGAAGAAATGTGTAGACCCTAAATCAAACAACACATTTGTGAAATCTGTAAAAACAAGAAATTTACCTGATACCACCACATTTTACTTCTCAACATCTACTGAAGTTGTTTCAAAATATTTTACCAAACCCTTCTGCTCCCAATATTGCTGATTCCCTGCTTGAATAACTAGCTTTAGAAAATAATTAGAAAAATGACCCAATTTATTATAGTTAAAGAATCTTTCCATAGGATTCTTATTAGTTTTCTGATCATTTTCCATGCACTCACAAGACATGTGTCCAAACTTTCCACATCAGTATAATTTCCCATAATTTACTAGACATTCCCCAGGATGCCTTTAACCACACATTTCACAAGAAGGGAAATTCATTTTCTTACATCCAACTTTTTTTGATGAGTTTTTCCCATTTCTTTCCAACCTGATTGCTTCTTATTCTTGTCATCAAGATTCACATATGTTTTAGGAAATTCTATATCACCTTTTTCAGAACCAAGATCAAGATTCTCATAGCTTTTAAACTCTCACGAGGCCAAAGCTCATCTCAAAAACAGTTTCAAACTAGAGTAAAATATATTAATTTTACTTTAACAATATCGAGTAAATATGGTATATACCTGACCAGTCTTGTAAAATTGGAATCAAATTCTGCCACAAAATAATTATCATTCTACTTCATTTCCAAGAATTGTTTCTCTATTCTATGTCAAACTGTTTGGGGAAAATATCATTCCAGAAAGAGACTCTTAAAATCATTCCATTCCAAACTATCAATATCATCTCTTTCACTCATATTCTTAACCAAAGACCACTATTGATCGGCTTCACCTTCCAAAGTTTAAATTTCCAGTATTACCTTTTTATGTTCTAAATATCCCATTACATCAAATATATTTTCTAGAGCATTGTTACATTATTCGGCTATAACTGGATCTGCAGTTCCACTGAATGTTGGAGGATGCTTCCTCATATAATGCTCTACAAAAGACATGTTTCTTAATGTATGATCATGTTCCTCTCTTTCAGGGATACCACCACCGTTTATCACTTGACTTAACTGATACATTGCTATCACAAACTGCTCGGTTCCAATTCCCATCATTTTTCCTGCAGATTCGGACAGACATCAACCTCGTGGTGCCTTCCTACTTCTGTTTCCATTTTTCTTCTATGGAAAACCATTTTGTACAAACATAACATAGATGAATCAACACGGTAATCATTAAATGCTATAAAATTTCAAATTACCATAGAGTAAAAATCATTTATGTTATTCTTTAATATCATCCCACCCCTTAAAGTTCTATAAACCATCATTTGTTACCAACTATAAGGACCCGGCCTTAAAATGTTACTTAATCTTGAATTTTATCCAAGAATATACATTATTAAAAATTTAATATCTTTTTGAGTTTAGAGTTCTAGATAATTAGGATACCATTCATACATAACATACCACAATCATATAAGAGGATACTACTAAAAACAGTTTCAATTTTTTTCAAAATATAAAACATTAAAACATAAAGCATGATTTCTTTGACAACACTCCATATCAAACATCATGGATCCCTTCTTTATCTTAACCATCCTTATATCTTGTTAAAAACATTATAAAAATATGGGATGAGTATAAAACTCAGTAAGGGATATAAATATGGAAATCATTATCCAAGTGATAACATAAAAACTAATAAAACCCATAGTCATAAAAAATTCATATGCATAAAAACACAATTAATTTGAATTGGGACTTATTTTCCATATCACTCTTTCATTAAACTTTAAACATGGAATAACCCTTTGGTCAAATTCCATCTCTAGAGTACCCAATGCATTGGAGAGCTATAATGTGGCTCACCCACCATATCTTGAGCCATAATGGGCTCAACTCAACATATCTTGAGCTATAAAGGGGATCAACACAACATATCTTGAGCTATAATGGGCTCAACCCATCATAAATAATTTCTTAAGGAACATATCTTGGTAATAAAGTATCTTGAAAATAGGAGAAACTAATCACTCCATAGTCATAAGAAAAAAACAATCCTTTTGAAATTTATTAATGAGAGTTTTAAAAGAAAAGTCCTTTAAAATATAATTGGAGTGAGAATTAATATAATTGAAAAGATATGAGTATACACTGTAAATAATAATAATACAGAATAATATAAACAAAAACTCATCACACCAATAATCTTAATACCACATAATGAATAAAGAATAAGGATAATCAAAACAATGGAAATTGGGTTAAGAATTCCCTATCCTCAGGTTCTTCTTACATAAAATGTGTTTAAACCTCCTGTAAAATGGTTAAAAGAGTGTTATTAAAATCATAAAGAAACATATCAACCTTTATAATATCTTAAATGATCATTTAATTGCATTATTTCACCCTTTATTTGTTAGTATTTTGTTCCTTGCATTGTTTTGGGGTGTTTTCTTTACATGTTTTCTAGGATTGGTTCATGATAAATATTCTTGTCGATTGGAAGTGAAACTAATTAATTGGAATGGAAGGGTATTTACATATTTTCAGTACCATAATTATACCATTTATAATTTTGATTTATATTTGGATGATTCATAAGATAAAACATTAATGATGCCCATTTAGATGATTTTAGTGGTTCTTTGATAATAACGACCTCATTTTGTCTAATAAATTAAAACCATGAGTACAAAATAATTACATAACCATGGATGAGAAATAAATCATATATTATAACCTGGTTAGACCATATAAATGGTTTCATTACCATATTAGAAATAATTAATGCAAATGGAAATCACATCATCCACAATGTCGGTAATTCGACACTTCACGGACAATATTTTTATTCCTTGAATAAGTGGGAGAGGAGAAGAAGAATGATGAAGAATATTCCTTGAACATGAGAAAATAATAAATATAAATGATTTTTGGAGCATTCATGCCTCTTTGGTAAGAGGAGATCAGGAAATAATAAGAAAATAAATGAAATCAAAATAAAAGAATAATTGAGAAATCCCTTACAAAAAGTTTTCAGCCTAACGGCTATGTAATATGGTTTTAGAAAATTTTAAAAAGAGAGGGGACATAGGTAAAACATAAATAAATAAATCATAATACATAATAAATCATTAATAATAATTAAATAAGAACATGGTATGGAAACTTGAAAGTTATACCTCATAAAAGAGAACTTGAATGGAAAAAAGAAAGAAATTGAGAATTTTCCTACCTGGTAATGTAACTCCTAGAACTCGATGGTTGGGACCTTGGGGGATTGAGAAAACTTTTGGAGGACTACTAGGGAGTTAAGGTTTCAAGAGCTTCATTTATTAGAAATTTATTATGAATATTATGATGGAATGGGTTTGTATTTTTAGAAAAAGTGAGGGAATATTTTAATAATTTCCAAGGGACACCTCATTAATGGTATTTGAAAAACCATGGGCTTTACCATGGTATTTTCCCAAGGTATTATCCAATTAGGAGAAATCACATATTAATTTACTATACACAAGTTTACTGGATTTATTAAATCATTATTACATCATTAATGATGTTATTAACACAATGAAACTCAAAACTGTATTTTTACTATTCACCGAAAAATCAATTGATTCAGAAAAATCCCGAAATGTCACCCTACCCATTTTTTTATGTTTATAATTCAAAAATAAAATTCATTTTTTAAAAATAATTTTCTAAATGTTATTAATTTAATTTTTAAATAAAATCATACATAATTCAAAAATTAACAATTTTAAATCGATAACTGCTTTTATATCACATTGAAAAATTACCCAATATGTTATTATCTTAAAGCCTTAAAAAAATAAATTAATAATACAATTTACTATTAAATAGGGTCCTATTACTATTCTTATTAATATTCATAATGTTATGTTACTATATAACAAAAAAACAAGTTAGTTTTATCAAACTCTAAATAACCAACTAAACAAAATTGTAGATGACTGTATTTCAAAATTCAAAATATAGAAGATGTAACATTATGTTTAAAGGATAGTTATAAATTTCTACTTAAAACAAAGTTTCATGAATTTCATTTTTTTAAACGTTGGGGTGTTACATTATCCCCACCTTATACAAATTTCATCCTTTTAATTTTATTTACTCATGAATCAAATGATGGTAACTTTCCCTCATAGCATTTTTGGATTCCCATACTACTTCTTAAACCATGTGGTTTCTCCCCAAAACCATTACCTTGTGGTTTACCTTATTTTGAAATACCAATTTCCTTGGATCAGGAATTTGTATAGGTTTCTCTTAATAAAAAAGGTTCTTTTCTAGCTGAAATTATTATGGACTCAAGAGAGGTGATAAATCTAGAACATACTTTCTCAATATCGAAACATGAAAAGCATTGAGTACCTAAGACAAACTCAGAGGCAAAACTACTTGGTAAGAAACTGGTCTAAATTTCTCTAGGATTTCAAAATGACCAATGGATCGAAAACTTAGCTTTCCTTTCTTACCAAAATGCTTCACACTTTTCCAATGAGAGATTTTATGGAAAACATGGTCACCTACCTCGAGAGATAAATAATTCCATCTATTATCTGCATATCTTTTCTGCCTACCATGAGCTGTCCTCATGTGCCACTAGATCATCTTAAATTTCTCATCCACTTTCTATACTAATTCTGGCCCCATAAAATTTTTGTCACCGACATCATCCCAAAAAGTTTGAGTACAACACCGCTTTCCATACAATGCCTCAAAAGGTGCCATCTATATACTATAATAAAAACTTTTATTATAAGAAAACACAACTAAAGAATGATGTTGATCACAAATTTCCCAGTAGTCCATTGAACAGGCTCTAGGAATATCCTCTATGGTCTGAATCATTCGTTCTGACTACCCATCATATTGAGGATGAAAATCTATACTGAAATTTTAACTCTTTTCCCAACTACTTATGAAGTCGCTTCCAAAAGTTATAAGTGAACCAAGAATCTTAGTCATATGCAATAGAAAGAGTAACTCCATTTAGCCTAGAAATCTCTTTGAGGTATAGTCAATAAAGATGATCCAAAGACATTATGTCTCGAATAGAAAGAAAATATGCAGATTTTGTCAACCAATCAAAAATAATAAAAATCAAATTATTACCTCAAGAAGTCTTAGGTATTCACACCATGAAGTCCATGTATATATTCTCCAATTTCAACTCAGGCACTAGAAAAGATTGAATCACCCCCATCGGTAACTGCCAATCTACTTTAACTTCTTGACATGTCAAACATTTCAAAGTAAATTCTGTAATATCCATTTTCATTCCATCC
Organism: Viscum album; assembly: GCA_963277665.1. Lineage (NCBI taxonomy): Eukaryota > Viridiplantae > Streptophyta > Magnoliopsida > Santalales > Viscaceae > Viscum > Viscum album. The sequence continues at coordinate 672,039,842 of OY728126.1, forward strand.
CACCAATAATACTCTCGATGGTCTCTGTACATCATAGTACTGCCCAAATGAACTGAAAATGGAGAATTATGAGCTTCACAGAAAAATTATTTCTTCAACTAAGAATCACAAGGCACACACAACATTTTACCAAATCTTAAAACACTATCTTTACCAAGGTTAAATTCTGGAAGCTTACCCATTGTAACTGATTCTACCTTTTTCTATAGCTCGTGGTCTTCCTTCTATGCTCGTTGTCTGATAACGATGATTGCACTGAAACTAGAAAAAAAAATAGATGTATTCCCTGCACCAAAAACTTCTAAGCCAGAATTCATCAAATCATTAATCAAGGGATCATGTTCAAAACATAACATGGTTAATGATTCATAATATTTTCGACTCAAGGCATCCTCAATACCACAAAACATGGCAAGGGAAGCGCTTCCCTTTATTAGCACTAAATAGAAATCCCTGATAAAGGGTTATGCCTTTATCAGCGTTAGTTAAAAGCGCTAATAAATGTAACCTTTATCAGCGCTAAAATAAGCGCTGAAGAAGGTATACCCTTTATCAGTGCCTTTTTTAGCACTGATAAAAGGGTACATTTATCAGTGCTTATTTTAGCACTGATAAAAGTTTTTATTCTTAATTTATATAAAATTATAATATTTATCAGCGCTAAAATAAAAGCGCTGATAAAACATACCTTTATCAACGCTTTTTCAGCGCTGATAAAGAGATACCTTTATCAACGCTAAAAAGGAACTGATAAAATACCTATTTATCAATGCTATAATTATTGCGCTAATAAATACGTATTGTATCAGTGCTTTTTGAACACTGATAAAGGTATATCTTTATCAGTGCTTAAAAAGCCCTGAAAAATTTATGTTTTATCAGCACTTTTATTTTAGCACTGATAAAACATACCTTTATCAGCTCTTTCAACAAGTGCTGATAAAGGTTCCAATGGTTTCTATTTAATATCCCTTACAGGAACTCCTCTCTCAAACACAGTAAAGCTTTCGTAGAAGCTGAACTAGGACCCTCTTATGTCGCGACTTCTCCTCCTCGTTCTCCTCCTCTTCCGCGTCCTCGTCTTCCTCCTCCTCCTCGTACTCCTCATCCTCTTCCTCCTCCTCTACTTATGCCACCATTGCGTTCTTCTCTTCTGCTATTACCTCCTCTCCATTGGGTTTTGATCCTCCTTCACGACCTCCACTGCCTCCGCCACCGTGACCGCCGCTACCTCCGCCGCCGCCGCCTCCGCCGTCACTGCCTCCGCCCCCGCTGGTCAGTGTAGGAGTATTTTTCCTTCTGTTGGGTTAATATAAAAGATAAATGATTATCCTTGAAGTATTATTATGACTTATAGTTTTTTTATAAGTGAGTTGAACCTATGTATTGGTAGTTGGGGAAAGAGTGAGAGCTCAGGTGGTGATTCACTTGTATTGTAGGTTGTTTGAGATTGCGAGTGAGTGAGAACCTATAGTAAGTGGTTGGTTTGGTTCACTAGATGATGTGTGTTTTGAGGAGGGGATAAGAGTGTCACCCATGGGATAAGGATTTTGTAAGAATTGATATTAGGGGTTTGTGTGAGATCCTAGTGGTCGTTAGCATGTGACTCAGGATGGTAGCGAGTTAGTTAGTTTTGGGGGTTGGGGGAGACTAATGAGTGGGGTTATCATGGTGTTATGAATACCTTAGATACATAAATATAGGGAAGATTCTTTGATAGGAGGGATTGATCCATATTAGGTGTTATCAAGTTGATAGTGAAGGAATGGTCATGCCTTGGATTTGTATAAGGGAAGCACTCTCTATTCTTGAGTTTTGGTGTTAAGACTAGGTTGAGGGACATGATCATTTGGATTCTTAACCCTATTGATTTATATCATGGTTTTAATGTGACCATCACTATTGGAACTAGATGGATGGGTTTAGGGAAATGAAGCATGGGTATATTCCTTTGGTTTTGGAATAATGTTGGGTAACTGGTGATCATGTGGGGAGTTTTGGCATGGTGTGATGTTAAAATTAGAAAAGTGTACCAGGGTTGTCCCATTGGAAATATGTGAATTCCCCTTAATTTTTTCCAAGATGAATGGGTAGGGTCATAGAGTTTGAATAGGGATAAGATCCTACTCACTAGATACCACGTGTTGTGTTGAAAATATTTTGCCAAGAGGTTTAATGTCATGTGATTAGGATGTATGTGTCATGAAAGGTGTGATAACAGAGGATTGATCAGGGCTTACTAATTTGGGATATTCTATCTAGAATAATCTTGGGGATTATACCTAGTAAGGAGGACCTATTGGTCAGGGCTTACCCATTTCATGTTCATCTTGTATATTTTAAAAAGTCTGTTGAACTCGTTCTATCAAAGGCGGGTTCTATAATTTCTTGTTATCTTAAAGTGTGTTTAATAATGGTGTGGGTTGATTTCGGTTTTAGTGGGTTCTTGGGGTTTATGGGATGTGGTAAATGGTGTACTTGGTTTCAGATTATTTTATTCTCATGAGTTCCCCCTATTTTATGTTTTCTTTTCAGTTGGAAATCTCCTCTTTTGTGCGCCTCTCCTCTGCCACGAATGCACCTCTTCCGTGTACTTAAAGACACCTTCATGGTGAGTTTTCTCCTGTTACTGATTGGTTTCCTCTTGTTATCATGTTATTACTATTTTATATTGAAGTTTATAATGTGAAATGTATGGGCTAAACGCCCCGCTGAAAATCGTGGTCGTTGGTGGTCCTTGTTTGCGCACTAAATGAATTGCATGTTGGTTGGTTGTTGTTGAACATTTGAATATAAAAATTGGTAATTTACATATACTTTACTTATGATTGAATGCCCCAATATGATAAAACTTCTGTGATAACACCTAAATTAACAAACAAAATTGAATAATGGATGCTTTGTAAAATCTAAAATTTTGATTGTTTGGTTTGTAGGGTGTTGTGATTGTGAGCACGATTGTGTTTTTGTATAGTGTTGCATTAGTTGGTATGATTGATATGACATTTTTTTTCCATGTTGTAGTTCTCCCACCATTGAATATCAATCCAAACTTTACCCATTTCAATGGCACCACCACTTTGTTACAAGTCCAATTACACTGAATCCTAAAAAACCACTTCTAGAGGACTCTATGAGACACTTTATGGTGTGAAGATGATGTTTTTCAGATTCTATATATTTTTAAAAGACATGGTATGTAGTCTTGTTAAATGGAACATGCTTCACCATACATGGATTTCATATATATTTTAATGCCAGACAACAGTTATCTCCAAAATTTACACCACATGACTCATCTTTTGACTCAAACTTGGAATAAGTTTTATTTTAAATGTTACATGTCATGTGAACGTAGGTCAAACAAAATTTATCTCCAAGACATATATTTCATCATGAAACCATGTACATGCCATGAAATAATGGTAGAACCATATGATATGTGTTTTACTTCACTCACACCATGTATAGATACCATAGATCCTTTATGTGTATAAACTATACACCCCTAGTGGTCATGTAATGACTACAGACCATGTATTCCACAAAAAATGTGATGCATAGACGGTGAAGTGACTCATTTTGTATCCAAAGTACACGCCTTTAGCTGAAGTTGTTCTATATGTTATGTATTTTCAAAGGCGTCATGCAGTCTTTGTAAGACTAACTTGGAATTAATTTGATATATGTCAGATTAAATTAGGTATCTTATCCATAGACAATGTTCACCCTACTGGACACACCATGATTATGGATATCACATGAGTTTAGAAATGCTATTATACAACCAACCTTGACTGAGAACCCTACACATTGTGTATCTATTAAACAAATTGCGTGCTATGTTAATTTCATTATTATTATTTATTTTTCACTTAGATGATAATATTTGATGTATGAGTAGCCCATTATACATATCTTCTCATGTAGATCACAATATTATGATTCCCTCTTTCATTGGAAATTACACACGATGTGGTTTGGATATTTTAATTATCATCACTCTACTTGAGAGCTGAAAAGTGAAAAGTGAGATGTCCGGAGAAAATATGGAGTATGGTACTCCCCCATGTTTCGGTGAAGAGTCCTCCATGTATAGGTTTTAGGTACTCCATGGAGATATACAAAAAATAGGTCATAGTCCCCTGTATATAGATAGAGTTCAAGTACTTTCACATGTTTTGGGGTAGGTTCCTCTATTTCATTGTAGAGGCACTTTTACCATGATTTTTTTTATAAAACCCAAACAATGCTACTTGATTAATTAAAACATAATATTAGTCAAGATTGAGATCGAACCCACAAAGACGATGAATCTGAATAAAGAATGGATGAATTCCAACTGGTTTAAAAAAGAGTATGAAGATGTCTTGAAAGAGTTTATCAAGTTCGCAGGAGATTATGCATGTGACCCTTCTCAAATCCTTTGCCTATGTTTACGATGTTTTTATTCAAGACAAATTAGTCCAAAGGAGTTGGAAGAACACCTGATCTGTCACGGAATAGATTGAAGTTACACATGTTGGAATAAACACGGGGAAAAATGAATGTAGGTAGTGGCTGGGATAACACGACATTTTATGGAAGATCTGATATGATTACAAGCGTGAACAGTGAAGACGATCGTATGGAGGGTGTGATTACAGATGGGAATGATGATGAAGATCGTATTGAGGAAATGAAAAGGAGAGTTTAAGATGAACTTCGTGATTGCCCAAAATTGTTTGATAAGTTAATGAGTTGTGCAAAAACACCATTGTATGCTGGTTGCACTAAATATATAGAATTGTCAATCGTACTAAAGCTGTATAATTTTAAAGAAGGAAATGGGTGGAGTGACGCCAGTTTTATGGAACTACTTGCAATCACGGATGACATGGTCCCAAAAGATAATGAACTCCCAAGCCTAACATACAATGCCAAACGAATTCTATGATCGATGGGTATGATCTCTGAAAGAATACACGCCTTATCGAATGACTGTATATTGTTTCGTAAGGATGATAAATCACTTAAATAATTCCCAAAGTGTGGTGCTTATCGATACAAGAATGATTATTCTAGTCCTACGAATGTTGTATTGTACTTTCCAATCATTCCAAGGTTTAGGTGCCTATATGGAAGTGAGGAGACAGCAGGACAATTGACATGGCATGCAGATACAAGAATTAAAGATGGGAAACTACCTAACCCGACAGAATCTCCTCAGTGGAAGATAATTGATCACAAGTATCCTGAATTTGGAAACGATCTGAGAAACTTTCGTCTGGTGTTATCTACAGATGGGGTGAATCCTTTTGGTTTTCAAAGTAATAGTCAGTTGGTAAATTATAACTTACCACTGTGGTTATGCATGAAATGAAAATGCATCATGTTATCTATGCTTATATCAGGACCAAAACAACCAAGTAATGATATTGATGTTTATTTGGCTCCATTGATTGAGGATTTAAAAATATTGTGGGATTTAGGTTTTACGTTGTATGATGCTTACAAAAAAGAAGATTTCACTTTGAAATCCATGTTGTACAGGATGATAAATGACTTTATTTCTTATGGAAAATTTGTCCCGATATAGCATTAAAGAAACTCAAGGGTGTCCCATTTGAGAATAAGGTACACTGTCAATTAGGTTGAAACATTCATTGAAAAATGTGTTTTTGGGACATCATAGATTTCTACACCAATGGCATAAGTACCGATCATGGACGACTTCATTCGATGGAAGTTCAGAAGAACATACAACACCGTCTCCACAAAGAGGTGATCAATTGTTTGAGAAGGTAAAATATGTGAACACTAATTTTCGTAAACCGTTTTTGAAAAACCTTATGAAAACTGGTTGAAAAAACAGATCTGTTTTTTTTTGAATTACGATATTAGAATTGTCTGTATTTCATAAATTTTCTTAATTTTATGCATATTAAAAAATGTATGTTATAGTGTCATCGGCACGTTTCTAAATGAACCCAGAAAAACGAAGGATGGAATTAAGGCAAGATTGGACATGGTTGATATGGGAATACGAGAAGAGTTGGCCCCAGTGAAGCGTGAAAAACGAACATTTATTCCTTCTGCTTCTTACACACTTTCCAGGAAGGAGAGATATTAGTTTTCAAAATTCTTGAATGACGTAAAGGTTCTAGAGGGGTATTCATAAAAAATCAAGAACATTGTGTCAATGAGCGATTTAAAATTAAAGGGTCTGAAATCACATGACTTCCATGTTTTGATGCAAGATCTAATTCCTATAGCTTTACATTGAATTTTTCCCAATAATTTCCTCCACACATTAACAAATCTCTTTTTTATCTTCAAAGCTATATGCAGCAAAGTTATAGACCCAGCGAAATTTCCAACTATGGAAAGAGAAATTGCCGTCATATTATGTTAATTGAAAATGTTCTTCCCGCTGAAATTTTTTGATATGATGGTTCATTTGATGGTTCATTTAGTGAGAGAGATTCGACTATTCGGTCCTGTACATTATAGATGGAAGTACCCCATTGAACGGTATATAAATATTTTGAAAGGGTATGTCAAAAAACGATGTCGCCCAGAGGGTTGTATTGCGGAGAAATATATTGTTGAGGAAGCCATTGAATTTTGTACCGAATACCTGTCTGGTGTGGAAAACATTGGCCTAACAAAATCTCGTCACACTGAGCGGCTTGAGGGTGAAGGAATTTCTGGAAGAGAGGTTGTCACAATCAATATTACAGATCGGAAGCATGCTCACCTTTAAGTTTTGCATAACATTTTTGACATTGACCCATAAGTTCAAACCCACAAAGAAATTATTAGGCATTTGAATCCATCTAGGGATTAAAAATGGATATTAGATACACATAATCGATAGTTTATAGGATGGTTTTAGGACCATATTTTGAAGCAGTTAGATGAAAATCCAGACTAAATTTTAGAATGACTTCAATGGCTAGCAGGAGAAGCAAGTGTGTATGTATTATCTTACAATGCTTATGCAGTTAATGGTTATATATTCTATACTAATGAACATGATGAATAAAGTACCATGTAGAATAGTGGGGTTACACTTGTGGTTGAGGCGATGCATGTTTCCGGTGCTAAGGACAAAAATCCAATTTATGTGAATATGCCATACTTTGGCATCATCAACTGAATATGGGAGTTGGATTAAATGAAATTCAAAGTGCCTATTTTTTTAATGGAAGTGGGTTGATAACAAGAGTGTTGTTAAAATAGATTAATTAGGAATCATGAAAGTTGATTTTAGTAAGGAAGGGGAGAAAGACAAACCATTTATATTTGAATCACAAGAAGTACAGGTATTTTATGTTCCAGACCCCGGAAACCGAAATTGGTCAACTTTTCAGTTATCAAAAAAACAACTGAAGGTTCAAATGAATGTTCAACGGAGGTTGACCCTTTTATAGGGACTTCACAATCATTTTTCAACGATCCCAATGTAGATGATATTTTTTATGTCAGAGGAGACCACAATGAAGGGATTTACATAGTCGATAGAGGAGTCAAATCTCTTCACCCTTTAAAGAAAAAAACTGAGAGTACATTAATCAGGTTATTTGTTTATTGTAATATACATTGTGTTATGTTTTGTTTTTATCTATCCACTGCTGCTTTTATATAATCTAAATTAAATATAAAACCACTTCTGTAGATATTGACTTTTTCACCTGCTGATGCACCCAATCCTGAGGCACAAAAGGTCTCTCAACCACCTACTGGTGGTCCCATTGCAGAGCAACAACAGGTTTCTCAACAATCTAGTGGTGGTCCTAGTGAAGAGCAACAACAGGTTTCTCAACCTGTTGTTGCTGGTCCTAGTGTTAATGCTAGTGCTCTGGAGAAAGATATTGACGATACTTCTGAGTAAATGGTAGGAAATGAAACCGTGAAAGTGAAAAAAAACAAGAGCTCCGTAGTTTGACAATGTTTGCCAAAATCCTTAAGGCAAAAGAAAAAGGAATCAAATTTGAGGTGCGATGGAATAAGCGAGTCCAACATGTTAACCCCAAAAAATCCATGTTTAGTAGTTATATTGGAATCATCACTCTACAACGCATGCCGATTGATGCACATTCATGGCACAATGTTGTCACCGGTCTTAAGAAACTAATGTGGGAAGAGATTATGGTAACATTATGATATCATTTTTTAATTTATTAAAATAAAATACCCAAACATTGACTTACTCTTCATCATCCATTTCATAGTGCATTTATAGTAAATGTCTCGCACATGGAAAATATGTATTAAGAGTTTCGGGAATGAATCATAGAGGTTTCCGCACAATTTTAACGAAATACCATCTTAATGATGCTAAATGAAAAATCAAGCCACACACACCTCCTCTTTATGCACACTTGATATCCCAAGGAGCGTGGGATGAATTTATCAGTTGTCGTGTGGTGAAGACTTTTCAGGTACATTGTGTGGGGTAATACGTTGTTTGAAGTTTCTTGTATTCATCACTTTGATTGACATTTTTTTATTTATGAAACATCAACTGAGTGCTGAAAATAAAAAACACGCAGCAGAGCCAGCGTACCCTTACCATAAAGCAAAGATGGGGTACGCTTCATTTGTGAAATAATTGGTACGTATTTTAAATATACTGTACTACTTATATGTGACATAAAACAACACCATAACCATGTTTTCTATTTATATGCAGATTGATGAATCAAAATAGAAAGCCAAATCCATCCCACGCCATGTGCTATGGAAGGAGGCTCGTGTAAATAAATAGGGGATACTGATAAATGAAAACACACAAAAAGTGTGGAAAACATTTGTAAGTATGACATAATATAAATTCGATTTGTTTTAAATTTCTATTACATTACAATGACTAATTATTTTTCTCTATTTTCTATCTGACATAGTCTCACGAATCAACAAAACCCGCACCAGATGCAAATATACTTTCAGCAGCCTTGAAGCGGCCAAACCAGTATGGCCGTGTCAGAGGTGCGGGTTTTGGGGTGACACCCGAAACATATTTTTAAAAACAAAAAAAAACAGAGGATGAAAATGAAAAAATGGAAAATTTGAAAGAAAAATTAGCTATTTTTCAAGAATAATTACTATACCAGAGAGATATGATAGCAACATTGATGGGGGAGATGCAAAGGGAAGAAATAACTCAACAACAACCCGTGTGTAACGATCCCGCCCCACCCCCTACCAACTTTGAGGCAAGCCATTCTCCTAAAAAACATAACTTTGCTGAGGTAATCAATGTTTTAATAATTGTTTCTTTGAAATGTGATTCACATTGTCATTGATACATTTTCTATACTAATATTCTACATGGTGAAAATGATTGTGATTTATATCTATAAACTCCCACCTATCGCCTTCTAGCGAGGGAAACAGTGTTCAATACGCAGAACGTCCTGCTACACAATAGACAGCTTCCAACATATCATTTCAGTGTTTCAATTAACGTAGCTAATGAGCTGATTTCCATGATACCTATTCCAAATTACGATGACAACATTCATATGGTTGAACCAGCTATTGGAACATTCATCGCATGGCCGTCAGTTATTGTAAAAAACATGTCAACAAGGAGGTATCCATTTCCCAGTTATGTTTCAAGCTAGACCATTAACATTTAATGAAAAAAGGTCTAAACCGATGAATGTTATTACAGAACAACAAATAAAAGGGGGTGAAACGAAATATCAGCTCAAAACTATCTCAAGGATCAACCAACCGATTGAAACGGTCTACTTAGAGCACATTCACCCCGCCCATTCTATATCCATAGTTAATATCATTTTAGGATCATGTGGATAAAAATTTAGTAGACATCAATGCTCAAACAGTTGATTTTGAAAAAAATATTTATGGAGAGGAAAAAACATATTTCATTAGTGCTGAAATTGTAAATGAAATCCTCAAGTATCAATGGCTAGGATCCTCAGTTTTCAATGCTTACATGAGGAATGTTTCCATGATTTGATTTTAAAAAAGCTGATATAATATGATAATTATGAATAAATACATTTTATATTTTCACAGGCGTATATATGAAAAAAAATTGAAGGGATTTCCCCATGATCAAAAATTTGGACTCATTAGTCCTCACACAACCTCTTCAAAAGAAGAAATAGATTCTGATAAAGAGGCTTCAATAATTTCATCCCTACTCAAATTTTTTGAAAACAAAATTACGGATGAAAGACTCTTTTTAATACCAACGATACAGGGGTAAAACTCAACAATTTAATCATATCAAATATATTTTCATTTCTTTCTTTACTTATTCTTTTTTGTATTTTTATGGAGCATTGGATGCTTATTACAGTCAATTTGGATACTCCAAATATTTATTTTCTGGATTCAACGCACGAATATCCAATAAACCGACCACGCAAGATGGTGTTTGTTAATTTGTAATACACTAGATCCAACATTTTCAAACTAAACCTCTAGTTATATAATTTATGTTATCTTTTAATGAGGATTATTCTATAATAGGGTGGTACACCAATATCATCTAATGCATGGAATGAATCTAGGGCATAAGGATGAGCAAGCCTACAAGATCTACAACTGGAAAAGTATCTGGGTATATATAATAACATTGAACTATCCAAACACATATACAAAAAATTAATTATTTTTGTCGATGTTTCTACAGTGTCCAAAAAAACAAATGAAAAGGACTGTGGTTATTATGATTGTAAATTTATGAAAGAGATCGTATTTCGTCAACAAAATTAGCATCCCTGACGAGGTATTTTTTCAAATAATTACGATTTCATTTAAAATATTTCTTAATGATTTCTGTATTTATATTTTATCAGTACTACCATGACTGTCAGAAAAACTCATATTAAGAAGATGATATAGATGTGTTTAGAAATGAATGGGCAACATACCTGATGGAAGATTGTACACAAATATGATGAAGTTGAATTCCTACTAATATTATCCATATATGATCATTGATATCTCCCTTGTTTACACTTATTGAGTCTATATGATCACCATTTATTATGTTTTATATCCTTAGGTTATGAAGAATGGTTTTAGATATGATTTTCCCTTCTAGTAACGCATAACTCATTAGACTACACTGGTCGATAGTTTGGAAGTCAGACGATGCATAGTCATTCAGTCCACTCATGAGCATCTTAAAATCTTATTGGGAACCAATATCTTGGATTTTAAATTTTCTAATACTAGTTTCCCTTATATGTGGTTGGGGGTGTCCAGGGGGAAGGGGTGTCCCGGAGTGGGGGGGGGGGGTCCAGGAGGGGGTGTGTCCAAGAGGGACGGGGTGTCCAGGTGTGAGGGTTTCCATGAGGGGAGGGAGGGGGTGTGTCCATGGTGGTGTCCATGACTGGGGTGTCCAGGAGGGGTGGTAAATCTCTTAATCCAATAATGAGGAGGAAATCCTCTTTGTCAAACTCACCTCTATGGAGGCAGAATCTCTATATTGTCACAAAATCACAAACATTCAATAGAACCCTCACTTTATCTCTTGGTGGATCAAAAACACCCTATTTATTTACCTAGGTTACTCTTGATTTCTATCCCTTTAACTGGAATACATATACTCATGCATAAAAAAATGATCCATGAGTCATTTGTGAGGTGTACGAATCGACCACACCTCAATCTGATGCACAGTGAGACCGGTATGGCTAAAAGTTTCTGATATCAATTTAAAATTCACAGAAACTTTAGAAAACAACACAAGCGACATATGCAAAACCGAGAAAACGTGTTTAGATTAATTTGATACTTTAAGACAACAATATATGAGTCATTTTTTGACATGTACAAATCAAACTCACTTCAATCCGACGCACGGTGTGATCTGTATGGCTAAAAGCATCTGATATCACTTAGAAATTGACATTAACATTAGAAAACAACACTACTGAGATATAGAATACCAAGAAAATGCATTCGTATTGTTTTGATACTTTTTTAATTTGATCCATGAGTCATTTTTGACATGTATGAATCAACCTCACCTCAATCCGATGCACGGTATGATCGGTATGGCTAAAAGTGTCTGATATCAGTTTGAAATTGACATTAACTTTAGAAAACAACACTTCTGACATACAGAATACGGAAAACATGCATTTCGATTGTTTTTATATTTTAGGACAACGATCCATGAGTCATTTGTGACGTGTAAGAATCAACTTCACCTCAATCCTATGCATGGTGTGACCGGTGTGGCTAAAAGTGTCTGATATCAGTTTGAAATTAACATTTACTTTAGAAAACAACACAAGTGACAAATGGAAAACTGAGCAAAAGAGTTCAGATTGTCTTTATACTTTAGGAAAACAATCCATGGGTCATTTGTGAGGTGTATGAATTGACTGCACCTCAATACGACACATGGTGTGACAGGTATGGCTAAAAAGGTCTGATATCAGTTTCAAATTGGCATTAACTTTAGAAAACAACAAAAGTGACCTACGGAAAACCGATCAGATGCGTTAATATTTTTTTATTCTTTATTAAAACTATCCATGAGTCCTTTGTGATGTGTAATAATTTATTTCACCACAATCCGACACACTGTGTGACTGTTATGGCTAAAAGTGTCTGATATTAGTTTGAAATTGACATTAACTTTCGAAAACAACACTACTAACATACAGAATACCGAGAAAATGCATTCATATTGTTTTTATAATTTAGGAAAATGATCCATGAGTCATTTTTGTGATGTATGAATCGACCGCACCTCAATCCGACACATGGTGTGACCGGTATGGAAAAATGTGTCTGATATTAGTTTCAAATTAATATTTACTTTAAAAAACAACACAAGTGACATACAGAAAACCATGAAAACGCATTCGGATTGTTTTGATACATTAGGAAAACAATTCATGAGTCATTTGTGATGTGTACGAATTGACCGCACCTCCATCCTACACACGATGTGACCAGTATGGCTAAAAGTGTCTGATGTAAGTTTGAAATTGACATTAACTTTAGAAAACAACACTAATAACATACGGAATACCAAGAAAATGTGTTCGGATTGTTTTTATAATTTATCACAACAATACATGGGTCATTTTTGAGGTGTAATCATTGACCGCACCTGAATCTGACGCATGGTGTGACCGGTATGGCTAAAAGTGTATGATATCAGTTTTAAATTGAAATTAACTTTAGAAAACAACACTACTGACATACGGAATACCAAGAAAACACATTTGGATTGTTTTTATACTTTATGAAAATGATCCATGAGTCATTTTTGATGAGTACGAATAACCTCACCTCAATCTGACGCATGGTGTGACCGGTATGGCTAATAGTGTCTGATATCAGTTTCAAATTGACATAAACATTAGAAAACAACACTACTAACATACATAAAACTTAGTAAATGCATTCAGTTTGTTTTTATACTTTAGGAAAACGATCCATGAGTCATTTTTGATGTGTATGAATTGACCGCACCTCAATCCGATGCACGGTGTAATCGGTATGTCTAAAAGTGTCTCATATCAGTTTGAAATTGACATTAACTTTAGAAAACAACACTACTGACATACAGAATACCAAGAAAATGCATTCTGATGGTTTTGATACATTAGGACAACGATACATGAGTCATTTAAGACGTGTATGAATCAACTTCACCTCAACTTGACGCACGGTGTGATCTGTATGGCTAAAAGTTTCCGATATAAGTTTGAAATTGACGTTAACTTTAGAAAACAACACTACTAACATACAGAATACAGTGAAAATGCATTCGTATTGTTTAGATATTTTTTGACAACAATCCATGAGTCATTTATGACCTGTATAAATCAACTGCACCTCAATCCGACACACGGTGTGACCGGTATAGCTAAAAGTGTCTGATATAAGTTGAAAATTGACACTAACATTAGAAAACCACAAAAGGGACATAAGGAAAACTGAGTAAACATGTTAGGATTGTTTTGATACTTTAGGAAAACGATCCATGAGTCATTTTTGAGGTTTAAAAATCGACCTCACCTCAATCTGACGCACGGTGTGACCGATATGGCTAAGAGTGTCTAATATCAGTTTGAAATTGACATTAACTTTAGAAAACAAAACAAGTGACATAGGTCAAACTGATAAAATGTGTTCGTATTGTTTTTATACTTTATGACAATGATCCATGTGTCATTTTTGATGTGTACGAATTGACCTCACCTCAATATGTCACACTGTGTAACCGGTATGGAAAAAAGTGTCTGGTATTAGTTTTAAATTGACATTAACATTAGAAAACAACACTACTGACAAACAGAATATCGAGCAAACAGATTTAGATTGTTTTTATACTTTAGGAAAATGATCCATTAGTCAGTTCTGATGTGCAAGAATCGACTGCACCTCAATCCGACGCATGGTGTGACCGGTATGGCTAAAAGTGTCGGAGATCAGTTTCAAAGTAACATTAACTTTACAAAAGAACAAAAGTGACATACGAAAAACTGAGAAAAAGCATTCGTATTGTTTTGATACTTTAGTAAACCGATCCATGTGTAATTTGTGACGTGTATGAATCAACCGTACCTCGATCCGATGCACGGTGTGACTGATATGGCTAAAAGTGTCTGATATCAGTTTTAAATTGACATTAAAATTAGAAAACAACACAACTAACATATGGAAAACCAAGAAAATGTGTTCAGATTGTTTTGATAAATTAGGACAAATATCCATGATTCATTTTTGATGTTTAAGAATTGACCACACCTCAATCCGACGCACGGTGTAATCGGTATGGATAAAAGTGTCTTATATCAGTTTGAAATTGACATTAACTTTAGAAAACAACACTACTGACATATGTAATACTAAGAAAATGAATTCGGATTGTTTTGATACTTCAGGACAATGATACATGAGTCATTTGTGACATTTACGAATCAACTAAACCTCAATATGACACACGATGTGATCGGTATGGCTAGAAGTGTCTAATATCAGTTTCAAATTGACAATAACTTTAGAAAAAAACATTACTGACATTAGAAATATTGAGCAAACATGTTTGGATTGTTTAGATATTTTAGGATAATGATCCATGAGTCATTTGTGACGTGTATGAATCAGCCTCACCTTAATACAATGTATGGTGTTACCGGTATGGCTAAAAGTGTCTGATATCAGTTTGAAATTGACATTAACTTTTGAAAACAACACAAGTGACATACGGAAAACTGAGGAAACACATTCGGATTGTTTTTATACTTTAGTAAAACAATCAATCATTCATTTTTGAGGTGTACGAATTGACCTCACCTCAATCCAATGCACGGTGTGACCAGTATGGCTAAAATTTTCTGATATTAGTTTGAAATTGACATTAACTTTAGAAAGAAACACAAGTGACATAGGGAAAACCTGAGAAAACGGGTTCAGATTGTTTTTATACTTTAGGAAAATGATCCATGAGTCATTTTTGACATGTAAGAATTGACCACACCTCAATCTGACACACGGTGTGACTGGTATGGCTAAAAGTGTCTGATATCAGTTTGAAATTGAAATTAACTTTAGAAAACAACACTGCTGACATAAGTAATACTTAGAAAAAGCTTTTGAATTATTTTGATACTTTAGTAAAATGATCTATGAGTTATTTTTGAGGTGTAAGAATCGACTGCACCTGAATCCGACGCACGGTGTGACTGGTATGGCTAAAAGTGTCCGATATCAGTTTCAAATTGACATTAACTTTAGAAAACAACATAAGTGACATAAATAAAACCAAGAAAACGTGTTCGGATTGTTTTGATACTTTAGGAAAACGATCCATGAGTCATTTGTGACTTGTAAGAATCAACCTCACCTCAATCCAATGCACGGTGTGACCAGTATTGCTAAAAGTGTCTGATATCAGTTTCAAATTGACATAAACATTAGAAAACAACACTACTTACAGACAAAAAACTGATCAAACTCTTTCAGATTGTTTTGATACTTTAGGAAAATGATCCATGGGTCGTTTTTAAGGTGTACGAATCCACCTCACCTTAATCTGACGCATGGTGTGACTGGTATGGCTAAAATTGTCTGATATCAGTTTAAATTGACATTGACTTTAGAAAACAACACAAGTGACATATGGATAACCAATAAAATGTGTTTGTATTGTTTTGATACTTTGGGACAATGATCCACGAGTCCTTTTTGACGTGTAAGAATTAACCTCATCTCAATACGACGCACAATGTGATCGGTATGGCTAGAAGTGTCTGATATCAGTTTGAAATTGACATTAACTTTAGAAAACAACAGTACTGGCATATGGAATACTAAGAAAACACATTCGTATTATTTTGATATTTTAGAACAACGATACATGAGTCATTTTTTGACGTTTATGAATCAATGACACCTCAATCCGATGTAAGATGTGACTGATATGGATAAAAGTGTCTGATATCAATTTGAAATTGACATTAACTTTATAAAACAACACAAGTGACATACGAAAAAGTGAGCAAATGCATTCGGATTGTTTTTATACTTTTGAAAAATAATCCATGAGTTATTTGTGAGGTGTTCAAATCGACCGAACCTCAATCTGATGCACTGTGTGACCGGTATGGCTAATAGTGTCTAATATTTGTTTGAAATTGACATTAACTTTAGAAAACAACACAAGTGGCATAGGGAAAACTGAGCAAACGCATTCAGATTGTTTTGATACTTTTTTACAACGATCCATGAGTAATTTTTGAGGTGTACAAATCGACCTCACCTCAATCTGACGTACGGTGTAACCGGTATAGATAAAAGTGTCTGATATCAATTTGAATTTGACAATAACTTTAGAAAACAACACAAGTGACATACAGAAAACCAAGCAATCACATTCAAATTGTTTTTATACTTTAAGAAAAAGATCCATGATTCATTTGTGACATGTAGGAATCAACCGCACCTCAATCCGACACACGGTGTGACCGGTAAATCTTTTCATTAGATAAAGAATCTGTATTTATTAAATGAGATAAATCTTCCAAAAACATATTGATTTTACATTATTCCCTTTCATTGTTATTAGAATGAAAACAGTTGAGTTTATCATTTCCATATTTTAGTTTCACATTTCCATATTAATGTTTTCTTTTATATTAATGTTTTAATTTATTTCATTATTGTATTACTAACATAATATTTGTTTTCTTATATAGGTGAATTTTTTCCATGAGTTCAGATGCTTTGTTCAGAAACAAATACCGTGGACGATAATTTTTGAGAGAGGATCACAGATATCAAAGGATGGAACATTAATGATTATAACTTTTGTTGGATAATTGTAATTGTAACCATGTAAAAAATTATTTGAAATGTACATATCAGAGTGTTTATTTGTATTCATGATGTTACGTAAATGTATATAGAATTGTTTGTCAAAATATTGTGTGCGGGTGCTGTTTTGTACTGGTGTGCAGGTGCTATTTTGTGCAGGTGTGCAGGTGCTGGTTTGTGCAGGTGCTGATTCTGCAGGTTCAGGGGAGAGTGCCTTTATTAGTGTTTTTTTGAGCACTCATAAAGGACACCTTTATCAGTTCTATCTTGAGCGCTGATAATCGGGCCCTTTATCAGCGCTCAAGATAGCGCTGATAAAGGCACCCTTTTATCAGCGCTCAAGATAGCGTAGATAAAGTTACCCCTTTATCAGTGCTAAAAATGCGCTGTTAAAGCCAGCGTAGATAAAGGGGACCCCCTTATCCACGTTGGCATTAACAGGGCCTTTTTATCACTGTTAATGACGGTTTTTAGCGCTGATAAAAGGCCACGTATTAGTAGTGCCTCCACTTTGTTTTCTTTTCCCGGATAGTAATTGATCATGCAATCATAATCCTTTATGAGTTCAATCCATATTATATGCCTCATGTTTAATTTATTTTGAGTGAATATATACTTCAAAATGTTATGGTTAGTATATATTTTACATTTGGCTCCATATATATGATGTCTCCAAATTTTCAAATCAAAAAACCCCAGGTGCCAATTCTAAATCATTTGTGGGATAATTTAACTCATGAGGTTTACATTGTCTTGAAGCATAAGAAATTACCTGATCATTTTGCATAAAAACACAACTAAGTACCTCCAAAAAAGCATCACTGTAGATGAAAGACTCACCATTTCAAGAAGTCAAAGACAAAATTGGAGCATTCACTAATTTCTTTTTCAGTTCCTAAAAGCAAACATCACATTCTTTTGTCAAAAAAAAGTAACCCCTTTCTGTTTTAACTTGGTTAGAGGGTGACATAATCATGATAATTTTTTAACAAACCGTCGATAATAACCTGAAAATCCAAGAAAAATATGAATATATGTAACATTAGTAGGTCTTGTCCATACATCAACCACTTTTTTTGGATGGATCAACTGTTACTCCATCCTTATTTTCAATGTTCCTAAAAAAAGAAATTCTTTGCAACCTAAAATCACACTTTCTGAATTTTCCATATAGTTTATTTTCTTTTATGGTTTTCAAAACAACCCGTAGATGATTTTCATGCTCCTATTTACCTCTAGAATATACCATAATGTAATCAATAAATACAAAAACAAAATTATCCAAGAACTCATGAAATATTCAATTGATAAGATCCAGGAATACAAATGGTGCATTAGTTAACCCAGAAGCCATAACTACAAACTCGTAATGACCATATCTAGTATGAAACATAGTCTTCAGGATGTCTTCATCCTTTAATTTCAACTGATGGTACCCCGACCTTAGTTCAACCATTGAAAAAAAATTATCTCCCTTGTGTTGATAAACAAATCATCGATTTGAGGGAAAGGATAATTTTTTAAAATATTAATGTCATTCAAAGCTCTATAATTGATGCAAAGTCTCACTGGACCATCTTATTTCATAACAAACAAGATAGAAGCCCCCATGGTGAAGTGTTGGGTCGGATGAAGCCTTTATCTAATAATTCAGGAAACTGATTTTTTAATTCTAGAAGTTCCATTTAGTTCATTTGATAAAGAGTTTTGTAAATTGGCCTAGCATGAGGAACTATGTCAATAGTAAACTCAACCTCTCGATTAGTGATAAAAATAGGAAAATCATCGGGGAAAACATCCAGCTATTCATTTAACATGGGTATATAATTAATCTGGAGAGTTCCCTTATCTTGAAAAATATGAACACGATAACTTTCATTTCCATCCTTTATCAGTTTCAAAGCCTCCTGATATGTTATTAATGGTATGGGTTCATTATTGTACACAAACTGAAATTCTTTTATAACAAAAAAAATTTTCTCTGTAGTATATCTCATCATGATAAAAAGAAACCCAGTCTATTCCCAGAATAAAATCAAACACTATTAGAGTAATAAAAACAAGTTTTTTAGGTAAACTCTTTCCATAGAAAAGATAGTAATATTCTTATAATTTATTTTTTCCACAATATTTCCTTCATGTTTTTTTACCATGAGATCTATCCTCATTTCATGAGGTTTAATTCCCAATTTTTTTGAAATTTTCTCAGAAATGAATGAATGTGTAGACCCTGAATCAAACAACACATTTGTGAAATATGTAAAAACAATCAATGTAACTAATACCACCCCATTTTATTACTCAAAATCAACTAAAGTTGTTTCAAAATATTTTACTAAACCCTTCTACTTCCAATATTGCTGTTCCCGACTTGAGTAACTAGATTCAGAAAAACATTAGCCAAATGACCCAATTCCTTACAATTAAAGCATCTCACCATCGACTTCTCATTATTTTTCGTATCATTTTCCATGCACTCACAATACATGTTTCCAAACTTCCCACATTAGTATAAATTCATATAATTTATGAGACATTCACCAGGATTCCATTACCACACTTTTCACAATAAGGGAAATTCATTTTCATACCTCCAGTATTCTTTGACAAGTTCCTCCACATTTCCTACCAACCTGATCGCTTCTTATTATTATCATAACAATGTAGATATGATTTAGAAAACTCCATCTCAACTTTTTCATCACAACGAACAATCTTCTCATATATTTTAAACTCTCTTGTGGCCAAAGATCTTCACAAAAACAGTTTCAAACCAGTGTAAAATCTATTATTTTTACTTTCAAAATTCTGAGTAAAATCGGGTACATACCTAGCCAGTCTTGTAATATTGTCTTCTTATGCTACCAAAGAATCATAATCTTTCTGCTTCAGTTCCATGAATTGTTTCTCCATTCTGAGTTGAATAGTTTTGGGAAAATATTTTTTCCAAAAGAGACTCTTAAAATCATCCCATTCCAAACTTTCAATATCATCTCTTTCTCTCGTATTCTTAACCAAATACCACAATTTATCAGATACACCTTACGAACGATAAATTTCTATTATTAACTTTTGACATTTTCAACATCCCATGATATCAAATATCTTTTCTAGAGCATTGACCCATCCTTCAGCTATCACATGATCTGTAGTTCCATTGAATACATAAGGATGTTTCCTCTTAAAATGCTCCACAAAATACATGTTTCTTCATAGTTGATCATGTTTTTCTCTAGCATGGATACTACAACCATTTATCAATTGATTCAATTAAGTCATTTCTATCACAAACTACTCGGTTCCTATTCCCACCATTTTAGGCCGCAGATTCGGACAAACATCAGCCTCTTGGTGCCTTCCTACTTCTGCTTCATTTTTTCTTCTATTGAAAACCATTCTATAAAAACATAACATAGATGAAGAAAAATGGTAATCTTTAAATTCTATAACATTTCAAATTACCATATAGTAAAAATCATTTATTTTAGTCATTAATATCATCCCAGCCCCTAAAGTTCTCTAAACCATCCTTTGATACCAACTATAAAGACCCGACCTTAAAACATTACTTAATATTGAATTTAATTCTAGAATATACATTATTACACATTGATAATCTTGTTGAGTTTAGATTTCAATATAATTAATATACATTTCATACATAACATACCATAATCATACAAGAGGATACTACTAAAAACAGTTTCCATTTTTTTCAAAATATAAACATTAAAACATAAATCATGATTTCTTTGATAACACACCATATCAAACAACCCGAATCCCTTATTTCTCTTACCCTTCCTTATATAATATTAAAAACATTTTAAAATCATGGGATGAGTATAATACTCAGTAAGGGATATAAATATAGAAAGCGTTAGTCAAGTGATAACATAAAAACCAATAAAACCCTTAGTCATAAAAACTTATATGCCTAAAATCATCATTTAGTTTCCTTGAGACCTATTTACAATATAACCCTTACATTCACCCTAACACATGGAATAACCCTTTTTTCACCTTCCATCACCAGAGTACCCAATGCATTGGAGATCTATAATAGGGCTCACCCATCATATCTTGAGCTATAATGGTCTCAACACAACATATCTTGAGCTATAATGAGGCTCAATCCAACATATTATGAACTATAATGGGATCAAACCAACATATATAATTTACAAGAAACATATCATGGTAATAAATTATCTTGAAATCTAGAGAAACTACTCATTCCATACACATAAGAAAAAAACAACCATTTTGAAATTTATTAAAGAGAGTTTTAAAAAGAAATTCCTTTAAAATAGAATTGGATTGAGAATTAATATAATTGAAAGGATATGTGTATACACTATAAATATCCATAATAAAACAAAATATAAACAAAAATTCATCACACTAATAATCTTATTACCACATAATTAATAAAGAAGAAGGTTAACCCAAAGAATGGAAATTGTGTGAAGAATTCTCTAACCTCACGTTCTTCTTTCTTAAAATTTGTTTAAACCTCTTGTATAATGGTAAAAAAGTGTTATTGATATATTTTAGAAAAATAACTATCTTTATTATATCTTATATTATCATTTCATTACATAATTTCACCCTTTATTTGTTATTATTTTGTTCCTTGCATTGTCTTGGGGTGTTTTCTTTACATGTTTTCCATGATTGGTTCATGATGGAAATTCTTGTCAATTGGAATTGAAACTCTAGAATTAGAATGGAAAGGTATTTAAATATATCTAGTACCATAATTATACCATTTATCATCTCGATATTTGATATGAGGATGATTCATAAGTTAAAACATTAATGATGCTTGTTTAGATCATTTTAGTGGTTCTTTGATAATAACGACCTCATTTTGTCTTCGAAATTAAAACCATGAGTGAAAAATAATTCCAGAACCATGTATGATAAATAATACATATATTATAACCAGTTTAAACCATAAATATTGTTTCATTTCTAGACTATAATGAATATATGTAAATTGAAATCACATCGTCCACGATGTCGGTAATTCGACACATCACAGACAATGTTTTTATTCCTTGAATAAGTGGGAGTGGAGAAGAATAATGATGAAGAATTTTCCATGAACATGATAATATCTAGAATATAAATGATTTATGGATCTTTTATTCCTATTGGGTAATAGGATATAAGGAAATTATAAGAAAATAAATGAACTCAAAATAAAAGAATAATTGAGAAATCTCTAACTAATATTCTGCATCCTAAAGCTATGCAACATGGTTTTAGAAAATATTATAAAGAGATGGGATAGATTTCACCCATAAGAAAATGAATCATAATACAGAATAATTGATAAATAATAATTAAATAAGAACATGGTAAGGAAACTTGAAGGTTATAACACATAAAAGAGAACTTGAATAGAAAAAGAAAAAAATTGAGAATTTTCTTTCCTTGTAGAGTAAATCCTAGAACTTGAAGGTTGGGACCATGGGGGATTGAGGAAACATTGGTAGGACTAATAGGGAGGTAAGCAGTCCATATATTTGTTTATGAGGAATTTGGAATGATGTTAATGGAGGAACGAGTTGGTATTTACAAAAGAGTGAGGGAATATTTTAATAATTTCCAAGGGACACCTCATTAGTGGTATTTGCAAAACCATGGGACTGCCCATGATATTTTCCAAATGTAATAGCCACTTGGGACACATCACATCTTAATTTACAGTACACAAGTCAACAAGATTTATTACATCATTATTACATTATTAATGGGGTCATTAACACACTGAAACTCAAAACTGTATTTTTTTTATTCATCGAAAAATAAAATTATTCAAAAAAATCCCAATAATTCACCCTAACCATTTTTCTGTGTTTTTAATTCAAAAATAAAATATATTTTTTGAGAAAAAATTTCTAAATATTATTAATTTAATTTATAAATAAAATCATACTTAATTCAAAAATTAACAATTTTAAAACTATAAATGCTTTTATATCATATTGAAAAATTAACCAAGATGTTATTATCTTCAATCCATAAGAAAATAAATTAATAATAAAATTTACTACTCATTAGGTTCATATTAGTATTCGAAAGGTTATTTTACTATTCACCAAAAAAAAGTTGGTTTCATCATACTCTAAATAACTTGCTGAACAAAATTGTTGATGAATGTTTTCTGAAATTCAAAACATAGAAGCTGCAAAATTATGTTTAAAGTCTTGTTATAAATATCTACTTTAAAAAATTTTCATGAATTTCATTTTTTTAACCTTGGGGTGTTAAAATTTTACTTTTAAAACATTTTTAAAAAAATATAAATTTGTATATGATTTAAACAAAAAGTTAGTTTTTTTAATGAAAACTGTATTTTTCACTATTAATTAAAAATTTCAACTTTTTCAAAAAAACCACCAAAAATTTACTCTAACCTATTTTTGATAGTTTTATTGCGAAAATATTTTTTATTTTTTAAATTATATTTTGTAAAATATCCAAAAATTAATTTTATAATTTTCTCACAAAAGTAATAATTTTTTTTAAACGATATTTTTGAAGTATAAAAAGGATTTTGTAAAATTTATGTACATTTTTATCAATGGTTTTTTATTTATATAATTCCATTATACTCAATTTTAAAAATATTTTTTTCCATATCCATACCTCTATATTTAATGGGTAGGTTGTAATGGTCACTTTTAGATAATATTATTAATAGTGTATTTTGGTTTTTTAAAACTCTGTGTTGGGTATAACGTAAGCTATCAAAGAAAACCATTATTTTTGGTTATAAAAGTTTTTGAATAAATTATATTTTTTTGGAAGAAATTATTTCATAATATCTTGGGGTGTTAAATAATCATTGAGGTTGTAATGTGATACCCTTTGAAAATTATATAAATATAATGGTGTGGGTAGATCCAAAATCAAATATGACATGAATGTTTTTAGAGCGGATGGTAAGTATACCTCTCAACACTTCGTTATCACACCCCACATTGAAAATCGTGATAAAATAAGATTTCTTTTTGTCTTCTGTCTTAAGAGGTCAATAATGTCAATAGTTATCATTAACCCTCAGTTTTGAGCACTGGTTAGCATAATGTCTATACTATTTTCAATTATAGCATTAGAGTGTGAGTGGGGGATTACATATATATTTCTCTCCACTGTCCTCATTAACTAGAATATTATCATTTCATCAATATTATATTTCTTCATGAAATTCCTTTCCACACTTAAATTATTTAATAAACACATTTAGCCAATATACTCTATGCTTGTTTCCACGCTTCTAGCATAAAGGAAGTCTCAACTATATCCCTCCATGTTTTTTATAATTTACTTTAAATTCCATCATTATTTTCTTACCAAAACAATGAGAATAATGGGTGACTAAAATATTTCTTTCCACCTTGATATCACATCAAACTATTTCATTATAGAAACTGAAGTATCTTATAAAAGACTCCTTTAAGAGAGTAAGTTTTAGCCACTAAAGAACCAATCAATCTTTATTTAATATTCAGAAATAATTTGAGAAGTGTAAATTGTAAGTCTTGTACTATTTTTCCCATGCATACCAATGGATTCATCATCATTGTATTTAATAACAAGTAATTCCTTCTCCATCTTTGTATGAAGAATATGACCAAAGTACTTAATAAGAAAAAAAAATCTCATAAACTGATCCAACTTCAGGGTGTCAATTGCTTCATGTTTTAATGTATTCATTATAATATTCTACCATTTATCTATTTTACATTCTAAATGATAAACGACCAAGATAAAATTTCCATGTTCTCATAACTAGAGAATGGAACATATCTTTTTAGTGGTACTGATCAATTGTTTTTCAATTAGTGGATTAGTGGACCCGATAAAATAAGGTGTATGTTTCCTCATGAAGGAATTAAAAATTTTATGTTCCCTCTTTTTATCATTATATAGATTAATATAATGTATGTCTTGAGAATGTTGTATACACATATAAGCTATATTTTCTTTCTAACTCCCATAACATTAATTTTCTCAATAGGACAGTCATTTTATTTTTCTTAATATTTAGTGTTAACATGATTTCTTATAGTTCCAACCATTTAATGAAACCAAAACACATATATTAGAAACAATAATCAATGTGTGAAATTTCATTATCATTAAAATCATATATAGGATGTCAAAATCATCAAAAATTCTTTTTAGGTTTAACCTAGGTTATCCATGGTCACTATTTATTAAAATACTTTATAATTTCTCTTAAATAAAATGTTAATTAACCTAATCATATCCCCTATAAGTGTCAAATCTAGTGCGTAGTAAGGTCCCATGCATCATGCATGAAAATGATATTTGATATATACTAGAGTAACTATTTTCATGGTTATTACCCCTGGATTCATCTGTTCCGAAACCACATCCAATTGAAGTATCCAAATAGGGATATATTTTTTAGGAAAACCAAACTCATTTTTACATGACTTATGATGTTCTCTTATATTTAGTCTTATCTTAAGGGTTCTCAATAATTTTTTATCATCCATGATTCCAAATGTATCTAAACCTTTATTTGATACCAACTATATTCACTCATACCTTTCATTCATAAATATTACATATTAATAGTGGGATTATATATTAAATATCAATATAATCCAAGTCATTACAATGATGGTTTAGTGTATTTGGAAACTGCATACATAAATAAGTGGTACATAAAAGGTTGTCATCATTTCCCATTAAATAAGTCATTACAATGATGGTTTAGTGTATTTGGAAACTGCATACATAAATAAGTGGCACTACTAAATATCATGGGGAATTTTACATTGAATTTTGTTTGTTCTAAATGAAAGTGATAATAAAGTGTAATTTTTATCAATGATAGAAAAAAAACTGATAAATGTAACTTTTATCAATGCTAAAAATTACTAATAAAATGGTACAATGTTTTAGTGATTTTTTTAGTGATGATACAAGTTACCTTTATCAATGATTTTTAGCTCACCTTTAACAGCCTAAAAAACTGTTGTTAAGTGTCCTGGTAACCTATTTAATTTATATATATACTTATTTATATATTTTTAAATTGTATGAATACTTTAATAAATATATATATGTAAATATAATATATAAATATGATTTATATATATTTTATTAAAAAAGTATTATCAATCTTATTTTCATAATTTTATATATATAAAATTTTCAAATTTATATTTTTCGATAAAATATTTAATAGTATATTTTAATATATTAATTGAAAATGTGTATATAATTAATATAAACTTCATATATTAATATTTTATTTAAAAATGTATAAATTTATAAATGAATATTTTTATTTTTATTTATAATTCATATTTGAATTTACATTTTTATATTCTTCATGAATAATTTAAAATATGCATACATGATTCTATATGTATATATATTCATGTGTATCTATGTGTATATATGTGTATATATTTGTGTGTGTGTGTTAAAAAATTATTCATATGTTGTATTCTGTTTGTTTGTGTTTGTTTATGTGTACGTGTATTATATGTATGTGTGTGTATATATATGTGTATATGTTTGTATGTAATTTTATTTCTGTGTATCTATGTACATATTTATGTACATGTATGTGTGTGTGTATTTATATCCATGTATGTATATGTATATGTAAATGTGGGTTTGTGTTTGTGTGTATGTGTATGTGTATGTATGTGTTTGTGAATGTTTGTGTATGTGTATGTGTATATATGTGTACGTGTATGTTCTTGTACATATACATATATATGTCTATACATATATATGTGTGTATGTGTATTTATATGTGTTTGAATATGTGTATATGTATGTGTTTTAATATGTGTATGTGTATGTGAATGTGTATGTATGTGTATGTGTATGTGTATGTGTATGTG
Source organism: Viscum album (assembly GCA_963277665.1). Taxonomy (NCBI): domain Eukaryota; kingdom Viridiplantae; phylum Streptophyta; class Magnoliopsida; order Santalales; family Viscaceae; genus Viscum; species Viscum album. The sequence goes on from OY728126.1 coordinate 672,067,060, forward strand.
TATGTGTATGTGTATGTGTATGCGTATGTGTATGTGTATATATAATTATGTAGTATGTGTATGTATATATGTATATGTATATGTATATATGTGTATGTATATATGTGTATGTATGTGAATGCACATGTATGTAATTGTGTGTATTTGTATGTGTATATATATGTGAATGTGTATGTATATGGATATGCATGTGTGTTCATTCCTACCAAATGAGCATGGAGAAATTTGGAGTTAGTAAAAAATACATGAAGAAAAAGTATTACTTTGTCAAAATAAGAAGAAGAAGCAATGTGATCCCAAGGGGATCACAGAACTGGGTTACGGGATCATGTGATCTTTGGTGATATTCACAGTAACATCGTACATCAAGAGATAATCAATGAAGTCTATCCATAACAAAGTATGAAAGCAGTCATGACATCCCACACTAACCATGAAATTCCCTCTTGGAATCTAATAGACAACCACATGACAACCAGCGAAGAGATCACATGATAAAATCTATAAATGGTGGGATCCTTATGATATGGAAGTTATGATGTTTCTCAAATGAAGTACATACATTGTTTTCATGATCAGTTCTTCAATCACATGAAGGGGCTCAAACATATTGGTCTAATCACACATACCCCCTTCGAGGTGTCTATCAAGATCATACAATACACCATGCACAGGAAGAGTGGTTGGCCATGATAATGATCACACATCATCGTGATATCCAATACAGATCACATGATGCTCATTCGATTCCTTTCAATCAATGCTAATACAATGAAGACATGCTAATTTTGAAATTCATGTGAAGAAAAACTTGAAAAGAAAAATTTATTATGCATTCTCTATTTATCATGTGATAAAGGGAAAATGTCGTCGATGATGCATGTCTCGATCATGAAAAGTACATGAGGTGTCACTAAATTTTTTGGATTTGCATTCTGCCAAATTTTATCGAGAAATATTTCATGTACTCCATGAAAACCAAAATAGATTTGGGAGCGGAAATGCCTATAATTATCCCCCTTATTGAAAAAAATAAGGATATACACGTGGGGAGACAAATGGATAGGGGAGGACTTCACAAGTAACATGAATTAGGTGATCTAATTAACTTTATTCCTAGAGAAACATAGAAAAAATAATGATAATACAGTACACAAGGGTTCATTTCAATATGGCCTCTTGTTTGTATAATGCTTGATGGAAAAACAGTTGACAAATGTCATGGGTAACACATGATAAAATCTGAAAATGGTGGGATCCTTACACAATGGAAGATGCATTGTTTTTCACATTAATTAATTTTGTGGTTCGTGTGATCAGTTCATTGATCACACTAAGGTTTCTAGACATGTTTTTCAAATCACTTGAAGGCCTACCGACATTTTGGTATGATCACATTAAGGCCTCAAGGCATGTTAGCTTGATCTTGTGAAGTCCTTCAAACATGACAACTTATTCACATGAAGAAATCTTGATATGTTAGATTAATCACATGAAGGAATCTATACATGTCTTCATAATCTCACGAAGAACTCCATACATTTTAGTTGGATCACACTAAGTCCTATGGAAATGTCTTCTTGATCACTTGAAGGCCACTAAACATGTCTTCCTGATATCATGAATGTCATCAGATGTGTTAGTTGGATCATTAGACAACCCTTAGACATGCCATCCTTATCATTTAGACACCTCAAAAAATATCAAGCTTGTCAGGAAGACACATTCAGACATTTCATCCTTGTCTAGAAGAACAATCACACATTTCATCATTTTTAAGAAATAACACTTATACCTATTCCCTCAAACCATGTGAATCCCTCATCTACAATCCTTTGGCCAAGAAACCACCTTTAAAACTAGAGTTTCCTTAATGGGTTAGGGTTATGCACTCACGTAAACCAATTAAAATTATGCTCCTGAAAGGGACTATGTTCCATGAAATCATTCTCAATAAACCATTGTTATTTCTATCTATTTGTCAGTAAGAAGATAAGGAATGAATATGTGACTTGGTATTCCAACTTGGTGTAATTCCCTCAATAGTTTTGTCATTTTCTCTTATAGAACCTATTCATCCTATGAGTATATCATCCTTCAACATATATCAACTGATAATAAATGGGTTTATACATGAGAATCCTCTTATGTATAATCCAAAACCATCCCTTAAAGTACTTTAAACCAATCAATGGGATAAAGATCTTGTGATTTGTGAGGAATCTAATTACATCCAAAATAGAATACATATGATGCATTTCAATGGTCTGAGTTCTTATAAAACATAACTTAATCTGGTATGCCTTAGTGAATAATCCCCCCATCTATATGTGATGTATGGTATCTCCAGATATATCATGTTTCTCACACAATGAATAAACCCCATTGACTTAGAGACATTATATGATCATATGGTTTGCATGATAAGTATCCGACAATATTGGCATCCTCGTGAGGTGTAAGACCCAAATCTTTTATCCTTTTCCCCGATGGGAAATATCCCTGATAAAGAAAATATTATTGAAACATAATTATGTAGGCCTATCTAATATCAAGTAATACTCAGTGTGTAATCCTCGCATATATTAGGGAGATTACAGTGTGTACTCCCCATATAAGTGTAATATCACTCTCTCAAGTGATGTGTCCAATCTTCCGCTAACTCTTGATTCTCATATTGACCATGACACAAGAGGGACTAGAAATCCGTGACGAATTTGTAATTAACTTGTGTCTAATGCCCAAATATGGGCCTCTATTTAGGTGTAATATTGATTATATATTCTATTTAATCAAAGGGAAATGCTTTTAATGAGGCATCATGAGGAAGCCTTATATGCATAAGTCTTTCTCCAACTTCTTTCATCACACCCTTTAGGATGAAGACACCCGTAATTGAACTATGAGGACTCTGATTCTTGTTATAAGACCTGTTTGATTCCTTCCTATGTCATAAGCTCCGTATCCAAGGCTTAATTATCATATATATATATATATATATATATATATCCTTTCTACATGGTGTTAAATACACCATATGATCCTAAATGAACTACATGTGTTTTGATTCCTATTCTCATAGGATATGTTGGCTGCCTCTTAAAGGTTCAATCCCAATTTCAGAACACTAATCACCTCCCTAGACTTCGGTAAACTCTTGAGTACCCAATGATGTAGCTTCAAAACACAAGAAGGCCCTCCTTGTTAATAAATAATTGATAGAAACATCGAGATCCCCTGATACATTCAGATGGTTTTATTAGTATGGCACACTTCTTTATGTTTATGGTTTTAGAAATTGATCATTGTGTTATGGTAATTAGTCTCATATCGGGATTTGTAAATGATTTATGAACATATCTTAAATCAATAAGAGTGTCACATACTCAACAATAATTCCACCAAAAGGGTGCAATGATCATGGACTCCCATCCTCTCAACCAATTTGAGTTTCGAAGCATCGTTGTCATGAAACCCCATTACCCACTTGCCTTTGGAAAACAAACCCATAATTCATTATGGACATGGAAGTTGTAGGACATTTATAAATCAAAATAATGAACTCATGTTGACTCTCCTTATAACACCATTAAAAACATATCATGCATCATTTTTTCAGGAATTTTTTTTTGAAACCAAGGTGAATATTTTAACTATTTAAATGTAATTGGGTTTCCCATTGGATGGTCCATTTTATATTATACATATTACACAAACAAAAATTCCCAAAATGACAACAGGATAGAAAATGTTAATTTCCCCTTCATTTTTAATTGAGAATGGTTCATACATGCTATGATGCACTAATTAGACACCTTGTGACTCATTGTCCTTATCAATATAGATAACATATTCACGACAACAACCTTGATATGAAGTGATGGAATCATCGTGAAAATGTTCTGGACCCTTAATCAGAGCAACAACCCCCACGAATCATGAAACAACATCACCCACCCGAAACCTTCAACATCATGTAGAAAACGAGATGGTAAAGGAATACCTCTAAAAGTGCATGGTCCCAACACTAAAAAAATTATTGCAATGGGTTATTTGCGACGGAGAAGGGTCTCAACTCAAATAGTCCGTCAGGAAGAACTATTTGCAATGATACCCTTTTTCGGTCACTAATAACTAATTAATTGGGACGAGAATAGGTGTCTGGCCGTAAAAGGTTAGGCGTGCACTGCACGCCAATCTACAAGAAGGGTATTTGTTGTGGGTGGATACACCCGTTGTAAATACCCTTCAGTGGTTTTTTTGCATTTGCAAAGGGCTTGATCCCCCATCACTAATACCATTGTCACCGGTTAGAATTTATGACAAGTCCCATCATCAATGTAATGTCATCATGTAGGTATTTGAGATGGGACCTGTCACAAAGACCATTTTAACGACCACCCCTAATTAATAGGGTGTTAGTATTTGCGACGAGAATCTTGACACAAATTCTTCCTTCGTAAATAATCTAACCTATATAAACCCTTGTCAGATTTTTTATATTTGACAACTCTTTCAACTTCACTCTCCCTCCGAACTCAAGTATTTTTCTCTTGAACTTTATCAAGGTTTAAAAATTTAACATCAGAGCAATTTTCAAGTCTTACATCCTAGAAAATATTGAGTTTGAAGGTATTTACCTATTAGTTTTATTTTTTTAGTTAATTCAATTTAGATTATATTAGTTATATTTATTATAATTAGTGGTAATTAAATTAAATTAAAGTATAATAAGATAGTTTTATTTTCCATTATTTATTTTTATAAAAATGTTTCTTCATTAAGATTTAATTTTTTTATTTCAAAGTAAATATTATTTATTTTTAATGATTTATTTTGACTATCATTAATTAATAATAATTACGTGTCATTAGTATTAATTAATATTAATGAGTAGAAATTAGTATTAATTATTTTTAATTAGTAGTAATTTGTATTAATTATTATTAATTAGTAATAAACAGTAATAATTTTTATTAGTTAGTAAACATTTGTGGTAATTATTAATAACTAGTGGTAAATTGTAAAAATTTATAATAATCAGTAATAATTATCAGTAATTAGTAATAAATATCCATAATTAGTAATAAATATGAATAAATAGTAATAATTCGTGATAATTAATAATAATTTGTAATAATTTGTAATAAATAGTAATAAATAACAATAAACACTAATAAATAGTAATAAATAACAATAAATAGTAATAATTAATAATAATTAGTGGTAAATAGTAATTATTAGCGCTAATTACTAATAATTACTAATAATTTGTAACAACTATTAATAAATATTAATAAATATTAATAAATAGAAATAAGTATTATTATTTAGTAATAAATATTAATAATTTGTAATAAATATTAATAAATAGTAATAAATATTTATAAATAGTAATAATTTGCTGTAAAGAATAATAATTAGTGGTGAATAGTAATAATCAGTGGTAAATAAAAATAATTAGTGATAAATTGTAATAATTAGTGATAATTAGTAACAAATAGTAAAATTTAGTAAAATTTATTAATAAATAGAAATAAATAGTAATAAATAATAATAAATAGTATAAAATAGTAATAATAGTGATAATTCGTAATAATAAATATTAATAAAAAGTAATAATTAGTGGCAAATAGTAATAATCTGCGATGATTAGTAATAAACAAAAAAATTACTAAAATTAGTAAAAAAGTAGTAAAAATTTGTAATAAATACTAATAAATACTAATCATTAGTAATCTTTAGTAAAAAATAGTGAAATTGTTTAATAAATAGTAATAAATGGTAATAATTAGAGGAAATTAGTAATAAATAGTAATAATTAGTATTAAATATTAATAATTTGTAATCATTTGTAATAATTAGTAGAAAATATTAATAATTATTAATAATTACTAATAAATATTAATTGATAGTAATAAATATTAATTAATTGTAAAAAATATTATTAATTAGTAATATATATTAATATTTAATAATAATAAGTAATAATTATTAATAATTAGCAGTAAATAGCAATAGTTAGAGGTAAATACTAATAATAAAAGGTAAACAGTAATAATTAATGATAAATAGTAATAATTAGTGATAATTAGTAATAATTAGTGCTAATTAGTAATAATTACTAATTATTTGGTGTAATTGGTAATAATTAGCGGTAATTAGTAACAATAAATGTCAATAAGTAATATTTTGAAATAAATATAAATAAATAGTAATATTTAGTAATAAATATTAAGAAATAGTAATAAATATTAATAAATTGTAACAATTAGCGGCAATTAGTAATAATTTGTGGTAATTAGGAACAATTAGTGGTAATTATGCATAATTTGCCATAATTTAGAATAATTAATAGTAATTAAGAATAATTAGCACTAATTTGTAATAATTAGCTATAAATGGGAATAATTAGTGGTAAATATTAATAAATTGTAAATATTAGTTATAATCAATAATAATTAGTAATAATTTGTAATAATCAGAATAAATTTAAATAATTAGTTATAAATTTTAATTATTAGTAATTAATATTAATATTTATTAATAATTAAAAATAATTAGCAGTAATTAATAATAATTAGAGGTAATTTGTAATAATTTATAGTAATTATTAATAATTAGTGATGAATAGTAATAATTAGCGATAATTAGTAATAATTAGTGGTAAATTGTAATAATTAGCATTTAATAGTAATAATTAGTGGTAATTTGTGATAAATAGAAGTAATTAGCTGTAATCAGTTGTAATTAGCATTAATTAGTGATAATTAAGAATAATTATCAATAATTACGAATAATTAAATTTAATTAGTAATAATTAGCGATGATTAGTAATAATTAATGGTAATTAGTAATAATTAGCCATAATTAGTAATAATTAGCAGCAATTAGCAATAAATAGTCATAATCAGTAATAAGTAGTCATAATTAGTAATAAATAGTCATAATTAGTAATAAATGGGAATATTAGTAATAAATTGTCTTAATTAGTAATAAATATCAATGATTAGTTATAATTAATAATAATTAGTAATAAATAGAAGTAATTAGTAATAATTAGTCATAAATTGTAATAATTAGTAATATTTTGTAATAATTAGTAGTAAATTGTAATAATTTGTAATAAATTTTAATAGTTAGTAATAAATTGTAATAATTAGTAATAAATTGTAATAAATTTTAGGAATTTGTAATAATTTGTAATAATTTGTAATAATTAGTTGTAAATTGTAATAAATTTAAAAAACTGTGATAATTTGCAGTAAATTGTGATAAATAGTAATAAATTGTTATATTTATTAATAATTAGTAATAATTAGTAATAATTAGTAATAATTAGTAGTGATTAGTCGTGATTAACAGTGATTAGTAGTGATTAGTGTTAATTAGGAATAATTAACAGTAATTATCAATAATTAGGAATAATTATGAATAATTAACAGCATGTATCAATACGTAGGAATAATTAACATTTTTTCATTCTTTTTGTTGGGATATTGTTATTATTATATCAATCTATTCAAAAAGGCGAATTATTGTATATTCTTTAGAGAAATATGAAACATTTAAAAAATAGTCATTATTAAATGATCGTGCTTAGATTAATCAGCATGTGAATCCAAACATTTCTGGAATAAATCTTGAATATATTGACGGTGTTGAAACATTATAATCATGTGCATCATCAAACCCATAATTTGTTTTTAAAGGGAAAATTAAGTGTCTATTTAAAAAATGGGGTATGAGGATGTTTGACACATTTGAAAATGTTCGGCGTTATCTATTGCTTTTTGTTTCCAAATAGATTATGTTCTTTGGTATCAACACGATGAACATAGTTCAAAATAAGATACTAATAGTTTGGTTCCAGATCCATCATGATTTCAAAATTTAGTACAAGATGTGTCTGGTTTGTCTTTTCAACATACTAAAACTTAGGTTGATATTGATTTAACTCCTCAATTGGAGCCATCTCAATTTTATGAGTTACTGAGGTCCACTAAGGATACCTTATATCCTAGTTTCAAGATAAGAAATTTGAAGTAGTTTTAAAATTTAAGGCTACTAAATCAGATAATGTATTGTCGAATAGCTATTTTTATTATATATTCTTTTTGGTTAAAACACTATTACCTAAAGGAAATGTGTTGACTACAAATTTATATGATAGCAAGAGGCTAGTTCATAATCTGGGTCTCGTTTATTAGAAGATTCAATCTTGTTCAAATGATTGCATTTAATATATGGTGAAAATGAGTCATTGGATAGTTTCTCTACATGTGGACAATCAAGGTATACCAAAGCTCAACTAGGGATGTTTGGATTCATTCTTGTTAAACAGTTGAGGCATTTCCTACTTACACCCATATTGTAGTGTTTATTTAGGTCTCAGAACAGAGTATCATTGATGTAATGGAAAAAACCAATATTTCAACTGATAAAATCTTAAATCATCCCTGTATTGGTGATTTGGGGAATAATTTTGACCAAGTACATTCATCATTTTATTTAGCAGCATGAAACATGTGATTAGGTCTTTCTACTTATGGTCTATATCCATTTGGTTCTTATAGTAGTCAATATTCTTATATGCCTGTATTTATAACTCCATACAATTTACCTCATTGGTTATTTATGAAGGGGCCATATATCTTTTTGAACTTATTAATTATAGGACATATGAAAAATAATATTGATGTTTATTTGAATCCATTTATTAATGAGATAAATTTATTATGGAGTAATGGTCAATACATATAATGTTGTCGTATAACAAAATTTCCTACTGAACGTTTCATTGATGTGGAAAATTAGTGACTTTTCGGAATATGACATGTTATTTTTCTAGAGTTCACATGGTCTAAAATCATTTTCATATTATATGATAGATAAAAAATTATTTATTCTTGTCAATGGATGAAAAAAAATGTTTTCACGACTATCGGTGTAGATTCCTTCCAACTGATCATCTTTTTAGGAGGAACAAATATCATTTTAGAAAAGGCACAATTGAAAGGGATGAAACTCCAACAATGATCTCATGTATAGATTTAAAATCATTTGTATATTAATTACCTCCCATTACAATTGGACTAATAATAAACCAACAAAAAATTGCTGGCTTTGGGAAATAACACGATTGGATAACACAATGCATTTTTGGGATCTTCCATATTGGTCTGATTTTTTGGTCCATCACATGTTGGATGTCATGCATATTGATAAGAACTGTTTTGATAATATATCTTATAAATTTTTGGATACACTATATAAGAAAAAAATTAATGTAATGGCGCGATTAGATATTTACCAAATTTATTGGCTACCAGAACATGAACAGTTTCAAAATATCACATCATAGAAGTTAATGAATCCTCAAGTAGATTATACACTTTCCAAAAAATCATTTATTATTTGGTTATAGAATTTCATATTTAAGACTTCCAAATTTATTTGTTTCCAATTTTGGTAGATTTATTCGAAATGGTCATATTACCAGATTAAAAAGTCATGAATATCATGTTATAATATAAAGACTTCTTCCGATTGGATTAAAACGTTTGTTGAATTATATGATTTGAGATGTGATAGTAGACATATCATATTTATTCCAAGACATTTGTGCGAAGAAAATAGACTACGATGCACTATGCAGACTACAAGAAGATGTTGTTTTAATTTTATATAAATTGGAAAAAAAATTCACTAACTGCTTTCTTTGACTCAATGGTACATTTGATATTAAATTTTTTGCATGAAGAAAAATTTGGAGGTCTAGTATAGTTTTGATGGATATACCCATTCAAGATATTAATTCATAAATTGAAGAAAAATGTATGTAATTAAGAATCATTTGAAGCATCAATTGTAGAATCTTATTTAAATGAGGAAATTTCTATTTTCGGCACTCATTACTTTCAATAAAAATATACCTCCAAACAAAACTTCATGAGTTTTAAGGTACAAAATGTTGAAAATGAAATGAGTAATAAATTATTAGTTTTTTATCAACGTGATTTTGGCTTTGGTGGAGTTCATGAATGATGTTTTTTAGACAATGAAAATCATAGATCTCATACATATATTCTTCTCAACTATGAAGAAATGATACCATTTTTACTATCAGTGTTCCTATCAATTATTCTATAATAGTTTTTTAATGTAAATTAATATTATTTTATTTTTAGGTAATATTATAATCATATCAAGAAAAATATGTAACAAATTACAGCATTTTATCATGAAAAAAATTGACAATATAATTTTTCCTACTTGGTTCAAAAACTGGTAACATAAATTATTTATCATTTTAACATAAAAAATCGATTTATTACTAGTTATATTGATAATTTTTTTTACAAATTATCAGGTATCTCAACATGATGATAAAATTGTTAATTTATTATGTGTATTGACTAACCCTTTATCCAAAATGGTTAAATATTATCTTGCATATGTGGTGAATGGTTTTCAATTTAATACACATGAAAATGGGAAGTAAAAAAACAATGAATTTTGGTGTTTTGTTAAGAGGATATCTTCATAGAGAAATTGAATTTGACTTTTACAACATGCTAGAAGACATTATTTATCTATGTTATATGGGATAAAACTACATAACGATTTTTAAATGTCATTGTTTGGATACAGAGATAGGCTTGTGTGTTCATTCGAGCCATGGAATCGTTGATATTAAATATAAAATCCTTCTTAGAGTAAATAAACCATTTTATTAGCTCATAAGGAACATCAAATTTATTATTAAAATTTTTGTGCTACTATAATAGATTTGGGTGATTGGCGTATCATAATAAAAATAAAATCATGGAAATATCATCTTATTCAAAGTGAATGTGGTTATGTTTAAGTGTAAGGAATTTAAATTTTTCTATAGACTACTCTGAATCCATCTTTTCCATGAAGATACATGAATATCGATGATGACACCCCCAGTTAAGGGTTGATGGAGATAATGATGTTATTGATGTAACAAATGAATTTGAAATGATACAACATGATGAATCTAAAACTCCCATGAAAATTAATGATACTAAGAAAGAATATGAAGTCACCATTATATACATAGATAAGGATGGAGAAGAATATTGACACCATTAAATGATTTTTATAATCATATATATTATATATCTATATATAATAGTTGTTTTCAACTATTTTCTAACTATAGTCATTTCTTGTTTAATATGTACTTGGATCTGTTTTGTGAGTTCTATGAGGGTGGTCTACCTAATGATGAGTAGGATGTTGGATCATTTGACCCTCAGACTTTTAGCTATGTAGTGAGGACTCATAGGGGTAATGGTTATGTGATATTGATGAATCCAGACCCTATCCCTAAAATGTGTCCACATCTAGGCTTTGATCCAAACATTAAGAGGTGTGTTTACTTGTGCATTTTAGTTATATTTTATTAATTATAATTAATATATTTATAGACTAATTGTTTGATTGTTTTTTTCACAAATTTAGGAAAATAGATATTGGACATGGGAGTGCTATATTTTTCAATTATTTTTCTGGAGCATGGGTTACATAGGATCAGATACCCATTGATGGTCAGCACCGCATGTTCGATCATTGGCTAGTATGTAAATAAATATTATTTATTTTCAAATTTATTTAATTAATAATTTTATATTATGATTTTTTTGTATGTTTTATGAATCCTATCGGTGAGATCATGTGCGACTCTATTTTGAAGACATGGGAGGGTGGTTTACACAATTGTTGCCATCATTTTTTTCTCAATTTGAGGAGGAAAACAGGGAGAAAATTAGTAGTCACACTGTTTGATGAGTCTTGTTGCACCCACTGACCAGATTACATTTCATCTCAGATTTGGGATAGATTATGTTTACACTGGATGGGTGGTATTTTTATAGGAGGTCGTCAGTAGGTCAAAAAAAAAACCGAACGATACATGAGGTGACACATCGAGTTGATAATCACACAATTAGTACGCATAGAGAACATGAGGTAAATACCCTTTTTAATTTATTTATATAACTTTAAATGTAAACTGTTTATTTTATATTTATATAGGTAGTAAAATAACATGATATTATAGAGTTCGATGTTTATAAGATGATGTAGAGTGATCCTGTCACTTGAGATATTAGAGGTAATTGCCTGCGTCAACTTAGGGTCAATATAATTTCTTTTGGAGTTTTAAAATTAAATACACAAAATATTTTATCTATTTTAATTTTAAATTACAACTGAAGGATTCATATGAGATTGTGATGTCTCATAAAAATACTGTGATTTAGGCAGAGACAGAGGATTAGACCAGTGTAACTAGATTTGATGAGGCAACATTGACACAAGCTACCCAGTATGCATTCGAGAAAGGCCGAGTTATTGGTATCATCTCTCAATTGATGCCTCAAAGTTATTATAGTACTATTTCTATGTTGACATGAAAATTAAGTGGATCACATAGAGATCCTTCATCATCATTTTTTGGACAGTATCAAGAGCTGTTGTGAGATCAGGGAGAGATTACAGAGATTATCTATAGGGAGTAGGAAGAGCTCTATTGACAATAGAAGCCGTAGGAGGAGGAGATGTGTCGATGGCGGTAGTATCAGCATGAGCAGTCAATAGAGTACATGTGACATCTGACTCATGGTTTAGAGATGGGGTTCCCTCCACCATTTCCTCCAACTCCTCCAGCTCCTCTAGAAGACCATCCCCATTAGTGATGTATTTACTTTTTATAATAAAACATTTGAATGCAAATTTTCTTTTAGTGATATTATATATTTTCATTTCTATATAGTGCATTTTTTATATTATTGAAAATATTTCATTTTTTATTTTATTATTTATTGAATTTTTATTGTATTATTATTTTATTATTTATTAAATTTTTTATTAATATTTCTCATTATTATTAATTTTATCATATTGATATTCTTATTAGTATGTTATTATTATTATTATCATTATTGTTGTTTTTATTATTAAGATTATTATTATATTATAATTAATATTTTTTTTTATTATTTTTTACTTTTATTATATTAATATTATTTATATTATTATATTCATATTATTCATATTATTATCAATATTATTTATATTATTTATATTATTTTTTAATATTTTATTACTAATATTATGTTATTGTTATTATTAATATTATTTAATTCAATTTTTTAATGTAATTTTTTTATTTTTTTAAGCTTTTTGCGATGGTCCTATCACAACAGCCTTTTTAAAATACTCAAAAAAACTATTTGTGATTCCATTTTCTACAATTGGGTATTTTCGATGGGACTCCATCACAAATAACTCATTTTCTAGTAGTGAAATAATCATGGTTACACACATGGGTCTCTATCAACTAAAACCAACTATCCCACCTTGCTCAGGGAAGGCTTTGAGGATATCACTAACACATATCATGACTTCCAACTACCGCGGGAGTTTGTCCCAAGAACAATAAAATCAACGTATTTATTATATAAGGTAGGTGGATTGAGGGGTCAACTATAGATCCATATTTGTAACTCCTTAATATTTTTATGAAACATTTTCATTTAAATATTTTTATTTCTTTGATATCTTATGTTATACACAACAGTGAGTTTAGATGAACTACGTAACGTTATTAAAATATTATGTGTCTATTTCAACCAAACTATTAGATTGGAGAGTATGAATAGTAATGACTAAATTATGGAAAATATAAGTTATAAACATTTATAAAATTAATTAATTAGTTATCAAAGAATTAGAATTTAAAACAAAAAATATTTGAAAATAAAAGTGATTTTTCTGAAAAATTGTTTTTATGTGTGAAATTTATTATTTTTAATAAATTAAATTGATTTTTTTTTATTATAAAAAAATTTATAAGTTATTTACTTGATCACAATTTGTAAACCATTAATAAATATCACTCATTGGATACGAATAAATCCAGTTTTATGCTTAGTTTTTTTGTAAAAAGATGTTTTTATCCACCTTGCACAATTACATTAATATTTAATTTTGAAATTTATAGTAACTATATTATAAAAAATGAATTATATATTTAGAACTAGGGTGTTAAAATTTGGTAATTAGGACCCTCTTATTATTGGTCAAAATGAATAGTAACCGTTGTAAAATTTATCACCTCGATAAAAGGTAAATCATATCAATCTGGATTAAAAATATAGGATAAGGACAAAAGTTTTCATCATAATTCCTATTACATTAAGATAATTTTACCCTGAATACTATAGGTTATAAATTACATTTTTTAATGTAAATTTTTTCATTAAGATTACTAATATATTATTTAAATCAGAGAAAGTTACAAAATGTCACTCTCTTTGTTTTTAAAATATATTATTTGTCCACATAGGGGAAAAAGTAATTTAATAATGAATATAATTATTTATCATGAAATTAATAAAATTATTTTAATGATATTAATTATTTTTTGATTTTTATTAATTATATAATGACCTTAATTTCTTATGCAACAATGATGTACTGTTTCTCCATTTAATAAAAAAATATAATATATGATTTTATAAATATTAAAAGTGATAATATTTCAATGAATTAATGTGATAAATGATTTTTATTTATCAATATGACATATTTTGTAGGTTTTAAATCATTATATTCTACTTCCACCTTTTTATTGTTGTATTTTATGGTTAAATTAAATTAATAGTGTCAAAATTAACAATAATGATATTTGGTCAAATTAATATTTTTTTAATTATATAAAAACCATAAAAATATCAAAATAACATAAGGTGGATATGATACGGTCAAAAATTTCATTAAATGGCCATTTAGGGTAAAATTTTCACCTTATAAGTAAAAATTATAACCATTTAATATTGAATTGTTTACCATAGTTAAAATTATAATTTGTTAACAAAGGACTTATCAAAATGATAAGGTGTAAAATTACACTAAAACTATCCTATATTATATTGGTTTATGGGATTAAAAACCTAACATAAATTATCTTCAAATACATGTCCATTTTACGGTATATATCTTAATAGTGAATTTATTATAATTTAATATTTTGAAAAATTCCCAAACTGCCCCTCACCTCAATTATTAAAGGGAACCTCATCCCTCACTGTTTCTCACCACATTTATCCTTTTAGATAGAAAACCCCCGGATAATGTTTCTTATAATAATCCTTAGAAAATTTAATAGATGTTTTAGTATCCTCATAAGACCATCCTTATTTTCATTAATGAAGGCTATAAAAGATTTCTCTTGAAAGAAGAGGTAATCATCTTACTCGAGCACTTTCAATTTGTTTATTCTTATACCTATTCAAAATATATGTTTTTTTTCATTAAATGGTATATTATGTACCCTAAATATACATAAATATTATCCTTATTATTAAACAACCATAATACACCATCCTTTTTTGAAATGGAAGTGAATTTATTGCTCGTGTGTATGCGCGGCTTGCAGTCTACACATGGTGAAACAATTCATTCTTGATCACCATATTTTATGAATGGTTATTATAATAGATTTAATGTTTACATATAATAGTAAATACATAATTATGCATCTGTAATTAACATAAAAAATATAACTTCTTATATTTTAAACCATTGGAAAATCATAACGTCGCTCATGAGTATGTGTGGACTACCAACTCTGCAAGGAGATGTGATTCGTTGTTCAATTATATTTTAATTAGACGGTAATTTGGATGAATTTTATAAATATATATGATATATCTTATAAAATAATGACCATTTAAAGGTTATATAAGATTCACCTTTCTTTTGTTCCATCTTTTGAAAATGAAAACAATTTTCATGCATACGTACGACCTACCTTCTCTATGAACATTTTAATTCATTTTTTGTATATCTAACTTGTATGCATGGATATATATGATACTTATTCCATGATTTATATTCAAGAGGTAATTAAAACAAGATAAATGTACATGGAACATAACTACTGAACTTAAATACTCCTGACAAATGAAAAGTTAATAATTGGAAATAAAATTTGTAATAAACAATTATTGATAAATTGGGATGATAAAATGTTATAAATGAGTAATATAAGATATTATAAGTACTAAAATTAATTTAGAATAAAATTATAATAAATTTAAATTTATTATACAAGGGAGAAATGTGATTTCTAGGAAATGTGAACTTGAGATAAGGGTTTTCATTCACAATCTCGTAAATATTAAAAATTGTGTATGGTTAAGTCTCTACCAAGTAATAATTCTCTTACTTATATATGATTCCTAAAAAATTTAATAAATTTATTACCAATCTCCTATGATTTATTAATTTTATTTTTCCCCATGTTTTATTTTCTTACAAAACAGTTTGAAATGAATTTTTTTCATTTTCAAAATGTGTTACTTTGTAAATTTCCAAATAAAAGTATAGATAAATTTTTTTTCAACATATAAAGTGTGTATATAATTTACCACTATCATGAATAATTTTCTTATTTTATTATTAATTTAAAATCTTATAAGGTTATCTTCAATTAAAAATTTTTCCTTCATTATTGCACAGTTTTTTAAAATATATTATTTCATAATGGAAATGGTGTTTTGAAAAACAATTCTCCTAAGTAATCTCTAAAAATAACTTTCCATAAAATAGTACATCATTTGATTTTCCTTAATATATACCTTGGATATTATCCAATGATTCCATCTTTATTTTTTATTTGTATGGTTATGAATATGATGAAACAATGTTAATGGAACCCATTTCTTTTCATGGGTTCTGATATGATGAATGTTTTGTAATATTTAAGATCACATATGTGTGATTTTTATTATGTGAAGTGTGTGAGATATATATCCATAAAATTAATTGGTTAATTATTGATTCTCTATGAACTCAAATGGTATATGGGAGGTAATCTCATGAATAAAATAGGGTGCATAAGATGTTATCCCAAGCTCAAAGTAAGTTCACGAGTGGTTAGCCCATGCCAATAATTTTAGTAATGTCTTGGTGGGTAGACATGGAATAAGGTTTTATATAATTAATTGTATTCCATAATATATGTATTATTCCAATTTTATGACCACATAGCTCATTTCTGTGATTTCATTATGATTCATGTTTTATGAACTTACTATATTTATTCTGTAACACAATTTTATGTTTTATAATATGTAGGTGATGGTTTTAAAATGTTAGGATCATTTTCTTATGCTTAATTATCCTTATGTTATTGTTCTAATAACCCTTTCTTAAATTTAATAATCATACAAGGTCTCCCTTTATTATGTTTTCTTCCCTAGGTAATGACTAATGTTTTTATGTATGATAAGTCTAAGAAGGGTGATTAATATAATGAAATTAGTGATAGAATATATAGTTCACCTATGAACTAGTTATTTATGTATCCAACATTCCAAATGAACATAACCTAAATTATTCTACTATGGGTCATTATTTTTTGTAATGAATTATAATCCACTAATATGTAATATATCTGTATGAAATGTATGTGTTTCTACAGATGGTATCATAGAAAGGTTTAGTTAAATTAGGGAGACGAGGATAAGAAATATTTCATAATAAACCTAGGTATGTGTATAATAATATGATAAAATTTTAATTATTTATTAATGATAATTATTTTCATAAGTTAAACCTATAGTTTCATAGAAAGTGTCATAATTTAGGCATTCTATAAATTATTTTCCATGATTCCTCACTATGATTATTGTTTATTACACTATTTTTTTGGGTTTTTGTAAATTTATGGAACAAGGAGGATTTTTTTGTGCTGGAAACAATATAAAAATCAATGATTTTCCTATTGAGAAACCAATTGTTATAGGAGATGGAACAGAAAATAATGTTGTTATTTTCATACAACCTTCCCAAGCTATAAATTATGTTGAGCTTAAAAGAAAGAAAAGGAGGTAACAATATTCTATTGAGTTTTTAATGAGGTAACATCCCCCTTATTTTAGTGTTTCCACTAATCCACTAGTTTCTATGAAATGGATATGTACAATATAACATATATTTTTAGTTCTCTAGTGTTTAGATCATGAAAATTTTATAATAGTATTTTATCATTTGAACGGAAAAAAGGATCAGCGGTGAACTCTTATCAAGAACATGAGAGAAAAATAATAAATTGAATAAATGAAGTTAGTGAATTTAAAATATAATTTTTTAATTATTTCTTTCATTATATTCTTTATATGAAAATGGATAATAAATTCAAAGATCTAAAATATAAAGATGATGAGTCCTTTGGCACATATAAAGAATATTTTACAAGACTTGAAAGGTACACTTCTAGTAATATCATCTCAACTAAAACTAAGATATGTTGATTATTTAGTGTCTTAAATCTAAATGTATTAAAGGTATTATCCATAATGGACCTCAAGAGATATGAATAAATATATTGATGTGATATCAAGGTGGAAATGGGGATTGAAGTTATCCATTAGTCACATCATTTAGATATGAAATATAAAGATGGAATTAAAACAAAATATGAAAACATTAAGAGAAGAAGATGATACTTACCCTACTAAAAAAGTGTGGAATAAAGCATGCGGGAAATTTTATTTAGGGGAATAAAAAATATTTTTAATGTGGAATGGGAGGCCATTGAGAAATTGAATTCTGACATGATAGAAAAATTTTATAAAATGATGCAAATAAAGATGAATATCCATAGAATGAACCACCCACAAAGGATTGGAGATTATGGATGAAGCTCATAGTTCTTAATTCTCTATTAATACTAGAAGTAATAAGATGTAAAATTATTTTAAAAATTATTTCTAGTGAGATATCATAAAGAGAGATATTACAGATTATGTTTCTCAGTGTTTCTTCTATCAAAATGTTAAGGATGGGAGAATAAAATATAAGGGAATGTTACAAACATTACACATATAAGAATTGAAATGGGATAAAATCACCATGTAATTTGTCATTAGACTCCCCAAAAGATCTAAAGGGACAAATTCTATATGGGTTATAGTTTCTACTATTTATAATTCATCGCACATCATCTCTATCAAAGAATATTTTTATCTGGTTCATTTTTCCATTATATAAATTAAGTAAGTGTTAAAGTTGAATGGAGTACCATATTCTATTGTATCTAATTAGGATCTGATGATTACATTTATGCTTTGGAGAAGTATTCAATAGGCTCTGGACATCGAGTTATGTTTCAGCACTGCCTATCATCCTCACATAGATGTTTAGTCTATGAGGACCATTCAAAATCTATATGATATTTGGAGATATTTATCTATGGATTTAAAAGGTGTTGGTGATCAAAAAATAGTTTTTTATAATTTTATTAAAAAATATCATTCACTCCGACAATCATATTTCTCCATATTAAGAAATATATCATAAGAAGTGAATAACACCAACAAGATAGAATGAAGCTGGAGAAATAAAGATATTGGGACCTGATCTATCTAAGGAATTGGAAGATAAGTTCAAATCCATTCTAAAACACATAAATCATCTTACAGTTGAAAAAACGATTTTCTCACAATCATTAGAAATATCTAATGTTTGAATAAGGTGATATGGTATTACTAAAAATATCTCCAACTTCATTCCATGTTGTTGGTGTCCTTCAAATTTTACCATATATTGCTACATATGGATCCATATGATTACTGGAGTGAAAGTTATTGTTGCAATAAAATTCTACCAAAGGAAGGTTTTGATCCCCACAACCTTTGAAATAAATAGATAATGATATCAAATTTTCTTTTATATTTTGAATGGTCCGCCAAGATTGAACATATGTTTGAGGATGATAAGAAATGTTAAAACATAACTTTGTATCTAGAGTCTATTGAAGGCTTGTCTAAAACATCAATGTTAAACTCAGATCCCAATTAGATAAAATTAAATTTTGTACTCCACTCAACCTTACCACTTCCTTAATTTATATCATAGAAAAATTATCTAGATATAAATATTCTGTGATAGTGATGATGTGTGATGAATTATTATGGTGGGAAACTGCAACCAATGTAGAATTAGGCCCTTTATATGTTTTTAGGAGTCCTACAATAAATTACATAGTTATGTTCTCTCATTTCCACTCTGGTGTGGGTAATGGTTATAACTTCCCCTTATATTTTATTCTACTAGCCTTAACATTCTGACAAAACAAATATTGAGAAACATACTCTTTAATATCTCTCTTTATGTCTTCCCACTAGAAATACTCTTTAAAATCAATATACATATTCGTACTTACAAAGATGAATAGAGAATTAAGAAATATTAGATTCATCCATAATCTATTTTAATTCATTATTTATCAAAGGATTATAATTTAAAACAATAATTAATTGAAAATAAATGGGGAGTTTTTTATAAACACAATTTTTTTACGCGTAATGTTTTTTATTAATAAATTAAATTAATCATTATTAGTAAATTATTTTTTATAAAATTTAAATATTATTTAAGTGATCAATTTTTTGGTAAATTTAAAAAATATTTTTTAGGCATATGATAAGAATAAATCAAATTTTATGCTTAAAATGTATTTTTTATTGAAAATAGTTTTTGTTGCATCTTTCACAATTGAATTAATATTAATTTTTTTCATTTATATTTATTCAATTAGATAAAATTAATTACATATTTATAAACATGAGGTTTAATTTTTTTTAATTACGTTCTTTTTATTTTAGGTCAATATGAATAGTAATTTCAGAAAATTTATCACCTTAGTAAATGCTAAATCCTATTTATATAGATTAAAAATTAGTTATAAGGGCATAATATATCATACTAATTACTATGGAATGAATTGAATTTGACCCTAACACATTAGGTTCTAAATTGAGTTGTTTAATAGACTTTTGTCCATAAATATTACTAATATATTATTTAAATCAAAGAATGTTACAAAAAAATGTCACTTTCATTGTTTTTAATATGTAATATGTGTACATATAGGAAATAAATTATGTTATGAATGAATCAAATTATTTATTTTTAGATTAATAAAATTATTTTCTAGTTAGAATGTTTATAATTTTAATTAATTATATAATGACTATAATTTCATATGCATCATTAATGCATTATTTCTCCATTTATTAAAAAAAATGGTTTTAAAATAGAAAAATTTATATAATTTAAATTAATTAATATGACCCATGAATTTTATAGATCTATACAAAATATTAGAGATTTTTTAAAGAATTATTTTTGAATTGTCCATTTTTTATGATGTATTTTAATGTTTTGTAGGTTTTTATATCATTAAAAGGCCAACAATATATTACATAAGGAAGGATCTGAATGGGGTCTACTGAAGAAGAAGTAATCTTCTTACCCAACCTCGGTCAATTTATTTATTTTTCTAACTCTTATAAATCTATGGTATTTATCATAAAATGGTAAATTTAGTATCCTTTATATACTAAAATTTTATCATTATTATGAAACAACAATAATACACCCTATTTCCTATCAAATGGAAGTGAATATATCACCCATGTGTACATACTACTTACTATATCCACATAGTGATACAATTATTTTTTTAATCGCCACATTTTATGAATGGGTATTCGGATAGGATTAATTTTTATATATGATAATTATGAAATAATTATTTGTGTGGAATAATAATTTCATATCTACTTTCTTACCTTCCAAACCATTGGGAAACAATAACATCACTCATGCATATGTGTGGACTACCCCCTCCATGAAGCAATGTGATTATTTTCTCATTTTTATTTTAATTAAATTGAAATTAGGATGAATTTATGAATATATATCATATATATGATATCAAATTTGTCAAATAAAGGTGAATTCATATTAAAATTTATTTTTTTCCAGCTGTCAAAAATTAAAACAGTGATCATGTGCATGTATGACCTACTATCTCCATGAATGATTTAATTCATTTTTCTACCTATAAATTTAATGGATTACTCAAAATTTATATAAAATGTATATATATATATATATGATACTTATATCATGATTAATATTTTGGAGGTAAGGGATCCAAGATAAATGTATAATGACTAGAAGTACTGAATTGAAATAATGATGATAAACAAAACAATTAATACCTAGAAATGATGACTTTAATAAAGAATTATTGATAAATTTTGTATTAAAATATTATAAATAGATCATATATTATATTATATGTATTAAAATGCTCATAGTATAAATTTATAATGAATTTAAATTTATTATATAAGAGGATAAATATCTTTCGATGAATGGTGAACTCGATGTAAGGGTTTTATGTAACCATCTTATTAATATTTAAGATTGTTTATGATTAAGTCCCCACTGGGGAATATTTATCTTATACATCCATGTTTTCTAAAAAAAATTAAATATGTTTTTAAATTTTCTCCTATTATTTTTTAAATTCATTTTTAAAGGTGTCTTAATTTTTATAAAAATAGTTGAAATTAATTATTTTTTCATTTTCCAAAAAAAAGGTACTTTGTGACTTTTCTAACAAAAGTGTGGACGAAATGTGTTTTTATCTAAAATGAAATGAATGAATTTTACTTCCATAATTACTAATATTTATATTAAATATTCCTTTATAATTTTTTATGGTTATTTTAAAGTAAAATTTTTACCTTTAAAATTGGGATGTTATTAAAAAATAAGTGATTTCAAAATTGAAAGTGTATTTTCTAAAAGAAATGTGTGAATTGATCTTTAAAAATAAATTTACATCTAATATGTCATCCTTTACTTTTATATAATCTTTATTGGGGATATGATCCAATGATTCCATCTCTATTCATTATTGGGAAGGATTATGGATCTGATGAACCAATGTTTATAAAACCCAATTTTTATGGGTTCTAATATGGTGAATGTTTTATGATCTTGTGGCACACATAAATATGTTTTTTATTATGTGATGGTTGGTACATATTTCTACATCCAATGAATTGGGTAATGATTAATTTTATTTGATCCAAAGGGTGCACATGAGGTTATCCCAGGCCTCAAAATGGGTACAATGGTTGTTATCCCAAGCCCAAAGCAGGTACACAGGAGGTTATCCAAAGCCTAACATGTTCTGAATATCTTTTTGGGTAGCCTTGAAATATGTTTTTCTATAATTATGTGTATTCCAAAATCATTGTATTATGCTAATGCTATGACATCATGGATCATGTTATCTGACTTATTTATAATTCATGTCTTGGGAACTAATAATATTTATCACCAGACTAATGTTTATGATCTTTGATATGCATGTTATGGTTTTTAAATGTTATTATTATACTCTTATGCTCATTTTATTCATATGTGATTATTGATGTCTCCTTTTTTTACCTATAATTAACATCTTATCTCACTCTTTATTTTGTTTTCTTCCACAGGTTATGGAGAAATGTTTTTTGTACGATAGGTCTAAGATGGGTGCTACATATAAAGAACTTATTCAGAGAAGATGCAGTTCACCTATGAACCACTTGATTATGTGTCCATGTTTTCATATGAACTATACCTAAATAATTCTCGTGTGGATCATTATGTCATCTAATGAATATTCATCTATTAATATGTAATATCTATGTATGAAATGTATAGGTTCCTATAATCTGGTTCAACAGACTCCCAAGAGGGCTCATATCAACCACCACTACCTGCATCATCCTATCAATTCCCCTTAGTTTTATACTAATATAACTACCTGATAAGTCCCCACCCTATATTCCTACACTCTAACACCTATGAGATCTCACCAAGCATTGTGAGTTATAGGCGAAAAGGAGAAGGATCATATCCCCACCTCCCTTGATGAATCTGATCAGCATATTTAGATAAAGGGTAGTAAGAAAGCTAATACTCACGCTCACCCAGACCAATCCTACTAGAATATCCTAACAATGAACATGGGTTAGGTACATATTCCATCCCTATTTCATGAATATCCTCAAAATATTCAGATGGAAGAAGGAGGACAGGAATGTGAATTTATCCCCACTTTAATTGATTACTTCTACCAACATGTCCTACATTCGGAGGATGTATAGCCCTATATTCCTTCACATATTCTTCTGAAGAGATACTATATTTTTTCAATGATATATGATTTTATTTTTATATACCTGAAATGATAAAGGGATGAAAAAATATTCCCATCCTAGAATCCAGAGCAACATATTTGTATGCTCAACATGAATACATAGCTACTCTATTGTTAGAACATATTCTTTCACCTATCTGGGCGGATTATCGGCATATTCTGGTAAAGGATGAGCTATAGGACAGATTTCAAAAACCCATTATAACAATATTCCATCAACCTATTTTGGAAATCAACTCAAGATAGGTGCATGTTCTTATAGAAGAGAGCCATAGGTATATTCCAAAGTCCAACTAGGAAAGGTTCAATATCTCCTCACTTGGTGAGGTCCATCATCACAGTTTAGAACAAACCTTGGGGCAGTCTCAAATCCCTAATGATAAATCTACTATGTATATCCTAAAAGCCTAAATGGGAAAAGAACTTACTCTTTACCCCACTAACAAAAGAGTGTTCCAACATCCTTTAGAAGCCTTATAATGGGAGGCCCATATGCTTTATCCCATTCTGTAGGTTAATCAAAAAAACCAATGGGGAATGTACATTTGAAATAGGCTCATAAACCCACTTCAACCAAGTTTTATAGGTATATTTTGTTAACCACCCAATGGTAGGCTCATATTCTAGATAATAATTCAGAAGCTTAGAAAAACACTCTACCAGCTTCTCAAAAGTGGGCCCATATTCCCACAACAACATATGGACATCGGTATATTCTGGTGATATTTGTGTAGCTAGCTAATATTCCTTATCAACTTTAAAAGGAAGGTTAGGTAATTATTTTCATGATATAGGATGAGACTTTTATTCCTACTCTTTTAGATTCCAATGTCTTTGAGGCTACAAAAAACATATATTCATCACCTAAAGGGTACTCCACCTTTTAAACTGAAGGAGAGGGTGACAACTACCATGATAGAACTCCTCATAGTATTATAGAGATGGATTATGAGAATCATATTAGGAACATCCACTATTTAAAACCACCATGCGGTCAAATATCACCAGGAAAAGGAAATCCTCCTCCTATCAAGACGCATTCATATAGAAAGGTTCTCAAAAAACAGGGGTTAACTATATATAGTTCCCCATCAGTGACTAGAAATATCTCACCACTTTTAGTAAGAGACCTATAGAATGAACCTCTATGTTCTGACCAAGTGGAGGAATATTCCTATGATAATGAATTGTACCACATTGATATATGGAGGAATTTTGGGTAGAAAAAACATCCCAACTATGTTTTGGACCATTTTTACTTTTAGATATGAAGTACCAATTGATCTAAATGATGAGTGTATGTGTTACCTATACTAGAACATATGGAAAAACTTTCATTGGTTGAAGTCTAGACACCTACCTTATCATGTTTATGAGATTAATTTACAAGATATAAACATTCTCTATTGTCAGATAGGCTTGGACACATTTTCCATGGTATAAGACCCAAGATTGAGAAGAAACATTTACATAATCCATCATTCTTACCTTTATAAATTAACGTATCTCTAGAAGTTAACTATTGAATGTATGTTATAAATTCATATCTAAGGATGGGGTTGGTATGGATAATTTCACTTCACTCCATTCTCAAGATGACTATAACTCCCCTTTATGAAATCTTACAATTTCATATCCATGGAATAGATCATGTGACCAAATAATTTGTGATCTAGTTATTTAATCCATAAAACCTCCTCCACTATGAGAACAGAAAATCTTTGTGAGTGGAGAGATAGAGAGAGAGTTAGAGTCGCCAATAGGCTCTAAATCTAGGCCTTTGAACAAAGGGGTTACACATCTCAAACAAGGAAACCAAAGATTGTGTTTTTCTAATGGCTCTCTAAAATGAGAAACACCTGGATTGAGAAGGAACTACATCCATCGCCGGAATGAATGAAATTTTTTAAAATCAAGGAGATCAAAATGGAAGTCACCATGGAATCTATCTCGGAGAATACCCATACAACACAGCTAGGGGATTGATTACCCTCCACACCCATGGACATCAAACTCTAATATAGTATTGAATTAATTGGCGATGGCTCTAAGGAAACCCCATCCCATTGGGTTGGTGATATTTTTATCTCAACTGACATCTAAAGATTCAACAAATCACCAATAATCAGATCAAAAAGCGACATCAGCAGCCTAAAATCAACCCCACACTATGGGTAAGGGGAATTTTTATCATCACCAATGAATAGAATAGTCTTATCCCACATAGGTAGAAACAAACATGGTCAAGAACCCCAACCATTATTCCCTCTATGTGACAAATCCCTACCATTTTGGGCCTTCTCAGATATCGTGGTCAGAGCCTCCCTTAGGTTCACTATTTAAATTCCAAGGCTGAGAGAGAATCAAGAATAAAAAAACCATCCTTTAAAGGGTCCTATGATAATATATCCCAATAATACCAATGTTCAAAGGAAATAATCCAATGCAACTCTCAAAGTAGAATTGGGTGGGGAAAAACTTCCCTCACACTAGGTCAATGATGTGGTGACTACTATCACTCAGTATACCTCATTGAATGTTGTACCCATTAATAAGTAAAATAATATGAAACATGATGCCAATAAAGAAGGGATCAACATGGAAATGATACCTTCAAGATTTGATGATGCAGATATACAAACTGAATCTAAAATTATGTGGAATCAGAGGTGGATCCCAATCCCGGCACCCCCAAATGATGAGTTTCTATATCCTTGGTGAAATTTCACAAAATATAAATGGAAAGTATTTTCTATAACCAAATAACCACCTAGAAGTGATTAAACCCCATCTAGGGAAGAATTTCTTGAATAGTATGATGAATAGGTCTAAAATCATAGGTATATCAATGGGGAATTACTCAAGGGAAATATTTCTACTAGGTACCACCTTCTTTTGGAAACACATAATCCTCTTCACACCCATCAGGGGTCACCAATCGTCCTACAAGGATGTGATCTAGGAATCAGGCTAGTTTTGGATATAGAAAACCTATTTATATAAAAAAAATGTTTAGGATGGCCATGATATTCTTAAATTATGGAAACAACATTCTACTTACATGTATGACCACTTGGTCCTAGCATGAATTGAAAATCAACAAGATATGAAATAAAGGAAAATACTACAAGACTCACCTATTTCCCATAATAAAGAGGTGGTCAAAAAAATGGTACCTCCATAACTCTTTAATACCATCAAGTCCCTTTCTTCTCAATTATATGCCATGGAGGAGAGATAAGACCACATACAACCAAATAATATGCTTTACCAAAAATGGGTGGATGAAACTTTTCCACCACCCAATTTTATAAACCCTATGTTTTAAACCTTCAACGGTATGAAGAATACGAAAAAAATTATCAGAAACTTTTAATCTCAATGTGGCCCAATAATGGGACCTTGAGGATAGTAGGGAGAAACAAAAATGATATAGTTCATACAGCCTATGGTGGATCCAGCTTTCATTAGGTATAAAAGTCTCATATCAGGGTCAATTACTGGTTGAGATTACATACATCGTCAATTCATCCATAAATTAATCTCCACATTGAGTAAAATGAAGACCATTGACCTCAAAAATTACAATTTTCATGAAAATGATAGAGTCACTGACTTTATTTCTAGATGTAAGGGTTTAATGTATTTAATCAGTATCCCACTCTCTAAAGATAATTTATTCAAACATTACAGTAAAAACCTACATAAAGTGATTAAAACACCATTAATACTAATGAAGTATCCTAGTGGATTACATAATTCATAAAGACATAACAACACTAGTAATATTTCATTATGAAAACTAGGTCTAAATCCTAGCATGTGCCTGATATATAAGGGAAAAAGTATAGTAATTTAGAAACTATCACCATTATGACTAAACTAGTAATATTTCACATGGGAACACCCTGGAAGTCCCCAAATTACTCAGTACCTCATTTTAAGATGCAATGGTATCAAAAAACACACTCATCCAAATGTAAATGGAGATCAGGTCTATCTAAAATTTGAGTAGTGAACGAACTAATTATACCAATTGAAATGAATAGCTCCTTGGTTATTCCATCATAGCAATGGAAAATGATCTTCATAAGCTACATAATCCCAGGAAACCTAATGAGGATGGCCTTAGTGACCGAACCAACTATTTCTCTTTTCATATATGACTTTTGCATACCATATAGGATTTCATTGTCTTAAAATACATCTTCTAGGGAATAGTTTATTATGGGTAAGTGATACTGGGAAAATTCTCAGTGAAAGTGCCATGTGTAACCAACTCCCATCTAGAAGAAAATAGTGGCTTCAAAAATGTTCCAACTAGGCATGAATACACATTTTTCAATTAGATGACTCAAAATATAGCTGACCAAGATCATTTTGTCCTTAAATAATATCTTTTGAACATAATCCTTATTATAACACTTAGGGATACTCCATTGATTATTCCTCTAAAAAGAATTCATAAAAACTAGATGATAGAAAAGGCACATGGAAAAGAGTCTCATATAATGAATACCCTAGTTCTAATCCTTAAGGATTTCCTTCAATCAGCCTCTAGAGTACGAGAACCGCCCCACAAAATAAAACCATCATAATATAAAGATCTCATCGTTATCTTAGTTAATGTTATTTACTTATGAGATCCGTTATTCAATGATAAATACTCCCTTGAATATGATTTATCTATACTTGATTATGGATTCAGAGGCTGAGTGCATAGAATTTGAGCACATAAGGAATGGAACAATCATACATGATCCCAATTTCCTATAAACATCTACATTGAATCCATATATGTGGTTGAACCACATGGGTTAGAATTTTGGAAATCCCAATAGGGTCATAGAGATGCATTAGATTCTCTCAGTATTCATCCTAATCCAATTTCCTTGGATAAATGTATAACAGTTATACATCTATCTAATCAACCCAAGAAAGTGGGTATAACACTATCAATAATATATTCTCTCTCAACCCCTTTACAAGCACTAGTATCATCTATTTCAATCCATTCAACTCCTAAACCACATTATATAGAGTATCCCTACACCCCGAAGTGTCAAACTCTAGTAAATAAGTATGAAATATTGAAAATTTTGATGGTTGTATCTGCCAAGGTCTCAATAATGGATTACATCTATCTATTAAAAGAACATAGGGGACACTTATTGAGTCCAAATGGATTCCCATGAAGTTTGAGATAGAAGTCACCATGACCAAGGTTTATCTGGGGTAAACTACCCTAAAGTAATGTCACAAAACCATATCATTCCCTAACCATGAACAAAAAAATTTGTTTAGGGACATATCAGATCTATGAATGTCTTAGTAAAGCTTGATGATATTGACATATAGAGGTATCTAGTCAATTATTGTTCCAAGATCAACCCCATATTGTTCGGGTCCCTCCAATGGGTATGATAGTGGAAGGATGATTTCTCTATAACCAAAAGGTCTATCCAAGGGTATGACAAATGTCCGTAGATTCCCCTCAGACTAATAAATCTAGAGTCTTAGTTCTGGTACCTCATGTCTAATACTGAGTTCATGTTTATCAAGAAATTCATGAAATATAACGTTCTTCTTAGAGACCTGGGTTACATACCCACAATCTGGTACCATTAAAATCTCATAAATTCTTTAAATACACCATCAATGGAAGGGTTGGAATATTTTTCACTAATTTCACACCCTTTTAACCATGAAAATATAAATATTTTGAGGAAATTCTAGATAAGAGGGAAGGAATGAAACCAATGACGTGGGGTGACATGTCGGTTACCGCTCCTAATGGAGTGGGAACCGCCCCTAAAAATCCATGGAATTTTATCAATAGCAATTATGTATTATCCATAAACCTATTAAATGAAATGGTAATAGTCCCAATAGTTTTTCATAAAACACAAACCCCATTGTCCCATGTCTACGAAATAACATTCATTCTAGCTGATATGAGGCCACTGAAATAAATCTAGTAAAATTATTCATCTATATTCGAAAATATACATACCCCATCACTAAATATTAAGAGTACCCCAATGCACTGCCTACGACCAGGGATGTCCATACTTGTGATGTAAGTAAGAGATAAAGAAAAAAATTCAAAATATTCCCATGACATACAAAACAATTTATGATGTCAATGCTTATTCATATGAACAATAATTCTTTGATAAGGTAATCGATTCACCCATTCTATAAAATATTTCTGAGAATACTTTTTTTGATCATGAAATGGTTGTGAAAGAGGAGGACCTTAGGGATTCCACTCCAACATATGAGGAATGTGTCTCCACCACCAAAAATGAGATCAAGTAGGTAAATTTTGGAATAGAAGAAGACCTATGGCCTATGTTGACCAATGAAAACATATCTCTCAAATAGAAAAAGGTATATAATTCATTTCCAAGGAATATTTGATATGAATTCAGTTGGAATAATATAGAGGTTCCTAGGATGAACACTAATTTTGTAACCCATTATTCAGTCTTTCTAGATTACCATCATGATTTCCAGTAAAAGTCAAGGTGAATACTCCCCTCTCACACTACCAAGGTAAAATCTAAAGTTGAAAAACTGATTAAATATATCTTTTTATGAGAGTTTAAATAATGAAAATTTATTTCCAACATAATTACCATTAATAAATGAAATATACATAAAAGGGGTTTCATCAACTTCTGGGACCTTAGTTGGTTTTTCCCGAAGGATGATTTCCCAGTACCAATCACAAACTTTTTGATAATTACAAGTGTTGGATTCCAAGACCATTAATTTATGGATGAGTATTCAAGGTAAAATATGATCAAGATAGCCCCTAAATATGAGGAATACATTTCCTATATAGTTCCCAAAGGGATGTACTACTACCAGTTTATTCCCTTTTGTATAAAGAATGATGGAACCACTTACCAATGCACCATGCATCATATCTTCAAGACATTTCTCGGTCAATTTTAAAAATTCAATATCAAACACCTGGTGGTTAAATCTTATAATTGTCATGGTTAACTCAATGATCTTCAAAAGATATTTGATAAATTTTATTATCACTGTTTTAAGATGAATCCCCTTAAGTTTTCTTTTGTGGTAACGTCAGAAAAATTCCTTGGCTTTGTGGTACTCAATTATGGAATCAAGATTAATTCATAAAATAAATTTCAATTCTCATGATATTGACCCATAGAATATAAAATAATTGAGAGGTAACCAAGGTAACCTCACTTAAATCAGACATTTTATAACCAACCTAGCTTGTAAATTCCTTCCCTTTACTAAGACAATGAAGATGGAATTTTCCTACTGATGGGATGAGGAAATCCACGAAGCTATTGAGAATTACAAGTAGTACCTACTGCATCCCCCAGTCCTAATTCCTTTAATGTAAGGTATTATACTAATTTTATAAATGGAAACTATATAGAATTATCTTGGTACCCTCCTTGCACAATAAAATGTTGTGGGGATCAAACACAGTTTCTACTATCTCAGTTGAACAATTTTTGATACCCAGAATTGATATTATGATATCGAGAACAAGTACCTCACAATTATCTTCATAGATTAAAAGTTATGGGATTTCTTATAGCATCACAAATTTCACATATTCTCTTGTTGTGCTGACTGGATATGTATCCCAATGGGCATTTATTATTCAATAGTATGGAATTAATTTTTTTTAAAGGTAGTCAAAGGGTAGGTGTCGGCTAATTTCCATGAATCACATACTTCCCTAGAAAACATTCTACTGAATTCAAAACATCTAGAATAAGATGTTTTATATTCTTATGAAACTCCTTAATTTTGGTATATCTATTTTAATGGGGGACCTGAAGTCTGATTAGTAGGATAATAGAGAACCCTGAGCTTAACCAGGTTGGTTTAGTGATTTAATTTCTTACCCTATACATGGAATTTTATTCCTACTCCTTCTCACTACCTAAAGGTTTCACTAATAATGATGCAGTGTGCTAATCCCTTGTAGTAGGTCTATAGATAATCTGGTTGTTGTAGATAGACTATATAAATTTCAACGGTGACTCAGAACTAATGATTAAACAAATCATTGGTGAATATTCCATCATGGGGGATTAATTTTCCCTATCCATTGATTATTTGTGAAAACAACTAGGAGAATTCATTTATGAAGTAGCACTCCATTATGTCCCATGATCATATAATGATCACACTGATCCACTATCTAATACCCCAACAATAATAGAATATCCCAATCAAGATGAGGTACTCTTTCACAACACACATTGAAGGGTGGTGTCACCGGTTATTTTCTATAAAATAGAGGAAATAAATCAGTTCATCACTTCCCCAATGAATGAAGAGCTTGTATCCATCCCTCTATGGATGGATCCTATAATAGTTTACCTTTAAAATGGGACCCTTCCACTAAAGTGAGTCAAAAGGTAATAGATTCTATGCTAAGAATAAAATATTTCCTTTAGAGGTGGATAAATTGAACATAAAACCCCTCAAAAAATGAGGATTTGTATGGATCCTCTTCAGAAGAAATGCAGAAAAGAGGGCCATGCCATCATGATGGAAGTCCATATTGGATCCTAGTGTGCTCACCAATCTGGAATCAGACTCTTCCACCTAATTAGTATTCTTGGTTACTTGTAGATGAAAAAAATACAGGACTGCATGGAGTTCACTAACAATTTTCATTCATGTGAGACATATTAAAACTTATTCCACCAAGCCCTTGAATTTCTGCACATAGTTAAATATTCCTAGCTATTCATGTCATAAGGAATGGATGTCATTGGGCCATATCCCCTAGTATGAAATCAATAGTTCATGAAAATATATATTGATATGGATTTATTTTCCAAATGGGCCATGTCCATACCCCTTAAAGAAGTTTAAGAAAATAGTATCATAAACATTATGAAGTATAATATCATTAAAAGATTTAGTTTCCACCATACAATATTAATAGACCACGCAAACATGTTCTATGATTTTGAGTTGAAGAGGATATATAAAGAGTATAACACTGGGTCCAACCATTTGTTTAGATATCATGAAGTAGAAAATTGACAGATAGAGACCTCCAATAAGACTCTGTAAAATATAATCAAGAAAACGTCTGACAAATACAAGAAGTCTTGGTTGGATAAACTCCTTCATGTCATATGGACCAACCATACCTATACCAACACAACCATGCAAGTGAGACCATACTCATTATTCTATAGAATGGAAGTAGTAATACACATCAAGGACTAGTTTACCCCACTAATAACATTTATCTGTGGGAAACTCTCATATGATGAATAGTCACAAATGTGACATGATAAGTTATAGAAACTCTATGAGATACATTTGTGTATGCTACACAATATTGAATTCCATTCGAAGTGGATTGTGTAATAATTCAACATGAAGGTTAGTCTCTACTAATTATTTCTAGGATAATTGGTACTGGTTATCAAAAACCCTGATGATACCATGTAAGAATACCACAAAAATTTTAACCCAAGTGATATTTTCTTTACATCATACATAGGGTATATTAAAATGGATCTTACTCATTATCCAAAATTAATGGGTAATACATCATTCCCCATATCAATGAAAGGGTTATTAAGAAATAATTAGCATGATTTTCACAATGATACAAATGTCCTAGTAACAGAAAGTTAAACTATATGAGTAATTTTCAGGTCACATGACATCAAACTAAATGACTAACATCTTGGTCACATGATGTTAAACTATACGACTAATGTCTATGTGACACAATATTAAACTTTACAATAATTTCCTAGTTTCATGAAATTAATCTACACACCCCATTTATGGGTGGAAAAACATTAAAAAGTATATCATCCCACATCCTCTTCGCATGACCTCAAACTGCAAGTCACATACCTCTTAGTCATGTAAAATTAAACAACAAAACACTATCCCCACTATATGATGCTAAAAAATGAGGTGAGATCGCATCTCGCGAGACTCTAAACATCATAGAATGACATTATCCTTGAGGTTATACTTCCTTTACAAACATGAGATCTAGATCCACATAGAAGGTCTAGGTACATGGCTATCCTATGACCAAGATACAATAATTCACCTTCTTTCTTATTCATGTGACTGATCTAATAATGTAATTTCATATATAAGAATAACATGTAGCTAGATTCCTTTTATCATAGGATACATAGCGACACCTAGATCTCAAATAATGATCACAATAGTAATATAAAATCCTAAAAATAATCTTCCCTGTATATGTTTCAAACCTATGAAGTGTGTTTTCTATACATGAACTACATGTGGACTAATTCTTACTCATATAAGATATGTAGTGATACTTGAATCATGAATCCTAGGCCTATAATCAATTTAATAAAATGAATATTCCCTTTAATATGAGTTAGATATGTGAAGGGTACCCTTTTATAAGAACTATATGTGTATTGATTCTCACTTCATTTAGATACACAATGAAACTCATTCATGATACTAGGCCCATCTGTAATGAAAAGAGAAAATTACACTTTCCTTAAATATGGGTCAGTCCTTGGAAGGGAATTCTCTTATAAAAACTATGTATATAATGATTCTCATATTCATGGGATAAATATAGATTATAGGATCCTCCATTTCATTCATATCCATGATTTCTCATCACCCTTAACTATGTTTCTCGATGGGAACCAAATTTTGGTGCATACCCCCACTCCTATAAAAATGTGAATGAGCCTATATATTCTATATCATAGACTCTCTCATCAGTCAATCAATATCAAAGTTATATCTTATTTCTCATATTGATCATGCCTCATTTGATCTTAGGGAACTTGAAAATATGATCTAACTATTCTGAATGAGATGCATCTTATTCAATAGTTAGAAACCGTGCCCTAGTAACATTATTATAATCTACACAAGAGAATCTTTGTCACATGACATTAAACTACACAACATGAGGCCTTCATACTGAATAGGTCATTTCCTTGGATGAATGTGTACTTTTGAATATTTTTTTCCCCTTATCCTAGAAATTTTTTTCAATACAGATTATCATAGGCATTAGGGTGATCGAACCCTTCTTCAATTTTATGTTCTCTATGATCCAACTTCATGCCATTGATATCAGATTTAATATAAACCACTTGATATTCTTCTCCTAGAACCCCATCAACTGTAATCATATATACTCTTGCTTCTCCCATTTAGAAAACTATAATCTGGGTATGGATAATCCAAATGGACCCCAATGCGATTCATTGGAGAATAAAAAAAGCATAAGATCTTTTTATTAGATGATTTAGTGTTTCTATAAGATATACCCCCATTAAATTGAGGAGATATTATCCTTTCTATGTGTGATATGGGATCCCTCCAATATTAATGGTCAGCCTATACCTAGTGGTCTTCACCTTCTGTTGACTCATATATTATTGGGTTATTATATACAGTTTTTTATAACCCAACTATTCGACCATATTTGAATACCCTCTATGTTAATCATTCATGAATTTTAATCATTTCAAGGAAATGTTATAACATTGTATTACTATATCCTTTATTTTTAGGGGACACACATCTTGTGAAGACCCAAATGTACTGAGTTAGTCAATTCTCTTAGACCCCTTTATTTTTCAAAAGACATTAAACTGCATAATGGTTGGTCCATCCTGCAAGGCTAAAAACTTCTTAAAGAGGTAAATTTTATAGGTCCCATTTCTTACATAGAATAAATATCCATGAAATGATATGTGGAAATTTCCATATAAAATTTTTTGTGAATATATTTAATGTTTCATCCCTATACTAGAAGAGAATATGGTAATTACCATTCCAAATTTTTAAGATAAATCTACATAGAGGAACCTGTAGCCGACTATAATATCATGTCTTACTCAGACAATAAAAAATTTTTCTCCCTCTAAACATAATATCATGATCTATGTCTAAAGTTATTCCATTAACTATGTGTGGATTGAATCTTATTCTTTTGAGATACATTGTGACACCCGAATTTCCTGTTTCTGGGACCAGCCATGATATCCAAGTTTTTAATTACCATATTCCATATGAATTAGCCAAATTTGTATAGGGATTGATTCATTATAAGACCTACATGATTCTTGAATCATGATATGTTGGTATATATAGTAAATCCTAGATTCCCTAGTCCTAGTCGTAGCCAAAATATTTAAAATATTGAATTCTCCATATTACTTTTTCTACTAAAACATTGTCATAATACCTCACCTCCCTAGTGACAATGCTCTATGGTTTGACTTAATCATCCATTCCCACATGTGATCCAGATCATTTCATAGTATTCCACACAAATATTTTTTATGGATATGAAAATATGCTCCCACCCTACATATGAGTTCTATCTATATGGGGAGAACATGAGAACTATGTGTGGCCTAATTCCAATTTTCACAGGTTATATACTCATGACTAGATCCTATAATTTTGTTCCAAACCATAACATCACGTAGAATATTTCCTCTGCAATTCAGTGTAGGAGACAGATATATAAAAAGGTATTTCTTTAAAAGAGCTATCTATGGACTGACTCATATCCTAGAAAAAATGCATAAGGAAACCTATAAGAATTCTTGACATGGAAACTACAAGTACACCTAGCCATAATAATATGGGATACTCCTCATACACCACTTTCTTCTCACACCAATCATGATTCACATGAAATTAGAGTGTTTGGTCAACCATGAAAGGTCTCAGATTTTCTAATTTTTAGTTTTTAAAGGTTATATGGAATTATTATGAGACCAGGTACAGAGACGGAGCATAATTCTAAGGCCTAGTGATCCCAGAATGGTGGTTTGATCTTTTTTTATGTTAAGTGAGTCATTATGTATGAGTAGCTGTGGCAGTTTCAAAATGGATGCCCGGATTAAAAATATGAGGGCACCGTTGCATCTAGGATTATGACTTTACCTATGAACGAGTCTAACCTCAACCGGCACAAGTCGAGGGAAAAATTTAATTTTCGGAAGTTTTTAGTAAAATAAAATAAAATAAATTCTCCAAGTTTATTTTATTTTATTTGGAAACATCCGTTGCAGGGAAATGACACGGTAGTTATTTGACTAATTATTGTCATGTCGTAATCACTCTGA
This sequence comes from Viscum album, assembly GCA_963277665.1. Classification (NCBI taxonomy): domain Eukaryota; kingdom Viridiplantae; phylum Streptophyta; class Magnoliopsida; order Santalales; family Viscaceae; genus Viscum; species Viscum album. The sequence continues at coordinate 672,104,308 of OY728126.1, forward strand.
AATGGAAACAGTGACTCATTAATACTACAACGTGATGGAATTCTGAAATGTGTTTCCTCTTTTTAATGGGTTAATCTAATGTTGCTAGTGGGAAAAGGTGAAGAGAATCTTTAGAGAATCTTTAAAGCTTTGGAGAGAACTCTTGGCAACGAACGATTATGGATCAAAGCTGTGAATCGATGCACCAACAAAGTTAAAGGATCCCAGTGATGAAGGAAGCATGGCCCCTTCTCCAGTGACCGATCCCTTCTTGATGTAGGGGTTTCTATTTGAATTCATTTTCCTAGTTATTGGATTAAACATCAAACTCAGACCAACCCACGAATAGGTTGATCCGTAGTACATGCGTTCAAGCGGGAGGGTTTCTATTGGGATGTTTTTGGGGATTAATCTGTGATTATTGTTTATTGTTTTTATCATACTCTGTTTGATCCTACTAACGGGAGCAGATCAACATCATGACAAACATCGGTGGAGATTCGTTCCTCAATTTCTTTTTTCCGATTTCCTCCCCCTTTCTTTTTGTGCATTCTTCACGTTCTTCACGGGATGAGGAACAATGGATCGTTGTGCATTCTTCTTCCGACAAAACAATCCCAAATTAAAAATCTGAGGTCAAGAAGACTTAGTGGAGGTGTGACGATGATAGCAAATGAAGAATCAAACCGGATCGGGAAAGACCATTCTTCAAGCATTCTTCGTGCGGGTGGATCATTATGTGTTTTCGGGATAGATCGGAGGCCTGAAAACAATGAAATAAGATTCTTGGTGTTAGGGTGACCAAAACCCATGAGTTTTATGGAAATCAGATGACCGGATCGATGAAGGAAGTAGCACAGAAGGCGCGATGGTGGAAGTAAGAAATTCAGGAAAATTCCGGAATACACAGTGTGTACTTCCGAAGAACACGTCGTGTAGTACCGGTGAAGACTGCTAGGGTTTCGGGGGTCATATAGGTATCACATAGCATGTGACCCCAGTCACACGGAATGTTGGACCATTCTTGAAGCTCGTCATGTATTTTTGAAAATACTTGGAAACGGGATGGACTACATAGCTTTGGAACATGGTGTGTAGACCCTACATGGCGTGGTAGAGGCAATTATGTAGGACTCGATGTGTATCCAAGGGATAAAAAGACATGATATGGAGTACATGACCATGTAATCAACCACAAATATAGGCGAGGCCTGTAACACAGGTCACCCCATGTACCAATTACATAGGTTGGCACACATGTGTTGAGGCAGTGTACAGGCCCATGGCCAGTGTACACGGAGCCGACCCTAGTCACTCGGACACGGCATGTACATCTTACCACACGCCATGTACTAATGTTTTCTACATGAACAGCCTTATGACATGGGCCCTTGTACATGGGCAGTACCCGGGGTCAAAAGACATGGCGTGTGACTTTTCTACACACTGTGTACTTTTTTTGAAAATGGCTTGGTCCTCTTGTCCACCTGGACATGTTTTTTTGGGTAAGTTCCCCTTTTTCTCGATCCCCTGATGGTCAGGCATCATTTCCTTCTAAAATAGTATGATCCCTTCAACAGGACTTTCTGTGATAGAGTCAGGCATCCCTCCGAGAGGCCTGGAGTGAGATCCTCTATCCATTCTTGAACCTTGGTAGAGTCAAGCATCGATGTGACCAACTCCACTGAGCATTGATCCTCTACCTACATGGTGAATCCGGAAGAGTCGCCGTATCTTCCATGGCCCTGGCAGGGATCCTCATTTGTGTATCGTGATCTTTCCCACTCAAGAGTGTATTCTCCCATAATGAGTGTATTTATCTCGCGTGGCCTTTCCCGATAAACAGTGATTCTCAGACGAACGTCGTTAGAGCCGCCAGACACGTGGAGTGAGTTCTCCTATAACGAGTGCTTCATGGAATCTTCGAACAAAATCCCTTGCGGGGGGTGTTCGGTTGTGTGACTTGTCTCTAGACTATGGGTATGGGTTTTGGGTATATTTGGATTGTGTTATCCTATTATATATTCAGTAGACATATACTATGTAGAGATGATTGTGCCTTTCCATTGTGTATTTATTTGGGTTTTTTTTGGGTCCTCTATTTAGTATTGTTATACTCACCCCTGCATGGGATTTTCCCGCACATGTTGTGTCTTGTGCAGATGATCATCCTTTTGATTGAGTCCAGGGTGGACCAGGATAGGACCAAGCTTTTTGAGTACCCTACAGGCTGATGCATTCCAATGGCTATGAGAAGAATTCCCAGTACCTATTTGTGTTTATAGGTTGGACTTTGTAGTTTTCAGGCTCTTTTTTTTGGTGGGCTTGTATTCTGGCATAGTTTACTTTCATAACTTTACATTCCATAATACATTGTTGGTTTGGTTTAGCTATATGCATGCATTTTTTTCCTTAGTGGTTTTTACATATCAGCATTTATGGTCTTAGAGATGTGTGTGTGTGTTTGCATGTTCTTAGGAAATGCCTCCCATGTTATTAATATTCTTACTCGGTGCTAGTCACCAGCCTCAAGCCTATTGAAGGCAGGCTTGGGGAGTTACGACATGGGCCACACTAGGATGGGTCATGACAGAGTAGTATCAGAGGTGGTTGGTTCTACCTTAGGACCAAGATTCTATGAGATTGGTTTGGGGGAAAAAAATATAAGTGTTTCGAGTTCGGCTTTCAGGCCAAAGACTCCAGTGTTGGTGTGGGAGGCCGACATATTCATACACCAGGACTCTGATAACCTACTTTTCGACTCGGTAAATGAAAACTCTAGTTTCAAGGAAATAAAAGGATGGTAAATTCATCATATAGTAATGGGTTTTGTTTTCCATATCCTTTGTGTCATCTATCCAGATATACTCATTAACCAAGGTATATCTTGTTTCCTTACAAGATGCCTCCGTGATTCATACCCACTAAAATTCAGCAGCACGATCCGGAGGATGAACCAATTAGTGAAGAGGCTTCACTACAGGGACTGGTTCCCCAGGTGTTGCCACCAGGTGGTGCACCTATTGTACCACGACCAGTATAGAAGCATGTGGTACCTGCAATACCGACCGATGAGGAGCACAGGCTGAGCAAACTCCAGAGACAGAGACCCCTCATGTTCCGAGGCATGCCTGACCCTCAGGCAGCTTAGGACTGGCTTGAGGCAGTGACTATAGTTTTCCGTCTAGTGGGGACACTAGCAGACCATATGGTGATCCTAGGAGAGAGCCTTCTTCAAGATTTGGTGGGACGATGGTGGATTCTAACCACACATACTCACGACGAGGAGAATATTTCGTGGATAGAGTTTGAGCGACTCTTCAGGGAGGAGTTATCTCTGGTTACGTTGAGATCATTATGCATCCAGGAGCTTCTTAATCTCCAGCAGGGAATTATGATGGTAGCCGACTATTAATCGAGGTCCAAAAACCTCGCCAAGTACTCGATGGATATGGTCAGGGATTATTAGTTCAGAGCTTGGACCTTCAAGACAGGTCTACGTTGGGACATCCGAGATAGTGTCGTGCCTCTATGAATTTTGACTTATGCTAGAGTGCTTGAGTGGGCCTTTAGTGTCGAGAGCTTCTTGGCAGAGTAGAGATAGCCGAAAATAGTCAGCATCATGTAGACAGGTCCGGAGACCTCGACAGTGGGGAGCCGACGTCGGACACATGGATCATGATGTAGGAGACGTCATAGGAGGACCTCGGATAGGGAGTCGATAGTCCAGGGCTCTCGGGCTGGATCCAGTCATCCTAGGGAGAAGCAGTGCTACTCGTGCGATGGAAGGGGACATCTTGCTAAGGATTTTCCAACCCGTCGAGCTGCTGTTATGGATGTGGTGGATGGACCACCGAGGCAGAGGTAAAGAGTGGATTAGATAGACCTGCTAGGTAGCGGACGTGGCAGAGGAGCAGGGAGAGCAGCAGGTGGTGGAAGATGCTTCAACTTACTTCCACCACCACCCCCAAAAGGTTTGAACTAGGCATAGGGAGGTGGGGGACAGGGGCGGGGACAACTACATGTAGTCGAGGCGTACGACCTAGGGGCTCCAGGGATGATGCGAGGTACGATCTGTGTCTTCTCTACCTTAGATTATGTACTTATAGACACAGTTGATAGCCATTACTTCATCGCCACATGTCTTGTGCAAAACATTGATATTCTCATAGAGCTGTTGAATCGATTCTTACTCTTGGAGACACCTACGGGAGGAGACTTGATAATCACGCAACTTTGTAGACAGTGTGATCTTACCCTTCGAGGTGAGAGTTTTGGTGGGATCCTCTTGGTGGTAGAATTGAGGCCTTATGATGTCATTCTAGGTATGGATTGGTTTTCTTCGGTCCATGACCATATTGACTGTTTTAGGCGAAAAGTGCGGTGTTTCCGCAGTGATGGGACAAGGTTTTCTTTTGTCAGAGAAAAGGAGACTCAAGCATCACAGAATAAGCTCATGCATAGAAGGGTGTAGCTAGTCACTCATGAGTTGGATAGCCTTTTCCTCAGAGTAGTTGTTGTTATGAGCTCCCAGTTCCCATCAGTAGTGGCGGAGTACGAGGACGTCTTTCCCAAAGGTTTTCCAGGACTACCTCCCCATTCGTAAATCGACTTCTGCATCGACTTACACCCTGGTACGACATCGATTTCTTCACCAGAATATTAGATGGCTCCTGTAGATATTTTAGAGCTTAGGGTGTAGTTGGAGGATTTGTATAGCAAGGGTTTCGTGAGACCCAGCGTTTCACCGTGGGCGGCCCCAGTCTTGTATTCCATGAAGGCAGATGGGAGTTTGAGGTTTTGCGTGGATTACCGGTTCATGAATCAGGTAACGATGAAGAAAAAGTATCAACTACCAAGAATCAATGACCTCTTTGACCAACAAAGAGGGTCACACTGGTTCTCGAAGGTTGAACTTTGATCAGGTTATCACCAGTTACGAGTACGAGATGAGGATATACCGAAGACAACATTAAAATGCCGCTATGATCACTATGAGTACTTGGTGATGCCTTTCAGCATGACGAATTACCTCATAGTGTTCATGGGAATGATGAACCGAATCTTCCATCCATACTTGGACCGGTTCATAGTGGTCTTCATCAACAACATCCTTGTGTAATCGGTGTCAGAGGAGGATCACGTGAGATACCTACGGATGGATCTAGATATACTCCGAGAGCACCAAATTTATGGGATGCTCTTGTAGTACCAGTTCTGAATTTAGGAGGTTCAATTTCTGGGACTTTTCATCTCAGCAGATGGAGTAGCTGTAGACCCAGCCAAGGTGGAGGCAGTGTTTGCATGGGGGCCACCTTGGAGCATGATGGAGGTGCAGAGCTTCCTAGGATTGGCAGGATATTACCAGAGATTCATTCCTAATTTCTCCCAAATATCATCCCCAAAAAAATCCTTCACAAGGAAGGGGAAACACTTATTATGGATTGAAAAGTGTTATCAGTATTTTGAGAAGATGAGACAGAGTTTGACGAGCACCCCTGTTTTGATATTTCCAGAGGAGGGTGTCGGGTATGTAGTTTTCTTTGACGCATCAGCAATCAAGATTGGCTGTGTCCTGATGCAAAGATAGGTTGTGATTGCTTATGGTTCGTTCTAGCTTATGCCACATGAGCAGAACTATGAGACCCATGATCTCGAGTTGGCTGCAGTAGTCGTCGCATTGAAGATGTGGGGACACTACCTTATGGGCAAGCGGTTTATCATCTACTCTAACCACAGGAGTCTCAAGTACATATTTTCTTACAAGGATCTGAATCTGAGGCATAGGCGTTGGCTATAGTTCTTCCAATACTATGATTTAGAGATCATCTATACTCTTGGGAAGGAGAACAAGGTGGCAGATGCTCTTAGTAGAAGGTCGAGCTCACAACTGTTGAGTGAGGTGACATAGCAGTTAGCCACATTGCAGTTATCTTTTGTGAATGGAGAGGATACAACTTTCCTGTAATCGATGGTTGTCACCCCTTCACTCTTACAACGATTTAGGGAGGTGCAACTTGGGGATGTCAACTGTGAGGATTTACGTGCACAATTATCCACAAGACATGCTCCCGATGGATATTCCCATGGTGGGGAGCATGTAATTCTTATTAGAGGACACACTATTATACTAGTGGCATTGAGAGAAGAGGTCTGGATGGAGTTTCATACATCCCCCTTGGAGGTACATCCAAGAGTGGAAAAGATGTACCAGGATATCTGAAAATAGTTCTGGTGGTTTGGCATCATGAAGGCAGAAGCAGAGTTCATTTCTCGATGCCTTACATGCCAGCAGGTGAAGGATGACCTCTAGGTTCCGGGGGGATTTGCTCACCTCCTATAAGTTCCAGAGTGGAAGTGGGATGGAATATCAATGGAATTCGTGACAAGCTTACCACGAATGTCCAAGGGGCATGATTCCATCTCAGTGATCATTGAACGTCTCACCAAGTCAGCCCACTTCCTAGCTATCAGAAGGAAGAGTTCTGTAGAGATCTTGGGACACCTTTACATGTAGGAGATAGTTTGGATTCAGGGAATCCCTTCTACAATAGTCTCTGATCGAGATTCTCATTTCACATCCTCTTTATGGAAGGGATTTCAGGATGCCCTTCGGACTCTACTACACTTGAGAACGATGTTCCATCCCTATACTGATGGTCAGACAGAGAGGACCATTCAATTAATGAAGGATATGTTGTGGGACTATATCTTGGACATCGGTCGTAGTTGGGAGGACCAACTACCACTGGTGTAGTTTACATATAATAATAGATACCTCTCCACCATTGGTATGGCTCTGTTCGAGGCCTTATATGGGAGACCCTTCCGGTCATCGCTTTTCTAGAACATCCCCAGAGAGTCAGCACTAATTGGTCCAGAGATGATGTGAGCTACCACCAAGAAGGTGCAGGTAATCTGGGAGCAACTGCATAGAGCCTACATAAGTCTTATGCTGATAGACGACAAAGACCTCTAGAGTTCGAGGAGGGAGACCACATCTTTCTTCGGGTCTCACCTCGTCGAGGATTGCGGAGATTTGGATGGGGCTGAAATTTATCTCTGAGGCTCATCGGACCTTTTTAGATATTGTGCAGATTAAGTGAGGTGGCATACCTTCTAGCTCTATCACCGCAGTTGCACCGGGTACATGATATCTTCCATGTGTCGCAACTGAGGAGGTACGTGCATAACCCATAGCACATCATCGACTGGGGAAAGCTGGACATCGAGGATGGGGTGACCTTTTCTGAGTACTTGGGGGAGATCGAGGATCGGTAGGAGAGGATCCTTCGTGGGAAATCAATTCCCTTGGTTCGAGTTTGGTGGAAGCATGGGAATATTGAAAAGAGCATGTGGGAGTAGGAGGCTCAGATCCGTGCCCAATACCCAAATCTTTTTGAGTAGTCTTTGTTTGGGATTTTCTGGGATGGAAATCCCCAATGTAGGGAGAATGTAATGTCTCAGATTTTCCATGTTTTATTTTTAAATATTATATAGAATTATTATGAGACCAGGTGCAGATATGGCACATCATTCCAAGGCCTAGTGATCCTGGAATTGTGGTTTGAACTTTTTTTATGTTATGTGAGTCGGCATATGTGCGCGGTTGTGTCAGTTTCCAAATGGATGCTCGGATTACAAATCTAAGGGCACCGTTGCGTCCGGGATGACAACTTTACCTTGGAATGAGTCTAACCTCAACCAGCGCGAGTCAAGGGAAGAAGTAAATTTTTGGACGTTTTTAGTAAAATGAAATAAAATACATTCACCATGTTTATTTTATTTTATTTGGTTGCATCTGCTGAAGCGTAGCGATGGGGCTGCGGTTTCATTAATTAATGCCATGTTGTAATCACTCTAAAATACCAACACTAACTCTTTAATACCACAGTGTGATTGAATTTTTAAATTTTTTTCCTCTTTTTAATGGTTTAATCAAAGGTTTCTCATTAGAAAAGGTGGAGAGAATCTTTGGAGAATCCGTGAATCTTTGGAAGGAACTCTCAGTGACGAACGATGACAGATCAAAGCTGATAATCGTTGTGCTAATGAAGTTGAAGGATCCTAGCGATGACGGAAGCACAACCCCTTTGCCAGTGACCGATCCCTTCTTGAGTTAGGGGTTGTTATTTAAATATCTTTTCCACATTCCTAGATTAAACGTCGAACATGGTTCAACCCATGAATAGGTCGTTCCTCGGATCGTGTTTTCTAGAGGGAGGGTTTTTCATGGAATGTTTTTGGGGATTTATCCATGATTATTGTATATTATTTTTATCCTAATCTATTGGATCCTACTAACAGGAGCAGATAAATGTTGTGAAAAACGACGGTGGAGGTTCATTCCTCAATTTATTTTTTTGGGATTTCCTCCCCCTTTATTTTCGTGCGTTCTTCACATTCTTCACAAGGTGTGGAACAACAGATCTTTGTGCATTTGTTTTGTGACGCAATGATCCCAAACAGAAGATCCAATGTCATGACAACCTAGCAGAGGTGCGATGATGATGGAGGGCGATGAATCGGAACGGATCGAGAAAGACCATTCTTCGACCATTCTTCACACAGGTGGATCATTACCTATTTTCGGGACCTATAAGAGTCCTAAAAACTACATAATCATCTTCTTAGTGTTGGAGTGACCAAAAATTTTGAGTTTTATGGAGATAAGACGACCGGATTGATGAATGGTGCAGCACGGAAGGCGCGATGACAAAAGTCGGTGATTCTGGAAAATTCCGGAATACATGGCATGTACTTCCAAAAAACCCACCGTGTAGTACCGGCAGCGGCAGAGGCTAGGGTTTTGAAGGTCATATTGGTATCACATGGTGTGTGACCCTGGTCACATGGCGTATTGGACCTTTCTCGAAGCTCGTAGTGTATTCTGGGAAATACACGGACACAGGATGGATTACACTGCTTCAGAACATGGCGTGTAGACCCTACGTGGCATGGAAGAGGAAACTACGCAAGACTTGGAGTGTATCCAGGGGATACACAGACACGGGATTGAGTACACGACCATGTACTCCACCACACGGCCAAGTGAGGCTAGTAACATGGGTCACCCTGTGTACTGATTACACGGGTTGGCACACATGGGTTGAGGTCGTGTATGGTCAAATGGCCAGAGTACACGGAGCCGACCCCAGTCACTCGGACACGGCGTGTACTCTTTACCACACTCCATGTACTGAATTTTTCTACAAGACCGGCCTTACAACACGGGCCATTGTGCACAGGCAGAACCCGAGGTCAGAAGACACGACATGTGACTTTTCTACACACCGTGTACATTTTGGAAAATGGAATGGTCCTCTGTCCACCACATCTTTGACATGTTTCATTTGGGTTAGTGCCCCTTCCTCTCATTCCCCTAAAGGTCAGGCATCATTTCCTTATATAGGAGTATGATCCATTCATCCAGACTTTATGTACTGGAGTCTGGAATCCCTCCGAGAGGCCCGAAGCGAGACCCTCTATCCATTATTTACCCTAGGTAGAGTCGGGATTGGACATGACCAACTCCACCGGGTGTTGATACTATACCTAGCTTGTGAATCCTGATGATTCGTGGTATCCTCCATGGCCCTGGCAGTGATCCTCATTTGTGTATCGTGTTATTTCCCACTCAGGAGTGTGTTCTCCTGTAATGAGTGTATCTATATCTCCCGGATTTTTCTAATGAATAGTAATTCTTGGATGGAATTAATCAAAGCTATCAGACTCGTGGAGTGAGTTCTCCCAGAATGAGGGCTTCATGGAATCTTTGAACTAAATCCCTAGAGGGGGTGTGCGGTTGTGTGACTTGTCTCTAGACTACGGGTCTGGGTTTTGGGTATATCTGGATTGTGTTTTCCTATTATATGTTCAATAGACATATACTATGTAGAAATGATTATCCCATTCCTTTGTGTATTGATTTGTGTTTTTCAGATTCCTCTACTAAGTATTGTTATACTCACCCCTGCACAGGTTTTACCCGCACGTGTCATGTGTTGTGCAGATAAGAATCCTTTTGATAGAGTCTAGGGAGGACCGAGATAGAACCAATCTTTCTGAGTTCCCTACTGACTGAGGAATTACTACAGTTACAAATATAAATCCCAGTACCTCTTTGTGTTTACAGGTTGTACTTTTCATTTTTTAGACTGTTGTTTTTGGTGGGCTTGTAAACTAGCCCAGTTTATATTATTCACTTTACTTTCCGTCGTACTCTGTTGGATTGGTTTAGTTGTATGCATTCATTTTGTTCCTTAGTGGTTTTTGCATATTAGAATATGTGGGCCTGGATATGTGTGCATGTGTACAGGTTCTTAGGAAATTCCACCCATGTTAGTAATATTCCTACTCGGTGCTAGTCACCATCCCCTAGCCTATGGGAGGTGGGCGTGGGGAGTCGCGGTGTGGGCCCCACTAGAACGAGTCGTGATAGACCCATGGATGGGAGTATCATAGCCATAGGTGGGTGGAATCATTGGTCCATATTTTAAGAACTTAAACTGCCAAATAATGGTTGAGTTGTATAAGATCTTCCATCCTTTGTAGGAATCAAATATATGTATGGTTGACATTTTCATGAGTAAGATATATTCAAAATGGACCCTAGAATGTGGTAACCTTACCCCTCATCCCATGTAAAATAAAAAAGGGATCCCATATTTGAATTCCTCTAATTAATTCAAATTGTATCAGGTGATACATTGTATAATTTCAGGCCACTTCCCACATCCTTACCTCATGATGTTAAACTGCATAAGATACATCCATGTTGAATGACATTAAACAACATGATAATTTCATTCACATTTTTCAAAATATAACTAAATCGTAGGTATGTCCCCATTATATGACATTAAACATTGCAGAACATTATCCATCATCACTCCTTATCAAAGGACCACATGAGAATGACCATGGTCAAAATTGGATAGTGGTGCCCTTGAAAACATTCTAGGAGCCAAAATCCATAATTTATTCTTTGTTTATTGGTTGTATTGGGTTAAATAAAATCATCCATGGCCCTAAGAAAATGACACACAACATCAAGGGGACCATTATTTGACAACGCATGTCCAACCTTATAATCCATTGACCTATCAAACAAATTTGTATTTACATTGAAAAAATGTCATATGATCCTTGTGAGACCTGATAACATCAAAGCAGGACTCATCACCTCAGTGTGATTTATAATCATCCTCAATGTGTTTGCCTTATAGAATACCTAATGATATTAGAACCTTGGGACATGATTTACATCACCACCATCCTCTATTCAAAATGATTTTGATGTAATTTTGACCTTATAAGTCCTTGTTGGGTTATCATGTAACAATCACATGATGTTAGGTCTAAACACCATGACGATAAACCATGCGTACCTTGGTCAAATCTATAGGACCTTAAATTCAATCATATGATGTTTTAAATCAGAAGACCTTAAAATTATAGTGTGAGAGAGGTAAAATATGTCATAATAAAAACCAAAAATGGGTGGTCTGAGAAACTTTCAAGTCCCCAGTCACTAAACTATTATTCATAGAGCTTATTCAAAAGTTATAGCATAAGTAATAAATGAACAAAGCTAGAAGGGACCATCTTATGTACCTATTAAAAGTAAATCCATAGTCATTGGAACTATTTGTTACTTGAAAAAATTTGATCAATTGTTTTTTAAATATTCTCTATATGATAATATGTTCATTAGGTGGTAGCATAACTTTTTTGGATCTTGAACACTTCTTGAATAATATTTTTTTCCATAATCCATCTTCATGTATTTTAAATATGAGTTGATACTCACTACTTCCTTGAATTGTTACACTTATCTTGGAATCTCCATATCTATGGTTCAACCCTCTTTGTTCTTCCTTGTAGTGTATTGTAAACAAGTACTAAAAGGTATAAGGGAACCCCAATAAGATTATTTTCTTAATAACATAGTGTCATAAATCTTTTTCATAGTGGAGTTTTTGGTCTTGGGGGAATTATCCCCCTTAAATCCATGAGTTTTTTCCCAAACTATGTGTGTTCATAGTTTCACCCTATACCGACTAGACTCCATTCCTCATTAACTTACATACTCATATATTATTATTTACCAATTCTTATGACCAAACTATTTAAGTGGATTTGACATCATTGAGGTTACATTACCATGTATTGTACCCATTCTCCAAAAAAATGTGGCACTACATTCAGAAAACATTTTTTATTCTTAATTATGTGACCCTGAACCACAAGGTGTATGGATGAATATTGTTAACTATTAACCAAACTCCCTCTTGGGTTCCTTAACAATAATTATATATACTCTCTTCCAAACTCCACTTCACTGCCCAAGTGTTTGAATATTTAAAAATATCTTATAGGCCTTGGAAATAAGTACGGACCCAACTTCTTGATTAAGAATGTAATCCCATATAGGATCATGCATATGGGTCCATTAAAAGTCATACAAAGTCCCCTATTATCTATGAGAAGGGACCTTTAATCCCTATAATCCCTGGTAACATCAAGGTGGATGTGGGAACCTTAGTATGTTCTATGATCTTCCATGATTTGTCTATCTTATCAATTCATCCTTGATTCAAACTATTTTAGGTGTGATTTAAACATCTCAAATTGTAACTATCCAGGTGGATTTGGAATCCCCAACATTACATCATCATATTCCAAACTCAGTTTGAAAAAGGACACACAGTGTCAAAACCCTTTGTGAATATACATCGCTCAAATTTTAATAAATATTACATGGTTTTAGAACCCTTGATGAAAAGTACATATACCATAATGGATATAGGGTTTTATAACAATTTTTCAATATCCATCCTCTAAAAAGATTTCGGGTTTCAGAACCATTCATGAATATCCATCCTTAAAAAAGGATACAGGGTGTCACCACCCTTCATGAATACCAATCCTTCATATTCACCCTTAATAACCTATCCCATGTCATAGGTTTAAAAAATAATATATAAGCTAGAATACCCTAAACTATTAAAATATAATGTCTGAGCTTGATGAAATTAAACTAAAATAATAAAAGGTCTAGTCAAGAATAACATAAAGTACTTCTATAGAAGTTATGAGATGGAGGACCCTCAACTAAAAAAATAGAAAGTCCAAGCTAGAAGACCCTAAACAATAACTAAAGAAGGTATGAGCTAGAATTCCTTAGACTATAGAAACTGATGGTCTGAGCTAGAGGACCCTAAACTACAGTAATAGAAGTTCTAAGCTGGAACACCATAAACTATATTAACTGAATATTTAAGTAAGAAGTCCCTGAACTACAGAAATAGAAGGGCTGAGTTGGAAGACCTTAAAATACAACAACAAAAGGTCCAAGCTAGAATAATTTAAACTACAAAACAAGAACATCTTATCTGTAATTCCACAAACTAAATCAACATAATGTATGATCTAGACATCCTTAAACTACAAAAACATAAGTTCTGATCTAGAAGTCCATAATATATAGGAATAGATGGCCCACTCTATAAGAACATAAACTATAGTAATATAAGGCATGAGATATTACCTTGAAAACAATAGAACCTTATTTTTCCAAATATATAGCCCCTAAAATAGTGGTGAATGTGAGATAAAACATATCAGGAAAAGACCTAGAAAGGGTACCCTTGGAAATACATGAGTGTTTTCCTGTTGCACACATAAAACATGTGATCTTGGAAACATTGAGTACTCATGAAATTGAAAGGGGGCATAACTTGTCAGACTAAAGAACCATAGAGGGAATCCTAAGATGAATTTGAGGACATTCCCACTAAGAATATCCCTCAACATCTTATGAAACATTTATGGATAAAATAAAGGGGTAAAAACCATGTAGGGACCATAACCTGGAACAAGTAAAAATCAAATTTCATTCAATAGGCCCTTAGATTAGAAATTTTTTTGATAACTCTTCCTATATGAAATATCTTTCAAATTATATTTTTAAACTACGTGATCCTGGGGGGGGGACTTGTTCTATTAAATCAATAATGATTCTTATATCATTAATCATTCAACAGACATTACCATGAAAGGAATTTCATGACTTTAGTATTTTGGGTAATGTTTTTTTACACTTGGTATTATAAAAATATTGATATATTTAACAATTTATATGATAATAAGATGATGAAATTCCATGAATATGATAAATAGAAGAAAGTATGCTAGAAACAAATAGAGTTTAAAATATTTTTTCTTTGATCAAGTAAAAAGGAGGGGATGAATCTCCACAACCTGAAGTCTATCCCATGATCCCCAGAAGGGACTACAAAATGATCATTGAAGGTATCAGTCTACTGAGTTCTCTATATCGGTCAGAGTCTAGAGGGAGGAATCAATTGAATCCTAAAGAGTCTATCAATCCACTTCTCCCATCATTGATACTAGATGTAATGAATCAATCAAGGAAGGTAACTCGTGATTCTCCATTAGAATAGTCACTAATAGGGATGAATCCTCTAAAATTTTATCCTTAACATGAGATAAAAGTGATTCATATTTTGTTGTTTTCACAACCATGGAACTCATTTGTTAAATAATTTGGGAGGATTTACCACATTTCTTCTCCAATAACACTGAGGATTCCCTCACTGATTTGATCATGTAACATTCATCATCATAATTTCATATCTCCCTTTCTGAAAAATATATTCTTTGTTAGGTTAAAAATGTTTGTTATACAATTTCATTTAATCCCTGAAAATTAATGCTTCTTTCCCTAGATAAAGAAAGTGTTCATCGAATAATTACCATTTTTCATTGATATCCTTGAATGGTGTATCAAAATTAAAGCATGAATCTCTTACCAATATTTTCTTCACACGAACTTTCTCTCAATGACTATGTCAAAGTATTTACATGAGTAAAGAATGGTGATCATGATATACTCAATAAAAAACCCGCAAAGAGGAGGACTAGCTTGGATGACATGGAGGAAAGGAAAAAAACCTTGGAACCTCTACTATTAGAATGATAGGCTTTGTCCCATCCCTTGCAGAAAAATTATCCACAATTGAAATGGAAGGGTAGGTTTCCCCAATAAACTATTCCCCATCATCATATTATTCACTACTATGATGAAAATGTTTTCATATAGGGATATTCAAATCCTGAATCAGATCCAGTCTATCCATTGGTATAGGTGTCAGAGAAAAGTAGGGTTGGACCAGCCATTAAATGGGTTGGTTCAATATACTAGTTAGGTCGGATTTCACCTAATCTTTGACATAGTCTCATCACAAATATATATAAGAATTTCTAGGTGGTAGGATAATTTTTACGCTAGTATACTCACATTTTAGTATTAACCAAAATTTAAGAATAACCCCTGGATGTGATTCTCCTTGCATGCTAGAATATGGGAATGGAGAAACCTTCTAAATACAAAAAAGTAGTGATGAAAAATGTAAGGAGTGTAATGCTCAAAAATGATTAATTAATCTAGATGAGCTGTAAGAACTCCACCCCGATGTGTAATATTGTAAGTCCTCTCCTCAAACTAACCACTACCATTATCGATAATCATCCTAGAAGGTGAGGAGTAGAGACCACAATTGAATATATGGCAATTTATAAACATATTTGAAACCTCGTTGACATTTAACGACATTGACAGAACCCCAAAGACATTTATTATCATAGGTAAAGCATAGAACTAGGGATCTCATTGGTGTTCTATTACTTGTAACACTAAATGTTCTCACATATTCATATGAATAAAAATTGGAATGTCCAGTTGTTATGGTAACAGGTATTACCTTGTTGAATATGTCCAAGAATTTATTAGAGATGGGAAATAGGTGTAATATCTAGGATTACTATTTTCCCTTATACTGGATGAGACTCCATTACTATCATGCAAACCTGGATTCCCAAATGGGCATTCTTAGATATAAAGAGGAATTTGTTTAAATACATGGAAGACAATCCTACCAACTGAAGACATGGGGAAATATCTAGTTCTACCTTGTAGTCCTATGAAGTATGCTCCCCAGTCTCCATAATGGCCCAATAAGAACCCTATATATCACAAACTTGTCGAGAGGGGAACTGATGAGAACATATCATATTTGGTCAATATCCACTTCATAAAATAAAGATTATTATTGATCATTAAAGTAAATGATCAGAATATACTTATTACCTTATTTATATTCTCCCTTTCAATAAAGATCGTATCCTGAGCTAAGGTATGAGTTTGTTTGGGGCCATCCCAATTTGACTCATCTGGAAAGAACTCATCATATAACTCTCCATGAGGGAGTATTCCCCCAAGCTACTATATGTATTATTGGATGATTCATACTTCACCATTATTCATGTAGAAAGATTTTTCTCAAGCACAGAAATTACTAACCAACTCCCCAAGAAGATCTTATGGATGACATATAATGGTTTTTGAAATCTAAATTTCCTCATAATGGTATATGGTGAGTAGTTGATCATAAAATTTTACACAGCTCTAATTAACCCATAATGGAAATTCTCATTCATCAAAAAAGTAACATGAGGATGAAATTACCACTTTGAACTCCAATCAATTTTTTTATTGGCCAAAGAAGAATAAATTGTGTTTGAGTAACACTAGATGATATATTTATGAGTAATTTTGTGACTTCTTAGGGTCAAAGGGGAATTATTCGATGTATATGAAAATACCAAGAACAAAGATTTGATTAGTTGTCTATTATTAGATAAAAATATCTGGATATAGACAGATGATGATAAAACCTATAAAGATAGAAGATTGGGGTTGTGAGAAGGGAAGGGGAATCATCCAAATTTCTGAAATTGTACTACCGATGTCTGTGTGATAGAGGTTATTTCTAAAGATCCATCTAAATAATACCCTTTAGAATCTTATTATTAGATAAGAACAGATATCTTAGATCAACATTGTGATTCCTAGAAATCATAGATCCCTATTTTTCTACATTAGATGAATTATATGAACCCAAATCCATCTATACCCAGACATTGAAACCTTGTAATTGAACAGAGTTAAAACCATGGAAAAGTGAGTAAAATAAATAAAAGAGATGTGTGACTGGTGTTACATCCTTGGATCACTTGACCCATATTGAGTCACACAATTGTGTGACCCACTAAATATATAATGGATCAAGTAACCATTATAAGTTAACTCAAATAAAATGATAAAACTTGGATATGTCCTCTTTGTCATAAGAAACCTCAAAAAATTCATCATGTCCACATGATTTGCAAGATATATTCATTGATCAAACAAATCACCCATGAATTTTTTGATGAACCATGTGACACAAATTTGTGACCAATGGATAATGAAATGGTTCAAATATATTATTATGAACTATTTAGTATATTTATTGATTAATTTTTCTATAAAACATTTCTACGTGATGGAATCACACGACTGGTTCCCACGGTGGAGTCTTTTGAAGAGGTCACATGAAGGAATTGGAAATTAGAAAGCTATATATAGTTATAAATCATAGTGATATAATCATACCTTATACCCTCCTATTTATAAGTAATCTCACAGAATACCAAATATCTATTGAAATACCAAAATTCACCCAAAAGACCAACTAGTGATAACCAAAATTACTTAGGCATGCATTCAAATCCACAAAACCAAGTTCCTACTTCTTCTCTCAAAATTTACTTTTAAGGGGATAATTTTTTTATTCAAAATAAATAAGCATTAGAAAAATTTTACTTATTTAAAAATACTTAAAACATAAGTTGTACTTTTTCTAACCAAATAAAAAAACATGATCACATGGAGATCACACACATGAGTTACATGATCACATTGGTTGTTGTGAGACTCCTGGTCATGTGGTATATCGATGGAAAATCAACAGAGTCTCCCTAAAAAATTTAGAATTTAATCATGAGATCCAATACTGATCACATGAAACCCTCTTAAAACCAGATTGAGAATCACAAGACATCCACCAAAGGGATCATATAATAATAGCTATAAATTATGAGATACTTATGTTATGAGAGTTACATTTTTTTCATGGGAAGGATGTACATAGTTCATGAGATTAGTTTATAGATCATGTTATGTCCCTCAAACATGTCATCCTGATCACACTAAGCACCTCAGTTGTGTCTTTCATGATCACACAACACACCATAGATAAGTAGATTGATTGGCCATGAGAATTCCCATGCACTGTAATGAGGTCCAATACCAATCATGAGACACCCATTTGACATATTTATATCAATTATAATGCAATAAAGACATGTTTTCCTTGAACATCATGTGATGAATATATTTTAATGAGAGACTGGTTATAAAGATGTAGTTTATCACTTGATAAATGGAGGATGTCGCTAATGATGTGTGATTCAATCACACGAAGTGCATTAGGAGTCACCAAATTATGTTGATGCTCATTCCACTGACATTAGATGAAATTTATGGATTATCCCCCATTAAATTAATCATAAATATGGGTGAAATTATGCCAAAAAATACCCCCACGATAGTCAAAAAAAATTATATACACACGGTTAGACATAAAGAAGATAGCAAAATTTTTGGAGCAACATGAATCATGTGATCATGAGAGAATTATATGTATAAATATCTATTTAAAAATATATAAATATAAATAGATTACATTATTTGATGGTTGATCAGTTTTATTTTTTATCATGTGATTCATGGTGGAAGAACACTTGACAAACACCATGCACTTCAAGTGATAAAATCTATAAATGAAAATATCCTCATGTGATGGAAGGAATGTATTTTTTTAACTTCAAGGGATTATGTGGTTGACATGATTAGTTCGTTTATCACGCAGAGGCTTTCTAAAATGTTTTACAGATCAATCGATGCCCTATAAACATGTGAGACTAATCATGTAAAGGCCTCTAGACATGTCAGTTTGATCTTTTAAAGGCCTCTATCCATGTCAGTTATATTTCAAGAAGACTTATATACCTAAAAACCTAATCACTCAAATTCAAATGGACATATGTCCTTATTTTTTAATGTCATCTAGAAATTTAATTTGGGTCATGTGAAGGATTTAGGACATGACTCCATGATCACATGAAGTCTTTTAAAAATGTTAGCCTGATCTCTTAAAGGCCACGATACATTCCATCTATATCATATAAAAACCCTCAGACATGTCATCCTTATCATAAATACACCTGCATGCATGTCATCCTTGTTAGGAATACACCCTCAAACATGTCACCATTGTTAGGAATACACCATCGAATATGTGATCCATATCAACCAGGCTCACTTGGACATGTTCCCTCAAACCATGTTAATCCCCCATCAATGATAATTTGGATGATCACCCCCCTCCCACACACACATTTATAAGGGGAGTGTCTCTAATGTACTAGGTTTATGCACTAATATAACCCTATTCTAGATATAATTCCAAAAAAAAGACTCCATACGATAAAATAATGCACAATAAGCCTTTTTTAGTCCTCTATCATTCTCCATATATGGATAAGGAGTGAATATGTGACTAGGGAAACCACCTTGGTGTATATCCCTTGACATTACAATCATTCTAGATCTTGGAGCCTAATAATCCTAAGATTCTATCATCCGTCCTAAACTATTACTGGATATGAAATGGGTCTATACATGGGAGTCCCCTTAAGTATATGCCCCAAACATTCCCCCAAAAACCATAAACCCATCATTGACTTAAATATATTTTGAAATAAAAGGAATCTAATTCTATTCCCAAAACGATACATATGACACAATTCTAAGGGCCTAGTTTATTTTTCAAACATAACTTCATTGGGAATGCATTCGTCTATAAGCCCCACAATTATAAAAAATGCATATAATCACCAACTATCTCTTATCTCCCACACTAAGTATTAATCTTTTGGGATTAGATACTTTTTATGATCATATCAATAGAATGATAAGAGTACTCAAATAGGGGCATCCAATGAGTTGTATTCCACAACTCTATTATCATTTTTACTCAAAGATCCATATCCCCAATGAAAGACATATTAGGTGAATCTAAATGTGCAAGCCCTTCCCAAATCAAGGAAACTTGAGGGTGTAATCGCTTTTCTTTATCAAGGAAACCATAGTGTGTAAGCCCCATATAAGTTTAACCTTATTATATCATGTGATGTGTCTACTATTTTTCTTTATCTTGTTTCTCTCATCAATAATAACTCAAATGGGCTTATAAATTATTGAAAACTATGATATTAAGGTGAAAATAATTAATAAATATGGGTCTTCATTTAGGTTGAGCCTTGATTATATATTCTCTTCACTCAAATGGCAATACTACTGATGAGAGGAAACATAGAATCCTTATATGCATATTTCTTACTCATACATTATTTCTTAGACCCATTGGAATGCAGACATCCACAACTATTGAACTATGAGGACACTAATTCTTGATGTAAACTAGATATATATGATACCTTTAGGAGTCTTCAGCTTAATTTCCAAAAAAATCCCTTATATATATCTTTTTATCATGGAATTAACTATATGAAATTATCCTAAATGAGTTACATGGGTATTGATTCTAGTTATATCATGATACATAGGACACCTCCTTAAGGATCAATACCAATTATATAACACCAATCACATCCATGGATGGTAGTAAACACCACATTGTCTTTCATACTTTAGGGTTCAAACCCATATTTTTTTCGTAAGGGTAACTGGTCTCATACCAAAATTTGGAAAGGATTCAATAACATAACATAAATATATAATAGAGTCCCAAAGTAGGAAATAATTCCCTCTAAAAGGTTGTGATAATCTTGATATACCATACTCTTGATTAGTGTGAGTTCTTAATAATTGTAAATATGAAACCCCAATAAGGGCCTCCCATTCCAAATAAGGCTCGTAATTTATTATGGATATGGGAGTCATTGGATATTTCTAAAGAAAAATGGTAAACTCGAGTTGACTCTTATTAGAATGTTAATCAACACATCTCATGCATTTATTTGTCAGGAAACAATGTGTATGTGTATGTATACTTGTATGTATATGTACATATGTGTATTTACATGTGTTTGTATATATATGTGTGTGTGTTTGTATTCATGTATTTTTATATATTCATGGCTATGTGTATGTCTGTGTGTATGTGTATGTGTATGTGTATGTGTACATATATTTATATATGTATGTATGAGTGTATGTGCATGTGTATGTGTATGTGTATATATCTTTATGTAGTATGTGTATTCTGTATATATTTTTGCATGTATGTGTATGCATGTGTATATAATTGTATGTATGTGTAAGTGTAAACATAGATGTATGTGCATGTGCATGTGTATATGTATGTGTATATATGTTTTCATGTGTACGTGTATGTGTATGTGTATGTGTAGGTCTATGTCTATGTGTATATGGATTTTAATGTGTATGAGTATGTGCATGTGTATGCGTATGTATATGTATATGCGTATGTGTATTTGTATTTGTATGTGTATGTGTATGTGTATTTATATGTGTATGTGTTTGTGTAGGTATATGTGTATGTTTATGTGTATGTGTATGTGTATGTGTATGTGTATGTGTATGTGTACGTGTTTGTGTATGTGTATGTGTATGTTTATGTGTATGTGTATGTGTATGTGTTTGTGTATGTGTATGTCTATGTGTTTGTGTATGTGTATGTGTATGTGTATGTGTATGTGTATGTGTATGCTTACTTGTGTACGTATGTGTATGTGTGTAAATATATGTGTGTATGTATCTGTATGTATCTGTACATGTATGTTTATGTTCTTATATGTGTGTACGTGTATGTTTGTTTATTGACTTAATAATATTTACTTATTTATAATATTTCTTTATTTTTGGTATTTTCTTTCATTTATTCCTTTTTTATATTCATTTATTTTTAATATATATTTATTTAATAATTTTTTATTAACTTCAATATTGTTAGTTATTTATAAATTTTAAAATTTTAAATATTTAATTTAATAATATTTTATTAATTATTATTAAAAGTACTAAAGGCTGTTATTTAATTATATTGTTTTCATACAATCAATATAGTACATACATCAATAATTATTAATACTAATATTATTTATTTATTTATCCATTTTTATAAATTTTTATGTCTTTTGAATTCATGTAATTAATGTTATGAATTAACTTATTTAAAAATATTTTCGTAATTTATTTAATTTCACTTATTCATTTTCAATATTATTTAATTTAATTTTATTCTTTTAATTTTCGGTATTTATTACTTTTTAATATTTTTTTAATTTTCTCATTTTTTAAAATATATACATATTTATTCACTAAGTTTTACTATTTTCAATATATTTATAATTTATATTATTATTTAATTATTTTTATTTATTGTGTTTTAATTTTTTAAATACTTTTTAAATTTCTATAATTGATTCATATAAGACCCTCTCAAACCCAAACCATTTTGGCATGAAATCAAACTAAAACGTATGTTATCCCTAACATCATTTTGGTGTTTATGAAGTTAAATATGTTATTATATTAAATTCAATTTTTAGTATAATAAATGTAAATATTATTTTAAAAAATTCATATATTTTACTTAATAAATCAAATCATGTAATCATATTTAAATTTATTTATTCATTCTGAATATGTGTGTGTAATTAATTTGATTTAATTTAATTTAATTATCAATATTTTTGTATAGTCAATATAAATCGTATTTAATAATCATGTTTTTTATATAATTCAATTTATATATTTAGAGATTTTTTCCATTTTTATAATGTTTGAAATTTAGATAATTATTTCTTTAAATGTATTTTTTAATATGTTCTTCATTTTTGTACGTGTTTACACTTAATTTAAATAACTTGACAAATAATAAATAATTATATGCTAAGTTTTAATATTCTCAATATTTTTTTAATTTAAATAATTAATATTTATTCAATTTTATTTATTAATTTTTAATACTTTTCAAAATTTTGAAATCAATATAAACAATTTATTTATATGCTTTTTTTAAATTTTCCTTATTTATGTTCATCTTAATAATTCATGTAATTAATCTTAAAATTTCATTTTTAAATAGTTTTGTTATCTATTAAAGTTTATATATTCATTTTTAATATGCATTCAGTTAATATTATTAATTCCTTTTTAATAATTGTAATTTTTATATTTTATTTTGAATTTAATCATTTTATACTATTTATTTACAAATATTTATTTACTATGTTTTAAAATTTCAAATATGTATTCTTATTCATTTTAATATATATTCATTTTTTATTATTTAATAATTTATCTAATTAATAAATCTTATGAGTTATTTTATATTTACATGGTCTATTAATTTTTAATTCTTCAATTTCACTCATTTTAAAAATTTATATATTTAATATTATATATTCAAAGTAATTTTTAATATTTTTTATCATTTATTCTTTTTTAATATATATTAATTTAATATATTTGTATTTTATTTTAAAAAACCTTATCAGTACTAAAAAATGGATTGATAAATATAGGTTTTATCAGTGCTAATACAATCAGGGCTAATAAAACCTATCTTTATCGTTGCTAAAATTATAGTTTTGATAAATAGAGGTTTTTTCAGCACAAAATTAGCACTTATTAAGAAATGTTTTATCATCAATTTTTATTTTAGAATTGAAAAAAAAATCATCTTTATCATCACTTTCTCGATGGTTCTTATAAAACCCTTTTTGATCTTATAAATTCAACCCTAAAAATAAATCATTTCTTTGCACCATTCATGATCTCATAGAAGTTAACCTCTGTCAGCACTTCCCCTCAAATTTATCAAATAAATATACCCCTTAAAACCTAAGGTTTGTGATTATTTCTACTCCTCTTTAGTTAATATTACATCACCAATTCAACATCAAAAATAATGACTTGTTGCTATGAAATGAATCTGTTGAAATACTGTCGAGTTGTTATCACCATGCCAATTTTTGGATTATCATCACCTAAATTATTTTCCCTCATTGGACGTGCTCTATTTTTCTAGTCTCATGAATTAATTGAAGCACCCCAACCACATAAATCATTTTCATGACCCTTATGGAAAGGTAATCTCGTTGTATGTCCCCACAGAGATGTAGGCTGGATTTGATTTTTTCCACCAACATCTGGAGAACTCACAAAAATAAATTTTACATGTCGACTCAAATTACCTACTTTTTCATTTGAATTTTTCCAGTTCTATAAATTTTCATTCATAGTAGTTTCTTATTTTGGATGCCCCCATTGAGTATTCCTTCCACTTTCATTCCCAACTTAGTCCAAACTATAAGTGATTCTTTATTTTCATCATTTTCTTACTCTTGGACCCACTTGTATTCATTCTGACCACCATTGGATTTCCTTAAGATATCATTTTGATCCTTTTTTTAGTTTTCTATATCAGTTCATTTCATTTTGAATAACCCCTAATTTTATTTAAACCCTAGTCCTAACTACAGGGAATCCCATAAGCCTCTTTAAATCTCCACTCAAACTAGCTTTCACTCATTTAATTGGGATCGTGTCTAGAATTCAAAAAATATATATATGATTCATCTTTTTTAAACCGTGATTTTAGTTTCCACTATGAATTATTTCTAGATTTGAATCTCTCTGTTGTTTTCTCTGTCTAAGTTTTATTTTTAGGTTATCCTAGGTAGCTGGGCTTGTACTCCCATGATTTTTTTAAGATGAGGCTTTCTTCTGATCACACATAGACACTTCTTCAGAATGTGTTGAGGTTTATTATTCCTATTATCCCTAATAATAATTTTCATTTATATTATTTTATGATTCATCCTAGCCATCTTAATTTTTTAAATTTAAATAATTCATTAAACTCTATTTAGATTGTTCATCGGGTTTTGTAGTAGAATGATACCCTAGTTTGAGACTTCTAATTCATGGGATTTAAAATCAATAGTTTCATTAAATTTTAGGTTCTCAATAAAAGGTTATATGTCCCTATCAACATTTTCTTCATCTGATAAATGTTTATCAACTTTGACTCCTAATCATCCTATCATTGAAACAACACCGATCCCACCATGTACCAATTATGGAAATGAATAAACAAAAATTCCTCAATCTGATTATGCACCAACCTAGAAAAGTCACAAAAAATATCCTTCATCTCTGTGTTTTTGAAAATATTAAAATTTAATTAAATTTTTTTAACTTTATATATTTATAAACTCTCTTCGTTCAATGGTCCCACCTCTACAAAAAATCTCAACAAAAAAAATTCAACTCTTATTATCTTTGAAAATGGATTCATATAGCTTAAATGATATTTTATGAATGGACTTTTAGGGTTCTATGATCATACATTCAGTGTATTTATTTGTTTTCATAAATATTAATATTAATGAATCAAATAGAATGGATATATATCAAAAAAGTATGGATTTTAATCATATAACAAAATAGTATATTGATGGGGTGAAAGAGTTTATCACGTTTTCAAAAGATCAAGCATATGATCCTTCTAAACTCGTTTTTCAATGTTTACATTGTTGTTTTTCAATAATAATTAGTCCATAGGATTTGAAAGAACACTTATTCTATAAATGAATAGATAAATGTTATAAATGTTGGACTAAAAATGGGTAAAAATTAAATATAGCTAGTAATTGGGATGACAATGCATTTTAAGCTTCATCTGACATGATTAAAATGGTGAACAATGATGAATACCATATAAAATATATGATTACAGGTTTCAATGATGATGAAGATCATAATGAGTAAATGATAATGATAGTTTATGATGAACTTGATTATAATAAAAACAATTTCAAATGATAAATTTTTTTCAATAGATTCCATTGTATAATGGTTGTACTAAATATACAACATTTTCTACCTTACTGGAGCTATATAATGTAAAATATAGAAATGAATATTGTGACACCAGTTTCCCAGAACTACTTCCTCTCTTGAATTATATTATATTAGAAGATAATGTTTTTCCTTGTCGAACGTTTTGAACTAAACAAATGTTATGGTCAATTGGTATGATCACTCAAAGAATACATATCTTTAAAAATGATTGTATACTATTTCACAAGGACAATGAATCACTTCAAAAATTCCCAAAGTGTGTAATTTCTATATAAAAGAATGAGGAATCATGTCCTTCAAAATTTTTATGGTACTTTCCTATCATCCCAATTTTTAGGCACTTATATTGAAGTGAGGACAATTAATGTGTCATGAAGATACATGAAATAAATATGGGAAACTTCATCACCCAACAATGTATCCTCATTTGACTAAAATAGATCATGGGTATTCTATATTTGGAAATGAGAGAGAAGCCTTATACTTGCACTATTTATAGATGGAGTGAATAATTTTTGTTTACAAAGAATCACTCACAGTAGATGGCCTATTATGTTGGTAATTTATAACTTTTCACTCTGTTTATGCATGAAAAAAAAGACATTATGTTGTATTTTCTTATATTAGGACAAAAAAATTTGGGTAATGACATTGATGTTAATTTTGATCCATTGATCAAAGATTTAAAATTAATGTGGCATTTTGGTGTCACGTTTTATGATGCTTTCAAAAATGAAGATTTCAATTTGATAACTATATTATATAGGATGATAAATGAATTTCTTAGTTATATATATTGATTTAGATAGAGAATTAAATCAATTCAAGGGTTTGAAATTTGTGATAAATGCACACAATGAATTGGGTAGAAAATTAATTGAAGATTTTGTTTATATAATATTATATATATCTACCCTGATGACACAAATACCAATTGTGGATGAAATATTTGATGGGAATTAAAAAAAGGAACAACATCATCACCACTAACATGTGATCAAATGTATGAGAATGAAAAATTTATGGGCACTTATTTGGGTATAATTTCTTCTAAAAACCTTATGAAATCGAGTTGGAAAAAGAGATCAGTTTTTTTAAGATACCATTCAAGAATTTTTTTAGGTAATACATTTTCATTAAGTCATTCATGTGAAAAAAATTTATGTGATGGTGTCATTGGAATGTTACTAAATACTCCTAAAAAATAAAAGGATGGAATTAAGTCAAAGTTGGACATCATTGATAAGGGGGTATAGGAAGAGTTTTCACCAGTGAATGGTGAAAGACAAATTTTCCTTCCTCCAGCTACTTACACTATATCCATGTAAGAAAGATATCAGTTTTGAATATTTTTAAATGATGTAAAAGTTATATAGGGGTATTCATAAACTATCATGAATATAATTTAAATGAATAATTTAATGTTAAAGGGCCACAAATCACATGACATCCATTTTTTATGCAAGATGTAATGCATATTTCTTTATGTTTTATTGTTTATAAGAATTCCCACCATACATTAACCATGTATTGTTTCTTTCTAAAAGTTATATGCATCAAAGTTATAGATCCAATGAAACTTCCAGCAATAGAATATGAAATTGTTGTAAAATTACGTGAATTGGATATGTTCTTCTAACTATAAATATTTTATATGATGGTTCCCTTGGACAGATAAGTCCAACTATGTTTTCCTATACATTATATATGGATATACCCTATTGAATGGTATTTTTATATTTTGAAAGGTTGTGTCAAGAATCAAAGTGGACTAGAAGGTTGTAACATAGAGTGATATAATTTTTAGAAATCATTGAATTATTTACCCACTACCTATCCGATGCGGAGATAATTGGTTTACCAAAATCTTATCACACCTTCTAGCTTGTGGTTAAGGAATTTCTAAAATATATATTGTCGTAATTATTATTAAAGAGAAGGATCTAGCTTACCTTTATTTTTTTCATAATAGTTTAGAGGTTTAAACATTTTTAAATACCTATAATGTAATTCTTATCCATTTTAATCCATCAAGTGATAAAATTTGGATATAAAATACCCATAATCAATAGTCTATAGAATAGTTTCAAGACCATATCTTTTAGGATTCAATAGAAAATTTGAATTCAATTTCAAAATAACATAAATGGATATCATGTGGACCAAGTTCACATGTATTATCTTATAATGGTTATGTAATTAATTTTCATATATTATATACAAAGGATCATGATGAACACAATACACTTAAAAATACTAGAGTTACACATGTGACTGAAACGATGCATGTATCTAGTACCAAGGATAGAAAATTCAATTTATGTGAATATATCATACTTTTAAATCATTAAAAAGTATAGGAGTTGGAATATATAACATTATAAGTGAAAATTATTTAATTAAATTGGGTTTATAAGAGGATTGAAGTTAAAATCAATGAATTGAAATTTATTAAATGAAATTTTATCCATGAACGGTATAAAGAAACACATTTTATAATGGAATTATGTTAAGTAAATGTATTTGTTATTACATATCCTTTAAAAAGAAAATTGTTCAATTGTTTTGCTATTGACCAAAGCCACTAAAGGTTTATATGTAAATTCATCTTAAGATAACCATTTAATTGGTATTTCCTAATAATTTAATAGTTATCCTAGTGTAGACATATTTTTTATATAATAGGGGAACATAATGAGGGTATTTAGATACTTAGTAGGTGGGTTACATCCCTTAAACATTTAGAAAAACATAAATTTTGATTATATGGTAATATTTTTTTTCTAATATAAATTTTGTTACCTCATATTAATATTTGTTCAATGTAGAATTTTAATAATCTAACTTATATAGAAACCACTTTTTTAGATAATGAATTATTTACATGATTATTCTCTTAATCTTAAAAAAAGTTTTCTCAACATTATGATTTCCTAATACTATGGAATAATAGGTTTTGCAACAAATTGATTCTCACAATATAGAGGAACAACCTATTTCTCTACATGTAGATGATACCAATCCTGAAGAATAATATATTGTCAATGATGAATCTGAAGAAATTGTAGAAGGTGAAAAACCTATGTCCCATAAATAAACATGAATTTTAGAAAATTTATGTTAATAGAACTTATTAAGGTGAGAATCTGAGGAATAAAATTTGAGGTTGGATGGAATACACATGACGAGCCTATTAACCCCAACAAGTCCACCTACATTAGTTACATTAAACACCCCACTCTAAGGAACATGAAAATTTATGTAGATATGTTAAACAATATTGTGACCATGATTAAGGAACTAATTTGGGAATAGATTAGAGTAAAATTATTATGTACTTTCATTATTTTAATAAAAAAATAATGAAACATTGATTTACCCTTTATTACCCCTTACAGAGTGAATTTATAAAAGATGTATCGTCATGGAAATTTGGATTAATGGTCACTAGAAATGAACATAGATTCCTTCATTAAATTATTATAAAGCATCTTCCAAGGGTTTTTGCAGCGAATATAAACCCACAACCACCACACATGTATACACACAAGATAAAAATATAAATGTTTAATACATTTGTTGGACATTTTAGGGACACATATTTTTAGGTACATTGTGATTAGTAATAAATTAAATAAAAATATGTATGTTAGTCACTTTGATTAAGAATTTTTAATTTATTAAAAAATGAGTACTAAAAATAAAAAGTATAAAACAAAACCAAAATACCATTACCTTAAATTAAATATTGGGTATTCATTACTTGGAAGAAATGGTATATATTTTAAATCAATAGAAATAATTTTATGTGGAATAAAAAAAACATAATTGTTATCCTTTGTTTATATACAGATTGATTAATAAAAATCAAAATTCACTTCCATCCCATATCATGTTCTATTATAGGAGCCTCTTGTAAATGAAGACAAAATAATAATAGATAAAAACACATAAAATGTATGTGAATCAAGTGTATGTATGACAAAAAAATTATAATTTAAGTCACTT
Organism: Viscum album; assembly: GCA_963277665.1. NCBI lineage: Eukaryota > Viridiplantae > Streptophyta > Magnoliopsida > Santalales > Viscaceae > Viscum > Viscum album. The sequence continues at coordinate 672,134,183 of OY728126.1, forward strand.
TTATATAACAATGATGTTAATTTTTATTATGTTATTTGTTTCATCTAGGAATAGGAATCGCCTTTGATTTTACCCAATGAATAAATAATTTTTGTGGCCTTGAAGTGGCTAGAAAAATATTTTCATATCAAAGGTTTTGGTTTTAGATTGATTCTATAAACATATTTTGAGAAAATAAATACACATGTGGAAAAAACAAAAGAAAATTGATGATATATAGACAATAATAGATTCTTTAGAATAAAATAATAATTAGTAAACTATATTGTTATATAATGATATAGGAACACATAAAATATGATAAAAAATAAAACAACCACTACATGAAGAACCCCATTTTTTAGGTAAGACATTATCCTAAAATGTATTCCTTATTAGAGGTAATAATGTTTTGTATCACTATTTCCACCAAATAAAAATTAGGGAGACACTGATACCTTTACATTAATAATATTATATAGATTAAAAATTATTGTGATTTATATCTATCAACACCCACCCATTACCTTGTTGTGAGGGGTAAATTTTTCAATATACAAGGAGATATTCTACACACATAAAAACTTCTAAAAGGTCATGTGAGAGTAGGGATTCACATAGCTCATGAGTAGAGTATTGAGATACATGTTCCCCTTAATGAAAAATATTTTCACAAGGTTGAAAATTATATTTAAACATTCATATCATGCCTATTTGATCTGGTAAAAAAAATATATGTCCACACAGATGTATTCCTGTTTAGTTTATCTTTTCTGTAAAACCTTTTACAACTAATGCAAAAATTCATGAATAGTGAAATTAAATTACAGAATAAGAAAGGGAATGGTAAATAGAAGGTTGAATCCAAAATATATAATGGATAAACCAATAAATAAAATATACCTTCATAAAGTACCCATTCCCCACTTGTTCAACTTTCACATATACTAATATTACAATTTTATGAAAATAAAATATTTAAAAATTATGATAAGACAGTAATTTATTTTGAAGCATAAATGTATAGAGAGGTAATTAAATACATTATTGGTCTTGTGAATGTAAATTAAATCTTCAATAATTAATGTCTAGGAGTCTTAGTAGAAAATGTATAAATGAGGTGGTTTTAATAACTTTGTTTCCAATAGCTGATTTACTATTTTAATTATATAGAAATACATTCATATTGTTTTATTGGAATATATGTAAGTATTGATGGAATGGAAAACACTATAAACAAAAATTTATACTTATTAGTCATCACATAACTTCTACATAAAAAATATCATTGGAAGAAGTTGAATATTCATTAATAGTGCAAAATGGACACAATGTTTGTAAACAAAATAATAGATGATAAACTCATATTAATACCCATGATGTAGGGATAAAAATCTACAATTTGATTATATAAAATATATTTTCATTACTTTAATTACTTGTTCCTTTTTAGGTATAATTGGTTTCTCATTATAATCACTGTGGATACTCCAAATATTTGTTTTTTAGGATTCAATTCATGGATACCCAACAATTTAATGACATATGATGACTTTTATCAATTTGAAACAGACTACATCAAATATTTTACAAATATACATCAATTTATTCATTTTAAAATAAAATTTAATGACAATTTTTTAATGATAGTGTGGTTATTAAATATCATCAAAACAATGTAATTAGGTAAGTCCATGAGAATAAGAAGAATAATGAATTCTGTAGGTGAATAATTGTTAGGTTATAAATAATAAGATTTCGTTATCAAAACATATATCAAAACAAATTAAAAATTATTATCAGTGTTTTAGTAGTGTTTTAAATAGACTAATGAAAAAGATTATAGTTATTACGTTTATAAATTTATGAAATTTATCATATTTTTTCAAAAAGTTAAATCCTTGAAGTGGTATTTACAATGGTAATTACAATTTCAATTAAAAAAATTATTAATCCTTTTTTATTCATATCTCTCCTATACTATGTGGAATATTGAAAAAACTCATATTTAATAGAATAAATAGATTAGTTTTGAAACAAATGGTTTAAATACATGGTAATATAATGTTTTCATAAATAAATATTCACTCATGTACTATTTTTATCTTCATATATCTATTTTTTATTTGTTTGATATATTAATGTTTATCACTATGTTTTTTTATTTTACAAATGACCCAAAGTATGTGTTTTCAATTTAAAATTGTAATTGTATACAAAAAAATTCTTCAATCATTGAAAAATATTAAAATGTTGTCATTTTATCTTTATAAATTAGAAAAAAGGTTAATAAATAAATATTTGACATGTAAGAATCTGTCTCATGTTAATCTAATGCATTATGTGACTGATTTGGCTCAAAGTGAATGTTTTCAATTTAAAATTTAAAATTTAGTAAACAAAAATTATAAATTACTAAAAACCAAGAAACATGGTAATATTATAATGAAACATTGAGAAAATGGTCCTTAATTTATTTTTGACATTTAGGAATCAGTTCACATTTATTTTACACATAGTGTGAATGATATGACTCAAGGTGTGTTTTTATTTTAAATTTACAATTTATTTCAAAATAAGTTAGACATACTCAGAACTAAGAAAAAAATTATATATTTTTTTGATTATTTAATAAAGTGATCTGTATTTAATTTGTGATGCTTAATAATTAGTCATAACTCAATCCGATACACGGTGTGATCGGTATGATTCAAAATTTGTTGTCTCAATTTAAGAATGAATTTTTTTTTAAAATAACATATGGAATACTAAAAAACTAGAAAAGAAATTAATATTGTTTTTATACTTTATTTAAATTATATATAAAATTTTTTATGTATAATAATTATTCATAACTTAATTTAATACATGTTGTGACCAATATGACATGAGATTATTTTTTTAGTTTAAAAATGAGATTTTAGGAAAAAACAAATCACTCACTAAAATCCAAGAGATAACACTAGAAATGTATTGATACTTTATGAAAAATAACCTTAATTTATTTTTGATTTGTATGAATAAATTTCATATAAATATGACACATGGTATTACAAGTATGAATCAGAATGTGTGTTTCTAGTTTAAAGTGTCACGTCAGTTATTAAGATATGATACATACTCAAAATTGATCAAAAACATTCAGATTTTATTTATACTTTATTAAAATATTAATTGTGTCATTTTGGATGTGTAGGAATTGTATTCAATTAAATCTGATGCACGGTTTGATCGGTATGACTCAAAATTTGTGGTTTTAGTTTAAAAATAACATTTTTGTTAAAAAGAAGTGTGACCGGTTGAAAACTAAAGAAACACTTTCATATTGTTTTAATACGTTAGAAAAATGATTAATAAGTTATCTGTGACATTTTGGATTCAGTAGTACCTCAATTCGATACACAATGTGATCAGTATGTCTCTAAATTTTTGTTTTCAGTTTACATTTGACATTTTAGTGAAAAATGTGTGTCACTTAATGAAAGATTAGAAAATCCCTAGGATTGGGAAAACAATCCATAAGTTATCTATGACATGTAGGGAGAATACTCACATCAATACTACACACTATATGTCTAGTATGACTCAATGTGTGTGTTTTCAATTCAAAATGAAATTTTAGTTAAATAACATGTTGCAATCACTGGAACCCTAGAAAACACACTCAGATTGTAATTATATTTTACTAAAATACCCTTTAGGCCATATATGATGTTTTTTAATCAATATAACACTAATTAGTGTGTGTTTTTATTTAAAATTGATAGTTTAGTTCAAAAGAGGTGTGACATATTCCATACCATGAAAACCAATTCATATTGTTTTGATGCTTTCAGATAATTCTCTTTAAATCATTTTGGATGTCTATAAAAAATATTCACCTCTATATGATATAAGGTGTTACTAATATTATTAAAAATTTGTGTTTTTTGGTTTAATGATGACATTCTAGTTAAAAATAAGAAAGGTGTACTCAAAACCGAGCAAACACATTCAAATTATTTTAACACTTTAAGTAAATGATAAAATGATAATTTTTAACATGTGGGAATAAGTTGTATTAAAATATGATACAATATGTGATTGGTATGAATCAAAATGGGTATCTTCAGTTTAAATATAAAATTTTTGTTGAAAACATGTGGTACTCACTGAAAATATTGTATACATGCTTGGATTATCTAGATAATTTGGAAAAATGATCCTTATGTCATTTTTAACATTTAGGAATCAACTTCATATCAACCTAACAAGTGATATAATTGGAATGACTTAATTTTTGAATTTTCGGTCTTAAATGAAATTTTAGTTAAAAATAAAGTTGGTGTACTCAAAACTAAGAAAATACATTCAAATTCTTTTGATACTTTAGTAAAAAATTCCTTATTCCATTTTTAATGTATAGAAATTAGCCACGCCTTAGTCTGATGCACGGTGTGAACAATATGACTCAAAATGTGTGGTTTCATCTTAAAAATGACATTCTTGTAATAAATACTTGTGACATACTCAAAACTATGATAAAAATTAATATTGTTTTGATAATTTATTAAAATGATCCACAAGTCATTTTTTACTTTTAGGAATAACTCATTCCTCAATTCAATGCGCAATGTTACCCATATGACTCTAAATGTGTGTTTTCTCTTTAGAATTGAATTTTTTTTTGAAAAAATGTGTTACTCATTTAAAAATAATAAAATTCATTCATATAGTCTTTATAATCTAGTAAAATTATCCATAAGTAATTTTTATCTTTAGGAATCTAATTCACATCTATCTGACACACTATGTGATTGGTATGACTCAATGTGTGTGTATTCAATTTAAAAATGACATTTTAGTTACAAACATGTGCCGCTCTCTAAAAACCTATAAAACTAATTCAAATCTTCAATGATACTTTTTTATAATGTTCTTTATGTAATTTTTAATGTGTATGAATTATCCACATGTTAATCCAACATATTTTGTGACTAGTGTGATTTAAAGAGTGTGTTTTTATATAAAAAATGATATTTAAATTTAAAGGTAACATGACATACTCAATCAAAATAAAAACATTCATATTATTTTGTTACTTTAATACAATGATCCATATGTCATTTTTGATGTGTATGAATCATCCTAACCTCAATATGGAACACATTTTGACTAGTATGACTCAAAATGTGTCGTTTTAGTTTACAAATGATATATTAGTAAAAAAGATGCATGGAATACTAAAAATTAATTAAATACATTTATATTGTTGTGATACTTTAGGGTAATTATTCATAAGACTTTTTTGATGTATATGAGTCATTGCAACCGCATTACGATACATGATGTGACCTTTAGGACTAGAAATGTGTGTTTTCATTTTAAAAAATGACATTTTAGTTAAAACATGACTAAATAACTGAAAACTAATAAAATGTGATAATATTTTCTTGGTACATTATAAAATTATCCCCAATCCATTTGTAACATGTAAGAATCATTCACACATCAATTAGACACAGGTTGTGATTAGTGTAACTCAAAGTGTATTCTTTCAGTTTAAAAATTACATTTTAGTTAAAATCATGTGTAAGTCATGGAAAAATTATCACACACACTTTTATTATCTTGATACATTATTAATTCATTCCTTATTTAATTTTTAACTTTTAGGAATGAACCACACATCATTCTGACACATGGTGTGATAGGAATGAATCAAACTATGGTTTTTCTTTTAAAATTAAATTTTTTGTTCAAAACACAAGTCCCATACATAAAATAAATCCAATTCAACCATATATCATTTAAAATTTATTAAAATTATTCATAAATCATTTTTGATGTGTAAAAATAAACTAGACATTAATAGGATATATTGTGTGCACGTTATGACCTGAAGTGTAACTTTTCACTTAAAAATGAAACTTTATATCAAAACACACAATACATACTTAAAGAAGATAAAATTAACTATAATTGTCTCTATAATTTAGTAAATTTGTACATAAATATTTTTTGACATGTAGAAAATATCACACGTTAATCTAACACCTGGTTTGGCCTATATGACATGAAGTGTATTTTTCAATTAAAAATTAAAAATTTATTAATTAATTGTTTCATATTTATGTTTAATTTATTTATTTATAGTATTACTAATATAAAAGTTTTTTTTATAAGAAATAACTCTTTAAATTGAGATGGGGTGGTTTTTTCAGATCATGATCAGACTCTTTTGATAGGGGTTTAGGAGCTAAAGACAACAAGATATTACTGTTTTTGAATTGGCTGAAATTTTTGTAAATTTAATGTACCAATGTAATTTTATAAAAAATATTATAAATGTTTTTAATATAGTGTTTTTTATTCCATATATAATTTAAATTTAATGTAAATTTAATTTTTTACATATTACTATGTGATGTAATTTTATTAGCATGCTTCTACAGCTTCACTTTTAGGATCATATTTTTTAGCACTGATGAAGGGACCTTTATCAAATGTATTCTTATTATTGATTGAACCCATTAACTTCTTAAAGGATATAATAACATAGGTGATTTTTTATCATTTATTAGAACTTATTAATTATATATCAAAAGTATCATGGAGAAATGTATAATTCTAGTCCCACCCATCATATAATGAACCCATATATATGTGTTCTACAAGATCATAAAACATTCATCATTTCATCAAATCACAACCCCTAAAATGGATATGAATTTCATTAATATTACATAAACATAATCATAAACCATATAAACAAAGAATAATGGTATTAAAGTGGGATCATAACCCCTGTAAATCATAAGAAACAGCAAAGGAAGTTATTATGTATAAAATTTCTATTAAAATATCACTTGAATATTTCTTGAGGAAAATATTCATTTCATTTGAAAAAACATAATCATCATTTGAAAATTTATAAAATATTATGGAAAAAATTATTTAAGAAAAGTAAAATTATTAATGAATATTTAAATAAAATATTAATCATGAGAGTAGGGAAATCTGTTCATGCGGTGTAAGTTAAAACCAAAATTCCTTTTACATTTTGAGTAGAATGTCAAAAGTAGCATATTTAGAAATTCATAAGAGGATTCCATTTAAAACATGGTAAGTAAATCCAAATTTAACTAAAAATGACTTTAAATAATAATTTTATAATAGTAAAAACATTCTTTTAAACGTTTTATAGAAAATATGGACATGGAAGAAATGATTCATAACATAAAGAAAACCAAGGTGGATTTTCCTTAAAAATATTTATATTATTATCTAGGGTAATTAAATAAAATAAAATTAAAGAAAAAATTTAATCAATATAAATAACCATAGGATAATACAATACTTAATATTTGGGATAGATAGATTATATAATTTCTTCATTAAATATTTTAGCATATACAATCCTATTAAAACGAGATTATACCATAAAACCCTAACCTCAGGTACTCCTTTATTCAAAAGCATCATAAATTCATGTATAATAAATTTATATTTGTTATAATTATATACTAGAACCATAATATGATACCATACATGGTTTATATATAACATCTTATCAATAATCCATTAATAATCATTCATTGTCATCACCATTGAAAGTGTTAATTACATCATTTTTCAGGTATGTTTTGGTTTAGCAGTTATGGTTCTTGCACTTTGATCACGGTTAATTTATATATATAATTTTAATAATTATAATAACATCATATATATTAATTATATAAATATTTATGACCATTCATATAAATTGGTGTTGAAAAATGAATTACAGCACTATATAGAGACGGTAGTCCATTCACACGCCTGAGAAATGTTTCCAATTTTAAATGGATCAAAGGAAAGAAAGGTAAATATGAATTTCAAATTAGATAATAATTATAATATTATAAATATCACATATATAAATTTAATCAAACAAATTAACCAACTAATAAATATATAGATGACAAATGAATCATATCTCTACGTAGAGGTGGATGTCCACATGTATGCATGAGCGATATATTAATCTCTTATTTGATGGATAAGGGGAGGTAAAGGTTGTGATATAATCCAAATAACTTCTTATTATATTTATTGTAATTTAATAAATAGTTTTTTATGGACAAAACACGTTTATATTATGTATATAAAGAAATAAAATTTTAAGATCTTGGTTAATACCTATAGCTCTTCTTTGTGAGACCTCCTTTGATTTAATTCTTATTACATAAAGGATTGGTTATAGAATAAGAAAATAAGAACTATTAAAAATTCAAGGGATCTTGGAAGGTTTTATAGCATGAATTTTATGCTCTAGAAGTCCCAAATGGTTTGTATAATAGAGGAGAATGGGTTCCCTTTTATAAGTGTAGGGAATGACATGCATGTAGTTTCTTAAAAGACATCAATGATATTAGGTCAATTTTATAGGAAAGTGAATAAAAATAGACAATGATTAAAATTAAAGATACTATATGTTTTGAAAATATTAAAAAATCAATTTTAGAGTTGTGTTGGGAAATCCTCTTGTTATCTCTTTGTCTAACCCCCAACTAAACTGAGTTTAACTTTAACTCCATTAATAAAATTTTATTGTATTAACAATTCACTATGACATAAAATTATGTTTAAAATATTATATTTAAATAATTACTATGATTTAATATTTTTAATTCATTTTAGTAGATAAAATAAATTTAATTTTAAAATTTTAATTTACATAAGAGTATAACCCACAATAAAAACTTATTTTAAAAGAATGAATCTTTAAACTTAAAACATAATATAATTACATTACATTCCTTGAAAAATCATAAAATTAATTATAAAATATATTATTGAATATAATATATATATATATATATATTAAACCATTAATCAATATATATTAATTTAATTTATTATGATAAAATGCACATTTCGCACTTAAAACAACCTCTATAAAATTTAGTTATTAAGCACAAAAATGAAGTTATATAAATCTAACAAATAATGATTATTATTAAGTAATTAATTATATTATTTATATTTATAGGATATTTATGTTCCTTTATGATAAAATTCAAAACATATTGATACTTTTAATTGAAAAGAAATGATAGTTTTTACAAAAATCAATATATTTCCCTTTTCACTGAAACAAAAATATTTTTAGAAAATTCCCAAAAAAAAGCACCCTAAATTAATATTAACATGATGATTCGAAAAATGTTATTAATTTATAAAAATTAAATTTATAAATAAATTATAAATAAATTATAATTTTTTTGTGAAAATAATGAGATAAAAACTATTATTGAAGAAAGTATATTTTTTAAGAGTAAAATGATTTTACATAAAATTTAGTACTTATTTATTATAAATTAATATATAAATTTACATTATTAAAAACCATTATACATATTTTCCATAAATTAGTTTTTTTATTCATAACTATAGTGACCCAATCCTTTTACACATATTTCTTTAGGAACTATATCATAAATATCTATTAAATATAAACTAAGGATCAAAAAGGTCATGTGGCTTTGGGAAACTTGGTTTATAATATGTCAAAGTGGGGATAATATAAATATTTTTTTATTTTACACTCTATAGTGACCTCCTATATTAATTTGATTTCTTAAAAATAGAAATTATAACCTTGGGAATGCATAAAACAAATGGGGAGCTGAAAAACTAGGTAAGGGAGTAAAATAGTGATGAAACATAACATGTGAGTAAAAATAATTTCATGATATCATAAAAATGAAGGATTAAGAGTAAATCACATGGGATCATGGAATAATGAACATGGTATCCTAAAATCATATAATAATAAGAAATTATTTAACAATATATAACACGAAATAACGTGATTTGAGTCTAATAACTTATACAATATCACATCATGGAAACCATCCCAAAAAGTATTCGGTTTACTCCATAATCCCATACATAGAATCTGATGAGACTAATGCTTTACCCAAGGTATTGCATTGTAATATAGGTTCTCCTATAATAAAATGTTCCTTATTATGTGTGATAAAAAATGAAATCAATCATAATTCATAAACAGATAAATTAGACATGGAATGAAAATGGGTTTCATAATATTTCCTCATATAATAATAAAAGGGAAGCTCATAATGAAGGAATTTTATAGATGACCACAATGAATGTATTACCCCCATAAAAGGAAGAATTAATAATCTAGGAAGATATATTATAGAAATTGATATATAATTTAGAATAATTCTAACATTTTAAATAAAGAAAAAGAAAGTTAGAGAGATAAATTTAATAATAAGAAGGAAAGGTTAGTTTAGAGAGATCTCTTACACACATATATAGAACATTTCCAAATATCAAAATAATTATTCCATTAAAATCACCTTTTAAAATACAAATATAAAATAGTGATAGGATTTTTATGTGTTGAAAACAAGGAATATTATAAAGGAATCTAAGTATTAAATAATATTAACAGTTGTGGGGAAGCTATTGATGTCATATATGTTAAAATTAGACATTCCATTTGTATTTTTCAAAGATAGTCAAAACATAACATGCTTAGAAGATGATATAAATATTCCTTTTAAATCATAGGAAAACAATTTCTCCAATAATTAATTTAGACAATGTTAAAAATATTTTTTAAAACATTTTTAAAAAATAAGGATATAAAAGAAAAAGGATTTTGGATCGAAATGGAAATAAAGGATAATTTTTTAAAAAAAATTCCACATAATTTTAAGTACCAAAGTGATGGAAATGGTAATATTACACTAAAATTTCCCAAGTAATAATAGGATAATATAATTAATGGGTTTTAAGGGATAATTACCAAATAATTTTCCTCAATGGAAAATCAATCATAAACAATCTTAATTACAAAATATTGAATAAAAAACCCTTACTTATTTGGTATCTTTGGAACCAAAAATCACATTATTGATATAAATAAATTGTAACTGAAAATATAATGAATTATATAGGATTAATGATATAACATGTAAATGTTAATTATATACCCCATATAAATTTAATTATATACATAAAAGAATGTGTGTCTAAAATAATGATGTTTTGAGATGAAACTCTAACAAATATCATTCCGTTAAAGTGAGGATAAATGAATGAATTAATTATACGTATAAAATTTAAATACAAATATGTATATTTAAAATAAAATATAAAATTAATAGATATTCATTACAAACATAATCTTAACATAACATATTCAGTGGAATTCAAAGTTTAATCCTATGAATAGAAATTGTGTTATGAAACCCCTTACCACGAGCATGAATTCTCATGTGTGTTCCTTATATTCCAAAATAATTAAATTTTGATAATGATTAACTTTATTAAAACCCTTTTTCAAGTTTATTTTTACTTTAATTTTATTTTTTACCATGTCATATTCAATTACTTAGTAAGTTAATTTCACGTCTGATGTTTTGATGATAATCAGGTCATATTTCCAAAATCACTTTGGTAAGTGTCGTAAGGTTAATTATATTATTGTTTAATAATATATATAATTTTAATCATGAAATAATTATAATTTTTATACATAAATTATATTTTTAAAACCAACCACGAAATATGGTTATGAAAAATGAATTACATTACAATCATAGAGATGGTAGGTCATACGTACGCATGAGTAATGTTTCCATTTTTCAACAATCATGATCGAAAGTATGTAAATGTTATTTTAAATATTAATACTTATAATTATATCATTAATATCATATTATTTCTTTAAATTAACTTAAATATACTATCCATGTGATGTGATAATAAAAATGAATCACTTCGCTTCATGAAAGGGTATTCTTCCATACACATGAACAATTTTTTAATTTTATTCAATGAATAAAATTGTAAGAAATTAAAAGATAAATTAATTTTCAATAATTATTAATATTTAATCAATATACTATATAAACATAAAATTAATACTTATTATCTTCGATGTAAATTTTAATTGAAAATTTAATCACATCGCTTCACGAGGTGGTATTCTGCCGTACATACAAGTGACTTTATCGTATTCCCTACAGAATGGAAATTAAGATATTGTATATGATATTATATTTATATAAGAATAATTATATCATAAATATAATTTACAAAAATTAAATACACTATTATATAAATTCATGATATTAATTGATGGAAAATGAATTATGTCGGTTCGTGAGGTGGTAGTTCGCCATACTCACGATCGTCTATTTTGTTTAACATTTGAGGGAGGTAAAAATGTATATAGACTAAAACCTTAACATAAAAAAATATAATTATATTTAATATACAATGTATATTTCTTTAGCATGGTTTAATAACATTTTAAGGAGGTGTAAGAATAAATAAAACAAAATTCTCAATCAAGAATGATAACTCTTCATTAGAATTTTTTTAGGAATTCACCATAATATTTCTTATGATAGAGTTTTGAAAAAATAAAGGCCTAAAAGATATTGGGAGGGAATTAATGAATTTATTATATAGGTATTTTTTGAAACAAAAGGCTTTTTATGTGTAAAAATGAGATGAGAATGGGTGTCTTTTTATAAGTGGGTGAGAGGACACACTAGGGATTTTTTTTAAAAATGGATTACAATGACTCATCTGAAATTCAAACAAATGCGGTTTTTAAAAATAAAATTGGATTTATTTTTATCCCATGATTAACAAAAAACATTTTATGACTGATGAAATATTTTATTGATAATATATATATATATATATATATATATTTAAAATAATTCAGCAATAGATATTAATATAATGTATTTAGAGGAAAATACATTGCACGCATAAATAATGTTTTTTCAAAAAAACATTAATTTTACCTTAAAATAATTTTTATATTAAATTATAATAAGTTGATAATTAAGGTATTTATTTAATTAAACTTTAAAAAATATAAATTTCATAATTTATTTATTCATATTCATACTCTCCAACAAGACTTCTAGGTTATAACATTCACATTTAAATAACAATACTTTGATAGAGAATCATGGTTCATTTAAACTCAGTGTTTCATGTATCGTAAGATATCAAATAAATAAAAATTTTAAATATAAATATATTATAAAATCTTAGGTATTTAAATTATACCCCCTAAATAAATTTTTTTCCTTCAGTTTGAGTTTATGCTCTATAATAAAGGGTTTGATATTCAAAACAAAATCCTTTTTCAAAACCCCTCACCATAAAAAGGGGTAACTAAAATTCCTCTTAAAAGAGGGAAAGGGAATCATAGTGTTTATATGAAATAGAAAATAATTAGGATTCCAAGTATGAGAAAATTGGTGGGAATGGAAAATATGGAGTAGAAAGAAAATTTTAAATAATTATGGATAGTTATAGAGATCATAGTAAGGATAAATTTTACAACAAAAAACCATAAATTTGTGATGGGTTAAAAGACTATTTATTCATTGGATATAAAGGTAATAGGAAAAAAATCAATATCCTCTTCATAAATTTGAGTAATCCCTTTACTATCGAAACTAATACCATAGGAAAATATACTTACATTACAAGGATAATTTCATTCATTAATCAACTTCCACCACATCATTATATGTTACTCCAAATGAGGAGTTTTTATTTTTCAGAGTAATAAAATTAAATTCTAATGGATTAAATAATATATAAAAATATCATAATATATTACTAATATATTTAAAAAATATCCAAAATTGAAATGTTTTCCACAAGGTAAGATAATTCCCAAAATGAATAATCATTCATTTTAATCTCCAAATCTAAGGTTAAACATAAATCAGTCCATAACTAAATAAACCTATCTCCAAAATAATCTCAACAATAAAAGGTTTAATTTTTATACCTAAAAAATATTTTATCTTAAATCACAATTTATAACTTTGGGATTCATATACCTCAACCCAATAAAAACATTCCTAAAATAACATTAATCCCTGGAAAATCCTAAAACATCAAAAAAAAATTGATCAACAAAATATTTTGAAAAATAAAATTCATATTTTATCCACAAAATCACTTTAGTAAATACAATTTCATACTAACAAGTACATCACATAGACCATTGGTAGGTATTACACCCTTTTCACCCGTCAGTTGTGGGTTTAAGCCCCGCAGCCTTGCCAAATGAAAAGGGTTGTCACCCGGCATGGGGGCTATCCTTTTTCTAAAACTATGGAAAAAATTATTTGAAAATTATATTCATTATTTACCATGATCCTATAAATTTATAAATAATATGATATAAATAATTAGTAATATCAGTTTTCATGAACTAAATTTTTTATAAATATGGTTTTCTATACAATTAATTTTTCCCCGTAAAATAAAATAGTAAAAGTTGAAAAAAAATCCTCAACACCAAACACGTGTAAAAGATTATCTTTTCCAAAATAATTTGTTTTCAAAAAAATATGGCCATATAATTAATTCAAATTTATATTTAATTAGTACCATTCAAAATATTCTTGCAAATCCTTAATAAAAAACTATATAAAAATAATCCTTAAATGTTTTATGATTTTCATAACTAGAATATAATTGATAAAAATACACCAACTACATGATTCTAGAGTTCAAACACCTAAACACTGCAATAATTGACCATAAATGACTTTAAATGAATATAACCTTACGAATTAGTCCATGTATTCTGTAATTGAATCAGATAATGGATAATTTCCCATACTTATTGATTTTAACTTTTAGTGGTTCCTTAGATTGAACTTTATTTCCCCATGTGTTGTTAACTTGACTATTCATCATTCTTCTACGAGTCACTACTTTGTGCCCTACTTTTCCACACATTAAGTATCTTATATTTCCTTTAAGTATATTTACATTTATTATCTTCCAATATTTTATACATGTACAAAATAGAATCTTCTTTTCCTTATCATTTTTAACACATGAACATCCAAGAGATTCCATCCTTCCTTTCATTTTTGGGTTTGTAAATTAAAATATATTCTATTCTATATTCATAATTAGATAAAAATCATTTGGAATGATCACATTAAATCTAAAATTTATTCCCATTAGGTTGGGCATCTCGTTAGGGAAGTCATTACATTGATCTTTACATTTTTTGTTGGAATTCTATTTCATCTTTCCTTACATTAACTAAAAAGAATAGAAGAGTAAAGTTGAGAAGTCATTTATATTAAAAATGAAAACATACAAACCAATAACGAATAACTTATAAATGATAATTATATCTTTATTTATGAGTATCTGGATTCCAATCTAGGTTAACCATTGTAAAAGTTTTTATTAGGTTTTATAGCCTAACAATTTTTGCATGTCCTTTATAATGGTTCATAAAGAGTTTGATAATTTTCAAAACATATCCTCTGGTAATGTAAAAATAGGTATACAGTAAGGCCCATTTTCATGAATAATGTAATTATCAAGTCAATAATAGATCTCCCTTTTTAGGTATATTACCCCAAGGTATAACTATTCTAGAACCATATCCACTTTTAGTATCCATTTATTGATGTATTTCATGGAACCACTCACTTTATATTTCACCAAAATTCTAGGATATTTTTATATACGTAGTCTTATCCTTATATTTATCCATAAAAATTTCACTAAATTTCTCTCATAGTAGTTCCAATGATTATCTAAAACTTTCTTATGATTCCTACTATAGTGACCCAATGAATTTAAACAAGTTTTATTCATGATTTTTAGTATAAAATATCTATTAAATACAAACTAAGAATTTAAAATCTATAATGTATTTGAAAAACTAGGCACATAATTAATCAATATGAGGAAAAAAAATTCAATATTTTATTTTCCATACTTACCTTTTATATACCTTCAATGTTGTAAAACTATAGAGGATAAAATGGGGATTACATAAAACAAAGGTGTGAGATTAAAATCCCAGTAATGAAATAATATAGTGAGGAAACAAAACATGTGATTTAAAATCATTTCATGATATCATAAAATATATGAATCGAGTGTAAATCACATGGTAGGATAACATAAATAACATTTCATCATATTATCATTGAATTATTGTAAATGTGACCCAAAAATTTGACATGACATAAACATGAGTCAAGTATAACAGCCTAATAACACTACAAAAAAAATTTCCATTAGATGCAGTTTTGTAAACCACCGCTAAACCTTTTTTAAAAATGGTTTAGCGGTAGTTTATTAAAAACCACTGCTAAACCCCATTTTATTCAGCCGTGACACTTTCCCCCAACCCTGACTCCCCTTCTCCCTCAGACCCCAACGAGTAATCCCCGAACCCCAGCTCCATTATCCAGTCATCCGTGCCAATTCCCCCCAACACCCGACCACGAACCCCCTTCTCCCCCCAACCCCTGCAAACCCACCTTCTTCCCTTGACCCCCGTGAGACCTAAACCCTAGCCCGCCTCCCTGACGCCGGTGATTTTTATTTACGTCAGTGTTTCCATTTAATTGAATTTTATCTAAGATATTTATGTGTTCTTGGATTTGTAAATTAATTTCTAATCCATATAATGAGGTTTTAGGTTATCTTGGTTTGGTTTATAATGGTTTTATATAACTTTAATTTGTTTTCATGTGACTTAAAAGATTTAATTTCATGTTTAAATGAAATATTTATGTAAATTTGTATTTTATACATTCAATGTGTTTTGATAAAATTAAAATAATGGTTTTATATAATAAAAACACATGGTCATTCGATTTTAAGAGAAATTTGTTTTTCAAAGTGGGTTACCCTTTGGGGGTTAAATGGTTTCCATGTTTAAAAGGGACATGTTGTTTTATGAAATGGAATTGTGATTCATTTGGGTTATGTTGCTTGTGTTTTTGAAATGATTATGATTTCTCTTATATTGGTGTTTGTATTCCAAAATATTTTAAAAAGATATTTAAAAATGTATATATTATATGTTATAATTGAAAGTCTTGGATGACACTTTATGATGTGATATTTGAGTTTATTGGTTCATTGTTCCCTTGTTGATCCCCTTTTCATTTATTTATGATGTCATGTGTATCCATGCGATGGTTGTTTGCGATGTGATTCATGATTTTCTTATGGGTGGGGGCTCATTATAAGCTAAATGTGGGATGTGGGAAGGATTTCATTATTATGCTAGCCTTTGGCTATTATTATTTTCATTGTATGACATTCACTTTAAAAGTGTGTCACCTCCTTTAGTTATTTTATAGGGAACCCTAGGATACTATGTGTTAATTCATGGGATGTTTCTAGGAACATTGATATTACACACTTTCTAGTTACCACTAGTTGTACAAAATACAGAGCTAGTGGGGTGCCACAGATGAGAATGCATTTAGAGCGATTTTTTTGATGGATGTGTGACTGTTAACCAGATGAAATTAGGTCAACCTTTTCATGTATTATACTATTCCCATTAGTTCCAAATGTGATTCCTCATGATATTTATCATTTTTTATGCCTTTACTTTTTTATTATCTTGTGTATTGCTGTTTTACTTGGATGGAGTTTCATTGAAGCATTGATCCTCCAATGATTTAGTACTGATATTGGATAGTGTTGTTCCACTTGTTTATTGAAATAATTTATGACTTTCTATTGGGAATTTTTCTTCATAGTTATCATTATTTCCTTACTTACTTTGAGTTTGTTTTGTTAATGCTTTCATGTGAGGTGAATTTTTTTAAATTTTCTAACCATTATTATAAATTCCTTTGATATGTTTTTAAAACTTGTAAGGGGTTTTTATTAAATGGGTGATTTTTATAGATAGATTAATGTTTTTTAAATTGGAATTGTTTCAGGAAAAACATCTTTATACCATGTTTTATAAATGATCGGCATTAATAAAGTGCATGTTTTATATTTTATTTATTTATCTGTCATGTTAATGGAAAAAACCTATTTTTTATATTATTCTAAATCTAGAGATTATAGTTCCTCTTGTAAAAGGAATAAAATTCAATGAATTACACTTAATATAATTAATAATTTTGCATGAATGTTAGTTCAGTATACTCTCATGAATTGTAGAAGATAATACTTCCAATTTAACTAACTTCTATATCAAAATGATCAACTTGAAAATATCTCAATGCTCTGCTAGTTGACTTTTAATATAATGTATCATCTTAAATCATAACGTTTTTACCAATTCTGAACGTTCTCAGATATATCTATAAATACTCACTATCTTCTTAAAATGTATATTTCCTAAGAAAATACTCACTATATTCTTGTTTCTTCAAGTGATTTTGTAATCACGTGTGTATAAGCATACACATGTATGCACATATGTACTTCGATTTTCTAGTGGGCGATTTACCATATGTATTTATATAATAAAACCTTATGTAACATATTTATATATATTTTTAACTAGTATATATGAATCACTTTCCCTATTTAGTAGTAACTATTTGTTTTAATTTTTTTTAATATTGTCTAAGGACATTGTGGTATACATGGATAAAAGCTGGATCATGTTACCAAGGAACACACCTCAGTATGTTAACGGTTTGAAAGAGTTTTTAGATTTTTCATTTTCTAATCGATACGTTGAAGGGATAATTATATGTCTATATCCTAAATGTAAAGTTAGAATATGGTTGAAAAGATATAAATTTTATGAACATTTAATACAGAAGCAATTACCTGATCAGTATTTGTGTTGGATTTGGCATGGATAATAGAACATTACAAAAAGGTTGAGCACTAATGTTAATCCACAGAATGAGCTCCCAAATTCGTAGACAATGGAAAATGAAATTCAAACCCTCATAAATGATTCATTCGGCACTGCAAGACAAGACAATCGACATCAAAACATAACAGAACAACCAGATGAGGGTGCTAAAAAAATCAAATGTGACAAGTGATGTTTTTGAGATTGTAACACGACCAGATCAAGATTGTAACATATCATTGGATCCTTCTCTTGATTCTGTGGAGAAAAATGTAAGAGAAACATCACTCAGGAAAATATGTTTCAAAAATTAGATGATGATGGAAATCAAGAGTTATATAGTGGATGTTTGAAATAGTCTATGATTTCTTTTGGGCCGAATTTGTACCATATCAAAGGTCTATGTGGAATTACCAATAAGTCAATGTCCATGATATTGGAATTGTTGTGTGATGAATTTACTAAATAAAAAATCTCGAATTATTTTTATGATATGAAAAAAATTGTTGACATGCTTGGTCTGAATTATACAAAAATACATGTGTGTCCCAATGATTGTATATTTTATTGGAGAGAGGATTCAAGTAGACAGAATTGAAAAAAATGTTCTTCATCAAGATGGTAGTCAATGTGTGATGTTTTAAGTCTTCAATCAACATACTTTTATAAAGAAGAATAAAGGTAACACACCTAAAATGGATTTGAGTTACTTTCCTTTAAATCCTTGATTGAAACGACTATTCATGTTATTGAAAACCGTCGAACACATGAAGTGGCATTCTGTAGATAATATTAATGATTTATTAATGAGACATCCATGAGATTCAAAATCATGGAAGACATTTGATTCATTACATTCATATTTCTTATATGATCCTTGGAATGCTTTATTTGGATTGGAAGTCGATGGATTTAACCCATTTGGAACTTTGGGTACTAGTTATAGCATTTGACCAGTTGTTTTGATCCCTTAGAATCTTCCTCAGCAGATGTGTATGCAAAAAACATATTTTATCATTTTCATGATTATTCTTGGAGAAAAACTGCTTGGAAATGATATTGATGTATACTTACAACCTTTGATTGAATAATTATAAGAGTTATGGAGAAAAGGTGTTGAGACATTTGATGCTTCTTCTAAAACAATGTTCAAAATGCATGTTGCTTTAATGTGGATCATTAGTGACTTCCTTGGGCTTGGGAATTCATCTGGTTAGAAAATTAACATGGGTTTGTCTCTTCCTATTTGTAAATTTTATTTTGATCCCAAATGGATACCTCACTGTAGAAAATGGTGATTCTTGTGCCATCAAAGATTTCTCAATGCATCACATAGATTTCTGCTGAACAGATCAAAATTTAACAGTTTCATTGATCGTACACCACATCCAAAGTTGTTAAGTGGTTCTAAAATACTGAAACAACTTGAAAATGTCGAAACATAATTTGGTAAGGTTAATAATTTGAATGATAGAGAGAAACAGGTTCTAAGTGCATCGTCAAGTGAAATCAGAATGCAACAATGGAAGAATAAAAATATATTCTTCAAACTTCCATATTGGGAATTTAATTTGTTTCGCCATAATCTTGATGTGATACATATTGAGAAGAATTTTTGTGAAGGATTTATTTTCACATTGCTTAATGAGCATGGAAAGTAATAGGATCATCTCAATGATCACAAAGACTTACAATTAATGAACATAAAATGTTATCTCTGGCCAAATGAGAATGAAAAGTATGCTCCAACAATTTTTACAATGAAAAATAGGGATAAAGAAGCATTCTTTTGTATTTTAATGAATATGAAGGTATCTTATGGGTATTAAAGTAACATATCAAGGTGTGTTGACTTTAATAATCATAAGTTACCTAGATTGAAAAGTCACAATTCACATATTTTGTTAGAACAGTTACTCCCATTGGAATTGTGTACTTTATTTCCTGAAAATGTTTCTGCTGTTGTACTCCAATTCTGCACATTTTTCAAAAAACTATGTGAGAAATACTTACATTTATTTTAGCTTGAAAACCTCCAGGAGAAGTTTTTATTGACCCTTCGTGCAATGGATATGATCATTCCTCCATCGTCTTTTCCTATCATGGTGTATTTAGCTGTGCATTTAGTTGAGGTAGCTAAATTAAGAGGTCACATTCATTATTGATTGATATGTTCAATTGAGAGTTACATGATTTATATGTTTTTAAATTAATTAAAAAAATTGGCACTTAATTAAATGCATAATTATTTTTATTTTATTTCATATATATCTTGGGAATTTGAAATCATATGTGAGAAATAAAACTCAACCAGAAGGCGCTATTGATGAAGGCTATTTAGCTGAGGAGTGTATTACATTTTATTCTAGACACTTGGATGATATTGAGACAAGATTTAATCAAGTTGGATTTATTTATGACTCATCGAATCAATCTCAAATATATTAGAAATCAAAAATATTTCCTCCTACTGGATAATCAGTTAGGAGGACCTCAAATGTGACACTGAAAGAATTGGGATTATTATAGGAACATAGATATGTGCTTCTGAATAGGGAAATTGCTAATGAATTTATTGAAGAGTTTAATACAAAAAAAGATAAAAATGAGAGTCCGAACAAGAAATGATAATGATATAATGAAAGCTATTAATAAAGATCTTGTAGAATGGTTTTCATGATGTGTAAGTTCATAAACATTGTAATAGATACGAATATTAGTTTGACACATATATTTTGTAAATCTAATAATGTATATTTCTTTTTTTAGATCATGAATACTAATACTCGGACAGAGTGCCAGAATATTTGATGTTTCTTGCTCGAGGTCCTCTAAAAAAGTTAGAAAGTTCAATGCCTACAACGTGAATGGATTTAGATTTAATAAAGTAGATCGAGAAAGGGGTTTAAAAACATAGAATATTGTTATATTTACATTTTCTGAAGTGGGATACTATGGAATGTTGATTGATATTATTGAATTAAACTACAATGGGCATTTTTTAGTTGTTTTATTCAAATGCAATTTGGTCGATATTATCATAGATGTTAAAAGAGATTCCTAGAAATTTACTTCTGTGAACTTATCTCGCTTGATGGATGTTGGTGATCGTGAACTGTATGATCCATATATCTTATCATCGCATTAAATAATGGTATATTTTGTGGCTGATGTTGAGGATGAATGGTGGAGTGTACTTTCTCATGTAATACAAATAGATTTGTATGATATGGGTGATGAAGTGGAAGATTTGACCTCTGAAATTGAATCTCATAAACAATAAGAATAATAATTATTTGTCCACCATGATATTGAAAATATTATTCGAAAAAGGATGAATGAAGTGGATGAAGTAATGGAGTAGGAAACCGACATGATTGAAAGAAAAAAATGATTTTGTGTACAGTTATTTATTCATTTAGAAACCTCTTATTTAATTTGTGCAGTCATTCGTTATCATTGTTATGTATATTTTGTTTGTTAATACTAGGAATCTATTATGATTTCTAAATTTTTTGCTGATTTTTTTTTGAAATATATGTTCTGAACTTATTTTTATTTGATTAAATGATAGTAATGCCAAGGAGGATGTGATACATTGTTTCATTTACAACTACAATAGATGATGATCCATCTGTCTCCCTCCCTACGGCATCTGATCCACTATCTACCTACCCCCCTGCACTATCTCCCCCTGCACCATCTCTCTCACCCTCTGTGATAATCCCTTTAGAAACTGAGTCATCAACTCCCCCTTCAACAGCCTCAATAGTGGGGCGGTGACACACCACTTCTAGTGCATCACGGGAATACCAGAGGGTCACTGTTATATGTACAAATTTTAATATAAATAAAATTATTGCACATTTTTTATAATAATTTTTTGTTCATTAAAGATGCAAAAAATGAAAATGTGGAGAAAAATATAAAAATTGCAGATGTGTGGAATATGAATGTAGAGAAGATAGTTGTCCCATTTGATTCATATGGGGTCCCTACAGATGATGTCGTGGGATTACTTGGAAAAATTCTAGGCTAGCTGGCAGCATATCCTATTTCCCTTCCTATTTATTATGATGATTGGAGACATATGCCTCCAAGTTGGAAGAATGATGTTTTTGATTCCCAAATAATGGTAATTTTAATACATTATAGTGTACTTTAATGTCATGTTATTAATAATTTCAAAAGAAATTTATGTCTACAGATGTTTTCCAATTTACAGTTGCTGATGTGATAGCACGGAAGTGGAAATTGAAAAATCTTGGTAAGAAATGGAAAGACTTCAAATGGATATTGTGGAGCAATGTCAACGATACTTCATTGACCATCCAAAAAATGTATGAGAAACTACCCAATGGGGATCCTAAAGAACAGTGGAATGTTTTTGTTGACAGACATCGTGATGAGAAGCAGATGGTATTTAAATATATATTATTATATTAACCTCATTTTACATTTATACATGTATATAAAGATGAGACTACATTGAATACATTAAAATTAAATTTCATTTTATTTATTTCAGTATCTCTCAAGAAAGAATGCATCAAGCTAGGCAAAGAAAGTCATCCCTCACACTGTGGGGTCAAAAGGCTTTTCTAGAAGATGATCGACCCTGGTAATCCTTCCATTAGATTAAATATTTATAAGAAAATATTATCTGTTTAATATATTAAACTGTTGATTTATCATTGTTTAATATAGTCGCGGAGTTTAGGGTATGAAGCATCCCGAACTAATGTGTGGTTGGATGTTCAATAAAAATCTGATTGAAGTTTTTTTAATGAGTCTGCCAATAAAGTTGGGGTACGAACTCATTTTTTCATTATAATAACTTATTATCAGTTTTAACTATGTTATTATATATTTATATTTAGTTTATAGGTAAAAATTAAAGAAATATGGGATTCCAATCCTAGGAAGTCCTACTCAATCCTCTAGGATGACTCGATTACAAAAGTCCTTGGGAAGGAGAATCTTGGTAGATTGTGTGGGACGGGTTTGGGACTCATACCATCTAAGGTATTTTGTAGGACATCGGGTATTTTAGTTG
Source organism: Viscum album (assembly GCA_963277665.1). NCBI lineage: Eukaryota > Viridiplantae > Streptophyta > Magnoliopsida > Santalales > Viscaceae > Viscum > Viscum album. The sequence continues at coordinate 672,157,870 of OY728126.1, forward strand.
CATATACTCCTGGTTTTAGTCAGTCCACACCCAGATATGCTCATAGAGATATTGTTTCTCTACGAAACACAGCTCAAGACCAAGGGGCTCAGATATCCGCTTTGTAGAAATTGTTGACTGATATACATCTACAAATGAGAATATATCCCTTCTGTGGTATTGCATCGACTGTTGGTGAGAAATTAAATCAAAAAAAAATTCAAAATCATTTAGTTTTCAAACATTTATTGGTTTTAATTTTAAATAGAAATATTCAACACTACTTAATTTCCAATATAATGTTTTTACCGGTGGTAGCAAGAAGTAGAGATGGAGGTGGAGAGGGTGATGATATGTGTTCATAATAAAACAGTGATTAGTAGTATTGTTGATATGTGGAAAAATATTGTAACATTCTGTTTTTATGTCTATCATGTGTGGCACATAGTTTCCTCAAAAAAAATCATGACCTAACATTTTCTTATTTTCTCATGTTTCCTTTTATGTATTTTATTGATTTCTGATGTTTCCGTTTATGTCTTGATTTATCGAGTGTGGTATGCACCATATATATCAACTCTTTATTGTGTTGATTCATTTTTTATGATTCATTTTTCCTAAATTCATTTTTTTCATTATAATACCGTATCCTACATTTTCTAGACTAATGCATTTACCACTACATTTCCATTTCTAATAAGTACTTCTTATTTATGCTCATGTATCAATCCCTAGGGATGAGAATGTGTGTCTCGCTTACATGTTTAAGATATATCACCCTTTAGTGTGGCATAATACTAGTATCCAAAATTTCCAAAAATAGTTGGAATCCATAGATACTGATACGAGATTAGGGGGCATTTTTCTACACTATCTGAAATGGGGGTTTCCCACCATTTCCAAAGTGGCCTCCAAGAACAGTCAGGCAGTTTGAATGATAGTGTCCATTATCTCGGTTGGCATGACATGCCAATGGGAAACTCCTAGTAGATTCTCTAGAACCCCCTTCCCTAGAAAAATGTAAAATATACTACATGATCAGTTACTTACCATTCATAACATCAACTACCCTATCACAAATAATTTATTATAAGCATCCATATTCCTTGATAGAATATATCAACCCCCTTCACGAGACACTCTTCCCTTTGAAGGAATGTTATTTATCACTTCTATTATATTTTGTACATTAAAATAACTAGGATGCATATTGAGAGTTACAATATATTAGGATCTATATTCCATTCCTTGTAAGGAAACCACACTAAAGACTCCTTTTCCAAAGAAATCACATGAGTGAAACAGATATGATACTTGAACCTAATCCATCACTCCTAAAAAATTATGAACCCTTATCCATGGGAGAGATGATTTTACCTTTTTTCTATCTTTAGTGTCAAGTATAATAATTCCACATGGAATGACCCAAGCGAGGGATGAATTTACCTACTTCCGATTTTATGTCTCATTTATAATAATTCCACATGGAACACCAACATAAATTAATCCCAATAAAATATTACCACATAATTATTCCCATGATAAAGGGTATACCATCAACATTATACACCCCACATATTTTGAGTAACTAAGTAATAAATACCTAACCACTAAATCATGTTCCTAAAGGACTATAGGAGGGTTTAATTTTATCGACACATAAATAGAATAGAAATCTAAATAGTTACTATATATATAGTATTAATATATATAGTTTATATATATTTTATCCACATAAATTTCCAAGCAATGTAAAGATTTCTGTAGCCATATACATATAATAATACTGATGAACAGACCATAGTCTAACTTAGACATCCCTAACCAGTCTAATGAGCTTATGTGCTCATGTAATTGGTTACATGCCCTATATCCCAATAGAGTGAGAGACGCCATGAAACAACACATGGGATGTTGAGTGTTCCATTAGGTCAAAATTATATTCATGGAATGTGGTGAGTAAATCATAATACTTATATAGTAACATTTCTGTGATACACCTTGATCAACACCTCATGTAAGAATTGTGATATCTCTTTGCTCAACAATCTCATACCATAATACCACAACCTCTATAAAGGCATATAATAAATATAACTAGAAAGGGGAATTACCTCGTATCCATCTCTTCTATCTACACCATATACATAATAAAGGCATAATCATTTGTGTCATAATAGATAAGGAATAACCCCTTATTCATGTCTTTATCCTTGTTCAATTCCCATATAAAATATTACAATTCCTATAAAGCATTTTATAAAGCATAAATCAAGAGAATGACATTAACATTACTTGGGGCCATTCTATTTAAAACAAATAGATTTATTCTAATAAAGGAACCCCATCATTAATTATCCATTTCACATTATCAGTTACATTTAACTCATTCAATTCATTAAAACATGGTAAACCCATATATAATCTAAATGGAGTCACTTAGATGGTGACATGTTAATATAGGAAATTTAAAACTTTATAAATTCCAACAATAAGTGGTCCAAAAACCTAAGGAATGCCTTGGATTCTATCAAATAATATTATATAACAGAATATTACATTCTTGAACAATTCCAGAAGATATATGGGTGTACCAATATTTTAAAAAAATCATATTGTCCCATTTCACCTAGATCTCCCAATGGGTGACCATATAAGGTGCACACAACATGTGAACATACAATAAAGGATAAACTAGTACATATGAGTCTACAATGGTCAATTTTTAATACACAAATCACTTAAATAGAGATGCTTGGCCAAATATATTGTGCGGCATAGTGGCTTAATTACGAAACATTGAACCCCAAAGGGAAAACAATGTGACTACTGACCTAAAGGTCATCCTCTCCTGATATCAGCTTCATATTTTATGATTTTTTGGAGAAATATGAGAAATGGTTCAGTTCCATAATATTAGGGAAAATGTGTCTATGACTATATAGCACAAAGGATCCAATGGGAAACGAAAATAGGATGTATGAGTGGGGTTTACCTTATGTTGAGTTATCCAATGCTTCCTTCAGATATTGAATTAGGTGTCTAATGATAGAGATATGGATGAACCTATGTTAAAAAATTTGATATATACAAGAGGTTAAATAATTCAAAATAACTAGAAGATTAAATAGAAAAGGGATATTGGAATAAGAATAGGAGAGGGGTAAACTTGTAAATTCACAACTACATTTTATTAGATACTAGGATTATTCCATGTGATAGTTTTATCTACATTCCTTTACTCACTGAATATTGAATTTGGTTATGCTTAGATAATAATATCTTTTCATATTTACTGTAGTATGTATTCTGTTGGTGTTTTGGTATTCTTGGAACAGTTTTTTTTCAGGGCACTGGTACAGGGGCTCCAGAAACTGATTCTTTTTTTTCTAAATCTTCTCTTTAGTGGATGTTTTAACCGCCGCAAATTGTAACAGGTACATTTAGTGGAAATTTTAACTGCTTCTAAATGTCGATATTTATCTATTAGCGGCAGTTATAACCACCTCTATGGTCTTAAATTTAGTGTTGGTTTTAACTATCGATACAGTCGCCCATCTTCCATGCTTTTTTCATGCTGGTTATATTGTTTGTTATGGCGGTTTTCCCCAGTAGGCCATTAATTCTTTTAGTGGCAGTTTTAAATATTGCTAAAAAAGTAATCCCCTTCCAGAAAAAACCTACACGAAAATGTGCCAACTATGATGGTTCCCAAAAACTGCAGCTAAACCGCTTAAACGGCCACAAATAGTTTACCTACATGCAATTTAGCGGCGGTTTTTGGAAACCGCCGCGAAATAGCAATTCTCCTATAGTGTAAATTTCACATGGTGAATAAATTCCCATAATCGATTAGGTTTGCTCTCTAAATATATACATTATTTATCATTAGACTAAGTATTTACGCAATGCATTATAGTTATATATGGTAACACCCTTCATAACATGTTCTTGGTCATGTGTGCCACAAAAATGAAATCAATCATAATGCATAAAAATAATAATTACACATAGAAAAAAAATTGGTTGCATATTCTTGCCTTATATCATAATCAAAGGGAAGTTCATAATGAAAGAATTTTGGAAATGAGTATAATTAATCTATTTCCCCATAAAATTATTGTAGAATAAGATATGTATATATGTTTGATATATATATACATATTTTTGAATCATTTCATAACCTTAAAGTGAGTAAAATAATGTTATAAAGGGAAACTTTATAACCTAAAGTAATGTCTAGTTTAGATATATCTTGTGCACCCATAAGAAAAACATTTGAAAATATAGAAATATTTATTACATTTAAAAATAGTTTGAAAATTATTAGATAAAATATAAATAGGTTTGTTCATTAATGAAAACACATAAGCTTATAAAGTAATTTAATTATCAAATAATTGTGACAGTAGTAGGGAAGTTGTTGTCATCATATATGATAAAATTGAACATTTATTTTTTCTTTTGTAGAGAAAGTAAAAGAAAACCTTCTTCAGAAAATGGTTGAAATATTACTTTTAAATAATGGGTAAAAATGTCTTTAATAAATCATTTTTATAATGTTCAAAAAATTAAATTTTTTTAAGAAAACATGGATATGGAAGAAAAAGGATTTTTGAACTAAAGGAAAATGAAGTTGTCTTTTATTAAAAATATTTTATCCATTGTTTTTAAGTAAAAAAGAGAGGAAAATGACACTATAACAATAATATTTCATGAGTAATCCTAAAAGAATATAATTAATTGGTTTTATTATAAAATGATCAGATGATTTTCTTCAATTTAAAACCAATTGTAAATAATCCCAATTAACAAGAGATTGAAGCATAAACCATTTACACTTTGGTAAATTTTTAATAAAAATACAAATGAATGATTTAAATGAATTATAACTTAAAATACAATGAATTATGAATTATTCATGATAAAACATATAAAGTGGAATTATATACAGTAGATATAAAAATAGGTTCATAAAATAAACATGTTTCTCAAAGAAGGATGTCTTGAGATGAAACCCTTACAAAGATCATTATGTCGAAGTGGGTATTAATATATGAATAATTTATTTGTATAAAATTTCAATCCAAATAAAAAAAGTGTAAAAAAATAAGAAACCAAATTTATATACACATATAATCTTGTAATGAAATAATTAATAAAATATAATTTTAACCAAATAAATATAAATTAAGTTAAAAAATCCTTTACCTCGAGCCTTATTTATCAGGTTCATTCCTTATCATACTGAATAATAAACATAAATTAATAATTTAATTTCTTATGAACCTATTGAAATTTTATTATTTTTTTTATTTTTTTACTATATCATATTCAATTACCCGGTCGGTTAATTTCACATTGAATGTTTTGAGGTTATTCGACTCATATGTCTAAAATAACTTTTATAAGATGACTTAGGTGAGAGATATTATTATTTCATCATCGATAAAATTTTAAAAAAGAAATAATTGTATTTTTTATACATAAATTATACTTTTAAAACCAACCATGATATATTGTTATGAAAAATGAATTACGTTACAATCATCGATATTGTAGGTTGTACATACACTTGAGTAATGTTTCAATTTTTCAAAGATAAATATGAAAAAGAGGTATGATTTATTTTATCATTAAAAAATTATCATATATCTAATATTATTGTTTAAAATGTATTAACATATAAAAACCATATGATTTGGTGATTAAAATGAATCATATCGCTTCATGAGGTTGTAGTTCGTCATACACACAAACTTTATTTTTTTTAATGGATTGTTAGGTAAGAGATTATATAATATATTAATTTTAAATAAAGGTTAATATTTCATTAATATAATATATAAACATAAAATTATTCCTTAATAACTTTCCTGTAAATGGTAATTTTAAAACAAATCACATATCTTTATGTGGCGGTAAATCGCTATACACATGATCGACATTATCATATTCCCTAAAAAATGAAAAGTAAAAAGGTGTATGGGATACTGTAATTATAGAAATATAATTTTATCAAAAATATCATATCTATACATCATATACATTATAATATCCCGTTAATGTTAAGTGTTGATAGAAAATGAACTACATCGGTTCGTGAGGTTGGTGTCCTCCGTACACACAGTTAGTAGTTTCATTTCCCATTTGTGGGACGAGGCGGTGGATGTATATCATTAACACAAAATAAAAACATATTAGAATATATAATATAATTAGGATATTATATCATCATGTTTTAGTAATATTTTAAGAATGTGGAAGAATAAATTAAAGAAAACACACGGTAAAGAACGATACCACTTCTTTGGACAACTTCTTTATATTTTCTCCAAAATCCTTCCTAGGTTGGATTTATGATCCAAAATTCCCTCTAGTATGTTGAGATATAATTTTTTATAGTATTTGGGATGGTATTTTCAGAAAAAAAAGGCTTTGGAAGTGTTAATATGATATAAGATGGGTATCCTTTTATAAGTGGGGGAGATGACACACTTTGAATATTTTAAAATAATTAATTACATTGAAATTGTTCCCAATAAAAAAATTATAAAAAAATTTATTAATATAGAATATTAGATAATATAAGGTTCGAATACATAAAAACAATAATATTACAAGTTTTATGTCATTTTAACCCTTATCATTTAGATTAATCTCTCAGTAACCCCATTTTCACCTTAGTTGTGTCAATAAAGGTTTATTTTTTTCTATTCATTATTGTAAAAAATTAAATATAAATTTATTATATAAGATTGGTTATGATGGTTTGAAATATAGAATACATTTTGTTAAATTCAACCCACATAATTGCATGAATTTAATCTAAAATAAAACCCATAAATGTGATGAAAATGTTATTTTCGAATAAAAATGTTTTCATAAGTATGAAAGGTTTTATACAAAATTTCAAAATATAATTGATTATAATGACATAAATTGGATTATTAATAATATAAATGAATTAATTTTACTTTTAAACCCATTTTAATACAAAAGTAAACCCTTTAAATTATTTAAATGAAAATAAAATTCTTAATAAAACCCAATAATTTCCCTTATTCACTTAAGAATTAATATTCTTTAGAAAATTATCAAAATTTCCCTCTAAGATAATTTTGAAAAGTTGATTTTGAAAAATAAGTTAATTTTTTCAAATATTATTTCCAAAATATGTAAAAACTTAATTTTAAAATTGGTTCACAAAATGCGATGAAATAACTTTTCATAAAAATATAGTTTTTCAGCATAAATATGGATTTATTCTTACCCTATGCTTAAAAATATTAGATTAATGATAAAAAAATTATTAAATATTTAAAATATTTCATTAGTTAATATTACTCATGAGTAAAAATTAATTAAATTTTTTAAGAAAAATGTACATTATATGTATAAAAATTGATTTTCAGAAGAAAAAAAATATGTTACATTAAAGTTATTTTAATGTTCATTTATAATCAGTTGATATTTAATGTATTTATGTTCAAAAAATTTAAAACATATAAATTTTGAAACTTAAGTAATCATATTCATACCCACCAAAATAATTGATAGGTAATAATTGTTACATATAAATAATAATATTTTAATTGAGTGTTTTTGTTCGTTTAAAATCGATATTGCGTGTATCATAAACTATAAATGAAATTAAATTATATTAAAATAATTATATTATAAATTATTGGGGTGTTATAATAGCTACAAATTTTATGGTTATATTATAATAGTTTACTCTACTGGAGTTCATATAGGATTGAGGTTTTATGAAAATAAATCTATCAAATACTATATGTTTTATTTCAAAAGAAATACATATAAAATCATGCATTGTTACAGTACTAACTTAATCACAACTTGATAATTAATGAAATTATTTTACACATGTGAAAATCATATACATTTCATAATTTAGTTAGTCTTAATCATTCCTACCAACTTAACATCTTGGTTATAATGATCATGTTTAAATAATAATATGTTAATAGAGTATTACAATTAATTTAAACTCAGTGTTTTAGGTATTGTAAGCTATAAAATAAATTAAATTATTTAAATAGAAATATATTATAAATTATAAGGGTGTTGAAATACCTATAAATTTAATGGTTAGTTTATAATAGATTACTATAACACAATCCATAGAGGCTCGGGGTTTCATGTAATGAAATATATAAAAGACATAATGTTCTGTTTCAAATGAAATACATATAAAATATTGGAGTTATACATTCCTTACTCATACACACCTAGTGAAACATCCTAGGAGGTCACCCATCATAATCAATGCTCCGAAAAAAAATATTTTTAATTATAGAGTTCAAATTAGGTAGGCTCCTTGAAATAAAAAATTTAACTTATGGACATGGGTTTAATCATTTAACCATTTGACACTTTAATTTCCTAGGTTGTTATAGTTTAAGTGATCCTTGGTGTATTTGGGTGATTTTTTGGGTGTTTTTGAGAATTCTGGATAGGAAGAAAACATTTTATAACAACACATACATTTTATACATAGATATTTCAAATTAATAAATGAATATTCATTACATAACATAACGATCAGATCAAAAATAATTTAGTTCTAATGCCTTTGGAAACGTAGACACATAAATAACTGCTTCATAAGTGAACTATATATCCTCCAACTAAGTTCTTCATATCTAGAACCCTTCTCAAACATATATTTTCTGAACCCTTTCTTCATAACCTACGTAAGAAAAAACAATAAATGGTGGAATAAGATACCCAGTAAGGGTAAAAATGAGAGATGTCAATAATCACATAAGAATAACATCATCATAATTCTATGGTATTAACATTTGAAAATTGTACCCTGTATATCATAGATCATAAACATGAGTCCGGAAAAAAAATATTTCCAGTGTATAAAACATGAATCATAAAGAAATCATAAAAAATGATCCATAATATCATTACATTATCATAAAAAATAGATTTTTGAATACACATAATAATATAAACCCTTATTTCAAGGCTACCCACCAAGAAATTAATAACATGTTAAGATTCATATAAACGTATACCAATTTTGGTCATGGGATAATCTCTCATGTACCCTATATTGGCCATTTTATAATCTCATGTATACCCATTGAGCTCATAGAAAATTAATCATTAACAAATTAATTGTAGTTAGATATAGGTACCACCTCTCAAAAAACAAAAAACATACATATTTGTTCCATAATATCATAAAACATTCATCATACCATAATGCATGAAAAGAAATGGGATTCATAAACAATATATTATCATATTTATAAAACATACAAAGAAAGAATAAAGAGGGTATCATTATATCATATTCATAGTAATTATTAATTAATATATAAATATTTAATCTTATGTGGAAAATTATTTTAAAGATAACTTGGAACATTTCTCATAGAAAACACCCTTTCCATTTTAAAATAAATAATTAAACAAAATTGTGCAATTATGAAGGAAAAAATTTTTATTTTAAATTAAAATTTTAAAAATAAAAATTAATCTTGAAAAATAATTATTCATGTTGAATGTAATATAAATTCATGTTGTATAAGTTAAAAAACATTTCAACCATAGTGCTATCAGAAAAGTCATAGAGCACCTCATTTGGAAAACGGAAAAAAGATTCATTTCAGACCATTTTACAAAAAGTAAAACATGGGGAAGATGATTTCAAACAATAATAAGATAATTTTAAAAAAATATTTAAATTTTTTATAACATTTATTTGAAAGAGTAATATTCTCTAGTGGAGACTTAAATATAAACAATCCTAAATAAATATGAGATTTAGAAATAAAACCCTTACCGTGAGTTATCCTTGTTTGAAAAGAACTTTATCCACCCATATAATAAATTTATATTTATTATAATTTAAAAAAATATTCATTTTCATCCTTATTATTTCATATATTATCCCTTTATAACATTTTAACACTCCCATTTATCAATAATTCTTTATTAAAATAGTCATTTTTGGGAGTAAACTGTTTCATTCATCATGACTATTTCAGTTTAGTAATTCTGATAATTATATATTTACATTAGTTATATAACCTCTAAAATATTAATCAATCCATAATTATTATATATATATATATATATTCATCCATAAAAGTTACATATAGAAAAATAAATTACACCATTCATGGAGAAGGTAGGTCGTACGTACGTATGAACACATTTTTTATTTTTGAAAAATGGATTGAAATAAAGGTAAATATTAAATCATAATTATAATATAATAATTATCTTTTATATATTATATATATTAATCTAATTAATACTAATTAACATACAATTAAATATAAATTGTAAATTTATCACATCGCTTCATGGAGGTGATAGTCCACATGTACTCATGAGTGTCATTATCATTTCCCAATGGTTTTGAAGGTAAGAAGGTAGATATGATATTATAATTACAGAGGTATAATTATTTTATAATTATCATTTGTAAACATTAAACCCATAATAATTACCATTCATAAAATATGGTGATGAAAAATGAATTGTATCTATATGTGGAGATAGTAAGTCATACGTATGCATGAGTGAAACAATCACTTCTATTTGATGGGAAAGAGGGTGGATTATGGTAGCATAATAATCAGGATAAAATTTCAGTATATTTAGGATACTAAATTAACCATTTAATGATAAATACCATATATTTATAAGAGTATTATGAATAAATAAATTGAACAATGTTGGGTAAGATGATTACTTCTTCTTCGAGAGACCTCCATTAGATCCATCCTTATAGAACCTAAGGTTGGAATTTGGAGGATATAAAAAACTAAATAACCTGTATAAATTTATTGGGAAGGTAAATTGGATTTTTTTGTTGATATAGAATGATCATAGTCATATGAATAAGTGTGGGAGTATTTTTCCTTTTATAATTGATGTGGGGATCACTTTAAGAATTTTTCAAAAGATTAAATTATAATAAATTCATCCTAAATATATATACATCCAAAGTATACATGGATTTAAAGATAAGAAATGATAGGTTTATAATACAATCATAAAATATAATTTATACAAATTGTAGTGAAATTTTAAACAAAATAATTTTGGTTAATGGTTGATTAACTAATTTTATTTTTTGTTACGGTGACAAATTTTTCAATATTAAGTAGTTGTATTTTTTACTTATAAGGTGAAAACATGATCTCAAATGTCCAATTTATTATATTTTAGACCATAACATATCTAAATTTTCTTTTTCAATATTTTTATGATTTTTAATTAATGTAAAAAATATATATTAATTTGATAAAATATTTTTAGTGTCAATTTTCACTACAAGAAATTTTCCCTATACCCACAGTTTCAAACCATGGGTATATCCCTTGAAACCATGGGTATAGGCTATAACCATGGTTTTAAGGAACCCTGGGAAATCGAGGTGTCAGTATAGCCTTAATTTATACCCACAATTTTGGAAACCATCAGTATATGTCCACTACACCGTGTCATTACCCTATACCCACGGTTTATAAAACTAATGGTATAGCTTGGACAAAATATGTTGTCGTGGGATTACATCCCTGAACCACTCCTTTATTCATCCTTCACCTCACCACTACTCTATTTATTTTATTGATATATATATACATATAGACCATGGTTATAGATTGAAATATGTGAGAATTGGTGTTCCTTCGAAAAACAAATTATGTCCCACTACTTTTTTTTCTCCCACCAAAAGGAGGGAAATCTATAACCATGTTTTTTAATAAACGTGGGTATATTTCATCAAAAAACAACCCTATACTAACAGTTTTAAATGAAGTGTGGGTATAGTTCTTGAAAAACAACCCTATACCCATGATTTTTATAAAACTGTGCGTATAGGTCTTCAAAAACAACCTATACCCACGGTTCTAAAAGAACTGTGGGTATAGTCACTCATATACCGATAGTTTTTCAAAACTATGGGTATAGGTTCCCATCCTATACCTATACCCATAGTTTTGGAAACATTGTGGGAATAGGATAATTTTCTAGTAGTGTGACACTATTCATTTAATTTAGTGTTAAAATAAAACAATAAAAAAGGGGAATTATAATATAGTTACTTCAAACATCCCTAATATTTCAAATAGATATATAAAATTCATATGTCACATCAATTCACTCAAACTTTATCACTTTTAATATATTTCAAATAATTTATTATGTTGTTTTATTAAATAGAGAAATATTGCAGAGGTGTTTCATAAGCAATTAACGCCATCATAAATTACTATAAATTAAAAAATTAACATTAAAATAATTTTATTATTCCAAAAACAAATACTTATAGTTGATTATATATTAATTTTTTCCCAATGTGGACACATAATATTTGTTACAAACAAATAGAGTGAAATTTATAACTTTCATTGATTTAAATAATATATAATTCATTTTCAAGGAAAATTGTCATTTAAAAAACACCATTTAGAATTTAGGGTGTTAATTGTATAACTGAATTCATACAATAGTAATTAGGTTGAACAATTATGGCTTGATCACATATTTTTAATCCAGATTAACCCAATATACCTTTGAACGAGGTGATAATTTTTACCATAGTTACTATTCATATTTTCCAAAACAAAAAAGGACCCAATTTAAAAAAAATTAACCTCGTGATTATAGATATATAATTAATTTATATAACTCGGTACCTTTCAATTGAAGAAATTCATTTTAATGTATGTGTGCAATATGCGACAAAATCTTTTTTTTGGAAAAAATTACATTTTCAAACATACAATTGGATGTATTCATATCATTTTACTAAAAAATATTTTTTAATGTTTAAAATATTTGATAAATTAAAGAACAGATACATTTTATTAAATTAATTAACTAATAATTATTAATTTTAATTATTATTAATAATACATAATACATATGAAAATATTTTTTTAGAAAAATATCATCTCATTTATTTTTAAATAAATTTTTATTTTAAATTATAATACATTGATAAATAATGAATTAATTTTATAAATTGGTTGAATATATATTTTTTATAATTTATTTATTACTATTTATATCCACCAATCCGATAACTAGTTAATAACAAACACATAATATATTTAATAATGTTATTTACTTCATCTAAACTTGAAGTTGTGTCTAATGAAAGCTATAAAAGAAATTAAATTATTAAAAGAGATGTATTTCCTAAAAGTATCTTGGTTTTATATTCTGGGGTTCATGGTTTAGGGTAAACCATGTGGTACCCGGATGCTGGATAAACCGTTAGTTCATTTTTTAAAGAGTCTTGTTAGCTCGCACGATGGGCTCGCAGTTATGCTCAATCCATGAAATATTTTATAAAAAAAACTATTATAGTTATTGAGGGGATAATAATCCACCCACATGGTTGAATAATGGTTTCGAAAATTATTCTACAAAACCTTATGTGGTATAGGGTTTGAGGTAGGTCCAAATGCAATGCTGGCACTTAGTTTCACAGTGTTCCTTCTAGTGGTAATTAAACCACAATCATCTGTTATTTATGAAGAGAATTAAAATTTTAATTGATTTAGTGGATTCATTGATTGTACTATTACGATCTATGAAATTATTAATTTATCATGTTGTATATATTTGTCTAATGGTTCGATTAACCATAATAATGATTAATACATAATAAAAGAATAAATATTTGTTTTGATTTTAGAAATCATATATGTTTCCACCATGGTAACAGTGTTCCTATTATTTTACTAGGTAGTGTGCTATCTATGGTTATAATATGGTTATAATGTTTGTTTCATCTTGGTTTTAAAATGATTTTATGTTTAAAATCGTTAAAAAACAAACATACATTACTATTTGTGAGCAAAATAATTAAAGAGGCATATAAACCAAAAAAATTCTTCTTATCCTCCTCCAATGGCCCAAAGGTTTTCAAGTTTTTTATTATAATAATACCCCCTCTTAAGGGAATAAGGGGGAACCCTAAAAAATTCATGGACATAAATTAAAAACAAGACCCGGAGATTAAAAGCATATTAAAACATAGAACTTCCCCTCCCCAGCATTTGATCATGATGAAGCTCTTCATTATTGCATGGTTGATCATCAAGAGTGTCATATGTCATAGCACAGGTCTGAACCGATGGCTAATTCCATACCCTCTCAAACACAGAATTCCGAAAAGCACTACACAGATGAACCTCCAGCTCAAACTCCTCTTTGGGGCCTAATCTATGTGATCAAGTCCAGTCAAAATGGATCATCAACAACAGCATAAAAAAATAAATCAAAACACCAAAATTCACTGTCACAACCCTACTATCGTTCATTACAAAAATCCTAAAATTCAAGATTCAAACATTCAAAACATCATCATCCTTCCTGATACTATCTTCTCCATCAAGAAACCAGTACCTTCCTACCTCACGTCACACACCAGATTTCCAGAGAGCTCCACTGGGGACCGCTGACGCTGTCAAAAAAAATTCATCAGCTATAGAGATTCTCCACTGACCGCACTGGCATCCTCCTCCACTGATTTCATCTCCCTAAACTTTTTGGAAAACCCTACCACTCACCCAAATATAACCCAAAACCTTCGTTGAAACCAACATACTCAACCAACCTAGAAGGGGAGTGGATCTAGAAGCCAAAGCCAAGTGAGATCGATAGAACCTCCACAGAAAAAACCAGTAGAACCTAGTGAGTATAAAACCGAAAACCAAGCATAAAAACAAATATAAAAATCCATCACCACCAAGATTATGTTGATACACATAGTGTGTTTATCGGATGTATAGTACTTAGTAATGGTACTTAGGTGTATTATAAATGATATATTCTTATAATAATATTATGTTGATACCCATAGTGTGTTTTTTAGATATGTTATATATTATATGTTTGGTGATTTAAAATGATACCCGACCCTTGTAGGTAGGGAGACGAACACCCATTGGACTCTGAAATGGTGTTTTCTACAAAATCCATGTTAGATATGAATGAATGTATGACTCCCTCTATTTCTCTTATCTCTTATTCAAATAGTATTATGTGTTGGTATGAACAAGGGTTAACTTTCCCATATATGTGTGTACATGGAAATAATGGATTGTGGTTATTTGAAACATTTCTATATTAGTATATAGTATCTTATGGATTATTATAGGTATTTCATATATGGGTTGTGATTGAGTAAGGTATAATACATTACATATGGGCTATGGTGTCTCTTGGAACCTACTCAGTTACTATCTGAGAGATGTGGAATTTTATGATGAGATGATGTGGTACACTGAGATGAATATTGTGATACTTTAGCACATGTTTCTTCAAGGTTTATTATGTTTAGAGTGATATGGAATAAGATATGAAATGTTGATTCAAAGTATAAAACTAGTGGATAAGTGATAATGGGGTACCTTATTTTGATATTATATTATACATTCACTTTTATATGATACTTGGTGAGTGTTATCCATGGTGATGATAAAAATACAGTAAACCTTTCTAGTTTAATAGTTGGATTCTCTTATTTTTCACTAACATATTTTATGGTTTCATTATCTTATTCATTAGTGAATCTCAGTAGGATCCTACTTAGTATAAATTATATATAAACTTTACATTTGAATATTTTTTTTATGTTTTCAGTACTTGGTTGGTGATCGTGCATGAAATTACTAGCTCGTGGAGTTATTCAAGGGTTATTTTGGATTCAAGGTCATTATCGAGGTTATCTTTTAGGTAATTGAATTTTTATTTATGGTTGTTCATTTTTATTCCTATTCATTCATGTATTGGGATCTCTATATAATATTGTTATGAGTAGGATTTGTTGGGTGTTTCTATCTTATCTCTCGTATCTCAACCTCAGAGGGTAGTGTCTCCCATTTGTTTGTATGTTATACCATCATTTCTTATTTCTAACCCAAGGAAAATTTGATATAGGATTTAGGTAACATTTTCTCAATTCTCTCATTGTTGGATGAGGAGGAGTACCCTTCCGGGAGGGGGTCATGATAATGTTGTATCAATGGTTCAGTATAAGAGATTGGATTGAGTTTGGGGTTATGTACTGGTGAATATTATATGGGTTTTTTGGTAAACATTTTCATTTGAGTTTACAATGTGATGTAAAAAATAGATACTATCAATGATATTGGTATTTACGGTTCCATGTGATATATCGCATGAGACATAAATTTTTATGATCTTATTAAGTGAAGTTATACTGGTTGTTGGGTACAGACCTAGAAAAGGATCATGAATCATTTTTTTCAGATATGTGTGGAATGTGTAGACATTTGTTTTATGTTAAATATTTTCTAAATTAATATTAAATATTATGTATTCTATTTTTATGAGTCTTAAATAGTTTTCTCTTTTGTAGGTATGGCTCGAGGATGACATCCTCATCAGGTTCGTACTGAGGTGGTTAAGCAGGATGTGCTATAAGATAAATATACATTTTAAGTTGATAATTAATAAACATGGATGAGAACACTATTAGAGTTTTAGTGACAAATTATATATAAGTATGATGGATCCATTTTAGATTCAGTGCAAGAGGATTAGTTAGAGGAGGGGGAGATATCCTTCAGTTCAATCTATGCTTGAAAAAACAACAAGGATTCATAAGTAGTATCGATGCTACATGGAGAATCTATGAAGTGGTGATTCTTGTTCCACAAGGATCATGAAGAGTTAATAGTATTGTAGTAAAAGTTTAGAGAAAATCTTTTATTTTACTTTCATTCTTTGACCATGAAGGTAGCCAGTCACTAGGAACTTCTTACCCTTTAACATAGGAGTTATAGTTTGCAGTAGTTTGGGATCAATTTTAAAACCCTAATTTTTTTTTCTTTGGACTTATTTCTAGATGTGGATTACATTTAAATATATTTAAGGAGACTTTATATCTTGATATCAAGAACTAGGTCACCCCATTTTTTGTTGTTGACATATCTCATGTTGTTAGTGAGAGTAGAGTTCATCGAGAAGTTATTGTCTAGAAATTAATCTTCATCATAATGGGCCTTGAGGATTCCATGTGTAGTAGATATATGGTTTGGATTTCCATTTTTCCTACATGAAAGAAATTTCAGATTGATAGGGTTTTGTCCCAACCCTCATCATCTCGTTTCTCTTGGTGTAGAGGTACTCAGGACCCTACCATGGGATTAGATGAATGTTTTTTGTGTGGAGGATGAAGTCATTAATGGAAATATTTCCTGAAATTTCAAACCATGAAGTGCATATAAGGATTTCTAATTTAGGTTACATTATTTTGGTTTCTTCATATGAGGTGTAAATATCAGGGTGCTCCCTCTTTAGACCACAATATGGGATATGAGGTAAGAAAAGGAAAGCTCTGAGATTATCCTCATCAATAATGATAATAATGTGGATATGGACGTGGTCTTAATCAAGCATAGAGAGGTCATATAATAGGTGTTGGTCATATATATGCTCTATAGTTTCGAACACCAAGAGATCCAGACACAGTTTGAGTTATAGTTTTATAATCTTCCACACTAATGCATGATTTTTTTGATTTAGGAGCTTCATAATCCTTATATAACTTTCCCAATAATTTTATTTTGGGCTTCAGGTGGGGATGATTCTAGTACCCTTGGGATTGACTATGACAATTTTTGGTTGACTTTATGTATGCGAAGTAAGTGGATATATTGAGATAGTATCAGGAAATCAACGCTCAAGGGGACACATTCTATATTTATGGATATAGTCATATGACACCATCCTTGGTATAAACTGGTTGTATTTATTATAGGATATTGTGGACTTATTTTTGTTGTAGATCACAATATATGATATTGATGAAAAGTTTTTCATGTTCCTTGGTGAGTGATACCCTCATATGGGTCATATTCATGCTCTTTCATTGACTTACTTGATGTATGGGTTGATGTTTATTTCATTGAATGTTCAACTGATGGTGTTTCCTAGGATTGTGAAAGATTATCCTGATGAAATTCCTAAAAAGTTTATAATGTTACCCCCTCAAATAGTAGATCTATTTTAGGATATATCTTTATCAAGGATCTCCTATGATCTAAATGTCTAGATATGTGATGAAACCTTCTATGTTATGAGATATGTGAGTATAGAATGATGATATTTTGTAGTGAGGATTTTTTTCAGATGAGTACCTCACTAGGGTATACACCATTTATATTTGTAAAGAAGGCTAGTGGCTGTTTTAATCTCAGTATCAATTACTATCACTTAAATTAGGTGATAGTGAAGAACCACTATCCACTTCCAAGGACTGATGATTTATTCTATCAACTGAATAGTGTTATTTGGTTATTCAAGAACGATATGTGATCCGGATATCATGAGATGTGGTTGAAGGATGATGATATGTTAAAGATTGATTTCCAATAACATTATTGGATTTATGAGCTCATTGTGATGTAATTAGATGTGAAAAAAACTCTATATATTTTCATGAGAATGATGGACACAATGTTCGAAGAGTTCTTAGATTTATTCATGGTGGTTTTCATCGATGGCATCCTTGTGTACACTACATCTAAGGAAGATCACATAGAGAATAATCATTTCATTTGGTTATTTCTTCTTTGTAGAAAACTATTTGGGAAGATATCAAATTACAATTTTGGGATCTTAAATTTCAATCCATAGGGAATATCATTTCCCAGCCTGGAGTAGTTATAAATACTTCAAAGAATGAAGTAGTCATTTATTAGTAATCCTCCGTGATTATTTCTGAAGTGCGAGGTTTCCTTGATCTTGTAGGATGTTATAGTATGTTCATTGCCAATTTATCTCAATTTATGACTCATATAAAATCCTTAAACATAAATATTATGTATTATTTGGATTTACCTTTTTTAGAAAAATTTCGATTTCCTGAAGAGAAATTTTCTCAGTCCTCAAGTTTGTCATTTTTTAAAATAAGGATTTCAGTTTGACATTTCCTGGTAAATTTTAGTCTTGTATTAGGAAATGTATTGATTTAATATAGACAAGTTATTTCTTATGGGTCCCAGTAGTTACATCCCCATGCTAATTACTATACCACCCATGATCTCAAGTTAGAAATTGTTGTTTTTTCCTTGAAGTTTAGCGACATTACCTCATTAATGATCATTTTCTAGTTTTTACTAGTCACAAGAGACCAAGGTATCTATTCTCACAACATGACCTAAACTTGTAAATATTATGGTGGATCGAATTCATATAGGATAATGAATTCAATATTCTATATACACCAGGAAGGGGTAAAGTTGTAGTTAAGGTTTCAAGCTAGAGGTCACATAGTGATTCTAAGTGTGAATTTAGATATTTTTTGAGAATTATGTAAAAACTCTCCACCATGCATCTTGATTTGGGAGATGTTTTTTGTAAAAGGATTTCTTTTCTAGATGATGGCCCAGTGAACTTTATTACACTAAGTAGAGGAACCCTATCTAGGGGTTTCTATGGTGGATATATGGAGTGACCGATTTGTATGTGTTGATTCCTATAATAGTTGGTTTGAGGATGAATAGTACTAGGTGTTGTCCTTAGGGAGGCTTCTCATTCCATTAGTGATGTGTTAGGGGGTTCTCTTCATGTTCCATCGCTCACCATTGTCAGTACTATAATGAACCAACTTTTTCTTATATGAATATTAAATTATTTTTAGGATTAAAAACATGAAAGTAATACATTAAAGAATCGAAAAGTTTAGTATCCTAGGAAAATTAGGATAATATATCAATTGTAAATAATAAAAAATTTAAACTACTTAAATCCTTCTTTGGGATGTATCAACCTGAAGGCCACTAAATGGGTGCCCCAATCCGGTGGGCCACGTGGCCTCAAGCATGCCTCTGTTTATACTAGTGGCTGCCGAATAGCAGTGAGGGCCTAGGGTGTGTCCAAGTAGAGACTATACCCTCATGTTATAGTATATCACAGTGAATATAATGAAAATAGATGGATAAAATTTAATTAAATCATTATAAAAAAAATACTCAAACTAGCATTAGAAGATTAATATAAAAATCAATCAATAATAAACAAATAAAAAGATTAATTATATCATATACAAAATATGATGATGTCATTTCGTTTCACTATGAAACTGGAAAATATGTATACAGGGAAGCAGGAAATATATTCTATACAAAATAATTTAAAAGAATCAAAAAAATTTCCAGCATCCTGAGCATCGTCCTGGTCATTTGTATCCAAGTTCCATCCTAGTAAAGCAATATAGATCATGTTTCCAAATTAGGATGCATTCCCTTATCAAAACTACATTACATATAATCTTCTTGGGTTAAAATGGGGGCCCAAATAGGGTGTGAGTTAAATATATGTATCCACCACCATGGAATCTATACAATCTTGTCTTTAAATATAAACAGATAGTATATAGGTATATACAAGTGGATATATATTGGGAAAAAATCCCTCAAGGTAACATTGCAGCATTTTTGGGTTTTTGTTGTTGTTGACAATGAAAGATTTGATGATGAATTGAGAATATGGGCTTCTTTATGTGGATTTCATGAAGATGTGAAGAATGTTGATGGTGTTCTTCATGATTATGATGAGTTTCATGAATAGAAACGGTGAAGAGCATTGCGGTGCAGCTTTGTGACAGTGGTGCAAAGGAATTGATGGAATGCTTTGCGATTATGATGAGCTCCATGTTCTGAAAATTTCCGTTGTGCTTTGTGATATATATTGAATTTTGGTGGGGATTTTAGAGCTTTGAGAATTTAGATGACGTGGTGCTGACTTTGCATAGAAGGTTGTAGAGTCAGTGGAATCTCTTATAAATAAGCCTCAACCCCCTCAAAAGAAGTAGAGAGTTTTAAAAGAAAAAATTTGTTGCTCTAAAATCGTGAAGGAGGTTCAGGGAGGAAGTGTGCTTTTCGAAAAAGGAGCTTCACGGTGGCTAATCTAGCACTGTGAAAGTGGTGTGTTCCTCATTGGCTAAGTGAGCTTCATGAAGGAAGTCTCTTTGTGACGTCTTGAGCTCGGCGATGACCTAATCTTTGGAAAGGTTTGAGATCTACGAAGGCTTAAGATCAGTGAAGTAGTGTGCTCTATGAAGCAGTGAGCTCTGCAAAGGTGTGTGCTTTGCAAAGAGGTAGGGACTTCGTGAAGTCTTGTTTGCGATTTGCGAAATTGGGAGCTTCTTGAAGTAGGGATCTTTTCAAGAGTATTTCCCAAGGTTGTTTCCCAGTGATCAGTGGAAAAGAGCTATTCATCAGTGGATGAAAATTGACTTCAACAGAGAATCTACATATAGTGAAGGATGCACTCATTAGAGATAATGAAAGGATATACAAGTCCATAAATTGTGAGTGGATCTTATTCAAAGTAGTGAGAAAAGAAAGAGGAAGAAAGCGATCCTTTCTACCAATATTGACCCCGAGAGAGAGAAACTTGGAGTGACCCTTGAGAAAGAAATGAGCTGACCCTAAACATTATAAAGGTAGTGATCCTGGATATAGAAGTGATCTAGCCCGAACATTATTAGCAGTGAACTTTAATGTATTTGGTACATCGGAACATTGTCGTTGTATGCTCCTTGGACATAACCCAGTGAGGGTGAACCAAGTAAAAATCTTTGTGTCTGCCTGTTTTCATTCCTACATCGCATTAAAAGCATCATCGTCATTAGATGAATAAGGGATGTATAAGTTCAATAGTAACACATAAATGAAAACAAATTTACCCTTATAATTTTGAGGCCAAGATCTAGTGGGGCAGGAAGAATTTTGAAATATAATATCTATACACTGATTCACCCCACCCCACCCCACCCCCTCAAGGTATTTGGGCCCATTTTTGTTTCTAACAAAATAAATGCCAAAAATAATAACTCATACCTAATTCATCATCATTTTTTAATGTCTTAGAACAAGATATCATTTAATTAATTCAATTATGTTCAGTATTTATAGAATAGTCATGTGAGATGTAAAATGAACTGAAAATGTATCATGAAAATTGTAAAAATAGTATCCAATGTATAACCAAGGAATCCTTGAACTCATGGGGTCAACCAAATTATTATAGTAACTCATGCAGTCTTGCAGTAAAGGGGTCTGAGTGTAATCTAAGGGGAATCATCCAATATATTTAATTTTAAATGATTCTAACCAAGTCCAAGATATCATTGTTATTACCCCCTCCCTCCAAATATTTCTAAATGAAGGGAGATAGATAACGACCCCCGAGTCCCTCCTCTAATAGACCCTGGGATGGCGACTAGCATGGAGGGTATAAAAATATCATATATGGGAGGAATTACCATGTATATTATAAATAGGATTAGGATATAAGACATATCATCCACAAAAAATATCAAGACACAATATAAAATGAAATCCAAAAACCATCCCACAAGAATGTATAAATAGAACTGATATAGATATAATAAATTCTCTAAAGTAAATTCCCAAATTAAGCTAAAGAATTGAGACATCATCTATCCAAAGGTCAGAGCTAGTAATACCCAACACAATCAACATAATCCTAATAGAAACCAAAAATATAGTTTTATATACATAGGGAGATCATACAAGTATACTTAGTAGAAAAAACTCAATTCTCTCAAAAACATGTGAAAGAAGAATACTAATACACCTATGAGAAAATAGTAGAACCAAACAACAGTTATCAAGGTATACTAACCATACCAACCTCGCTAAGGCACGCTAACCAAATAACACTAAGAAAGTGTGTCTTTCTCACACCCAACATCATATGTCATGTCGCTCCCATCTCTTTTATATACCACACTGCACCACAAGTATGGTCGCAATACACCATTCCCGTAGACACCTGGGATCATTGCCCCGCAAGTATGACCACAACACTTCTCACCTGAAAACACCTGGGCCACAACAAAACCTCCTCTATAACCAAAGTGATAGGGTATCGTGAACATGTAGGACATAAAACTTGTGTCATCCTCCTACCATGGAATACCCCCACTAGAATATTCCCCACAAGCTTGGTCATTTCTCTCCCCAAAACATATGGGTCGTCACATCTCACCCACAAACACTAGGGATATCACATATCTTCTGAAGACACTTGGGCCATCACCACCAGCATATAATTCATAAAAAAACCTATGGACATCATAGACTCTGCAATACATACCTCTCCTGGAAGAGAGAGTAGGAAATAGAGGGCCCCCATCCATCTTTACTCCTCACCTTATGTTGATAAAAACACCCCCCCCCCCACATGACTATGTCGGTGTCGGCACATAGTACTCGATGTGGGTGGAGTGAATATAGAAATCACAAGAATTATCAAGTATATATATATAATATAAAACAATCAAGACCAAGATATGGGTTCAAAAATAGACAAACCAACTCATAACACCATAACTTTTTCTGGAACCTATAAATAAATAACACCACACATCAAGCCACAATCCCAACTTCACATTTCTATCAAATTTCATTTTATCACCCCTTTCATTTCATTATTTATCATCATCCAATTTTAGCCACAAATACACCATTTAATTATATATTAACCATTTCGAATTCATTAACCACTACAACCCAATCCTTCTAAACATTATTGAACAATTATTTATTTATTCCATCACTACACTGGAATCCAAGAAAAAGAAACCACCACCCCGCTTCCCTAAAAGCACGGCCAAAAAAACTACCTCCCTACCACCCTAAAAGCACAACCAAACAAACTACCTCTACTTGTAACGCCCCGACCCTAGTTACCCAGAGTCGGTGCATTATTACATTACATTGGAATGATCACAAGAAAGATCAAATCTTGAAAGACCGATTGGTTTAGTAGCCTTGGAAAAACTAGATATATTCATAAGTCTTACATTACATCATAAAATTAAAAACTACTACAACAACATATTGTCTCCATAATCCACACTCATAACCCCACATAATATCCCTGAAGGTCATTCATAATTTACTTCTTCACTTCCTGGGAAAAATAATACATAGAAAAGGGGTGAGCTCAAATGCCCAGTAAGGATAACAATATAGCGGAAACTTTCATAAATAAGAATAAACATTTAAGGCAATGTATAACTAAAACAAAAGCCTTTCAAACTTGAACATTCAACATATTATGGAATAAATAAAATGAAATAATTCCATTTACTTATTCACATGGATATTCTACTAATCGAATAATCACATGAAAAATCAATAACCACTTTCATAATGATGGAATGCATAATTCCAGACTATCATAACCACATATCCAAGGCCTCGTGCCAAGACTACAAATAAGATTTTTTCAAGGCCTTGTTCCAAGACACTAGTTTGTCTCATGAGACCTACCGATGCATCGAGGAGCTATAGCGGGCTCCACCCGTCACATATTAAATCCAATGCATTCCCATATGAAAAGGTTTAAACATAACATAAACATTCGTATCAAAACTAGCATACAAAATGTCAATACTTTCACCATAAACCATGAATGGTATAAAAATAGAACATCCACAGTAAAACAAATCACAAAACCTTAAATATAATATAGAAGTTTTGTATCATAACAAATCAACTTTAAATAAGCGTAAAATCCATCAAAGGATGTTGACATAGATGAAATCAAAATTCTTTTTAAAGAAATATCTCTTTTTATTTTGAAATAATTTAAGATCCATATAAAATAAAACATTTTCTTTGAAAATATTCTTATAAGCTTGTAAGGGAAGATTCGACGATTTTATAACGGCGGAAAATAATCGCACCCGCCGTATAAGTTAAAAAAACATTCTTACCTTAATTCTGTCGAAAAGGATAAAAAGTACCTTGTTTGGAAAGCGACGGAAATATTCATTTATAAACCACTTATAAAAAGTCAAATACGGGTATAAATGACTTTAACCCATATTCTTGTAAATAGTAAAAATGTTTTGAAATACATTTTGAAGAAACATGGATGTGGATGATAAAGAGATCCCAGTAGATAATTGCGTATAAACAACCTCAGATAATGAAGAGATTGTGAAATAAACACTTACCTTGTACTTTTCCTTGGATGGGGTAGGTTAACCTCTTGTATAATGGTGAAATAATTGTTATTAAATTATACAAGAATCATATATATTAATATGATATCATATATGATCTTTTAATATTGATTTGATAATAATATCTTAGTATTATCATTGTTTCGGGTGTTAACTTACTTGTTTTCTTTTATATGTTTTGTTACGTAAGACATGTTTGTAATAGATAGGTTGTATATTATTCATATATATAATGATATCAAGTCCTTAAAAATCATTTTTAAATCATCAAATGATAATTATACTTTAATGGATACGATGGAGAATGAATCTCATCGTGTTCATGGAGACGGTAGTCCGTACGTACGCACGAGCGACAATATCATTATTTTGATAATAAAATAATATATAAATGGTTGTTATATCATATATACAGAATAATTAACATTTTTTATTTATTATTTACTTTATTTACATATCATTATTATACCCATCCAAATAATAATATATTGAATAACAATTACACCACGACGTGGAGACGGTAAGCCGTACGTACGCATGT
The DNA here is from genome assembly GCA_963277665.1 of Viscum album. Classification (NCBI taxonomy): domain Eukaryota; kingdom Viridiplantae; phylum Streptophyta; class Magnoliopsida; order Santalales; family Viscaceae; genus Viscum; species Viscum album. The sequence continues at coordinate 672,183,435 of OY728126.1, forward strand.
ATGGTGACATGTTATTCAAAGGGTGGATAGAATACTGAATATGGTTGTACCATATTTCTAATAACATCATTGTATATGTGAGATACTGGAGTTATTATTTTAGAATGGTAAGAACAATGAAAGAATAAGTGGAAGAAGAAAGGAACTTGAAAAGGGGTGGTGAAGACATTACCTCTTCTTCGGGTTCTTCTTTTTGATTTGATCAAAAGGGCTCCTTAGGTTGGCTTTCTGATCAAACTAATGCCTCTAGGTTGTATTGGGGGAAGTTGGGAGAGTATTTGGGCAGAGTTTGGCCGAACCAAAACGCTTTTAAGGTGTGAAGAAATGAGAAGGAGGAGTTCCCTTTTATAAGAGGTGTGAGGGGCACCTTTGGAAAAGCTAGAAATATTAATTTATAATAAATTCATATTAGGTTTCTAATGGCTCAAAAGTTGATTATTCAAAGGTTAAGGTGGGGATAGGTCGAAAACCACTCAACCAATATAATTTAGATAGGTTTGGGTACTTATATTAACCTTATCTTTAAGTATTAACTCTAAGTTAATTAGTTTCACTTTTACAATGTCTCTTTGTATTTTTATATAATATGGTTAATAAACTTAATATATACATCCAAGAGACCCCCAAGTGGTCCCTTAATGATGAACCTATCATTATATATGTCTCTTGGCCGATCCTTATATTTTTAGGAATTTAATATCAATTAATAATATAATATTTGTTTTAAGAACTCTTTTATGTCAATTTTGACACTATTCAATAGTTGATTTTTGTGAAACTCATAACATATTGATTACTTCGAAAAAGGTCAATTAAATCAATCCTAATATATCATATTATCCGATAAAATTAGTTTAATTCATTAAAAGTTTCATATTATATATATTTGGGTATTTATAATATCAATTATTTTAATTTTTCACTATTATAGTAATTAATTCATCATCACTGTGTCATAAATAAATTAAATTATTTAATGTCTAAAAATTATAAATAAACTATCAATATGTAGGAAATCGTTTTATCTTTCTAATGAATATTTATAATCTAAAATCCAACATATATAACCTTATGTAAATATTGTTTTTCTAAAAGATATATGCTTGTGTCATTTTTGTATTCATTTTAACTTAATTAAAATAAAGTGTCCTTATCACCTACAAGTGGCACCATGGGGTCCCAAAATCGTCCCAAAGATGCCTATGGTCGAACATGTATCAACCAATAATCCTAGGACACGTTTTAGGGTAATTTAGTATTATTATAATATTATTTTGTAACCCTTATTTACCGGATTTACCCTTAACCATGGTAAATAAAATATTTACCGCAGTAATTATTCAAAATGTCTAAAAATAAAAGTTACCTATTTACACAATTTGAACATCCTGATTCCAAATATGGAATCCATTTTTCTAAATTCAAAACACAGAAGTGGCAGAAATTAATTTAAAATTAATTCCCGCTGTCAAAACAAAATGCGTGTTTTTAAGAGCTAATAACTATCAAAAGATTAACACTTGTTTATGTTCGGTTTAATTGTAAAATTATGTACAATGACCAAAATTATATTAAATGGTAAAAATATATTATAAATATACTTTAAAACCACTCAAATTCATAATTTATCACTATTAATTATTTTGATTAAAAAAGTTGTTTTTAATTAAAATTTAGTAATTTTCACTATTCATCAAAATATTAAAGTTATCCGAAAAGTACCAAAATTTCACCTTAGGCTAAATTCGATATTCCAAATCCAAAAATGAAGTCCATTTTGAAATATAAAATATATATAATTTCAAAAATTAGGCATTACTATTCATAACGGCTAGTTTGATTGGTTATGGTGTGTTAGAACTCGGTGTTGCGTACAACACACGCTATCACATTATTCAAAGAGAAGCGTACCGTAGAAGATTGGGGTGTTACATTCTCCCCTCCTTCAAATAATTTCGTCCTCGAAATTTCTAGAATACTTATCACATGAAAAGACTCAGGTGGTTCTTCATCATAAGTTCCTCGGGTTCCCACGTTGCCTCTTCCATCTTATGGTTTCTCCACAAAACATTTACCAGACGCGTCATCCGGTTTCTCAGTACTTGTTCTCTCATATCAAGAATCTTGGCGGGCTCTTCGCAATAAGACAGATCAGGTTCCAGTTCTAATTCCTCATAGGTGAGTACATGCGTTGGGTCAGGCATGTATTTCCTCAACAGAGATACGTGGAACACATCGTGAACTTTAGAGAGACTCGGCGGCATTGCCAATCGGTAAGGTACGACCCCAATTCGTTCTAGAATTTCAAAAGGTCTGATATACCTGGGACTCAATTTACCTTTCTTACCAAAACGTATGACTCCCTTCCATGGAGATACCTTCAAGAAAACATGATCACCGACTTGAGATTCCAAATCTTTCCTTCGATTATCGGCATAGCTCTTCTGCCTACTTTGAGCTGCTTTGATGTGATTTTGGATTACCTTCACCTTTTCCACCGTTTCCTCCACCAGTTATGGGCCTATAAGTTTTCTTTCACCAACATCATCCCAACAGGTTGGTGTTCGACATCTCTTTCCATATAACGCTTCATATGGTGCCATCTGAATACTCGAATGGAAGCTATTGTTATAGGAAAATTCTACCAGAGGTAAATATTGATCCCACATACCCTGAAAGTCAAGTGAGAAAGATCTCAACATGTCTTATAAGGTTTGAATAGTTCGTTCTGATTGTCCGTCTGTCTGAGGATGGTAAGCAGTGATCAAATGAAGTTCAGTATCCAAGGATTTCTGAATAATTTTCTAAAATCTTGAAGTAAAACGGGGATCATGATCAGAAACAATCGATAGGGGTACTCTATGAAGTCTCACAACATCATTAATATATAGTCTTGCTAGATGTTCCAGGGGTAGATCTTCTCGTATAGAAAGAAAATGTGCTGACTTGGTAAGACGATCAACAATAACCCATATTGCATCGTTCCTTCTAGGAGTCTTTGGTAGCCCCATGACAAAGTCCATCGTAATATTGTCCCATTTCCACTCCGGTATGGGAAGAGGTTGCATGACTCCTCCAGGCTGTTGCCTTCCAGCTTTCACTTGTTGACAAACCATATATCTTGACACAAAATAAGCAATCTCCCTTTTCATGTTGTCCCACCAAAAATGTTCCTTCAAATCTCTATACATTTTGGTGCTCCCAGGGTGTATAGAGAAATTGGAACTATGAGCATCATCCAACAATTCCCTTTTTAGATCAGGTATATCGGGAACACAAAGTCTCTTCCCAAATTTCAAAATTCCATCTTCATACACAAAGTCTCTCAGTCTCCCATCATTCACAGCTTTAATCTTCTTTTGAAATTCTTCATCATCGGTCTGAGTACTATTAATCCTTTCTAGTAAAGATAGTTTGGAAACCATTTGAAAAAGAATTGATGTTTCGCCTTCCCTGGTTATTCCCATGTACATCTTCACTAGATCCATGAAAATTGGATCCCTTTCAATTCTCATATTGTTCAAAACTCCATGGTCTTTTCTACTCAAAGCATCTTCCATCTTGTTTTCTTTCCCCGGGTGGTAGTGTATCGTGCAATCATAATCCTTAAGTAATTCAAGCCATCTCCTTTGCCTCATGATGAGTTCTTTTTGTGAGAAAATATAATTCAAACTCTTGTGATCAGTATAAATCTCACATTTTTCACCATAGAGGTAGTGCCTCCATATCTTCAAAGCAAAGACCACAGCTGCTAAATCGAGATCATGAGTAGGATAGTTTTGTTCATGAATTTTCAACTGTCGTGATGCATGGGCAATAACTCTATCATTCTGCATAAGGACACAACCAAGTCCTTTCTTCGATGCAACACTATAAATAACGAACCCATCATTCCCCGATGGTAGAGTCAATATAGGAGCATTGACTAATCTTCTCTTCATTTCTTCGAAACATTCTTCACACTCTTTTGTCGAAACAAATTTAAACCCTTTACGTGTGAGCTTTGTTAATGGGTTAGCCAATCGGGCAAAATTCTGGACGAAATGTCGATAATAACCTGCCAAACCAATAAAACTACATACCTCAGTTATACTCGTAGGTGCTGGACATTCTTGGATTGCCTTGGTCTTAGAAGGATCAACAGAGATTCCATCTTTAGAGACAATATGGCCAATAAAGGAAATCTCATGAAGCCAGAATTCACACTTGCTAAACTTCCCATATAATTCATGTCTTCTCAGAGTCTTCAAGATAATGCGCAAGTGATTTTCATGATCTTCGTAGCTTTTAGAGTATACCAAGATATAATCAATAAATACCACCACAAATTCATCGAGATACTCCTTGAAAACTCTATTCATCAGATCCATGAATACAGAGGGTGCATTAGTCAATCCAAAAGGCATTACAGTAAACTCGTAATGCCCGTACCTGGTTCGAAATGTTGTCTTCGGAATGTCTTACTTCTTTACACACAACTGATGGTATCCAGATCGAAGGTCAATCTTTGAAAAGTATTGAGCTCCATGCAGTTGGTCAAATAAATCATCAATACGAGGTAGGGGATACTTGTTCTTTATCGTTATAGCATTGATCTCCCTTTAGTCGATACATAACCTCATAGATCCATCTTTCTTTTTAACAAAAAGAACAGGGGCTCCCCATGGGGAAACACTAGGATGAATAAATCCTTTATTACTCAATTCCTCTAGTTGTTTCTTTAGTTCGACTAACTCTACAGTGGCCATTCTATAAGGGGTCTTCGATATAGGCCTTGATCCGGGAATCAAATCAATGGAAAACTCAACTTCCCGTTCTAGAGGATGTCCAGGTAAATATTCCGGAAATACATCTACAAATTCTTTCACAATAGGTACATCCTCTATTTGAACATTACTTTCCTCACCCACAGTTATTTCATTCTCTTCCTCCCCAATAATTGAATTTAGTTGAGCTATTGAGGGTGGCTCTAAATAAGAATTAGGTGGTGACGATTCTGCTCTAAAGATAAGGTGTTCTTTATCATTATCATCATGAATCGTAACCTCTTTCTTCTTACAATAAATCTTCGCATCATAGTCCGAAATCCAGTCCATACCGAGGATTATATCAAACTCAATCATAGGTATGATGATGAGATCAGCAGATAAAGAACATTTATGTGCTCTAATGGGGAATGATTCACAAAACTTTGTTGCAATGATACTTCCCTTAGGAGTTTTAACTGACAAAACCCTTATTAAATCAAATTGGAAATATCTAATTTTCTTAGCAAACTAGGAAGATATGAAACAACGTGATGATCCAGAATCAAATAATGCATTTTCTAAACTTGAGGAAACCATTAAATTACTTGCCACCACGTCTTTCGGCGCTTCTACCTCAGCAGTAGTGATAGCATAAGCCTGGCCTTGATCCCTTGGCCTTTTCTGAGGTAAGTTCTCATGACACATAGGAAATTCATTTGCATAATGCCCCATCTCCCTGCAATTATAGCACTAAACGTTGGTGGTTTCCTTCTTCCCTTTGAAATCACGAGCTTGGTGGCCTTTTTCACCACACTTGTAACAGACTCCCATTCCCTTCAAGCAAGTACCGGGGTGTTTCTTCCCACATTTACCACAGGATGGATATTCATCCTTTCCTTTCTTCCCCTTATTTCCATTCCCAGATTTATCAGCAGGCCTCTTCTTCTCTTTCTTTGCTTTAAAGTCATAAGACTTAGAGAATTCCTTTTCGGTCTTGATAGAACATGAGCAATGTCTTCGTATGACGAGAAGGATTGTGAGACTAATCCTCGACGGAGAAATGGTTTTAACCCATAAAAGAAACGATCAATCTTACTTATTTGGTTACGTATATAATCACCAGCATACCTTTCTAACCTTGTAAATTTAGCCTCATACTTTGTGACATTCTCATCCTCCTTCTGTCTCAGACGTAGAAATTGCCTTTCCATATCTTCTCGATCATCGCGAGGAAAGTATTTTTCTAAAAACAGATCTTTGAACTCCCTCCATTCCATATTTGATACTTCATCATCTTCCTTCGTATTTTGAATCAATGAACACCATTGATCAGCATCTCCAGTGAGGCGGTAAACTGCCATGATAACTTTTTCCCTTTCACTGCTCCCCAAAGCCTGAAATATTTTCTCTAGGGAAAATATACATTGCTCAGCTACTAAGGGATTTGTACTCCCATTGAACATTGGTGGTTGTTGCCTCATGAATCGATCTAACATTGATCCTCCACGTTGTAGATTAGGGTGCTCCATACGGGTAAGGTTATTATTCATATCCTGAGTAAGTTTTCCCAGTATGGTGATTAGCTGATCGGCACCAGTTGCATCACCAGCTCCACTATAATTATCTTGATCAGGAGGGAAATCCCTGCATGGAGTGTGTGAATTGATACGGTTTCCATTTCTTCCACTAGGCGCCATTTCTAAACAATGGAATAAACTAGATATGTTTATGAATCAAAATAATTAATCCCATACTTATAAAACACTTAACATAAATTGAACTATTTATAGATATAATTCATAATCATAAGAATGTTTTCTTTGAGGAAGTATATACTCATAAACCCTTCATAATTATTTGTAAAGAAAATGAGAGTTATCCTAAGCATATCCCCCAGGAGTGTCGTAACCAAGAGTGCAGCAAGGCCCGTTGTCGTGCACCAGTTCCCGTTCGAGTCTAGCTCAAAGCGGTGTTTTCGGGTTTTACCCCTAGGTACATCTGTGCCAGAGCCGCCTCTACCTGCTCATATCCAGACATGGATGTATTGCTCGGAAAACTCACAAAATCTCTACAATACAAAAATTCTAGTAAGTTCTTCTATACTAATCCTCAAAGTTCATCTTAGGTCTACGTGCTCTAATCAGAGTTTATCTAAATCTATCTTCCAAGGTTTGTACTAAACTTCCTCTGATACCAACTGTAACGCCCCGACCCTAGTTACCCAGAGTCGGTGCATTATTACATTACATTGGAATGATCACAAGAAAGATCAAATCTCGAAAGACCGATTGGTTTAGTAGCCTTGGAAACACTAGATATATTCATAAGTCTTACATTACATCATAAAATTAAAAACTACTACAACAACATATTGTCTCCATAATCCACACACATAACCCCACATAATATCTCTACAGGTCATTCATAATTTACTTCTTCACTTCCTGGAAAAAATAAAACATATAAAAGGGGTGAGATCAAATGCCCAGTAAGGATAACAATATAGCAGAAACTTTCATAAATAAGAATAAACATTTAAGGCAATGTATAACTAAAACAAATGCCTTTAAAACTTGAACATTCAACATAGTATGGCATAAATAAAATGAAATAATGCCATTTACTTATTCACATGGATATTCTACTAATCGAATAATCACATGCAAAATCAATAACCACTTTCATAATGATGGAATGCATAATGCCAGACTATCATAACCACATAGCCAAGGCCTCGTGCCAAGACTACAAATAAGATTTTGTCAAGGCCTTGTGCCAAGACACTAGTTTGTCTCATGAGACCTACCGATGCATCGAGGAGCTATAGCGGGCTCCACCCGTCACATATTAAGTCCAATGCATTCCCATATGAAAAGGTTTAAACATAACATAAACATTCGTATTAAAACTAGCATACAAAATTTCAATACTTTCACCATAAACCATGAATGGTATAAAAATAGAACATCCACAGTCAAAAAAATCACAAAACCTTCAATATAATATAGAAGTTTTGTATCATAACAAGTCAACTTTAAATAAGCGTAAAATCCATCAAAGGATGTTGACATAGATGAAATCAAAATTCTTTTTAAAGAAATATCTCTTTTTATTTTGAAATCATTTAAGATCCATATAAAATAAAACATTTTCTTTGAAAATATTCTTATAAGATTGTAAGGGATTCTTCGACGATTTTATAACGGAGGAAAATAACCGCACCCGTCGTATAAGTTAAAAAAAACATTCTTACCTTAATTCTCTCGAAAAGGTTAAAAAGTACCTTGTTTGGAAAACGACGGAAAGATTCCTTTATAAACCACTTATAAAAAGTCAAATAAGGGTATAAATGACTTTAAACCATATTCGTGTAAATAGTAAAAATGTTTTGAAATACATTTTGAAGAAACATGGATGTGGATGATAAAGAGATCCCAGTAGATAATTGCATATAAACAACCTCGGATAATGAAGAGATTGTGAAATAAACCATTACCTTGTACTTTTCCTTGGTTGAGGTAGGTTAACCTCCTATATAATGGTTAAATAATTGTTATTAAATTATACAAGAATCATATATATTAATATGATATCATATATGATCTTTTAATATTGATTTGATAATAATATCTTAGTATTATCGTTGTTTCGGGTGTTAACTTACTTGTTTTCTTTTATATGTTTTGTTACGTAAGCCATGTTTGTAATGGATAGGTTGTATATTATTCATATCCATAATGATATCAAGTCCTTAAATATCATTTTTAAATCATCAAATGATAATTATACTTTAATGGATAAGATGGAGAATGAATCTCATCGCGTTCGTGGAGACGGTAGTCCGTACGTACGCACGAGCGACAATATCATTCTTTTGATATTAAAATAATATATAAATGGTTGTTATATCATATATAAAGATTCATTAACATTTTTTATTTATTATTTACATGAGTTACATATCATTATTATACCCATCCAAATAATAATATATTGAATAACAATTACACCACGACGTGGAGACGGTAAGCCGTACGTACGCACGTATGGTGACATGTTATTCAAAGGGATGATAGAATACTGAATATGGTTGTACCATATTTATAATAACATCACAATATATGTGAGATAATGGAGTTATTATTTTATAATGGTAAGAACAAAGAAAGAAGAAGTGGAAGAAGAAATGAACTTGAAAAGGGGTGGTGAAAACATCACCTCTTCTTCGGGTTCTTCCTTTTGATTTGATCAAAAGGGCTCCATAGGTTGGCTTTCTGATCAAACTAAGGCCTCTAGGTTGTATTGGGGGAAGTTGGGAGAGTATTTGCGCAGAGTTTTGACGATCCAAAAGGCTTTTACGGTGTGAATAAATGAGAAGGAGGAGTGCCCTTTTTTAAGAGGGGTGAGGGGCACCTTTGGAAAATCTAGAAATATTAATTTATAATAAATTCATATTCGGTTTCTAATGGCTACAAAGTTGATTATTCAATGGTTAAGGTGGTTATAGGTCGAAAAACACTCAACCAATAGAATTTAGACAGGTTTGGGTACATATATTAACCTTATCTTTAAGTATTAACTCTAAGTTAATTAGTTTCACTTTTACAATGTCTCTTTGTATTTTTATATAATATGGTTAATAAACATACTATATACATACAATAGACCCCCAAGTGGTCCATTAATGTTGAACCTATAATGATATAAGTCTCTCGGCCTAACCTTAGATTTTTAGGAATTTAATATCAATTAATAATATAATATTTGTTTTAAGAACTCTTTTATGTCAATTTTGACACTATTCAATAGTTGATTTTTTTGAAACTCATAACAGATTGATTACTTCGAAAAAAGTAAATTAAATCAATCCTAATATATCATATTATCCTAGAAAATTAGTTTAATTCATTAAAAGTTTCATATTATATTTATTTGGGTATTTATAATATCAATTATTTTAATTTTTCACTATTATAGAAATTAATTCATCATCACTGTGTCATAAATAAATTAAATTATATAATGTCTAAAAATTATAAATGAACTATCACTATGTAGGAAATCTTTTTATATTTCTAATGAATATTTATTATCTAAAATCCAACATATATAACCTTATGTAAATATTGTTTTGCTAAATGATATATGCTTGTGTCATTTTTGTATTCATTTTAACTTAATTAAAATAAAGTGTCCTTATCACCTACAAGTGGCACCATGGGGTCCCAAAATCGACCCAAAGATGCCTATGCTCGAACATGTATCAACCAATAAGGCTAGGACACGTTTTAGGGTAATTTAGTATTATTATAATATTATTTTTAACCCTTATTTACCGGATTTACCCTTAACCATGGTAAATAAAATATTTACCGCAGTAATTATTCAAAATGTCTAAAAATAAAAGTTACCTATTTACACAATTTGAACATCCTGATTCAAAATATGGAATATATTTCTCTAAATTCAAAACACAGAAGTGGCAGAATTTAATTTAAAATTAATTCCCGCTGTCAAAACAAAATGCGTGTTTTTAAGAGATAATAACTATCAAAAGATTGACACTTGTTTATGTTCGGTTTAATTGTAAAATTATGTCCAATGACCAAAATTATATTAAATGGTAAAAATATATTCTAAATATACTTTAAAACCACTCAAATTCATAATTTATCACTATTAATTATTTTGATTAAAAAAGTTGTTTTTAATTAAAATTTAGTAATTTTCACTATTCATCAAAATATTAAAGTTATCCGAAAAGTACCAAAATTTCACCTTAGGATAAATTAGATATTCCAAATCCAAAAATGAAGTCCATTTTTAAATATAAAATATATATAATTTCAAAAATTAGGTATTACTATTCATAACGGCTAGTTTGATTGGTTATGGTGTGTTAGAACTCAGTGTTGCGTACAACACACGCAATCACATTATTCAAAGAGAAGCGTACCGTAGAAGCTTGGGGTGTTACACTACGTTTAACCAAAATCAAATCCAAACAAACTATCAGTCCAAAATTCCCCTACCATGCATCTTAGTACCATAATCAAGGCCACCCACACATCAAGATCATTTTACAAATTTACAAATCGACATTTCTCAAATCCTACTTAATTTTAGGTGTAACAACCCAGGTATTTATAGAATAATAATTTTTCTTATATATTAATATTTATGAATAATATTTTAATTTTAGGTTAAATAGGAAACTTTTTTCGATAACATAATCAACACACAACAACAGGTTTTTTTTGAAATCATATATTGCACACAACTTTGAGATATACTGAAAAATAATAATATAATATTATTATTATGGTAATTAATGTCTAGAAATTTTATTAGAGGGAATGAATAGAACTACCCATATTATGATTAAACATGTTTGATAAATGTTTTAAAATTTATCCAATAAAATTTAGAGGCTTAAAATGAGAATGAATCTAATTTTAAGCATTAAATACTCTAATATTCTTTAAAAAGTCCATTTACCGCCTTTTAAGGGAGAAACCTTTTTAAATATAGTTTTTTCACTTTCATATGTTCCATTTGAAAAAATAAACATCTTTAGAAGAGGTACATCAAAATTTACTTTGGGGAAATTTTTTATATTTTTTGATAATGTTCGTTTTTTAATAAATAGTGAAAAATACAGTATTTTAATTCAAAATTTCCATTTAATCTAATATATTTATATGATTAGACTGTCCATTTAATTGTTTTTAAATTTTAATAAGATTATATTTTTATTAATTAATTCAATTTGGACATTGGAAGTAATTTCACTTTGAAAGTGGACATAAACATATGTCAATATTTTAGTAGTTTTTACTTCTTAAAAAGACACTTTTTGCTTTTGACAACAAATTTTTTTTAAAATTAATTTCTGCAACTTGATTGTTCTAAATTTGGAAATTTTTATTTCATATTTGGAATCAAGAGGTAACAATTTTTTAAATATTTAAATTTTATTTTTATACATTATGAATAGTAACATTAGTAAATATTTTATTTACCATGGTTAAAGGGTAAATCTGGTAAATAAGGGTAAACAAATAATATTATAATAACATTAAATTATCTTAAAATATGTCTTAACCCTATTTTATGCTACATTTCAATCCATGGGCGTCCTTGGGCCGATTTTGGGACCCCATAGAGCCACTTTTAAGTGAAAATCACATTTAATTTCTTTTAATTTAATGTTAAGGAAAATATAACCTAAACAGGTATATTTTACTAAAACTATTTTTACATGGGGTTATATAAGTGGTAACTTAGACTATAAATAGTATTTATAAATATAAAAATATTTCCTAAATCATGGTATTTTATTTATAATTTTTATAGAATCAATAAATAAATTTAATTATGACATAATTATGATGCAATGATTGCTTCATTAATAAAGGATTCAAATAAATGATATTATAAATGTTAAAATAAATGTAATTTGGTTATTTGGATGCCATCCATGAATTTTATTGATCATAGTAACATGTTATATTTTTATTAATGATTTTTTTCAAATAAATCATGTTTTTATGGTATTTTAGAAAAGTTATGATATGAATAATGTCAAAATTGACATAATTCATATTTTAAAATATAAAATATTTTATTAAATATTATAAAATTCCAAAAAATATATGATTCATCAAAAAAGTTTTCATAAGTCTAAATTTTTTTAATTTACTCTTTAATTGGATTTTTTTCATGTTTTGGTAACTATTTTGTTTCTCAAAGTGTTAAATGCTTGATAAAACGGTACGAGTAAAAAATGATTAAATAAAAAGGATAAGGATTAAAGAAATAAAAAATATATATAATTCTTATTGGATGATTTTATTTATACTTATATTCATATTATATTATAATTTAATGAATTCTGGACCTTTTGAAACCAAAAATCATTTTATAATAAAACAATAGTTTCAAACTTTCGAAAAGAGTCCATCCTCTCCCTTATAAAAGGGCAACACCTATAACAAATTACACACACCTCTCAAGCCCCTTGGATCATCCAAACTATGATCAAATACTATACCAACATCCTCATCTTCCTTTTAGAAGCTTTCCTCTAGAAATAAGGAAATTCAAGAAATCTTTTTGGCTCAAATCAAAGAGAGTTACACGTTTTAAGAGGTAGAGTCTTCTCTAAAATTCCTTTCCATTATTATATTTATTCACTCCCTATTATATTATTTTTCATTGATTACATAACATGTACAGTATCCTAACTATACTACGATGTTGTTATGATAAGGATTCAAACTAAACTTACACACACCTCCATCTAATGGGTATAGAACATATTGTTTCTTTGGATGACAAACTACTACCTAACAAAACGATGACTGTTCAATATTCTCCTACCACCTATTATGGCAGACATTATTATGGTACTATACTTATATATGGTATATATCATATTTATTTTCTCCCTACCATTATTTATTTTTCATTTATATCATACCTTTATGTTTTCCATAACGCGTAAATATGATAATTTCATTTGAGGAAGTGCGGACTACCACCACCTCAAAGTGATATGAATCCTTAAAACTATATATGGTACATATAATGGATGGAATTAATGAAATTATGTAACATATATAACATATATATTATATTAGAGTTATAATATACCTATGTATCATTTGGTTTTCATTTCACTAAAATAAAAAAAAAGAAATGAAAGTAACGTTCATGCGTACGTACGACTTACCATCTCCATGAATGATGCATTTCATTTTCATATACCCAGATAATATGTAATATTATAAATACATATATACAATATATATATGATATATATGATATCTAAATCATTAATATCATTCTGGAGATAATGGATTTTTTACCACATGGGCAATTTGTAATTATTACAATTTTATTTTTGACTCAAGTTTCGAACATCGACAAAATGTCCGATATGAACTAAAATAATTAAATAATTTTTATAGAAAGTTAATAATTGATATAAAATGAATAATAAACATGAAAAAGTTTCTGAAGCAATCATAAATTAACTTATGTTTATTATTTAGTAAGAATAAGGAACATATAAGACAAGTCGGACTTGAGGTAAGGGAACCATTCACCATCTTATTTTAGTCAAAGACTTATTTTTTGTTATGTCTTTTAATTTATATTTTTTTATATTGGGATATGTTATTATATATCCTTATTTGTGTACATTTTATTTCCAAGTGATGAGATACCATTTTCTCTCCCATCAACTCATTTTTATTATTTTTAAAGTGACGCCGTTAGGCTGCTGAATTTTCATAAGGGACTTCGTATCAATTTCCTTTCATTGAGGCATGTTTTGATAAAACAAACCTCCTTCATTTATATGGTGTATAATAAACCACATTAAATTTTACTTTCAATAAAAAGAAATTTTTTTAGTGAAGCATTTTACTAATTGAAAAAACGTATGTATTTAATGTATTTGGTGACAATGACCTCTGCACCGCCGTAACCGTTATTTGGATTCCTCCATAAGCCATAATGTTTTTAAAAGGAAGAGAAATACATTATCCCTTTTTGGGTGTTTTTATATTGAAAATGGTTTTTGAAATGTATTTTGTATTTCAATATCTTGAAATTATTTCATGCGATTTCAAATGAAATGTTATTAGTGAAATGATGATATTTGCAATATTTTATGTGTTATGATTATATAATGGTACTTGGATATTAGACAATTTTCTTTGTGATAAAACAAATGATAGTTGGTTCTGTGATAAATCAAGGATGTTTGGTTACATTATAACCTCCAATGCATTGAGTGTGGAAGTCGGCCATTTGGCTATTCCATTTAGTGATATGTGTGGAAGTCGACTGTATGATTATTCCATTTAAGTATGTTTATGTCACAAGTTACCTTTATATGATATACTCTGTTTTCTATGGAATTTATGGTAATATTTTGGTTAAAAAATGTGTAAGAAATGAGATTATATTCAGTGAATTGTTTTTTCTACTTCCTTAAGGTTAATAGTATTACTTTATGATTACGTATTCATGGTTTACATGTTGTTTTAAAAAGTAACAACTTTCCTTCTTTGTGTATCCCTTACTAAGATTTTTATTCTCATCCGAAGTTTTTTTTGAAATTTTTTTCATGGGAATTAAGGTAGAATAATATCAAGGATGGGATCAAGGAAAAGTCATGTTTCTTAAAAAATAGAACTAAACATGTTTCTTTTATTTTAATAGTTTTTATGTTATGAAAAAATTGATAATGAGTAGAAGTGTCTACATGTAATATTTAAGATGTTTTTAATAAGTTAGGACCTAATTTTCTAAATTTCTAAACCTAAAAATATCCTCAATGTGAATTATTAACATAATTTAAGATTATGTAATGTTTAAGGCTAGGTCCTTACAGTTGGTATCAGAGGTCGGTTTGGATAACTTTATAGGTTATGGTGTTATTTAATCATAAGTGACTTAACCATAATGGTTATCATATTAGAAAGAGTCATAGTTTTTTAGATATATTAAATGATATTAAGATAACATGAATAAGTATATCTTAGTGTTTATCCTCCTCATAAAATATTATATGATGATTTTACTGATATAATCACACTGACCTTTTTGGTATTAGTAAATGGTTAGATCTAGAAAGCACCAAAGTAACAATAGATGTGAATAAAATTGTGACGATTTTATAAATATGCAACTAAATGAAATGATAGATACAATGAGAACTGATGTGGTGATTCTCAACCAACTATCTAGAGTCATTATTTACCACCTTAAAATTGGTTATTTTTGTAAGGAATCATATATGCAAGAAAAAAATCCCTACATCAGTTCAGGTAATAATCATAAAGCTAAGAATATTAAAACCATATGTGTTAAATATGTGGAAAGAAATACCTAGGAAAATTCTTCAAATAGGCGGGAGGATGCTATAGAATTGGTATTGAATGTCATAAAGAAAGAAAATAACCTATGAAAGGTTCAGGAATGGGATCATAATGATCTTACAAATGAATGTTTACCAATTCCTAATGTCATTATAATTGAACTTGAGGAAACAGAAAATAACCTATGAAAGGTATGGATTATTTCATAACTCTTGTTTTGACATTACTAAAATCTTAGGACATTATGCATGTTTCTATTTATAGGAATGAAGTATAAAAGTATATGTTGTAAAATATGGATAATTTATCATGAAGAATGTTTGAAGATTTAGATGTCTACATTTTAGGAATTGAAGAGTTATGTTAGATCTATGTATGATGATATGTTTAAATGTACTAATGATAGGATTAATTTCAAAGACTTTTTCTAGTGTGTGTTACCCTGATGTTTGATTTGTGAAAATTTTATTCAGTGAAGAATTATATTTTCTTTTGTGGATATAGTTATATATAACTATTTGGGTTTTTATGATCCTTGAATATTTGGAAATTACATGTTATTACATTTTGGGATGAAAATGTGAGGTATGAGATAACAGTTGTGGTTAAAATATGTTATGGTTATTTTTAGGAATTTAACTCTTTTTTTAATGTTATAAAATCATATAGTTTTTAAAAAAGGAAAACATGTAGACCATGTGACATACTATCGCATGAGACAAATCTATGCGACTCAATCCCACAACCAATGTGCAATTGAGATTTATCGCCTACCACTGGGCTACGTGAAGACCCAGGTTAGTATGACTTATTATTTTTAGTTAAATGATTTTATGGATCAAGAATAAGTTTATTTTGAGAACTTATGTTTATAAAATTTATATCCTTATTATAGGTAAATGATTTTGTGATTAAGTGATAAAGGTTATTTTGGACGACATTCTCTCTTTTGGGAACACTGTATGCTTAAGGAAAATAGAATATAATGGAATCTCATTTGTGGAGTAATGGATGATATTTTATTTTGGAAGAATCTATGTTTTTATTGTGGACATAGGGTTATTTGGGTTATTTATGGAATTGATTAACCTCTCAAAGAGAATATATGATTAGGTTAATTACACTTTAGTATGAGACTTTAAGAGTAGTCAATGTTATTTGGAGATAAATATTAAGATTTACGATGGAAGACTATGTGATTAAATCCTTCTGAGTTTTGGGTTTCAATCCTAGTATGCATTACATTGAATAATTTTATTGAAAATATTTTATTGAATGGACTTTGTTGAACTTTGGGTATTGTTTGTTGAATTTTGGAGATTAAGAGTAGTATTTCTTTTTTTTAATGTATTATCCTTATTTTAAATTATATTCTCTTGTACTAATAATTTTGGTTTTGATTAAATTATAAATATAGGGTAAATATATAGTTCATTTTTTTGGATTATGAAATTCTCTAGAAGTTGATTCTAGCACTTTAGATGTGACCAAGTCATCTTGAATACTCATAGTTTGGAGAAAAGATGAGTTTGGGGCAAAAATTTGATGAAAGGATGAGACACTGCATTTTAAGTAAGTATATTTCTTTATGTTCTTAGTCTACGTGGTAATAAAATTCTTCAACTCTATGAAAATTATCTTGAAGAAAAAGTTTTATACGATTACTTTTATCATCAGACTTTTACCCAACAACAAATTTATGGTATTGTGGTGGTTAACATCTGATGATCATGTTCTCTATCACTCTCTATTAATCTATGAGAGTTAGTTTCTCTTCCATATCCATGTCTTTCTACATAGAATCCTAGTTATGTAATCTCGTGTGACCTTTTTACTTCTCTTTATTTCTTTTAAAGTTATAGTTTTATTGATTCTTTTTCGAATGTGGGACTTTTAATGAAGTTTCAAAGTACAATTTTAAAATTTTAAGGACACAATTTCCAAAAGGGGGATGGATGTAACAAATCAGGTATTTATAGAATAATTCTTTTATATATATATATATTAATATTTATGAATAAAATATTAATTTTAGGTAAATAGGAAACTTTTTTTGACAGTGTACTCAACACGCAACAACGGGTTTCTTTGAAATCTTATGTTGCACACAACTTTGAGATATACTGAAAAATAATAATGTAATATTATTATGGTTGTTAACGCATGGCCATTATATTGGAAAGAATGAACAGAACTAACCATATTATGATTAAACATGTTTTTAAAATGTTTTTACATTTATCCAATAAAATTTAGAGGCTTAAAATGAGAATGAATCCCATTTTAAGCATGAAATACTCTAATGTTTTTAAAAGGTCGATTTACCGCCTTTTGATGGAGAAACCTTTTAAAATCTAGTTTTTTTAACTTTTATATTTTCCATTTGAAAATATAAACTTCTTATTTAGAAGAGGGACATCAAAATTTACTTTGGGAAATTTTTTTATATTTTTCTGAAAAAGTTCATTTTTGTAATGAATAGTGAAAAATACTACATTTTAATTCAAAACTACCGTTTAATATAATATCTTTATATGATTAGACTATCTTTTTAATTGATTTTAAAGAGTAATTATATTATATTTTTATAAATTAATAATTTTTTTTTTCAAACTATGTAATTTTACTTTTATATTAGACAAAAACACATGTATATATTTTGTTCATTTTTACTTTTTAAAAACACGCTTTTGGGTTTTGACAACGAAAATTAATTTAAAATTAATTTCTGAAACATCTGTGTTTTCAGTTTGGAAAAATTTATTCCATATTTGGAATTATTATTTCCAAATTTTATAAATAGGTAACTTTTATTTTAGACATTATGAATAGTAACATCAGTAAATATTTTACTTACCATGGTTAAAGGGTGAATCTGGTAAATAAGGGTAAAAACATTATATTATAATAATATCAAATTATCCTTAAACGTTTCATAACCCTATTTTCTGGTACATTTCCGACCATGGGCATCCTTTTGTCGATTTGGGGTCCCCATGGAGCCACTTGTATGTGAAAATGACATTTAATTACTTTTAATTTAATGATAGGGAAAATATAACCTAAACATGTATCTTTTAGTAAATAAATTTTTATATGGGGTTATATAAGTGATATCTTAGACTATAAATATTAATTATAAATCTAAAAATATTTCCTAAATCATGGTATTTTATTTATATTTTTTATAGATTAAATAGTTAAATTTAATTATGACACAAAGATGATGTGGCGATTGCTTCATTAATAAAGGATTCCAATAAATGATATTATAAATGTTAAAATAAATGTAATTTGTTTATTTTATTATCATAAATGAATTTTATATAATATATTTACATGTTATATTTTCATTGATGGAGTTTTTTCTAATCAATCAAGTAGATATGGATTTTAAAAAAAGACATGATATGAATAGTGTCAAAATTGACATAATTCATATTTTAAAATATGAAAAATTTTATTATATATTATAAAATTCCAAAAAATATATGATTCAACCAAATAGTTATAATAAGTTTAAAATTTTATTATATAATCTTTAATTGGATATTTTTCATGTTTGGGTAACTATTTTGTTTCTCAAAGTGTTAAATGCATTATAAAACGGTAAGAGTAGAAAAGAGTTAAATAAAAAATATAAGGATGGAAAAATATCCAAAACCTATATAATTCTTATTGGATGATTCTATTTAGACTTATATTCATGTTATATTCTAATTTTATAAGCTTTGGACCTTTTTAAACCGAAAATAATTTTATAATATAATAATACTATAAAAATTTCTTAAAGAGCACATCCTCCCCCTTATAAAAGGGAACCGCCTCTAACACATTACACACACCTCTCAATCCCCTTGTCTCATCAAAACTCTACCCAAATAATCTCCCAACATCCCCCTATTTCTCATATAAGATTTCCCCTAGGAAAAAGGCAATTAAAGAAATCCTTTTCTCTCAAATCAAAGAGGGTTACACGTTTTAAGAGGTAGTGTCTGCTCTAAAATTTATTCCCATTATTGTACATCTTCACTACCTATTATGTTATTTTTATTTTATTTCATAATAACTACATTATCATAAATATACTAGATGTTTTTATGATAATTATTCAAACTACACTTACACAAACCTCCATCCAATGGGTATAGAACATACTGTTTTTGTGGACGACAAACTACTGCCTCGCGAAATGATGATTGTTCAATATTCTCCTACCACCGCTTATAGTGGCCATTATGATGGCACTATATTTATATATGTAATATATAATATTTATTTTTTCTCTATTATTCTTTATTTTTCATTTAAAACTTTCCTTTATTCTTTCCATAACGCGTAAATATGATAATTTTATTTGAGGAAGTGCGGACTACTACCCCCTCAAAGTGATATGACTCGTTCATGATATACATGGAACGTATAAAGGGTGAAATTAATGAAATTATGTAACATATATAATATATATTTTATACTGTAGTTTTAATATACCTTTTTATCATTTGGTTTTCATTCTGTTAAAAATAAAAAACAGAAATGAAAGTAGCGTTCAAGCGTACGTACGGCTTACCATCTCCATGAACGGTGCATTTCATTTTCATATATCCAAATGTTATAGGATATTCTAAATAAATATATATAATGGATATATATGATATATATGATATCTAAATCAAGAATATAATTCTGGAGATAATGGACTTTTTACCACATGGATAATTTGTAATTATAACCAGTTCATTTTTTACTCATGTTCCGAACATTGACAAAATGTCCAATAAGAACTCAAATAATTAAATAATTGTTTTAGAAAGGTATTAAGTGATTTAAAAGGAATAATAACCTTGAAAAAGGTTCTTAATCAACTATAAATTTACATAAGTTTATTATTAATGAAGAATAAGGAACATACAAGACAAGTCAGCCTTGAGGTAAGGGAACCTTTCACCATCCTCTTTTAGTCAATGACTTCTTTTATGTTATGTCTTTTAATTTCAATTTTATTATATAGGGATATGTTATTATATATCCTTATTTATTTTCATTTTATGTCCATTTGATTAGAGACCCTTTTCCCTCTCATCAACTCATTTTCTATTTTTTTAATGTGATGTCATTAGGCTGCTGAATTTTCGTAAGGGACTTCATCTCAATCTCCTTTCATTGAGGCATGTTTTGATAATATATACCACTTTATATTACACGGTGTATAATAAACCCCTTTTACTTTTACATTCATTCAAAGGAAATATTTTTTCTATGAAGTGTTTTACTAAATGACAAAATGAATGTTTTTAACGTATGTGGTGACAATGACCTCTCCACTGCCATTATTATTATTTGGCTTCCTCCATAAGCCTTAATGTTTTTAAAAGGTAAAGAACTCCCTTAATTCCTTTTTGGGTGTTTTAATATTGAAAATGGTTTTTGAAATGGATTTTCTATTTGAATATCTTGAAATTATTTATTGTGATTTAAAATGAAATATTATTAGTAAAATGTTGATATTTTTAATATTTTATGTGTTATGATTATATAATGGTACTTGGAAATTTGATGAGTGGGTCCATAATAAACCAAATAACGGGTGGTTTCGTGATAAACCAAGGATGGGTGGTTATGTTATAACCTCCAATGCATTTTTTATGGAAGTCTGTTGTATGTCTATTCCATTTAGTGATCTGTGTTGAATTCGACCATATGGTTATTCCATTCAAGTATGTTTATGTCCAAAGTTACCTTTATATACTATATGTTGTTTTATATGGGATTTATGGTAATATTTTGGTTACAAATAGGGTAAGAAATGATCTTATATTTAGTGAAGTTTTTTTTCTACTTCTTTAAGGTGAAAATCATTACTTTATGGTTATATTTGCATGTTTTACATGTTATTTTGAAAACTAATAGCTTTCCTTCTTTCTGTATCCCTTACTGAGATTTTTATGCCAATCCCATGTTTTTTAAAAATGTTTTTCATAGGAATTAAGGTGGAATAGGGTCAGGGATGGGATCAAGGAAAATTCAATCTATTTAAAACGTGGAACAAAAAAGGATTCTTTTCTTTTAAGAGGTTTTATTTTATGAAAAAATGGATATTGAGTAAAAGTTTCTACATGTAATATTCAAGATGTTTTGTATAAGTTATGACCTAATTCTCTAAATCTCTAAACCTAAAAAGATCCTAAATGTGAATTATTAACTTAATTTATGATTATGTAATTTTTAATGTCGGGTCCTTGCATTAAGGTCATTATCACACAAGCCAATATTAGTGGGAAACATTTCATTATCTAAATATAAGTGGTTAATCAATTTCCATTTTAGGGTGATATCATAACAATCACAACACAAGTAGCAATCAAAAGACATATACCCAGTGCAAAAAAATCCCCCAACGGACAAAATTTTCAAAGACTCATCGAGCCTGTACAATTCACAATATCACAAATAATATAAATCTAGAAAAGCATATGAATAAAACCCCATTTTCACCTTTCAGTTCAATTAAACCATTCTCTCTATTTGTTTATTCTGGTACATCCATAACCCATAGATAACCAAAAGTAAATCATTGATGCATGATACACAATAAGGATAAATGAGCTAATTACTACCTCAAAGATGTTTTTTGACTCGATGTGCACTACAGGAAGAAGAAGAACACTCTCAAACCACAACTGCATCATGGGAACCATATATCAACATAAACGGAAACCAATGACCATCAAAACACAACCCAACAAACAAATCAAAACATAACAACATCTCAATAGTGAATCACTGAGATAATAAAGGAAGAAAAACTACCAATAAAGGATAAGAACCTACCAAAGATTAACCACATATTTCCAAGGAACAATATCGAGACCAATATATCAAATAGGGAGGAATAGAAATTGAAGTATTCCTCATGGAACCTAAGGTTCACCCAAAATTAGAGGAAGAAGAATCTATATTTGAATGAATGAAAATTAAGCTGGAAAAGAATTTTAAAAACACATTGGAGAATGTTTTTATATATCCTGTAATCCCCTTTAAAGTCATATAATCTTTGGGGTTCAGTTTTATCAAAAAATTAATCTCCATTTTATTATATAACCATAAAAATAAACAAATTGTGAACTAGCCCTAGAAAAGTTGTGAAACCAAAATTCATGTCATGTAATACACATACATGTGTGTATTTTCTACAAGAGATCTACTCCACCTATGACACCCAAAACCAATGCGGAAACATTCCACAAACACATCCAATAACCAAAATCAGCAAGGTAATAGACCTGGAGGGAACACACCATTACATAATATACCTCTTAAATGATTATCAACCTCAATAATCCAAAACCATGATTAAAACGAAAGGGTTCTGAACAACCATCACATGACATACCTCTCATTTATCTCACCATCCTTGAAATGCTGCCACTGGCTAAACACGCCAACCCAAACGGACTCAAAACACACTGCAAAACCACAAGTTGTATCCTCTCACACAACCAGACTGCCACATCACCACTTCTCAACTATATTAACCTTCACATTTCCCAAACTAATAACCGCTAAAACCAAATAACTTCACCATACTAAACACATGAATCAGAGTATTTCAACTTCTATTTCAATATGTTATCCACTCTAGGAAGAACTGATTGGCCCACACTATTTTAACCACATCATAGTTAATGTGTCATGATTAATAATCAGATCCTCCCCATTTTATACATCAGGAATTTATCAAACCTCACAAACTGAGGAAAAAAACTCATATTATAAAACAAAAGTATCCAAAAATCACATCATAAAGTAAAAAATAGGAAAGAAAAACTCAAAACATCTCTGGGAACTAGTAATTCATCTGCATCTCTAACCCCCAAGTACTCTCCTCCTAGACACCATGCCTCTACAACACATGAACCAATAAAATGGTTCTCTTGGAGATCATGGATCTTTACTATCCATTCCCTAAATTTTTCATCATCATCCATGTCCAAATATACCCATTCAATGACATGGGAGTCATCATGAAGATATCTATGAAACTAAGATACATGAATGATGTCATGGATCTACTCTAACTGTGGTGGAAACACCAACCAATACACCACATATCCAACTCTCCCCAAAACCTCAAAGGTCCAAAAAAACCTGGGAGAAATCTTACTCCCTCTACCAAACATTTTATAAACACATCAAGGGGAAAACTTCAAGAACAAATAGTCCCCAACATTGAACTCCAAGGGACTCCTCCTTCAATCGGTATAAGAGTTCTTCTGATCTTGTTCTTTATTCATCCTCTCGTGAATAAGCTAAACCTTTTCTGTCATTCTGTGAACCACATTGGGACCAAGAACATCTATCTCTCTCACCTCCTTCATGCATAATGGAGAATGAAACAATCTCCTATACAAATCCCCTAATGAATGTATTTCAATAGAAGAGTGATGGTTATTATTAAAAGAAAACTATACCAAAGGAAGGTGTCATACTCAAGATCCACCAAATTCCAAGGTGCACATTAGAAAAATATCCTACAACATATAGATAAACTATCCCATTTTATTATATGTATAATTGTGGAAAGAAATGTTGAGGCTTAAATGAGTTCATAAAGCATGATCCAATCCCCTACAAACTGGTGAGGTAAAACATGTGTCTTACTCTAAGAAAATAGACCTCAAAACTCCATGCAACCAAACCTCCTCATCCACATACCTCTTGGCTAAAAAATCCCCTACACCCATCTAAGGATCCAAACTTGACATACATTTAAATTGAATTTATTTTATTGGAATATTTAATACATTACACAAATATATGGCCAAAGACTGTATTAGTTTAATTTTCATAGAAACTTGGAACACATTCTTCTAATGTGGTGAAAGATCTTCAACATATCCCATAAAGATATTCCCCTTTATATTTCCTATGTAAAACCTTTATTTATATCCTTGGGAAAAGAAAACATAAAAATGGTGAGCTCAAACACCCAATAAGAGTAAACATGGAGAACATCAAACAGAACATAATCATAAGAATGTAAATAATTAACATAAGTTTTGAATATCAAAATATTGAGTCATGAAATAAATCTTGGTAGTTTTTAAGTCATAAATCATAAATAAACATGAACCATGATAAAATATCATTGGCATAAAACATGGAATTGTGTATAAAACGTAAGCATAGAAAATCATTTCCATATTAACCAAGTCTCATTTCCAAGACAATCATAGTGGACCAAGTACCTTACTGAATGGAGTTCACTCCTCATTCTATCCCTGTGTTACTGAACCATATTTACTTTTTGTTTCAGCCCTCTATTACAAAACAATATTTATTTTCCATTCCATTCATGTGTATCTCATGAGATATAAATCATTACCCAATGCATTGGAGGGAGATATAGGTCTCACCCATCTCATAATGAAATCAATCTTACTTGTTTTACAAAAACAGAAATAATTCATTGTAGCATAACCCAAGTAATAAAATGGGTTTCTTAAACATCATTCCATAATAACATAATCCATGTAAAACAAATGGATTTCATAAATATCATTCCATAAAAACATAATAAAACCATTATAATAATAGGGATAGTATACTTGAAACATAACCCTATTAAAGAATGAGATATTAGATGGAAAATAATTCTGATTGAACACTTGCAATTATTTCATGAGGAAAATCTCCTTTCTTCTTCAAAAACATTTTCTTTTATAAAAACTTCATGAAATTTTAAAAGAAAATAATTTATTTTAAAATAAACTTGAAATCATGTAGATGGAACTTCAAGTAAATAAGGTGTTATGAAGACATAAAAATTCATTCATGTCGTATAATTTTAAAAACATTATCCTTATACTTTTCTCAGAAACATTAAAAAGTACCTTGTATCAAATAATTAAAAAACATTCCTTTCATGCCGTTTAAAAAAATTCACTAATGGGTATAATTGACTTTAAAAAATTGTAGAATAATAGAAATATTATTAAATATTTAGAAAATATGTATGAGGATGAGAAATATACCATATTAATTACTTAAATATATAAAATATTTGATAATAATGAGATTGTGAAATTATCCCTTTCCTTATGTCTGATTTCCTGTTTTATGTATCTGAACCTCCTCTTATTCGACGAGCTCCCTCTAGATCTCTTCTTAAAGGCACTAGAGTTGGTATTTTGAGAATACCAAAACTAATATAATGTGACTAAGTAATTTTATAATTGAAATGGTTAGGGTATGGATAATACTGAAAGCTCAAAGTTAATTGAAGTTGTGAGGGAAGATGTGCGCTTTTATAATAGAGGGGAGGGGTACATTCAAAAACTCCAAAAATATTAATTTATAACAAAATAAAACCTCATGAAAACCTAAAAATGTCATAATTTCTAATATTATATAAGATAAGATTATAATATCAACAAGAAATAAATTTTGGACAAGTTTTTATGTCAATTTAAACCTTATCATTTTAATATAACTCTTAGTTATTGTATTTCATTTTAACTAGGGTAACAATTATTTCAATATTAAAAGGGTAAAATATTTAATTATTTGATGTAAATTAAATAATAAATTAATAATTTAGATCATTTTAGACCATATAATAGTTATTTTATATTTTAAAAAAAGTTATGATTTTTAATTAATTTAATAAAGCGTTGTTTTAACAAAACAACATTAGTTCAATTTTGATACTATTCAATTACTACATTTTTTAAAATATCCAGATAAGATGTTGTCCAGAAAAAAAATATTTTATTATATCTATAATTGGTCAAGGTAATCTAAAAAATTAATTGAACATATTTATTATCTCAAATTATATTTATTGTAATATTTTTAATAACTGTAATTTGATATTTCTATTAAAAAAATAATTACTTCATCAGTATTGTGTAATTATTTAATATAATTTTTTGGGTAAAAATTAAAAATAAATGTATACAATTAAGATAAATATAATATCTTTCAGTATAATAATTTCAGTTGAATATTTTGTCTGGAAAAAATCATCAAAAATATTATAGTTATTAAAATATGAATGAGACAAGTTTAACATCACTTTAGATAAAATAATATAAGTGTCATAATCTCTTCAATAAGGCTCCAAATTCTCAATGACTCAACTATTGGATGATTATGTTTTAGATATACTCCACCAATATGATTGGAGAACATTTTTAGCCTTTTATTATTTATTATTGTTTTAATAATATTATTTTATTGATTTTTCATCAATTTAATAATTTCTACTTCATCAATTTATAAGTATTTAAGGTAATTATTTATTTCAAAAAAATTAAAAAAAATTTTACATGAAAAATAAAACCATTACATTTTGCAAATGAGTATTTATAGTTGAATATAGCTTCTGTATAACCTTATTTTAAAAATGATATATTCTTTAAAACATGAATGTGATATCTTTAAATTTTAATTAAGTAAAATAATATAAATACCATTATATCTCCCAAATGGCCCCAAAAAAATCAAAAATATATTTATATTAGGGATATATATTTATTAAGTTAAAAATTAACATTTATATTCATCTATACCACAAAATTTTCCATATGTGGACACATAATAGATATTATATACAATGAAAATGTCACTTTGTGTCTTTCATTGATTTAAATATTATTTAAGTCATTTTAATGGAAATATTTCTATTAAATTAAATAATTTATATCCTTAAGTGTTAAGGGTAAATTTCCATTCATCCAATAAATTTTTTTTCATTTTTTGGTCATTTTATAGTCATTATAATTTTATTTTAAACCTAAATTACCTATTTTACCTTTTACTGTGGTAACAAAATTTACCATGGTTACTATTCATATTGGTAAAAAATAAAAGGGAATTAATTACCAAATTTAAACTTCTTAAATTAAAATTTTAAATCCATTTTTTCAAAATTTAAATAATAGAAGTTGTATTAATATATTTAAAATAAAACTAGTAAAATGGCAGGAAAACACTTTTTTGGAAAAATGTCCCTTTTTAAATGAAAAATGTTTTTATAATAAATTCATGTATAAAATAATTTTCAAAAAACATAATGAGATAAAAATGAACTAATTAAAATTTAAATATAAACCAAAACATTATTTTACTATGTAATGACTTTAAAGAAAAATAATTTTTTCAATAAAAATCATTATTTTCATTATTCATAAAAAAATAAAACTTATCAAAAAAACAAAAACAATTAATCCAAAGTAAATTTTTATATTATGAATTAAAATAATAAGTTTATTTTGTAAAATTAAATATTAAAAAGTGTCAGAACCTATTTAAAATCGGTGCTCCATCAAAAGGTGGAAAAAATGCATTTTTTTTGAAAAATGCTTCTTTTATCAAAAAATATTGAGTTTGTTTTTATATAATGTCTAGAAAAAATATATAGTGAATTTTAAACATTAGATTTAATCCTTCAAGAGTGGTTTGATTATTTTAGAGACTCTCATATTTTCATTTAAATATTTTTTTAGAATGATTTTAATACTATTCACAGCCACCATTGTAATGACTAGGTTATAATATGCAGTTGTTCACTTATACTCGGTCTTGTGTGAAATGAATTATTTCAAAAGAACATGAAATTGTGTGTAACACAAACAAATCATTGTGTTGTGTATATGAAAATCTAAGCTGGTGTTGTGTATACTACATGTTTATCTTGTTGTAGTGTACAACATAAGACTTGAAAGAAATTAAGAAATATATATATCATAAAAATATCATGGTGTTACATTCTAACCACATTAAAATTAATTTCTCCCTCGAAATTAATCTGGGTTATAGAATGATTAATTTAAGGGAGTTTATTTTATAGAAACCCACATCGTAAAAATAAATTATAAAGCTCCCTTTTAAAAAGGAATAGTTATAAAATAACAGTTAACCAAACTAAATCATAACTAGGTCTCTATGTAGGAGAACATAGGTGAGGATTGGGCATTGTGGAAAAGCATAAATAATCATAGATATTGATAAATATCACTAATCATAAGAATTTTAATGACCTACTAAAAGTTAATAATCATCAAATCATATACTAAAGAAGCGTGAAAGAGGCCATCATCAAAAATGATAATAATAGTAAACTCTTTTACATCATGATCCCTTTATCGTAATTTTGATTAATTTACATGAGAAGATATACTTAATTGACATTGGCACAATCTCATTTTTGGTCGTTCCATGAACAATTTACACTTCATCTCTTATTCAACGAAATGATGTTAAATTTTTCATTCCCAAAGTGTTAGCTAATCATTCAATCCATAAATAGAATGATAGGTCATTCCATATGTCTTTATCACAACAAAAAGATTATCATAAGTAATAAAATATGAAAAATTCCACCTATAGTGAGATAATACTTTAATCTAACAAACTTCATCTGTAGTTTAACATAAACCTTCCATAAATTAATAACCATACAATCTTTCTGAAATCTAAAAATCCAAAACATTAGAAAGAGGTTCACTAAATCGGATTAACCATTATTCCTCATATATCATAAGGTATCCCTTATTGGTCATATTCTAAAATTTTGAACACCTTTATCGTGTATTCTATTCAGTCATGGTAATAGCCTAAATAATAATATATCCTTATTGAAAACATGCTTGTTTACATATTCCAAAACTTATTGGATATAATCCTTATATACAAAAAAGTTGTGCACTTTATCAATGATAGCATAACCCTCTTGGGAACAAATTCATAAATAGTTCCCTAGAAACTAGTATCATCTAATTTACTTATTCAAATCCAACATATCATTATCCAAACATAATTATCATAACATAAGGGACATATTAAGGGTTATCTTTCTTATAATCATGTGTTCTACAAGAATATAACCATACCCTTAAATCAGTTTTCTAGGTCCCTAGAATTATTCAACATATACTTTCCCATCCTTAATGAAAAAATTGTGCAGAAAACACTTATATATTTCATGATTCATATAACATAAATTTTGAATTTAGAAACATATGTACCTCAATCATCTAACTTTATTCTTAAACGATTGCTCGATATCCGTCATCTTAGCATTTTATAAAATATGAATCGGTTATTAAGCTTCCTCTACCTTAATATAGATGATCTTTTTAGGTTTAAAGTAAACAATAAAACTAGAACATCCCATACCTTTCACATGTCGTTTTCAGTCTCTTCATCCTTAGTTATATAACCAATACACGTACCACCTTTCTGATTCTCTTTATGATATTTCCACTTAGGACATATGATGCTCATTCCTTCCACATATGATTACTAACTATGAACTAAAGAAATGTGAGAGAAATATATATCATATATTAAAAAACATAATGGAAATTACTTATAATATCTCAATCTATGATATCTTAGGATTAATCCTAGTTTATTCATGATTATCACAAAAACTATAGGATTTTAACCTATACTTAGACGTATCCTTAGGAAATACTAAGATATATCCTTAGAAATATCTCTAGTGATATAACTAACATATTCACATCATAGTAGCCAAAGGTTGACTAAACCTTCACTATGATACCAACTCTAATAACCCTAGCTTGAATTACATAGAAATTACATTTATTCTGTATAATACTTAATACATTACACAAATAAACTCCCAAAGACCATATTAGTTTAGTGTATTTTTATTCTTGGAACACATTATTATAACTTGGTGAATGATCTTAAACATATCCTATAAATATCTCCACCTTTATTTTTCCTACCAAAAACCATTATTTATATCATGGGGAAAACATAAAAAGGGTGATCTAAAATGCTCATTAAGGGTAAACATGGAGAACATAGAACAAAACATAAATATAAGAATGTAAAAATATGAACATAAATTTTTAATATCAAAATCTTGAGTCATGAAATAAATCGTGGTAGTTTGTAAGTCATAAATCATAAAGGAACACGAATAATGATAAAATATAATTGGCATAAAACATGGAATTATGGAAAATACATAGACATAGAAAATAATTTCCAATTATCCAAGCCTCATTTCCAAGACCATTATAGTAGAAAACGTCCATTACTGAACTGATTTCACTACTCATTCTATCCCTATATTACTAAACCATATTGACTTGTTTTTTTAGTCATGTATTAGTAAACTGGATTTATTTTTCATTCTAGTCATGTCTATCTCATGATATATATATATTTACCCAAGGCAATGGAGGAAAATATAGGTCCCACCCATCTCATAATGAAATCAATCTTATGTTTTCCACAAAAAATAAATCATTCATTATAGTATATCCCAAGGAATAAAATTGGTTTCTTAAACATCATTCTATCATAACATAATCCATGTAAAATAAATGGATTTCGTAAATATAATTTCTTAAAAACATAACAAAACCATAAGAATAATAGGGATATTATACTTGAAATATAACCCTATTAAATAATTCCAACTTATATGGAAAATAATTTTTATTGAACACATTAAATTAATTCTTGATGAAAATATCATTTCATATTTAAAAACATTTTCTTTTCTAAACATACCATGAAATTTTAAAATAAAAGAATTTATTTTAAAATAATCTTGAAATCATGTAGAGGAAGTTTCATGGAAATAAGGAATTATAAATATATAAAAATCTATTCATGTCATATCATTTAAAAAAAATTACCTTGTAATTTTCCATAAAATTCAATTAGTACCTCTTATCAAATAACAAAAAAAGATTACTTTCATACAGATTATAAAATTCACCAATGGGTATAATTAACTTTAAAAAATTGAGGAAGAATATAAATATTATTAAATATTTATGAAACATGATCATGGATGATAAATATACTCTAGTAAATACTTATATATAAACAATCATAGATAATAATGAGATGGAAAAATTATCCATTACTTTATGTAAGATTTCATTTATATCCGAACCTCCACTTCTTCGATGAGCTCCCTTTAGATATCCTCTTGAATTTACTAGAGTTGGTATTTTGAGAATAAGAGAACCTCTAGAATGTGAATAAAAAGTTCATAAGGTAAATGGTCAGGGAATGGACAATATTGAAGGCTCAAAGTGAATTT
Source organism: Viscum album (assembly GCA_963277665.1). Lineage (NCBI taxonomy): Eukaryota > Viridiplantae > Streptophyta > Magnoliopsida > Santalales > Viscaceae > Viscum > Viscum album. Next base: position 672,215,174 of record OY728126.1, read on the forward strand.
AAATTGTGTGGGAGGATGTAGAATTTTATAATTGGGGTGAGGGGCACATTTAGAATCACCAAAAATATTAATTTATAATAAAATCATATCACATCTAAAAACCTAAAAAGTTTAATATTTTCTAATATATGATGATATAAGGTTGTAATCTCACCAACCGATAAATTTTGGACTATTTTTTATTTCAATTTAAACCTTATCATTTTAATTTAGCACGTAGTTATTCTATTTCATTTTAACTAGGGTAATAGTTATTTAAATACTAAAATGGTGAAATAGTTATTATTTTATGTAAATAAAATCATAAATAAATAGTTTAGAACATTTTAGACTACATAATAATTATTATATATTTTTAAAAATGTTTTTTTTTAAATATATTAATAAAACATTGTTTTTACAGAACATCATTAGTGTCAATTTTAAAACTCTTTAATTACTGAATTTTTATGAAAATATAAAGATAAGACTTTATCCTCAAAAAATATATTTTATTATATCAATAATGTGTTTTTAATCTATAAAATTAATAGACATATTAATTATCTCAAATTATATTTATTTTAATATTTTTAACAACATTAATTTCATATTTCCTTTAATAAAATAATTACTACATCAGTATTGTGTAATTATTTAATATACTAATTTGTTGGGTAAAAATTAAAAATAAAACTCTATGATGAAGATAAATCTACTATAATTTAGTATAATACTTTTAGTTGAATATATCTTCTATAAAATCATTAAAATTTTATACTTATTAAAATATGAATGTGACAAGTTTAACATAACTTTAAATAAAATAATATAATATCCATAATCTCTTTTACAAAGGCTAAAAATGCTCAATAACTCGACCTTTGGATGAATATAGTCTAGGTATACTTCAAAAAAACATTTCATTTGTTTTGGTCATTTTATTGTCATTATAATTTTATTTTTAACCTAAATAATCTAATTTACCTTTTACTATGGTAATAAAATTTACCATAGTTACTATTCGTATTAGTCAAAAATAAGAGGGTACATCCTATCAAATTTTGACCTCATGAATCCAAATTTTACATACATTTTTTAAAATTAAAATCATATAAGTATAAGAATTAAATTTAAAATAAAACTGGTTAAATGTCACGAAAAATAGTTATTTTGGAAACATGCCCCATTTAAAATAGAAAATGTTTTTATAGTAAAATCAAGTATAAAATAATTTTCAAAAAACATATTTGGATAAAAATTAACTAATTAAAATATAAAACTAAACCAAAAAATTAATTTTACTATGTAATGACTTTAAGATAAAATAATGTTTTCAATAAAAATTAATAATTTCACTATTCATAAAAAATAAAACTTATCAGAAAAATACTAGAAAGATTAACCAAAGTAAATATTTATTTTACGCATTAAAAAAATAATTTTATTTGTTAAAATTGAATATAAAAAAGTGTTAAAAACTATCTTTAAAATTGGTGCACCATCAAAAGGCATCAGAATTGCATTTTTTTAAAAAAATTCCAAAAAAATGAATTTTTTTATATCATGTCTAGAAAACATATAAGATAAATTTTAAACATTAGATTGAATCCAAAAAAAATGATTTCATTATTTTATAGACTCTCTTATTTTATTTTAAATATTTTTTTAGAATGAAGTTATTACTATTCATATCCCCCATTGTAATGACTAGGTTATAATATTTAGTTTTCACTTATACTAAATCTTACGTGAAATGAATTATATCAAAAGAAAATGATGTTTTGTGTAACGCAAACCAATAATAGTGTTGTGTATACCGTATGCTAATCCAGAGTTGTGTATAGTGCAATCTTATCTTAGTGAAGCATACAGCATAAGACATCACAGAAATTAAAAAATATATATCTCATAAAAATCTCGAGGTGTTATAGCCTAACTCCTTGATCTCTATGAAGTGGGATGATTTCATCAATCGATCCACTATCACCCTGATACCATCATAACCTCCCTAAGATTTGGGTAATCCTGTGATGACATCCATCAAGATGTCATCCCATTTAAATGTGGTAACATCCAAGGGATATAACAAACCACCCGTAACACAATTCTTGACCTTTATTTACTAGAAAGATAAACACTTTTCCACAAACTCAACCACTTCTTGTTTCACCTCAGGACCCCAAAATAGCACCCTCAAGCCATGGTGCATCCTGGAAACTTTTAGTTGTACCACAATAGTTGATATATGAAACACATGAAATAATCCATGAGGCATTATAATAATTAAAAAACCTTCCATGAAACAACATCTTGTTTTGACCATCCTCTGACCATCCCTCTAGAGAATCACCATAGAAAACATGATTGTGCATCATCTATGCCTCTGAGTCAACCCACTAAGACTCTTCTACCTATTGCATCTGAGAAGACTACATCATCATTTAAAACAAACATCCTCAACCACCATCCACTCATGCATCTAAGTGTAATGCTTCCAAATCCTCCATTTCTCTCCCAGAATCCTCAAACTCTTGAACAGCATCCGTCTAGGACATCCTGCTCACAACATCATCTACAAAATTCCCCATTCTTGAGGTGTAGGAGATCTCAAAATCATAATCCTGAAAAAACTCCATCCAACTCCATTTTCACATGTTTATATAACACTAGTAAAATAAATTCCTCAAACTCTTGTGATCTATGATTACTAAAAATCCATGTCCAATGAGGTAATGCATTCAAAAATTTAGTGCAAACACAACCTCTACTATCTCCAAAGCAAGGGTGGAATAGTTATTCTTATTGGGATGTAACTTCCTAGAAATATTATAGATCACTTCCCATTGTCGTTGCATCATAACACTTCCTAATCCCAGATAGGAACCATCACAAAACACATCAAAAAACACACCCTCCTTAGGTATCTGAAGCACTAGTGCACTGACTAACATCCCCTTCAGGTAACAGAACACTTCATGACATTGATCAGTCCACACAAAATCTTTTTCTTTCTAAGTCAATTAAATAAAAAGGGTTGTAACTCAAGATAAATCAGGCAAAAACCTATGATAATAGCATACGAGACCAACGAAATTGCAAACCTCAACCATGTTCTTGGGTGAAACCCAAGAAAAAGCTTCTTCAACCTTCGTTGGTTCTACTGCAACACCCTTCTATGACACCACATGCCTGAGGAAATGAACCTATCCTATCTAAAACTTACACTTGGAAAACATTCCATATATCTGGTGGCGTCAAAGAATGTGTAAGATAGTTTTGAGATCCTCAACATGTGCCTCCTCCGAATTCAATTAGATTAAGATATTAATGATGAATAAGAAATTGAACCAATCTAGGAACTCAATAAACACAGAGTTCATAATCCCCATGAACATGGCTGGTGTGTTCATAACATTTAATAGAATTAATAGAAACATGAAGTGACCATACTTGAATCTAAAGTCATTCTTTGGGATATCAACCTTTTTCACCATCAACTGGAGATATCCAAAACCGTAGATCGATCATAGAAAACAAACTCACCCCACTCATCTTGTAGAAAAGATCATATATCCTCATAAGATGATAATTTTTTTTGACCAACACAAGATTCAGCCTTTGGTATTCTATACACAACCTTATACTACCATCTGACTTCTTTGAGAACAACACTAGGGCATCCCACGACAACAATTTAGGAAAGATAAAACCATTTTGCTTTAGATAATCTACCAAAACCCTCAACTCCCACAACTTGGAAGGTTCCATCCAATATGTTTATATCATAATCGGAGAAGCACTGGGATGTAAGTTTATCCAAAACTCAACATCACTTCGAGGGGGTAGCATCACAACCTTATCATGAAAAACATCTAGGAACTCCCCAATGACCGTGGTAACCTCTACCATCTTAGAATCCACTGATTCTACTGACAACTCATCAAACGAGAAAAGAAGGGGATCAACATTCAGACTACCCACCAAACAACCCTTCTTGCTAAGGGAAACCACTCATTGGCCATCCAAATCCCAAAAAAAGTCTCTCCTACAGAATTAGTTGACAACAACTTGTAAATAATAGAACCATTTGATGTTAATGATGAAATAATATGGCTACATATATGGAAATAAAATATTCCCATAGAACTGATGTGACCCCATCATCAGCCTCCACCCCCCAGAACACATCAAACAAGATAGTATGCCCTCTAACTAACATAGTCAACACCATATGCCTGGAAAACCTCTCCACATCTAGACTTATCGAATGTTCTAGAGAGGGGATAATAGAAAATTGTGAATCTCATGAATCAATCATGGAACAAACAAGATTACTAAACAAACTGATTGTACCTATGACAATCATTGGCCCCCCATTAACTTATACATCAACTACATGAAACTTACCATTCCCACCTCCTCTACCTATCTTCAGAAGACCACATCTATGTCCATAATTGGGTAATGGTTCCTAAATTAAAGGAACATCCTAAGTTTGGCCTTTACCTTCTCCATATCCCTTCAGTGGAGTAAAACCCTGCTGCCCCTACTATTGAAGCAACCTCAATAGAAACTGCTGTTGAGGTAGGAGCTTAACCTATCCACCTCACCAAGATGAGCTTGGAGAACCACTAGGTACTAGTTCTGGGGATGTTGATAAACCCAAAAACCATAAAAAAATAGAACAAAACTCATAGGAAAATCATGGAAACCACTAACTTCAGAAGGCTATAAAGGAAGCTATTGAGGCTGACTCCCAACCGGAAGAAACCTCAAAGACCCTTACACATGAGACCTTCCACTGAAAAACCTTACCAGTGAAGAACCCTACTGGTTCCCCTATAAAAAAACATCCACACAAGTGCATCTTCTTGATCACCTTTTTATTCTTCTAAACCTCTAGATATCTTAGAAATTTAAAATGAGTTACATTATACTCGATACAAGGATGAGGTTCCTTCTCAGGAATTCTCACATGAGACTCTTCATCTGGAAAAATACCTAGGGAAAAAGGCCCTTTAACTTTATTCCTAGCTCATTTACTAACATTATCTCTTGTTGAAGAGAGAGATGTTCCTACTTCTTTACTACCTTCATGATCGAAAATAGTAACTATGCGTGGAACTCCTATTATTTGACCCATAGAACATATTACTCCTTCCTCTATCACTGATACAATGTTCACCATTTAAGCATAGATCCTTGCATCTAATTGACTACCAAAGGGACATAGTACTCTATTGGGGCCTATATTAAACAGAAACTGATATCAAGAAACTCCATCCAGCTCTCTGTCTTCATATCTGAAACACTTCCCTCATACATTCCCAAATCCTGTCGCTTGAAAGCACAAAACATCTGCTGCCACTGATCATCCACCTTAACTAGATCACCCCTATGATGATCGACAAGATCAACCTACTGAACCTAAAATATGTGAGTCGTATATGAATGATGATCTGGAGACATATCTGAAAGTAAAACAAGGATTTACAAATCCCAAGAAGATTGGAATTTCATTTAAGATACATTTTAACTCATTTAATTTTTTTAATACATTTAAACTCTCCTTAAATAACCCAATATAAAAAAGAACACAATTGAATATGATGAATGTACCTCACCTAGTTCTCTACCCTATATTCAGATCCATCTAACTTGGTTGTTCAATAAGCCCAAAGTCTGTGCACTAGATCATGGGGGCCTTAAAATCTCATTTCCTAGCTAGTATCCCTTGTCTATGTCATTCACAATGGACAACCATCATAGTTTCCATACCGACCCACACAATACTCACTAGGCCTAAATCCAAACTCCACCCTATCTCTCAACCATCACCTTTGATAACACTCTATCACAACCCCCTCCCACCAAAGATACTATAATAAATGATGATACCTAATTTCCCCTGACTCCCAGCTCGAGAATGCCGTGGGCAGGATACTTGCACCAAGTGTATTAAAATATCATATATATTGGAGGACTTGCCATTTTTAATATAAATAAGATTAAGGGATAAGATGGATAATCCAATAACATCTCCATGTTTCAATTTTAAAAAGGAAAAAACCATCCCACAAGTATGTATAAATAGAACTAATATAGATACAATAAAGTCTCAAAATTAAATACCCAAAGTAAAGCTAACACAGTGAGAAAAAAACTATCCAATGTTTCGAGATAGTAATTTACAACACCATGCTTGTAATATTCTTGGAAACCTGAAAATAGTTTTATATACATAGGGTAAGCATATAAGTATACTAAGTAGGTAAACCTCAAGTCTATCATGCACATGTGAAATAATCATACTAATGAACCTATGATAAAATAGTAGAACTAAACAACACTTATCAAGGTATACCAACCATCCTAACCTCACCAAGGCATGCTCACCGAGTACCACAAACCAAGTAATATAGAATAATAATAATCACATCGATAAGGGTACCCAACACCACTTTCCCACTGGTATGCCACACATACACCCAATGTGGTAAGTCCTAGAACTCCCATATATTTTTTATACTAGACCAACCCACAGGAATGGTAACAACGCACCTCACCCGTAGACACCTAGGCTCACAACCCCACAAGTACAGCCACAACACATCTTGCTCAAAAACACTTGGGCTACAACACAAACACTACCATAAACAAAGTAGCATGGTATCTTGAACATTTACGACATCAACCCCATTCCCCCTACAACCATGCATAAACCCCAACATAAGCTACCCAAAAATAATGGTCATGTATTTTCTAAAAACACAGGGATCATCACATCTCACCTGCAATCACTTGGTCTATCACATCTCACCTGAAGACACATTTTCCATCAAAACCACCATCTAATTCACTAATAAACCTCTGACCATCACATCCTAAGAAATTACTACATCACCTAGAAGTTTTAGTGTTAAAGATAGGATACCCATCCATCCATACTACTCACCAAATGTTGAAAAAAAACCCCCCACATGACTATATGGGTGTCGGCACATAGTTATCAATGTGAGTGGGGTGGGTATAGAAATCCCCAAAATGTACAAGTATATATATACATTTAATATCAAACACTCAAACCCAACCTATGGGTTTACAAACAAATGAAACAACTCACAACAACATCACTTTTGCGGCCACCTCCAAATTCACAACACCACCCATCAAGATAGAAACTTCTCTTCACATTTCCAACCAATTTCATTTAATAACCACATTATGTTTATTATTTATTATTAACCACATTCAACCAAAAAACCCACCATTTAATTATCCATAAAAATTTTCATTCCCTTAACCAAACTAACCTAATTCATTCCAAAACTTTTTGAAAAAACATTTATTTATTCCATCACTACTCTGGAATCTAGCAAAAAGAAACAACCACCTCACTGGGAAAAAAGAACGGCCAAACAAACTACCTCCCCGCCACCCCCAGAAGCATGTCCAAACAAACTATCATATCCAAATTACCTAACCGCACATCGTTATCCAACAACAACAACCACACATCACAACATGTCAATATCATTTCACAAATTTCCAAAGGGGATTTTATTACATTCCACTTTATTTTAGGGGAATTTTCCCACAATCCAAAATACAAGGGCAACCATTTAATTAGGAAAATATATGTGGTTAATAAATTTTCATTTTTGGGTGATATCACAATAATCACAACCAAATCAGAGATCACAACACATATATCAATCACATACAAATCCCAGAACGACCATAATTTTTAGTGGGGCATCAAGCCCATACAATTCACAATATCACAAATAATATCAAAGACGTAGAAGCATAAAAATAAAACCCCATTTTTCCATTTCAATTCAATTAACCAATTATTTATCTTTGATTAATCCAGAACAACCATAACCTATAAATAAACAATATTAAACTCCTCATGCATGGTACACAATAAGGATAAATGAGGGAATCACTACCTCAAAGAAGCTTATCGTCTCATTATACACTGTAGGGAACAGAAAAACCCAGGATATCAATAACCGCACCACGGGTGCCCTTGATAAAACTAAACTACAACCAAATACCATAAAAAACCCCAACACACACACCACACCATAAAAACATTACTAAAATTTGGCTAGAAATTAATTTTAAAACTACACTGGATCAGGGATTTGCATAACCTGTAATACCCTTTCACATCATGAAATCCTCAGGGTTCTGTTTCTCCAAAAAACACATCACCTTTTTAAAATTTAACCATGAAAATCTAAAAATAAATAACTATCCCTAGAAAATTAATGAAACTAAATTTCATGTCATGTAATACACTTACACGGCGTGTATTTCCAGTATTATCTTTTCTACACATTTAACTCCTATGAAAACAATGAGAACCTACCCAAAACACATCCAACAACCAAAACTAGCAACATAAAAGGCCATGAGGACACAAACCATTACACTCATATAAGGTAAACATGGGGTAAGCATGACTGGGATTAATGGGGAGAATCCATGGATCCATGTGTTCGAAGACATCAAGTTGGTTCCAAGAACTGTATCCAAGACATCCTAATAATTTGGAAATGATATCTGGTGAATCATATGTAATATGTGGAGGAATTCACTTACTAATAAATAGACTAGATTCTATAGTGGGTATCTCCCATGATAATCAGCTCAATGGATCAGAATGGCGTCCTCTTACTACTGAAGGCATTCCCTTGGGAATCTAATGCTAGCTCTAGTTTTACAATTTCTATAATGATAAAATGGTCCATTTTAAATAGGCACCTTTCACATAATTAATTATTAATTTAATTCCATGTGACATTAATGACTTTTAATAATTCAATTGATTCATTCCATTAACATTCAATAATGTGAAAATTTTTATCATGAAAATGGGACCATTTATTACTTGGCTTCCATATTTAATTATTAAGTCCATTCCTTTACCTTTAATAATCATGAAAAGGATGGAGAAGTACATGAAATTAAATGAAATTCAATTATACATACAAGGAAATGTGATATATATAAATATTATTTTCATTTATCATTTTAAGGGATCATTAATTAATTGGAACAATTACCTTATAAGGGTAAAATGATAATTATACAATATACAAGGTTTATCCATTGTCAATTTATAATTTTTTTTTATTAATAGAGGGACTTTCCATTACTAGGTTCAATCCTACACACCCAAATTATGTCTCAAATAAACCCACATGGGTTAACAAGACATAAATAAAGAAGCACCCTATATGTGGTGGAAGGCATTGAGGTCTCAATCTATAGTGTTATGGCGAACATGTTTTGAATGTGATATAGAATATGGGAATAATGATTAATAAGAAATTTGGGGGTAGGATACCTTTCATTAAGAAAGAAAAACACACAAAACCTTTTGTGGGAAAAGGGGGAACCCAATATAAACCCATTACAGTGACCCAAAAGCCCAAAGGATTCCCTTTTACCAGTGTAGGGAAACCCATTACATTCCCGAAGGCCTGAGGCAGATAGCCTTAATTTTGAGTGGCTAGAAACCCAATGAAAACCCCATTACAAAGTAAACACTCTACCACAATACCCTACAACATCATCGTAAATAGACCCGCCATTAGTCCCAGTTGGGGTCGGCACACTGCCTGGAGACCACGTCCTGGTGCAAGTCCACCCCACGAGGCCTCCTCCACTACCCCCTGAAGCCCGTGTCTGCTAAAATCCCAGATTTAGTGGATCTGAGGGCCACCTGACCACCCAAGATGAAGATCCATAGCGTCATTGACCCCATCTGAAGCTGCCAAATACAGCACGCCGCTCCTCCGTCGAGGTCCATCGCACCATTGTAGAAGCCTCAGGAAACCCACCAACACGACCGGACCACCTGTCGTCATAGAGCCTGCCTACCGTCACGCTGGTGCAGATCCATATCCACACCACAAATCTGGAAAGGCCTCCAGATCTGGAACAGATCAACGCCAACAAGGCCAGACACAAAGAAACTAAGCCATGTCCCGCCCAACTCACTGTTGAAGTTGAGCAGAACAAAGAGAGAACCCTAGGGCAGAAACCCTAAATGTGAGAGCTCTCAGCCGAAGCTTAGATCCCCCTATCAAAATCATCTCCACTTTTTTTTATTATGAGCATAATGATTACATGCATGAAATATGAATTTAATAAGAAATGAACGATTATAAAATCATTTTCACATTGAAGACAGTTTATAAATTAGTGAAAATTTTAGGGAAAATCATAGAACACTTAAATTTGGCCCAGAGTACTCCCATCATCCAGTATCAGCCCTTAGTTTTTCTTGTAAAAGATGAAAATGGAAGAACATATCAACACCGTGAAAATAGTTAATTTGAGCCTAAATCAAAATAGTGTCATCGAGTGGAAGATAAATGAAGAACTAATCCAATGTTCTAAATCTCTTAACAAGATGAATCCAACGTGATGATCAGATCTCAAATCAGAGTTCATACAATGAAGCAATTGGAGAACCTGACTTAAAGGATGTTTGATAGCTCCAATGTGAAGAAATGAAAGCCTCATATCCATTAGAGGAGAAAATGAGAGAAGGAGGTGAGGTTATAACTCATTAATGGAATTTCAGTCATTTTACACAAAAACCAGGGGGTCTCATGGTTTAGTAGCATGGTTGGAAAAGGTGTGTGCCAACTATTCACACCAAACTACCTCTAAAGGGAGAATTCATGGTTAGGTTGCACATTTTGAGAAACCATGTGCCAATCGTGTTATATGGATCTACTTAAAATTGCAGACAACCCACACGTCCATGCATCCTTTGGAATATGGATAGTGAAATCCAATCACCCTCCTTTCTCCTTTCAAATTCCCTACATATTTAGGGAAAACTTTCCGGGATGGGTTGCACAATTTCTACTAACCGTGGGGCCTAGTGGTTTCTTCCACTGGCTGAGGTTCCAAGCTCTAAAAAATCCCGAGACATCCCAAAAAACATTTATTAACTCATTAGGTATCAATTATATGTCCAAAATAAATAATTATACTAAAAATTAAAGGATTCACACCTCACATAAAAACTGGGTTCTTACAATCTTCCCTCCTTAATGGATTTTTCCCGAGTTCACCTTCCTAGGGTAGTGAAATGTTGTCTAATAAGAACTATAACCACTGAGAATGAACGTCAGGCTCCTGCTCCCAAGTCTCATCATGTACTTGGTTGTGCTTGCATACACTACGGGGAAACCGTTTTTTGTGACGAGCTATTTGTGACGAGAATAGGCACCCCGTCGCAAAAACTTTCGCGCGGATTAGCGCAGTTTGCGTTCCAAACCACGCAAAATGGTATTTGGGCTGTGTAGGCACCGCCCGTCCCAAATGTCTGGAGGCGGTAAGACCGAGTTGCGATGGGGGATCACCCATCGCTACTAGTTTGACACCCGGAGGTCATTTGCGACGGGTCCCATCACAAATAACCAGCAGCGGTAAAACCCTATTGTGACGGGATGTTGTCCCATCGCAAGTAGTGTGTCAGCAGGTTACTTTTTACGATGGGCCCCGTCACAAATAACCTTTTAACTGCCGACCGTAATTAATGCGGTCGAATGTATTTTCAACGGGACCCATCACAATATGTACTATTAGCGATGGTAATCTCATCACAAATAGTCTTGCCACTACTAATCTAACCTACATATACCACCCATCTGTTTTTTCTTCCCTCCTCCTAAATTTCTTCTTCCTCTGCTTCTCTAAACTCTAATTTTACAGTGAAAATTTTTGAGAGTTAGTTTTTTTATCAAGAAGTTGTGAAGTCCTCTACAATTATAAGAGATCGAGTTTAAAGGTATTTATGTTTTATTTAATTTAATATTTATTTCATTTTTTATATTAATTTTAACTATTGTTGATTAGTTCTAATTAAGTTAGATTTAAATTGTTATCTCATCCGTAATAATTAGTTATAATTATTATAAATAGTAATTATTAGTAATAAATATTAATAAATAGTAATAATTATTAATAATTAGTGATAATTAGTAATAATTAGTAATAATTAGTAATAATTAGGAATAATTAGTAATAATTAGTACTAAATAGTAATAATTGAGAATAATTAGTAATGATTAGGAATGAATACAAATAAATACGAATAAATATGAATAAAAACGAATAAATAAAATTAAATAGTAATAAATAGCAATAATTAGCAATAATTAGCAATAAATAAAAATAATTAACAATAATTGGTAATAGTTAGAAATAATTAGAAATAATTAACAATAATTAGCAATAATTAACAATACTTGGCAATAATTTGCAATAATTAAGAATAATTAGTAATAATTAGTAATAATTAGTAATAAATATAAATAAATAGCAATAAATACCAATAAATAGCAATAATTAGTAATAATTAGCAATATTTAACAATAATTAGCAACAATTAGCAATTAACAGCAATAATTAACAATAACTAGCAATAACTAGCAATAACTAGGAATAACTAGGAATACGTAGCAATAATTAGGAATAATTAGTAATAATTAGGAATAAATAGTAATAAATAGAAATAAATAGAAATCAATAGAAATAAATAGCAATAATTAGCAATAATTAGCAATAAATAGAAATAAATAGCAATAAATATGAATAAATAGGAATAATAAGTAATAATTAGTCATAATTAGTAATAATTAGTAATAATTAGAAATAATTAGTATTAAATAGTAATTAATAGTAATAAATAGTAATAAATAGTGATAAATATTAATAAATATTAATAAATATTAATAAATAGTAATAAATAGTAATAAAAATTAGTAAATAGTAAAAAATAGTAATAAATATTAAAAAATAGTAAAAAATTGTAATAATTAGTAATAATTAGTACTAATTTGTAATAATTAATAATTATTAATAATTAATAATTAGTAATAATTAGTAAAAATTAGGAATAAATATGAATAATTTGGAATAATTTGGAATAATTTGGAATAATTTTGAATAATTAGGAATAATTAGTAATAAATAGCAATAAATAAAAATAATTAGCAATAATTAGCAATAATTAGAAATAATTAGCAATAATTAGTAATAATTAGCGATAATTAGAAATAATTAGAAATAATTGGTAATAATTAGCAATAATTAGCAATAATTAGTAATAAATAGCACACATTAAGACTAATTAGGGCTAATTGGGACTAATTAGGACTAATTAGGACTAAATATGACTAATTAGGACGAATTAGGACTAAATAGGACTAAATAAGACTAAATAGGACTAAATAAGACTAATTAGGACTATATAGCACTAATTAGGACTAAATAGTATTAAATGGAAGTAAATAGAAGAAAATGACATTAATTAGGACAAAATGTCATTAATTAGGAATAAATGGCGTTAATTAACAATAATTAGTAATAATTAACATTAATTAACATTAATTATCAATAATTAGGATTCATTTTGATTAATTAGAATTAATTAGCAATAATTAGAAATAATTAGGATTAATTAGGATTAATTAGGAAAAATTAGGAAAAATTAGGAATAATTAGGATTAATTAGGAATAATTAAGAATAATTAAGAATAATTAAGAATAATTAGGAATAATTAGGAATAATTAGGAATAAAGTCAATTGTAATAAATTGTAATAACTTGAAATAACTTGGCACAATTTCTTGTGGATTGGCGGCAATCCTTTTTCTTGATGACTCTTCTCCTTTCAACTCTAACCAACTCAAAAAATTATGAAAATATTCTTCTACATATTCATATCCAATCTCATATGCACGTGTTTGAATATTCCTTCATAGGACAACATTTTTCATAATGTTTTCAGATAGTGACATTTATAAAAAGATGATTCATTGATAAAAAAAGGGGTCTCTTTTGTCTGATGGCTCATTTACATGCATCTTTCTCACACAAAAATCATAATGAAGACTATGCTCGTAGGTATTCTTATACATTATTGTATGTACGATAATGAATATGTGTACCTTCGAGTAAATTTTTCATTATGATTTTAGTGTGAGAAAGTTGCAAGTAAATGAGACGTCGTACAAAAGAGTAGCTATCAATCCACTAGAAATTGTGTCACCCGTAATTAAAGCTAATATTAAAAAGTAGTTATAATTATATATCTTCTTTTTTCAGATAGTGTTTATTTATAACTTCAAATTATTAAAAAACATTAATGATTTTATATTTTTTAGGAAAATATGGAACAAGTAAGTCAACAACAGTCATTATTAAATGATCACGCTTGGATAAATAAACACAGAAATCCAAACAATTCTGATTTAAATTATGTATATAATGAAGGTGTTGAAGATTTCTTATCATTTTATTCATGAAAACGAGAATTTTTTTCAGAAGTCACAATTAAGTTTCCTTATAAAAAATGTTCTCTAAGAACGTTTGACAAATTGAACAAGATTGGAGGACATCTCTTGCGACTTGGTTTTCAACCTGATTATGTTTTTTGGTATCAACACAATGAACATAATTCTAGAGAAGATACTAATAACTTGATTCGGGATCCATCACGGTTTCAAAATTTAGTACATAATGTTGCAGGTCCATATGTTTAACAAACTGAAACTCAGGATGATAATGATTTAACTCCTGAGTTGGCACCATTATAAATTTATAAGTTGTTGAGATATGATGAGGATGAATTATATCCTGGTTGCAAGGTCATAAAATTAGAAGTGGTTGAAAAATTTATTACTATTAAATCAAATACTTCATTGTCAAACAACTATTTTGATATGATATTTTCTTTGGTTAAAACACTATTACCTAAAGGAAATGTGTTTCTTGAAAATTACTATGAGATCAAGAGGCTGGTCCGTAATCTACGTCTTAGCTATCGGAAGATTTATGCATGTGAAAATGATTTCATCATATATTCTAGTGAAAATGAGTCATTGGATAGTTGTCCCACATGTGGAAAATCGAAGTATAAAGAATCTCAACTGGGGAAGTCTGGATCGATTTCTATAAAACAGTTAAGATATTTCCCCCTTACACCCAAGTTTCAACATTTATTTATGTCTCAGAAAATAGCTTCAATGATGTCATGGCACAAAACCAAGATTTCAATCAATAAAAGCATGAATCATCCATCTGATGGTGATTTATGGAAACATTTTGACTGACTACATCTATCTTTTGTTTAAGAATCCTTAAACATGCGATTGGGTCTTTCAACTGGCGGTTTATGTCCATTTAGTTCTTATGGTAGTCAGTATTCATGTTGGCATGTCTTTATGACTCTGTACAATTTACCTCCATGGATTTTGATGAAGGATCCCTATATCTTTCTGACCTTATTAATCCTAGGACATCCAAAAAATAATATTTATGTTTATTTGAAACCATTGATTGATGAGTTAAATTCATTGTGGAGTAATGGTGTTAGTATATATGATGTTTCTTCGAAATAAAATTTCATATTAAAAGATGAATTCATGTGGACGATTAGTGACTTCCCGACATATGACCTGTAATCTGGCTGGAGTACACATGGTTTGAAATCATGTCCTTACTATATGAAAGACAACAAATCCTTTATGTTCGTCAATGGAAAAAAAACCTGTCTATTTTGACTGTCATCGTATATTTCTTCCAACCAATCAACCTTTTCATAGGAGAAAATATCATTTATAAAAAAGGAACAATTAAAAGGGATGAACCTCCAAAAATGATCTCAGGTATGGAGTTAAAATAAATTTTATTTTCATTACCTCCCATTAAATTTGGTCTAACAGTAAACCAACAAAAATTCATGTCTTTGTGAAATGACATAATTGGATAAAATGGAGCATTTTTTGGGATCTACCATATTGGTCTGATTTTTTGGTTCATCACATGTTGGATGTCATGCATATTGAGAAGAATTATTTTGATAATTTATTTCATACAGTTTTGGATACACCATGTAAGACCAAAGATAGTGTAAAGGCATGATTAGATCTTGCCCAAATTTTCAGACGACTGCAACTTGAACTATTTCAAAATGTCAGATCACATATGTTAATGAAACCAAAAGCATATTATACACTATTCAAAGAGAGTTTCTTATCATTTTATTAATGTATTATAGATTTTGGACTTCTAGATGCATATGCTTTCAATTTGGGCAGATGTGTTGAGAATGGTTATATTACAAAATTTTAAAAGACATGATTGTCATGGTGTAATGGAAGGACTTATACCGATTGGATTCAGAGATTTGTTGAATTGTATGATTTGGGATTCAATAACTGACATATCATATTTTTTTTGAGACATTGGTGCGGTGAAAACAGACTATGATGAACTAAGTAAACTAGAATAAGTTATTGTAATTATATGTAAACTAGAAAAAATATTCCCGCCAGATTTCTTTGACTCAATGGAACATATGATATTACATTTTCCACATGAAGCTAAATTTTTAGGTCTGGTACAGTTTTTTTGGATGTACCCATTCAAGAGATGCATGAAAAAATTGAAGAAAACGTACACAACAAATCATCAATTGAAGGCTCAATTGTTGAAGCTTATTTGCAATAGGAAATTTCTTTTTTTCTACTCCCATTATTTTGATTCTAAAAATTTGTCAAAACATAACAAAATGGGATTCAATGAGGGGAATGTTGATTATGAAATAGAAAATTAATTATTAGTTTTTAATCATCCAGAGCATGGCTTCGGTAGAGTTTATGAACGATGGTTTTCAGATGATGAACATCACAGAGCTCATACATATGTTATGATCAATTGTGAAGAATGACATCATTTGTACCGTGAGTTCTTTTATCACTTATTCTATAATTTATGTTATAGTAAGTGCAATTATTTTATTTGTAGGCTATATGATAATCATATCAATAAACATCTTCCACAAATTACAGCATCTTCTCTGAAGAATGCTGGAAAAAAAATTATCAATGGTTTCAAAAACTGGTAACATAAACTATTGATGGTTTAACATATCAATTTAGTTTATTATTTATTATATTGATAATTTTTATAAAAAAAATTAGGTGTCTCAACATGCAGATAAAATTGATAAGTGAATATGTATATTGAGTAACCTGCCATCCAAAATGGTTAAATGTTACAATGTGTATATTGTGAATGGTTTTTAATTTCATACACGTGCATACGGGAATCAAAAATAACAATGAACAGTGGAGTTTCTTTGAGAGGATCGCATCATAGAGAAACTGAAATTGACTTTTACAACATGCTGGATGAAATTTTTGAACTATGTTATCTAGGGAAAAATTAAATAACAATGTTTAAATGTTGGTGGTTAGATACTAAGAGAGGCTTCTGTGTTCATCTGATTCATGGAATCATCGATATTAAATTTAAAAGTCTTCTTATAGTAAATGAACCTTTTTGCTGGCTCAACAGAAACATCAAATATATTACAAAAAGTATTGTGCTACTTAAGGAGACCAGAGTGATTGATGGAGCATAATAAAAATGAATTCTCGGTAAAATCAGTTTACTCAGACTGAATGTGGTTCCGATGAAGTACAATGAATTGAAATTTTTCAAAAGACTACTCACAATCCATCATTTTCACAAAGAGAAATGAATATCGATGATAATACCCCACAATTAAGGTTCGATAGTGATGATGATGTTAATGATGTTACAAATGAATTTGAAATTGTAAGAGATGGTGAAATGGAAACTCATATGGATATTTATGACACTAATGATGAATCTGAAGACATTGACATCGTGAGATATGAAGATGACGATGAAGGTCAACATTGACATAGTTAAATGTTGGTTATAATCATAACTAATATATATCTATATGTAATAGTTATTTTCAACTATCTGCTAACAACAATAATTTTGTGTTTCAAATGGACCCTGATCTATTTCGTGAGTTAGAGGAGGCTGAGATACCTTTAGATGATGAGGATTTGGTATAATCTAACCCTCATGCTACTGGTAGTTTAGGGTGTATGTAGAGGGGGTGTGGTCTTGCGTGACCGATGATTCCTGACCCTATCCTCGAGCGACGTCCATGTCTAAGTTTCAATCCACGCACGCAGAGGTATGGAAACCTGAGTATTTTAGTTAGATTTAACTAATTAATTTATATACTAATTGTTTTATTATGTTTTCTTTTTTCACAGTTTTATGCATGTAGTTGTTGGAAAAGGAGCGCTATCTTGTGCAATTATTTTTCTCAACCATGGATCACATGGGAATGGATTATCATTGAGGTGCATCTTGGAATGTTCAATCATTGGTTGGTACGTAAATAAATAATATTTATTTAGAAATTTATTTCATTAATAACTTGATATTATAAATTATATATAGGTTTTATGGTATCCCATCAATGATATCATTTTTGGAACTATCAACAAGGCATAGGAGGTGTCTATACGTAAGCATTTCCCTCAGTTTTGGCACAATTTGAGAAGTAAAACCATTTAGAAAGTATGAGTGACAGTATTTGATGAGTCATGTAGAGCCCACCAACCAGAGTATATTTCATCTCACATTTGGGATGGATTATGTTCACATTGGATGAGTGGTGGATTTCCAAGGAGATCTTCATTGTGCTGGTAGAACCAGGGGAGATAGAATGTGACACATCGAGCTGGTAGTCGTACATTCAGTACGCATAGAGAGCATCTGATAAGTATCTTTTTTAAATATTTTATATAACATTACTTATAAACAGTTTATTTCATATTCATATAGGTGGTCGAGTATCCTGATATTATGGAGTATGATATTTATCAGAGGTTGTACAGTGATCCATCCACTGGAGAGATTATAGGTGATTCATAGCGTCATATTGTGGTTAGTATTATTTCTTTTTAAGTTTTAAAATTAACTGAATATAATATTTTCAATATTTTAATTTCAAATTGAAACTGAAGGAGTCATATGAGGCCACGACCACTCAGACATGGGTTGAGAGTTAGGGTGAGAACACTGATCAGACTAGTTCCCACCATTTTGATAAGGCGACATGGATGCAGGAAACCCATTATGCCTTCGAGAAGGGCTGAGTAGTTGGTATCGGCTCTCATTGAACTCGTGGGACTTATTATGGTACTATTGCGATGTCGGAATCCAACTCGAGAGGAGCTCGTGGAGATTCATAATCTTCTGGCTCACAGTTTCAGGAGCAGTTGCGAGCTCAAACTGAGCTTATAGAGAGTTTACAGAAGCAGCAGGAAAAGATGTGTCAGCAGTAGTAACTACAACAGCAGCATGAGGAGGACATGCGTCAATGGCAGTAGTAGTAGCAGCAACATGAGGTAGACATACGTCGATGGTACCAGGAGCAGCACGAGTAGATGGAGTACATGATCCATCTGAATCGTAGTTTAGGGATGAAGATTCCTCCACCATCTCCTCCGGCTCCTCCAGCTCCTCCAGAAGACTTCCCCCCAGTGATTTTTTTTATTCTGTTAAAAAAATTTGAATTTAAAATTTGTTGTAATATTAACTATTTACGGTTTTTATCTTTTATATTGGTTTGAATATTGATTTTTTTTTATTATTTTATTATTTTATTATTTATGATTAGTATTATACTTTTAATGTTTGTTTATTTTACTAATAATAATAACAATAATAATTTATGATTTTTTTATATTTTCTTTGGAATATTGAAATTTTTAATTTTTTGTATTTATATTTTAATATTATTAATATTATTAATATTATTTATTTCATTAATCATAATTTTATTATTTTTTTTATTAAGTATTTGAAAATATTTAGAATTGTAATATTTTTTATTTTTTATTTTAATAATATTAATATTATTTTTTCATTAATCAATGTTATATTATTATTTTTTATTTTATTTAGTATTTGTGATGAGGCCTTTTGTGATAGGGGATCATCGCAAATAATATATATATATATATATATATATATATATATATTAAAAGTGTTTTCTATGGGTTGCTTTCCCGTCTCAATAACTTTGTTGCGATGGGCTTGTCGCAATAGGTTCAGAATGTATAAGTTATTTGCGACGGGTCGACTTCCCATCACAAAAGGTTCTTGTATATATAATATATTTAATTGGAAATCTATTTGTAATGAGACCACTTCCCATCATAAGTAGTATTTTTTCTCAAATATCTGAAATTCCAGTAGTGATAGTACTCATACTAAAGGGACATACCAACATCAGAGAGACTTCCTGCTCTGATCAATGATGTATGTGGGATACTCTTCAAAAAATCATTATCATCTAACTCAACCTCCTTGGGATCAAAAGTGTGAGATGGGTCAACATGATAATGATGAAGTTGTGATAACTGGAAGACATCATCCATGGAACAATACCTCTGAGTTAATAACTACCAATAGGATACCATACCGACTCTATCCAAGATCTCAAACAATCCAACATAATGAGGTGATAGCTTCCCTTACCTTTTTATTTGTATATTCCCATGTTTGGGTGACACCTATAGGAAAACATGATCCCCAACATCGACCTCTAGAGGTCTTTTTAATTAATCAAAATATGATTTTTATCTAGATTTAGTAGTATAGATACCATTTATGATCAATTGAACCTACAATGAAGTCTCCTACACAAGATGAGGACCTAGTATCACTTCCTCTCATGGCTCTAATCATCATAGGGGTTCACATTATATCCTTCCATAAAAGGATACATACAGATCTATCTAAAAGAAATTATTGTAGGAAAACCTAATAAGAGGAATATTCTATTCCCAAGAACCACTTAAATCAAGGATGAATTCTCTGAGAATGTACTCTAACACTTGTATCATCTGTTCCAATTGGCCATCTGTTTGAGGGTGAAAGTTTTTACTCAAAAGAACCTTAATACCAATAACGCTCTATAACCCCTTCCAAAACCTTGGTTTGGAATTAAAATCCCTATCATAAATGATAGTACTAGGGACTCCATGTAGTCGTAAGATCTCATCAACATAAAGTCTTACCATATCATTAATTAATAAAGTATCCCTAATAGTAAAGAAGGGGATACTTTATTCATTTGATCCACGACTACCCAAATAGTTTCACTGTCTCGAAAAAACCCTTGTAAGATAATGAAAAATACATGGAAATATATTATCATTTAAATTCTAGTATCAAAAATGTTTATAACAATATAAAATTTCACTAGTATTTTTCCTTCATCTACAGATAGGTGGAACACCTTGTGATAAAACCCGATATATGAAATTTCATCCCAGGAAACCAATACTAGCGACTCATATCACAATACATATTAAAGATTTCTAGATTAACATCCAACTAAGAAGTGGGGGACAATCACATAAGTTCCTATATCATATATTTAGGAACCCATACATTCCCATGTATACATAAAATGTCATCTCCATCAACAGAACAATCCTCAGGTGGGTCCTCACCAGAAATACTTTCTTAGAAAACTAACCCCTATGTTTCATAAAATTGCCTAATCATTACCCTATAAATGGGTGAATAGATAATTTTCAAGGATAAAAGATAATAATTCTCTTTAACCCCATGAAACTCTAGATACAGATTAGAAAAGAGGGCCATAAATTTCCATTCATCATTGGATTCTTGTACGTCTTGTGACTGAGTTTTCGGGAACAGTGCATACGCTACCGCATTTCCCCTTTTAGGAATATATTCTAGCTCAAAGTCAAAATACTAAAGGTCTTAAACCCATCTCTACTATCTAAGATTCAATTCATGTTATGTAAAGATATATTTTATTCTCTTGTGGTATGTATACACCACAAATCACTCACCCAGAATATAGTTTCTCTGGTAGCGCAAAGCATGGAAAATTGATTCTATATTGATATTTTGAATTAGGTAATTATGCTTGTGATGTTTCAACTATAAAGAATCATATGGAAAAAAATATATCCTCATCTATTAGAACTTCACCCATCTCAGTACCTGATGCATCACAACACATTTTATAGCCTCTTCCAGGCTTAGGCAGAATCAGAATCGAGGTCGAAGTAAGCCTTCCTTTCAGATCATGAAAGGTGCTCATGGATTCTTCTAACAACCATAACTTCACACCCAACTTTGTAAGACTAATAATAGGCAAAAAAAGGTCTGATGAGTCTTTTATTAAATTCTTTTATTATTCATTCAAACCCAGGAAACTATGTATATCAAATACATTCTTGGGATACTGTTAGGAAACCAAAACACTCACCTTCTATGGGTTAACTAATAAATATGGATTCTGAGATAACATGACCCAAGAAGTGAAATTTTTCGATCCAAAAGTGGAACATAGAAACCTTGGAATAATACTAATGCTCTTTTAGTGTATTAAAAATGATATCAAAATGTTTAACATGGTCTCTTCGGGTATATTAATCTACCAAGATGTATTTTATGAAAAAAAAAAGAAATGAATACAAATAGAAGTGTAATAACCTCTTCATAAAATCCATGAAAATGGAAAGTTTGTTCGTATCATCGAATAGAATAACGAGATAATCATATAAATTTTACAAACTATAGAAATCCATATAGGGTATATTTGAAATCCAGAATCTCACCTGATGATAACCCGATCATAGGTCGATATTTAAAAATACCTTATCTCCTCAAATCTGGTCAAATAGATCATCTATATGATAATGTGGACATCGATCCTTGACCATAATATAGATCAACCTTTTTTAATCAATGTGTAGACAAAGGGTCTCATATATCTTCTTAATGAAAATAACGATTGAACCCCAAGAGGATGTTGTATGTCTGATAAATCCTTTAGACTCCAAATCATACAATTATCATTTTATCTACTAGATCTCATTAATTTATGTCATGTATGGAGGAATGGACACCATAGATTCTCCTGGTATGAACTAGATCATAAATTGTACCTCTCTATTATGAGGTAATCTAGAATTTTTTTCATGAAATACATCCCTAAAACGATCTAACATGGGAGGATAAACTTTCTGAGGTAAACTATACTCCTTCATTAATAGACTAGAAATTTGGGAAGTCACTCCACCTAGACTACAATGATTTGGTCAAAATATATTATCCTATGAATCCCACTAACCCTTTTGAAGATAAGTACTTCCCTCTAGGGATGTAAATGAAAACCTATAGAGATATCTGTCCACATAAGCATGATATGGAACCAACCAATCCATTATGAGAATGACCTCAAAGAATGTCATCTCGAGTAAGAAGAGGTCCCATATGAAGGGATAAATTTCTACCAAAAGGGGAAAGTGTTTTCAATTACATATTCCCTCATATTGTACTCACAACAATGTGTTTATGGTCATCACCCCATAGAAATATTAAATCTCCAACCGAAGACTTTTCATGATAGGTAAGTAGAAAAAAGCAGCGTCAGGAACCTATATCGAACAAATAAGATAAAATAGTATATGATCATAGTATAATACCTCATAAAATATATGGTGATACACTCTTATCATTTGGTATTGGCTATAAATCATTCAACCGACCCAATCCATTTCCTTGTGTTATAGTTGAATTTTCTTGAGCAGGTCCACTATGCTGACACTGATAATCTAAAGTATGGCTACCATATCCTTGACCTCCTCCTCATATTATCCTATAGATTCTACTCCATCTCATATATTTACTTCAAATAAAAAACACTACTCCTAAAGGTGGATATAGTGTCCATACTCTTCCGCTAGAAGCAGATGGAAAGGTCAGAAAAAATCTTTGAAGATGACCCATACACCTACAAGAACGATACTCAAGAGGGTCTCTATAACACTTAGTTTTTAGATTCCCCTTCCATCACCATTGATGATACATAATGGATCTTCCAGGTTATAATCCCTATCCTCCACTAGGATGATGAAATATCTCAAGGCTACGCTTCCTGCTATCAGAAGAACCACTTCCTTGTATCGTCACTAAACCTATTTTTCCAATATTATCAGCTTCTCTCAAGTTGTTCTCAATGATAAGATACTAATTAATGACATCATAAAAGTTAGTTTGGAAAATACCTTGACCTATGATCATATGTCATATTTTATCCCATTCTCAAAACTTCATGCTTGGGATAGCTCATCACCAGCTAGCTTTGGTGAAAACATTTGTAACTTAGTAAAGTGAACTAAATAGACCATGACAGAAAGAAAAACCTTCTCAAGGTGTATGAACTCTATGGATTAGTCATATATCAGTTTCTGAGGTATAAAGTAAACATAAAAGGCAATATTAATTTCAACCAAGACCATGAACTGATGACTACCATCCTGAGTAATCACATCCCACCATCATTAGAATAAATCACAATGCATGTCGGTGGAAGGATTGTACCTCCTCTATAAAGGCATATAAGAATGCTCAAAGATATCGTGGTTATCCTCAATAAAATAATAAACATCTTGTGGACCACCATCTCCAAAGAATATTGGTGGATATTATGGCATCCCACCTTTTTATTAAATAAATTTTCATTACATTTTATAAACAGAGGACCTTTAAAGACTTGTGTCTTTGAAATCAGGATAAAAATACATGAAAAAAACATAAAAAATTCTTTTAATCTACTTTTAAGGATTCATAATAAGTTTATACTATGTAAAATTACTTCGTCTCAAAACCTGGAGACATACATCAAAGGAAAGTGTGAGCAGAAGGCCCAGTAAGGAAAGCAAGGGAATCCGTTTACTTGTGATTTCAATAAGAATGTGATGAAAAAACATAAAGACATGACCAATAGAAGTAGAGAAATTTCTTAAAGAAAAGAACTTGTACAATAAAATTAATATTTGTCTAAAAAATTTAATTTATACATTCATGAACATATCACTAAGGTACATCTGTAAGGTGTCATAAAAATTACCAAGGTTATTCATCAAGGTATCGTGAAACTTGTCATCTCTAGAGATTAAATTTTTTACCCAATGCATTGGAGAACTATAAGGGTGAAACCTTAATATGCCTAAATTTTCATGTGATCAACATAGATCATAATCATAAATTTCATAAATAACCCAAATAGAATCAAAGAAATGGGTTTCATGTCAAAATCGTGACGTTTAAAAAGTACTTAAAAATAAGATCATTATGTCATTTATAACCCATGGAAAGGGAGTGAGGGTTATATGAATGTAAATTCAAGAATCATATAGATAAATTTTATGTATTCATGAAAACCCCTGCAAATGAAAATATATTTGGGTATCCACATAAATAATTCAAGTGAATTTCTTGAGAAAAAGAGAGAGATTTTGAGATGAAAATTCTGCAACATAACGGTTGAATAACATCATTTTAGAAAACATTAAAATGAGAGGGGAAAAGGGTAAACCACTCATAAATAATTTATAATACAGCATGGATACATAATAAGATTATGGTATGGATATTTTAATGACATACCCCATGAAAATGAAACCTGAAATAAAAGATAAGATGTTATTTCATTTTCGAAAAAAATCGGCAACCTGACGGCATCACTTAAAAATTAAGAAAATAAATTGATGAGAGAGGAAAGGGTATATAAAAATTTGGAAATGAAAGTTGTAGTAATAAAAATATATAATAATATACCCCTACATAAGAATATGGAATCGAGAAGACATAACATAAAAGAAATCATGACTAAAAAGAGGAGGGTGAAAGGTTCTCTTACCTTGAAAAGTGACTTCAAAAGCTTGATGGTTGGGACCTTTGGGGGCTTCAGGGAACCTTGAAAGGACTCCTTGGAAGGTAAAAAGACCAAATATTCGTTTAGGAGGATTTTTGAACGAAATTAATGAGGGAATTACATGGTATTTATAGGTAAAGAGATGGAATATTTAATTAATTTCCAAGGGACACATCATCGGTGGTATTTGCAAAACCATGGGCTTGACTATGGTATTTTACCATGGTATTGGACACTTGGGAAACCTCATAACATATCTTACTATTTACAACACTACCAGATTTATTACATCATGATTAGATCATCAATGATGTCCTTAAACACCTGAAACTCAAAACTATATTTTTACGATTCACCGAAAATTCAACTGTTTTACAAAAATCCCAAAAATTTACCCAAACATAATATAAATTCTTCGAATAAAAAAATGAAATCCATTTTATGAAAATAATTTTACAAATATTTTTAATTTAATTATTAAATAAAATCATTATTTATTAAAAAAACAACTCTAAAACTATAACTTGTTATGTAACACCATAAAAAGTAATCAAGGTCCCATAAAATTATCGTATAACCATAAGACAATAATGTAAACATTTATGATTAAATATTACGAAAATACATTTAAATTTTAAATTTTTATATTAATTATAAAATTGTAAATAAATTATTTATGACATATAAATATAAAAAAACTTATACTATGATCATTTTCACTTTTAAGATTCCTACATTATATTTATACATTCAAGGATGAAGTTTCTATATTTTGGCCAATTTTCTATTCATTACTATTCATAAGGGTATGTTACTATTTGTACTTTACTATTCACTAAAAATCAAGTTGATCTTATTATACTCTAATTTTTTTAGTAATAACAGTTATAGAAGACCTATTTTTAAAAATCATTTCACATTATTAATTATTTAAAGTATATAAAAATATTTTAAAATAAACTTTTTCCAAAATTATTCAATAATATGGAACTTCTTAAAATTCATAATACATTTATCTAGACATTTGAAATTCACAAATTTACCATAATAATAAATAACAATTTAATTTATACCTATAGATTACAAAAAGTATCTAAGGCCTCGTTACATATCCCATTATAACACCTGCATAGGACCTAAGTGTAAGGCGTGCTATTGTGATAGAATCTTGGGTTGGGTCGAACAACATTTCTTGAGTGGTGATTTCTATCATCTTGAACTTCTCCCATAGGCAATTCTGTTCAAACTTCACATGTTGAAGTTTAGATTGGGCTTGGTCTAGAGCAAAGCCTACAAGTGCAACCACCTTCCCAAGCTCTAATAGATGGGATTCGCACAGTCCGAGTCTTCTGGATGAATCCATAGACTCTTATTTTTGTATTAATTAACCAAGATCACTTGTATTTATAAACAATAATTTTAATGTTAACCGTTTAGTTTCCAACAGTCATATTGACCAATGGTCATATAATAGTCAAAGCACAACGGTGTCACTTCATTAATTAATGGATATAGTTTGTGGAGTATAAAATGAAATAACACAAAAATTTAGGAAACCAGTATAAATCAAAAGTGTGAGTCGTTACATTCTTCCTCCATTAAGAAATTTAATCCCCGAAATTTTAACTCCTACCCAAAGAAGAAAAAAGGTGTGGGTACTTCTACCTCATAGACTCCTCGGGTTCCCATGTGGCTTCTTCACATTTGTGGTTCCTCTATAACACCTTAACAAGGTGGGTTTTCTTGTTGCATAGAACCTTGTCTCTACGATCTAAGATCTCCACCAGCTGCTTCTCATAAGATAGGTAATGTTCCAATTGTACCACCTCTGGATTTAGTAAATTTGGAGGGTTAGGTATGTACTTCCTCAAGAGGGATACATGGAAGACATCATGAACTTGTTCTAGATTTGGAGGATGTAAAAGCCAATTGGCCACTGCTCCTACGCGATCACGGATTTCATAAGGGCAAATGTACGTATGGATGAGCTTCTCTTTCTTCCCAAACATCATGACTCTCTTCTAAGGTGAAATTCGAAGAAAGACTTTGTCACCAACATAAAACTCCAAGTCCCTTCGATGGTTGTCAATATAGCTATTTTTCCATCTCTAAGTAGCATTAATGTGTTGCCGGATGGCGTGGACCTTTTCTATCATCTCTTGCACAATATCAGGCCCAAGAATCTTTCTCTCACTGGCTACATCCCAACAAGTAGGAGTTCTACATCGCCTCCCATATAGAGCTTCATAGGGTGCCATTTGAATGCTCGAGTGGATGTTATTGTTGTAAGAGAACTCATCTAAAGGGATATGTTGATCTTATCCACCTTTAAATTCCATTGAGCATGTTCTCAAAATATCATTAAGTGTTTGAATAGTCCTTTCAGATTATCCATCAGTTTGGGGGTGATAGGCTGTACTAAAATTCAATTTAGTGCTCAGAGCATGTTGAAGGCTTCTCCAGAATTTTGATGTGAACCTTAGATCATGATCAGATACGATAGAAAGTGTAACTCCATGTAGCCTTACCACTTACTTCATGTAAATCATTGCAAGTTGATCAAGAGAGAAATCTTCCCAACTGGAGATAAAATGGGAAGTCTTGGTGAGACGGTCCACAATAACCCATATCTCATTATTTCCTTTCGATGTTCTTGATAGACCAGCGATGAAGTCCATAGTGATATTGTCCCACTTCCATGCTGGTAAGGGTAGTGGTTGAAATACCCCTTTAAGAATTTGTCACTTTTCCTTCACTTACTGACATAACAAGAACCTTGAAGTGTAGTCAGTAATCTCCCTTTTCATATTATCCCAACAATAATGATCACAAAGGTCCCAATACATTTTTGTGATTCTAATATGTATAGAGAAAGTAGAGTTATGAGCTTCATCCATCATATCCTTATTTATTTCCATAATAGATAGAACAAATAGTCTTGTATGAAATTTCAGTATAACTTCTTGATCAATATTGAACTTTGGAAACTTCCCATCCTTCATAGCCTCAAACTTCTTCTGTGACAAAGGATATTTTTTCTGAGCTTTATTAATCTTCTCTGGTAATGATGGTCGTGAAATAATTTGGGTTAGGGTTGATTATTTCCCTTCCCTTATAATTCCCATGTCTAGATTTACTAGGTCATTGATCAAAGGATCTCTTTGAATCCTCATCATGGAAAGAACAATTGGGTATTTGCTGCTTAATGCATCAGTGACTTTGTTTGATATTCTAGGATGATAATGAATTGAACAATCATAGTCTTTGATAAGTTCCAACCATATCCTCTACCTCATGTTCAATTCCGTTTTTGTGAAAATATACATCAAGAATTTATGGTTTCTATATATATCACATTTCTCCCCATAAAGATAGTTCTTCCATATCTTCAGAGTAAAAATGATCGCAGCCAGCTCTAGATCATGCGTAGGATAGTTCGGCTCATGAGTCTTCAACTGTCAAGATTTATAAGCAATGACCTTGTCATTTTTCATGAGGATGTACGCAATCCCTTTCAGAGATGCATCGCTAAAAATAACGAATCATTCTCTACTTGAGGGAAAAGTTAACATGGGTGCAGCAACTGATCTCTTCTTCAGCTCTTGGAAATATTCCTCACACTCCTTTATCCAGATGAACTTGACACCTTTTCAAGTTAACATGGTTAATGGATTAGAAAGTTGGGAAAGTTTTTCACAAACTTCCTATAATATCCCACTAATCCAAGGAATCTATGAATCTCAGTTATCTTTATAGGATGAATCCGCTCCTCTACAAATTTTGTCTTTGTAGTGTCAACTGTGATTCATTCATTGGTAATAATGTGTCCCAAAAAAGAAACTTGTTGTAACCAGAATTCACATTTGTTGAACTTACCAAATAGCCTCTCCTTCTGTAGAGTTTTCAAAATAACCCTTAGATGATCCTCATTCTCCTCAAGACTTTTTAAATATATCATAATATCATCAATAAAAACTATCACAAAATTATCAAGGTATTCATTATAGAATTTATTCATCAAATCCATAAAAATAACAGGTGAATTAGTTAGTCTGAAGGGCATAACAACAAACTCACAATTCCCATATCTTGATTGGAATGTAGTTTTTGGAATATATTCTTTCTTCACCCACAATTGATGATACCTAGATCGAAGATCAATCTTAGATAATAATTGAGCCCCATGAAGTTTGTCAAATAAGTAATCAATTCTTGGAATAGGGTATTTGTTCTTCATTGTGATCTCATTTAGTTCTCTATAATAAATACATAGACACATCGATACATGATTCTTCTTCACAAAGAGAGCTGGTGCTCCCTATGGAGACACACTCGGTCGGATAAAACCCTTTTCCAAGAGATGTTGGAGTTGTTTCTTAACACATCTAGTTCCACATTTTCCATACTATATGGGGTCTTTGATATCAGATGGGATCCAGGTATGAGTTCAATGTATAACTCAACCTCTCTTTCTAGGGGAGGTCTGGGTAACTCCTTGGGAAAATTTTCAACGTATTTTTGGACGATGGTGAAATTTTCTATCCTCAAACTCTCATTTACTTCTTCTTCTTCATTTATAAACTCCATAAAGAAAGATATCGAAGGTTCTTCTATACTTAGATCAGGTTGAGATATCTCTCCTTGGAAGATAACTGTAAGTTTTCCATTCCAGACTACTGAGATTTCCTTGCTTCTACATTTAATCTTAGAATTATACTTTGAGAGCCAGTACATCCCTAGTATAATGTCAAATTCCAGCATGGGAATGACTACTATATTTGCGATAAGATTGTGCTCACTAAAGTAAATACTAGAGTTTCTAAACACTGATTATTATTGGATAATCCCACTAGGAGTCTTGACTGATAACTATACTTTAAGAAAATCATGGTTTGATTCTAAATTCTTTGAAAACATAGAGGAATTAAAGGAATGAGTAGAACTTGAATCAAACAAAGTACTTGTTAGCTTTTAGAGAACAAAAAGGGTACCTACCACCACATCATTTGGCTCTTTAACTTCAGTCATAGTGATTAAAAAAGTACAACCTTGTTCCCTTGGCCGTTGCGGAGGCTGATGGTGATTCCCCTCCACTGCCCTTAGATTGGGATAGTGATTAGAAAAGTTCCCAAGTTTTCCACACTTTTAGTATTGGACATCAGGTAGGGCATGCACCATCTTCCCCTTGTCGTTAGTGTTGGGATGTTGTACCTTCACCTCACTATGACAATTTCATGCAATGTGGTCATATTTACCACACTTGTAGCACTTCCCGCTCTTGAGCAAGCAGTTCCCTGAATTATTCTTCCCACATTTATTACATTTGGTATGTTGTACTTGTTTGACTCCTCTTCCTTGATCAAATAACCTCTATAAGCTTAGATTTTTTGATATCTTCTTGTAATTGGATTTATGATACCACTGCGTATCACCAAACTCCGGTTTAACATTCATTGCACTCTCCACGATCCCTTCATAGTTTTCATAGTCTCGGCTATCTAGATTCTTTTGTAGATGATGTCTTAGTCAACCAAAGAATCTATCAACCATCCCACTAGGATCCATGACAAATCTTGAGGTATAATGGGAAAGCCTTGTGAAGTTCATCTCATAGCTTCCCACAAATTCATTCTCCTTCTACTTCAGCTCAAGAAACTCCTTATCAATTCTTTTTCTAATAAATATAGGGAAATAATTATCTAAGAATATCCCTATGAACTCTTCCCAATCAATAGTTTCAAATTCCACTCTTGGGCTTGTGTTTTTAATTATTTCCCACCACTGATCAACATCTCTTTCTAAGCGATAGATAGCTAGCACTAAAAAATATTTCATTTTTTACAACAGGGTCATATCTATTGGTAATGGTGTATTTTCTGTTGGTAAAACGTTTTACAAATATATTTTCTCCTGTCACTAAACAGTTGGTAAAAACTCTGTCACTAAATGTTTTTGCGACAGATAAAATAGTTCTGTTACAATTATAATAATACCAAAAGATAACAGATTTGTCACTCTTTAAGTAATACCAACAATAATATCTGTTTATAATATATTTTTTAATTAATTATATATATATATATTTATTACCATATCAATTACATTATATGAATAAATATAACTATATATAATACGACTAATATAATTATTAATAATTAGAAAATTAGTTTGAATTAAACATTTAGAAGTCGGTTGAAAATTTTATAAACGATCATTCCCTCATGGTCCACAGTAACGGGAAAATATCATGCAAATTTCTCATCACACAGACAAGGATTCTCTCAATTCAAACATATCAACTTCAATCAAAATTACATCATATTAGAGTACACAAATTATAGCCACATAACATTCAAACCCTATCACCACAAATCCTCCATGAAAACTGAATGTTTTGGTCATAATTGTCACCCTCATCCCATGGATGGCGCACATATTGGTGTCCTCGAATAGTCCCAGCACGAATGCCTCCCCTGCCACCTGAAGCATTGCCACTATGGAGCTCGGGCACCTCAGATTAGTCTGGAATTCCTAGACGATTTCATGGATGATTCCCTGAAATAGAATCCTGCATTTATGGTGTATATAGTGATGGAAATGATCATAGATACCAACATATCCCCTCCTTGACCAGGGGATGCACATGAATGGGGGTCATCAGATCAGTTATGTTTATGGTCACCACCAAATCTGCCATTCTCGCCACCTTTCTCGTCAATTTTGTTCAAACCTGTAATAGGAAAAAATATCGATCAAACACCCCCATTCGTTCCATGAAATAAAAAGGAATAACATGATACAATTTAGAATACCTCACCTTGACCATGAGTTAAATAATTATATAAAATAATTCATAACACTACCTACTCATGTGGTCCCACGTATCTTGAATAGATGCTCTACAGCTTCAGCAATAGTCTTGAGTCAAAAATAGTGAGCCCAAAACTAAGAGTTCACATACAATCAAAAATATCCTAGAAATAAAGTATTTATCTAAAAAATGTTAGGGAATACCTTTGAAATTGGTTAGTTGGGTTTAATGAGTCCTTCAAGCCACCTTAACAACCTTTCTCTATCCTGCAGTAACACTAAAATGCAATCAAACTTGCACATTCATTCAATGACATGAGAAGTAATAAAATGATACAACTTTAAATACCCTACTTACTGATGAATGATGAGTCACTACACTCCATAATTCTCTAAGGGATGCACACTCAGCCCCCTTGCCGCATGTATTACTGCTCAAATATTAGAA
This sequence comes from Viscum album, assembly GCA_963277665.1. NCBI lineage: Eukaryota > Viridiplantae > Streptophyta > Magnoliopsida > Santalales > Viscaceae > Viscum > Viscum album. Next base: position 672,248,062 of record OY728126.1, read on the forward strand.
CAACCACATAGTAGAATTTTAAAAGTTGCAATGAAAAAATTTCTCACTTAAAAAGAAACTTATAAAAGATAAATTCCATTGTCAATCTAAATTCTCAGGATACATTTGACAAGAATATGAAAATCCTTTATCGGCATGATTTGATCATCAAAAAGACTTTCTAATAAAATAATAAATTCTACATTCACCCAGTTTGTTTTTTCCAATTATTTTTCCAAGAATTTATAATAAATGACTATAATTCTTTCAAAAGATTAATAATAATAAAAGGACAACATCATCTTTTATATTTTTTACAAGCTGCTCAATATGAAAAATAAGAAAAAGATTATATGACAAAATTAAAGGATGAAATAAGTCAGTGGATCATATGTATTACTTGTCATCAATATTTTCTCTAATTATTCCATTATTTTTATTTATATCTCAACCCTTTTTTGTATATACTTCCCTTACTTCTCTTTATAACACACCCCTTTTGTTCACTCTTGTGATCATCCCCAAGATGAGTCACATTGCCTTGAACCAGTATTGGCTTATATATATTTTCATTTTTCCTTATAAAGTCATGGCATCCACCATTAATACTAGACTATAATTGATTCATTAAAAAATCATTTTAGAATAACAACATGAATTCATCAAAGGAAGGTGTATCTAGGGAGTGATTAGTCTACTAAAGTGATGATAAATGATATAAATAGGAAATAAATGGGGGAAATTATGGTTTTCAGATAGGATATGGATAAGGATTATGATAGAAAGTTGTGGAACTTCATTCCTAAAACCATATAGAGATACGACGTCAGAGACTAGGTCGGCAATTTTTTTTATGTTTCTCTTCCTCGAGGTTCTCCATCACTCATATGGGATGCATGAATGGATTTTTCAAACTAGGGTGAGGGTTTCAACAAGTATATCCTTTATCTCCATGTTTTTTTTTGTTTTTTCCTAAAGTGGTCCTTAGTAACAACATCAAGAATAACATTGATACAGGGAATACTGGGATATAAAGAGGTGGGAAATAATTCTCTAGGGTATCACACTTTTTTTCGCTGATAACACGTTCTTCATAAAAAAACAGATATCCATTCAAATTTTCAATAGGTTCATGAAATAATACGGTAAATTAAGTGAGAAAATACTAGACTTGGAGAAAATAAGTGTGTACATATCCTAGAAGTGAACTCCCAGACATTCCAATCAGATAGAGAGCTCGCTGAGAATTGGAAGATGAGTATTCCCCTTAGAGTAGTTAGGTGCTCCTCTAGCTTTGGGGAGTGTTCACAGTCACCATTTTGAAGGGATAGTGAATAAAATTAACTCCTTAATAATCAAATGGAAAAATAAGTTCTTCTCTTTTAGTAGTATAATTACATTTTTTTAATTTTATACTCTCTTCAAACCCATGCACATTATCTCTATTCACAAAGTTCCTAAATCTATAGTGTGTAAAATTGAATCCATCATGAATGGATTGATTTGGGAATCTCATAAGTAAGGAAAATTCCATTAGGGAAGTTAGGCATGAATGTCTAGAAATTTTAAAGTGGGAGATATTAATATTAAAAATGTGGAAGAGCCCATGAATGACATGCAAGAGAAGTTATCATGGGAAGTGATAAAAGGAAAAACTACCCAAGGAAATATTATCAAAGAAAAATATAGTAGGCATAAAAGCATTCATCCAGATGTGAATGGAACCCCTCTCATAAAAAACATTCAACAACCTTCTGATAATCTTCATGAGCAGTTCTGATGGATTGTGTGGAAAGATATAATCAACTTGTGGTCTGACTATTAGTCTATTATTCTTCATTTTACAGTATTCTGAGTCCCAGACATCACCCTCTGAAATTTTTGAAACTATCAGATCTTTGTGAAAGTAGTATTTGACATAAAACAGAAGGTTATGAGGCATATTATCCAGTTTATAGAAGAACTTGATTGTTATAGGTTCACAGATTCTACTTCGGGATGCCTCAAGGCGGTAGAAATTCGGATTATCACATGTTTACAATAGGATATCATATTCAAGGAATATAATTTATGGGATATATCAATTCCACCCAAATTATGCTTCCTTGTTTAGATAATTCACAACCAGGCCCTTCCCACAAATGAAGAAGTAAGGATTGATGTCATTTAGTTATCTTCCAAATGAAAAGGTTGCAGCTAGAAGAAAGTTAAGATCACTCACCATTTATCCATGGAGGAGAGAAGGCGCGCTTCATCTTGATGATTTTGGGAAACATCATTGGCATAGAGGTTCGGGATCTATCTATAATTGATTTTACTTCTATATGGTTTCAGGACTCAAGAAACTAAAAAACAGAGATCTAGAAGCACCGTATGATTATAGTTGTTGGATTTCAGGTCATCTGGGAGGCCCACAATGAAGATATATTCAATGGTAATAGAATATCATCCAATGATAGAAAGGTGAAAGACTAATCACTCACATTAGATCTTAGATCCTTGTTCAAGTAGAGGGATCATTTCCTAATCTCTAGAATCATACTCCACCTCTGATTAGAGGGAGTTATATCAGATCTAATCTTGGATGGTGGGTGAGAAGGAGTGCTCCCACCACGAGGTTTATATTTAATTTGGATGGTTCATGTATTCAGGGAACCATAAAGGGTGGAGTAATCACCCATGAATCAGAAGGGATCAGTGGTATTTGCCTTAGATGTTTTTTATTTCCAGATAAATTCTCTAAAATCTGAAGGCAAATTCACAATAAATTGGCATTGTATTTGCAATCAACTCAATTTCAATCTCTCTGTGGTAGAAATAGACTCTTCTTTGGTGTCCAAATTTCATTGTGGTACCAAAAAAATCCAATGGTTCATTGTTTATGAAATTAGAGATTTCACAGGTCTGACCAATTAGGACATGGTTATTGGTCAGCCTTGGGAAGAGTGTATCATGGAAGAAAATGACCTGGCTTCAAAATCCAAGTAGGATGACACCTTAATCACCTATACAAACATTATCTCTCTTCCTTCGGACTGTACTAAAATTATTAGAGATGCCCACGGGCTCCATCACTATTGTCCCCCATGAAGGATTGGTTTTAGTTTTTTATCATGAACTGTATCATCATTATCATAATAAAAACTTTAAATTTTTATTAGTCAGTAAATGTTTCACTAGTGCATTCACTATAAAGTTGATTATTCCTTGAAAACTGAGTCCTATGTTAAATCAAGTTGTAGTTTTAAATCTTCTTGCAAGGATATGAATTTAATAGGTACCTTAGATAAAGAGAACCAATCCCTTTACACATATTATTCATGATCAAATTTATAGTTGGCGAAACATATTAGAGTATCAAACCAAGATCCAAATCCACCTACATCAAACAATTAAGGACAGAAAAACCAAAATTATAGGGGTTAAGGAGGAATATTATTAAATGTTAGATTGTACAAGTTACAAGTCATGGACCTCCTGAGACACGTGTGTTGCCTTCCATTGAATAAAATGAATAGTTCTTTCACTTCTAGCCACATCAATTCCAAAAACTAGATGTGGAGAATCAAGGATAAGACAGGCTGACTGACAATGTTTAGTCACAATATACATTAGTACCTAAACCATGACGGAATATGAATATAAAGGTCCACTCTACTACACATCACTATCTTATTCACATGCACTATTGGAGATGATGATGACCGAATCACATCTATATAGATGTGTGAGCTGAACAAAAAATAGTCAAGATGATTAAAAATAGAGAGAACTGGAATGACAGACTTAAAGGATTGTTACCTGAGCTCTCAAAATACTGCAATTCAATCAAAAGAGAACCATAATCAAGACATTAGTTAAGATGATTCATACAGATGTCATAGGGAGTTATTGAATTTTAGTAAGAAAACCAGTATTAGACAACTCTAAAAAAGCATCACTCACTGTTGATCAATTATTTGAGAGGGAGAAGACAAACACTGGTACGACATGGTCATGTGGGGAATCCCGAGGATGGTGAGGGTCGAATGGGAAATTTCAAAGATGGTGTGGGCCAACCGAATAAGTTCGAGGATGGTGGGACATGTCTGGTGGGGACAATAAGGTCAACACAACGGTCGCTAAAGGAGGGAAAAGGGTCATGGTCGACAGGGCCAGTACCATAGGCGGAGGCTCGTAGAGGAGGCAGCGGGGGTCATGAAGGGGGCGGGTGGTGATGGCAGAGAGTGGTGGAGTACGCGGTAGGGATCTTCGAGGGTAGTGGTGGTCGTAGAGAAAATTGGGGGTCGTGGATACGGAGGAAGCCGTGGAGGGCGGTGATGCCGCCGAAGCAGGGTGGATGGGGTGGTGCCGAATTAGGGTTAGCAATGGGTTGTGATTTTTAAAAATTAAATTAAATTAAAAAAGTAACAAATATCATTGTGTTTTTTAAATTAAAAATATACTACATATATCTATGAAAGGAATATGATTTTATAAAAAATAATAATATTTTTTATAATATAAAATAAAATTTCAATACATGAATATCAATTGTTAGTAAAATAATATTATTGAATTGACTGTTCTACATCTTATTTATTAAATTTAAATAATTAATATTTTGAATTTATATCAGTTCAACTTAATTATGTTTAATAAATTAAAATATAAAAATTAAATTATCAGATATATATATATATTATGAAACATATGTGTAAATATATGAAATATAGTGATGGTTTAATTTTTTTTATAAAAAAATTTTAATTGATTATTAATTGAACATCATTAAAAATTATAAACACTATTGATATTTAGTGAATATTTAAAATTCAAATCATTGAATGATATATTTTTAATAAGACCTCAATAAATGGATATTGACTTTGGTCGTAAAAATATAATATAATTAAAAAGTTTTTTTTTATTAATTGAGTATTAATAAAATATTTTTTGTTATTGAATGGTTTATTTTTTTAAAAAAATTGTGGTAAATGATTTGTTAATAATTGTTATTATTACTATCAAATTATTGTGTCGGTATAAAAATTGTTGGTATTAATACGATAAAGAAATAGATTTAACAATTGGTAAAATATTTTTTCGTATTAAACAATCAATATCAATAGATATATATGTTGGAAAAAACAAGTGTTGGTACCTAAAATTAATACCAATAAAAGTTTATATTTGTTGGAATTACCTATTTTTACCAACAGATATATTATATTTCAATAAATTTATGTTGGTATAAATCATTTTTTTGTAGTGTAGGGTGACCTTATCTTGCACTGAATAGCGGAGCACCAAAAAGATCTTCTCTATAGAGCTGATCCACTGTTCAGCAATCAATGGGTTGGTCGATCCACTGAAGGTTTGTGGTCATTGATGGATAAAAGACTCAATAGAATGTTATTCCCTTCGCAGTGAGATTGGTCTCTCAGCCTGGTTCAAGTTATTTCCCATAACTTGAGTCAGTTGGTTCATTATTCGCACGAAATATTCTATTCTGGCTTCAATCTGAGGGTCGTCAGCACATGGTCCATTGCGGTCACCATTTGCACGGTTCCTCCTATTGACCTCCATTTTCATAAAGAATAAAACCTTAGTGACAAGATTATTTCATTTATGAATCTTTTAACTATAAAGTATTTTATGTCTTAAAACTTCATGCTTTAAATAATTACATATATCTATAAATCCTTCACAATGATTCATAAAAAGTTAATGATTAACCAAACATATCCCCTGGGAGTTTCATAACTAAGAGTGAAGCAAGGCCTGTTGTCATGTACCAGGATACCCTAGGTCAACCCCGAAACTCCTTGTTAGAGTTTTCAGTCCTAGGTACATTTGTTCCAGATCCTCCTTTACCTCTTCATATCCAGACATGGATGTGTTGTCTTGATAAACCACTTACTCAATAGTCACCAAAATAATAGGATGTATTCCATTATTTAAAATTTTATATAGTGTTCTTATTAATGTTTTCATAGCCTAATTTCCCAAAAGAACTAAACTTTTCTTTGATACCAACTATGGAATCCCTCCTTTTCATTACATAACTTTTCATTACATTTTAAAAACAGAGGACCTTTAAAGTCTAGTGTTTTAGAAATCAGGAACAAAATACATGAAAACAAAAAAAATATTTTAATAAACTTGTACGGATTCATAATAATTTCACACTATGTACAATTACTACATCTCATAACCTAGATACATACATCAAAGGAATGGTTGAGTAGAAGTCCCAGTAAGGAAAGCATGTGAATCAGTTTACTTGTGATATCAATAAGAACATGAGGAAAAAAACATAAAGACGCGAGCAATTGAAGTAGAGGAATTCCATAACAAAAATAACTTGAACCATAAAATCAATATTTTTCTACAATAATTAATTTATACATTCATGAACATATCACCATGGTTCATCTGTAATGTTTCATAAAAATTACCAAGGTTATTCATCAAGGTATCGTGAATCTTTTCATCAATAGAGATTAAATTATTTACCCAATGCATTGGAGCACAATCCGGATGACCCCTTAATATGTATTTATTTTCTTGTGATCCACATAGATCATAATCAGACATTTCATAAGTAACCCAAATATAATAAAAGAAATGGGTTTCATGTCAAAATCCTGACATTTAAAAAGTACTTAAAAATAAGATCCTTATGTAATTTATAACCCACGCAAAGGGAGTGATAGTTATATGTATGTAAATTATAGAATAAAATTGATCAATATTAGGTATTAATCAATACCCCGATAAATTAAAATATATTTATTTATCCACATAAATAATACAAGTGAATTTCTTGAGAAAAAGAGAGATATTTTGAGATGAAAATTCTGCAACATAACAGCTACATAACATCATTTTATAAAGCATTAAAAATAGAGGGGAAATGGGTAAAACACTCATAAATAATTCATAATAAAATATGGGTACATAATAATATAATGGTAAGGATATTTTGATGACATACCACATGAAAAGTAAACATGAAAGAAAAGAGAAGATGCTATTTATTTTACGAAAATATTCAGCAGCCTAACGACGTCACTTAAAAATTCAGAATATAATTTGATGAGAGAGGAAAGGGTCTCTAATAATTTTTAAATGAAATTGATAGTAATAATAATATATAAGAATATACCCCCACATAAAAAGATGGAATCTAGAAGACATAACCTAAAGAAAATGATGAATAAAAAGAGGTGGGTGAAAGGTTCCCTTACCTTGAAGAGTGACTTTGAAATCTCAAAGGATGGGAACATGGGGGATTTAGGGAACCTTTGGAGGACTACTTGGGATGTAAAAAGGCCAGATATTCATTTAGGATGACTTTGGAATTAAATTAATGAGGGAATGATTTGGTATTTATAGGGAAAGAGAGGGAATATTTAATTAATTTCCAAGGGACACCTCATCGGTGGTATTTGCAAAACCATGGTCTTTTCCATGGACTTTTCCCAATATTTTGGCCAATTGGTGAACCTCATAACATATAAAACTATTCAAACGTAGACCATATTTATTACATCATGATTACATCATCAATTATGTCATTAAACACCCAAAACTCAAAACTGTATTTTTACCATTCACTGAATATTCAACTATTTCAGAAAAATCAAAAAAAAATTACCCTAACCTAATATCAATTCTCTAAATTCAAAAATTAACTCCATTTTATGAAAATAATTTTTTAAATATTTTTAATTTTATTTTTAAATAAAATCATTATTTATTCAAAAAACACCTCTGAAACTATAACTTGTTTTGTAACACCTTTAAAAAGTAATCAAGGTCCCATAAAATTATCGTATAACCATAAGACAATAATCGATCAATTTATTATTACATTTTATGAAAATAAATTTCCCTTTTAAATTATTAAATTAAATATAAAATTGTAAATAAAGTATTTATGACATATAAAAATTCCAAAACTTATACTATGATCGTTTTTTCACTTTTAAGATATCTACATTTTATTTATACATTCATGGGTGAAGTTTCTATTTTTTTGGCCAATTTACTATTCATTACTATTCATAACTATTCATTAGTGTATGTTACAATTCATACTTTACTATTCATTAAAAATCAAGTTGATCTTATTAGACTCTAAATTTCTTACTGGTCACAACTATTGAATACCATTTTTTGAAAATAATTTCACATTATTAATTATTTAAAGTATAAAAATATATTTTAAAATACCCATTTTACAAAATTATTTAATAATATGGAACTTCTATAAATTCATCCAACATTTATCCAGACATTTGAAATTCAAAAAACTTACCATTACAAGAAATAGTAATTTTATTTATACCAAGAGATTACAAAAAGTATCTAAGGCCTCGTTACATAGCCCCTTATAACACCTGCATAGGACCTATGTGTAAGGTGTGAAATGGTTATACAATCTTGGGGCGGTTCGAAAAACTTTTCCCAAGTGGTGATTTCTATCTGCTTGAACTTCTCCCTTAGGAGATTTCATTCAATCTTCACATGTTGAAGTTCATCTTGGGCTTGGTCCAGAGAAGAGCCTAGCGATGCTACCTCCTTCCCAAGATCTGACAGATGGGCTTCGTACGACCTGAGTCTACTGGATGAGGCCATATACTCTTCTTTCTGTATTAATTAACCAAGATCACTTTCATTTGTAAATAATAATTGTAACATTAAGAGTTTAGTTTCCAACGGTCATATTGACCAATAGTCATATAACAGTTGAAACCCAACAGTATCACTTCATTAATTAAAGGATATATTTTGTGGAGTATAAAATGAAATAACACACAAATTTAGGAAAAAAATAGTATTCAAAACCTTGGGTCATTATAGATACTACTACTAGAACCCACGATTCACATCATCCATAGTAGGTGTAGTTCATAGACCACCCTACATAGACAACATCATACATAGAACATCCTCTTGAAACTAATCATCAATGCTTGGTTCTAGGATAGAAGGTGGTTCCTTGGGTTTAACTACTAGAGGTATTATAGGTTTTTAGAGGTCCACCACCTCTATATCTTGGGTGTCGCCACATTCCTTGTGCACACTGGAGGATATCATGGTGGTATAGCTCTAAAGATTCCAATAATGCACCTTTAAACAAGATTTTTATGTATATATAAGCACTTGTGGAGGAATATTATATGAATAAGGTCGCTTTACCCAAGGTACTAGCCAAAATACCTTCTCATAAGGATAGGTTTTTGATATGTGATCATGTTTAATTTTAGAGGTTCTAGTAAGTGAAATGTCAATTTCACTTTGCCTATTCTTTTACAGGAAACAAAATCATTTTATAACTCTAATTTTTTGTTTTAATTTTCTTATAAACATATGTCAAATTTTAATTAAATGGATTATCATTACCATATAATAAAGGCCCAAAAAATATATAACATAAAAAGACACCCATTTAATTTCTTTTGAAACTATCTACTTTCGGTCTCATGATGTAATGAGTAATATATGAAGGCTTGACTTGGTTAATTACCTATTCCAATTTAAAAGATCTTATACACCTCATAAATTGAAACTAAAATTCACTCAATCATAACCAAATATCTGCTCATGTTACCATAGGTACATTGAAAACATCGGTAGAAACTAGATATTTAAGATACCACCATAAACCTGAATAGGAAAAAAATATTTAGTTTGATCTTGGAACATTAAATAACCAATTCCCAAACCATACAGAAGATGTTATCATTATAGGAAAATATAGCAACCATGGATAACTCAACAATAGTAGGAAACAAACGCAATGCAAGCAATGAAATACACCTATATGGCATGTCAAATGCATGACATGTGAATTATAGGTTCTTATAACGACGCTTGTAACAATGATCCATGTCATAAATTTTCATTGTAAAATATAAATATATCTTATCAAATTCCACAATTCATGTTCAACACCCAATAGTGAAAGGATATAAATTGTAATAAGAAAAATACAAAACAAGATATTCTCATTACCAAGAAACTAGGTATTTACCCCGAACTTTGGTTAGCTACTCTTAGGATCGACTTATAATAAATTTACATCATGTTCCAAACATCCTTTCTAAATTTCCCAAAAAATAATAAAAATTAAAAGAAAAAAATATGATACCACTTCGTGTCATCCCAACCTGTAATCCATTAAATGGGTGTCCCGAGCTGGTGATCTGCATGGACCCAAGAAAGCCTCCACGTATTCCAGAGACTACTAACTAGAAGTAAGGTCCTAGAGTGTATCCATAGGGGACTATGTCATCATGTCAATTTATATCATATCAGACATAGTGATAATAGATTAATAATAATATTTTAAGTAGTATAGAAAAAAATCATACTGGCAATAAAAGATAAGCATAAAGATCCATCAATAATAATCAACTCAAAATTTGAACTATATCATATACAAAAGTTTCTAATGTCATGTCGTGTATCTAAAAAACAGAAAATAGATATACATGTGTGAAGGAAATACATTCTATATAAAATAATAAAAAACAATCCAAAAAAGTATCTAATTTTTTCCAAATTGGCCAGGTCATATACTATAACGCTCCATCCTAATAAAGTGAGCAAGATCAAGTATCCAAATTAGGTTGTTTCCCTTTATAAACACCTACCGAAAATAATCATATTGGGTACCAATGAAAACCTATAATGGGTGTGAGATAAATCTTGGTAGTCCACCACCAACATCATCTATACAATTTAGTATATGAATATAAACTGACAGTTTGTATGTATATATAAATTTAAAGAGATTCCAAAAATAATAACTCATTAAAAATTTAGTCTCATCTTGTAATGTCTCTAAACATGATATAATTTAATTAATTCATTTATGTTTTTATTTTATAGAGTAGTAACATGAGATATAAACAACACTAGAAATGTATCATAATAATAATAAATGAGGATCTAAGTTATAACTAAGGAATCCTTGACCTCAGGGGTCATCTATATCAAAGTAATAACCCATGAAGTCTATAATTAAAGGGGGTATAAGTGTAATACAAGGGGAATAGCCCAAGTAATTTCTCTATAAGTGATTCTAACTAAGTCCAAGATTCTTTTCCAAGGTAAACACAGGCTAAGCATGACTGGGGTCATTGTGGAGAATCCATCATGTCACGTGTCTGAAGATATCAAGATGTGTCCAAGGACTATATCCAAGGTATATTAATAATCCGAAAATGATATCAGGTAAATCATTGGTACTATACTAAGGCATTCACGTACAAATATAAAGACCATATTCCATGGTGGGTATCTCCCATATAAATCAGCTCAATGAATTGGAATGACATCCTCTGAGTTTTCAAGGAACTCCCTCTATAATCCATTGATAGTTCAAGTCTAACCATTATTATAATGATAAAAACTTCCATATACAATAGGCGCCATATTCATAATTTATCATTCATTTAAGGAAATGTAATACTCATGCATTTTAATAAGTCAATTAGATCATTCCATTACCTTTAATTAATACAAAAAGGTATATAAAGGACATGAAACTATTTATTACTTTGATTCAATATTAAATTATTAGGTCCATTCAACTACCTTTAATTATCATGACAAGGAAGGATAAGAACATGCAACCATATGTAATTTAAATATACGTACTAGGAGGACTGAGCTCTATATATATCATTTTAATTTTTAATTTTAAATGTTTGTTAATTAATTGGATCACTTACCTTAGAGGGGTAAAGTTATAACTATAAAATATACATGGTCTATATGTTGTGAAATCAAAATTCATTTTATTAATACAGGGATTTATATTATCAAGGTAAAGCTATAACACCCAAAAAATGTCTCAAATAAACCCACATGGGTTACCAATGCATAAATAAGGAAGCACCCTAATTGGGGTGGAAGGTGTTGAGGTCTCATCCTGCAATGGTATGAATAACATGTGTAGAAAAAGATCTAGAATACAAGAACAATGATTAAAATAATGGAATATGACTTTAAAAAGAAACACCTTTTGATACCGGCGTGCACATAATAATGATAATTTATAAAATGGTGATAATTTTTGGGAAAGGTCATAGACCACCTATTTTAGGCATTTATCACTCTCCTTATCTAGTATCATACCTTAGTTTAGCTTGGATATAAAGAACAAGGAATAATAGACCAACACCATTAAAATAGGCCAGATGAGACTATATAATAATATCATTTTAATGATAAAGACAACTGATGAACTGAACCTAAGTACTAAAGAAATTTCTAAGAGAAATCTAACATGATGATCAGGTCTCGAATTGAGGTCCATATAGTTAATAAATCAAATAACATGTCCTGAAGGAGGTTTGAGAGCTCCAATATAAATAAAGGAAGTCCACATATCTACTAGAAGAGAAAATGATAGGAGATAGTTAGATTATAACTAAATAAGGTAATTTTGGTCATTTTAACCATGAAAAAGGGGTTTTCATAGGCTATATTCATGGTTAAAAAAATGTGGACCAATCATGCATGCCTCATTAAATATGATGGTAACCCACATGGTTAGGCCGCATAGTTTTAGAAACCATACACCAACCAGGCTATATGGATTTTCTAAAAAATGTAGACAACCAGCACGAGCATGCGGACCTAGGTGGATGTCTACGAAAGTTGTTCACCCTTTCTTTCCTTATAAAACACCTTGCATGGTTTGGAGAAATCATCCAGGATGGGTTTCATGGTTTCTACTAAGAATTTTTCACAAGGGTTTCTTCCACCAGTCGAAATTTCATATCCAAACTAGCCTTAGACACCCCTGAAACTTCCATGACCTCATTGTAAAATAATAACAAGTCCATAATAAATAATGAGACCAAAAATTAAAGGATATATACCTCCCATAAAAATCATGTTCTTTCATTCATATTTAACCTTATAAAATATATAATGTTATCCATAGTACATATAAACACCTAAGGATATACATAAAGTAAATGGGATATTTTAAATCTCGGTAGGGGGGTAACATAGAAGGAATAATGGAAATGAATCAATATAACATCAGTGGACATAATTGTCATCATAATATCATAAGAATGCAATAATAATCATAATCATGAGGGAAAATTTTGATAAAATCCTGGAATGTGACATATTCATAACAATGAAACATCATAACATAGTGGTCAAATACCACACATATTTGTGAATAATGCTAGCATCATGTTCACACATAACATATGTTTATAAATCATAACATCATAATTATTAACAAATATAGAATCAAGTTCAAAAATAATAAACCTAATATCATTAAATACATAATATTGAATAATTCATCAAGATATATATATTATCAGTCTCACCCATCACATCATAAAATGATCATAATCATGCAAGCCACATGGAAAAGATAACATATAACAATCGTAGTCATGAAGTAAATCCTTGGAAAGGAATGGGTTTCATATATGATTCCACATATCATACATCATGGAATAACCTTTTGGATTCCATGATTATTAAGTTGTATTATACTTTTGAATAAAATATTTTTTTCTTTGAAGAAGAAACAACTCGAGAGGATTCAAATATGTGTTTTAGAAGAAATAATGTCATATGATAAATCATTGTATTTTTTCTAATAAATTATTTTAGAAAGGTAGAGACACATATATCCTAATATATATATGGAAAACAATATTTAAATGATATCTTATAGATATTAGAGTAATCTATATAAGGAAAATTATATTAAAGGGGTTATAAGCCTAAAGAGGTAGATTTGGGTTTTTGAATCCCCTAACCTTAAATCCCTCTTTATTTCACTGATTTTCCTCCTCCTAAATAATAAAAATAGGTTTATTAAAACATGGAACCATAATTAAATTATGTTCACTTTATTTACCATTGATCAATCATAATCGTTGTATCATATTACTTTATTCTCTTTTTTAAAGGTAAAACATGTTGATATCATATTTCCTTAAAATATCTCATCTTGCATCGATTTAATGATCTTGATTGTTTTTTATTTATATATTATAAATCTAGAATATTAGATATATATATTTATATATTTATATATTTATATGTTATAAATAAATATTTATGACCATTCATAGTGTTTGTGATAATTCAAGAGTTGGAAATGTCATCATCAGCGGTTAACTGACTGTTTACAAGACATTGTCAAAAGAGGAGGAAAGAGCTACATCAAATATAAATATTTTATAAAATAACCACTATATAAGTTCAAAATAATTAATAAAATGTTAAAATACTATTAAACTAATCTTATAATATTTTTTCAAAGTAATAGTGATAAATAGGTAGATAATTGGAAAATGAGAAGAAAAGTTTATGAATATTTACTCTCCTCTTATTGTTTCTTCTTTCCTACGACACTAGACTCTTTGAATTCATGGAGTTTGTTTATCCCAAATTTCTCTAAGGATGATAAGGGAAATTTAAAAGGGTATTTGTGTATATATGTTTATTTGGTAAGTGAGGGAGGAGTGTTTTTACAATGTAGGGGTGAGGGGTTATAGATACTTGAGGATAGGTCTATTTTATGGATATAATATTAAATAAATTATTATACCAAATTTAAACATTTAAATAGTAATATTATTGACATTATGATTATATTTTAATAAAATAACCTGGTTTTAGGACTTTGAATCACATTAAAATTTGAATTTATTATTTTAATCAAATGGAAAGGAGAAAAATGTAAAACTGATTATTTAAATGGACACTTTAGACTTTTAGACTTTGTAAAATACATTTTAGGTTGGTAATTTGAATATCAGGGATTATTTAACTTATTGAAAAAATTTTGGGTTAGTAATTAAATTATACAATTGAGTATTTCATTGTTACATCATGAATGATATAATTTACAATACGCTGGTTATGGAAAAATGTGATTTATTTTATTCACCAAAAATTTAAGTATTGCATAAAATTATCAAAAAATCAACCTTTTAACATTTAAAATATCCTAATTCCAAAAATAAAATTAAAATTTTCAAAATCATTTTTTAACATGGGTATTTTTAATTTTTAATATAAAAAAATATGCTTTTTTATGAAATATATTAAAATAAAGATCATTTAAAAATGTACTTATAGTTTCTTTTAATTTTTATATTTATTTTTATTCTGTTTAATTATAATATTTAAATTTTCTTAAATTACTCATGATAAATATTATTTATATTATTTTTTATTATTTTGAGGACAAATTAATATTGAAACAGTCACGTAATCATTCCCAAGGGTTAGGTTACTATTCATGATGGTCAGGTTACCTGTCGAAATAATCACATTAACTCCTATAAATACCACATCACTCATTAATTTAACATTAAACACAATTTTAATAAGATCCTGCCTTTTAATTTTCTATTATTTCAACTATCTTACGAAAATTTTGTTTATTTTCCATAGTAATGTTCATGGGAATAATGATTCTAGTATATTGGAATGTTCCAAATTTTCCCATTTTACTTTTATTATATTATATTTTTTCCCATTATAATGTTTGGAACTTTAATGGGTTTAGTTGTTGACTAATGTTACAATATCTATTAATGAAATAATGTTTTCTTGGTATCTTTATGTTTTGTATGTGTATAATACTAAATAATATGACACATTGTTTTTGAAAATAAATGTCACTAATAATTTTGAGGTGTAACGCCCTGACCCCAGTTCCCTAGAGTCGGTGCATTATTATATAACATTGGCATGATCACGAGGGATCAAAATCCCAAACGACCGATCAGTTTAGTATCCTTGTAAGTACTAGATGCATTAGTAAGTTTTACATTACATTATAAAATGAAAAACAATAACAACATTGTCTCCATTGACCACATTCATCCCTTAGACTATCCCTACAGGTCAGTCATAATATACTTCTTTGCATCCTGGGAAAAATAAAACATATAAAGGGGTGAGCTCAGAAGCTCAGTAAGGATAACAATATAGCGGAAACTTTCAAGAATAAGCATAAACATTTAAGGAAATGTATAAGACTAAAACACAAGACTTTTAAACATAAAATTCTTCATAATATGGAATGGATAAATCAAATAATTCCATTTACTTATTCACATGGATATTCTACTAGTCGAATAATCACATGTAATATCAATATCCAATTTCATAATGATAGAATGCATAATTCTAGAATTCATAAACACAAAGTCAAGGCCCTGTGCCAATACTAAAAATAAAAAAATTCCAAGGCCTTGTTCCAAGACACTAGTTTTCCTCATGAGACCTACTGATTCATCGAGGAGCTATAGTAGGATCCACTCGTCAATTGCTAAGTCCAATGTATTCTTCATATGAAAATGTTTAAACATAACATAAAAATACGTATTAAAACTAGCATAAAAAATGTAAATATTTTATCCATAAACCATGAATGGTGTAAAAATAAAACATCCATAGTCTAACATATCACAAAACCTTAAATACAATATGGAAGTTTTGAATCATAATAATCAACTTCAAATAAGCTTAAAATCCATCAAAGGATGTTGACATAGATGAAATCAATACTTTTTGTAGAGAAATATCTCTTTCTATTTTGAAATCATTTAAAATTAATATAACTATAAAAGAAAAAAATTATTTTGAAAATATTCTTATATGACTATATGGGAAGCTTCGACGATGTTATAATGATGGAAAATAGACACACCCTCTGTATAAGTTAAAAAAAGACATTCTTACCTTAATTTTTTCAAGAAGGTCATAAAGTACCTTGTTTGGGAAACAACGGAAATATTTCTTTCAAAAAATATGTGGAAAAATAGGGGTATAATTGACTTTAACCCATAGTCTTGTAAATAGAAAAAATGGTTTGAATTACATTTTCAATAAAACACAGATGTGGATGATAAAGAGGTCCCAGTAGATACTTACATATTAACAACCTCGGATAAGTAAAGAGATTGAAAAATTAACCGTTACCCTGTACTTTTCCTTAGTCGAGAGAACATTAACCTCCTGTAAAATAGATAAATAATTGATATTAAATTATAAAATAATCATATACATAAATATTATATCATATATGATCTTCTAATATAGATTTGATAATAATATTTTAGTAGTATCATCTTTTTGGGTGTTAACTGATTCGTTTTACTTTATATGGTATGTTATGTATGCCATGTTTTTTATGGATATAATTTATTGGATTCATATACATAATTATATTATGGTCATAAACATTATTTTCAATCATAAAATTAAAATTATTCTTGAATTATTATGATGGGGAATGAATCTAATCGCGTTCGTGGAGACGGTAATCCGTACATACGTACGAGCGACAATATCATTATATTCATGGTGAAATGTTATGTAATAGGATGATTTATCATATATAAATAATAATTAACATTTTATATTTATTATTTACATTAGTTATACTCATTATTATACCCATCCAAATAATGAAGTGTTTGAATAACAAACTACACCACAATGTGGAGATGGTAAGTCGTACGTACGCACGTATGGTGACTTTGTCATTTATAGGATGGTTAGAATAACGAATATGGTTTTACCATATTTATAATAAAATCAAAATATGTACAATGTACTGGGGTTATTATTTTGGTATGGAAACAGCAAAGAAAGAGGAAGTGGAAGGATAAAAGAACTTGAAAGAGGGTGGTGAAATTATTACCTCTTCTTCAGGTGTTTCCTGTTGAGTTGATCAAAAGGGATCCATGGGTTAGATTTATGATCAAATTAAGGCCTCTAGGATGAATTGAGGATAGTTTAGAGGATATTTGGTTAGGGGTGGGATGAGCCAAATGGTTTTTGAGGTGTGAAATTAAGAGAAGGGGAAGTACCCTTTTATAAGAGACGTGGGGGTCACTTTAGGAAAAGTTTGAAATATTATTTTATAATAAAATAATTTTCGGTTTATAATGGCTCTAAAATTATTTATTTTGAGGTTAAGGTGGGGATTGGTCGAAGACATCTCAACAAATAGGTTTTAAACAGGTTTAGGTCACCATATTAACCTTATCTTTTTAATTTAACTCTTAGTTAAATTGTTTGACATTTACCATGTCTCCTTGTATTTTTATATTATATGGTTAACAAACTTACTATAAAAATAAAATAGAACCACAAGTGTTTAGTATTAATATATATAACCTTATATAAGTCCTTTGGCCGATCATTATATTTTTAGGAATATTATATCAATTAATAATATAATATTTGTTTTAAAAACCCAATTATGTCAATTTTGACAGTATTTAGTATTAGATTTTTTTGAAAGCCATAAAAACATTATCACTTAGAATAAAATATATTTAATAAACCCTAACATGACATATTATCCTTGAAAATTAGTTTAATTCATCATAAGTCTCAATATACATTTATTTGGAAATATATAATATCAATTATTTTAATATTTCATTATTAAGGTAATTATTGCATCATCATTGTGTCATAAATATATTAAATTATTTAATGTCTAAAAATTATAAATAAAATACCATTATGTAGGAAATATTTTTATATTTATAATGAATATTTATAGTCTAATTTATATTGTGTGTAACCCTATATTAAAAATGGTTTAGTTAATAAACTTTGAATTTAACTCTTTTAACTCTTCTTTAAATAAAATAATAATAAATGTCCTAATCTAATACAAGTGGACAAAAGAAGATAATATTTTATTCCTAAGGTTTTTTTTCGTCGAATTAAACATATCCAGTTGAATTAGTACATGTTTTAGGGTAATTATAATATCATTTTTACACTTAATTACCCTATTTACTTTTAACCATGGTAAATCAAAGTCAAAAATTACTATTCACCAAAAATTATTTCCATCTTATTAAACCACATTTTACTAATTTATTCTAATCATGTCTCTTGGATTTTTTAAATTCAACTCATAGAGGCAGTAAAATTATGTTTTATGCAAATGTTCAAATGCTCCTAGAAGGTGAGTAAAAGACGGTAAAAAGTTCACCAAAATTTTATATTTCTAAACTTATTATAAAATGACTCCAATGAATTACATTGAACATATATATGTATTATGTATATTTTTTGACCTAAAATAAATTAAAATAAAATAACTAATTATTTGAATAAACAGTGGGTTTTAAATAATAACGCAGTGTTTTCCACTATTCATCAATAATTTAATGTTTTTAGAAAAATACCAAAAAGTCACCCTAAGCTAATTTTCATTTTCCGAATCCAGAAATTAAGTCCATTTTGAAAAATAAAATTTCAAAAAATTCAAAAAGTGGGTATTACAATTAATAATGGCTATTTTGATTGGTCGTGGTGTGTTAAAACTCAATGTCGTGTACAACACAAGCTACTGCATTATTCAAAGGGAAACATATCATTGAAGATTGGGGTGTTACATTCTCCCCTCCTTAAAATAATTTAATCCTCGAAATTTCTAAAATATTACTGCATACAATGATTTGGGTGGTTCTTTATCATAATTTCCTCGGGTTCCCACGTTTCCTCTTCCATCTTATGGTTTCCCCATAGAACTTTTACCAGACGAGTTGTCCAGTTTCTCAGCACTTATTCTCTAGTATCATGAATATTGACATACTCTTCAAATTAAGACAGATTTGGTTCCAATTCAATTTTCTCATAGGTGAGTACATGTGTTGGCTTAGGCATATATTTTCTCAACAGTGATGTGTGGAACACATTATGAACTTTGGAGAGACTTGGAGGCATTGCCAAACGATAATCCATAACTCCAATTCGTTCTAGAATTTCAAAAGGTCCGATGTGCCTGGGACTCAATTTACCCTTCTTACCGAATCGTTTAACACCCTTCCATAGAGTTACCTTCAAGAAAACATGATCTCCTACTTGAAATTCCAAATCCTTCCTCTGATTATCAGCATAGATCTTCTTCCTACTTTGAGCTATTTTGATGTGGGTTTAGATAATATTCACCTTTTTCATTGTTTCCTCAACATGTTCTGGTCCTATAAGTTTTCTTTCACTAACATCATCTCAACAAGTTGGTGTGAGACATCTCTTTCTATATAACGCTTCATATGGTGCCATCTGAATACTTGAAAGTAATCTATTGTTATAAGAAAATTCGATCAGAGGTAAATATTGATCCCCCATATGTTGAAAGTCATGTGAGAAAGATCTCAACATGTCTTCTAAGGTTTTAATAGTTTGTTCTGATTTTCCATCGGTTTGAGGGTGGTAGGAAGTGGTCAAACGAAGTTTAGTTTCCAAGGTCTTTTGAATAATTTTCCAAAATCTTGATGTAAAACAGGGATCACGATTAGAAACAATCGATAGGGGTATACCATGGAGTCTTACAACTTAATTAATATATATTATTTCTAGACATTCAAGTGGTAAATTATCTCTTATAGCAAGAAAATGTGTTGACTTGGTAAGAAGATCAACAATGACCCATATTGCATCATTATTTCTAGGAGTCTTTGGTATCCCCATGACAAAGTCGATCATAATATTATCCCATTTTCACTCAGGTATGGGAAGAGGTTGCATTACTCATCCAGGCTATTGCCTTCTAGCTTTCACTTGTTGACAAACCATACATCTTGACACAAAATCAGAAATCTCCCTCTTCATGTTGTCTCACAAAAAATGTTCCTTCAAATCTCTATACATCTTGGTGATCCCAAGGTGTATAGATAAATTGGAACTATGAGCATCATCCAACAATTACCTTTTTAGATTAGGTATATTGGGAACACAAAGTATCTTCCCAAATTTCAAAAATTCCATATTCATATACAAAGTCACTCAATCTCCCATCATTTACGTCTTAAATATTCTTTTGAAACTCCTCTTCACTAGTCAGAGAGCTTTTTATCCTTTCTAGTAAAGATGGTTTGGAAAGAATTTGAAAAAGTATTGATGTTTCACCTTCCATGGTTATTCCCATATCTATCATTACTAGATCCATGAAAATAGGATCCCTTTTAACTCTCATCTTGTTCAAAACTCCATTATCCTTTCTTCTCAAATCATCTTCCACCTTATTTACCTTCCCCGATTGGTAGTTTATAATGCAATCATAATCTATGAGTAGTTCAAGCCATCATCTTTGCCTCATGTTGAGTTCTTTCTGTGAGAAAATACACTTCAAACTCTTGTGATCAGTATAAATCTCACATTTTTCACCATAGAGATAGTGTCTCCATATCTTCAGAGAAAATATTACAGATGCTAACTCCAGATCATGATTGGGATAGTTTTTCTCATGAATTTTGAGCTCTCGTGATGCATAAGAAATAACTTTATCATTCTTCATAAGGACACAATGAAGTCCTTTCTTTGAAGCATCATTATAAATAACAAACCAATAATTCTCTAATGGTAGAGTTAGGATAGGATATTTGACTAATATTCTCTTCAGTTCTTCAAAAAATTCTTCACACTCTTTTGTCCAAACAAATTTAACCACTTTACGTGTGAGCTTGGTTAATGGGTTATCCAACCAGGAAAAATTATGGACGAAATGTCGATAATAACCTACTAAACTAATAAAATTGTGTACCTCAGTTATACTCATTAGTGCTCTCCATTCTTGTATTTCCTTGGTCTTTGAAGGATCAATAGAGATTCAATTCTTAGAGACAATATGGCCATGAAAATAAATCTCTTGAATCCAGAATTCACACTTTCTAAACTTCCCATATAATATATTTCTTCTGAGGGTTTTCAGAATAGTGTGAAAGTGATTTCCATGATCTTTGTAGCTTTTTGAGTATAAAAAGATAAAAATTCATCAAGATATTCATTTAAAACTCTATTCATCAATTCCATGAAGACAGAGGGTGAATTAGTCAATCCAAAAGGCATTACTGTAAACTCGTAATGCCCATACCTGGTTCGAAATGCTTTTTTTGGAATGTCTTCTTTCTTCAAACCCAACTAATGATATCCAGATCAAAGGTCAATCTTTAAAAATATTGAGCTCCATGAAGTTGGTTGAATAAATCATCAATGAAAGGTAGGAAATACTTGTTCTTTACTGTTATAGAATTGATCTCTATGTAGTCAATGCAAAACATCATAGATCTGTCTTTCTTATTAACAAAAAGGACAAGGGCTCTCTATATGGAAACACTAGGGAGAATAAATCCCTTATTACTCAATTCCTATAGTTGATTCGTTAGTTACACTAATTCCATAGTGTTCATTTTATATGGGGTATTCGATATAGGCTATGAACCCGGAATTAAATCAATGGAAAACTCAATATCTCGTTATAGAGGATTTCCATGTAAATTCTCTCGAAACACATCTACATATTCTTGAACAATAGGTACGTCCTCTATTAGAACATTATTTTCCTCACCCATAATTATTTCATTCACTTCCTACCCATTAATTGAATTTAGTAGATCTAATGGGGGTGGATCTAGATAAGAATCACGTGGTGACATTTCTTCTCTAAATTTAAGGTACTTTTTATCATCATTGAAAATTGTAACCTTCTTCTTCTTATAAAGAATTTTCACACATGGTCTGAAAGCTAATATATTCTGACCATTATATCAAATTAAATCATGGGTATGACAATGAGATCAGTAGATAAGGAAAATTTATATTCCCTAATGGGAACTGATTCACAGAACATTGTTGCGATGATACATCTCTTATGAGTTTTTACTGACAACTCCCTTGTTAAGTCAAATTGAAAATATCTAATTTTCATAGAAAACTAGGAATATATGAAACAATTCAATGATTCATAATAAAAAAACATTGGATAAACTTGAGGAACCCATTAAATTACCCGCACCATGTCTTTTGAAGCTTCAACCTCGGCAGTAGTGATCGCATAAAATTTTCCTTTCTCCCTTGGCCTTTCCTGAGGTAAGTTCCCTTGGAACTTAAGAAATTCATTTTCATAATGTATCTTTTCTCTAAAATTGTAG
Source organism: Viscum album (assembly GCA_963277665.1). Classification (NCBI taxonomy): domain Eukaryota; kingdom Viridiplantae; phylum Streptophyta; class Magnoliopsida; order Santalales; family Viscaceae; genus Viscum; species Viscum album. The sequence continues at coordinate 672,271,002 of OY728126.1, forward strand.
AAATCAACATTGAAATCCTATTTCTTTCCCTTGCAATCAAAAGATTGGTGGCCTTTTTTCAACACATTTATAATAGACTCTCATTCCCTTTAGGCAAGTAATGAGCTGTTTCTTCCCACATTTACAGCATGATGGATATTCTACTTTTCCCTTCTTCCCCTTATTTTCATTTCCAGAGTGATAAAAGGATCTCTTCTTATCTTGTTTTGCTTTGAATTAATAAGAATTAGATAATTTCTTTTCTGTATTGATATCTCATGAGACAATATCTTCATAAAATTGTAACACCACAGGCTTCCTTGGTAGGCTTCTCTTTCAATAATACAGTAGTGTGTGTCGTACGCAACTTCGAGTTCTAACACACACCACAACCAATCAAACTAGCCGTTATGAATAGTAATACTGACTTTTTGAAATTTTATAAATTTTATCTTTCAAAATGGACTTCATTTTTGGATTTGGAATATCGAAATTAGCTTTGGGTGAATTGTTGTTATTTTTCTGAAAACTTTCAATTTTTGATGAATATTGAAAAACATTGAGTTATAGTTTAAAACCGAATTTTTATTTAAATAATTATTTATTTTATTTAAATTTAATTAAGGCCAAAATAGATAAATAATACTTATATATGTTCAATGTAATTCATTGGAGTTAGTTTAGAATAATTTTAGATATATAAAAATTTTATTGAACTTGTCACCGTCTTTTACCCACCTCCTTTGAGAATTTGGAAATTCACATAAACCTTAATTTTACTGCTTCTATAAGTTGAATTTCAAAAATCTGAGAGGCACAGTTAATATCAAGGAGTAAAATGTGGTTCAATAAGATAAAAATAATTTTTGGGGAATAGTAACATTTTACTTTTATTTACCACAGGTAAATGTGAATAGGGTAATTAAGGGTAAAAATGATATTATTATTACCCTAAAACATGTCCTAATTATATTGGATAAGTATAATTCGACCAAAAACAACTTTATAAATAAAATATGAACCACTTTGTTCCACTTGGATTGGATTAGGACATTTATTATTATTTAATTCAAAGTAGAGTTAAAAGAGTTAAAATCAACGTTTAATAACTAAAACATTTTTAATACAGGGTTATACATAAGATAAATTCGATTATAAATATTAATTATAAATCTTCAAAAAATTCTTAAATAATGGTATTTTATTTATAATTTTTAGACATTAAATAATTTAATTTATTTATGACACAATGATGATGCAGTAATTACCTAATTAGTGAAATATTAAAATAATTGATATTATAAATACCTATATAAATAAAATTTGAGACTTTCAATGAATTCCACGATTTTTATAGGTTAATATGACATTTTAGGGTTGATTAAATGAATTAGTTTCGAAGTAATAATGTTGTTATAAAGTTAGCCAAACCAAAATACCAAATAGTGTTAAAATGACATAAAAGAGTTTTTTAAAACAAATATTATATTATTAATTCATATTCAATTCCTAAAAATCTAATGTTTGTCCAAGAGACTTATATAATGATAGTTATATTATTAATGAACCACTTGGGGTTCTCTTGAATGTATATAGTAAGTTTATTAACCATATAATATAAAAATACAAAGAGACATGGTTAATGTCAAACTATTTAACTAAGAGTTAAATATAAATGATAAGGTTTATTTAGTGACCCAAACCTGTATAAAATCTATTGGTTGAAATTATTTTGACTCATCCACCCCTTAGTCTCGAAATAAGTCACTTTTTAGCCATTATAAACTGAATATTAATTTATTACAAAATAATATTGTATGTTTTTTCTAAGGTGCACCTCACCCCTCTTAAAAAAGGGCACTCCCCCTTTTCTCAAATTCACACCTTCAAAGCCTTTTGGCTCGGCAATCCCCTGCCCAAATATTCTCTCAACTTCCCTCACTTCAACCTAGAGGCCTTAGTTTGATCATAAATCCAACCTAAGGATCCCTTTTGAGCAAATTAAATGGAAGAACCCAAATCAGAGGTAATGTTTTCACCACCCTCATTCAAGTTCTTTTCTTCTTCAACTTCTTCTTTACTTGTTATTTCCATTATAAAATAAAAACTCCAGTATCTTCTATATACTATGATTTTATTATTAATATGGTAAAACCATATTCATTATTTTATCCATCCTTTGAATGACATGTCACCATACGTGCGTACGTACGACTTACCGTCTCCACGTCGTGGTGTAATTGCTATTCAAAACATTATTATTTGGATGGGTATAATAATGATGTGTAATTAATGTAAATAATAAAATTAACAAGATAATTATTCTGTATATATGATACACCATCCAATTATATATTATTTTAATATCGAAAGAATGATATTGTCGCTCATGTGTACGTACGAACTACCTTCTCCACAAACGCGATGAGATTCATTCCCCATCGTATCCATTCAAGATTAATTTTCATTTGATGATTAAAAATAATGTATAAGGACCTTATATAATTCTGTATATGAATAAGATACAACCTATTGATAAAAAACATGGCTTACGTAACAAAGCATATAAAGGAAAACGAATCAGTTAACACACGAAAGAACGAAAATACTAAGATATTATTAACAAATAAATGTTAAAAGATCATATATGATATCATATTAATGTATATGATTCTTGTATAATTTAATAAAAATTATTTCACCATCAGACAGGAGTTAAACCAACCCTCTACCAAGGAAAAGTACAAGTTAAGGGTTTATTTCACAATCTCTTCATTATCCGAGGTTGTTTATACGTAATTATCTATTAGGACCTCTTTATCATATACATCCATGTTTCTTAAGAATGGATTTCAAAACATTATTACTATTTTAAAGAATATGGATTAAAGTCATTTATACCCTTGTTTTACTTTTTATAATAATTTTATAAAGGAATCTTTCCGTCGTTTTCCAAACAAGGTCCTCTTTAACCTTTTCGACAGAATTAAGGTAAGAATGTATTTTTTTTAACTTATACGGTGGATGAGGCTATTTTACGCTGTTATAAAATCATTGAATCTTCCCTTAAAATATTATAAGAATATTTTTAACGTAAATGTTTTCTTTTATAATTATGTGACTTTTAAATGATTTTAAAAAAAGATATTTCTCTCAAATAGTTTTGATTTCATCTATGTCAACATCCTTTGATGGATTTTAAGCTTATTCGAAGTTGATTTATTATGATTCAAAACATCCATATTGTATTGAAGGTTTTGTGAAATGTTTTAATGTGGATGTGTTATTTTCATACCATTCATGGTTTATAGAGAAAGTATTGACATTTTGTATGCTAGTTTTAATATGAATGTTTATGTTATGTTTAAACCTATTCACATGAGGAATGCATTAGACTTAGTAAGTGACAGGTGGAGCCCGCTATAGCTCCTCGATGCATTGGTAGGTCTCGTGAGACAAACTAGTGTCTTGGAACAATGCCTTGAAAAAATCTTATTTTTAGTCTTGGCACGAAACCTTGACTATGTGGTTATGATAGTCTGGCATTATGCATTCCATCATTATGAAAGTGGTTATTGATATTGAATGTGATTATTCTACTAGTAGAATATCCATGTCAATAAGTAAATGAAATTATTTCATTTTATCTTTTCCATATTATGTTGAAGTTCAAGTTCAAAAGTCTTTTGTTTTAGTTATACATTTCCATAAATGTTTACCTTTATTTATAAACGTTTACACTATATTGTTATCCTTACTGAGCATCTGAGCTCACCCCTTTCAATGTTTTATTTTTTCTAGGATGTGAAGAAGTATTTTATGAATGACCTACAGGGATCGTGTGAGCGGATATGAAGACAAGATATTGTTGTAGTTTTTTTCCACTTTATGATGTAATGTAAACTTTATGAATATATCTAGTGATTCCAAGGCTAATAAACTAATCAGTCTTTCGATACATGATCTTTTGTGATCTTTCCAATGTTATGTAATAATTCACCGACTCTGGGTAACTTGGGTCAGGGCGTTACAAAAATGAGAAGTATTGTGATACTAATGATTGATGGAGAAATGGTTTTAACCCATAAAATAATTGATCAATCGTACTCCTTGGATTACATATATAATCTGCTGCATGCCTTGCTAACCTTGTAATGTTGTCCTCATACTTTGTGACATTCTCATCCTCCTTTTTCCTCAGACTCAGAAATTGTATTTCTATATCTACTCGATGGTCACAAGAAGATTATTTTTCTAAGAAAATAACTTTAAACTCCTTCCATTCCATGTTTGATACCTCCCCATCTTCCTTTGTGTTTTTTATTAATAACCACCATTGATCTACATCTCACATGAGGCGATAAACTGCTATGACAACTTTTTCCCTTTCGATACTTCCCAAAGTAGGAAATATTTTCTCTTAGGAACTCATCCATTGCTCAGCTACTAATGGATTTTTACTCCCATTGAGTTTTGGTGGTTGTCGCCTCATGAATTGGTCTAGCGTTGACCCTCCGCATTGTGGATCAGGGTGCTCCATATGGGTAAGGTTATTATTCATAACCTGAGTGAGTTGTCCCAGTATGTTGATAAGATGATCAGCACCAGTTGCATCACCCGCTCCACTATGATTATCTTGAGTAGGAGGTCAATCCCTACATGCATTAGGTGCGTTGATATGGGTTTAATTTCTTCCACTAGGCGCTATTTCTAAACAATGTCTTACACTAGATTAGTTTATGAATCGCAATACATAATTTCAAACGTGTAAAACACTTTACATAAATTGAAAAATTTATAGATATAATCCATAATCATAAAAAAATGTTTTCTTTGAGGAGGTATATACTCATAAATTCTTCATAATGGTTTGTAAAGAAAATGTGAATTATCGTAAGCATATCCCCCATTAGTGTCATAACCAAGAGTGCAGCAAGGCCCATTGTCGGGTACCAGGATACCCCAGGTCAATCCTAAAACTCATTGTTGGAGTTTTCACTCCCAGGTACATCTGTGCGAGATCCACCTCTACCTTCTCGTATCCAGACAGGGATGTATTTTTTGGAAAATACAAAAAACCTCTACATTACCAAAATTCTAGGAAGTTCTTCTATACCAATCTTCAAAGTCTATCTTAGGGTAATGTGCTCTAATCAGAGTTTATCTAAATCTAGTTTACAAGGTTTATACTAAAATTATTCTAATACCAACTATAATTCCTCTACCCTAGTTCCCCAGAGTCAGTGCATTATTACATTACATTGGCATGATCACAAGGGATCAAAATCCATATAGACTAATCAGTTTAGTATCCTTGGAAGTACTAGATACATTCATAAGTTTTACATTACATTATAAAATGAAACAAAAAACAAAAAAATTGTCTCCATTTACCACATTCATACCTTAGACTATCAATGTAGGTTATTCATAATATACTTATTTTCATCCTAGAAAAAATAAAACATAGAAAGGGGTGATCTCAGATGCATAGTAAGGATAATAATATAGCGGAAACTTTCAAGAATAATCATAAACATTTAAGGTATTGTATAAGACTAAAACACAAGAATTTTAAAGTTAAACTTCATTATAATATGGAAAAGATAAATCAAATAATTCCATTTACTTATTCACATGGATATTCTACTATTTTAATAATCACATGTAATATCAATAACCAATTTCAAAATTATGGAATGCATAATGTCAGACTTCATAACTACATATTCAAGGCCTAATGCAAAGAATACAAATAAAATTTTGTTAAGGCCTTTTTCCAAGACACTAGTTTGTCTCATGAGACCTACCAATTCATTGAGGATTTATGGCGGGCTCTACCCGTCACTTACTAAGTCCAATGCATTCCTCATATGAAAAGGTTTAAACATAACATAAACATTTGTATTAAAACTAGCATACAAAATATCAATACATTATCCATAAACCATGAATTGTGTAAAAATAACACATCCACTTTCAAACATATCACAAAACATTCAATATAATATGGAATTTTTGAATCATAATAATCAACTTCAAACAATCATAGAATCCATCAAAGGATGTTGACATAGATGAAATCCAAAATTTTTGTAGAGAAATATCTATTTCTATTTTGAAATCATTTAAAATTCATATAATTATTAAAGAAAATCTTTATTTTGAAAATATTCTTATAATCTTGTATGGTAATCTTCGACGATGTTATAACGGCAGAAAATAGCCGCACCTGTCGTATAAGTTAAAAAAGACATTCTTACTTTAATTTTGTCGAGAAGGTCATAAAGTGCCTTGTTTGGAAAATGAAGGAATGATTCCATTAAAAACATATGTGGTAAAATAAGGGTATAAATGAATTTAACCCATATTCTAGTAAATATTAAAAAAAATTGAATTTCATTTTTAAGAAAACACAGATGTGGATGATAAAGAGGTCCCAGTAGATACTTTTGTATTAACATCCTCAGATAAGTAAAGTGATTGTAGAATTAACCCTTACCATATACTTTTCCTTAGTCGAGGTACGTAAACCTCCTGTATAATATTTAAAACATTGTTATTAAATTATAATATAATCATATACATAAATATGATATCATATATGATCTTCTAATATTTCTTTGTTAATAATATTTCAGTAGTATCATCGTTTTGGGTGTTAACTGATTCATTTTCCTTTATATTATTTGTTATGTAAGTCATGTTTATTATGGATATGATGTATTTGATTCATATACAGAATGAAGTTATGTTCATAATCATTATTTTTAATCATAAAATAATTTTTTTTTGAATGATTATGATGGGGAATGAAACTCATCGCGTTCGTGGAGACGGTAATCCATACATACGCACGAGCGACAATATCATTATATTGATGGTGAAATCATATGTAATTGGATGTTATATCATATATACAAAATAAATAACATGTTATATTTATTATTTACATTATTTATACTCATTATTATACCCATCCAAATAATAAAGTGTTTGAATAACAAACTACACCACGATGTGGAGAGGGTAAGCCGTATGTACACATGTTTGGTGACTTTTTTATTTATAGGATGGATAGAATAATGAATATGGTTTAACCATATTGATAATAAAATAACAGTATATATAAGGTACTGGAGTTATTATTTAGGAATGTAAACAACAAAGAAAGAGGAAGTGGAAGAAGAAAAGAACTTGAAAGAGGGTGGTGAAATTATTACCTCTTCTTCAGGTGTTTCCTTTTGAGTTTATCAAAAGGGCTCCATAAGTTGGTTTTATGACCCAATTAAGCCCTCTAGGTTGAGGTAAGTATAGATTATAGGATATTTGGGCAGGGTTTGGCTGAGAAAAATTTCTTTGGAGGTGTGAAATTAAGAGAAGGGGATGTACCCTTTTATAAGAGAAATGAGGGTCACTTTAGGAAAATCTTGAAATATTGTTTTATAATAAAATCATTTTCAGTTTCTAATACCTCCAAAATTAGTTATTTCAGGTATAAGGTGATTATGGGTAGAATACCTCTCAACCAATAGGTTTTATACAGGTTTAGGTCTCCATATTGACCTTGTCATTTAGATTTAACTCTTAGTAAAATAGTTTATCATTTACCATGTCTCATTGTATTTTTATATTATATGGTTAATAAACATACTATAATAATCCAAGAGAACAGCAAGTGTTTCAATATTAATATATATAACCTTATCTAATTCCTTTGGTTGAACCTTAGATTTTTAGGAATATTATATCAATTAATAATATAGTATTTTTTTTAAAAACTCAATTATGTCAATTTTAACACTATTTAGTATTTGTTTTTTTTTGAAAGTCATAAGAACTTTATCACTTCGAATAAAATTTATTTAATCAACCCTAAAATTTCATATTAACCTATAAAATTATTTTAATTAATCATAAGTTTCAATTTAAATTTATTTTCATATGTATAATATCAATTATTTTAATATTTCATTATTAAGAAAATTATTGGCTCATCATTGTGTCATAAATAAATTAAATTATTGAATTTTTTAAAATTATAAATACAATACCATTATGTATGAATTTTTTTTATATTTCTAATGAATATTTATAGTGTAATTTATATTTTTTTAACCCTATATGAAAAATGGTTTAGTTATTAATCATTTAATTTAACTCTTTTAACTCTTCTTTAAATAAAATAATAATAAATGTCCTAATCTAATCCAAGTGGACCAAAGAGGATCATATTTTATTCCTAAGGTTGTTTTTGGTATAATTACACTTATCCAATAGAATTATGACATGTGTTATGGTAATTATAATATCATTTTTACCCTTAATTACTCTATTTACTTTTAACAGTGGTAAATAAAAGTCAAAAGTTACTATTCACCAAAAAATTATTTTCATCTTATTGAACCAAATTTTGATTATTTATGTCAACCTTGTCTCTTGGATTTTTGAAATTTAACTCACAGAGGTGGTAAAATTATGTTTTAGGCAAATTTTCAAATTCTCTTAGAAGGTGGGTAAAAGGCGGTAAAAAGTTCAATAAAATTTTATATATCTAAACTTATTATAAAATGAATCCAATTAATTACAATGAAAATATAGAGGTATTATGTATCTATTTTGACCAAAAATAAATTAAAATAAAATAACTAATTATTTAAATAAAAAGTTGGATTTAAACAATAACGTAGTGTTTTCACAATTCATCAAAAATTGAAAGTTTTCAGAAAAATACAAAAAAAAAAATCACCCTAAGAAAATTTTGATATTCTGAATCCAAAAATGAATTTCATTTTGAAAAATAGAATTTATAAAATTTCAAAAAGTGGGCATTACTATTCATAATGGCTAGTTAGATTGGTCATGGTGTGTTAAAACTCCATGTTGCGTACAACACAAATTACTGCATTATTCAAAGAGAAACGTACAATGGATGTTTGGGGTGTTACATGAGGTCACTAAATTATTTAAACGCCTAATAAATTTCATTATAAAAATTCCAACTGATATTCTCAGCTAACAATGTGTGAGGGTACTTCTATTTCATTGTTTCCTTTAGTTACCAAGTCACATATATATATTTATGGTTCCACCATAACACTTTCTCAAGGTGAGTTGTCTTGTTGTGTAGAACTAAGGATCCGGGGTCAAGGAGTATCACATGATGCTACCAATAAGAGATCAGATGATCCAGTTTTACCACTTCTAGACTTAGTGCATGTGAGCGATGGGGTGTGAACTTACTCAAGAGGGATATGTGGAAAACATCATGAACTTGAGCTATGTTTGGGTGAACATCTATCTAATGTTCCACTACTCATATGTGATAAAGGATATCAAATCAAATAACTTACCTAGGGATAACATTTCCTTTATTTCCAAACTATATGACTCTCTTTCATTGTGATATTTAAAGGACTGCATTGTCTCTAACATCAAACTCTATATCCCTTTTATAGTTGTTATCATAGAACTTCTATTGACTATGAGTATCTTTTTAATGTTTAGGTTGGATTGAAACTTATTTTTCATATATTATATAATATTAGGTTCAAGTAGATTTCTTTAATAAAATTAATCCCAACATATAAGAGGTATACATCATTAACCATATAAAGATTCATATGGATCCATTTGAATACTCTTTTAGAACATATTGTTATATGATATATTAACTAATGAGAGAATTTAATCTCATCCGCATTTAAATTCCCTATAGAAGGCAGTCAACTTTTCTTGAGGTTTATGAATTTTCCTTTCATATTATCTATCATTTTGGGGGTGTAAGGAAGTATTGGAATTAAATTCAGTATTCAGATCATGTTGAATACTTCTATAGAATTTAGAAGTTAACCTTGGATCATGATTAGATACAATTTATAGTGGTTCCCCATACATCCTCACCACATCATTTACATATATCATAGAAAGTTATTCAAGTGATAAATCTTCGCAAATAGTGATAAAGTGGGAAATCATGGTGATTTGATCCACCATAACCCATATCACATTGGTTTTGTTGGATTTATTTATGAAATCAGTGAAAAAAATATTTGGTTATGTTATCCCATTACCATGTGGGTATGGGAAATTGTTTCATCAAATGATTAGACTTATATCACTCTACTTTAACTTAATGACATATCAAGAACTTTGAGATGTACTCAACAATATTATTCTTTATGTTTTCCCACCAAAATTTCAAATAATGATCAAGGAATATCTTCAAAATTACATGATGGATAGAGAAAGGTGTTCTATGTACATTTTGTACAAGCTATTTCATTATCTCATGTGATATACAAACACATAGCCTAGTTCCATACCAAATGAAACTGTATTTATTGATCTTTAATTTATGAATCTTCTGCTTCATTGATACATTAAACATCATTTGAATCTTCATATCATCCATTTGTGCCTTCTTAATAGTCTCTTAGGTATATGTTTGGTCAATAATTTCGGAATGGCATGATTTATTCCATATCATTATGATTTATCGATACATCATTTTCATGTCCATAAACATATGGTCCTTCTCAATCTGCATTATGGATATAGTAGTAGGTTCTTTTCTACGAAGAGAATCAGCTAGGTTTTTTACGTTTCTAGGATGATAGTGAATATATTGATCATAGTCCTTGATCATCTCTAACCATCTCATTTGGTGAATATTCATATCTTTCAATTTTAATATTTACTTTAGACTCCTGTGATATGTATATATGTCTCACTACACACCATAGAGGTAGTTCTTCCAAAACATTATGGTGAAGATCACAGCTACTAGCTCCAGATCATGCATTGGGTAGTTCTTCTCATGGATATTCAACTATCATGAGCCATAGGATACCACAATATTATTTTTCATGAGTACAAAACCCAATACATTTTTGAATAGTCACTTTATATCACAAATCCTTCTTCACTTTATGACAATGTTAGTACATGTGTTGTGATTGGCCTCTTTTTGAGATTCATAAATATTTCCTCGCATTCTTCCATATATACATAATTTATCCCTTTCCTTGTAAACATTGTTAAAATTCTATAAAACCATGATAAATTTCTCAAAAAACATTAATAGTACCCAGCTAGGATAAAAAACTATATATTTTTGGGACACTTTGGTGTATGCTCCATTCCATAATTTCCTTCTCCATTGAAGGGTCTATAGAAATTCCCTAAATTATGATTTCATTCCCCTAGAGTATGGATTTTTATATCCAAAATACAAAATTTTTGAACTTAGAATTAATTTTCTCATTTTTAAATGTCTCCAATATAATCCTTATATAATTTATATATTCAAACATTCTCTTAAAGTAAATTAAAATATCATAAATAAATAATGAGGAAAATTTTTCAATGTAGTATCTAAATACTCAATACATAAAATCCATAAGGATTTTATGGTAATTAGTAAGTTTGAAGTGACTAACTATGAACCAATAGAGTTTATACCATGTACAGAAGGTTTTTTTATAATTTTTTTTGTTTACCATATTAATGATATCAAGAATGAAGATCCACCTTTTAGAATTATTGTGCTCCACATAGTTAATTGAACATGTCATCAATCCTTGGTAGGGGATACTCAATATTTATCATGATATTGTTGAGAACCTAGTAATAGATACACAAATACTTTAATCCATCCTTTATCTTAATAAAGAGAACTGGAGGAACCCAATTTTATACACAAGGGTGTATAAAACCTTTGTATAAATTCTCTTACAGATACTTATATTAATCCTCTAGTTTGATTGAGTCCATCCTATAACGAAATTTTCATATAGGAGTGAATCCTAATATAAAATCTATTGAGAACTCTACCTCATGATCTAGGATAAGTCAGAGAAAATATTCTTGTACATTACTATATTCTCTCATAATGGGAATTTTCTCAAGGTAGATATTTTCCTTCAACTCAAACTTTTGGTAAAGTATGATTCTTTAATATTTGTCAACACCCACATCATTTTCCAAAGTATATTCATGATATTCCTTGAATTTTTACAGGATAATTGTACATATATAAATATATAAATTGATTTCATTTCCTCAATAGTTGATGTGAGAACTATATAATGAGACACATTCCATGCCATATATAGATTCAAATTTCACCAAGTAAATGATTTTGAGATTTTCTAGATGAAACATCCCATAAATGATAATAGATGAATATTCCAACACTTTGGTTAAATTGGTCACACCACTACATGTTTTTATTAACATATCTACTAAAATGTATCAGGTATTTGATTCAAAAGTTCTAAAAAACATTACAAATATATATTAATTCATAGAACCCAAATAAAATAAAAAAAATTATATTATTTATTGAATATGAAGTGTACCTTAAACGACTTCTTTTTCATTTTCCACCTCATAGGTAGTGTTGGAATAAGGTTTCCCTTGATCCTTTTTTATTTTGTGGTTATTGATGTTTATTACCCTGAACACCATGTTGTTTTGTGAACTGAATTGTATAATTTCATTTCTCTCTACTATTTACTCATTGTGCCATGGTCGGTGCATATGGATGGTGACTTAATTTTCTACATCATGTTGTTCATATTCTTCATGTCTCTTCAACATTCATGAGTATGATGTTCTTCTCTCCCAAGAATAACTCATTTACTTTTACCTTTTATGAAATTTTCATGATGATTCTTTCCACATTTTTGACATGTTTGTGGCCATATATTCCCTCTTCATTTTTCATTTGACCCTCCATCTTGAAGTTTTATTCTTCACTTCTTATCTCAATGTGTATATGACCATTATCCAATCTATATCTTTACTTTTAAAGCACATTGAACTACTTATTTTTATCTCCCAAGGTATCAAAAATATATAGCATTATAATAGTGTGGTTTTAAGCCACAAAATAATATGTATGTATTTCTATAATTATTGATATGAAATTTTGAGGCATATTTTTTAATATTTCCTTGTAATTCATGAAATATTCATTCAAAATTTTCTTATGATCTGGGAATTTTATCTCAATATTTTTTTAAATATTTTGTGGGAAATAATTGATAAGAAATAACTTATTTAATTCATCATACTAAATTTATTTTATTTCATATTTTAGGATCATATTCTTTATCAAATTTTTCCTTTGTTCATTCACTCCATATAAATGATATAAAAATAAGGAAAATTTATCCTTCTCAGAATAATAGATCATTGTAAACATATTTTGAATTAAATTCACACACTATTCAGTGATATGTAGATAATAAGACCTATTGAACTTCAATGGTCATTTCCACAAAAAGGACAGGATCAATAGTTTCTCCTTCTTGTGTGAAGGTGGATATTTTAAATAGTTCAGATTATTGTTCATATCCTAAGATTTCTCGGTTATAATCAACATAAGTTTTTGAACTCCAACACCCATTTAATTGGGAATTATGTTTATAAAATCATTTCATTTTCCCTCACATGGGTTTTTGGTCAGCTTTCTCCTAGTATCCACCATTATCTAAAATATAAAAGGTTTGAACAAGAAAAAAATTAATAAATCATGAATAAATAATTTACTGTCATAAAAAAAATTAATTCTAAAGTTATATCTTATAAGATACTTTCATTTAACTGTACTATAAAATGAAGCTTCTGGTAACACATACTTTAATCCTTTTCTATCTTTTAAGAGGTAAAATTACTTAAGTTGTATATATTTGATTAACAACAGTTTTTTGGTGTGGAAAATATAGTATTTAGTTTCTTTGTACAAAAATGTAACTGAACAGGGTCATCTTACTTGATTAGACTATCATTTATCCACTAACTAATTCAAATTCATCTAAAACAACACCATATTGAATTTTGATTATTTTAGGAAAACTAAGAAAATAGATTAAAAGTGAACAAATATACAATTTAAAACTAACCTGTGATGAAAACAGTATGAGAGTTTGAAAGAAAGTACATTAACTTATGTTTTTTATGGGTTCCTTCATTATTATTCATTTTTTGTTTAAAATTAATATTTAAAATTAAATCACAAGATCCCATTCATGGACTAATAATAATTTATTTTTTAGTTGTGAAATCGGAAACTCTAAAGAAATTTAGATTATAACTCATCCATTAATCAAGGTTGATGGAAAACCTTAATCAAGATTGTGCCGCCTTCTAGGAACCAACTCCATCATATTCCATTTCATCCATGAAACAGCTCAACCACATCATATGAAGTGCATGCAATCAAAATAGTGGAGTGAAAATATTAATATAAAAATAATACGTGAATCCTAAATTAATGTTGTGTTGGACAATCCCCACACTCAGGAACTTCACATTCATCCCACAAAAACATAAATAAAACATTTAAGAAATTTAATAATAGGATTTAGGAAACCCCACATACCTCCCCCAGGATAATCCTTGGTCCATGCCCTCATTATAGAGTGTAACAGGTAACTATGGATGAATGGATAATGAAGAGAAGAATAAATGAAATAAAGAAATAAGAGAGAGGGGGAAGAATAAAATAAAACATTTTCCAATAGAGAAGAAGAATGAATAAGAAGAAGAATGATGAAAATCTTGGGTTAAAATACCTTTTTAAAAAAACAATACATAAATTAAAATGGGATAATCATACAAAACTAAAAGATAAATGAAAACTAAACCATATGAAAATAAAAAAAGTAACATCCTTTAGTTTTTTGGCCCCCTTTCTAGGATGGTAAATCATTTTTAGTAACAATAGACCCCTATATTTATATATAGGAGAAATCTAACTATCTATATTGATTCATATCACCCCTGAATCTTCATTTATATCAGGTCAAGTATCCATATTTTTAATATTTTTATTTGAATAATGGATATTTTAAATATACATCACTGAAGATAGTGGGGGTTTTAAAATCATTGAAGAATGGAAGAAAATATCCTTCGGGTTTTCAAATTTCCATGGATTATGCATAATGTACATACTGATGCAATGTGGCACAATGATGATGAATAGTGAGTAGAAAATAGTGCATTCATCATTCATCAATCTCTACCACATTCACAGTGGCCAAAGGGAGAACACATTGGTTAAAATGGACTCATTTTTCTTAAGAAGGGATTCATGATGGTAATCTGAGGTACTGGATGTGATCTATTTTGATTTAGGCCTTGGATGAAGTAATATGGATTGATCTTGATAATTCTAGTTTTGGAAATTGTGTTTCTTGATGAGTTTATGAATTCAGTCACAAAATCTAAGAGATAGTGAGTGGTGTAATGTGAAGATGAGGTGTGTCCGAGGTGCGAGGGAGTGGAAGTGGGTCCTGATTATTTCATCTTTTAAGTGGTGAATAGTTCCCATGCTTGACCATCCATATTGGAAATGAAACTGATATCAATACTAGAATATATTGCTACATATTTAAGCATACAATCATGTTTTGGTGGTGGGGGATCGGCACCCTCACACACCAACACACACATGGCCCACTTGGGCCTAAGCCCAATCACTACACGAGATCCTCCCTATAAGGCCCACATACACTTCCAATTGGAATGCTCTCCTCCTAGTACTTCTTGGATGGCGGGCCCCTTTGAGTATAGTTATGTGGTTTTCAAGACCAATAGTTTATGGTTAGCCATTTCACCAAATACTTACCTTAAATTCACTAAAAATGATTAATAAAATTACAAATTATTCCCAAATAAGTTTAATAATTAAAAATAATATATATATATATATATATAAACCTAAATTAATTATTTAATGGGAATATTCTATATTTGAAATAAATAATACATAATAATTCCTATTAAAAATCAACATTATTAAAAAAATATTACATTTTATCATGACAATATAAGTGTGTCACATTCCCCCACATATAAACTATGATTATACTCAATCATTAAATCTCGAAATTGAATTTAATAAATCACCAATTCTATATATAATTAAATAAAAAAGTAATAAAACAAAATCATTATCCCTAAAAACCCAAATTTTCTTATTCCACATAAAATATTAATTACATTTCACACTTTTAAAAGAAATTATTAATCTAATAATTTTATTATTCACCATTGGAAAACAGAGGATCTTCTTCCCTCATCCATTCATGATCCTCAATTCATTATTATCAAACATTCCATGTCATGATCTAACTTACTTTTGAATTATTTTTCTTTCATCACTAATGATAAAAATTTAGGTAGAGTTATTCTCATATCATTAGAAAATTATACTTATGAATAGTCCTGTAAAGGAACTAAATTCTTCGATTTGTAAAGAAAAAAAGAACATGAAATCAAGTCGGATTTTCAATCAAGGTTCTAATGACTCTGAGTCATAAGGTTGGAAGGTGTTTATGTAAAAATCATTAAGCCTCAAAGACGAGGTTAACTATAAATTATATATCATGATATCAAAATTTAAATATTAATTGAATTAACCCCTTAAATATGTGAAAACTCTTACTTCACAATCTCAATGCATGTTCATGATTAATTAAATCACAATTAATGAATGTATCTTTCTTGAATTTTGTCTATGTTTTTCTCTTTTCATCAAAATAATTTTTCATGTATTTTTTTCTTTTTTGAAATTAATTCTTGGAATAAACATAAAATCTAATAATAAACCACATATGATAAAAATAATCAATCTTGTAATGGTTATTTTTTATTCTTTTATGTCACAAGCCATTATTTTTAATTTTTTTAATTTACATTAAGAATGGGAAACAATTAATGTAAAATGTAATAATAAAAAAATTATCAATTCCCCTAAAAATTCACCTCATTTAATTTAACTTACATTAAATTTCATTCATTTTACTATAAATCCCTTACCCCACACTTTAACTTTTTAAGTCCCTGAAAAATACTAAGGGGAGGGTAGGAATGGTTATTTATGACTCATTATTATTAAGTTAATTCTTGATATCTATGGGATAAAAGGGATAAATGTATAAGGGGGTCTCATGGATAAGGTATTATAAAAAATAATGTCTCAATCTTATTAAATTTGGTTGTTCACATTTATAGTTTTGACATGTTTCAATGAATTTTCTAACAGGTGAAATTCCCCAAGATCAGTCAATAAATATAATCAAGATAAAATATAAAGTATTTAGTCTAAAAATAGTATTGGTAATTTAACATATAACTTGGAACAATCACTAATGGAATGAATAATAATAAGAAATCAATTCACATTAATTTTATAAATTCAAGGAATGAATATTATTAGGGAATTTTATTTTTCATTAATCTACTAATTCCCTTAAATTATGGTTCATCAAATTAATATCCAATATTAAATATATAAATTTTCTTCTCCACATTACACATACAATATAATTATCATTGGAATAAATAAATTTTCATTATAGGATTCCGAAGATACTCTTGTCTCCAAGATAAGTCATGTAAAGCATGAATTTCAAGTATGGGAATTCAATGTTAGTTTTTAATTAGAAAATAGAATCTCAGGAAAAAATGTATGTAGTTTAATAGATAAACATAAAAGTGAACTCCTTTTTCAGGAATAGTTTTTTCACTCTTATCCTTGATATATTTGGATACCTTTTTCTATCATGGTCCTACAAAAGTAAATAACTCAATTAGAACATAAGGATCATTCCATTTAAGCTCAAAAATAATAGAATAATAGGGTTTCTTCCTAATATAATTCATGATAATGAAACTGAAAATTAAATTACTATATATAAAAAATAAATATAAATATTTTTATGATCCCTCAAGTGGGATCTGGATTTTTTATTCTTCCATAAAGGAAGTACCAGCTGATATCCATAATCAGTTTATGAGTGAATATTTATAGATTTGAACCACCACATGTGGATTTTCCCTATTTCAACTTCTTCTTGGATGGTGAGGAATTATCCAAAGATTGAGAATATAAAATTCAAACCCTTATCAATAACATATAACTTTCACAGAATGGGAAGAATGAATTATGGATCACCCTCTTTCTTGGTTACTACATATTAACCCTCCCATTTATTAACAAGTGGTTTCACATATGGGATGCATGAATTATGTGATAAAAGGGAGAGTTATAAGTTAATTATATTTTGACAATATTTAAATATGAATTTTAAATATGAAAATTCTCCCTTTTAAATTGAGTAGCCAATATCGTGGTTTCCTCAGGCTCAGTTGCTTTAAATTTTTCATGGGCTACCTCAAATTCATGTCTATAAAAATAGAGGAGCTCCATGTGTTCCTTATTAAGTGTGTGTACATATTATCCATCATTCAACAAGATCAAACAAAAGTTAGATAATTTTGAAAATTTAAAAAAATTGGGAGTTACACTCAATTTTGATTGAATAAAATCAATTGAACTAAAGTTTAAGAAAAGAGATTCTCAATGATTTTTTAGCTTCATTATATTTATTAGTGACGATTACCTCTTGACATTGGATTTTAGTAGATGAAGGAAGGTAATCAGGTTGCTCTATATTTTATTTAAATTCCATCAAATGGGTGGCTTCATCCTCTTTTATGGCTAGATAAATTAAGAGTCATACTGACTATTTTATATTGTGGATATGGAGACACCTTTTCATGTCATTATCTACCCAATCACTCTAAAAAAAGTATTCTTTTTGATCTATCATATTCACATCCTCACATGAATCTTAATCACTACTCTCTATCTCTTCATGGTATGTATAGATCTTATCTTTGAGATGGTTGGGTTGTAGATGTTCCACATGACTAGCCTCAACCTCTTGAATATCTTCAAAACATGTGTGAAGCTCTAGTGGTACTTACTCCATGGATTTGAGTCTGTTCAATTCAGTTCAGAGTTGATTGACTATTCCCATCAATTCATGTGGAAAGAAACCTATATATATTTTATTGTGAATTTTCTTTACCAGTATCATAAGGGTGAAATTCCTTCATGATAGGTATTCCTTAGGATTTTTACCACTTTTTATTGATCATGATCCAATGTTTAATTATTACATGAATTAAAGAAATAATCAGTTAAAATATTCATGGAAACAGAATTTTTTATGTTTATTTTAATTATATACAATAGTGAAAAATGTCTACAATTTTAGAATGAAATTTCAAGAAAAAACTTATTATCACCCACGAAGATAGGCTAATTTTTTAGGAACACCTATCATGTGGTGTGGAAAAAGATAATATTTATTTTCCTATTACATCATAGTTGATGAATAATGTCATCTCACTTGAGGATCCTCACAATTTAATCACTCAATTATTAAAATTCACCTAAAATTACTCATATTTGGGTTTTAATTATTTTAAGAAATTATTAGAAATTTATGAAAATTAAATGAAGATTTAATCCTAAACTATCATGTGATGAAAATAGAATAAGATTTAGAAAGAAAGTGCTTGGCTATAATCAAAGTTGGTGTAGCATATCAATAGATAGTATGGATCCTTCCAGGACCCGACTCCATCATATTCCATTTAATCCACTAAATGATTATACTCTATCATATGGAGATCTTCAGTTTAATATATGGGAGGGAAAATATTTACATAAAATAAAATAATTGAAGTCAAAATTCATGTATTATTAGACAATCTTCACACTCATGCATGTCACTTTGATCCACCATGGATATAAGTAAAGCATTTAATAAATTTAAGTGCAGGATTCTTGAAACACCACATACCTCCTCTAGTCCAAGCTTCGGGTTAGCCTCTCATTATCGAGGGTAAGTAGTCCCTATGCAATAATAGATAATGAAGAGAATTATAAATTAAATAAATAGAAGAATAGAGAGAGATAGATGAAAATAATAATAAAATAAAATACTGGTCTGACGAGAAACAAAATAAAGAAGAAAAAGAATGAATAAATAAATAAAATCCATGGGTGAAAAAATTTAAAATAAGAATGCATGAATTAAAGTGGAATAATAAAAATAAACTAAAAAAGAAATAAAAAGTAAAAAGTATGAATATAAATATATAAAGAAAAATTCTCTACCATTCAACCCCTACCTAGGTTGGTCAATCTTCCTTGAAATAACAACCCCCTCTTTTTATATAGGGGGAATTATTTTATCTCCAAAGATTCATATCTCCCCCAAATATTCATCTATCTCGGGTCAGTTTTCATTATTTTAAAATTTTGTATTTGAATCATGGATATTTTACATATACATCACCAAATATAGAGAGGGATTTAAATATTTTCCTTGTTAAATAAAATCTCCATCAAGATTTCAAATTTTAACGGCTCATGCATGATGTGCATGTCTGTTCAACATGGAACCACAATGTTGCATGGTAGAAATAGAAGTAGAACATTAAGAATTTTTTAATCCCTATAGACTTCACATTGGCTCGAGGAAGCTCAAATTAGAGAACATGGAAACAATTTTCTTCTAATGTGATCCATGGTGGACGTCCTAGGCACCAGAGGTTATAAACGGTTACTCGAACCTTAGAATTATGGATATGGATTGACTTCAAGAATTTTAGTGGTAGTAATGGTGTTTACTAGTGAGTGTTTGATGATGGTTGGAGTATTTTAGTGGTGAAGAGTGGCATCATGTTTTTGTGAGTTGTTTCTACGATGCAGGGAAGCTGAAACTGAGGCATGAAAGTGTCATTTTTTATATGGTGAATAATACCTATGCTTGATAAATCCACTATTAGGAATGAACTAGTCATTGATAATAATATATATTAAAAATAATTTGGTCTAATGGTTACACTATGATAGTGGGGGATTATCACCCACACAAACCTTCATACACACATGGGCTATAACATGTGTATCCATATCTATCCTTGGTCTAATGACCGCACATGTTCAAACATGTATGGACCACATTCCCCTATTACTAGAATGTTATCCCACTAGTACTTCCTGGCCGATCAACCCCTTTTGTGATGGTTATGTGGCTTATTGTCCTAGTGGTTGAGGGATAGACTGTAGGAAAAATTTTTACATGAAATTTATTAAAAACCTTTAATAAAATTACACAGTATTCTAAAATAATGTGAATCATTAAAAATAAAAAAAACTATTTAAACACAAATTAATTATTTAATTGGAATTTCATCTATTTTAAATAAAAAAATATATATTATTGGGTATTTCCATTAAAAACTCATTCAAGTTCAGTAAAAAAAATTAATATTTTTGCTTGAAAATATAAGATCATCAATCCTTCATAATGGTTTGTATAAATATTGTGATTAACCAAAGAATATCCCAAAAGAGTGTGATACCATGTTTGCAGAAATTCCTATTTATCATGCACTAGTTGGAGATCGATTTAATTCCCATTCCTCTCTTTTTAGGGTTATTACCCCTAGCTACATTTTTTCTAGAGCCACATCTACTTTTATTGTCTAGGTTGGTCTTTAATTTTACTAAAACCCCTCACTCTTATACTTTACAAAACCTTGGGATCTTTACCTATACATAGGCTTATCCTTATGTGTTTCACTAATGTTTTCTAATAATAATTCAAGAATTAACTAAACCATCATCAAATACTAACTACAGCGAACCATATTTTTCTTACATGGCTATTACAATCCATACAAAGTTAAAAAAAATTTATTAATTACACTTTTATAGAAAAAGTGTGAAACCATAAATTACAAACAAGAACATCAAACATTATAGCAGGTCAAAGAATCATTAAAGACCAACTTCAACATATTAGATGCATCCTCCCTATATAATTTCCAGGAATGTTCGGTTACCTTTTTTTAGGATCATCTCTGATAATATCTTCTAATTGGAAGGACAATTTGTACCACATCTTCATGAACCCTTACACTGTTATCTTCTCAGCATTGAAGCCTCTAGACATGATTAGATGTCGCTTGATGATCCATTCACCCTTCTACCTGTTAGTTTCCACATGATTCGGTTCTCCATTCAACCTTACTGCATCCTCTTTAGAAGAATTAAAGATCAAGACCGTCTCTAGAATCTCCTCCTCATAGTACATAAGAAGGTCCCATGGATTTTCCATGGTCTCTAAATCAGCATACCACGGAAAACCATCCGTTAAAACCACTACAACACCCACATCAGCCTCTATACCTGATATCCCATGAGGCGCAGTTAGAGGGGTAGAAAAAACACCCAAGTCTTCCTGATTCTGAGACCATTCTTTAACCATATCAACCTTCTTCTCCTAACTGTGATCCTTAGGTTTCGGACCTTCCGTTGTTCCACTTTCACTCATCAAGTTCAAGACAGCCTCCTTCACCTATGCCTTTTTAAATGACTCACCCTCTAATACCTTATTCCCGCTTTTTCTAGATGATCTTGTCTCCATAGTTCTTGGGAGGTATGAGTAGTCCTTGCGGCCTTTGGAATTGCTCCTCTTTCATACAATGCAGCTACCCAGGACCCATTTTCGTTTTGTCCCTTCTTCTTCCTTGGTCTGTGAATCCTTCTACTGGAGCCTCCCTTTGCACTATCCTTCGAGGATGGGATGTCACTCTCCCCACCCCAAGACTCTGCCCTTAAGGGACAGTCTACCTAGGTTGATTCTAGATCAAGAGTGTCAGATCCCAAACCATGAAAATGATTACTCATATTAATCGATGACATGTTAAAAATATGATTTTATTTTCCCCCACCCTTCTCCCACTTCCCAATTCACCTGGTATTGCCAGCATATGAGATTTATGCCCCCTGTTGTCTGCTACCTCCAGTCCCTTACCAAAACGAGAAACTTCCTCATATGAAAAAATCCTAGGAGACTCTGTTGCATCAGTACCCCTACCCGCATTGCACCTTCAGGTACTCTAAATTTGTTGCTAAAGTGATCCATCATCTACACCGACATATCTTTACTCACATTTACCTAGTTTTCCACTCGATCCACATCATGTTGTACCAAACCTCCCTTCCTCAAATTAACAAAACAAAGCAATGTACTGTAGAAGGAAGGTCCGGCCAGGTCCTACCTCAACCTGCTAAAAATTTGAGAAACCGATGGGTTGTCTTAAGGAATCACTTCCTTCTTTACAGGTGACCGAGGAGTATGCTATTGTTCCATCATTTATGCCTCAACAAACACCTCATACTCCTTGTCACCACTATAACCCCTCTTTCCTATATTCAACTGATACCCTCTATGACAGTCGACCAGTTAGTGTCCCAGGTGCTTTCATCCAAAGCAAAATTCAGTCTAGGTTTCATATACCATCCATTGTTTGCAACGATACTCCTCACCCATAGTTATCCACACATACTCAAATGTATCTTTGGACACATCCATTTCCACGAAAACATGTGGATTGACAGGGTGAAAAAGTACCTCAGTGCGACTATCCGAGCACATGTATCTACTGATTAGATTCCCTAGAATATGTATAACATAAGGGTTTTGAAACGGTAGGGGAAGATTGGGAAAGCTTAACCAAGTCGCCATAGTAAAAGGATCACGCTTTATATAAAAATAAAAGGAACATCAGAATAGGTAAAATCGTAATTTGTTGAAGCTGTGATATGAAAATGACCAGGCCTTGATGATATCTGCGTCTGATCCAAAATGAATCATTATATTCATGTTATCCATAAGACCCATCGTCGCCCTATCATGAAAGTCCCATTCTCCAAAGATGTTCCAATCGAACGCGTCAACGGATGGATTCCACTGTATAAAACTTGTAACCAAGGTATTCTTCAATAGATTTGAATATTTAGAGAACTCCGTATTTGATAACGGAAGATTAGGGCACCCATTACGCAAATTTGGAACCGTCAGACTAATCGAAACATGAGGGAATGTATCAAGAAAGTTGGGATTCAAGAGAGGGGTGAAATAGGAAGCCGCTCCTTTGGTGGTCAGAAAGGGTCCCTCCCCCATTGACGGGGGAGGGATCAGTGGTGTGGTTGTCTCCATCATGGATAGGATAGAATAGCCAGGGTTCCTCCTAACATCTAGTGTTTCCTCCCAATTAATCCCTGACCTTCATATGTGGTCAAATGCACCCACACATGGATATTACAACATTTTTAATACAAAAAACATAATAGTAATGCATTTATGTATTATTACATTTAGTATCATATTAAAATTATTTACATACATCATTTGTACTTAAAAAATTAAATAATATTTAAATCTTTTTTCTATGTCCTCCTAAAATATCTCACATTGTTCTTAGTACCTGTAATCCATCTAGGATATTCATCCATGAAAGGGGTGAACTAAAATCCTAGTAAGGGGAGGGTTAAAATCGAAGGAATAAGATACAGGAAAGTGCATTTGTGATTATAATAATCATCATCATATCATAAGTATGTGATCGTCACCATAAGAATGGGGAAACATTTGATAAAGAATTGGAATGTGGAATATGAATAATAATAAAATATAATTACATAATGGTCAAATAAATAATATATTTCTTAATAAATACAACATCACATTAACATATAACATATGTACATAAATTATATAATCTCAATTGTGAACAAATATAGAATCATGTTCATGAATAATTCACATTATATCATCAGATATATCACATTACCCATTTCATTGGAGGATTATAAAATTTTTGGATCCCCATTCACATCATAAAATTCTCATAATCATACATCCCATATGGAAATATAACAAATTACAATAATAGCCCAAAAATAAACCCATGGACATGAATGTGATTAAAAAAGGATATTTCATATCATACTTCAGAGAATAGCATTTGAGGATCAAACATTAATAAGGGATATCAAAATTTTTCAAAAAATATAATTTTTATTTGGATAATAAACAAATCAATATTAATACAATATGTGTGTTGGAAAAAGATAAAGCATTTTTGTATATATTTTCATTTGAATAAGAAATCATTTTTTAAATGTAGAAAATTTTATGTACATAGAAATAGAATTAAAAGAATATCTAAATGATATATTAAAATATTATAGGAATATCCATACAAAGAATTATTTGAAATCTTCCATAACCCAAATGATATGGGGTTTGGTTCAAGAAACCCCATACCTTAAATCTTGCTTTATTTCATCACTTTTCTTCCACTGGAATAATAATCAAAAAAAAATTTAAAATATGTACCTGTAAGTGAATTATTTTTATTTTTTCACTTTTGATAAATTATAATCATTAGATTTTATTCCTTAATTCCCCATTCCTAAGGTAAAATGTTTTGATGTCATATTTTCTTTAAAATATATCACCTTTATTCAATTTAACAATCTTTATTAATTAAAATTTACAAATTGTTAAGAATAACTCTAAAAACTATAAATAATTATATTTATAAATTTATATATTATAAATAATTTATTATTACCAACTATAATGGATGTGATTATCAAAGAGTTGTCAATGTCCTCGTGGGCTATTAATTGACCGTTGACGGGACATTTGAAAAATAGTAGGAAAGAGAAGTATGAGATAATTACATTGTAAATATAAAAATTATAGTAGGCCAAAATAATTAATATAATTTCAAAATAATACTAAATTAATCATTGAATATTTGGTTTTGAAATTAATAGTGACAAAGAGGAAGGTAATATGAAAATGAGAAGAAAATTTGATGAAAACTTTCCCTCTTCTCGGTATTTCCTATTTCCAACAATACTAGACTCCTTGAATACTTGGTGTTTTTTACTCAAAAATTTAACTAAGGATGATAAGGGGATTGATATAGGTCATTTGAGTTGATATTTTCTTTTTTTAGGTGAAGGAGGAGTGTATTTTCAAGGGAGGGTGAGTGGTTATTTATACTTTAGATAAGAGGTATTTTAATGATAAACTTTTTAATAAATTATTATATCCAAGGTAAACCTTTCATGTGTAATATTTTTAACATTATTAACTATATTTTAATAAGATAAAATTATTTTTGGTCATTGAATCACTTTATAATTCTAATTTTTTAGTTTAATAAAAAATAAAGGAGAAAAACGAAAAAATGGTTTCAAAGGGACACTTTAGTATTTTAAACTTTAGAAAATACATTTCAGAATTGGAATTTTAATTTATATATTATTTAACATATTAAACTTGTTTTTTATGGATACTATGATTATATAATTTATGAGGTTATTATTACATTAAGATTCATGTAATTTAAAATACAGTAGTTACAAAAATAAATGTAGTTTTACTATTCACATGAACATTGAAGTATTTAGAAAATTACAAAAAAATCTCCCTTAGAAAATATCAATGTTTTTATTTGAAAATTGAAATTAATTTCATAAAAACTAATTTTCTAAAATACTTAAATTTAGTTTTTTATATAAAAAATATGTTTTATGAAATATATTAAAATAAAATTTTAATAAAAATGTGTTTATAGTTTATTTGAGTTTTTAATATTGATATTAAATTTTTAGTATTATAATATTTATATTTTCAGAAATTAATCATGAAAAATATTATTTATTTTACATTTTTTTATTTTGAGGACAAATTAAAATTATATCGGTTCAGTAACTCTTTCCAACGGACATGTTATCATTCTTAATGGTCACATTACATTCTATAAATAGAGCCCCATTCCTTCATTTAACATTAACTAAAATTCCTACCATGGTTCTAGATTTTTCTTTTATAATATATCTGTTGGTTTACAAATTTTCTGTTTCTTTTTCATAGTGTTGTTCATGGGGGTGATGATTCTAAAAGATTGGAATGATCCAAATTTTCCCATTACAATTTTCTTATTTTATATTTTTCCCATTGTAATGTTTAGAATATTCCTAGGTTTAGTTATTGAAAAATTTAATGATCTATTTAATGAAATAAAGTGTTGTTTATTTCTTTATGTATTTTATGATTAAAATAATATATAATATAATGCACCTTTATTCAAGAAAAAATGTCACTAATAAAGTATGAGTCATTACAGGTATATCCAAGTGTGAAAAAATATGTAATGTGATCTGATAGGCCAGTTTAGTTGTCGTGGGTATAAGCACTTAATTTCAAATTTGGGGTCATGATGCTTGGTTTTCCAAAAGGTGATGGTTGAACACCATGTTCTAAATGGTTTTCTACAGCCGCTATATTTTTCTCAATGGAAGTGGGAGGAAATTTAAATGAAATTAATCACCATAATAAAAAACATAGATATTATGATGATATATTAGTGAAAGTGGACAATTTTATAAAACCATTTAACATAATAGTGATCAAGGAATCGATCTTAGTGGTGGTTTTGTCAAGGCAATACCTGGATAAGGGAATGAGACTCTATAGAGTCCCAAGGATGAAAATCAATTATCGTTATCCTTGTATTACCTCCCAGGTATGGAGAGGTCAATAAAAATATTTTTTATCTCAATTATGCCTTAGCATTTCCTTTCATTTTCAAATGAATGGTCATATAGAGAGGACCAACCAGAATGATGAGTACATGTTGTATACTTGTGTCCTAAATTTTCATGGTTTATAGATGAGGGACGTATATTTGAAATTTTTTTATTTCAATAACACTTTTAACTTCATCATTGGTATGGAACCATTTGGATCTTTTTAATGCCTACCCTTCCATTCTATGTTGTGTTAGACTATGTTCAGAGTGTCTGTGATTCTCTGATCAGAACTTGTACAAAGCACGAAATAAATGGTCTATTTTATTCACAATGGGGTGAAGGTAGTAAAGGATCATTGGAGTCCATATTACAAGAATAGGAGGAGACCTATGGTGTTTTAGGTTGGATATCATTATTTTTTTAAAATGAATCATCATCACATGAAGTGAAGGTTTAGTCACGGGACTAAGCTTTCTACATGGTTTGCTGGATCATTTAGGGTGTTGTATCGTATTGGATTCATTGTGTATCAGATAGAACTCTCCCACCCATAGATGAACCAAATAAATTATGTATTTTATGTGTCACAAATTCATTTTTATCTTCATGACAAATCTCACATCATCAATTGGGATTAGATCCATTTTAATGATGAATCAATCATCAAGGAGTGGACTTTAGTGATCTTGGACTTTCAAGAGAATGTGTTATACAAGTGTATTATTCACTTATTTCATGTATTATGAAGTAACAATGGAATATAAGGGATAACATGGAAACCTGATCCATATATCTATGATCTGTATCCAAATATATTTGTTTATTTGTTCTTATTTTTTATTGATGTATTCTGATTAATGACCTTTAACTAGTATTGGAGATGGTTTCTCTCTTCTGGATTCCTTATTGTGTCCTTGATATAGTTTTAGTGGTATCTCCTCTATGAGAGTATTTGAGAGCCTGTTTTTGTTATTACATAGTCTTGTTACCTTTTTCTCTAAGTGGTATTATTGTGATTCAATGATGGAGATATTCTATAGAGGTATATCATGGAGTGGTTATTTGGATGAACCATTTTCTTTTTCTTCTCTTAGGGTCTTGTTTTATATTCCTGAGTATGATAATTTATTTAGAGGAACCTAATGTAATGGTTCATACTTGAAAAACATTTCCTTTTTGTTTTCCCAAATATTGGAGGTGTCCAGAGGTAGTTTAGTGGTGTTTTAGGGGATTAAAAGGATTTTTGGATTTCAAAGGGTAATTATGCCCTAGTGGGGGCATGGTGGAGTCTATTTTGGGTTATTTGTGATGTGTTGGTACATAATGGCTAGAACTATGGATTATTAAGCCATTTTAGAGGCCATTTTATACATGGTGTGTCCCTTATATCTGAAACGGGTTAGTGGGAATGCCTAGTAAGGGTATGGTTCTAGGAATGGATCCTTGAGGGTTCTCTGATCATAAATGGGGACCTATAAATGACTTGTATAGCCATTTTTTAATTCATTATAAAGGGGAAAAATTTTCTATCAAATATTTCGTAGGGTATTTTTTTAGAATAGAACTTTAAAGATGTAGCAAGGGAATGGTCAGACCATGGTGGAATCTATAGTGTTGTTTGAGATGATTTTGAAATAGTTGAAATAGCTTCTGGCCCGTTTGGATATTGAACAGTTTGAAATGGAAAATGTGTGAGGAGTTAATAGAGGGTATTTAATATATTTTATTTAAATTCCTCCCCTCAATTACCCAATGCAGACTCCCCATTAATTCATTTTCTTTTCAGATTCATTTAGAGATCTTAGGTCATAACAACTCATTTTATCATCTGGAAGATTATATTGATGTATCTTTTGGTGCGTATTATTTTTTATACCTCATTTTGGTGGCCTTTATAAATTCCTTATGGTTTCACCCTATGGATCATAGATATTTGAATGATATGGGTTAAGGTACTCATTTCATACCCTTTTATCATTTTCATTTATCATTTTATTTAATTTTTTATGGTTTCAAAACCAACTATTTTGGGTGTTTTTGAGTGTTGTTTTTGGTGGTTGGTGGATGATATGTTCTTGTAACATTTCCTTCAACACAGTGCTATTTTTTATAGTCGTAGTTGAACCTTGATCATATGTTCTTTTGAGAATAACATTTAACTCCTAATCAAGTAAGTGGATTCATTACTTCACATATTATTTTATGTGCAGTTATAACTTTATCATGCTTTATCTCTTTGGGTGACAGTGGAATTAAACTTAATAAATATTAATCTAGATTATAATAATGAACCTTGGGTTTCTTTATAGTGATCCCATGTCTTTCCATTATGATAATGTTTTTCATCTTATTTTACTAGATAGTGTTATACCTATTTTTATAATTTGGATATATTGTTTGTTTATTCTTTGGTTTAGCCTGATGTTATATTGAAAATGGTTAAATAATGTACAATTGATAATTTTTTTGGTGAAATAATTAAAGAGGCGTGTTAAACTAAAACTATTTTTCTTATAATTTGATGTAAATAAATTTATGATTGTGTCATGTTTAATATAAAATGGTATTCCTTATGTTAATTTAATTTTTAAAATTAAAAATATCTTGTATGCATGTCAGTGAAATAATTAAAAGGCTTGTTTAACTAAAATGTTATTCCTTAGTGTAATAAATCATGATGTTATTATTGGAATAATGATTAAATAATTGATTGAATTTTATATCTAAAATCATAGTTTGTATGTGGTTGTAACCTATAATGAATTAATCAATTAATCTAAGATGGTAAAGAACTAGTTTTCTTAAATGTGATATGTATGGGGTCGAGAAAGACCATTTTCTTGTGAAGAATGGATGCCTTGTTTTTATAGATTAGATTTCATTTTTTTATATGATTGTTTTTTCCTTGATTCTTTTTTTGTTTCTTTGAATGTAATCCATTATATGAGAAATTCTTTAAGCCTATTATAGTATATGGTTGATGAGACATTGGTAGGGAGGAATGGGTTTGTGGTAGTATATGACACCAATGATTGTGGCTTGTATAGTGATATGCATGGTGGTATCAAGGATGGAACTGCGACTGATGGAATGGTTTGAACTTGTGATTTACCATAATTTTACTAGAAACCAATATTCTTTTTTCTAAACAAATCTTCTTTAAAGATCATATGTTCAATTTTCTTTTTTTTTCATTCATTTCCCCACTACTTGAGGCAGCTAGTTTTTCTTGGTTTATTAATATCTTTTATGGTAACTTAGGATAAATCATAGGGCACCTAAAATTATGGAATATTAATTAATAATAATTTTTTAACCCATGGGGTTGTTTAATTGGTGGAATAATAGATAATGATAATCTTGATAAACCATGGAATCAATTTTTATGCCTAAAGAGAATGGGAATCAATTATTGATCATGTTAAAGTAAATTTTAAGTAATGTTAATGGTTAATTGAATTAATTAACATAATGTGGAAAGTATAATGGAAATAAATGAATGAATGAGCCTCTTCTTGAATGATGTTTTTTGTATCATGTCCATTTCTTAGCGGTTGAAGTTGGTGTTTGAGAGAAGATAGTTGTAGTTAATCCTAAGAATTAGTTAAGGACCATAGTATAGTTGTGATATATATTATATTCTGTATGTTTTATGATTTAATATGATACTCTAACCTTATCGGTAGGGATAATGAAAACCATTGGACTTTGTGATGGTATTAACCCCAATATTCTGGTTAGCGAGTAATGGATGGATGAATAAAACTTATTTATCTTCTATCTTATCCCCATAATATTATGTGTTGGAATAAATGGTGGAAATATTTCCCATATATTTGTGTATAGGTGCGTAATTTATTTTTTCACACACATGTATCTCTAGATATAGTATCCTAATGATTATTATAGGCATATTCTGTATAGTATAAGATTACTTGAGGTATTATACTTGACATATGAGCTATGGTGGCTCCTTGAACCTACTAGATTACTATTTTTATATGTATAATGGGATGATGAGATGATGTGATTCATGGGATTCATGTTATGATATTTTAACCAAAGTGTCTTCAAGTTGACTTACTTTTGGAGAGAGATGGATCAAAACATGTGATGTTGGGGCAGAGAAGAAAACCAATGGGGGAGTGGTAGTAGGATAATTTATTTTCATATTATATGACATGATCACTTGTTTGTGATATGTAGTGAGGGTTATCCATGGTGAAATTATTAATATAATAAACCTAATTAGGTGATGAGTTAGTTTCACTTATTTTCTTGGGATATATTTTTATTTATTTATCTTTTGTATGAGAGTCTCCTGGGAGGATCCTACATAGTATACATTTTATGTTCACCCTAAATATATATAAACTATTTTTCAGGTTTGTATGAGCTAATTAGTGAATAGTATGAACATTATTAGATTTTTTATTTGTTCAGGAGATGTTTTGACTTTATGGTCACTATAGAGGATATCTTATGGGTATTTATTGTTTCATTTCCATCTATTCATTGTATGACATAATATGAATGTAACGGGATCTATATTTTATTTTTTATGATTAGGAGTTATTGTGTGTTTCTATATTATCTCTCACTTATCAATCTTATGGGTTAATGCCTCCCATTTGTGTGTATGTTATATCCTTAGTGGTTGTATCAAACCCATGTCTTATTAGAGATGACCTTCAGACGTCATTATCTACCATATCTTATTGTCGACCAGGGTGTACATTTTAGGTGAGGTTTTCAAGACATATTTTCATTGAAAATTAGTTTAAAAGACTCTATATTTTCATCATAGTAATCATTAATTTAGGATAATATATATTAAAAACATATAATATAATACTTTTATGATATATCTGAGATAAATTACAATTTTCTATTAAGTGTTATAAATCACCAGTGAGATTATCCTTGACATACAAACATTTACTAAGTTATCTTTTAAATTAAAGGTTACTATTTACTCACAAAATTGTAACAAATAATGATATAATTTTATTATTTAACAGTTTTTATAGTGTTAATATTATTTTTAATCCTCCCCACTATCACATTTTCTTTTTATGGGAAGCATACTCACTATTAAGATACATTTTTATTGGATTTTCAAGTCTATTAACTTTTTTTCAGTTATTGTTGTGTTTCATTAAAATTAGTAAACCTATATGATGTTAGATATCACTCACTCTACACAAATGATTATTCACTCACATTAAGCATTGAACCTTTTAAAAACTCTTAATATTTCTTATTGGTTGGTTTAATTTATTTTTATAGGGATATATTTATGATATGCATGAAGTCAAATCTACCTTATATAGCTTAATTTTAGGGCGGTGATAAAAATTATTAAAGGGTTTGATAAAATTGATGCAACCCTCTAAGTTAGTTCAATTTGATTCCCAAGGATCCTCAATTCTTAATATAGTGAAGTTTTATTTTTAGTAATTATATTATTTCACCTTAATTAACACTGGGTTTTTTATTTATCTTGGATAATATCAAGTTATAAAATAATAAATAAATTTTTCTTTTGTTGGGAAATATGTTATTATTATATAATAAAATTATGGTACCCTTTTATTGATTCTTGGTTCATACTAGTTCCAAAAATATTTTGGAAGATGTTCACACAAGGAATGAATTATTTTTTTCAACCATTGATAAAGATTTAACAGAAATTATGGGATAAATTTAGTTAAATCAATATGGGACATGCTTTTTTGTATTTGTGTGGGATAAAAAAAGGCCAAAAATTGAAATTATATCTTTGATGGTGATAATTTCAACACATAAAAATGAGGCAGAATAAGTTTGTTGATATATTTTTTATAGTAATAAAATATATATTCATTAATATTATAGTATATTTTTAATTACTTGAGGAATAAATAATTGTAAATAATGTTTTTAAAAACTTTATACATGATTTTTTTGCACAAATTTCATTACTGGAAGATCTGGATTTGGATAGTTTCCATATTTATTGAGTTCAACACAAATTGATTCTAAATGAAATTATAAAAGGAATATAATTTATAAACAATAATAATTGTGATAAATATATTTTAGTTAAAGTATTCAAAGGCATGAAATTTAGGATAATAAATATTCTATTCATGATGAGTTGTAGTATTAAGTAAAAGTTGTAGATAAAAAATAGATTATATATCTATTTTTAAATAAATTAAAAATAGTAAAATAAAGTATAAATTCAATCAAATCTTGAAGTTATTCAACTATTATAATGTTTTTAAATTCACAGAAAATTTTATAGAAAAACTAAAGAGGGGATAAGAATTAATAGCTATCAAAAATTATCATCATGATAAAATAAAATAGTGTTATACTTATGAAAAAGAAAAGGACCCTATAATGTAATGAGTAAAATAGTTTTAAATAAAAATAAAATATCTTTATTATAAAATAAGGATTATTTTTTATTTGGTGATGATAAAAAATATTATGGATTAATTATTTTAATATGAATGTGATCTAGTTTTTATGGGTCAAGAATATAAAGGTAGATATTTTGGACTTAGAAAATGATTTATCACTTTTTAGAATCACTTTTTATCATAGATATCCTGAAATAAATTGGTTTATATCAACTGTTCCAACCCAAACATGTAAAACATGATAGTTATGCTTTCAAATTACATAAATAAAGAACATGTGCTAAGTGATAAAATTGATAAGTGGAAATTGGTTTATTCTCACTATGATCCACAAATAAATATTAAAAAATCATGTTCCAGAAATATAAATATCAAATAATAATAATACAAATACAATCCAATAACATATGGTGTTATATGATAGTAAAAACATGCACATTTCACAACTAGAGTATAAAGGACCCTATTCAAAATCATATAAAAAACCCAAAAATCATCTAACCCCTCTATATGAAAAATATATCATCAATTTCTCTAAAAAATCATATATAACTTGCATAAATAATCTCATAAATTATCAAATATTGTTCCTTTTCCCTTACCCATATCATAAATAAAGTAATCCATTCATATCATAAGTAATACATATGGGATATATGTATAATATACCTTGTTGGTGGTTAACCCCAAACCCTACCATACTATCATAAATAAAATTGTATATATAAATAACATGAGATTTGTAAAAATTTAAATATCATCAATTATTTGTGAACATATTAATACTTGGAAGAATAACCGATACATTTACCATTAGAAATAGTTTCCATGTTTTAACCTAGATACCATAGAAATCACTCTCACATATAATAACCCATTCTTGAAATCTAAATAAAATGAACTAGACATCAATAGTAGAATTACCATGATGGTAATTATCATATGGACCTCCTTATTGTAAGTTCCATGTAAGACAATAACCTGAAAATCTCATATATCATGATACATCATCACTCATTTCAAAAAATATCATATATCATATCAAATATATGTAAAGATATATAGATATCATAACATATACATAATTATAACCCATTTTGAATATAGAGGCACTTTCCATTTACTACTTACTTTCTAAATTTTTATGTTGTTGTTATTAATTCAATTGAGATAATAATATTCCCTATATATCCTCTCAAGTTTTATGAAAATAATAGTATCTATTATATTATATTAATAGTAAACCATTATAATGAAACATCCTTAATAAAACGGATTTAAAATAAATTTTATATGAATTTTTTTTATTTATGTCTCTCACCACCCAAAACCACTAATATCATAAATACATTATAATTATTTGAGAAAGGTGTTGAAACCATAGTTATTCTATGATTGAATTGGAGTATGGTTTGTGTTTGTTGTCAATCCTCAGTGGAAGTTCAGAATGTGTTCTAGTAAAGTGATCAAATAGTTCAACCAGACAACAGTATTGAAGGTGGTGTCGTTTCGCAGTGCTTGCCAATTTTTTGGGCCTTAAAATCAGAAAATGAAGACATGGATTATTGGTAAAAGGAGGTACACGCAAAGAGGACTTGGTGCACAAAAAAGGAGGTATGTGCGCAAAATATTATAGTTGGGCTTTAAAAATAGTGTGGTGCGCAAAATAGTGCATCAAGGTTTTTCGTGAAAATAGTGTTTCAGAGTCAAAATGTCGAAAAATGGAAAAGGCATGGGTTGTGCAAAAAATCTGAAGATGTGCGCAAAAAATGGTACCTACACAAAATATTATGCACCAAATGAGAATTTTTTCACACTGGGGACTGAGACTCCTATAAATAAGAGGTGATCCCCCTCATTCTGTACGTTTTGAAGACTTCGAGAAGATCTGAGTGCTGATGCGCGTAAAATGTTCGTGTAAACGGTGTTGCATGAAAAACACAGACTCTGCATGAAAAATATGAGGTTGTGTGAAAAAGTTTAAGCTGCGTGAAAAACAAATACATTGTATGAAAAATATAAGGTTGCGCGAAAAACTCCAAACTTTAAAGAAAAGCCCAGGATGCATGAAAAAGGTGTTGCGTATAAAGCTGCGCGTAAAGGAGGTTGTTGCATGAAATATTTTCAGCATGAAAATTAAGTATTTCGCACAAAAGTGAGATATTTCGCGAAAAGGGATGGTGTTGCACGAAATCTTCAGTATAACCTATTTACGTGTTACTGATTAACTGGTTCTGTGGTTTAGCATGTTAAGGTGCATCCATTCAGGAATTCGATGCAAGAAGAGTCTCATGCTAAGCAGAGTCAAAGACTTCAATGCGAATCTATTGAAGAGACCTTCACGTCTATAAATTGATTATGACTTCACTGAAGGTAGTGAGCCAGGGGAGTCAACGGGAGTGACCCGAGGGACGCAATGGGCTATCCCTATGAATTTTTAAAGTCAGTGAGCCTTGGACAGAGTGACTATTCCAGAACCATTGTAATCCAAAACTCGTGAAAAATAGTGAAATTAGGTACAACTGACAACCTGTCGGCGTATGATCCTTGTACGTAGCCCTTAGTGGTGAACCAAGTAAAAAAGTGATGTTTCATCTCTTTGCATGTGAATTTTTGATTTCTGATCATATCCATCATATAGGTTTGACTAGTTCCTACCAACATGGGAACATGATCCATCAATTTAAAAGAAAAGTTTGCACCCTGATTCACCCATGTCGTCTCAGGGTGTCTCGGGGTCCTACAAGTTGTATCAGAGGGTAAAGGTTTCTGGTGTAAGATCTGTCCTTTTTGATCATAGAGAATGCAGTCCATGCTAGGGGAATACCTCTCATCGATGGAATTAATTTTCATATTTGGAAGAACATAATGAAACCTTATTTAAGATCCCTCCTCTTTTCTACTATGCAAGGAATTCAAGTAACTGATCCAGCAGGTCTTTCTATGACTAATACAGACAAGAATGTTTTTGACGAAGATGCTAAAGCTTAGAATGCTATCACTACGGCTCTTTCAGATTAAATTTATCCAAAGGTGATGAGTTTCACCTCAGAAAAGTCTATGTGGGATAAACTTGAAAACATTTATGAAGGAGACAGCAAAGTGAAAGAGGCAAAACTTCAAGTCTTACACAATAGGTTTGACAATCTAAAGATGCATCGTAATGAGAAGGCAGATTCATTCTTCAATCGAATTACTGGAGTAGTGGGAGCAATTCGAAGTCTTGGAGAGGAAATCAAAGACAATGATATCATACAGAAAATATTTAGAATACATCCTCCTATGTAAAATGAAATGGTGTCATTCCTTTAAGAAATAGATCTATCTAAACTATCTCTGGATGATCTGTTAAGTAGTCTAGTGGTATTTGAGATAAGAGTCAAACCCGAAGACTCCACGACTCGTTTAAGAAAGGAAATGGCATTCAAAGCCATGAAAAAACTAAAAAATTTAGAAGATAGTGGTGGTGAAGTTGATGAAGAAAAAAAATTCTTTCTCTCATCGCCAAGAATCTGAAGAAGGGAAAAGGTAAATTTAAAGGCAAGCTACCTCTGTCATGTTTTTATTGTGGATGAGTTGGTCACATTGTCTCTCAATGCCAAAGAAAGTTTGATGATAATGAGAGTGAAGTAGAAGAAATCGAGAATCCTCGAAAAAGGTTTTTCAAAAAGGGATACTTCAAATCTGGAAAGCAAATATAGAAGAAGTGTTTTTTCTATGAAGAAAAAAATGATGATATTGAATTTTGTGAATATGAAGAACCAAAATTTAAAATAGTAAATCATTCTTCCATGATGGCTAACATTGAAAAGTCAGAACCCTCGATCAATAAAGGCATATATAATCATATTACTCTTAATGGTGATCCAAAGATC
This sequence comes from Viscum album, assembly GCA_963277665.1. Classification (NCBI taxonomy): domain Eukaryota; kingdom Viridiplantae; phylum Streptophyta; class Magnoliopsida; order Santalales; family Viscaceae; genus Viscum; species Viscum album. Next base: position 672,308,546 of record OY728126.1, read on the forward strand.
CAAATTAAGGATGTCCTTTCCCAGCTTGAGAATAAATGTAAGAGATGAAATAAGTGTAAGGAAATGGTGGAAGAATCATCAGAATATGTTGATGAACTTGAAGCAAAAATTGAATGAATATAAGAAATAGCGAGAGTTCAGTCTTCAATCCTTGAAAGCATAGATGACATTGTGGAACTAAATATTAGAATTTAAGAACAATAAAAGTACATAAAAGACCTTTCATATATACTAGAAGAGAAGTCCAAGACAGTTGAGGGTCTTGAGGAAGAAGTTGTTTTTATTAGAATTAAAATTGAATTTCAATCATCCACAAATGAGGGTAAGAAGAAAATTCATTTTGGAAGATTCTCATATGATGAATTACTGGAAAGATCCAAGTGTGGTTCAGATGGGGTTTGAAAAATCTTGAGTGATCAAAGAACTGCTTTCATGCATGGGAAAGAGTGTAATTGGCTGTGAAGCTGCGACATCATCTTCTGGAAGTGAAGAGAGACAAAAGAAAGACAATATGAAAGTTTGACATGTTTAAACATTGCCTTATGTGCTGAAAAAGAAGCCCTCAATCCAAACTAATAGAAGAACTGAAATTTATCCTCAAACATTCAGAAATGACAGGCATTCCAACTATTCTCCCAAGGAAGAAGACATGAGAAGAAATTCAAGTGAGAAGACATTTCCTCTCATTAAGTGTTAGTTCTGTGGCTATCTGGGCCATACCATGTCATATTGTGAAGATTCAAGGAGCTACTTGAATGGGGAAGATCTAGGACATCGAAAATTGATACTGACTTCATATCCTACATCTTATAGAAGAAATTGTTTCTATGGATACTATTTTTATTCTTATAACTTTGGCCATAATTCTATGTATTGCAGGCAGAGATTTGATAGGAGAGATTTAGACAACTCTTAGAGATGGGTCAATATTCACCCTCCTAGTGGTGTTGATCTCACAAACCGTTTTTCTCCTCTCGAAAAATATTACGGGTATAAAAAATCTGATTAGGTGGAAGAAATAATTAAAAGGCCATAAATATCTTATACTCAATCCAATATCTCTTGGAAATAAAAGAAGAATATCGAGAAATCCAACCTTGTAGAGGTGGCCCTCAAAGCTACAAAAAGAAACAGTGTCTGGATTTTGGATAGCGGTTGTTTGTCTCATATGACAGGTAATTCTGGACTATTAACAGATATCAAAAAGAAGGATGATGGTACAGTATGATTTGGTAATTATGGTGCTCTGAAAATCAAAGGCAGTGGAAGTACTAAATTAGCTAATGGAGAGCTAAAGAAGACTGAAGTCCTTTATGTAGATGGACTACATCATAATCTACTCAGTGTGAGTCAACTCTATGACTCGAGACATATATTTACTATTAATCAGAAAAGATAAACTATCAAGAGAAAGACAGGAAATTCAATTATGAAGGGATGCATAATAGAAGGCAACTTGTATCAGGTTAATAGTAAAGAAAATGTGTGTTACATGACTATTGAAGAATAAAACAATTTTTGGCATCGGATACTGGGACACATGAATCAACATGACATGGAGAAAATATCAAAATTGATGATTGTCATGGATATTCCCAACCTGAAGCGTGAGCGTGAAAAGTCTTGTGATGCTTGCATTAGTGGGAAGTTGGTCTGTAGTTCATATCAACCAAAGAAGAAAAGGGAATCTCATCTTCTTGATCTAATTCATAAAGATGTATGCAGGCTGATAAATGTTTCCAGAACTCAGGGAGAAAGGTACTTTGTCCTTTTCATAGATTATTACAATATAATAGAATGTGTAATGGTCATTCATAGGAAATAATAAGTTCTTGACTGCATGAAAAAATATCTGAGAATCACTGAGAATGATAATGGATGAATAATCAAAGTGTTGCGATCTAACAATGGAGGGGAATACAAGTCCATTAAATTTGAAAATTACCTGGAGAAGCATGGGATAAAACATGAGGTAGATGTTGTGAGAACTCCACAAAAAAATTGAGTTGTTGAATGTAGTAATCGACATGAGAACAACATGGAACTAACTATGCTGATTGCAGAGTCGTATTCCCCGACATTACTGGAAAGAAGCTGTTCAAGCTGCAGTGTATATTCAAAATTGAACAGGACTTTATATGAGTGAGATGAAGACACCATATGAATTGTGGCATAGAAGAAAGCCCTATTTGAAATACTTTCGTGTTTTTGGAAGTGAATTCTTCATCAGGAACAAATAAGTAAATCAAGGGAAGTATGGTGACACTACAGATGAATGAATTTTCCTTGGATACTCGATGAACAACAAATCCTACAAGTGTTTCAACAAGAGATTAGGAAGTATCATAGAAATCAGTGATGTTAGGTTCATTGGATATAAAACCACATATGATTCACGGATTTCATATGATGATGTGATAGAAAGTGAGGAAGAAAATGAACATGGAGTAAATATTAATACAGGAATAGAGGAAGGTGGAGAAAACACTCAGCAGTCACATCATGATGTTGACTCAGAAGAAGAATCTTGAATAGGAAACCATGGCTGGAGAGAATGAAACTGAACCTCACATAAGAAATAGAAGAGATGATATTGATCCATCTAACATAATTGGGGATAGAAGTGCACCAACACAAACAAGAAGAATGATGAATAACAAACAATCCACATTTTTGTCAGTTGTGGAGCCATCCTCATTTGAAGAAGCTACAAAGGATGATTCTTGGGTGAAATCCATGAATAAAGAGTTAGATCAGATTGAAAAGAACCAGACATGGGATCTAGTCAAGAGACCCAAAGGTCACAATGTGATTGGTACAAAATGGATCATCAAGAACAAGTTTTATGGTCATGAAAGTGTTATTAGAAACAAGGCATGACTGGTATGTAAAGAATATTCACAGATTTAAGGTGTTGATATTGAAGAAACCTTTGCACAATGGCTAGACTGGAGTCAATCAGGTTGTTCCTTGCCATGGAACTCCAAAGAGGATATAAAGTATATCAAATGGATGTCAAGACAATATTATTGAATAGTGTACTCGAATAATAAGTCTTTATTGAACAACCATTGGGTTTTCTTCTTCGTACTGATGAAACAAAGGTTTGTAGACTAAAGAAATCACTATATGGTTTGAAGCAGGCACCATGTGCATGGTATTCCTGGTTGGATTCTTATCTTAAGAAGATGTAATTCAAAAGAGGAAGAGTACATCACAATCTCTATGTGAACAATTCTCTGAAAGATCAGTTCATGGTTCTATTTTACGTCGGTGACATTATATTTGGTGGAAGCAGGCAGAAATCACTGGATGAATTTTCCAATCACATGAAATTAGAATTTGAAATGTCAATGATTGGGGAGCTCATATATTTCATAGGGCTTTAGGTGATTCAAAATAATGATTACACTTTCATCTCTCAGGAAAATTATGTAAGAGAGATGATGAAGAAATTTAATATGCATGAATCCACACCAATGTCAACTCCGATTACAGTTGGAACCAAACTTGGAAAGCATGATGATGGGACCTCTCTAGATCCCACCGTGTACAAAAGAATAATCGGGATCCTACTGTACTTGATAGTGACAAAGACTGATATTGTCTTTGAAACATGTCTAGTGTCCCGCTTTCAGAGTAATACAAATGAGGAACATATGGTGGTAGTAAAAAGAATCATGAGGTACATTCAAGGAACTCATAACATTGGGTTACACATTGCTACAGTCAAGGACAGTAAATTATCAGCATTTTCTGATGCTTACTGGGTTGGTGATGTAGTGGACAGAAATTCCACCAGTGGTGGGGCATTCTATATTGGGAATAAATGTGTTGGCTTGTTGATCAAGAAACAAGAAAGTAATTCTCTTAGTACTATTGAAGCAGAGTATATATCTGCCACAAAGGCATGCACTAAACTGCTTTTGATGAAGCAACAACTAATAGTTATTGGAGATGAGGTGAAGCAACCAATGGTAATTTACTGTTATAACAAGAGCTCCATTGATCTTACGAAGAATCATGTTCAACATTCTCGTACGAAACATATTGAAATCAGGTATTGATTTATAAAAGAAAAAGTTGATCAAGGCATGATTAGAATGGATCATGTGGGAACTGTTGAGCAAGTGGCTGATATCCTGACCAAGACACTGTATACGGCTGTGTTCGAGAAGCATCGACTGATCCTCGGTGTTTAGCCTCCTCTGAGTGCATAAAGAGGTTATAAAATACCCCTCTCCCCATCTATGTTAACTGTTTTTAATATTTTTGTGGATATGATGCAGTTTTATAGGGGAGATACTATCCAGGGGGTGTATAGAGATGTTAAATGAAAAAATATCGATCTTTGGGTTTATTGACAATGGGGGAGAAGGAATAAATTCAGGACATGTTTGGTATCACGATGAGAATTCCATGATAGGATAAGAAGTATTTTCATGGACATTTAATGCTTCTGTGACACTGTATGATATTTACTTGGGTTTCATTGAGAATTCCGAAACACGGGAACCCAATTCAATCTTACTCTCTTGTTTTCTACACTGAGCATTGCTCACGTAGACTTAGAGTGTTGGATGAATTGATTCTTGCGTTTTTGGTTTGCATGTGGATGGTGATCTATTAAATTTATTTAGTCATTTCCAACAAACCCAAAGTGGGATATTTTTGGAACCATGGCTATTATATGCATGAATTGGAGTATGGTTTGTGTTTGTTGTCAATCCTTAGTGGAAGTTCAGAATCTGTTCCAGTAAAGATATCATACAGTTCAAGCAGACAATATTATTGAATGTGGCACCGTTTCCCATTGTTTGCCAATTTTTTGGGCCTCAAAATCGGAAAATGAAGACATGGATTGTTGGTAAAAGGAGGTGTGTGAAAAGAGGAAGTGGTGTGCGAAAAAGGAGGGCTATGCACAAAATAATAGAGTTGGGCGTGAAAAATATCATGGTGCGCGAATTAGTGGATCAAGGTTTTTCGCGCAAATAGTGTTTCAGAATCAAAACGTCGAAAAATGGCAAAGGCATGGGCTGTGCGAAAAATCTGGAGATGTGCTGGAAAAATGGTACCTGTGCGAAATATTACATGCAAAATGAGAGGTTTTTCACGAGGGGGTCTGAGATGCCTATAAATAAGAGTTTATTCCCCTCATTCCATGCATTTTGAAGACTTAGAGAAGATCTGAGTGTTGAGGTGTGTAAAATGTTCGCGTAAAGGGAGTTGCGCAAAAAACATAGACTCTTCACGAAAAATATTATGTTGTGTGAAAAAGTTTAAGCTATACCTAAAACACAGACGTTGCGTGAAAAATTTGAGGTTGCGTGAAAAACTATAAACTTTTCAGAAAATCCCAAGCTGTGCAAAAAAGGTGCTGCACATAAATGAGGTTGTTGCGTGAAATATTTTCTGCGCGAAAATTAAGTATTTTGTGCAAAAGTGAGATATTTCGTGCAATGGGTTGGTGTTGTGAAAAATCTTCAGTATAACCTGTTTGTGAGTTTCTGATTAATTGGTTTTATGGTTCAGGGTGTTCAGGTGAATCAATTCAGGACTTCGATGCAAGAAGAGTCTCGTGCTAAGCAGAGGCAAAGACTTCAATGAGAAGCTATTGAAGAGACCTTCACATCTATAAATTGACGGGGACTTCACTGAATGTAGTGATCCAGGGGGAGTCAATGGGATTGACCCGAGGGATGTAGTGGGATATCCTTAAACATTTGTAAAGGTAGTGAGCCTGGGATAGAGTGACTGTTCTTGAACCTTTGTAATACAAAACTCGTGAAAAATAGTGGAATTAGGTATGACAGACAACATATCGGCGTATGCTCCTTGGACGTAGCCCTTAGTGGTAAACCAAGTAAAAAGTGTTGTGTCATCTATGTGAATGTTTGATTTCTGATCATATCCATCATATAGGTTTGACTAGTTCCTACCAATGTGGGAACAAGATCTATCAATTTAAAAAGAAAAGTTGACACCCTAATTCACCCCTCCCCTCTCAGGGTGTCCCGGGGTCCTAAAAATAGATGGGTTAGATACCAACTAGTATAATAGGGCCTATACCAAGGAATTGAAGTGATAAAAACACATTGATTAATTACAAACCTATAAATCCTAAGTAATACCAAATATTAAAAAATTAATCTCCTTGGATTGATATAGAAGTTGAAATCCAATTTAAAAATAGATTTAATATAATTGTATTTTAATATGATACTTATTGTATTCAAGTAACTAATAAGATAGAATTCATGAATCTTGTTTCTCTCAGAAGAAGAGTAGTAGTGATTAAGAGAACAAGAAGGTATTATGTACACAATTCTACAAAAAATACAAATTTTACTCTAAAATACAAGAATAATAAATGAAATTCCAATTTGAAGGACAAAAATTTAAATAAATAATTTCTCTTACCATATTCAACACAATGGGGGTCCACCAACCAGTTGGTGACTACTAGGTACCCAATACAGTACCACCATCAACTTGATGGTGAGGTAATAGTTTATAATCATACACCTAAATACCAACTGGTAACTGATGGCACCCACCAGCAACCCAGTTCTCCTATAGAAAAAAATATCTTCCACCTCCTCTACTACCAAGTTTTACCTTATTTATCACTTAACTTATTATTAAAATTATAATTACCTTATTAGAATTAAATAACACAAATTTAAAATGAATTTACTATACAAAATAATTTGAGACATTAAAAAATCCACACCATTAGTAATCTTATTACCCAGAAGAATCATTGATCCACTACACAAAGAATTACAGTACAATGGGATTTAATCTCTACTACCAACTCCCAATATTATTCATATAGTTGAATATGTTTCCATCACTTCTGAACTAGTAGGTTAACTTTTAAACTAAATAATTTCTCACTTTAATCTATGATACATACTAAATTCTTTTTGTATGAACCGTCAAATTAAAATTTTGATGTTCCAAAGGATTGAATGACAACTGAGAAGGTGTAGTTGAATCAGGTGTCACTTTTTTTAAGTTTCAATAAATTTAGAAGCATAACCCATGTAACTTATTTATGGTCATTAACTTAAAATATCTTAGTAAATATACATTCATGACAAATAAATAATTCAAGTAAAGAACATGGTATTTAAAAGGTTCAATCATAGTGTGATATCCTACATTCTTTCCATAACCACAACCATGGGTCTAAAAAAATTAACTATTATAAAGATGTGAATGCAACTTGTGTCAACTCCCATTATACACCTTTTATCTTATGATAGGACATATTATACTGAATCCCATTAGTTTATAATCTTTTCTTACAAATAATTTTAGCCACAAAATAATATTAAAATAAAAAACCTTTTCTCGACAAAAATTTTTTAGGAACATCAGTCCAATGTACTTAGGTCTGATTTCCCAATCTGGATGAACTCATTATGATGGAATCAATATGATGAACCATTTCTCAAACTTTTCTAAATTTCTCATTTGGATCTTTCTCAATCTGGTAAACAAAACTTCCAGTAGTCTAATCTTCTTGTAATATCTCTATCCAGAAAGAAACACAAAATAAAAATCTACACCACCCCATCTTTTCTATACTTGTTAGAGGGTTGAAAAGTACAAATGTATTGTTTTTCTATTTATAGGTGATCCAAAAAATTAATGGTGGGAAATCTAAAAACAATTCCAACTCACCCAAATTTTCTTATCTCTAAAATTCACACACATTTGAACTTCATCTTTGACTATTTCAACTCTTCTCAACTCTTTTGGTTTCTTCTAAAAACTTCTTGAATCATCACAAATCTTTTTAAATCCTTAAAAATGATAAAAAAACTAACTTCTATAAAACAATATTTTTTGAACATTTTACTTGGTTTTGAATTTATAATAGAAACTCAATATAGTAGAGCTTATTTAGATCAGTCCATTGTATTTCTCATTTGGATGAATTTCTCATTATGATGGAATCCTCATTATAATGGATTTATCATTATTATTGAATCCTTGTTACAATGTATTTCTCATTCTAATGGAATCCTCATTATGAGGTATTTCTCATTATAATTAAATCCTCATTATGATAGATTTCTCATTATGATGGATTCATCATTCTGATTTATTTCCTATTACAATGGTGACTCATATTAGAAACTTTTAAAAACATTAAACATCATCAATTTTACACAATTAGGAACCTGGGAAATTCATTGTCGTGTACTTATGGATCTGATGCACAACACTACTAAATATAGTGATTTTTTGAAGGAATTCCATCCCTCGATGGTAAGAAAATTGCGTCTATGTAACAATAAACTCCCCCTCATTTTTATACTTTCTCAATTTTCCTTTTCTATAAACCTTGATCTCTATCTCCCCCATTATCTAAAAACCATACCTTCTAATTCATAAATGAAAGAAAATAAAATTGTTATTAAGAATTAAAAATTCATTAATTTATCTCTCCCTTAGTTAAAAAAATACAAAGAATAGTGGGGGGGACTTCTTTATGGGGTTTCTTAAGTCCATAGAGGAGTCTAAATATGAAGTTACAACCTCAAATAAACAATAAATTATTTTTCAATTTATTTTGTAATGATATCATCAATTTGATACTTAATTGAGGTATATTCTAGTAAAATATACCCAACAAAAACTATCTCCTTTATAAAGTGAATATTTATATCAATTTATTTTATATTTAATTTTAGATAGAATTTCTATAAATATCAATCAGACTCTGGTTATCACAAATTATCTTCAACAGTTTATAAACTTACTGTTTCAAGTCTTCCAAATGAACATTAATCCATAACATCGAAGTACAATCCTAAGTAGCTACAACGTATTCTGATTCTATTATCATAATGTTACTAAACTATGTTTTTACTATGCCAACTCACATAAAATTTTCCCAAGAAAAATGTTTCGCCTAAATTTTATTTTCAATCATTACAATCTCTGTCCTAATCGTAATCAATATAACCATAAAACTTCATTTCTAAATTTATTTTGTATAATATCCCAGGTGATGTTTTTTTTAATGTATCTCATAATTCTATTTTTCTTCAGAATATGTGACTCTTTCAGTTCACTATGATATTTAGAACACAAAGTTTCAACATAAAAAATAAAAGGTCTTGAGGCCATGAGGTAAAGAAAACATCCTATCAGCTTTCAAAATTCTTTTTGATTCACACTTTTTATGGATTTATATTTACTCATCTATTTTATCATTGAAATTGGATTAGATGCTTCTTTGGATTATTCTATCCAAAACTTCTTTAACAATTCTCTGCCATACATTTCATTGCATAATAAAATGCAATTGACCTTTTTTGAACCTATAATCCAATGAAGAAAGTTAATTCTCCCAACATTAAAATTTCAAAATTATTCTTCATTTATTTAGAAAATTATTTTCCAAATTATTCTTCATCCCCAACGAGAATTATATCGTCCCCATACACAATAACTATTACTTTTTTGTAGTGAAATTATTTAATATATAATTTACTATCAACATTTCCTTTATAAAAAACAACATTCTCAAAAAACTATCAGGTTTTCAATACTAGTAACGTAGGGCTTGTTTCAACCCATAAAAATATTTCTTCAATCTAAAAACCTTGTTTTCTTCATTATCAATTTGAAAATGTAATGTTTTTTCATAGTAAAATTCTTCCTCAATCTCTCTATTTAAGAAATATGAAATTACATACATATGATAAACTTTTTAATTTCGATGTGAATCCACTGATAGAATCATTATTATAGTTTCTAATCTAACAACTAGGGTGCAATTTTCTTCAAAATCTTTAACTTCCACCAATGCATAGCCTTTAAAATAGTGTCTTAATTTTTTTCTTAAAACATCTCCATATTCATTATTTTTTTTTGTAAACCCACTTTAATAAAATAACATTATTATTTTCTAGTTGTGGAACAAGTTAAAATGTTTCATTTTTATAAATCTAATACAACTCTTCATTCATAACATCCACCCTTTCTTTATGTTGAATAGCTTCTAGATCTAATTCTAGTTCGACTTTTGAGATAAGTGAAGTCTAATTTTATAATCTCAAATTTCTTTTGGTATGAATTGGAACCTTTTAATTTCTAATAATATAATCAATCTAAACATGATTTTGTATGACATGAAATTTCAAAGATTCTCTTCCATCTGAACTGTACTCATCAAATGATTCATACGAATCTGGAGAAGTCTAGTTTGTATCATTTTCACTTTAATTTGAAACCATTAGTTTATCCTCCTCATAATTATCAAAAAAATTAATGATTTTTTAATTTAAATAACATTAAAATCATATGAATCCAATGTTTTTTTTGCAAACTTATATTCCAAAATTTGTAACATCTTCCGTTTTGTGAATATTCCATGAAGATTCCTTTTTTATCTTTCAATCAAACTTTCCAAGATATGAATTTTTCTTTTTTAAGAAGAATGGACTTCAAAAAACATTAAAGTACTTAAATTAATGTTTTTTTCATACCATATTTCATAAAAAGAAATTATGGATTCCAAACATAAAAAATATCTATTCTGAACATGTACAGTTGTACTAATAGCTTCCCTCTAATAGAAGCTTGAATTTTTGTATTCTGCTAACATGCTTCTTCCCATTTCCACCAAACTTCTATTCTTCCTTTATACTACACCATTTTGTAGTGGACTATATGGGCCAATATAATGATGTTTGATTCCATGAATTTTTAGATAGTTTTCAAATGTATTGCATGTGAATTATATAAAAAATTCGGTTCTCAAATTTTTTATATATACCTCTATTTATTTCTCAACATATTTTCTAATCAATCTGAAAATTCCAATAGCCTATGAATTATGATTTATTAACATGACATTTTCCATTTTAGTGAAATCATAAATGAATGTGATAAATTCCAAATCAGCTTTTTTTATTGATGTCTCATCGGACCACATAAATTGTAATGAATAAGTTAAAGAGCTCTGGTAGACTAAATCTCAACTTTCGTATGATTTTTATTAGTCATCTTCTCTTTCTGACAAGTTACACAAAAAATATTCTTCTCTTATTTTCCTTTATGAAAAATTTCACAGAGTATCGACTTTATAATGTTTTTCCATAATTTTATATCAAAGGTGTACAAGTCTTCAGTTCCACAAATTATTCTCATCTTCAACACTCATTTAAGAGGAGTTGTTAAATTATTCAATTTGAATGATATTACAACTAGTTCATTCTCATTTTTTAATAACTTCTCCATTTATCAAACTTCTAATGACACAATAGTATTTTCTAAAAATAACTTCTTTTTCATAATCACCAAGTTGGCTTACATTAACTATGTTTTTGTTTAGTACATAATCAAATAAAAGTTCCTTGGATTATAACTTTTTTATTTCAATCTCATATCTTCAGATTCTTTAAATTTTTAAACAACTATCTTTTTGAAACATTACAACACCTTCATCTATATTTTTAATATGTTTCAAGATTTTTATGTCACATTTCATGTGTGAAGAACAACCACTATAAAGTATACATAGTTTATTCCTTTTATTTTCATTAAAGTTGTCTCAATGAAAAAATATCTTTCCTCAACATTCTTCTTTACAACATCCTTTTATTTTCTACCATAAGAAGAATGTTCCAAAATGAGTGTCATCCATCTTTTAGCATTATGACTATCCTAATAACATCTTCCATTGAATTATCCAAGATATTCAAATTGGTTTTTTGTTAGAATGTTTCTAATATATTAAGAATTTTATTATCTAATTTATTTTAGGTTAGTAAAGTTACTCATTTTTCTTTCATTATTGATTTTAATTTGTTTAAACCTTTTTTCGGGAAGTGAAAAGTTATACCAGAAATTATAATAAATGTTCCCATAGATTCCCTAACACCATAAAAATCCCTCAAATCTGGATTTTCTAATGAAGTTTGATCTTTCTCAATATAATTATTTTTGATATTGAAAACTTCCTTCGGCTTCAACATACTCTAGTTGTAGACCAACTTTCCACATGAGTGAGTTTTAAAAAATATTAGACGTGATAGGTTTCTCACATCCTTTCTTTGCCCAAAATTTCCCAACCTTTTTATCAGAACCTAAATGGTTAGTTAAATTTAATGATGTAACACATTTAGTTGGTAAATATTTCTCTTGATTCCTGATATGAGATTTTTAATCAACTTTAAAAATATAAAATTTTACTTCTTGGGATTTTTTGAAGTTTTGATTCATTTTCGTAACGTACTTTTTGCCTCAAGAAGCATTTATTGAGGCTTTTTCACTTCCTCTTCCTTGTATTTCAACTTATTACTGAGATATTCAGCCGTATATCCCTATTCAACAATTATAAGTTTAAAAATTAAGATCTCCATGATATATTATTCTTATTAATTGAAAAATTAATTTTCAACTTCATAAACTTCTCAACTATATTTCTTTATCATTCTTATTTATTTCTTGAAATATTTAATTTTCTTAGGACATAAAAAATGTTTTTTTCTAAATTGATACTCATTGTAAGATTCTTTACCTTATTCTTCTTAACTATTTAAGGAGTCCTTTATTTTCTAATATTTTTCAATGAATGTTATAACCTTTTAGTAATGCTGATATTTTGAAGAATTGATTTTAGTTGAGTCTGATTCATATTTATTACTCAATATTCTTTTCTTATTACCAATAAATTACTTTTTATATTTTATTCATTAATTTTCATCTTTATAAATTTCCTTCCACTTCATCTAATGAGGTTTTTCATCAGAATCATCTTGGTATTGTTCACCGTTATTCTTAGAGAAATTTATAGAAAATTTTCCAATTCAACCAGACTCAAAAAAATTTAGAGGAATTCTTCCTCCATACATTCCACTTTCTCTCTAATAGTTCTTGGAGATTAGAGACATGATTTTTTCATTTAAATCATCATCCTCCTTTCAATAAAAATCATAAGGATCATCAACTTTAATATCTTGAATTTTCATTTTTCTCATATCTTTAAAATCAATTTCATCTTTCATCTTCTTTTTGAACATTGGAGCCTTTCTAATTTCATAATCAATAAGAAATTTATGAAATTCATCAAGATAAAAATCATCATTATAATATAAAGTAGAAATTTTATAATCAAACATGTCTGAAAAGTTTCTCATAAGTTTCTTCACTATTGTAGAATTATCCAAAAAAATCTTCAAAACCTATTATTTTACAAAAAAACAAAATTTTCGTGGGTAAAGTATTCATCAAAAGTTTATTCATATCTAATTATTATATCTTAAAACTTACTATGAAATATTTTTATTTTTTATTCCTTCACATTAATATTCCCTTTAAAAACACTTTCTATTATGTCTCATATACTCTTGGAAATTTTTGAGACCCTTCAAATTCATATAAAAAATTTCTAAAAGAGACATAAGAATATAATTTCTATCTTTTCTATCAACCTCAATAGTTCTATTGTCAGAAAAATCATCAAGCCATATTTCTAAATATGTGGAACCCCAATTGTGGCATCGTCAATTACTTCTAGGACATGAGTTAGAAGATAAGGAATATTACCAATTTACCATCCCTAATAATGTTTTCCATCAAATATTTGAATTCTTTTACCATTGAAATAATTTATAATATCGACGATAAGGATTCTATAAGGGAACCTCACTTTGATAACAATTGAAGTTCCAAAGGATCGAATAACAAATGAGATGGGTGGAGGTTGAATCAGTTGTTCACTTTTTATAAGTTTGATGAATTTTAGAAAATTAACCCTGCAACCTATTAAAGTTCATTACCTTATCATATTTTATTAAATACTCATGCCTGAAAGTGAAAAAAAGGAGGAAAATCCCCCGAGATTTATAAGGTTCAGTATCAGTGTGAGAACATACACCTTTAACATAGTAACTCTATTTGATCTATAGAAATTTACTATTATGAATAAGTGAATACAACTTGGTTCAATTCCCATTAGATACTTTCTATCTCTGTATAGGAAATATTATACTGACTCTCTTTAGTTTACAAATTTTTATTACAAACAATTTGATCCACAATAGAATATAAATGAAAATAATTTTTCTCCAAACAAATATATACAGAACCTCAGTTTGATATCCCTAGTTCGGATTTCCTTAGCCTGATGAACTCATTTTGATGGACTTAGTATGATGAAATATTTCTCAATCTCTACTCAATTTCTCAGTACGATCTTACTCGGTCCAATAAATAAAACATTCATTAGTCTGATTGTATTACAAGATCTATGTACAGAAAATAACCCTGAATCAAATAGTATAGTACTCCGTATTTTCCATACTCATGAAAAGGTTGAAAAGTACTAATGTATTAATCATCTATTTATTGGTGGCCCAAAATAGCAAAGGCCAGAAAACTGATAATAAGTCCCGCTCACCAAAATTTTCTTATTTATGAAATTTAATAACATTTGAACTTTAACATTGACTATTTTAAATATTCCTAACTCTTCTAGTTTCTTCTCAAAATTTATCTAATCTTCACAACTCTTCTGAAATTATGAAAAAAAAATATCAGAAACTAAATTCTCGAAATATATTTTCATTAAAAAATTTAGAATGATTTTAACTTATAATAGAAACCCATTCCGATGGAACATCCTCAGCTTAGTTTAATGTATTTCTCTTCTGATGAATTTCTCATTATGATGGAATCCCTATTACGATGTATTTCTTATTTTGATGCATAACTCGTTATAATGGATTTCTCATTACAATGGAATCCTCATTACGATGGATTTCACATTACAATGAAATCGTTTTTATAATGGATTTCTCATTATTATGGAATCCTCATTATGATGGATTTATTATTATTATGGTGACTCCACTCAGAAACTTTGAAAAACTTCAAATTTCAAAAGCTTTAAAAAATTATATTCCTGAAAAATTCTATGTCCATTACTTCTATATTCGATACAATATTTTTCTTAATATTTAGAACCAATACAGTATTTATGATTCCACTATTTATTCAAACTATTATATCATGATAATTTTTCAGAATTTTTGAGAACTTCAATATTGAAATAGAATCATCTAAATTAATGTTTTAATGTTTAATAACTTTATAAATCTTGAAATAACTTTCTTCATTCATATTCAATAGAAATATTATGACTTTATTTCACTAAATTTACTAAAATTTTAACAGAAACTGGGTCTGATGAATCTTAAAAGTCATGATGATGAATCTAAGATTAATGATGTGTCTAATCAACGTCTTCATATTTCTAAAAAAATCTATGTCAGGTGCTACTCATTCAGATAAACTATGTCTGTAAAAAAACTTCCTCAAAAACAAAAAATGTTGTCCCCCTTTTTTTGGGTTCGAACATTCACAAACTTTCACCTGTTTTTTCAAAAACATTATTTTACATAAGGATAGTTTTCAACAAATAAAAAACTTTGTTAAAACATAAAAATCACAAAGGTTTATCAAAATATATGTGATCATATTGAATAAAATGATCATGATCTTATCAATATCTCCTTAATTGGGCCACATGGAACACATCGTGCATGGATCTATAACCAAAAGAAAAACTAATTAGTAGATAGTCTCTCTAGTGCATTTTATAATTTTCAATGATCCCATGAGCTGTGGAGAACATTTACTATTCATATTTATTCTTTGACTACCTAACTCTACAGAACCCTATTCGAATACATGATTATTAATAAAAATTCCCAATGGTTTTCAAAAAGGTCCATTATATGAATTTTGGTGACTCTAAATTGAAGATAATCATTTCTAGATCTATGTCAATAAATTAGCACATTCATACACCTTCATAGGTTCAATGAAATTTTATTTTCTAGCTGATCCCACTTTGTATATATTTTATTTTATTATAAATGGGTTTCAATTACTAAAAATGAATTTGGAGGTGTCGTTGATGTAAATATGTTGACTTTGAATAAATAAGGAAAGAACTTTTTTTGAAAATTGGAAGTGTTATTACCTCTAGAAAATTAAGAATATGCATTTATTTCTATGAAAAAATAAATTTGATGATATTATAAGTTCATTAACATATATTAATATTTTTTCATAAATAATAAGAATCTTTAGAAGGGTATTCATATGTCAACAGTCTATTTTAATTATTTTTATAAAGAGTTTACTAAAAAATATCCCAGCCCTATCAAACCAACGAGCTAGCTTACCTATAATGGTGGGAGAGGAGATCACCACATAAGAGGAAACCCATAGGGGAAGACCAATGTGGCATGGAGGTATATACATCATAGTCGGGAAAAATGGATCATGAGTGCAGATAGAGGAGTAGCAGAGATCCACCTTACAGAGTGGCATGGCGGAAAAGAGAGAGGAAGCTCACAGCGGACATGGTTATTCACATTGAGGGGATAAGAGAATAAATATGGTTATTAGGATGTTTCAACACTTATATATATTTGATGTGGTATATATATATGTGGTTACTATTACAACACTTTAAAAAACATATAATGATCAGAGGTCACATGATCTATTTCATCATAGTCGTTTGATAATCACAAAACATTGTCTTCATTCTTTTAAATCCCTTGCTTGACATCTAGTTTAATGCATGATGAATTCTTATTCTATGTCCATTGGATCAATAAAATATGACCTCCTATGATCAAATATTATGTTGAGATTTTATTCTCAATAAACATGAGACAAAAAATCTTCTATAAGTAAAATAATATTCTATCAGTTGTGACAAGCACTAATAGTCCATGTGTTGGCAAATTATGAAAAACATTGAACATCTTTAAAGAAGTATCTTCTATTACAATGATAATTAGTGAGAATAATTCCCTATATATTTCATGGAGATGTAATTATATGCATATATTCCATGAAAATGTATATTTGGTGAGGATACTCATCAAGAAAAAATCTTCCATGTGATAAAGTAAATATTCCAAGAGTATATAAATTGACAGTAGATATTATCTGCATATTAACATTTTTTAAAAGTGGGTTCCCTATACAAAACATAATCCTTACTTTTGATTACCATATCATATATATAGTTCGATATTCATGATTTACTCCTACCATTTTATTGTATAATTGTCTACATTCACTCTTAAATGGTAATTCCCATAGATTAATTGTCATATCAAAAGGTTATAGAAGATCCTAGGCTATAATAATAACCTCAAGATACTATAAAATTAATCTTAAATATATGTAATATGGTCTAGATACATCATACTGACTAGACAAAGTCGATGTTTGATTTTCAGTTGTTGGGGGTTCATAAGAATTGAGACTTTTTCTCATGAAGTTTGCACTTAGTGATCTCTGGTAGTTGAGATCATGAGAACAGACCCACCAATAGGAACACCACATGTTTTGGGTGTCATTATATGTTCCTATCTATGGGCATGTGAATTGGTATCCTGATGTGAGATCATTACCAATGTGTTTCATTCAATCATGTATATTGATATAAGGAAAAACATATGATAATGAAATTGTGGGGAGGTAACATGTGTCAGGTGTTTCATTGGTGGTATGGAATTGGTTAAATGGTCAAGATATAAGTTTTCACTTCCATGTTGAGTTACTAATATATCTCATGTTTGGTTGATCAAGATGGGAGTACCTTGATAAACCCATGTCCATGGTAGTCCAAGTTAAATCCATCTAGATATATCAACAATTAATAAAGTAAGAAAATGATGATGATACGGTTGTGCGTCCTTCTTTATGAGATATATAAAGACAAAGAGATTATATTACACAGTGTGTGTTCATTGGTTGCTTTTCATTACCATGACTATTCCTTATCTCTTTATGGGTCATGATGGGTTGCTAGACTCTGTTCATGGTCTTTGAATAACATTCACTTCTATCAAGATAAGGATCTAGAGGGTCACACACAATAGTGTATTCAAACGTTTTCACTATTTTGGAGAATAAGAGTTTTGGACATGGTGGTCCCCATCACTGGGGTCTGAGTTTTGTCCAATGATGTAATGCCAACAAAGGAATAAACAAATTCATATTATTCAAGTTAAGAATTATTGGTATTGAATTTATTTATTATATTTACATACAATTTTTAAAGTAAATACATGATTAATTTTATTTGAATGAATATTAGTTTAAAATACCAAAGGTTCATTTAATATTTATGGGAAATAAAAGTCGAGTTAATGACTTGCTCTTTATCATAGAATATATTTATTATATTATAAGAAAGTGATAAAAATATGAACAATATTTATGATTCAATGTAGTTTTCACAATATATCATTTATTTAGTGAGAAAAAAATATTTGGGTATCAGAAGTTTATTCTGGATATTTATTGATTCTCTATAAATAGAGGAGACAGAGTTCTTGACAGGTACTATTCACTTCTCAATGGTGAGATCCTCTCTCTCTCTTCTTCCCTCTCTTGATTCCTTGAGATAGAAGCTCTGGTTTCAAGCACTCGATTGTTTTACTTCTTCACAAATCGACATAATATAGAAATGTTAATCATCAGGACATCGAATGCATCATCAGAACTCCACACTAGTTCCTAGATTCTGACGATTCACATTCCCACAGGCTTTCTAAAGCACATGTGGATGATCTAGAGGGATTCAACTTCAGATCCTTTGAGCAATGATCATTGAAAACAAGAAGATGTCCAACACTACTTCGGTTCAAAAGAGTTACTAATTCAGTTTGTTTTTGTTCTTACATTCTTCACATATAGATCCTCAGGAGGTAACTAGTCTGTGTTTCACTGGTAGTGACGCAATCATGTCAATTGTCGATGACTTTTTTTTTAAATCCTATTTTTTGGGGATTCTGTCGTGTTCCCAGTACCTTCAACTGGTATCATAAATACATTTGAATATTTTAATATAAGAAAAATTAAATTTGTGTTAAATTTAATTGAGGACTTTGTTCTGGTCCCAATGTCACTAATGGAGGTACTATATGAGATCAGATGACCAAGTTTCAGTCATTATATTTTTTAAATATGGATTTAAGCCGATCTTTAACGTGTTAATTTTGATGAAAATATAATTTTAATATATATTCTATTATAACATGATGTTTTTACTAGTGAAATCGAACACCGGCTGGACTATTGATCATCAGAGTTGTCATTTCTGGTCGGGTTTTTTCACTACATGGGCCACAATAATAATAATAATAATAATAATAATAATAATAATAATAATAATAATATAAGTCAATTGAAAAAATTTAAAGTTATAAAATAATGATTAAGGGGGTGCAAGATGTGGGGTACCCTCTGGCAGGTCAGAAAAAGGCCAAATACAAAAATGGTCGAAGGTGTTCTCCCACCCCTATCTCCCTCCACCCGATGCTGCAACTCTTCTCCTGCAGAACCCAGGCCGCTGACACCTCATTTTCTGGCACTGCTCCCGACTGGCTTCCGCCCCACCCGCCTTACATCATCTCCTTCCTGGCCGCACACCTCCTTCGGACCGACCTCATTCTGTGGTGACCTTCCCTATCCCATCGCCCTCCATGGAGGAAGCTGCCTGGAATCACCATACCGTATATGGAACATCCCTATCAACCCGCCTTGGAAATGCTCTAATTTTTTGGAGACTGAGTGATTTTTATAATAAAAAATCGATTTTAATATTTAGGATTAGATTAATTTGAATTAAATGTTAAATTAAATTAATTAATTAATTTAATTTTTAGTATTAAAATAAAATTAATTAATGGGACTGATAGTCATAAACATTTAATTTAAAATAAGAGTGAGTTTTTAATTTAATAATTTTCCGTCAAAAAAAAACAATTTAATGCAAGTTTAATTTTATTTATGTATTTAATTAGATACACTAGTTTAATATGTATCGACTAATCATGATCCATAGACCGACCATTGAATTACTAGTGGATGTTTAGTTTATTTATTAATTTACTGTAATGGTGATTTGTAATAAGTAGGTTAATAAATGATGATCTATGAGTCTTCCATGCATCATTATACGTATAAGGGCCTATATTTCAATTTTATCAACTGTATTTTGTACTCCCGAGACCTGATTTCTTGCATGTGAGTATTTTGGTATAATGATGAATATGAGTAGTGGCGTATATCATGTCAAGTTATGGAAATGCATCAGACAAGAGTTTCACGCATTGGATGGGTAGACACTACAACTCGAGTCGCAAGCAACGCGACTCACACATGTACCCCTAGGGTCTATGTTGATCCTTTATTTACTCAATGTATAAGCCATTGGTATTTCCACACAATCACATCATCATTTTTTCATGGTTGGTTGTTTTATGTATATTTAGTTTATGCATGATCATGTAGAATAATAAAAAACATGCACAGATAATATGAACATATGACACGATGGATATTTTTCTATTATTTCATGGTCAAATGTGAGTACGATCACATAGTACATGCTTATGAAATAGAAAATTATTTCATTCGGCCATTTGAAAATATAAAACCATCAAAGAAACATTAAGTCATAGTTGCCTTCTATCATTCAAATGAACAAAATAGGGTGTTCGGGGTGCTTGTTAGCCAAATTTGTGGGTGCCTATTACTACATGAGATTTCTTATGAGAGTGATGGTTTGACTTCACTAAATTTAATAGATTATAAGTAGCCAAATATAGCATTATGAAACTTTATTAGAAAGCATTGACTAAATCAAGTTTATGAATTTATAAGCTGTGAATTCACACAAAAGATCAAGGAACCATGAGTGGATGTGGTTTTCTAGTCAAACACCTACCTTGAACCCTTCAAGTAGTGGTGTAGCCAATGCTTTTAGACTATGAGGAAAAGTTCAAGGATCATTGCCACTAGAATACTAAAGCAATAGAGTATTCTAATTCAAGTACACAACCCGAATGTCCTGAAGGCCGTCATTTTTATTGATTTTTGATAACCACCCTTTAAAGGGATGAGGGGGAACCCTTAAAAGGCCTGTAGGCTCAGAGATTACATGGCCCATAGGCTTAGGAAATTACATGACCCAAAGGTCTTAGGTAATTCAACTAGACTATATACAAGGAATTGCCCCTCCCTTGCATCTGCATCACGATAGTAGCTCTCCACCTTCGCATGGATGTCTGGCTAGGCTTCCCGTGAAAGCACAGGCTGGTCCCGACTGCATAGCCATACCCTTTCATTATGACAAATCCATTTGGCTCTGCTCTAGTGAGTGAACCTGCTCTGAATCCTGTTTTGGGGCTGCTCCTTTTTTGTAGAGTCTGTCAGAGGCAACTGCATGTGGCTGAAGGCCTTGAGGTGGCCCGAAAGCCTAAAAGGTGTCCCAACAGCCCTATTGACCCGAAGGCCTGGGTGTCCCGAAAGCCTTAAGGAATCCACGCCCAAATCGGTGGACCAAGCTGAATAGTCTCAGCTGCTATAGTACCAAACAATACCTATGCAGTAACTGCTACAGTTCCTGCTATAGTACCCGTACAGTGTACAGTCTGCTACAGTACCTTTGCAGTGTATAGTCTGCTACAGTACCTGTACAGTGTACAATCTTCTATAGTACCTCACAGTGTACAGTCTGCTACAGTCCCCACACAGTGTACAGTCTTCTATAGTATTGCTACAGCCCCCCCCCCCCCCGAAAATATGACTCTACCTGGTTTTGAACCTGGGTCTTGTGGATGCACTTAAGGATACTTCACCAACTAGGTTGAGGCTCATGTACCTAATTCAAATACACAGGGTTCTTAGAATTTGATAAATAGTATGAGACATTTAATTATTTCATTAATTAACCAATAATGTCTAAATCAAGGTATAAATATTATTTTGTTGTAATTTTATTTATGTACAAAATGAAAATTAATACCGCAAATACACTACGATAAATGTTGAAAAAAGTAAATGCCCAAATTGGTAGGATTTTTCAAGAGCTATAAGGGCTCTTGAGAAAAATACTACAATATTCGAAATTCCAGGTGTGAGTGTCCCCAATAGCATTTAAGCCACCTCAAGAATCAAGGGTGCGTAAAATTGCTTATAAGATACCCATGTATAGAGAATATGATGGTTATTCCATTACGATATCATCAACGTCTGATTTTATTTGTGGTCACTACTTCAAGACATGAATGATATAACATGTAGTCTCGTCTATGAGAAGTTTGTAGGGAGAAATTGAAGCAAAAATATAAATAAGTAACATTTACAATGGAGTGGTATAAATTGAAATGCATTTTATGATATCTCAATATGTCATATACTAATATCATTTCACACATTTTTCGTAGTTTTGTTTAAGATTACAAAATTATTGGTATAGAGAATACTCTGTTAAGATTTAGTAATAAATAAGAATAGTAAGGAAAGTTTAATATTTAGTTATTATTGAAAATTAATTGAAAAGAAAGGTGACAAGGCCAATAAAAAGAGTAACACCAAAAGAACATTCACAATATCCTATAATGTAATGAGTCTAGATATTAAACTGGATGGTTTTTTTATTTTATATCATGAATTAAAACTATGGAAGTTTAATGGAAATGAACTAAATTGAATAATAAAGTACTCACATCTTCTTCATTGATTATTCATTATTCTAAGTAATTCTCATGTTTTACTTCTTGGGTATTACATATAATATGCTTATCACATATGTGTATTGAATCACAAGAAGCATGTAAGTATAGAAACATTATAAAAAGTAAGGTGAGTTCTCCAAGAGGCTATGAAAGGGTGATTCCTATGTTAGTTGTGAGAAACACACAATTTCTTATGTTCAAGTAAATGATTTAAGTATAAATATTATTGAGTATAACCAACAAATTTATCTCACATATCCTTTGGACACAACACAACATTATTCCTAGTTCTGGAATTAAAGTTGTTTTTGTTGTATCACACTCAACCAAAAGTTTACTGACACTTGAATTGTAAACAATACATGATGAATATAAAATGTAAGACTTATTTAACAAGTTGTGGAAAGATAAATCTTTATAAATAAAAACTAAAGTGGAACCCTAGTACATACCTAGTTTGGTATTTATACTCAGTTGAGCTAAACACCTTAGGTATTACCAATGTATATACCTAGTTTTGGACAAAGAACCCATTAGAAATAAAGGCATGCCACAAGGCTTTAGGAAATAGTTCATCTAATTAGAATGAACTATTCTATGGGTATGCTAGTTTTAAATATACTTCATTATATTTTTTTAAGTGACTAAGGAATATGAAATTGAATTATGATATATGCATGGTCTAAAGATATGAGTTTCTTCAGGCCGGAATGCCAAACAATATGTCGACCAAGCAATCATTGATCAAAATCATGTTGCTTGAAGTAATTATTAAACACACATTATCTCATCTACATCATGAAATTGATATAAATGAGGAGGATCAAGGATGAAGTCATACATGATAACATTGATCAAAAAAATTTAGTTTTGATCAATTCTGAAATGCACATTATAAACATCAAAGTCATGATGTAAGGAGTATCAATGTTCCAACTTGTAGAAACTTACATTATATTTCAAGACATGCTTCAGAAATAATTTTGTTATCCCATAACTATATGTCAACTATAATGACAAATGTATGTCATATAAGTCATAGTATGATGGAAATACATTATTGTTGGAACCAAGCATGCAGTATAAGCCCCAAATAGCTGGATTTTAAAAAAAATCACCAACGGTCAACATAAACTTGTCGATGTCCGTGAAGGGTAGCCTGGTCAAATCCGAGGATCCCGCGTGAAGGATTTTAAGCACAAAAAAAACTGTAAGAATACCTGGTTTAATTCTGAATCTGTGCACAACGTCTTCTCATCGTTGGTGATCACTGCTCGAATAATACAAAGTCAAATTCCTCTAGATTGTCCACACACACTTCAAGGAATCTGCGGGAGCATCGTTCGTCGTAATCCGGGTGCTAGTGCGGAATTGTGAAGATGCCTTCAATGCTCTGATGATCACCGCAACGCTTCACTGGCGATTCATAAGAGAATGCTTGATCCATGCTCCTTGGATCCAGATCATCTCTTTCTAGATTATGAGAGAGAGTAGATGAGAGATAAGCTCCATGAATAGTATTTGTAAAATGCCTCTCCTCTTCTATTTATAGTGCTTGATTAAAATACCTGGTATCACCTCGCCGGACCCAAATACTTAACGTACTATCAACGACATTTTACGACTACTTGTCTGAGTCATAAATATTATTATCACTTACTTGTAATATATTAAAATAAATTACATGATAATAATTAAGTCATTAACTCAACTCGTTGCTCACATAAATATTAATTGAATCTAGAATAATTTAATAATTGTCCATTAATATTTTTCATGTATTTACTAAAAATTCTAAATACATTTAATAAATAAATTCAAAATTCATTATTCTAAACATTAATAATATGAATTTGTTTATTGCATTGGTGATCGTTTAACTTTAGACAAATCCCAGACCCCCATGGAGGGGCCCACCATGTCCAAAACTCCAATTCAACTGAATAGGGCAGATTCTTGAATACGCTATTGTGGGTGACCCTCTAGGACCTTATTTCAATAGTCATGAATAGTATTCATAGACCAAGAGAAATATCTAGAAACCCATCATGGCCCCTGAAGAAATAAGGTTAGTCACTACAGCGACAACCAACCTACGAACACGCACTGTGTAATATAATCTCATTGTCTGTAATATCTCATAAAGGAGTACGCACTCACATGTCATCGCCTTTTTCTTTCTTTATAGTTTGTTGATTTAACTGGATGGATTTACCCTTGACTTCCATGACCGTGGTCTTATAAAGGTACTTCCATCCATATCAACATGGCATGAGATATATTACTTCCATAACCCAGAAGCGTAAAATCTTTTCTTGACCATTCAACCAATGTCATGACACCAATGATGTATCCGACACAAACTACCTAGCCACGACTTCATTTCCATGATTTTCATCTTGCATCAAAGTATGCAATCAAATAAAATACATTGGTAATGATCTCAAGTCAGGAGAACATTACACATGATCATAGATATGAAAGTCCAATGACACCCAAAAAATGTGGGTTTCTTATTGGCGGGTCAGTCCTCATGATCTCACTACTAGAGATCACCAAGTGTGAACTTCATGAGAAGAAGTCTCAATGCTTATGAGCCCCCAGCACCTGATGGTCAAACATCTACTGTGTCTAATTATAAAGATGTATCTATACCATAGAACATATATTTAAGATTAATGTCATAGTATCTAGAGGTTCTCATTATAGTCTGGGATCTGCTATAACCTTTCGATATGACAATTAATCATCGGAAATTACCATTTCAATATTGGACACAAAAAAATTTACACTATAATGGTAAGATGACTTCATGTATAACTAAATGTATACACGAAATGGTAATCAAAAGCACTGAATAGTTGGGTCTATGTCACCCACTATTTCAACAATTATTTCATAAGACATATTTTTATTATACAGATAGTTTGTTTAGGATATAAACAAACTTGCATCAAGGAAAAAATGATGTGCATCTAATGTAATAATCATAAAAGTTTCATAGAATATTACAAAAATTCCTATGACAGAAAAGTTGTAGTCAAGTGATAGAATATGTTTTTATAAAAGGGTACTCATTTCTATTAGAGATAGTGGGATCCATATTGAATTTTGTTTAGTTAATGCCAGAGATGAACATGTAGTCTGCATAATATCTAGTTTCACAATTCATGTAGAAGAGGTATGTTCTAGAGACACATACTATATAGGAAGGCTAAAACCATGGTGATGGGGTTGATTTCACCTTGGTCGGTGATATATTATTCATTGTGAATAATAATTCCTACAAGAAAGCAGTATATAGAAATTATCTAATATTGAAAAGGTCACTTAAAATTCAATAATGGATTCCATGTATCAATGTTAAAAGGGGGTTTTTATATTGGATATTGCAGTGGGTATTCAAGTAAATTGATACATGGGTGGTAAAAGCGTGGTACCAATAGGGATCAGTTTGTTATACTAATTCATTATGCCTAAATCCATTATAATTTTACTTATCATAGATAATATTTATGATAATTTTATTGTACATATGATGTCTCAGCCAAATTTCATGGAAGGTGTATATACGATGTATCTAGAAAGGGAAGGTGGAATCATAGAATGTCGATAGGGTTGCAAGTTACTAAAATCTAGTTTCAGAATTAAGTAAGAAACTATATCATAGAACATTCATTTGTAATGAATCAACGTTGTGTATCTACCAGAGGTTAGATGGATCACATTTATTTTACAAGTATAATATCTTTAGTAACAAATGGAAAATGGCTATTGGTATTACTAGTTAGTTAAGACCAGGATGAAAGTAACTGTCCAAATATTGTCTTGAAGTAGCAAACTAAGTTCTAATAAATAGGATCTAATCAGGTAGATCTAATGGTTTCTTGGACCTAGTCAATCATACATATAGTGACATGGTATTTAAAAACACAAGTTGGAAGAATTCGATAGAAAATTGATACCAGTGTTGCATGTCATATATGACTCTAAGTTGATATGTCTAGAATATAGGTGGAGATTATCATGGTGAGTTAAATTCCATAAGATTTAGTGATGGATCAATCATGTATTCCATGACATGTATATAAATTGATATTGGAAAGATAAACATTATATTAGAGAAAATATCAATTATATCCAAGAGAAATGTAAGGGAGGAACTCATAATTATTTTATTTTACATAGGATGTACAACGAATATGTACCTGGTAAGTGGAGAAGAAATGATACTAGTTATAGTGGGACATGTACTAGTATTCCATTTGATAAATTTGATCACGTATCACATTTGGGATAAAGGAATGAGTGAGATAATCTCATTCAAACTAGTGGTATCCATACCTATAAATTCCAAGTACATTGTAGCTTCTAAGGTAGCTAAGAAGTTAAATGTAGTGATTTGTTCCAGTTATTGGAGTCGAACATAGTATGTAAAGTATTATCATAATGTAAATTATGATATTATTACTAACCAGGATAACAATTTTTGGTAATGGGAAAAGTGATATACATTGGGATACTATGTCTTGAAAAGTTTTACTCTAGGAGATGACATCATATATGCAAAAATTTCCATGTGACAGAAACAAGGAAGACCCAGCAACTAAATTCGTAACTCAGTAGGCACATGATCATTAAACATGGGAGAGGTAATAAGGTTGGTTAGAAAGATGGCATTTGTGAATGTGGGAGTGTTGTAAAATTGGGTTCCCTAGACCCAACTTTATCAGTACTTTTTATTACCATATCATGTATATAGATAGATATGCATGATACACTCTTACCATTTTATTTGGTTAGAATACCCAAATATACACAAGTGGGGGTGAATTGGGTCTCTTTAAAATCATTCAAAATTCTACTTCTAATGTTGACTGATGATTATGCGAGTAATCAATGTTTATCTTCTGTATGAATTTATGTGCATCAGATAAAAATAAAAATATAGAACACAACAATTTATAGTTGTTCGGGGCAGAAATATCCCCTAGTCCACTTCTACAATTACTCTCTCTGTAAGTTTGGAGAATTTCACTAGTCGTTCTTCATATCATAAGACCAATCCACAACCAAGTGCAGACAGTTGACACCTTTACAAATAAGGCTAAAAATAGAGCCTCTTGGTTCTTTAACAAAGAACTGGAAGACCATAGCTTAGATCGAGAAGATGAATCTCCACCACAACTATGTATGAGAAGTTGAAACTCTCAATAAAAGATATTTATTAAAAAAAAGGTTCTAGTTAAACCTCACAATTAAAACAACAACTGACGGTAGATAGATATGCTTCTTTAGAAAATAGTTTCTTCGAGAAAGAGTACTTCTGAAGTAATCCTGTTGCAATAGATCTTTGAAATAAAAACAAAAACGAATAGTAACAACATGCTTATAGCAAATAATGAATTTAGAACATGTATATCTCCATTTTAACCTCTTCTATAGAAAATAGTGTTTGATCGATTGTTGTAGTATATCTATAAAAGATCTTCACAATAAAGCAGTTTCAATTATGAATATGTGTCACAACATTTGGATCATTATATATCTCAATATATGCATTCTTTGGATCATACACACATATATAGAACAAATACACCTGGTAGAATAAATAAAGCAGAGAGCCTTATTTTTTAAATCCATATCCAAGAAAATCACCTAATAAATCATAACAATTCAAATTCATAAGACAGATCAGAGTAGTCGTAACTTTACTTAAGAATAAGAGATAATTTCTCTAATTAATATGATTTTTGAATCAATCATAACAAGCTTTGAATAATTAAAAAATGATCTTTAAATTGGCCTGATATTCTGTAAAGAATTTTTCACAAAACTCTGATAAAAACGTAAATTCAAACCTCTGGTAATGAAAATTAAAATATAAGGTTCCTTCACAAAACGAAAAAATACTAAAACATAGGGTTCATCTACATAGCATTCATTCTCAAAACGTAAGGTTGAAAACATAAGATTGATAAAAAAAAGTAATTTTGATGATCCATATGTTTACTTCTCAAACGTAATGTTTCATACTTACGTAGGTTTCTTTAACCATACTCATTATCTGTTTCAAATGTAAGGTTTCATTCAAACATAGGGTTCATTATCCATACATTTTTGTCAATGTAGGGTTGATTAATCGTACATGCTGATATTTTAGCACAAATTTTAATACAAACTTAGGGGTTTTTCCTTACATTACGTTTTTTCAACGTACAGTGTGAACAATGTTTCCAGAACACGCTTAAGAGCATTTCAAACACTTTGATGAATATTCCACATAAATAATAATTTCAAAATAATGAATATAAAGAATATTAATTTCTTAAAATACAATTAAAGTAATATCATTATTAAAAAAACAAGTGTATTTTTGAGCATCCAAATAAATAATATTGATAGAGTATTGTTGAGACAATACGTGCCCAACAATCTCCCCCTTTTTGATGATCAAATAAACCCATAAAATTAATAAAAAAATTAGAATTTTTCAAACAATTTAAAAAAAAAATAGAAATTATATTTTACAAATTTATTTCCATAAAAATAAATGTTTCATTTATCCAAATTTCTCAACCTTTTTATGAGATAAAAATAATGTATAGAAAATGATTAAATCACATTTGATTTTTCACAGATTAGTAAGTGAATGTTATAATAATCTATTTAAATAACTAAGACTGGATCTGTGGCTTGAGACATAAACAAAAAATAATATGAAATATATCACAAAAAAATAAAAATAATGAGATTTTATTGATAATTTTTTTTATAAATACAATAATTAGTATGACTAGGAAACAAGTTCAGTCAACTGAAATGGTTAGGGTACAAAATATTGGGTAGGAGTTGGATCAGTTAAGGTTATAAGGATTTTGAGCAGCTCCAAACATATATTTCAACTCTTCCATATTTAATTGCAACTTCTTCATTGCATTATCCCCCAATTGCATAATCAAAACTCTAGAATCTTGACTGAAATGAAAATTCTCAACAAGATTTACTTTCTAAAAGTCTTGCAAACTCTCCTCTTGCTGTATAAATTGATCTAAATATATTGTGAATTTGTTCATCAGAAATCTGAGACCTGGTTCATTCTCTGTTAGTTGGTCAACTAGAAATTTCTAATTGTCCAACATAACTAACAGAGGTGAACTAGTGCGCATGAGATTTTGGAGATGATCATTCATATCTACCATGATAGAGGTAATTGCATGAAATATTCGAATCAGATCAAGACTAGTAATAGGAACAAAGGAAGAAGTACTAGTATGACCAACATTACTCTTGATTGATTCAAATTGACTTCCCAAATACCACTATAGATCAGCAAATCCTGACTTAGAAACAACTTCAGAATTTATCATTCTAACTTCATTCAATATATCTCCCTTGAAAGCATCAAATTCCCTCTTGGAAACAAAATTTTCTTTAAGATCTTGTATTTTTTTCACAACTTCCAACTCTTTACGAAGATTGACATTATCTTCTTGAAAATTATTGAACTTAATTACAAGCTCCTCAATCTTATTTAATAGGGAATCAGATGTCACTTCATCTGGATGTTGTGACTGACCAACTGTCACAATTTCTAGAGAACTTGAAGGAGAATTTTCCAGAGACTTCTCCACTGGTTTTTAAATTGAAGTTTCTCTCGAACAAGATAAACTATCAAGAACTTGTATTTTGTCTTTAGTTTAATATTTATGTCTTTCATAAACATGATCAAAAACTGAGAAAAGTAAATTCTTAACAATTTTATTAGCCACATTTTCTTATCTTATCAACTTTTTCTCTTCTTAAACAGCTGGTTCGTCCTCCTAGGAAACTGATAAATCAACATTTGTGATATCTCTTATTCGGATTTCAACCTATTGATATTCCTCAAGAAAAGTTTCTTCCAAATTTGCTGACCTGGTAGCCTCACCTGAGCACAACATTGGTTCTTCATCAGGTGGATCTACTATTTTCTATGGTTTTATAACCAATTATTCTTGCACATCCTCTTCTTCCTCTTCTTATTCTTCAACAAATCTCAATTTTCTTTGGGTTGATTTGGAAGGTTCTTCACCACAGGTTTCACCAATTCCTTCATTCCTAATTGAACTTTGCTCCCCCGTAGTAAAATATCCTGATCTTTGTTGGTCATCTACACCAACCGGAAATAGTTTTCCATTGATCGTACTCTAGTAAAAGCCTAACTTCCTCAAACTTCCCACATTGAGTATATTGATGTGATGACATTTGATTGGAGAATCTATTAAACTAATCATTCTTTTCTTAAACAAAATTCAAGAGATTATTCTTCCATAGGCACAAAAAGGTATCCAAGAATCTGGTTGACAATAGTAACAGAAATATCTGAACATATACCTTGGAAAATTCAACATTATTTCACTCAAAAACAGAAACATGATATATATGTTTAGATATATAATCTTCTCCATCTCATCTATTTTGGAGAAATTCCTGTTTAAATAAACATAACCATGACTTTATGGTCTACCTCGAGGTCCTTCAAAAACATTTTTCTTTTGTTTGTTAAACCAAACAGAGAAGACATAATGTATCCAGACTTCTGATCCTTATCTTCGATATACCTTATATTGAAATGAAAAACTCCCACATGAGGATAGTTCAAAATTTGAGAAATTTTAGTTGAAGAAATATAAATTCCTTATCTTATATTCCTGTGAAAACTATATCTTCAGAATCTCCATAACTAAACTGAACACTATTATTGATGAATTTCAATTTTTCCTCACAAAGGAACTCTGATTTCACCTCATTGAACATAGATTCTGATCCTTGAAAAGCTAATGCTTTCTTCAGGAGTATATTTATCAGATAGAGCCATTCGAAATCAACTACTTTTCCCTGCAAAATCTTTCTTCTGGAAACTTTCTGATGCTTCGGGTTACTGGCGTCACCTTCTTCGGTTATCATAGTTTTATTAATTTCTAAGAAACGAAAGGTCTGATATTTTTCGGTTCTATGTTTTCTAAAGAAAACAGAGGTAAACAAAGTTAGATGAAGGTAAACGAGGGATTCAGTATTCAAAAAAGGTTTGAGAGATGAAAAGGTTTGGTATTAAAAACATTTCTGACAGTTCCTTATTTTCCATGTCATTATGTAAAATAATTATGAAAATTTTGAAAACACGTGGTGAAAATTTGTTTAAGATAAAATAAATTAACTAAAATATATAGCAAACAAAAATTTAAAATGAATCAAATTTAATGTAATTAGTAAATAATTTAAACATAAATAAACTGGAAGAAATAAGTAAAATAAAATAAAATAATATAATATAAAATAAATATTTTAAATAAAAAATATTAACATTTATTTAAAAATTAAATAAACCAAACTCACCCTTAATAAAATTAAAACTTACAGTGTGAAGTGGTTTAGTAAAAATATCATCTAGTTGATATTCAGTATTTACAAATTCTTAAAGAGATATCCTTTTTAATAACATGATCTCTTAGAAAATGATGCCTAATATCAATATGCTTAGTCCGTGAATGACTTATTGGATTTTTTGAAATATTTATAGCACTTATATTATCACATAAATAGGTATACTATTAAAATTTAATCTAAATTACATTAGATTTTTTTCATCTACAATACTTGTTCACAACAACTGTCTGCAGATACTTATTCTGCCTCGGCTGTTGATAGGGAAACTGAGTGTTTTTTCTTACTCGACTATGATACTAATGATTTTTCTAATAAGTGGAAGGTTCCTAATGTACTCTTTTTGTCTAATTTACAACCAACAGAATCAGAATTTGAATATGATATTAAATTAAAATTAGAAGATTTTTTGATAGTGAAGTGATTGAAAAAAGTTCCCTTTTAAACATATAAAAAACATTTTGATAGTAATAAGATGATATTTTTTAGGATTTGTTTGAGATCTAGCACATAAACATACAGAAAACATAATATCAGGTATTCTAGTAGTAAGATATAATAAACTACCAATCATACCTCTATATAACTTGTTCTACACTTTTTTTTCAGCCTCATCCAAATCAAGTTATATATTGGTACATATGGGAGTTTTATATGACTTGTTGTTCTCAAGAACATAATTTTTTAATAAATCAGTAATACATTTACTTTGGTTTAAAATATTTTCATAATATTATTGATAAATTTGATGTCCTAAAAAAATTTCAATTCTCCCATCATACTCATTTCAAATTCTTTTTATATAATTTCTGAAAAATCATTAATATTTTTTTTATTGGTTGTACCAAAAATAACATCATCAACATATATTTGAGATAATAATATATTTGAAAAAATTATTTTCTTAAAAAGAGTTGGATCTTCCATTTCAATAGTATATTCATTATTCAAAAGAAAAGAACTTAATCTTTCATACCAAACTCTAA
The DNA here is from genome assembly GCA_963277665.1 of Viscum album. NCBI lineage: Eukaryota > Viridiplantae > Streptophyta > Magnoliopsida > Santalales > Viscaceae > Viscum > Viscum album. The sequence continues at coordinate 672,341,544 of OY728126.1, forward strand.
GTGCTTGTTTAAGGCCATAGATTTTTTTGGTAAGATTAAAGAAAGAAACTAGTTTTTGTGAATTTTTAAAACTAGGAGGTTGTTCAACATAAACTTCCTCCATTAAATAGTCAGTTTAAAATTAGGATTTAACATCCATCCAAAAAAATTGTAGTTCATATGAGATGCATAAGCTAAAATAATTCTAATTGCTTGTAATCTTGCTATAGGGGAAAATGTTTCATTATAATCTATACCTTCTTCACAATTATATCCTTTATCCACTAATCTATATTTGTTTCTAGTTATAATACCTTAATAATCTTTTTTATTTATAAATAACCACTTGGTTCCTATAACTAGATAATTTTATGGTCTTTAAACTAATTCCTAAACTTCATTCTTTTCGAATTGGTTTAGCTCATCTTGCATTGATAACATCCAACACACATATTCTAAAGCTTCTTTAAAAGATTTAGATTCTAGTTGAGATAGAAAGGGAGAGAATTAAACTAAGTTTCTTGTATTTATTCTAGTTCTTATTCATATATCTAGGTATCCTATTATATTTTCTAAAGGATGATTTTTTAGGGTTCTATACTTTCTAGGTAAAACACTTTTAGGTTCATCAGTATCATGTTCTTTTGAACTAGACTGAATTTTATTTATGTTATTTTCAAAATCATTTTTCAGGTTTTAAAATCTCATGTTGTTAGAAGAATCAGTAATTTCATCAGTTTGATATTTCTCTTTAATAAAAGGGTCAATTTCACCAAACATCACATGAACTTATTCGTCAACAATCCTTGACTTATTATTAAATACTCTATAGAATTTAGAGGTAGAGGAATATCCTAAAAATATACCTTCATCAGCTTTTGGATCGAACATACCACAATTATCCTTGGTGTTATGGATATACACCTTACATACAAAAACATTAAACTACTTTACCATAGGTTTTTTGTTATTCAAAAGTTCATAAGGTGTCTTTTTAAAAATAGGCTGAATTAAAACTCTATTTATGATATAGCAGGTTTTTCTTAGAGCTTCATCCCTTAAGTAGGTAGGTAGACTATATTTACTTAGCATAGACCAATCCATATCTTGAGTAGTTATGTTTCTTCATTCAACAATTCCACTTTTTGAGGTGTTCTTGGTGCATAAAAGATGTGTTTAATACCCAAATTTGAACAAAATTAATTGAATTCATGATTCTAAAATTCCCCACCATGATCAATTCTTAATGAAATTATCTTAAAACCTTTTTCATTTTAAAATATTTATACAGAAACTTTCAAAAACAATAAAATCTTCACTTTTGAGTTTTAGATGATAGATCCAAGTAAATATAGAATAATAAACAACTAAAACATATAAATATAATTTTCCAGCCAAACATTCTACTCTTTAGGGTCCAAACAGATCGATGGGGATAAGTTCTAGAGGTTTCTATGTAGCAATATTTTAATAGATTTGAAAAAATATTTTTGTTTCTTGCCAATTTGGCTTGCATCACCAAATTTTTCACTATCAAACTTAAGACTAGGTAAATAAGAAACTAACTGTTTCTTAGATAATTTATGTAAATCATAAATATTACAATGACCAAGCCTCATGTTCCATATCCAAGACTCATTTATCTTAGTAGTTAAAAAATTCAAATTCTATTTACCCAAGGAATTTAAATCCAATGTACAAAAAATATTAGTTCTATGTGATCTAAACATAAGTAGTTTATCTTTATATACAGAGCAATAATTGTAAGAAAAATCAATATAATATCGATCATCATAGTCTTGGAAGATACTTATCAAGTTATGCTTCAACCCTTGTACATATAATACTTTGTTGATTGAGACTGTTTTTGGATCTACAACAGTTTCAAGTCCAATTATATTTACTTTAGTATTATCAGCAAAAGTGACTAGACCTCAATCTATTTGAGTCAATGTATTGATGTTTTATGAGTTTCCGCTCATATTTATGGATCAACCACTATCTATGTACCATATATCATTTCATTTTCTGTGACCTATTTCCTGTGAAGATAATTTAAACAAAATTTTGGACATTTACTCATATTCTTTTGGGTCGAGCAGTGTTATCTAGAAAAGATCTAAGAATCTAGATCTTCTTTGTCTTTTCATAACTCATATCATTTTCTTTAGATAATCTATTTGAAATAAAATCATTCTTAATTCCACTTATTTGAGGATTTCTTAAATAATAGTTTTTTGTTATATGTCCTTTTGTTCCAAAAAAATGACAAGTAATAGTTTTTGATTTGGGAACAAAATAATTCTTATATAGTTTAGATTTTTTATCCTTACTTCTTATACCAAATCTTTTCTTTTTAATAACATTTTTACCAATAATTTCATTCAGAATATTTTATCACTTTTTAAAGAATAGAGTAGTACTTTTATAAGTTTCTACATCATCTTGTAATGCTTTAATCTTGTTTTCATGATCAACATAGTTTGTGGTTAATGGGTTAATATTTTCAATTAACTCTTGATGTTGTTTAAATAAGGAATCTCTTTCCTCTAAAATAGCATTGTGAATATTCTTTAAAGATTTGTGTTTCTTTAGTAAGGAGACATAATTTTCTTCCAACATTTTTTAGTAGGTAGCCAATTTATTATTTGAATAATTTGAATCAGAATCAGAATTAGATGAATAATAGGTTTGTACCTTGTATTTTTCTACCATGAATCACATATTTTCTTTATAATTTGATTCTTCCTTTTCTGAATTATATTTTGATGAGCTGTCGGAGTCTTAAAAACACTCAAAGTAGATTTCATTGCTCTTTTGCCTTTATGTTCATAATCAACATTTTTATAATATGTATTTTATGTTTCTCTCTTTTAATCTTTTTGTTGGGAACAATTAGTTCTTATATGAACTAATTTATTTTCATTCATAACATCTAGATTCTATTGGATAATTCTCATCCCTTTTTAAGGGTTTTATGAATCTTATTTTCTAGTTATAAAACTTACTAAACTTTCTAGCTAATTGTGCCTATTCCATTTCAGAATTAGATGTATCTAAATTCCCTTATTCTCTGACTTCTTTCTTTATTATTTTTCCTTGCTTCCAAGATATTACCTTTAGATAAGTATTATCCTTCTTCACTAAGACCTTATGATATTCAACTTCATCTTGAATTTAAACATCATACATCATTAGTGTCCCAATCAATTCTCTCATTATTTGATTTTTGACAGGTGACGATTGTCGAATTGCAGCTGATATATCATTCCATTTAGCAGGTAGTACTCTTAGTACTTTCAAAGCATGATTTTCTTGTTTGATAGGATCACCTAAGGTTGTAATGTTATTAACAATATCTGTAATACTTCTATTAATATGAGTGATACTTTATCCATCAAACATTATGAATGAATGATATTTCAGTTTTACTGTTGCATACCTCACTTGTCTTACATTTTCTATTCCTTAATAGGAAACTGAAATGATTTTCCACATTTTATAAGTAGTAGGACATTGTGAAACATGATTGAATTCATCTGGTCCAAGACCATAGATAATAGCATCTATAGCATTATAATTATTTCATACTCAGCCTCTATAGCAGTAGTCCATGTTCCAGGATTTTCATGAATTATATAAGGAGTAATGATCCTAGATTAGACTTTGAATCCCAGATTCTTCTGATATATAATCATCCATGATTTCTAGAATCCATACTTTTCACCATTGAAATATAGAGCATGAACCATTGACATTTCTTCTATATGATCAGTCATTTCCTCCTCTGTATAGACCTCATTCATTTATCTTATTATAGATTTTTTCAAAATCCCTCCTTTGATACAAATTATTAGGTCGGAATATACAAATATACCCAAGATGAGGGTGAATTTTGTCTTTTCAAAATCTTTTACAATTTTACTTTTAATGTCGAATGATGATTATGAAGGTAAGAATTATTTATCTTCAGTATGAATTTATGAGTAGTGGATAAAAGCAGAAATACAGAACACAACTGTTTATAGTGGTTCAGGGAATAATGATTCCATAGTCTACTCCACCAATTAATCTCTCTCCAGGTTTGGTGAATTTTACTAGTCTTGTCCTCATATTATAAGACCAATCCACAATTGAGTGTAGGTAGTTAACACCTTTTCAAATAAGGCTAAAAACAAATCCTTTTGGTTATTTAACAGGGAATTGAAAAAAATAGCTTAGATCAAGAACCTGATACTCCAAAAAAAATGAGTATAAGCAGTTAAAACTCTGAATAAAACGATATTGAATAAAAAGTCAAATGTAAGGTTCCTTCAAAAAAAGAAAAAATCCCAATTGTATGGTTTAACTAGGTAGTGTTCATTCTCCGAATGTAAGTTTTACAATGTAAGTTTGATCACAAAAGTAAGGTTGATGATCCGTATGTTTTCTTCTCAAACGCAAGGTTCCATACTTACGTAGGGTTCTTTAACCATTATTTTTCTCTTTGTTAAATGTAAAGTTTCATCCAAACGTAGGGTTTTTTATCCATACGGTTCTATCAACATAGGTTTGGTTAATAATATGCGTTGATATTTCAACATAAGGTTTAATAAAAATGTTTGGTTTGTTCCTTACATTATGTTTTTTCAATGTACGGTATGAATAGTGTTTCCAGAACACGCTTAAGAGCATTTCAAACACTTTGATGAATATTAAACGTGAATAATAATATTTAATATAATTCCAAAATAAGTAATATAAATAATTTTAATTTCTTGAAATACACTTTAATTAATACCATTAGTAAAAAAAAGGGTATTTTTGAGCATCAAAATCAATAAGATTTATAGAGTATTGTTGAGACAATACATGCCCTACAATCTCCCCCTTTTTGATGATCACAAAACCCATAAAATTAATAAAAAAATTATAATTTTTCAAACAATTAAAAAAATTTAAATTTGATTTTACATAATTATTTCGATAAAAAGAAATGTTGTGTTTGTCTAAATTTCTCCTAATTTTTCTGAGATCAAAAATAAAGTTTAGAAAATGATTAAATTGTGTTTAATTTTTCACAGATCAGTAAGTGAATGTTATAATAATTTGATTAAATAAATATAACTGGATCTTTGGCTTGAGACATAAATATAAAATAATATGAAATAAAGAACACAAAAATAAAAATAAGGAGATTTTATTGATACAAAAAAATTATAAATACAATAATCAGTATGACAAGGAAACAAGTTCAGTCAACTGAAATGGTTAGGGTACAAAAGATTGGGTATGATTTGGCTCGGTTAAGGTTCTAATGATTTTGAGCAGCTTCAAAAAAATCTTTCAACTTTTTCATCTGTAAAAGTAACTTCTTCATTATACTATCCTAAATTTAATAATCAAAACTATATAATCTTGGATGAAATGAAAATTGTCAACAAAATTAACTTTCAAAAAGTATTTCAAACTTTCCTCTTACTGCATAAAGAAATATAATTTTTTTGTGATTTTTTTCAACAAAAATCTGATACCTAGTTCATTCTGTGTTGGTTGGTTAACTATAAATTTTTTATTTTCCAATAAAAATCACAGAGGAGCATTATTTCACTAGATATTTTGAAGATGATCATTCATATATACCATGATAGAGGTAATTTTCTGAAATCTTCAAATCAGATCTGGACTGGTAGAAGGAGTAGAGGTAGATATACTAGTTTGATCAACACTACTCATAATTAATTCAAATTGACTCCCCAAATACAAGTTTAGATCAGCAATGTCTGACTTAGAAATAACATCAGACATTATCATTCCAACTTCATTCAATATCTCTCTTTTGAAAGCATCAAATTCCTTCTTGGAAACAGAATTTTCTTTAATATCCTGTAATTTTTTCCTTGCAACTTTCGTCTATTTATAAATATTGACATTCTCTTCCTGATACTTTTTGAACATAATTACAATCTCCTCAACCCGATTTTTCATGGAATCAGATGTCCCTTCATTTGGATGTTGTGACTGACCAAATGTCACGATTGATAGAGATCTTGAGGTATACTTTTCCATATACTTGCATACTGGTTTTTCAATTAACTTTTCAATCAAACAAGACAAACAATCAAGAACTTTTGTTTTGTCTTTAGTTGATGATTAATGTGTTTCATAGACATGATCAAGAATTGAAAAAAAAAATCTCAACAATTTCAATAGCCACATTTTTAGTTATGATCAACGGTTTATCTTCCTGAAGAGCTGGTTCTTCCTCCTAGAAAACTGTTAAATCAACAATCTGTAGATCTGTTATCTGGATTTCAACCTATTTATCTTCCTCAAGAAAATTTTCTTCCAAATCTACTGACATGGTAGCTTCACCTGAACCCAACATTGGTTCTTTAGCAGGTGGATCTACTATTTTCTGTGGTTTTGTAACCAAATATTCTTGCACATCCTCTTCTTCCTCTTCTTCTTCAACAAATCTCAATTTTCTTTGTGTTGATTTGGAATTTCCTTCACCTTAGGTTCACCAATTCCTTCATTCCAAATTTCACTTCCCCCCCTGAGGAAAAGATCTCGATCTTTGTTGGTCAGCTGCACTAACTGGAAAGTGTTTTCCACTGATTTTACTCCAGTAAAAACCTACTTTCGTCAAATTTCCCACATCAAGTAAATTGTTGTGATGAAATTTGATTTGAGAATCTATTAAAACAATCATTCCTTTCATAAATAAAATTCCAAAGAATGTTCTTCCATAAGGATAAAAAGACATCATAGAATCCAATTTCCAGCAGTAACACAAATATCTGAACATATACCATGGAAAATTTTTCTTTATTTCATTCAAAAATAGAAACATTATATAAATGTCTTGATATAGAATCTTCTACATATCATCCATTCATAGAGAAATTCCTATTTGAATAAATATAACTAATATTTTCCGGTCTTCCTTGAGATCCTTGAAAAACATTTTTCTAGTTTTTTTAAACCGAATATAAAATAAATAATGTATTCAGAATTTTGATCCTTATCTATGATAGACCTTAGATTGATATGAAAAACTCCCTCATGAGAACAGTTCAAAATATAATAAATTTTAGTAAAAGAAACTGAAAAGTCCTTATCTTCTATTCTTGCAAAAACTGTATCTTCATAATTTCCAAACTAAACTGAATAATGTTATAGAAAAATTTTAGTTCTACCATATAAAGGAACTCTGAGTTCACCTCATTGAACACAGATTCCAATCCTTGAAAAGCTATCGCTTTCTTAGGGAGTATATTTGTCTGATAGATCCACTCAAAATCAACTACTTTTACCTACAAAATAATTATTCTATAAACTTTCTTATGCTTTGAGTTGTTGTCTTCAACTTCTTTGGTTCTCTTAGTTTTCATCATTTTTGAGAAATGAAAGCTCTAAGGTTTTCGAGTTCTAGGGTTTCGAAAGAAAATAGAGGAAAACGAAGCTAGATTATGGTAAACAAGGGTTTCACTGTTCAAAAATGGTTTCAGAGATGAAAAGTTTAGGTATTCAAAAGATTTATAACAGTGCCTTGTTTCCCGTGTCATTACGTAAGATAAGTATGAAAATCTGGAAAACACATCACACAAATAAGTTTAAGATAAAATAAATTAACTAAAATATATATATCAGAATAAAATATGAAAATGAATCAAATTTAAATTAATTAGTAAATAATTTTAACATAAATAAACTGGAATAAATAAGTAAAATAAAATAAAACAAAACAAAATAAAATAAAATAAAATAATAAAATAAAATAAAATAAATATTTAAAATTAAAAATATTAAAAATATTTTCATTTATTTAAAAATTAAATAAATCTAAATACCCCTTAATAAAATCAAAATATACAGTGGGAAGCACTTTAATAAAGATATCAGCTAGTTGATATTCAGTATTTACAAATTGAAATGATATATCATTTTTGAGAACATAATCTCTTAGAAAATGATGCCTAATATCAATATGTTTAGTTCTGGAATGACTTATTGGATTTTTTTGAAATATTTATAGCACTTTTAATATCACATAAAATAGGCATACTATTAAAATTTAATTCAAAGTCCATTAGTGTGATTTTTATCCACAATACTTTTGCACAGCAACTGCCTACAGATACATATTCTGCCTTGGCTGTGGACAGAGAAACTGATTGTTGTTTCTTATTTGACCACAATACTAAAGATTTTATGAAAAAGTAAAACATTTATAAGGTACTCTTTCTATCTAATATACATCCTTTAAAATTCACATCTGAATATGATATTAAATTAAAATCATGAGTTTTGGATAAAGAAGAGATTGAAAAACAGTTCCCTTTAAATATCTAAAAACCATTTCGATAGAAATAAGATAATATTATTTAGGATTTGTTTGAAATATAGCACATAAACATAGAAAAAACATAATATCAGGTATGAGAGTAGTAATATACAATAAAATACCAATCATACCTCTATAACTTATTGTCCACTGGTTTTCTAACTTCATCCAAATCATGCTTTATATTGGTACACATCAGAGTTGAAAATATCTTGATGTTCTCAAGAACGAACTTTTTTAATAAATAAGTAATATATTTACTTTCCTTTAAAATATTTTCATAATCTTTTTTATAAATTTGAAGTCCTAAAAAGAAGGGAAATTCTCCCATCATACTCATTTCAAATTCTTTTTTTATAAGTTCTGAAAAATCATTACAAAGTTTTTTATTGGTTGAACCAAAAATAACATCATCAACATAGATTTGAACTAATAAAATATTAGAACAAATGGTTTTCTTAAAAAGAGTTGGATCTTCCATTTCAAAAGTAAACCCATTTTTCAAAAGAAAATAACTTAATCTTTCATTCAAAACTATAGGTGCTGGTTTGAGTCCATAAAGAGCTTTATTATGTTTAAAAATAGAATCTAGATTTTAAGAATTTTCAAAAACACGATGTTGTTCAATATAAACATCCTCTATTAAATATCTATTTAAAAATGAACATTTACCATCCATTTGAAATAATTTAATGTTCATATGAGATGCATAAGTTAAAATAATTCTAATTACTTATAATATAGCTCTAGGGGAAAAGGTTTCATCATAATCTATACATTATTCTGGATTATATCATTTAGCTACTAGGCTAGCTTTGTTCTAGTTATAACCCCTTGATCATCATGTTTACTTTTAAATACCCACTTGGTTCCTATAACTAGAAAATTTTATAATCTTTCAACTAATTCCCATACTTCATTCCTTTGGAATTAGTTTTGCTCATCTTGCTTTGCTAACATCCAACTCTCATCTTCTAAAGGTTATTCAAAAGATTTAGGTTCTAGTTGAGATAGAAATATGGAGAATTCAACTAGGTTTTCTGTATTTCTTCTAGTTTTTATTCCTATATATAATTCACTTATTAAATTTTATAAAGGATGATTATTTAGGGTTCAAGACTAATTAAGTAATGAAATTTTAGGTTCATCAGTATTATGTACTTCAAAACTGGATTGAATTTAGTTAATGTCATTTTCAACATCATTTTTCAGGTTTTCAAATCTCATGTTGTTAGAAGAGTTAGTAATTTCATCAGTTTGATCTTTCTCTTTAATGAAAGGGTTAGTTTCATCAAACATCACATGAACTGATTCTTCAACAATCCTTGCCTTTTTATTAAACACTGTAGAATTTAGAGGTAGTAGAATATCCTAAAAATATCCCTTCTTCAGCTTTTGGATCGAACATACCAAGATTATCCTTGTTGTTTATGATATACACCTTATATCCAAAAACATTAAAGTACTTTACCTTAGGTTTTTAGTTATTTCAATGTTCATAAAGTGTCTTTTTTAAAAATAAGCCGAATTAAAACCCTATTTATGATATAGAAGGTGGTGCTTATAGATTCTGTCCATAAGTATGTAACACCCCAATATTTCATAGTAAGTTATATCTCTAAATTAAGTCAATATCTTATACTGCACGCAACATCAACTTGGATTGCGTTATACGCAAGATTGAGTTTCTACGAAACAACACATTAGTATTATAATTATTGAAACAATATATTTTTTTATCAATTAAATCTTGTGATATGAATTGAAAAAAATAAAATTTTATTGTTATTTATAAGGTTTTCAACTAAATAAAACATATTTATAATGAAATTTATATGTTTTGTTAAAATTGTTATATATTTAGAAAAAAAATATTTTCTTAAAAGAACTACTTTTTATGTCCTTTTGTGAACGATAATAAAACTAATATTAGACACTCATAAAAATTTAATTTGTTAAAATAGACTTCATTTTTGGATTCAGAATATCAAAATTAGCTTAGGGTGGTTTTTTTGTATTTTTTTGAAAACATTCAATTTTAATGAATAGTGAAAAATACTGCCGAGTACAAAAAAACAAACTATTTATTTATATAATAATTGTTTTTATTTAAATTTATTTTAAAGTTAAAATAGATACAAAATTCTTATATTAGTCCAATTTAATTCATTGGAGTCATTTTATAATAAGATTAGATATATAAAATTATATTGAATTTTTTAACGTCTTTTACCCACCTTCTAGGCACATTTACAAATTTGCATAAAACATAATTTTACCACTTCTGTAAATTGAATTTAAAAAATACAAGAGACACGGTTTACATCAGTAAGTATTATGTAGTTCAATTGGTTGAAAATAATTTTTGGTGAATAGTAACTTTTGAATTTTATTTATCATGGTTAAAATAAATAGGGAAATTAAAGGTAAAATTGATATTATAATTAACCTAAAACATGTCCTAATTCTATTAGATATGTGTATTTCAAAAAAACTCAACCTTAGTAATAAAATAATATCTTTTTTGAACTACTTGGATTAGATTAGGACATTTATTATTATTTTATTTAAAGATGAGTTAAAAGTGTTAAATTCAAATTTTAATAACTAAACCATTTTTAATATAGGGTTATATATAATATAAATTAAACTATAAATATTTATTAAAAATATAAAAATATTTCCTACATCATGGTATTTCATTTATAATTTTCAGACATTAAATAATTAAATTTATTTATGATACAATGATGATGTAGTAATTACCTTATTAATGAAAGATTAAAATAACTAATATTATAAATATCAAAATATATATAAATTTAGACTTTTTATGCACTCCACTAATTTTGTAGGTTAATATGACATGTTATTATTTATTTAATGTATTTTTTCCTGGTAATAATGTTTTTCTGACTTTTACAAAAACCAAATTCTAAAAAGTGACAAAATAGACATTAATGAGTTTTTAAAACAAATACTATATTATTAAATGATATAATATTACTGAAAATATAAGGTTTGGAAAAATGAATTATATAATGATATATATGTCATTAATTAACCACTTGAGGTTCTCTTTGAATTTTATAGTATGTTTAGTAACCATGTAATATAAAAATACAATAAGACATGGTAAAAGATAAACTATTTAACTAAGAGTTAAATCTAAAAGATAAGGTTAATATGGAGACCTAAAATTGTCTAAAATCTATTGGTTAATAATATATTGACCCATACCCACCTTATATGAGAAATAAATCTATTTGGATCCATTATAAACCAAAAATTATTTTATAATAAAATAATATTTCAAGATTTTTATAAAGTGACCCTCACCTCTCTTATAAATGGGTATTTCCCCTTCTCTTAATTTCACACCTCCAAATCCATTTTTTTTTTGGAAAAACCCTGCTCAAATATCCTCCCAAATAACCTAAATTTAACCTAGAGGCCTTACATTGATCATAAAGTCAACATAAGTAGCCCTTTTGTTCAAATCGAAAGGAAGAACCCGAAGAAGAGGTAATTATTTCATCACCTCTTTCAAAGTTCTTTTCTTCTTCCACTTCCTCTCTCTTTGTTGTTTCCATACGAAAATAATAACTCCAGTAAATTCTACATACTGTTATGTTATTATAAATATGTTACAACCATATTCATTATCGTATCCATCCTATGAATAACGAAGTCACTATATGTGTCTATGTATCACTTACCATCTCTACATCGTGGTGTAGTTTGTTATTCTATAATTCATTCTTTGTATGGGTATAATGATTAGTATAATTGATGTAAATAATAAATATAACATGTTTATTATTCATTATATATGATATACCATCCAATTACATACTATTTCACCATCAATATAATGATATTATTGCTCAAGTGTACGTACGGCTTACTGTCTCCACGATGTTGTGAGATTTCATTCCTCATCGTAACGATTCGTGAATAATTTTCATTTGATGATAAAAAATAATTTTTAAAGAAATTGAAATAATTTTGGATATGAATCAAATATATACTATCCATAAAAAACATGACTTACGTAACAAATCATATAAAGGAAGATGAATCAGTTAACATGCAAAACAATGATACTACTGAAATATTATTAACAAATCAATATTAGAAGATCATATATGATATCATATTTATGTATGTGATTATTTTATTATTTAATAACAATTATTTAACCATTATACAAGAGGTTAATGTACCCTCGACTAAGTAAAGGTTCAAGGTAAGGGTTAATTTTACAATCTCTTTATTATCTAAGGTTGTTTATACATAAGTATCTACTGGGAGTTCTTTATCATCCACATCTGTGTTTCTTAAAAATGTATTTCAAAAAAAATTCATATTTCCTAGAATATAGTTTAAAATCATTTATACCCTTGTTTGAATTTTTATAAAATATTTTGAAAGGAATCTTTCTGTCGTTTTCTAAACAAGGTACTTTAAGACCTTTTTGATAAATTAAGGTAAGAATGTTTTTTTAACTTATAAAGAGGGTGCGGCTATTTTCTGCCATTATAACACTTTCAAAGCTTCCCTTACAAGATTTTAAGAATATTTTCAAAATAATTTTTTTCTTTTATAATTACGTGACTTTTAAATTATTTCCAAACAGAAAGATATATTTCTCTCAAATAGTTTTGATTTCATCTATGTCAATATCCTTTGATGGATTTTACACTTGTTTGAAGTTGATTTATTATTATATAATCTTTTATATTGAATTGATGGTTTTGTGATATGTTTGACTATGGATGTGTTATTTTTATACCATTCATAGTTTATGGTTAAAGTATTAACATTTTGTATTCTAGTTTTAATATGAATTTTTATGTTATGTTTCAACCTTTTCATATGAGGAATGTGTTGGACTTATTAAGTAATGGGTGGAGCCCACTATATCTCCTTGATTCATCGGTAGGTATCATTGGAAAAACTAGTGTCTTCGAACAAGGCTTTGAAAAAATCTTATTTGTAGTCTTGGCATGGGGACTTGACTATGTGGTTGTGATGTCTGTCATTATGCATTCTATCATTTTGAAATTAGGTATTGATATTACATGTGATTATTTGACTAGTAGAATATCCATGTGAATAAGTAAATGAAATTATTTGATTTATATTTTCCATATTATACTAAAGTTTATGTTTAAAAATGATTGTGTTTTAGTCTTATACATTGCCTTAAATGTTTATACTTATTTACGAATGTTTCCGCTATATTGTTATCCTTACTGAGCATCTGAGCTCACTCCTTTCTATGTTTTATTTTTCCTAGGACGCGAAGAAGTATATTATGACTGACATTCAAGGATAATCTAAGGGATATTAGTGTGTTCATAGAAGACACAACGTTTTTGTTAATCATTTCATAATGAAATGTAAAACTTATGTATGTATCCAGTACTTCCAAAGATACTAAACTGACCAGTCTTTTAGGATTTGATCCCTTGTGATCATTCCAAAGTTATGTAATATTGTACCGACTCTGGGTTACTAGGGTCGGGGCATTACAGTTGGTATTAGAGGATGTTTAGTAAAAACGTTGGAAACTATATTTAGAAAAAATATGATTAGATAACATTACCCTAAGATGGGCTTTGAGGATTAGTATAGAAGAACTTTTTTGAATTTTGGTAATGTAGATATTTTGTGAATTTTCTGAGAAAATAAATCCTTGTCTAGATACAAATAGGTAGAGGTGGCTCTAGCACAGTTGTTCCTAGGAGTGAAAACTCTGACAAGAGGTTTTGGTCATGACCCGAGGTATCCTAGTATACGACAACATGCCTTGCTGCACTCTTGGTATTGAATTTATTGAGGGATATGCTTAGGATAATTGACATTTTATTTACAAACCATTATGAAGGATTTATGATTAAACACTTCCTCAAAGAAAACATTTTTATGATTATAGATTATATGCATATAATTTTCAATTTACGTTAGGTATTTTACAAGATTGGAATTATGTATTGCGATTCATAAACTAATCTAGTGTATTCTATTGTTTATTAATGGTTCCCAGTAGAAGGAATGAGAACTCTATCAATACGCATGATCCAAAGAGTAACAATGATCATATCTTTCATGGTATTAAGACAAAATTTAAAAGGGAAATAATCTCCCACATATTCTCATCGTATGAAGAAATAATATCATGTGTTAATAAAATAAATAAAAAATTATCTGAGTCCTATGTCTTTGAAGGGAAGCTAGAGAAGAAAAGGATGGTAGAGAGAATGATAGATAAAGGTAAAAATGGAAAGAAGGATTTTCCCATATGTGATAACTGTGGAAAGAATCCACTTGGTAAATGAATTAAGGGAGTGAGAGTTTGTTATAAGTGTGAAGAAAAATTACACCAAGTACATGATTTCAAGGGTAAGAAAAAGGATTCAAATGTACAATACTTCATCTGTAAGGAGTTGGAACACTATGTGAATCAATGTCCTAATCATTAGAGTATACCCCAAATGATGCTGTTTCATAATAATCAAGTTATGATAGTACCGCATATTAAGAGGAATAACTAGTGTTATTATATTTTAATTAATGAATTATTTCATTTGAGTGTTGTATAAATGATGTACTGGTTATATTAATTATGGAAATAAATAAGGATTGTAATGTAGTACTATTTCATTGAGGATTTGAGATTATATGGTACTAAGAAAAGTGACTCAACATAAAGTTAAACTTTTTTGAAAATACTTGGTTAAAGGAAAGATAAACCTTAATAAAGGTTCCTTTCCATGTATTGTTTCAATCGGTCTCAATGGTCATGTTCAGTGACGCCTTGTGATGTCAAGTGCTCATTTGACTGTAATGGTAAAGTTGTATAATCTTCTGCGAGTATTTGTTTTCTTAGAAGTGTATATCCTTTTGTGAAATCTCAACATCCTTTGTTTATAGGAATGTGCTTCCATATATCTTTTAACTTTTTAAATTTCTCATATGAAGAAAAAAGGGGTGATGTGTATGTGTCTTTTACGCACTTGTTTCAGTGAAATTTTTGGGTTAGGATAAAGTGAGTTTAGAATGTGTTATGTCTTGGTGAACCCATATCGGATCAGGGTATAGTTTTCATGGAATGAAATGTAAAATTTCTGTTTGAGGGGTTTCCTAAGCCTAACTATGAGTCCAAAGATTCTTTAATCATTTGAGCTCCATCCAAAGGTCCCTGAGTGAAGCTAGTGCATAGTAAGGGAAAATCCCAAGTTCGTTTAAGCCCTTTTAAAAAGTCCAATACTCTGTATGAAATATGGGAATATTTTAAACCTCTGGTGTCATCATCTTTATTATTTTTTTCTCGTTCAGTGGAATGATGTGGGAGGACCTCGTGCCCATGTTATCACCCAATTTCATTTCCCCCCCTTTGGTTTCCATTGAATTTTTAGAGCATAGTTTGAATTTTTTTTAAACAGGATGAGTGCATGGTTTTTGTATGGTTAGTAGAAATTGTGACCCATTAAACCACTCAGATAGAATGATACACATGATTAGTACACAGTTTTCCAAACTGTACGGACAAACCATGTAGTTGTACCAACTCTTTAAATTTTGAGGTCTTCTCGTGTTGGATTATACTAGTTAGTTAAGATGGTTGGTTATTATGGTGGGGAGACCCACTATGGGTATCATGTATGTTATTTTGGAAAATTATAATGGAATTATACCTCTTATGTTTGGGAGTCCATTCGGGCCTCCCCCTGTTAGTGTCCCAATTCCGTATAATGAAAAATTGAGTTTCCCCTTATAGTGGGGAGTCTATTTTTGTCTCCCCATATCAGTAACTTGGTTTTTCCCCTAGTGTTGGTTTGAAAATAGGTATTATCATTCATATTTATTTAACCAAAAAATTACTCCTTGCCTAAAAATTGGTATTGTAATTAACCCAATAGTTTTGTAGAAGTAAGACTGTAGTGACCTCGTTCTTCTTCATTGTTCATTCTAGGTAAGTTGCTTGAGTCTTGTCTGGATAGTGATTGGGGTGTTTTTTTGCGATGTAGTTTGAATATGCTTGATTGTTTTAGAAAGTGTTATATGTTTTGGTAGGTGAGAGTATTCTTTTCTTTATTGATCAATTGGAGGTGTTTTGGGACTTTTAGAGGTGGTAAAAACTTGGCAAAGGAGTCTATTTCGGCCTTTTAGTTGGGTTTGGTTTTTTCTTTTGGCCTTGCTGTGGCTTTTCGAGAGTGGAAATTTTTATAGTATGGAGAATGTTTACGTCCATGACTTATTTTAAAGATATTTGTCATTTAATTTCCATTCATTATTTTTTTTGGAGGTTTCCCATACATTTTTAGAGGAAAGGGTGAGTTCTCATGATTTGGGCCAAACCGTGAACGCATTTACAGATTTAAAAACCAATTTTGTTTCTTGTTTACCTCTATAATTTTCAAAAAAAACACCCATTAAAATTCTAACATGGCCTCACCTAACCTATAAAAACCACGATATAAATTTGGACCCTCTTAGAATCCATAATCATGGTGGATTTGGGTTTTTATTTATGGAATTGGGCCAACCCATAAGCCCATTTCCATCTTTTAAAAAAAATCTTATTAATTTCTTTTCTATTTTTTAGTTATTACACATCCCAATAAAAGAAAACATAATTATGTGCACCACCATCCTTGTGTATCTCTCTTTGGAGCTCATTTTCATCATGGATTAGGGCGAAACTTCTCTGGATTTCTCAAATCGTCCAGATTAGAAGAGGTAAATTGTTTCCTTCATAACACATTCATTGTTCACTATTTTTCCCCCATTCTAGTTCCAATATTACCTCCTCATTCTTATTCAAGCCTCACATGCATTTTTGGATGTTTTTAAATTCATATAATAGTGTATTTTTGGCGTTTTATTCAATATATCTCAAGTAAGTGGGTATCCTCTCATGTTCCTCCCATTTGCTTAAGGTTTCTTCCACTTTTATTGTAGTTCTAAAAAATCCAGAAGCCAGGTTTCATACCTAGGGTTTTATTTTGTGTCATTTTTATGAAATATTGTGGATTATGGATTGATTTCACTTCCTTGTGGTGTGGTAGTGGTGCGATTGAAGTTTCACACAACGGTTTGGAGTTTTTGGAACAAATGGTAGGTGATTCCATGTGTAAGCATTATAGGATGAGTTATTTTCACTTGATTTATATTTTTAAATTGATTATCTTCCTTTTTTTGGTGAAAAATTATATTTTGTATCGTTTGTTAAGATGTTGGTTTTTAAGTGTCTTTTTGTGCAAAAAATTAATATTTTGAAGTGTATTACATGTTGTGTTCATTGGGGGTGTTTTATGATTCGTGGAATAGTTTTATTAAATGATGTTATGGATTCCAATTCTAATTTTATGTTATATCGGTATGATTTTGGTATTAAAATAGGGTTTTTAGAAGGATTTTATGTGAAAAACCTGGTTACACTCCAGGGAATTGTTTTGTGATGGTTTTAAATGGTTTTATGATTTATGTAAGAGCTACAACTATGTTGCCAAAATGTTTTGGTAGGAGTGTATTTTTGAAAAGGTATATTTTAATTTCAAAGGGATGTTATGTGATTTGTACTATTTGGGAAAGGTTTTTTGTAAAAAAAAATTAAAGGGTTCGTTGAAATGTGAAAGAGAGGTGAAACGTGTAGTGGGCTGTTTTGGTGTGAGTATGATTTCCAAAATGAATTTGAATAAAAAAAGGGGATCATGTGACATGTGTGTGGGATGTTTGTTTTGTGTGAATTTAAAGTGATATTTTCATGTGAAAATTGTATTTAATGGATTATTGAACTTGTTTGATCACAATAGGGAACTCCCAGGTATCTAGGTGGGTGGATGTGTACTTGTATACTAGTGATCACATGGGGTTTGGCCACTATTTCATGTATAAATTTTAATGATGACAAAACTAACTAAAGTATGATGATGATGATTATGATGTTGTTGTTGTTGTTTTGGAACCACTGGGTTATGGGTATGATCTATACTAGTGGCTCATGTGGATAAGAACATATATTTGTATGGTTACGTTAACCGAGTACAAGGTACCTGGGACCTATAGTGAGCTAGTGCGTATGGTTGTTTCCCATTGCTCATGCTCATTAGTTGTTTTATGATTACCGTCGGCATACGGTATGTCTGGCTGGAGTATTTCAGTATATTTGAAATTATATTTTAATGTGTTTATTCCTTTAAAAGTATCCCACTTGAAATAAATTTTTATTTAAAGTTGTATCTTTTAGAAATTGTTACCAGTATTTCTTGTTTACAAAACGTGAAAGCTCTTTGTCTCATAATGATTATCACACAGAATTTTTTATGGTAGAATCCTACTGGGATTTGGATCACACCCTACTTACACCTTGGGTGTAACTAGACTTGGTTATTTTTTTGTAGGTTTGGTTGAAGCTTTTAGTTCCAATGGTACGAGTTTCTAGCGTTCCTTATTGGTGTAGTGTTATGGATATGGCTTGAGGGTTGTGCCTATTATTGTGAGAAGGTTCTTGGGCAATATTTTTTGGTTTTGTTCCTTTGTAATAGTCTTTAAACATTGTCTTAAATTGTTTAATTCAATTATGAAATTTAGTAAAAGATGTTTTAGTTTGAAAAATCCTGATTTGTTTTATGGGATTAACTTGTTGTTTTATGTTTATAAACTCGGGTAAATCATTCCCAAATTTCATTTTATGATACCCAAAACATGTGCCAGCCCATGGGGATCGGGAACTCCCTTCAGGCCTTGCCACGAGCTGGGTCATGTTCCATTTTTATGGAAAACATATTCAGTTTTTCAAATCTTACATCAGTTAGAGGACACTATAATTTAAGGAGATGTTGTAAATATATATTTAACATTGCTTAAAAAATGGAAGTTGTAAATGAATCATCAATTTTTTCCGTTTGGTTATCTGATAGAATAAAGTCATTTTCACTACGGTTATTAACTAATTGATGTAAAATATAGTTTTCACATTAATTGTTTAATAACTGATGTAAATAACGATGGGATAAATTCTTTTTCATGATGGTTATTAAATAACCGATGTGAAATATAGTTTTCCATGTCAGTTATTTAATAACTAACATGTAAAACTGTATATATATGCTTTCCACATCCATTATCAAATAACCGATGTGAAAAATAATTTTCTTTTAAAAAAATCTTTTCAACCATCTTATCCACAACCAACCAAAAAATAAAACAATAAAAAGAAGCAACATAACAACTAGAAATAAATTTAAAATTAAAAAATTCAAAATTAAAATATTTAGTAAAAACAAACAAAATTTCAACCAAACCTGTAAAATGATTTTCCCATTCCACCTGTAAGTGTGCGAGATATTTTTCACTATAAGGTTGAGACTTATAAAAAAGATACAAATTAAAAGAAAATAATTTAACATGTATTGTGAATAAAATAATTGAAATATTAAAGAATAGACTATAATGAAATATAACCTGATTGAACTTAGTAATTATACTAGTTGAAATTATTTCATAAATAAATATTAACAGATAGTATTTTCATTTTTTATGCCTTCTTTTATATGAAAATTGTATTTTAATTAGTTTTTCAATTCAAAATAACATTTTTCTGTAATATATCAAAAATTTACTAATTATAAAAGAAAATTCACCTTTACTTTTACATATTTGATCCTGGTGATCTTTTTCTTTATGGTCTCTCAAAATAAATTACATCCCCTATTATAAAATCATAAAAATGAAATATAATTACTATTCATTATAATATAAAAAATTATTAAGAAATTAAACTTACATTTTCAATGCATCCTTAAATTTTTTGCACTTTTCCACGGATAGAGCATAACCAGTAAAGTATGTTCTCCCTTGGCAACACATAACATCCAATGGACACTGATAAAAAATAAAATTTAATTTTAGTGGTTATTATGTTAAAAAATATATATAACACTTTGTAAGATAAATTGTTCTTACTCTTGAAGACATGGAAACATCCAGCACTAAATAATTACATTCTTTTGAAATCTTTTGGTAACATAAACTGTTCTTTCAACTTCATTCATTGTACTCACTATAGGTGAAATGAACTATAGATCCATAAATCTATAAACAATCATCTTCTTATTATCCATACACATTTTATAAAGATACCTAATACAAAACAAAAATAAGTATAAATTTTTTATAAATTAAATGCATGGAAAGATGAATATTAAGAATTAAAGGGAAAAAATTTACATCGTGTTGATTCCCAACATATCTCTAGTAAAAATCTCTATGATATCATTCTTTCAAAATCACCACAATCATTGTTCACCCAAAAACATCAAATTACATTGTAATCTCATAAACACCCAATTAAAAATTTTAATATCCTGAAAATCTACCAAGATTACTAGATTTTTTATCTAAAGTCATAGGTATTTGTATTTATTGTTAAATATAAAATATTTATTTACCTTTAATGTATTCCTCTAAGAAATATAAAAATATATAAAATTTAAAATGTAAAACAAATTAATAAAAAAATGAAAGAAAAGATAAAATATACACATACCTCTATGACAATGTGTCGCAAAAGCCTAGATGGACAAGCTAAAAAGTGGAAGATACTTTATCCAACTATAGTCACATCATCTATAGGTATTGGTACTCTAGTTGATCTATCTATTATATCTTGAATAGTAACCCTATGATCCTATATCACTACGTACTGATTGATGAACAATATCTCCAATATAAAATATCATCCCATATGCAACAATATTATACTAAGTATCATCAACCTATAACTCATAATAATTGGGAATCTATGGAGGAGGGGTGTTAGAGTAGGATAATCAGTGGGTTTTGCAGGCAGATGTAGAGGAGATAGAGTTGATGGTAGAGACTAAGGAGTGGGAGTTGGTGTCTGAAATTGTCTTTCCGTGTGAACAAACATGGACTGTACCGATGGTCGGATGTTATCATTCATCATCACATTAATATTATGAACTTGAGACTCCAACAATTATATTTTTTTATAAAACCCATCCATTGCAGAATATGAAGATTGTGGAAACATTTTTCTCAATGATACATCCGCTGGGTATCCTCATACTCGACCTGTGTGTTTGGTCTTTCCCAAAGCTGTGGAAAAAATATCTTGCCTACCCTCATCTACAAAGACCCCTTATGTTCTCTTCTATTAAAGATAATCCCTTAATTATTTGAAAAATATTCTAATGATTTATAATATACAAATAATTGAATTAACATAAATAAATAAATAAATAAAACATATTATGATCCTATTAGCTACAACCATTGACTCTTCTATAAGATATTGTCTATTTTTCTCACCTAAGACCTCTTCCATTTTTCATGTTTAGCTAGAAGTGGAGGGGAAACCATTAAATATCTTGAAGTGTCTACTCTTAGTTTTTGAAATTTTCATCCATCATTTTGTTCTTCTAATAATATATACCCTCCTTGAGATAAAGTATGAGGGTATAAATTTCTAGATTGGATATCTTGATGAGATCTCCTCGATTTATGCAAATAATTAATAAAAATAATAAATAAGATCATTTATATAAAAAATATAAATTTTTTTATTACACTTACCAAAAATTATTCTTGTATTCTACTTTCAAAAAATTTATTCCATGTTTCTTCATCTATAAAAGGATATATATCACATGGATTTTGATGTTACCTATGTTTAAAAATGAAATAACATGTGATGGTTGTTTTGAAAAACCTCTAACTCCTTTCATCCAATGATAAAAATTTCATCCTGAATCCTATAGTGTTAGTTATATCGGACTTCATCTGATAGGAAATGGAAAAATTATACTATAAACACTTCAAGATTTGAAAAACAATAACAAACGAGATTACCAAAATGGTATACCACAATTGGTATAGTGTTACTTTGTTAATAATTCTCCAATCATTAATCAAAATATTTACTTTTCATTTACCCTGAACTGATACAAAGCACTAGAATTTTTTTGCATTAGGACCTCTTAGAAGAGCATTATCATCACAGACTAATAGTATCCTCTGGTCCAATCAACAAGAAATGGAAAACTTTGGTAAACATAAGCAACCCTGTTTACCAACCCTCAAAATCATCATTGGCACTGTGGGAGTGTATGCCTCTTGTGAAGATGGATAGGGATCACCAAGAGTATTATGCACACATTCCTCCCTAGAGGTATGTGTATGCTCATCTCCAAAAGTATATAGTTGATCAGTTGATTGATCTTTCATTATCCTAAAAATAAAAGCAACAAAAAATTAGTACACAAATATAAAAATTAACCTATTATAATATTAATGAAAATAAAAAATGAAAAATTATGAAACATAAAAGTAAACTAAATTAAACTTATCACATTATTATTCATATTTTTTATAGTTAACTAAAATTCTAGCAACAATAATGATATATGAAATTTCGTGTAAATGAATCAAAACAAATCTAAAAATTGAACTGGAATATAAAAAATGGTCAAACCTACTAAATTATTTTTCACTTAAAAAGAAATATTTGTTCAATATACTATTATAAAATATTTTTTTTACATTTAACATATTATATTTAAAATAGATATATTTCTACAAAATCAATAAATAAATAAGTTGTGTAAGGGTAAACATGTTAAACTAAAAAAAATAAACTAATATAAACAAACATTCCAACTTACTAGTTTTAATATGTGTTTTAATGAAGAAAATAAAATTACCATATCTAAAATTTTGTGAAATTTTTAAATGTAAATGAGAAATAAACATATGTTAGCTGTAAAATTAGGAATGTACTAAAATATTTTTTTCCCAAATTCCTTTGTCATGATCATTCATTATGGCACAAACCATGTCTATAATGTTCTCATCGTTATTATATATTAATCTTTCTATGGAAGTATAGATCTCATATAAATCAGTATCTATTTCAAGTTTATCATCACCATCATATTTTTTTTCTTTGTAAAACAATAGACCACTGCATATCGGATTGATCAAGAACATAGAAAAAAAATAATGTGTTCCTATTATAAAAGGATCAATAGTGTATTACTATATATTCATAATAATATATTTCAATCAAAATTCATCGTTACTAACACTATTTTTACAAATAAACCAATTGTAGTTAAACACTGAATATTTAAATTTATTGTAATCAGCCTCAAATATTTCTTCAATGGCTCCATAATATGAAAAGGATGATTAAATGTCTTTAAAACTTGAAAAATGAATTTCTTCTATGAAAACCAATACACTACTTTTATGAACTACACTTCTATTGTCCCGATATTTTTTATGAAATGTGTAACCTTAAATTTCATACCCGGACCATGTTATTAAATTTAAACCTAGACTACCCACTAACAACTTTAATTTTTCTAGTGCATATGATCTACCAATAACGGTCTCTTTAAACCATGGGAAAAAGGTTTTTAATTCTCATTAAAAATCCAAATATTTTTTTTCTTTGAAAAACATTATTTCAACATATTAATATGTGATGTTATATGTTTTTGAGAATAATATTTTTTATTAAAGAGGTATAAATGTACCTTCTTTATCTCTTCACATGAAAAAGATTTGACACTCAAGACATGAATCCCCTTTGCCCCATATTTAACTTTTCATGCTGAGATAGAGGCAAACCAATGTGCTCTACCACAAACAAGTAGCTTGTACAAACCTCTGTAACCTCATCAGAAATATACTTTTCAAAAATAGAGGCTTCTGGTCAATATGGATTCCTAACATACCCCTTCAATATCATCATATACCTTACAAAACTATATGTCAAATAAAGATATACAGGTCTGAAAAGATTTATTTCTCTAACCAAACGAACCATTATATGCACCGTTATATCAAAAAAATATGGAGGAAAATACATTTCGAATTGGAAAATTATAGAAATTGCTTCATTTTCCAAAATTTTCAAAGAATTTAGATAAATAAAATTATTAAAAATTGAATTAAAAAAATAACAAAACTTCATGATAGTATTTCTAACATAGATGGGAAATATTCCATGCAATGAAATCTGAATAAGTTGTTGAATCATGTCAGGACAACCATGAGAATTCATACCTGTCAACATCAAATCCTTTAAAGTCGCAAAATTTTTTACATTTGAAGAATAACCCAGCAGCACATTGATATAATTAAGACATTGAAAAAATCTAATTTTCTCCCTCTTGTATAATGTATGAAAATCTGAGAGAATAAAGTTTTACCTTCCATTAGGAGTGGGAGCTATCTCTAAACGTATTCCCATTGAAATTGTGTCCAATATTGCATTCGACCCATATTTATTCTTTCATTTAATATCTAACAATGTTCCAATAAATATTTCACAGATATTATTCTACACATGAATTAAATCAATGTTATATTTCACCTCATGTTGTCTCCAAAATGGTAGCTCAAAAAATATTGACTTTTTCTTCCAAATATTTCTATCATTACCAAATTTATGTTTCATTCCAAATGTCACATTATAGTTTTGCACCCTCTCAAAATATTGATCAGTGGATAATGTTTTTAGAGAAATTTAAAATTATTGTGAGCTATTGAATTCCTTCTTAAATCTTCTATAAGTGTGATCCATAGAAAAAACATTTGATTTCCCATGTATATTGTTTTTCTCCCACGATACAGTTGATAATATGAAGTCTATTGTTTGAAAATTGGACACGCTTTATGCCCCTTCACACTATATCCAGAAAATTTTCCATACAATGATAATTAATTTATAGTAAACATATTAATTTCATGTAGTTGAAAATATTATATTTTATAATAATCATACACCCTAATACCATCATCCCATATGTGTTTCAAATAATCAATTAAAGATGACAATAAAACATCAATATCATTCCCATGTTGTTTTTGTCCAAGGATCATTAAATTCAACATGACATATTTGTACATCATAAAAAATTCAATATAAAAGTTATAAATTAAAAATAAAATAGGCCATGAACTATGTGTGCTACCAAATCTTCAATATGGATTCATTCCATCCATGAAAAGTCCAAGTCTATGATTTATAACTTCATTTCTAAAAATTTGAAATTGCTGGTCAATTTTCTTTTATTATGGTCAATCAGCTGGATTCCATAATTTTCCATCATATATCTACTCATATTCATCCCATCTTAACCTTATTGAAACAAGTGAATTTGAAAATAAACATTTCAAATGAGGAATTGTAGAAAGATACCAAAATTTCTTAGTAGGTGACTCTGTAACTACGAAATCACCATGTATTTTTTCTTTCAACTTACAGTGCGACATCCCACATTTATGAAACATTGAAAAAAATTCACATATGTTCCTATTTATAACATGTTCATTCACGCATGCATTCCTTTTTTTGTACCCTAGTCCCGTTGTTCATAGTATTTTCCTCTATTTATAATGTGAGTCAGGAAGATCATTGCCTTTAGGAAGAATATATTTTAAAAATTGTATCAAATCAGTAAAAATCATGTCACTCCAACCATGTTTTCCCTTTATGTTAATAAATCATGACACTGATGATAAATAAATACATTCTATAAAACCTAGATACAATGGTTTTTTATCATCACCATATAGATGCTAAAAAATCAATTCTTTCTCAATTACCTCTTCTTCAATATCTCAAATCTTTTCTTCAATTTCATTTAAGTTATCATCTTGAAAAGCATCATTATAATTAGTTTTGAAATTTTACCCAGTTTCACCATGCCAAATCGAAGGTCTATAACTATGATTAAAACCATGAAAAATTAAATGATCATTGATATATCTAATTTTTAACATATTCATATTTAAACATTTCAAGCATGGATAGAAAATAAATTCATTTTATTGAAAATTTCATTTCGAAAACTCCAAAATAATCTTCAACACCTTCCTCATATTTATCACCTGTTTAAAGTTCCATAATCCAACTTTGACTCATTATTATATAAAAATATATAAAAAATAGATTTGAAATGAATATAGTGATGATAAAGTGAGAATAAATTAATTAATCCAAACCAGGTTTATATTTATATCAAATATGTCATCATTTTAATGTAACAAATATTTCTACTTTATATATATGTGTGTGTGTGTGTGTGTATTTGAAAAGTATAATTATAAATTTTAGAAAATAATTGAATATAAGTTTAAATATAATTGATAAATAGGATGTAAAACACTGATAAAAACATAGAAAAATATCAGAGTGACTCTAAATAATTATATAACATATAATAAGAATTTTAGGAGAATTATGAATACTTCATGGGTTGTTATTTAATAAATAGAGTAAATTCATAAATAATAGAAATTATAAAAAATGAATGTAGATAAAAAATGTTCTACTAAATACATGACATACGATTAGTCACTGACATTTTCCCCCAACTGGTTCTATGTTATCTATTAGTCCACAAGTAAGATGATTAATGAGACACATCTATTATTATATAATACATCATAAAGAGTTAAATTTATATGATACTATTTTGAGGAAAATCATTTAGTTTATCTATAACATATAAACTAAAATAAATAAAAGACTATATCTTCAACCATGCTAGGCATGGTTATATGAGTAACCAATAAAAGGAATTTCTAATATTTCCTAACAATACACATTCAAATTAAAAATTAATATAACTAGCTAAGGGATTGAAAAAAATACATTACAATAAAACAAAAACAAGGTTTCATATATGCACATGTGGTTTAATACTATATCAAATTTCAATAAACATCTTTCAAACAATTCAGTGAAAACACTCTTACATATAGTAGAAACACCAGAACATTAAAATATTATTATAGATTTTATAATCTAACATATGACATTAAAATATAATAAAATTCACACCTTTTAACTTAAATAAATAGATAAATAAGGTATATGAAGATGGTAATATTATATTTATGATGATTAGATCTATATAAGAATGTGTAATTATGAGTACAATGAAACCATAGTAGTAATGTGAGATATGAGTAAGCATAATTGAAGAAAAAGAGATAGCGTGCTTGTAACTTTGAACTACTGAAATCGAGTGAGAATTGATGTTTGAGACCTACTTGAAAGTTAAGAGATGAAAATATCAATTGAATATAATGACTCAACTAAACATGAGGATATATAATGAAGCAAAAGAATTATTTCAAGCCACTGGATAGAAAAAATGTGGTTAGATTTTCCACATGCGAGAGGGATGAGTTTTCTTTCGCATGATCGAATAACACAAAAATCAATCAAATCATAAAATCATAAAATTTTAAATCGTTTATCACGTCGGTTATTTTATAACCAATGATATAATGTATTTTTCCAGATTTTTTACATTGTTTATTGTATAAACAAAATGAAAAAGTGGATTTAGAACATCGGTTAAAATATAATAGACATAAAAAAGAAAATCTCATTGCTTTATCACATCAGTTATACAATAATCGACGTATAATATCTTATTTTCACATAGGTTATTATATAAACAGTGTAACAAATTAAGGTAATTGCCTTTTCACGTCTATTATTACAGAACCAACATGAAAAAACTATACAGATGTATTTTTCACGACAATTATAAATAACCAATGTGATGAAGCCGAAGTGAAAAATACATTTTTTACTAGTTCATATTCCATTAAAGTTACAATATATATGTAACTTTTTCATTTTTTGATAAATTAGAATAACTGAACATACAGATTTTCTTTATTTCATAGATGCCTGAATCATCTCATTCCTTTCTTATTTTTTCAATAGTTGAGATTTAGAGAATTCAAAAATCACTATATTTGCACTCAAACAAGCTGATATGTCAATAACACGCCCCTTAGGGGGGATTTATGACTATTGATTAAAGTGGTAAACCTATTTTTTCCACTGATTTCCAAATTATGGATATTAAGTGTTATTATAAAGTTCCCAACATATTATGGACACCCTTTGTTACCACTATAGTCTCTCTTGTACATGTTTTCATAAGTAGATTGAGTTTTATGTAAATTATGAGGAATAAGGATCAAATTTATTTATTCCAGCTATGAACCCCACACTCGGTAAATGTTGTTTGATGATATATTTGTTTTCAGGAGTCTCTTTAACTAAAATTGGGTGAGATACTTATGATGTTTTTAATGAAATTATCCCTTACTATATTGATTAGTCCACCATAACTATTTTTATAGAAACTTTTTTTCCTTCTAAAATTGATAAGATAGGATACTTTAAGGATAAGAATCAACTTATGGATTTTTAAAATCAAAATTTTGTTTAACCTATAAAAGTTTTACATCTTAAAAGTGACTCTTCTATTGTGAATGATGAATTTGAACCTATTTTTTGGATTTTTATTTTATTTGAATCAATTAAGGAATTCAATTTTTACATCATGTGTCTTGAGATAGATGTGTTTAAGTGGTTGGATATTAAAAAGAACATTTGGTCCTTTTCTAGAAAAATTAATCTAGTTGTTATAGATTTTATACTGGAATCAATGTGGTCTAAGCCCACAAGAGTAGTGGATAAATTTTATGATGATATAACTAATTTAATAATTTTATGTAAGATGATTTTTTCATTAGAGTGTTTAATATGATAATTAGTCCACTAAAATATATTTTTAAAACAATTTAATTCTTATTTCAATGGTGTATTTTTGGAATTTTTGAAATAAAGTTTGGATTTAGAGGAATTTTAGGATATTTTATTATTTTTATCTTAAAATGTTACAAATAAAATAATAATTAGAAACCACGTCTTTCAAGTGACCATGAAAAGAATTTTTATGAATGTCTAATAGAAGACTTTAAATGTAGGTTTTTAGGGGGTTAACCCATGGTTTATATATTTTCATTTTTCCTTTTTATTTTCTTGTAAAATATAATAAAATTTATCTTAGTTTGGTATTTTATTTATGAAAAATATTGATTTCTTATGAATTATTGTAACCAAAAATGGACCTTCATAGCTATTACCACTTATTGTGAGGCTACCATCGTTACAATGTAAATTAATTTCAGGATTTTTTTCCTTGAACTATCTATATTTATCTACAGGATAAATTTTATAGTATACTTATATTTCTAATTTCTCATATTGCATATCATTAGAGGCATCCAACAAATTAATCGTGACAAGATAAGAGTGAGTTCATTACTGGACATCTGGGACATGGTACCCCCCACCTGGGGTGTATTTTATTTATCATTTTGACATTGTATCCTACTTTTAATATATTTTAAAATTATTAATGAAAAATTATGAAACTTATTAAAAATAAACATGAGATTTTAATTGATTATATGTGAACTTATTTTGTTCCTTTCTGATTTTGGTTGTTTGTTGGGAAGTTTATTCATATAAATTGAGCATTTTTATGGCTATTTGAGTGATGTGAATATTTCTTCGACTGACTTTTATTGAAAATTTGTGAGGAACTTATACACACTTTTAAATATTTTTTTACCTATTATTATTAAAAAAATTATTTTTCCCTTCTGGACATACTCCTCTATAACATAAAACCAAAAAAAATTGAAAATAACGTGCGAATTGCATTCCTTCCTTGAAATGAAACATTAGGGATGTTTTTTGGTTTTGAGTATAGTGTATGAGTGAATTCATTAATTTATTTCAAAACATTTGATTTCTATTGGTAATTTAATGACCCCCTAAATATCCCTTAAATTATATCTAAATATTTTGTCAATAAAATATGTATTTTCATGGTTAAAAAACATTTTTTTCCTGAAAGAAATGAGTTTATTATCTTAGTTTGGGGGTGATTTTCATGTGTCCTTTTCTCATTGAATTATAATTGAGTCCCTTTACACATATCTTGTATGTAAATAGAAATTAAATTGCCTTTATGACTCTTATATCCATGCCATATTTCATGAAGTCCTCTTGTGTAAAGACCCGTAAAATTCAAGGAAATTTTTTTCTTAATTTTCTTGGGAATTTTACAAGAACACAGTTTCTGACGGCACCTGATTTCGAGTCCTAGTGTGCCCGAAATCATTTTCCGATGTTTAGCTTGGGTACGTTCAGTGAACGAACGAGCGGGTTTTTCTATCTTTTGAACCGGTGCTCGGAATCGAATTCTGAGGGCACCGATGGAATCGCAGTGCTGGTAATTACTTAAAAACACCTTTTTCGGAGTTGTGTTTGCTCGGGTGTGGTTTTTTATTTTTTGGGATTAAGTTAAGAAATAAAATAAAAGTGGTGAGACACTTTATTTTATTTCAGTTAAAGCGGCTTAACCTAAGTTAAGCGGATAAGGTGGGATCAACAATATCCTACCCACTTGGTCAGATATTTGTGAGGTGGAGCCCACACGAGCCCCACCGTTTTTTCCTTCTAAGTAACGCACCCGCACCCCCCCCCCCTTTTAAATAAAGTCAACCCGTGCGTTTAATTAAATATTAAACGCCCCTATTAATTGGGCGGTTTAAGCATTGCAATTAATTCAATTAATTGATGGATTCTTCTTATGAATTCCAAAACGTTGTCATGGGAAATAAAATAAGACCAACACTTTTTTATTGAGGGGTTTCATGTTGTGAGGATTTAGAGAAAGATCTAAGGCTTGAAGATCTTCATCCTCCCTTGTTGAAGAACGCGAAGAACACAAAGAACTTGAAGAATGCATCGTCACCGACGAAGAACGCTGGGCTCTGACGAACGGCGACGAAGAACACCGAACCCTCGGAGATCAACGACGCAACGCCGTGTACCGTGACGCCGATGATCCTCCTTCTGCGATGCTTCTTCCACGACGTTCCTTCCCCCGCGAAAATCTTCTATCAAAAACCAATTGAGGTAGGGGGTTGCGGTTCATTTAAATATTTGTGAATTATATCCTCAGCATGGGTTTAAATGGTGCAATTAAATCTTGGGATTTTTATATCCTCAGATGTGTCTAAAAACTATCGGATGTTTTTTTTAAACCAGTAACGCGGTGCGTGCGGACCAACGAACAAGTCTGAACCCACCGTCTCTTCGTTCTTGGTGAGCGGATTGGAGGGTGATGACAAAGAATTCCGCACGGGCATTGTGAGGTCCTCACAGTGAAGGACGGGTCCCGGGAGGGCCGTTGGCAAAGACGGCAGGCAAATCCGACCACCAGAGCTCGTCCGGTGGTCCGCGGAGTTTTCCGCCAGCGCGGCGGCGCCCGGTGCGCCGCCGGGAAGGTGCTGCCGCGGGGGAGATCGGCTGGTCCCGCGGCCGCGCGGGACCAGAGGGACGCGGCATCGCGTCATGTCCGTTGACAGGAAGCGGCCCCCGCACGGGGGCCGCGGCTTCGTCCAAGGGGGTTGCGCCCCTTTTTGTGCGGCTGCTCGGCCAGCACCGAGCCGACCCGCTCGGCCAGTGCCGAGCCGCCATGGGCCCGGTTGCGCCCCACCGGGTCGGACCCGAGTCGGGTCGACCTAGTTCGGGCCGACCCAGGGGGGCTTGGGCTGGGCCGGTCCGGGCCCAGACCCCCCGTTTTCGAACCTCTTCGGTATTTTGTCCATATCATGGGCTACGGACCTCCGATCGATGCACAGTCAGCGGCGATGCGATACTTGGATCGAGACGGTCGTTTCAGTATATCGCACTCATGGTTTTTGAGTACTTTGGGTTCGGCCGGGGTGGTTCGCTCACGAAACCAACCGGGACCTCGGAGCAGAAACACTTATAACTTGAGTTCTGGACGTCCGATTGACGTGCCATCGACTTTGATGGATTCCTATAAGTGAAACAGATCTTTTGGATTACTCTTCCCGAGGTTTGGATGCAGGTGTATTACGGTCGGGTTGGTTTTGACTTAAAAATCAAACAGGCCCCTGGGACGAAAAACCCAATAACTCTCAGACCGGGCGTCCGAATGACGCACCATCTGTGACGTTGAGTTCCTGTTGACGATACGAAACATTTGGATACATGAACTTCGGACTATGTGTCATTTGATGTATCATCCCCTCGGCTCGTGGAGCAGACCCTACCGAACGAGCTTGATGTGTGCGAAAATCCTAGAGCTGGCTGCGACTACGACGATGACGACTGTACAGAGATCCTCAGTGGATTCGACGGCGAAGACTACAGGACTCATCGATCCTAGGTGGATCAGTTCTACCAATCCTGTGTGGGTCCGATCCTGTGTGGGTCAGTGCTTAGCGGTCCTGTGTGGGCCAGCGCCTACAGATCCTGTGTGGGTCCGATCCTCTGTGGGTCTTTGCGGGGGTTAGTTACCTATCCATCGAGTGTGGGTCAGATCCTTTGTGGGTCATTGTGGGGGTTAGTTACCTATCGATCCTATGTGGGTCAGATCCTTTGATGGTCATTGCGGGGGTTAGTACCTATCGATCCTTTGTGGGTCCGATGGCTTAGATGAATCAGTAGATATATCTGATCATCTCTATTGTCATACGAAGAATTATACCTGTGTGAGTTGAATCTTGACTTGATATCCTGTGTGGATTACATTATGCTTTCCTCTGTGGATTGGGCTATTATTACCTATGTGGAACAGGTTGCGTTTTCCTGTGTGGACTGGGTTGTACTCGGTCTCGGAGTTGGAGCGAACTGGAATTGATGACTTAGGTATATGTATGGGCATATACCTAAGTAGTGTTGGATGTTACTTCGTGATTGTATCTTTACTTTGTATTTATCTTTTGTGGATTCTGGGAGACCTTCGAGGGTCTCGGGGTCCCTACTAAGTAGCTTATACTCACCCCTGCACGAGTTATGCCCACACTACATTGTGTTGGTTGCAGACGACGAACGATGCTGATCGTGGTAGAGACACGAGGAGAAGGTCGGTACTCGGAGGTGGACCACTGGGCGGGACGTACTCGGAGTGGACGGATGGACCCGAGGAGTTTTGGAGGTTATCTATACTCACCCTTCAGGTGGGAATTCCAGTGGATGGCTCGACGCTGCGGCTTTACTTTTCAGTTTCTATTCTCCCTTTCCAGTTGTACTTTACTTTCAGTTTGGGTTTGTATTCTGGACCACTTACTTTTCTGCACTTACTGTTGTACCCAGTTTTTACTTAGTGTTTACTTCTACTGCTTGCTTGCTCTGTGGTGTTTTTTTACTTTACAAATGAAATTCCTTCCCTTTTTACCAGGAATTATGCCTTGGTGCTAGTCGCCAGCCCCTGGCCTATGGAATGCAAGCTTGGGGTAGTCACGAAACGGGCCCCGAGGACGGGTCGTGACAAATTGGTATCAGAAAAGGTTCGGTTCTACCGCAGAACTTTGAACTCTGATCTTTTTCTATGTGAAGCAATAGTTTTAAGCATATTGGGTGTGGTTATCAGTCCAGGGAGTCCAGTGTTGGTGTGGCAGATGACGTATCCGTACACCAGGACCCTGACTCTGATTTCCGACTTAATGCACGAGAACATTGATTGCATGTGTGTTTCAAGTTTTCTTTGTGATTACATTGTGTCAGCTCACCAGGTATATTGTTCTTACTGTGGTGCACTTGTCTCTTTTTTCAGGATGGCCCCATGACGGCATCCAGCTAGGGTTCCGAGAGTTGTGCATGACGACAGCCCACCGAGCGACGAGGCCTCGGTACAGGGCCCTTTGATAGCTGAGGCACCGGCCGTACCTTTACCCGCCGAGCCACCGATGCTTCCAGCCCCATCCGCTGACGATGCATGTCCCCTTAGTGCACTTCACGAGTTTCAGTGCTAGCGACCACCCAGGTTCTGCGGGTAGATGGACCCCCAGGCAGTCGAGGATTGGATGGACGAAGTTGTGTGGGTTTTTAGGTTAGTGAGGACACCAGCAGACCTCATGGGGATCCTCGCAGCGAGCCTACTGCACGCAGAAATAGGAAGATGGTGGAGCTTGATGCTCCAGGTGCACGATGAGGCATCTCTCTTCTGGACAGACTTTGAGAGCCTCTTCCGCTCAGAGTTTGTCCCAACCACCCTCCGTACGGTGCACATCTAGGATCTTCTACAACTGCGGCAGGGCAGCTTGACGGTTGCCCAGTACTCGGCGACATTTACCGATCTCTCACGCTACTCGACAGACATGGTACGGGACCCATTCTTCTGGGCCCAGACCTTTGAGAAAGGATTGAGGCAAGAGATTAGGGAATCGTTGATCTCCCTCAGCATTCCGACTCAGGCAGGAGTACTGGAGAGAACCCTTCTGATCGAGAGCTTCCTTGCTGAGCCTTCATCATCAGCGAGACCTACCGTAGGGTGGCACGTAGTAGAGTCTTCTGCAGTAGGCAGTAGACGGATGACTCATGGGTCCAGGAAGACCAGACCCTCAGGCAGATGACCTCATGACACTGGCTCATCAGTGCGGGGCACACAGCGGGGAGCCAGTCTTTCGAGAGGTAGACAGTGCTACGCATGCGGCGGGCAGGGCCACATGGCTCATGACTGCCCGACCCGATGTGCCGAGGATCAGCAGACGGTTGAGGGGCCAGCGAGGTAGAGTAAGAGGGTCGACCGTGGTGGTCCGCAGGGAGCAGGAAGACGAGGAAGAGGAGTTGGATGAGCAGCAGGTGGTGGGCGACGCTTTGAGGCTCTACCACCACCTCCACCAGGAGGTCCAGCCCGACCACCAGGAGCTAGAGGGCAAAGATAGGCACAGCTCTAGGAAGCAGAGACCTATGACCACGGTGCACCCGAGATGATTCGAGGGACTATTTGTGTCTATTCCAACCTTTCTACAGTTCTTATAGACACAGGAGTGACTCATTCTTTCTTAGCCGCTACCCTTGTTCGGATCTCGGAGATTCCGACAGAGCCGTTGGCTTGATCCTTACGGCTAGAGACTCCTATAGGAGTAGACTCGATGATTACGCACTGGTGCCGGTAGTGTGAGCTTACTCTAGAAGGCAAGAGCTTCGGCTGGGATCTTCTTATAGCGGCTTCGAGGCCTTAAGACGTCATCTTGGGCATGGATTGGTTATCTGCAGTCCATTCTCAGATCGACTCTATTAGGCGCAAGGTGCGATGTGTATGCACCGATGGGAGCAGGTTCACCTTCACCGGAGAGAAGGGATCCTTCACAGCACAGGATGGACTCCCATAGAGGAGAGGACAACCCATCACTCATCAGTTGGATAGCCTCATCCTAGGAGCAGTTGACGTGCAAAGTCCTGGTTTTCCTGCAGTGGTGGATTAGTATGCAGACGTTTTCCCCGATGACGTTCCAGGACTACCTCCTCGTAGAGAGGTAGACTTTTATATTGATATGTACCCCAGGATATCCCCGATATCCACCCCATCATATCGGATGGCTCCCGCCAAGCTTTGAGAGCTACGGGTACAGTTGGAGGACTTGTAGGGCAAGGGATTCATCTGACCCTGTGTTTCACCCTGGGCTTCCCCGATATTGTTTTCCAAGAAGGTGGACGGGAGCTTGCAACTTTGTGTCGACTATCGTCGCCTGAACCAGGTGACAGTGAGGAACAAGTATCCTCTACCGAGGATTGATGACCTCTTCGACCAGCACAAGGGATCACGATGGTTGTCAAATATGGACCTCAGGTCAGGATATCATCAGCTCAGAGTTTGGGATGAGGACGTGCAGAAGACGGCCTTCAGATGTCGGTATGGCCACTCTGAGTTCTTGGTTATGCCCTTCGGCGTAACCAATGCTCCCGCAGTGTTCATGGGCCTAATGAACAGGATCTTTCAGCCATACCTCAATCGATTTTGCGTGGTCTTCATCGAAGAAATTTTGATTTACTTGACAACTGAGGAGGAGTACGCCTACCACTTGCGGGTTGTACTTGACATACTCCGAGAGAACCAGCTTTATGGAAAGCTCTTGAAGTGTCATTTCTGGATACGTGAGGTCCACTTCTTGGGGAACATCATCTCTGAGGCGGGAGTTGCGGTGGATCTTGCGAAGATCGAGGCAGTGCTAGCTCGGGAGGCACCCAGGAGCGTGACGGAGGTGTGGAGTTTCTTGGGACTAGCTGGATACTATCGTAGATTTGTGCCAGACTTCTCCAGAGTTGCGGCACCACTCTCAGCTTTGATGAAGAAGGGGAAACCCTTTGTGTGGTCATACAGATGTCAGCAGAGATTCCAGGAGCTGAGACAGAGATTGACTAGTGCACCGATCTTAAGGCTTCCGAAGGAGGGAGTTGGGTACGTGGTTTACTGCAATGCATCAGGGATCGGACTCTGGTGTGTCCTGATGCAGAAGCAGGCCTTGATCGCCTATGGATCACGTCATTTGAGGCCTCATGAGTAGAACTACTCTACCCATGACCTGGAGTTAGCAGTAGTGGTCTTCGCTCTGAAGATGCGGAGGCACTATCTGATGGGAGAGCGCTTTACAGTCTTTTCTGACCATCAGAGTCTCAGGAACATCTTCTCTTAGAAGGAACTTAACCTGAGATAGTGACGATGGCTCGAGTTCCTCCAGGACTATGACTTTGAGATAGTATATACTTCTGGGAAGGGGAACATAGTAGCTGATGCTCTCAGTAGGAGGACGGGCATTCAACAACATGAGGAGGCGACAGGGCAGCTAGCCACTTTGCAGATATCCTTTGTGGATAGATATGGAACAGCCTTCCTTCAGTCTCTCACAGTCACTCCTCCACAACTCCAGCGGGTCAGAGAGGCACAGCATGGGGACACTGACTGTGAGACGTGGCGTGCGCAGATATCCTTAGGATAGGCACTGGATGGTTTCTCCTTTGGAGCAGAGCATGACGTCCTTTTCAGAGGATGTACCATGGTACCAGTTTCTTTACGAGAGGAGGTGCTGAGAGAGTTTCACACTTCCCCTTTGGCGGTATATCCTGGAGTGGCGAATATGTACCAGGATCTCAAACGATAGCACTGGTGGCCGGGAATGAAGAAGGTTGTGGCAGAGTTCGTTTCTCGATGCCTCACTCGCCAGCAGGTGAAGGCAGAGCACCAGGTACCAGCAGGCTTAGTATAGCCCTTAGAGGTCTCGGAGAGGAAGTGGGACAGGATATCTATGGACTTCGTGACTGGAATTACACACACTTCCAGAGGTCAAGACTCCATTTGGGTGATTGTTGACCGACTCACCATGTCGGCTCACTTCTTACCCATCAGAGAGCAGGGCTCAGTGGAGAGCTTG
Organism: Viscum album; assembly: GCA_963277665.1. Lineage (NCBI taxonomy): Eukaryota > Viridiplantae > Streptophyta > Magnoliopsida > Santalales > Viscaceae > Viscum > Viscum album. Next base: position 672,378,970 of record OY728126.1, read on the forward strand.
GGACGTATCTATGTTCAGGAGATTGCATGACTTCACGGTGTGCCATCATCTATCGTCTCCGATCGAGATTCTTGCTTTACTTCCCGACTTTGGGAGGGGTTACAGGGGGCGTTCGGGACGCAGCTACGTCTGAGAACCGCCTTTCAACCTCAGACGGATGGTCAGATGGAGAGGACCATTCTGACTCTCGAGGAAATGCTCCGCGCATGTGTCCTCGACTTTAGTCGCAGCTGGGAGGACCACCTACCCTTGGTGGAGTTCGTGTACAAAAATAGATACCACTCCACCATCGGGATGGCACTATACGAGGCGTTGTACGGCCGACCTTGCAGATCTCCATTGTGCTAGATAGACCCTGGGGAGTCAGCACTTGTGGGACCAGAGATGGTCCAGGCCACGACAGAGAAGGTCCAGATCATCCAGGATTGGATGAGGACAGCTCAGAGCCGGCAGAAGTCTTATGCTGACAGAAGGCGGAGGCCACTGGAGTTCGAGGATGGTGACCATGTCTTCTTGCAGGTCTCGCCTCGACGTAGATTATGGAGATTTGGCCGAGGTGGCTAGTTGTCTCCAGGCTTCATCGAACCATTCCAGGTCCTCAGCAGGATTGGCGAGGTGTCTTATCGCCTTGCTCTACCACCTTAGTTGCACCGAGTGCACGACGTCTTCCACGTATCTCAGCTGAGGAGATACGTGCACGACCCGACGCATATCATTGACCATGGGGAGATGGACGTTGATGATGGGGAGACTTTTACGCAGGTCCCGGTGGAGATTGAGGATCGACAGGAGATGGTCCTACGTGGATGGTCGATTCCTCTAGTACGCATCAGATGGCATCATGGGAACCTCCAGGAGAGCACTTGGGAGAGGGAGGCTCAGATGCATGCTCAGTACCCACATTTGTTTCCCTAGTTTTTGATGTATCTTTACGGGGACGTAAAGCCCTAAGGTGGGAGTGATGTAAAGACCTGTAAAATTCAAGGAAATTTTTTTATTAATTTTTTTTTGGAATTTTACAAGAACGCAGTTTCTGACAGCACCTGATTCCGAGGCCCGGTGTACCCGGAATCATTTTCAGAAGTTTAGCTCAGGTACGTTTAGTGAACGAACGAGTGGGTTTTTCTAACTTTTGAACCGGTGCTCGGAATCAAATTAGGAGGGCACCGATGGAATCGCAGTGCCGATAATTTCTTAAAAACACATTTTTCGGAGTTGTGTTTGCTTGGGTGTGGTTTTTATTTTTTGGGGTTAAGTTAAGAAATAAAATAAAAGTGGTGCGACACTTTATTTTATTTCACTTAAAGCAGCTTAACCTAAGTTAAGCGGATAAGGTGGGATCCACCATATCCTACCCACTTGGTAGGATATTTGTGAGGTGGGGCCCGCACAAGCCCCACCATTTCTTTCCTTCTAAGTAACGCACCCGCACCCCCCCCCCTTTAAATAAAGTCAACTTGTGCGTTTAATTAAATATTAAACACCCCTATTAATTGGGAAGTTTAAGCATTGCAATTAATTCAATTTATTGTTGGATTCTTCTTATGAATTCCCAAATGTTGGAATGGGAAATAAAATAAGACCAACACTTTTTTATTTTGGGGTTTCTTGTTGTGAGGATTTGGAGAAAGCTCTAAGGCTTGAAGATCTTCATCCTCCTTCATTGAAGAACGCGAAGAACGTGAAGAACGCATCGTCGCCGACGAAGAACGTCGGCCTCCGACGAAGGGCGACGAAGAACGCCGAACCCTCAGAGATCGACGACACGACGCCGTGTACCGCGACACCGACAATCGTCCTTCCGCAATGATTATTCCATGACTTTCCTTCCCCCGCGACAATCTTTGATCAATAACCTATTGAGGTAGGGGTTACGGTTCATTTAAATCTTTGTGAATTATATCCTCAGCATGGGTTTAAATGTTGCAATTAAATATTGTGATTTTTATATCCTCAGATGTGTTTAAAAACTGTAAGATGTTTTTTTTAACCGCTAACGCGGTGGGTGCGGACCAACGAACAAGTCTGAACCCACCGTCTCTTCGTTCTGGGTGATCGGATTGGAGGGCAATGAAAAAGCAGGCCGCACGGGTGTTGTGAGGTCTTCACAGTGAAGGACGGGTTCCAAGAGGGCCGTTGGCGAAGACGACAGGCAAATCCGACCACTGGAGCTCATCTGGTGGTCCGCGGAGTTTTCCGCCGGCACGTTGCCCGGTGCGGCGGCGTCGACGGCCGGAGGCGGCGGTGCCCGGCGCGCCACCCGGAAGGGGCCGCTGCGGCGGCGGGCGGCTGGTCCCGTGGCCACGCGGGACCAGAGGGACGCAGCATCACGCCGCATCCGTTGACAGGGAGCGGCCCCCGCGTGGGGGCCACAGCTTCATCCAAGGGGGTTGTGCCCCTTTTTGCGCAGCTGCTCGGCCAGCACCGAGCCGACTTGCTTAGCCGGTGCCGAACTGCCCCGGGCCGGGTCAGGCCGCGCCGGCCAGTCTGGGCCAGGCCACGCCCGGTCGGGTCGACCCGGTTCGTGCCGACCCAGGGGGGGTTGGGCCGGGCCGGTCCGGGCCCAGACCCCCCGTTTTCGGACCTCTTCGGTCTTTTGCCCATATCTTGGGCTACGGACCTTTTATCGATGCACCGTCAATGGCGATGCGATCCTTGGATTGAGACGGTCGTTTCGGTATATCGTACTCAAGGTTTCGGAGTACTTTGGGTTCAGATGGGTTGGTTCGCTCACGAAACCAACCGGGCCCTCAGAACGGAAATGCTTATAACTTGAGTTCTGGATGTCTGATTGACGTATTGTCAACTTTGATGGATTCCTATAAGTGAGACGGATCTTTTGGCTTACTCCTCCCGAGGTTTGGATGCAAGTGGAGTACGGTCGGGTTGGTTTTGACTTAAAACCCAACTGGGGCCCTGGGACGAAAAAGCCAATAACTCTCAGACCGGGCGTCCGATTGATGCGCCGTCTGTGACGTTGAGTTCCTATTGACGATACGGAACTTTTGGATACATCAAATCCAGACTATGTGTCAGTTGATGTATCAGCCCCACGGCTCGTGGAGCGGACCCTCCCGAACGAGTTTGTTGTGTGCTGGAACCTTGAAGCTGGCTGCGACTACGACGACGACGACTGTACAGAGATCCCCAGTGGATTCGACGACGGTGACTACAGCATGCAGCAATCCTAAGTGGATCAGTGCTACCGATCTTGTGTGGGTCTGATCCTGTGTGGGTCATCGCTCAGTGGTCTTGTGTGGGCCAGCGCCGACAGATTTTGTGTGGGTCTGATCCTGTGTGGGTCTTTGCGGGGGTTAGTTGCCTATCGATCCTGTGTAGGTCAGATCCTTTGTGGTTCATTGCGGGGGTTAGTTACCTATCAATCTTGTGTGGGTCAGATCCTTTAAGGGTCATTGAGGGGGTTAGTACCTATCGATCCTTTGTGGGTCCGACGGCTTAGATGAATCAGTAGATATATCTGATCATCTCTATTGTCATACGAAGAAGTATACCTGTGTGAGCTGAATCTTGACTTGATATCCTGTGTGGATTATGTTATGCTTTCCTGTGTGGATTGGGTTGTGATTACCTATTTGGAATGGGTTACGTTTTCCTTTGTGGACTGGATTGTACTCAGGCTCGGAGTTGGAGCGAACTAGAATTGATGACTTAGGTATATGTATGGGCATATACCTAAATAGTGTCGGATGTTATTTCGTGATTGTATCTTTTCTTTATATTTATCCTTTGTGGATTCTGGGAGACCTTCGGGGGTCTCGGGGTCCCTACTGTGTAGCTTATACTCACCCCTTCATGGGCTATGCCCGCACTACGTTGTGTTGGTTGCAGACGACAGACAGCGCTGATCGTGGTAGAGACACGAGAAGCAGGTCAGTACCCGGAGGTGGACCACTGGGCGGGACGTACTCGGAGTGGACGCCTAGACCCGAGGAGTTGTGGAGGCTATATGTACTCACCCTTCAGGTGGGACTCCCAGTGGATGGCTTGACGCTGTGAATTTACTTTTCAGTTGTTGTTTTCCCTATCCAGTTGTACTTTACTTTCAGTTTGGGTTTGTATTCTGGCCCACTTACTTTTCTGCACTTACTGTTGTACCCAGTTTTTACATAGTGTTTACTTCTACTGCTTGTTTGATCTGCGGTGTTTGTTTACTTTACAAAGGCAATGCCTTCCCTTTTTACTGGGAATTATGCCTTGGTTCTAGTCGCCATCCCCTGGCCTATGGAAGGTGGGCTTGGGGTAGTCACGGCACGGGCCCCGAGGACGGGTCGTGACATCTTGAATCTTCCACTCTATTTCAAGAATGAAAACTAGTTTCCATGAAAATTCTTATAAAAAGATGCATTATGTTGACATGTAAACCATGTCTAATTCAAATATTGAATTCAAAAATCACATATACATAAAAAATACAAAAACATAATAACCTATAGAAAATTAAACCAACCCCATGATTCAGGTTAGGAAAATCATAAAATTCCTCCATGTTCATACTTTCATTCCACTTGCTTTCTAACTGTTTAAAAAATTATTTGAAGGGAATAGACCAACAGTCTATCTCATAGGAAGAGAAAAAATTTATTTTCATCCATGGATAAGTGAAGCCCTAGTCCACACCCACATAGGGTTATCATTATTGTTATCCCAAATCTCATTTCATGGATTCCCAATATACCATTTCAAAAATCCATCAGGGTTAAACTATTTTAATTGGATTATCTCAGCCTCCTCCACGTACATATAGATAGTTTTAGGGGAATAGAGGATGAAATATTACCATGTGTTCCAGCTATGAAAAATAGTTTAACTCATCCCTCTATTATATCTCAAGTGGAATTAAAAGGTTTTAAATAAAATGAAATGGGAACCACCATAGTAGGATTAAATTACATCCATCTTCCTCGTGGATGATATGAATAATGGAAAATATAAATATTCAAGAAAGTGTAAATATTCAATTTTTTATGGCCTTTATTTTTTAGATATTAATATTTTATCATCTCAATTAAAAGGATAATAATATTCTATGAAATGTGTTACTCGTGTATCAATACCTAGGGGTACATTACACTATTAAATGGGCTATAAAACACTAGGAGTAGGCTATACAATCTTCAAAATAGGTATTTTATAATTAAATTATTTATTTATTATTTTTTAAACATCTAGTTTAATGATTTTTTATAATTATCCATGAGAATTTGGAATGTTGATGTACATGCTTCTTGGATATCATTTTATATAGGGTTGGGTATTTGTATTTTTACAATAAATTTCACTATTATTTCATTTTTTTATAATTATTCAGAATTATTCCATTTGTAAAATTTCTTTCATGTATCCATTATTTGGAATTAACCAATAAACTAACAGCTAGTGGTTTATAAAAAATATTTACTATATAATAATCAAATTAAATCATTGTTAATAAACTGATGATTTAATTCAATGGACTCTAGTGGAATAAAAATCCACCTTTTAATTACTTACTATTCTATTTACATTTTAAAATCTATCATGATATATATCTTCCTACTACTCTAAGTGCCAATAGGTGATCATTGGTAACCCCTTTTGACATCAAGGGTTTTGTTGGTGAACCGATAGGTAAAAACTAATCCTAATCATATATCTATGAATGAATTTTCCATAACATTGGATAATGATTAATAGATTAATATTTAGTGTAAAAAAATAAAACATGAATTTTATTAGATAAGAAACGACAAGGATGTATCAAGTAAATTTCCTCATAATCAATTTTAATACAAAATAAATATTTGTAATAGGTGTACATATTTAATTAAACAATTTTAATCCCAATAACCCCCGATATGTGTTATTATTCATTTCATCGCCTATGTTTGTTAACAATTTTCACTTCCATTCTACATTTTTCCCTCCATTATTCTTTAATTTTAAATCATCATTTCCCTTTCATTTCTTATATTATAATATTCTAGAAAAATTTCACACCTTTTTCACAAAAATATCAGACCATAATAAATGAATTTTTACATACTACTAGACATTTAAGTTTAGGTTTTAAAATAAATTGAAAATTGAAAATTTTATCCCTTCCTTGTGTGATCTACATTTCCTTACTTTACTACCTTGTTTAGGTTTTAAATAAATATATTTTTGATCATGTCATAATTATGGGAAGTGTCCAGATTCATCCTCATATGATCCACACTCAAAAATATTTTACGTTTTATCCCACAAGACCTTTAATAAATTTTAATTCATTATATTCAAATAGACTGGGCCGACGAGACCCTCGACCCACCAAAACATTAATTACCTTTGCATAAAATATCAATTAAATTTATCTATCTAGAACAATTTTTATACAAAACCTTATAAAGTAGTTATTGCATGAACTATTATCATATAAAAAATTATCCTAATAGATATGGAATGATACAGAATTCCACATTTATCTAATTAAAAATGATTCCCCTAAAAAATAAGAATTACTTTTTAGGTTTTTATGTCATCATATTCAATAAATCAAGTAAAAACAAGTTAGTTTTTATTAAATTATAATAGTTTGGCTCCAATGATGATTAATTGTTGAAATATACATGGTCCTAAAAACTAAGAGGAGTCAAAGAGGGGGTGAATGAAACTTGAACCAATTTTAAACTCTTTTTATCTTTTAAAATTATCCTTATTATTGTATTCAATTCTTGTTCACAAGTGATTTGGGACACATTTTAAGTATAGTGGTCAAATTTAAAGCATGAAATATAAGAATCTATGAGTTGATTTACTTATTTGGTTCAGGTAAAATTTGGAGGCTAATCTAATTTGTGTGTAAAAATCAATACTTCTACTCGTTGATCAAAAAATCTCACTAGAAAAATAAAACTTTCATAGGGGATCACTTATGAACTATGGATCAATACTTGTTTAAAAATTTATTCTTATTGATTATGACTCACTATCAGTATATTTAATCAATATACAAAAGAAATGGGTGGAGTAATGATGCATAGTTTTCATCCAAACAGTAGTAGAAGAAGATTGTCTTGAATTTCCTTTACAAGTATCAAGAGTAATCTCTAATATATACCAAATCCTCATATAATCAGAACTTCTCAAGACACATTCACATATATTCAATGGGTAATTTATTATTTACAATAAAATCACTTTAATGAATTGGGTATATCTTTTAAATCTGCATTTATTTCCACTTTAGATATGAAATATATTCAATAAATTTTTTCCTGGGCCTTCATTATCACCGTAAAATGGTAAAATATTTCCCCATTTTTTCCCCAAAATATATTAAAAATATCCTTAATTTTTTTCGTAAAAATAAAGAAATTTATCATTGATTCATTTTTTAGTATGCCTTTATCCTTTCAAAAAAGCATTGTGGATTTTTTTCCTTCAATTTTCATTTGAAAAAATCATTATAAGAAATATGTTCGAATTCAAATATAAGGAAAATTTTCTAATATTGAAGATTATAAGTCTCTTTTTATTTTAATGACTGTTTAATTTTTTTTTAATTCATTAAGTATTTTAATAAATATTTTAACTGAATATATGTGGATACTAAAAATTTAGATAATAAAAATTAAAAATGTTTATAGTCATGTATTTGTATAGCGACTACCCTTATATTATATCCTAAAATATGCATAATAACACAAAAAAACCACTTTAAATCTATATCATATATTTTCTTATACATATAGCATAGTAAATGACATCATATTTTATCATATGCTATCCCATATTCTGTGGTGCAACAAATTTGAATCCTTACTACAAAATTGTCTCTATTTATATCACATTTTTCATTTCAACCTTTGGTTTTAAAATATTCATATATCATATGATATGATATCATTTTTCCCACGGTTAGTGGTGGTGTGGTAAGGGTTTGGGGGTGAGGGGTAGGTTCTGGGGTAAAGTCCTTATGTCTACGATTTACTGTAATTTTCTTCCCTGTATTGTGTTTAACATTATAGGATTTAATAAACCTATTATAATTTGATATGATATTAGTTTCTTTATTAGAATATACATAACCTATAATAAAATCAGATTATGTCATTGATTTTGATTTCCTCCCAAATTCACATTCTTGATTATATCCTTATAGGATTCCTAATCAAGTCACATAATATGTCTTTTATAATTCCTATTATTAATATCACACCATATTTTATAGTGATATAGTTTCATATGGTATAATTTAATTCAACCATCTCTCTACATTGTATGATCATTTATACTTTAATGGTATTAAATGCTTTATTAAACAAAAATCCAGAAATATAGATAAAATAAATCATTACAATACAATTCCCACTTCTTGCCATTTTTTAGATTATTCTTAGAACCAAGGTTGTTCTTTGTTGGAGACAAAGTATGGTTTGTGTTTGTTGAAAATCCAAACTGGGTTGATCAGTGAGTTTTCAATATAAGTAATCTTATAGTAAAATCTAACTACAATTTTGAAGGTAGTGTCATTTCCTAGTGTTTTCCAATTTTTTGGGCTCAAAATCTAGGGGAAGAGACAAGCACCAAGAGAGGTAATTTTATTGGATTGAATATTTAAAAATATGGTAAATTCATGGGTATTTTGAATACTGTATTGGATAAAATTGATATTTGTTAATATTTGGAGCATCATGAACACACATTGTGAACATCGCAAAAGGTTGACGGTAGTCTCCATGACTATGAGAATCTTCATGAGAACGTTAAATTTCATTGGATCTTTGTGATTGAAGGAGATTCACAAACAAGGGTTTGTATTTTAATGAAACTACCGCAAGAGTTGTGGGACCACTGCGAAATCCCAATCCTATAACAAGGTGACTACCCCCAATTCATTTCACACAAAAATATTTGCAAGAGAGGCTGATCTGGTTCAAATTCTGAAGGTTGAAAGCTTCAGGAATCAAGTTTTGAAAGTGATCTTGATCATCATGAAAGGACTATCTTAGTCTAGACCAATGTTTAGGTATCTGGGAAAAAGGAGTTTCAAGATGATGGGGTATTCCATGATTACTCAGTTAGCTTCATGAATATGGTTTTTCAATGCATATAATTTTCTTCCCAAAGGTATTGAGCTTCTCAATAGAGATTCATGAATGTCAGTATTGAAAATCAGGTTTATGTGAACACGTATTTCAAGTTTATCCACTCTTTACTTTGATTCAGGCATATTCTCATGCTAGTCAGGGACAAAGACTAAAATTCCAGTCTACTAATGTGATATTTAAGTCATTAAACTAAGTGAGACTTCTCCCAAAGTAGTGATCTAGGTGGAGTTAATGAAAGCGTTCCAAGTTAGGAATTGTTTTGTCACTAAAATATTATAAAGGCATTTTCCCTAACACTAAGTTAAATTATATGAACTTTTGTATTCCACAACTATTGAATATTTGTGGATTTAGGTATGACCGACATGCTGTTGGCATATGATCCTTGGACCATCCCTTAGTAGTGAACTAAATAAAATTGTTTTGTTGTATCTCTACATATGAATGTTAAAATTACTTCACATTACCTTAATATAGGTTCAATAGGTTCCTGTAAATGTGACAATAAGATCTATCACTTTAGAGGAAAATTTTGACACTCTGATTCACCCCTCCCCTCCCTGGGTGATCAGGATTCCTACACCTGTGACAATGACAATGTAGGCACACTTATTCCTTTTTTGATGTATGATATTTCACATCATAAGACCCTCCAACACAATTTACATTTATAATAAACATTTTTTAATGTACAATATTTTCATGTTTTATAAAACAACATCACATTTTATTCAAGTTCTTTTCACTACAATCATTATTTTATAATATGAATTACTCCAAGACATATAACATGAATACCATGAAGAGTACTCCAAATCGTATGAAAACTCTCCAAATTATTCTAATTAATTTAAAAACCCTTAATTTTATTTAAAAATATATGTTTTTATCACATATCTATATCCTTGCAACCATCCTTCAATGTAATTGAGACTAGAATATAAATTTACAATTTCATCATAATTTTACTCTATTATGCATATTTTATATTATTATATCCATATATCATAACTTATGATATCCATATATCATAACTTATGATATAAATATATCATAACTTATGATATTAATACTAAATATGTCAACCTTTTTTAAATCATTAGTTTTATTAAACAACACATGATTAAAAAGATTATGAATACCTAAACAAAATTTTCCCATAATCACACGATTTTCCACAAATATTACAACATTCACAATCCCAAGACCTTTAGTTTTAGAGTTTTAGATGATTACAATAAAAACCCTTAATTATATATAAAAATAAAACACTTTTCTATAGCTCATAAACTTCAATTTCTTCCAAAAAAAATTTCTATTAATTTTTTTTACTTGCTTCTTAAAACACCGACATATTTAACTTACATATTGACTTCATAAAAAATTACTCATCTATAATATCTATAAAATCATTAAAAACATATAATGAGCTTATAATTCTAGTAAGGGTTAAACAGAGATAGAAATCTCATTTGGTCATGAAATACATGAAAACTCGGGAAGTTGGATATCGTGCATATCAATGACATAATATACTTCATGAAACATGTATATGATCATAATAAAATATATATTAAATCATGAAATTTATTAAATAATCATGATAACTTATTTTATCATATCGATAATATCAAAAGTGGATCATTATGAGAACTCATATGGAAGCATAATGAAAGAGTAATCATTAATGGTTGTTGAAAGATCATATTCATATCACTTATAATCACTCATAAATTAATAACTTATTCAGTTAATTTCAATATATATTCTATAAAGAATAAATTATTACCCAATTCGTTGGGGTTTCTATATCCTAGGCCCACCTATCATCATTTATAATTATTATGAACCATAACATGTATACAAATCAAAATATCTTGCAATTAAACCCACAAGAATAAGAAAAACATAACAAAATTATGGGTGATCCTAGATTTATATAACCCCCCAATTTATTAGGTAATGATTTATATCTCATGAGATTATTATGTGTGGGAAAGATGCAATTTGATTTATCCATTATGTTATGTGTGGTCCAAGTGTGGTTATCCATGTCTATAATGTGATGATATCTTGGATATGAGACTTGGACTATGTTTATGATGATATTTCTTACATTTGTTCCTCATATTTTGATTATCACGGTATTTTTTATCATATTACCTGATTCCATGTGATGGTTTATGGTCCATTTATTTTATAATTCCATACCATGATTTTTACCTATTATGATACTATAATGACCCATACTTTAGATACATGGTTATTACTTTAGAATTGAAGCATACTTGTTACAACATATAACAAAACCATGGTAGGACCGTATAGGTATAGTGTCTTTAGAATCTGGGAAACATAAACAACTGGTTCATAAATCATCTACATTGTCTCCCACTTATTTCATCATATTTAGAGTCCCTTTTTATAATATACTACTTAATACCCTTGTTCCTGACCTGGGGAAAAGAAAACATACAAAATGGTGAGCTCAAATGCTCAGAAATGGTAAACAAAAGAAATATCAATCATATCATATTCATAAGAACATAACATTTTGAATATCTTAACCTGCAAAAGAGATCATAATATCATAACATGGGACAAATCATAGCAGTGAAATGTAATCCCAATGATCATAACATATAACATGAAACTTTGTGGCATACACACATTATCATAGAAAATCATTTCATTTTTTGTCAAGACTCATTGCCAAGACTATCATAGCGGAAAAAGTCCATTTCTGAACTGTGTTCACTCCTCATTCCAGTCCTGTATCACTGAACCGGATTAAATTTCCATTCCATCCATGTCTATCTCATGAGATATAAATCGTTACCCAATGCATTGGAGGGAGATATAGGTCCCACCCATCTTATAATGAAACCATTCTTATGTGTGCCACAAAATCATAAATCATACATCATAGCATAACCCATGTAATAAAAATGGGATTCTTAAACAGCGTGACATCATAAAACAATTCATATAAGATAAAGTTATTCATAAATATAATTTCATCATAACATAATCAAATCAATGTAACAATAGGGATATAAACAAAACCCTATATTATCTTAGATGGAAAATTATTTTGATAAAACACTTGAACTCCGTTCTTGAAGAAAATATCAAAAACATTTTTCCTTTCTTAACATGTCATAAAATTTTAAACTAAAAAAAGTTAATTAAAAATAAACTTGAAAATTTTTAAAGTAATCTTCATGGAAATAATATTTTATGGAATCATAAAAATCCATTGATGTCGTATAAGTTAAAAAAACATTCTTCTCGTACTTTGGAAACATAAGAAATATTAATTTATAATAAATCCAAACCCCACTTAAAACCCTCCAAAAATGACCCGAATTATAAGAATAGATGCGATAGTTTTGTAATCTCATCAACTAATAAAATTTAGACAGATTGGGAATTTATTTTAGACATTATCAACTTGATTTATCCTTATTTAATCTATTTAATTTTATTTGTGTTATAATATTCTAAATTTTAAATCACTATAAATAATTACTTATATGTTTTGAATTGTCCACAATTGTATACATTACTACATTTTAGACCATATAAATTTTAATTTTTAATTTTTAAATATTTTTGTGATATTTAAACAATTTTATAATATGTTATTTTTATAAAATAACAATAGTGTCAATTTTGACACTATTCATTTATTTGAATTTAAATAAAATCTACATAGAGGATATATTCAAAATAAAAGCTTTAATATATTTAAAACATGTCATATTTATCTATAAAATTAGTGGATCACATTAAATAGTTTATATAATATTTATTATAATATTTTTAATACCATTTATTTGATATTTCAATCAATAAAATAATTTCAACATCACTATTGTGTCACCTTTAATGATAAATATTTAATCTCTAAAAATTATAAATAAGTTTACCTAATGTAGATAAGTTTATTAGCTTTCTGGATACTATTCATGTTCGATGTTTCATGAAGTTTATCACAAAATTAAAATTATTATACTTATAAGATTTAAGAGAGGGACATGTTGTCAATTTCTTTGGTTTTAATAATATTTATATTATTGCATGGTCAAAAGTCCATGAAATGAATCTAGTACGACCCTTAGCTGATATGGGTCTACTCTTATTCATCCAATAGGATTTTTTTCAAGTGTTAGGGTAATTTTATAATCTTATTTTTACCCCTAATTACTCGATTTACCTTTAACTGTAGTATATAAAAATTACCGTAGTTACTATTCATAATATCAAAAAAAAAGTAACCTATTAAAATAATTTGGACCCACTGAATCCCGATATGGAATCCATTTTTCAAAATTCAAAACACAGAAGTTACAGTAATTAATTTAAAAATTAATCTTTTGTTAAGAAAATGGGTTTTAAAAGTTAAAACATTGCCAAAGGTTGAAATGTTTTTACCTATGAATTCAATGTAAAATTAATGGTAATGAAATAAATTATATTAAATGTTAGAAATATATTCTATTTATACTTTAAAACCATTCAATATTATAATTTGACCATATACATTAGTGCGATGAAAAAAGTTGTTTTTAATTAAAATATAGCGTGTTTTTACTGTTCATTAAAATATGGAAGTTATCAGAATAATATGAAAATTTTATGCAAAGTAAATTTTTTATCCTGATTCCAAAGAAGAATTTTATTTTGTCAAATTGAACTTATAAACATTTGAAAAACTATATTTAAAGTTGGTGCGCCATCAAAAGTCGGCAAAACTGCATTTTTTTAAAAAATACTTATTTGACGCAAAAAAATTTATTTTGTTCTCATACCATGTTCTAGAAAATGTGTAAGATGAATAATAATGTTATAAAATTAAAATTTTAGTTAATACTATTCATAATGGATAGTTTATATAATATTTTAATAATATATTGTTGTTTAGTGAAACTCGATATTGCGTACAACACATGCTATCGAGGAAGGTTTCTCTTACGTATAACGCAAGCCAAGCTAGTGTTGTGTGTAGTGAAAGATTCATTTGATGTTGCGTATAAAATAAGACATAAAAAATATATTTCTTATAAGATATCAGGGTGTTACATTCTACCCCCCTTAAAATGAATTTCGCCCTCAAAATTCGTCACGTCGTAGCAAACAGATGAGGATACCTCTCCCTCATCATATCCTCAAGCTCCCATATAGCTTCTTATAATTGGTGGTTCCTCCATAAAACATTCACCAAGCGAGTGGTCTTGTTCTGTAGAACTTTTTCGCTACGATCCAGAATCTCTATTGTCTATTCTTCATAAGAAAGATCTTTTCCAGCTGTACAACTTCTGAGTTTAGTACATGTGAAGGATTGAGTAAGTACTTTATCAGGAGAGATACATGGAACACATCATGAACTTGAGAGAGATTTGGTGGATGCGCCATTCGGTAAGCTACCTTCCCAACATGATCCAATAGTTCGAAAGGACTGATATACCTAGGGCTCATCTTTCCCTTCTTTCCAAATATCATTACTCTCTTCCAAGGAGATATTCGTAAGAACACTTTATCACCCACTTCAAACTCTAGGACTTTTCTATGGTTATCGGCATAACTTTTTTTCGACTCTGAGCTGCTCTTATGTGTTGTTGAATAGTTCGGACCTTTTCTACCATCTCATCAACAAGATCAGGTCCTAATAGATTTCTTTCCCCAACTTTATCCTAGCAAGATGTAGTTTGGAATTTATTTCCACAGGGAGCTTCATAAGGAGCCATCTGAATACTGGAGTCAAAGCTATTATTATAAGAAAATTCCACCAAAGGTAGGTGTTGATCCTAACCACCTTTAAAATCCATAGAGCTAGCTCTCAACATGTCTTCTAGAGTTTGAATTGTCCTCTCAGACTGAATGTCTATCTGAGGATGATAAGCAGTGCAGTAACTCAACTCTGTATCTAGAGTATGCTGAAGACTTCGCCAAAACATCGAGGTAAACCTTAGATCCCAATTAGATATAATGGAAAGTGTTACTCCATGAAATATTACCACTTCCTTCACATATATCCTGGAAAGCTGATCGAGAGAGAAATCTTCTCTAATATCAATGAAGTGTTCCGACTTCGTAAGACGATCAATTATGACCGAGATAACATTATTGCCTTTGGATGTTTTAGGAAGTCCAGTGACAAAGTCCATGGTGATTTTTTCCCATTTCCATTCTGGTATGGGTAATGGTTGTAACATCCCCTTAGACTTCTCTCTCTCATCTTTAACTTGCTGACAAACCAAGCATCAGGAGACATATTCAACAACATCTATTTTAATGCCATCCCACCAGAAGTACTCTTTTAGGTCCCTATACATCTTTGTGATTCCAGGATGAATAGAGAATGAAGAACTATGAGAATCATCCAGTAGCTCCTTCTTTAATTCTGGGATGGGAGGAACACAAACCTGATTCCTAAACCTTATTATTTCATCACAATCAATGTGAAATGCAGGAACATTTCTCACCTTCTTTTTTAACTCTATATCTTCTTTTTGTGCCTCCTTAATCTTCATATGTATAGATGGTTGAACATTCATTTGAGAAAGATAATATTTTCCCCTTCCATTATAATTCCAAGATCCATCCTTTGTTTTCTTTACCAGGGTGATAATGAATTGAGTAGTCGTAATCCTTAATCAATTCCAACCATCTTCTTTGGCACATATTCAGCACCTTTTGTGTGAAAATATACTTTAATCTTTTATGATTAGTATAAATATCACACCTTCCACCATAAAGATAATGACTCCATATTTTTAAGGAAAAGATTACCGCGGCTAACTCCAAATCATGAGTTGGGTAATTTTACTCATGGATTTTCAACTTTCGTGAGGCATAAGCTATCACCATATCATTTTTCATGAGAACACACCCTAATAACTTCTTGGATGCATCATTGTATATCACAAACCTTTCTCCACTACATGGAAGTGTGAGCACAGGTTCACTAGATAACCTTTGTTTTAACTCCTTGAAATTATCTTCACACTCCTCCGTCCAAACGAACATAACTCCTTTTTGAGTCAACCTGGTGAGTGGATTAGATAACCTTGAAAAATCATTCACAAAATGTCGATAATATCCATCAAAGTCAAGAAAACTTTGGATCTCAGTTACTGTTGTTCGTCTCAACCATCTTTCGATAACCTCTATTTTTGTTGGATCCACAGATATCCGCTCTTTTGAGATTATGTGACCCAGAAATGAAACTTTTGGAAGCCAAAATTTACACTTGGTAAATTTATCATAAATCTTCTCATTTCTTAGGGTCTTTATTACAATTCTCAAGTGATCTTCATGTTCTTCCTTGCTCTTTGAATAAACAATAATATCGTCTATAAATACTAACAAAAACTAATCATGATAGTCTCTAAAGACTATATTCATTAGATCCTTGAAGATAGAAGGGGAATTAGTAAGACCAAATGGCATCACTATAAATTCATAGTGTCCATACCTTGTACGAAAAGTCATCTTTGGTATATCCTCCTTTTTGACCCTTAATTGATGATACCCTGAATGAAGATCAATCTTGGAAAAGTATTGAGCTCCACGTAGTTGGTCAAATAAGTCATCAATGAGTGGGAGAGGGTATTTTTTCTTGATAGTGATCTTGTTAAGTTCTCGATAATCAATGAAGAGTCTCATTGATCCATCTTTCTTTTTAACAAATAGAACATGTGCTCCCCAAGGTAACACACTAGGGCGTATGAATCCTTTATCAAGATTCTCTTAGTGTTTCTTATTCAATTCCTGCAATTCAATTGGAGCCATTCTATAAGGTGTCTTTGAAATAGGCATAGCACCGGGTATGAGTTCTATTGAAAACACAACTTCACGATTTGGTGGAAGACCTGGAAATTCCCCCGGAAAGACATCATCAAACTCCCATACAATGGGTGTATTCTTAATCATGAGTTTCTCACCAACCATTTGAGATAAATAACCTTCATTTAGTGGAATCAAGACCCATAAGATGGAAGAAATTTCCACTGGAAGTTCATGTTCATCCTTGCATCGATATATGATCATAGATTGATCTGGAATATGAAATGTGACTTCCCTTATTTGGAAATTGAAATGAGATCCATATAAAGAAAGCCAATACATGCCAAGAATCACATCATATTATACTATAGGAAGGATCACAAGATTTGTAGGAAGCATTTTCCCACAAACATCAATCGTAGAAGAATTGTAAACTTTTGATGCGCCCGTTGTGCCATTAGGAGTTGTCACAGCTAACTCAACATCTAATTGTTGAGGTAATATGATGATACCATTAGAAAATTCTTCTGAAATAAAAGAGTGGGTGGATCCAGAATAAAATAAAACATTTTCCACATTATAGTGGATGGTAAGTGTACCTTTCACCACTTCGTTATCATACTCCACATCACCGATAGTAATTGAATGTGACATTCCTTTTTCTTTGGCCTTAAGAGTTTGTTGACGTCAATCATCATAAAAAACCCTTGGATTTGGGCATTGATTGGCATAATGCCCCATCTCCTTGCACTTGAAACATTGAAGTGTTGGAGGTGCATTCTGTGTATCCCTTTATTTGTTCGCATCATTAGACATCTTTTTTCCATTACTTTGACATTCAATTGCCCGATGACCTTATTTTCCATACTTAAAACATTTTCTTGTCCCTTTAAGACAATTCCCTCCATGTTTATTTCCACAATTTGAGCATAAAGGAAAACTCATCTTCTTTTTAGTGTGGTCTTTAGATTTTCCTTTGAATTCCATTTTCCCCTTATTATCAAACCCATATGACTGATGGGTTACTCTAATCTCCATCTCAACATTGAGAACACATTGAACAATTTCCTTGTAGCTATTGAAGTCCCTTATGGATAATGATCTTCGAAGACTTGGTTTTAATCCACTAAAGAATCGATCGATCTTACTCCCAGGTTAGAAAATAATTCCAGAAGCATGCCTTTCATGTCTTGTAAAATTTTCTTCGTAGGTACCAACCGATTCATCATCCTTTTGCTTCAGTTCAAGAAACTCCTTCTCCATCTTTGTTCGAAGAATACGAGGGAATTACTTATTGAAGAATAAGTTCTTGAACTCGTCTCATTCCATGGACTCAATTTTCTCTATTTCCCCTGTATTCTTGATAAGATTCCACCATTGATCGGCTTCACCTTCCAAACGATATACTGCTAAGAAGACTTTATCATGTTCATAACATTACATGACTGAAAATATCTTTTCAGTGGTACTAATCCATTGTTCAGCCACTAATGGATCAGAAGACCCGTTGAATGAAGGTGGGCGCTGCCTCATGGAGGATTAAACAGAATGTTGCTCCTTCCATTGCTCGTTTAGAAGTCCTGCATGATTCATATCTTGAGAAAGATATGTGAGCATGGATACAATATTTTTCATTCCTGCTACCATAACGTTTGGTTGCTCAGGCGGACAATCATTGCATTGCCCATCGCATTCAGCATTAACACAGTTCCTTCGGGTTCCAGCCATTGACTAAAACCAAGAATCATAGTGTGAGAAACACTAACTACAACAGGAAAACCACATGATCGGTAATAAAATTTCACCATTTAGGTCTTATCATAGGTTATTCATGGCCATTTCTAAAACACAATTATTATGTTCTGTGCTTAGACATATCCTAAGGGTTCTTAATAAGGCTTTCACATCCTAGTTTCCAAAGGTTGACTATACCATTCCTCTGATACCAACTATAACAACCCATACTTTAGATACATGGTTATTACTTTAGAATTTAAGCATACTTATTACAACATATAACAAAACCATGGTACGACCGTATAGGTATAGTGTCTTTAAAAACTGGGAAATATAAACAACTAGTTCATAAATCATCTACATTGTCTCCAACTTATTTCATCATATCTAGAGTCCCTTTTTGGAATATCCTACTTAATACCCTTCTTCCTGACCAGGGGAAATGAAAACATACAAAAGGGTGAGCTCAAATTCTCATTAAGGGTAAACAAAAGAAATATCAATCATATCATATTCATAAGAACATAAAATTTTGAATATCTTAACCTGCAAAAGAGATCATAATATCATAACATGGGATAAATCATTGTATTTAAATGTAATCCCAATGATCATAACATATAACATGAAACTTTGTGGAATACACACATAATCATAGAAAATAATTTCATTTTAGTCAAGACTCATTTCCAAGACTATCATAGCGGACAAAGTCTATTTATGAACTGAGTTCACTCCTCATTCCAGTCCTGTATCACGGAACCGGTTTAACTTTCTGTTATATCCATGTTTATCTCATGAGATATAAATCATTACCCAATGCATTGGAGGGATATATATGTCCCACCCATCTCATATTTAAACCATTCTTATGTGTGCCATAAAATCATAAATCATACATCATAGCATAACCCATGTAATAAAAATGGGATTCTTATACATCGTGACATCAAAAAACAATTCATATAAGATAAAGGTCTTAATAAAAATAATTCAATCATAAAATAATCAAATAAAAGTAATAATAGGGATATAAACAGAACCCTATATTATCTTAGATGGAAAATTATTTTGATAAAACACTTGAACTCCATTCTTGAGGAAAATATCAAAAACATTTTTCCTTTCTTAACATGTCATAACATTTTAAACTAAAAGAATTTAATTAAAAATAAACTTGAAATTTTTTAAAGGAAGCTTCATGGAAATAATTTTCTATGGAATCATAAAAATCCATTCATACTGTATAAGTTAAAAAACATTTTTCTCGTAATTTGGCCGAAAAAGTCGAAAAGTATCTCGTACTGAAAATGAAAAAAGATTGCTTTCAAATATTTTACTAAAAATTCACCAATAGGTAAAATTGGATTTAAAAAATTGTAGAAGGATAGAAATAATATTATATATTGAGGAAACATGGATGTTGATGATAAATATTCCCCAGTAAATTATAAAGTATAAACAATCTCGGATAAAAATGAGATTGTGAGATTTTCCCTTACCTTAGGTTCGATATGCTTTGTACATATCTGAACCTCCTGTATGATGATTTAAACAATTTCATTGACTTATTCCAGAATCATAGTCATTGTTATGATATCATATATTATCATATTCTTATCTTCTTATTATTAATATTTCATTGCTACTTGTTATTCGGGTGTTTATTGCGTTATGTTCTTATGCGTGTTTTGTCGAAGAAATTCTTCTTACTCCTTTTAGGTTATAGATAACTTATTTACATAATGGTATTAGTGTAATATATATCATATTTATTCATTAAATTTATTTATATAATAATGAAGATCATGTAGAACGAGTCGCATCACATCGGGGAGATGGTAGGCCGTACGTACGGAAGAGCGATGATATCGTTCCAATAACTATTGAATGGTATTGGAGTGGAAGATGGAATGTCTCAGAATTAGTATCGTGTTATTATAATCATATATAGTTATTATTTACACCATTATACCCATCCATGTAAGGTGGTGGGGGAAAACAGATTACACCACGGCGTGGAAACGGTATTTCGTACATACGCACGCGTGATGATTTCATTTTCCGTAGGATGGATAGAAGGTGAAATAGGGTTTTTCAATATTTATAATAACATATAAGTATATTATTGATACTGATGTTATTAATTTATGATGAAAAAAATTAAGAATAATATGTATAAGAAGAAAGAAAATGGAAATAATCGGTAAAGGTTATTACCTCTTCTTTGACGCGCCTCTTCTTAACCTCCTCTTAGGGCACTAAAGTTTGTCTTTGTAGAAGACCATGACCTCTGGTGTGTTTCTAGGGAAGTGGAGAAGATAAATTGGCAGGTTTTGGACAAGATTTAAGGTTCAATATGATGTGAGGAGGAGAGGGAGGAGGTACCCTTTTATAAGGTAGGAGAGGGGCACCTTTGGAAACATAAGAAATATTAATTTATAATAAATCCAAACCCCACTTAAAAACATCCGAAAATGACTCAAATCCTAATATTAGATGCGATAGTTTTGTAATCTCATCAACCAATAAAATTTAGGCAAGTTGGAAATTTATTTTAAACATTATCAACATGATTTATCCTTATTTAATCTATTTAATTTTATTTGTGGTAATAATATTCTAAATTTTAAATCATTATAAATAATTACTTATATGTTGTGAATTGTCTTTAATTGTATACTTTACTAAATTTTAGACCATATAAATTTTAATTTATAATTTTTAAATATTTTTGTGATTTTTAAACAATTTTATAATAAGTAATTTTTATAAAATTACAATAGTTTCAATTTTGACACTATTCATTTATTTGAATTTAAATAAAATATACATAGAGGATAAATTCGAACTAAAAGCATTAATAGATTCAAAACATGTCATATTTTTCTTTAAAATGAGTGGAGCACATTAAATAGTTCATATAATATTTATTTTAATATTTTTAATACCATTTATTTGATATTTCAATCAATAAAATAATTTCAACATCACTATTGTGTCACCTTTAATAATAATTATTTAATCCCTAAAAATTCAAAATTAATTCACATGATGTATATACATTTATTAGATTTATGTATACTATTCATCTTTTAAGTTTCATGAAGTTTATCACTAAATTAAAATTATTATACATATAATATTTAAGAGAGTGACATGTTGTCACTTTCTTTGGTTTTAATAATATTTATATTAATTCATGGTACAAAGTCCATGAAATGAATCTATTCCGACCCTTAGGTGATATGAGTCGTCTTTTATTCATCCAATATGATTTTGGTAAGTGTTAGGGTAATTTTATAATCTTATTTTTACCCTTTATTACCCGATTTACCTTTAACTGCAGTAAATAAATATTACCGTAGATACTATTCATAATATCCAAAAAAAGTAACCTATTAACATAATTTGGACCCACTGAATCCAAATATGGAATCCATTTTTCAAAATTCAAAACACAGAAGTTTCAGTAATTAATTTAACAATTAATCCCATTGTTAAGAAAACGGGTTTTAAAAGTTAAAACATTGCCAAAGATTGAAATGTTTTTACCTATGAATTCAATGTAAAATTAATGGTAATGACATACATTATGTTAAATGGTAAAAATATATTCTATTTATACTTTAAAACTATAAAATTTTATAATTTAACCATATAAATTATTGTGATGAAAAAAGTTGTTTTTAATTAAAATATAGCGTGTTTTTACTATTCATTAAAATATGGAAGTTATTAGAATAATATGAAAATTTTATCCAAAGTAATTTTTTATATCCTGATTCCAAATAAGAATTTTATTTTGTCAAATTAAACTTATAAACATTTCAAAAACTAGATTTAAAGTTGGTGCACCATCAAAAGGCGACAAAACTGTATTTTTTGAAAAATACATATTTTACACGAAAAATTTATTTTGTTCTCATACCATGTTCTAGAAAATGTTTAAGATGAATAATAATGTTCTAAAATTCAAAATTTTGTTAATATTATTCATAACAGCTAGTTTATATAATATTTTAATAACATATTGTTGTTTAGTGAAACTCAATATTGCGTACAACACATGCTATCAAGGAAAGTTTCTCTTGCGTATAACGCAAGCCAAGCTAGTGTTGTGTGTAGTGAAAGATTCATTTGATGTTGCGTATAACATAAGACATAAAAAAAATATTTCTTATAAAATATCCAGGTGTTATAGATATCTCACCCCTTGATAATCTTATTTTATCCCCTTACTAAACCATATAGATCATCCCTTGTTTTATGTATGTCCCTAGGATATCTCATGTGGTGATAGAAGTATGGTGAGTACTAGGAAACATTTATGAATATGGAAATAAAATATTACATATTTTATTTAAAATGTATTGTATTTTGTTCCTAATTTCCCAAAGACACTACAACTCTAGATTTATGGGTTTGTTTATTGATATGTATGTTCAAAATGATGTAATATTAGTTGTAATATTTGAGAATACATATAGTTGGTATTATATAATATATTAGTTAATTTTTGGGATTAATTTAGTGAATGTTTTTGTAAATATTGCCTAAATAACATAGATTGAGAGTTAATAATTCATAAGGTAATATTTTCACCTGATTTATGAGTTATTATTTCTATGTTCATAATTTTACTCATATTTTATTATTAATTAAAGTATTATAATCATTATCTTTTCCTAGTCATAGAAAATTTCAATAAATAGGAGGAATCCTATCAATAATCAATGTGATGGTAAATGAAATTATTACCCAAATGAGATATCAAATATGATGGGAATGATAGTTGAAAACTTGATGGTGGTACCTGATCAATTAAATTATGTTTTGAATAATAATCTCATTCATGAAAAGTTCCTAATTCCCCTGAAAAAGGTTCATATTTTGGATTATTCATTTATATGGAAATAATTACCCTCTCTTTTTAGATCTTTTGATCCCTTTACTATGGAGAAATTGATAAATTCCACTGAGAAAACATTTTTCATGCTTCAATTATCCAAGAAGGAGAAAGTTATCTTGTCCATTTATCACATAGAGTAAAAAACCAATCAGTGGCGACACATGTCAATAATTTCAAGAGTAATGAAGTGATTGAATCAATTTAATGAAATTAATTCAATAAAATATTTTTCAATAAATATTTTCCTCATACTATCTGCATTAAAATGGAAAGTCAATTTCTTAGGATCAAGAAAAGGTAGGATTAATCAATGGCATTCAATGAATCAAAACTCACAAGGTTTTCAAAGTAAACCTCTGGAATTTTCATTTTCCCTAATAGAAAGGTTTTTATATTATTTAGTGATATAAAATAATTTCTTCAAAAATATTTAGTGATTTGAGACTTTGATAGCTATGAGGATATTTAATTATGTGCTCTTATGGTGGAAATGGGGAGTTGTGAATCCCAATTCACTAGGAGGACTAAAAATAAGAAAATTATAATGGAGTTTAACTATGGGGGTTCAACTGAAAAAGATAATAGAGGGAATAAGATATAATTTCCATCATGTAAAAGGAGTAGGAAGAAGTACCCATGAAACTACATAAAGGAGAGATGAGATGCCTCAAGGGTGGACAAGAAGGGAATAATGTTAATGGTTATTGAATTTCCATGAATAATATAATAAATATAATGGGAGAAAAGAGGGTTCCATTCAATATCCCCTCATGGTATATTTTTACAATTATAAGGAACATAGACACAATGTAAATAATTACACCAATAAAATGGTCACTAATTATAACTGATGACCACAACCTCTAAATACAATGGAATAAGGTAGAGTTTATTCAAACATTAACAATAAGGTTTATATTGAAAATGTAGTGGTGATAAGTACACTTTTTATTTATTCAACAATAGTGAATTTTCTATTTGATTCAAGTTTTATGAATTTCATTATTCTATGAACGTTCTCTAGAAATATTAAAATACCACCTTAAGAGATAGAGGCAAATATCTTTATAAAAACACTAAGTATTTCAGTTATTAAATCTTAAGTACATAACTATTCCCCAAATAACATTTATGAGAAGTTTCTTCTAGAAAAAAATTATACTCTATTTTGGTAAAATTCAGTTATATACTGGGAAGGGAATGTTTCTCATTATATATGGATAATATCAACTATTGGTGACCTGAATTGACCAACCAAGTCCCTGCCTAGGCCGATGATGAGCTGGGTGTGCCAACCCATGCTCGTCAATAATAGGTCAAGGGTTGGTGACCAACATAAAGAAGTAATAAATCTCATATATGAGACCTTAGCCTATGAAACTTATGTCAAACATACATTACTATCCAACTATAACAACCAAAATAATGTAGGATATAATTAACTTAAATATAAACTTGTATTTTATATATACTAAATATATTAAAGAAATATGGTACAAATAACAGCATATTAAGGAAAAATAATTCAAGAACCAAAATATGAAAATAAAATAGACCTTTGGTCACTGGAAATAATGGAATCACCATGTTATACCAACTCTAAACCCAGTAACTACTAAATATGATCCCCACAGCTCCACTAAGCTCCACTAGCTCCTAGCCCACCAATATCTTCATCGAACTATACATTGTCTTCATGGAACCAATAATTTTGGTAACAAATCCCATGTATGGGTGAGTATAAATATACCTTGTAAGATTCCTTGAAAACATAAATGATCTCAAACAGTTGGTCAACTCAAAATTGAGGATTTAAAAATACAACCTCCCAAATTAAGGAAAATGGGGAAACTTAATATTGGGGGAAGGTTACATATTATCTTCCTAATAACCTCAACATCTATCTCATGGGTGGAAATAAATATTACAAAAAAATAAAAATAATTCATAGGATAAAAATATCAATAATAAACCTCTCTCTAATAATAAAGTAAGGAATTACCCAAATGTCCACTAATTCTGTAGAACTTGTACTCCACAAATAACCACGGGCCTCATGGGAAGACACATACTTTCTCATCAGCCTAAGTTAAAAACACATCCATGCACATATATCCATGAGGTGATCAAAACATCAGAGAACACCAATGATAAATAGTAACCCAAACTACCAAGTCATAACTAGGGAATCAAATTGGGAAAGTCCCAACTCAGAGGTCTCATTGACCATGAGCTACAAAACATGCACAAATTTCACTAAACTCCCATCACACAGGGAGATAAACCAAACATATTGATGAATATTTTCATCCAAAACAATGTCTCATATCACTAGGTACTACAAAAACACCTCACATCATTGACCCCATACTAGGGGTCTAATCAAAGTGGGGAAATTATTCTACGATAAAGGCTAAGAACGATCGATATGTGTATTATCTTCTTAATCATATGGGTTGACCCACACCTCATGGGGTCATATAGAAGTAATCATGTAAAAAAGGTGGAAATTTAGTTCCCCAAACCATTAAGGGGATACTAAACTATATCACCGCTTTTTTTGATGGAAAACTCTCATTATGAAAATAGTTCAAAGGAAACCACATGGGATAGATGTCCTATGACAACCCATATCTTTATTACACATTTACAAATGATTTATTACATAATGGTACACATAATAAAACTCATAATATCATTAATTATATTGTATTGGGGAATTTTGTATATATAATAACATCTTGAACATGGGATATAACATCATTAATGAAAATTTCCTTAACATGCTTATAGAAATCATCGATCTTTGAAAACTGCATGGGATAACATAGGGACGTACATAAGAAAGGGGTGAGCTATAAAGTACAGTAATGGAAAAAACAAAGAATATAATGATGATAAAGTTGTACATGAGATCCAATAGTCATATAAAAGTAACATAAGAGGGGTTAGAATCACAAACATGAATAATGAGGCAAGATATAACATAATAACATAAAAGAAACATGGGAAAGAACCAACAAATTTAAACATGAAATCATAAACATGGGTCAAGGATAAATTCCAATACATCATAAGATGTTAAAAAAAGTCATGTGATGGATTAGTTTCACTCTCTAATATTTTTAATGATGTCTCATGAGACTAAAACATTACCCAATGCATTGGAAAACTATATAAATTTTGGTTCACTTGTCGCTTTCATATCATGTACATGCATAATTCTACCACATAGATCATTCAATATTTCATAAATTTTAATTAAAATATCATGAAGTGTAGAATAAAAACATGTAAGTTCCCAATAAACTGAGTATAAGTATGTGTAGGTGAATACCCTTAAGTGGAAATAGTGATGGTATTCATAATACAAAGGTTTGACATGGAAAAATTGTAGTGAAATTTTGGAAGCATAACAATAGTACTTAAAGATTCATAAAATGGTTTAATGAGAGTGAAAGGGGTATATAATAATTTGGACATAAAATGGATAGTAATAGGTATGTGTAAAAACATATCAAAACATTATTAATTATAAGTAAAAGTCATAAAATAATGAAGATGTTTGAATAAAGAGGAGATGGAAATGATCCATTACCTTGATATGGTGATTCCAAATGCTTGGGAGGAGCTTCTTAAGAGCTTGGGGGAACCATAGGAGGACTTTAGAGAGGGTAGAGAAGAGTAAGGACATGATACAAGGTTTTTGAGTGAGTATTAAAGGGATCTTTGGTGGTTTTATATATGAAAATAGATGGGAGTTCTTTATTATTTCCCAAACTTAGGTTTTGAACTCTAGCTAATAAATAATTCAAAACAAAAGAAATCTTCAAATTGGTTTTACCATGGTTTCTACCAAATAGGATTGATTTAATTTATTTTATAAGTCTATGGTCCAAACTCTTTTTAAAATATAACCCTTTTCGTTGTGGATGTGAGTCATGATCTTAAAGAAGTGATTTTAAAACCTTAAAATATAATATATGGTTTGTAGAATTCATAAAGGATTTATAAAATTAAGAAAATAACCCAAAAAACATTATTTTAAAGTTAAAACTTAAATTTGGTCATGGATTCCAATTATTTAATTTATTATATCTTTTTTTGGTCATTATGTTTTCTTAATACACAATGTATACTTATACCGTATTAAATTTTTAATCAAACATTTGATTGCCTCAGAAAATTATGAAAAAAAAACATTTGTGAATTCCAATTTTATGATTCCAAAAATAATATTTATTTTATCCAAATAATTTTCTAAATATTTTAATTTTCACTTTTAAAGCAAGAATCAATATTTATTCATAAATTTTGTGTTTTTTGAAAATAATAGTTTTTGAAGCCTTATAAAAATTATTTTTTACTTAATAAAATTATATTATCAAATATAAATAATAAATATTATTTAATAATAATATTTTATCAACATTTAATTTATTTAAAAAATCATTAATTCATCAAAATAAATGTCTCAATTGAAATTACATTTTACCCAAAAATAGAATTTGTGTTTTATCAAATCAAAATAAAATTCATTTATAAAGTAATAATAATAATAAATAAATACAAACATTATTATATTGAAAATAATATATATATATATATATATATATATTCATATTATTAGGAACTTGAAACTTGTCCACTTATTAAGCTATAAAATTCCCTAAGGTTAAGTTGCGTGATTGTGTGATTTTCATTGGGTGGTTCAACGTACATAGTTTGGGTTGTGATCTCGATGAGCTTGAAATTCTCATATAAATGAATTCTATTATGATTTAGTTGTTGGATAAAATCTTGGTATTGGTTAAGGTAAATTTTCATTGATTCTATATCCCTCATAATCTCTAATAAATGGGCTTCATAGGGTGTGGTTCTACTGGTCGAGGCTATCCCTTCTTTTTTCTGTGTTAATTGGATTTATCAAAACCCTATATTTATACTAATCATGTTATCAATTTTCAATAGTTATATTATAAATATTTTTGATGATTAAAGGTATCTTAAACCTTATAGTATATAATAAAAATAAATAATTTCATGTGTTTCCTATAATAAAAATATATTGTAGGGAATTTAATTCAATCACAAATGGAATTTTATTTATAAAAGTCAAGGTCTTTACAATATCCCCCATTCATAAATTTATCCCTAAAAATTTTCATTTCTTGTACTAATATAGATTAGGGTAATTTTTTCACCACATCCTCTGATTCCCATATATCCTCTTAAATCTTTAGGTTTCTCCATTACACTTTGATCAGGTGCATTGTCTTACTTCATAGAGCTTTTCCTCTATGATCTAAGATCATCGCCAGCTTTTATTCATATGAAATATAATCTTCCAATGGAATAACCTATGGATTCAGTACATGTAATGGGTCTAGAATGTACTTCATAAAGAATGAAACATGGAACACATCATGTACTTGAGATAGTTTAGGCATAATTTTTGGTCAATAGGCCACTGCTTTGATATGATCAAGGATCACAAAGGGACCCATGTACCTTAGACTGAGCTTTCCCTTCATAAAAAAATTTCATGACTATCTACCTTAGAGATATGTGGAGGAATAACTTTTACCCAACCTCAAACTCCATGTATCATCAACAATTGTCACAATAGATCTTCTATAGACTCTTAGCCGCCCTGATGTGATACTGAATGGTCTTGAAATTTTATAGTATTTCATCAACCAATTCAGGACCCAACAGTTTATGCTCACCAAATTCAACCCAACATATAGGTGTCTGGAACCTCTTCCCATAAATTTCTTCATAAGGTGGAATTTGTGTTCTTGACTGGAAACTAATATTGTATGAGAACTATGCTAGAGGAATATTTTGATCCCATACTCCTTTGTAGTCCATCGATAATTCTCTGAACATGTCCTTGAGTTTTTGGATAGTCCTCTCAGATTGACTATTAATTTGAGGGTGATAAGTTGTGCTGAAGTTTAACTCAGTATTTAGAGAATGTTGGAGACTCTTCTAAAACTTAGAGGTAAACCATGGATCTCGATCAGATACAATTTATAGGGGTTTCCATGAAACTTCACCACTTCTCTAACGTATAGCCTTGCAAGTTTATAGAGTGATAAGTCATCTCTAATTGTAATGAAGTGAGAAAACATTATAAGATGATCCAACACAAAACATATAGTATTATTTCAACTTTATGTATTTAGAAGTCCAATGAAAATATCCATGGTTATGTTCTCCCATTTCCAAGTAGGTATGGTTAACAGTTGCATCATCCTGTTGGAATTTTTTTTAGTCTTCACTTGATGACATACAAGTCATCTTGATGTATATTCTACAATATCCTTCTTCATATTGTCCTACCAATAATTTCCTTAAAGATATCAATACAATTTTTTTCTCCCTAGATGGATGGAGAATGTTGAGATATGTGAATCATCTAACATATCCTTCTTTAACTTGATATTTTATGGTACTCATATTTGTGACCCAAATCATACAACTCATTCTTCATTAATTTTGAACTCTGAGGATTTCCATTTACTTATAGCTTGAACCTTCATCTGAATTTCGACATCATCTTTTTTAGAATCCCTTATGTTATCCAGAAGGTATGGTTTAGAAATAATTTTTGAAAGGATTGATGATGTTCCTTCCATTATGATTCCTATTTCCATCTTTTTCAGGTCTAAGAAAAGCTGACCCTTCTTAATTTTTATCAATGATAAATTTGTCTGATCCATTCTAATTAGATCATATGACAATTTATTTGGTTTCCCAATATATAAGTTGATTTATAATTCATAGTCCTTAATCATCTATAACCATATTATTTATAACATATTCATCTCTTTCTATGTGAATATATACTTGAGGCCTTATTAACTGTACATATTTCATTCTTCCCCCTAAATAGATAATGATGTAATATTTTCAATGAGAAGGTCACTGCATCCAACTTCCAATAATGTGTTGGGTAGTTCCATTAATGAAATTTCAATTGACTTGATGCATAGTCCATCACTTTTTCATTACTCATTAGTACACAGCCCAATACCTTCTTCAAATCATCACTGTATAGCATAAAAAGATCCCCACTTATGGGTGGAAAAAGTATGGGTTCAATGATAATACTATTTTTTAAATACATAAATCTATCTTCACATTCATTATTCAAAAAAAAAACATGATTCTGAAATGCATGGACGATTTTCGCCTATCGACCAGTCAAAGTTCCGGTTCTCTGCTAATGTGTATAGAAGCACTCGGGTCGAATCCTCGGTGATGATACTTTGTAATAGTCGTTTGTTTTTACTTAATTGTATTATGATGGGGGGGGTTGTTTACCGAGATTATGAAATAATTTATGGATGGTGTTTGATTTAACAAATTAATAAATATTGGGGTGAGTTCATTATTGGGGCGTTAATCTAGTGATATCCTTGAGCCTTACTTTATATTGCATTAAATTAACACCCATGTCCTAAGTTGACGTTGATTGGAATTCCTAAGTGTTAAGTCTTTAATCCAAGCCTTAACGTAACTTAGGGTTATTATCTCAATAAAAAATTATTTATGGTAGTTTATTTATGGTTCCAATAATCCATGGAAACCACTTGTTAAACAAAACATATCATTAATCTATGACATATTAAGTTTAACATACACAATATTAGTTTAAAGAATACTTATCGAGAAAAACTCTAAATCACTTAACATCCCCGAATAATAACTCACCCCAATGAGAGATTTACTCAGCCAGTTGGGTGTTTAATAATCTGGTTATAATTATTATGATGATAAATTAAGAATAGAAGAAAAAGAAAGGTATTAGAAAATAGTGGTACGTCGAACACACACACACGAACAATGATGATAATTAAAAACGGATTTTCGATTGAATGAGGAAGTAAAAGAAGGGAAGGGGATTCAACTGAATTTAAACTATTTTAAGAACATTAAAATTATACTACAAAAGGTGGATGAGAATAAGAGATATTGAATAAGAAACTTTCATTAAAACAGAATTACAAAAGAAAGGACTTACAAAATTACAAAATCGAAGAACACGAAAGTAAGGGAAAACAAAGAGAGGAGGAAAGGTCTCTCAAGTGAAAACGTGAGTATAGAAGGTCCTCCCAAGTCTTTTTCAAGGATTTATCTGTGCCAATATGATCTCCTCTCTTTTGAAATTCCAACCCTTTTGAAAGGAGAGGAGGGGATGTATTTATAGCCCAAGGTGGTGGACTGTTTTCATTCCAGAAATACACCTCCACTTGGCTCGTAGATATGGACCTCCAGAAAGCCGAATCTTGAGCAATCTCCTTCTTAAAAGTTGTATAAAATACAGTTTTCAGACTACTCTCAAAATTTGGAGTCATTTGGACTTAATAATAAATATTTATGGTTGGTTGATTAAACAAAGTAAAACTGCCCATTTCAATCCAGTATTTTTGAAGTCCATAATGTGAAAGGGTTTTTGAATATGCATATGCCTTCAAATACGAATGGGTTCTTCAACAATGTCGTCCACCTATATCTCCTATTTTACACTGAAAAATCTCAGCTCGATTTTATTCTTACATCATGAGATATGACATGTATACTATACTGAGTTTAATTCTCATCCAGAATGGTGGGCTGGACTTCAAAGCTTCATTTGGGCCCCTTGTACTTAGATTTGGGCCTTGAAAGTTTTATACAAGATTACATGTAGTGTCCCCAGAATTATTGTGGAGATTAAATGTTTTTTTACTTTTGTATTGAGCCCAATAAATCAATATTCAATGCTGGTCTAGTTTGTTCACAGATTCTTTGGTCTTGTTTGTGAGGACCATATGTCACTTCAAATGGAAGAATTGGCTCATGGTACCTTCTAATGAAATGTTTTATATTGAATTGAAAATCCTAAAAAATAGGAACCAAATAATTTGGATCAGTGTAGTGATAGTTATTATTAAAACATTAAACTGACTCAATTGGACTACTTCTAAAAATTCTCAAAAATTATACTTAATATTAAAACATTAATATTTCACACAAATTATGAACATTTCATATAAAATAATTAAAGGGGGTATATAATAAGTCATGAAAATATTAATAACATCAACTCCCCCACACTTAGTTTTTTGCATGTCCTCATGTGCAACAAATATAAAAACATGACAAAATCATTTTTACTCACCAACAGATATTAAAATTTTGTTTTCTCCAATCAGGGGAGGTTTAGACTATTTCACTCATCCATTTTGAAATCCACCACAAGTTTTTACAGAAACAATGTGCCAAAACTAATTCATTTTTTCTTTCTCAAATTTAGAAATGGAAAATGTGGACACTCAAAACTCACACCTCTCAAGATGATAAAATTCATTTGTGGAGGATCACTCTTTCACCAACCAAAAGTAAAAATAATGGAGTTTGAAAGAGCTCTCAACTTCCAATCCCTATCCAAAGTGAACAAGAATCAAGAGGTATTTTTAAGGGGTTTTTATGTGGCTATGGGAAGGTAGCAATATAATGTCCAAGAGAGAGAAGAATAGGGTTAAAATACCAACATAGAAAAAGCAAGGCACATTTTTTTGAAATAAAACATGGAAGGAAATGAAAACACATATTTACAAGGGAATGATTGTGTGAAGAAAGACACAATAGAGGAAGATAATATGAAGGTAATGAGAAGATGAAATATTTAAAAAACACAAAACATCTCCCAAAAATAATATAATGCAAGTGTTCCTTTTTTTTCTTTTTTTTTCTTTTTTTTCGAAGGTTGAACTTGGAAAAGATCTCACACTCATAACCCAACCCATGATTGATCTCCTCACGACACTAATTGTAATAGTTATAACGAGATCAAAGGTTTAGGAAGAGTGATTTTTGACCTACCCAAGACACAACCCATTTTTTCATCTTTTTTTTGATTTTTTTTTAATTTTTTTTCATCATTTTTTTCGAACACTTGTCAATAACATTTACAAAATTACATAAATAGAAGTTCATTACATTCCCAAATACACACTTATTGACAACCTCTCCCCCACACTAAAATGGATGCTTGTCCTCAAGCAGATGATAACACACCGGAAAGTAAGGAAATGATACCCAAAAATGAAATCCATCCCCCCCCCCACACTTAAATTTCAAAAACTTATGCAATGAAAATCCATGTTGATATTGGGTGGGATAAGGTATTGGGCTTGTAATGTGTCTATCAAAGAAAAAATTTTCATAGGCTTGAAGTGGCTTTCAAAAGGAGGATTAATTTAAGGGAAATTGGAGGCTATTTGGCTATTGTGATTCTCATGTGGTTCAGAAAATGCCTCTATCATATTAATACACACTAAGGTAGGAAATTCAACTCGAAGGTCCACAAGCTCAAGACTCACAAATGGGGGTGAAAACACACATTTTGAAAAGATATCCATAGGTGGCCTTGTCCTGAAAGAAACGTTTGTTCCTCACGGTTAGGGAAATCCATTTTTCAAATCAAAAATAGAGCATTCAAAATTTGTTGGTTTTGACACAAGATTCTTTATCCAATTTCATGATGAAAATACAAAATTTTTGAGATAAAAACATGTCTGTTAACTCCCCAAAATGGTTGGACAAAATTTGAAAATTTTAAGGTGAGTAATCACGACTGTTGAGTTTTTTTATTTGTTTTAAGTGATCATTTTTTTTTGTTTTTTTAGGTTTTTATTTGTTTTTGTGTTTTTATAAAGATACACCCACAAAAAAGAAAAAGTTAAAAGAAAGGTTTTGAAAAAGAAAGTGGTAAAAAATGAAAGAGAGAGGAGAAAGAAGAAATAGGTAGAGAGGGGAAGAGATTCAGAGAGAGTTAAAGGGAAAGAGGTGCCCCCTGGTTTGGATTTAGTGGGTTTTCATCTCCATCCAGTGGTAGGTCGGCTAGATAATTTGGGGATTAGGTGGAATTTGAGGTTGATCCAAGATTGTGGGATGTTACCTGAAAAAGAAAAATCATTATTCATATAATGAAAAAATAAAAAGAAATTGAAATTTCACAAAAGTAAAAGAAAACATGGGTTGCCTCCCAAGAAGTGCTGCATTTATTTGTCTACAGCTGGACAGTTGCAGTGGACTACCCATAGTCTGATGGTGGCCATCGTATTTTCTCAACTCCAGTGTGCTTCCAGAAAAACGTTTTCTTTGGAAGGCCTGATGATTCATTGTATAATTTCTTCCCATCCTTGTTGGTGTGCTTGAAATTCAATGGGTTTGGAAAGAGAATATTTCTATCCTCAATTTGGTCTTCATCCTGAGGAATGATGTTATCCACAAAGTGCTGGTTTTATATGCATGCAAATTTAGGAAGATGGCTCAATTCTGATGGTTCATTTTTGTAAGGATTAGATAACACAGTACCACAGTATGAGATCCCAATTGTTTTTGAATCATTTATTTCATCACTTACCGATGTAGAGTAATGAGGATTAGTGGAGTCATAATACTGAATAAAATTTTCAATATACTTTATTTCAATATTGTTCGCCAAAGAATTGTCAATTTCAACCTCACCAGTGATCACTTTATTAATTAGGGAACAACTGTCACAAACATCACTACCATCAGGACAATATATACACATTGGTTCAAGGTTCACTTCACATATAACAGAATTTTCAGAATCATGGATAGGAAAGGATGAATGTGGGATAATCATATTTGAATCAAAAAATGATCATTCAAGTTCATTTACTTTATTACCATTCATGTTGGAGCATTGGAGGTCAGGGGTGAGATGAGATTCCAAAGAGTTTTTAAGATCCTTTAGATCAATGGAGTTTTCGTTTGTAATGTCAACATCAATTTCACCATTTATGACTTTGTTAATCATGGTGCAGATTTCACAAGATCCTTTTTCATTAGAACATGAAGAACATGGTGGATTGGGGTTCAATTGTGTCTTAGAAGTGTCATCAGAAGCATGGATTGAGAATGCAGAGTGATCCTCAGATGGGTATCGCATGGCTTGGAAAATGTTGAACTTGACAAGTTGGTCACCAAATTCCATGGATAATATGCCAACATGGACATCAATTTTGGTTTTAGATGTCATGAGGAAAGGTCTTCCTAGAATTATGGGAGATCGAGAAGAGTTTGTCTCACCTTCCATGTCAAGGGCATAGAAATCCGCAGGGAAGATAAGATCATTCACACGAACAAGGACATCCTCAATTATTCCCTCAGGACTGGCTGTGCTTTGATTGGATAATTGAATGACAACACAAATTGGATGTAAGGGACCTAGACCAAGGTTAGAGAATATGGATTTGGGCATGACATTAATTGAGGCTCCTAGGTCTATGAGTGCATCATCAAAGTTGGAACTTCCAATTTGGCATGGGACTGTAAAGGTCCCTGGATCTTTGCACTTTATGGGAATAGACTGCTGGGTGGAAACATTTTCAAAGGTCCTAAGTTTCCTCTTGTGGGAACAAAACTCCTTGATAACAATGGAATACTTAGGAATTTGTTTTATGGCATCTAAGAGGGTAATGTTGACTTCAACACGTCTAAACATGTCAAGAATTGCAGGATCAAGTTCAAAGGACTTCCTTGTCTTAGAAACAGCTTGAGGAAAAGGAATTGGGTTCCTATGTGGAATGGAAGGAGGTGCTGGAATGGATTCAGATTTCTTTTCAATTTTATTTTTCTTTTCATTTTCTCGTTCAACATTCAAAGGAGGGTTAGAGGACTTATCTTGAGGCATAGCAATGTGCTTTCTCGATCTATGTGAAATTTCACTTACATTACCCTTAGGGTTGGGTAATGGTTGAGCTGGGAGTTGGGAAGAATTTGATTGTTGTTACTGGCTCAGGTGGGATGCAAGTTGACCTATTTGAGTTTTAATGTTTTTAAGGCTAGAACGGGTGAAGGAGGAAAGATCTTCAACAACACTTTCCCATGGTTTCTTGGAAGAAGAGTCTTGTCCCGGATTGGGATTTCCTTGATTTTGGTTCTTTGGAAATCGATTGAATTGGTTTGGGAATTGGGAAGGCTCACTAGGATAGTGGAATCCAGGAGGATGAATAGGAGGATTGACCATTTGAGGTTGAGGGAAAAAAGGATAAGGTTGTTGGAAGTTACCAACACATTGACCATATTAGAACTGGTTTGGGTTTTGAGGAGGGAATTGAGGGGGATGAGAAATGGGATTACCATACCTAAGGCCTTGGTTATAGGAAGAAGAGAAGGGCCCAGAGTGAGGTTGGTTTATGTTTCTAAAAAACTGACCTGATAGTTGAGGATTAGTGTTCTGCTGAACATATGCTGCATTGAGCTCCATTGGTCCAGATGAATCGGATTGATCCTCTTGAAGTTGTGGACATGTGTTAGTTGGATGAGACGAAGAATTACAGATTCCACAGTTTTTGATTGGTCCAGGAAACATTTATTGTAGAGAAGACGTGGTTGGTGATTTGGTAGCCACAGCTAGTTGTCGCACAAGACATGTAAGTTCACTCATCCACTCGTTCATTTTGTTCAGCTCAATTGATTGATTATCTTGGTCTTGTTTGACTTGATCATGTGCTCGAGTATGGAATTGTTGTGTGTTTTTAGCCATGTTACTTATGAGATCTCTTGCTGCTGCAGGAGTTTTATCAACAAGAGCACCACCACTTGCGGCATCTATGAGAGTTCTCTCCATAGCCAATAACCCCTCATAAAAGTATTGGATAAAGAGTTGGTAAGGGATTTGATGGTGTGGGAATGTTGCAATAAGCCTTTTGAACCTATCCTAGTTCACATGGAGTGATTCACTTGGGAATTGATGGATACCACTTATTTCCTTTCGGATGGAAGCAGTACGAGAAGCAGGAAAGAATTTATCTATAAATAGTCGCTTCATGTCATTTCATGTAGTTATGGAACCAGGAGGAAGGTATTAGATCCATGACTTAGCAGTTTCATCTAGGGAGAAAGGGAAGGCTTAGAGTTTGATTTTTTCTTCATAAACCCCTTGAGGCTTCATGGTAGAGCACACTACTTGAAACTCTTTAAGGTGGAGATGTGGATCCTCACCGGCTAGTCCGTGGAAATGAGGAAGAAGATGAATCAAACCCGATTTGAGTTCGAAGTAAGACTCTATGTTTGGATATTTAATACCAAGGGGTTAGTAATTCATATCACGGGAAGTAAGTTCTTTAAGGGTTTCTTCCCTAGGATTGGCCATTTCAAATTCAACTGGTTGGACAAGGACTGGTTCTTGAATAATTTGAGTATCTCTGATGTTCCTCCTAAGTTGGCGAAGTGTTCGCTCAATTTTAGGTTCAAAAAAAATCCCAGGGATTGTTTGGAAAACTACGGGGCATTCAGAGAGATTTTGGAAGAAAGAGGAAGATGGTTTTTTCTTTGTATTTTTTCAGTTTATGATTTTTAAGAGGAAGACGGGTTTTTCTTTGTGTTTTTTTTTCAATTTCTTTTTAAAATTTTGTTTTTTTTTGTTTTTTATTACAATAACCAGAAACTAACAAATAATTAAAGCACCATCCCTGGAAACGGAACCATTTTAAACACACGGCCGATTGTCGCATATCGACCGGTCAAAGTTCCGGTGCTCTGCTAATGTGTATAGAAGCACTCGGGTCGAATCCTCGGCGATGATACTTTGTAATAGTCGTTTGTTTTTAGTTAATTGTATAATGATTGGGGGGTTTGTTTGTAGATCTTATGAAATAATTTATGTATGATGTTTGATTTAATAAATTGATAATGATTGGGGTGAGTTCATTATTGGGGAGTTAATCTTGTGATATCCTTGAGCCTTACTTTATATTGCATTAAATTAACACCCATGTCATAAGTTGACGTTGGAATTCCTAAGTGTTAAGGCTTTGATCCAAGCCTTAACTTAACTTAGGATTCTAATATCAATCAAAACTTATTTATGGTAGTGTATTTATGGTTCCAATAATCCATGGAAACCACTTGTTAAACAAAACATATCATTAATCCATGACATATTAACTTTAACATACACAATATTAATTTAAAGAATACTCATCAAGCAAAACTCTCAATCACTTAACATCCCTGAATTATAACTCACCCCAATAAGAGATTTACTCAGACATTTGGGTGTTTAATAATCTGGTTATAATTATTATTATGATAAATTAATAATAGAAGAAAAAGAAAGGGATTAGAAAAGAGTGGTACGTCGAACACACACACACGAACAGTGATGATAATTAAAAACGGATTTTCGATTGAATGAGGAAGAAAAAGAAGGGAAGGGGATTCAACTGAATTTAAACTATTTTAAGAACATTAAAATTATACTACATAAGGTGGATGAGAATAAGAGATATTGAAGAATAAACTTCCATTAAAATAGAATTACAAAAGAAAGGACTTACAAAATTACAAAAACAAAGAACATGAAAGTAAGTGAAAACAAAGAGAGGAGGAAAGGTCTCACAAGTGAAAACATGAGTATGGAAGGTCCTCCCAAGACTTTTTCAATGCTTTGGTCGTGCCAATATGATCTCCTCTCTTCTGAAATTCCAACCCTTTTTAAAGGAGATGAGGGGATGTATTTATAGCCCAAGGTGGTGGACTGTTTTCATTCCAGAAATACCCCTCCACTTGTCTCGCAGATATGGACATCAAGACAGCCGAATCTCGAGAAATATCCTTCTTCAAAGTTGTAGATAATATAGCTTTCCGACTACTATCAAAATTTGGAGTCATTTGGACTTAAGAATCAAATGTTATGTCCGGTTGATTAAAAAAGTAAAACTGTCAATTTCAATACAGTCTTTTTGAAGTCCATAATGTGAAAGGGTTTTTGAATATGAATATGCCTTCCAATCCGAATGGGTTCTTCAAAAAAGTCGGCCAAACATATCGCCTATTTTACACTGCAAAATCTCAGCTCGATTTGATGCTTACATCATGAGATATGTCATGCATACTATACTGATTGTAATTCTTGGCCAGAATGGTGGGATGGATTTCAATTCTTCATTTGGGCCCCTTGTACTTAGATTTGGGCCTTGAAATTTTTATCCAAGATTACATGTAGTGTCCCCCGAATTATTGTGGAGAGTTAATGTTT
The DNA here is from genome assembly GCA_963277665.1 of Viscum album. NCBI lineage: Eukaryota > Viridiplantae > Streptophyta > Magnoliopsida > Santalales > Viscaceae > Viscum > Viscum album. The sequence goes on from OY728126.1 coordinate 672,418,574, forward strand.
TTTGGACTTCTGTATTGAGCCCAGTAAATCAATCTTCAATGCTGGTCTAGTTTGTTCACAGATTCTTTGGTCTTGTTTGTGAGGACCATATGACCCTTCGAATGGTAGAATTGGCTCATGGTACCTTCTAATGAAATGTTGTATATTGAAAGGAGAATCCTAAGAAACAATAACCACACAAGTGGGTTCATTATATTGATAGTTATTATTAAAACATTAAACTGACTCAATTGGACTACTTCTAAAAATGCTCAAAAATTATACTTAATATTAAAACATTAATATTTCACACAAATTATGCACATTTCATATAAAATATGTAAAGGGAGTATATAATAAGTCATTGAAATATTAATAACATCATATTCCCTTCTAATTTAGATTAGTTATCAGGTTTTAAAATCATGATAAATTTCTCAAAAATCGATGATAATACTTAGCTAACCCAAGGAAGCTACTGATTTCTATCACAGATGTTGGAATCGACCATCTTTCAATTTCCTCTATCTTTGAAGGGTCCAAATATATCTCATTAATTGTTATAATATTCCCTAATAATGAGACTTCCTTCAACCATAACTCACATTTACTATAGTTTACATAATGTTTCTCTTTTCGTAAGGTCTTTAACATGGTTCTCAAATGCTCCTCATTCCCCTCCTCGATTGTGGAGTATATTTGAATATCATCAATAACAATTAGAATTTTTTATGGTAATATATAAATAATCTATTCATTATGTCCATAAATATTTTTGTATCATAAGCTATTCTGAATGGAATTACTATGAACTCATAGTTCTAATATCTTATATAGAAAGTAGTCTTGGGGATATCCTCCTTGTCCATAGTTAAATGATAATACCTTGACTAAAGATCCACATTAGAGAAGTATAGAGATCCATTTAGAAAATAAAAAAAATAATCAATCCATTAAAGAGGATACTTATTCTTTATAATTTCTTTTTTAGCTCATGATAATCAATTAAATTGTGCATTGACCCATACTTCTTGATGAAGAGGACAGGTGCACCCCAAGGTGAAGCACCTAGGAATATGATCCCCTTATCTATATTCTCCTGTAGTTATTTCTACATCTCCTCAAGTTCTACAATAGATATTCTATATGGATTCTTGGATAAATTGAGATGTCCTAGGTATAATATTGACTGAAAATTAAACCTCTCGATTATGAGGAAAACTAAGAAATTCTTTGAGAAACACATCAGAATAGTCCCTTTCATTGAGAACATCTTCAATGATGATATTTTCTTTAGAATCAATCATTTTATCTATATACACTTGATCATAGGGAAATAATATCCGTGCTTGAGATTTTGGTGCTAAATATGATTCATCCTCATCCTTATACTTTAACAAAATCAGAGGATCATTCATGATATAGAGGGTGATTTACTTCTCATAGAAATTTATTTTGGCTTCATGTAATGAAAATCAATCCATACCAAGAATTGCATAAAATCCCACTAAATGGAGTATCACAAGGTTCTCTGAGACGTTTATCCCAAGAAAATTTATATTGGAGGAGTTATACTCTTGGGATGTAATAATTTCCCCATTTTTCATTCTCACTTATAGATCTACTTCCATGCTTTGGGGTGGTGTTTGAATAGTTCTACTAAACACATGTGATATAAAGGAATGCATTTAAATAGAATTAAAAATATTATCTCTATAAATGAATAAATAACTATAATAACTTTTACCACTACGTTTTCAAGATTCACCTTACTAGTAGTAATGAAATAAGCTCTCCCATGATAACTTGGATGTTGTTGGCACTGATTTTCTAAGACCACCGTTAGATTATTGCATTGGTTTCTAAATTCCCCTTGTTTCTTGTAGTTAAGACATTATAAAAAAGGGTGAGGTTTTAATGGAGAATTACTATCTTCAATTAAATTAGTGGGTTTCTCATGTCATAAATCACTAGCTTGGTGCCCTTCTTTCCCACACATAAATCATTTCCTCACCCCCTTTAGGTAATTTCTGAGGTGCTTCATTCCACACTTTTGACAAGTGGGATGTGGAAATTTCTTACCACTATTAGATTTCTCCAACAAATCGCTATAATTAAACTCAAATTTCAACTTCTTATCCCCATGAGACCCTTGAGATTCATGAATCTCCATTTCAACTTTGACGACACAAATGAAAATTTCCTCATAGCTATCAAATTTTCAGATCACCAGGTCTTTTCATAGACTGGGTTTAATCCTACCAAAGAAGTGGTCAACATTTCATTTTGGGGTAACGAAAAATCTAGAGGTGTATCATAAAATTCTTTTAAACCTTTCCTCATATGCCCTGATTGATTCATTACCCTTTTAACTTGAGGGATAAGAAATACCTTTCTACTTTAAGTCAGAGTGTGTGATGAAAATATTTTTTGAAGAACATTTTTCATATTTCCTTACACCCCGTCACTTTGATCTCTTTATCAGGCTTCATATTCTTGGTCAATGTCCACCACTGGCCAACATCTCCCTTTTTACAATACAAAACTAGTATAACCTTATCCTTCTCAGAAAATTTAAGGATAAAGAATAACTTCTCAATGGATTTGATTCATTATTATGTGATTAAGGGATCGTGTGATCCATTGATGGTCACAGGCCATTATCTCATAAAGGTCTCAGTTGTAGCTTATTCTTTTTAAGGGTATTTGGGTGTTACTCCTTATTCATGTTTATATCTAAAACCTAATTCTACTGAGAGAGCATCATCAAAATAAAATTTATAACTATTTCAATTAGTTTGGGTGCCTCATTTGAGGAGTAATCACATTGCACTTCATATTGGTTGTTTACTCAGTTCCTCGTATTTCTAGCCAATAGACAGAACAATGGGGAATTGGGGATGATTATTTTTAAAATATTGAACACATAAATTGGAATCCAATAACATTAATGGGACAAATTATAAATTAAATTCAATCCATAACTTATGAATTTATAGGCTTTAATCTATGTTATCCATGATATATTTCCTAATATACACATTGATGGATTTTTTTAATTCTCCTAATAATGGTTCATAATGATATTGTGAATTTACTAAATCATATACCCTAGGAGTGTCAAACCAGGTGTGAGATAAGGCTCATTGTCATACACTAGTTCTTGATCGAGTCTAACTGAATGCAACATTTTCAAGTGTTATCCCTAGGTAAAAGTATGCAAGAGACACATCTACTTATAGCATCCAGACATAGATGTATTTTCATTGAAATGACTTACTCAATAATTTACCAAAACTTAAGGATGTATTATTATATTTTAGTTTTATCACTAAATGTATCTCTAATTTTTTCTAATCCTAATCCCAAAAATAACTAAACTTTCCTTTGATACCAACTATGACAACCCTTATCTTTATTAGAAATTAAATCTTGATTTATTACATTATGGTACACATTATAAAACTCAGAATAACATTAATTCTATTGTATTTAGGAATTAGGTGTATATCATAACATCTTGAACATGGGATACAACATCATTATAGAAAATTTCTTCACATGCTCTTAAAAATCATCGATCTTCTAAAACTATATGAGATAACCTAGGGATGTACATAAGAAAGGAGTGAGCTATAAAGACCAATAAGATAATAAACAAAGTATAGAATGTTGATAATGTGGTAAATGAGATACAACATGAATATCAAGTTAACATAAGAGGGGTGAGAATCATAAACATAAACAATGATGCATGATATAGCCTGATTACATAAAAGAAAAATGGGAAAGTGGAAATGACTTTAAACATGACATCATAAATATAGGTCAAGGATAACCACAAGGACATCATAACATGATGGAGTAAGTCCCATGATGGATTATGTTTACTCTATAATCCCTTGCATGATTTTTCAGGAGACTAAAACATTACCCAATAAATTGGGTGCTATATAATTATGGGTGCACCCATCTCTTTCATATCATGTACATGTATCGGTGTGTTTTATAGATCATTCAACATAGGATCATGTGTTGAATGAATACATGAAATTACCAAATAAAATGAGTAAAGGTTTGTCTATGAGAATTCACTTGAGTGTAAATAGTGATGGTATTCCAAATACAAAGGTTTGGTATAGAAAAATTGCAGTGAAATTTTGGCAGCATAACGATATTACGTAAAGATTCATAAAATGGTTTAATGAGATAAAAACAGGTTTCTCATAATTTGGAAATCAAATTGAAAGTAATAGGGATGTGGTAAAACATATCCCAATAATAGGAATTGGAAATAAATGGCATGTAATAAAGAATATTCTTGAATATAGAGAAGGAAAGGATCCCTTACCATGAGAGGGTGATTCCAAATGCTTAGGAGGAGCATCTTGAGAGCATGGGGGCACCTTGGGAGGAATCTAGAGATGGAAGGGAAGAGTAAGAAGGAACTATATGGTTATTTAATGAAGAGTAATGATATTTTGTGTTGATTTATATAGGAAAGGTTAGTGGATTTATTTACATAGGACACCGAAACAACCTGAGTGGGGAGGGGTGAATCAGATGGTCAACTTTTTCTTTTAAAATGAAAAATATTATTCCCACAGTGGTAAGAACTTGTTAATCATATCTGATGATAATGTGAAGTGATTAAACATTCACATGCCAAGAGACAACATAGTAGTTTTACTGGGTTCAACACTAAGGGATTTTCCAAGGAGAATACACTGATACTGTTTGGGTCATACCTAAATTTACTAATCATCACTTGTTGTATAATACAGAATTTCAGGCACATTATTTCTATTCTAGGAACACTTTCTCTAAAATATTTTACAGATAGCACACTACCGCCCACAGAAAACATTCATTCACTCCCCCTATCTCACTGATTTGGGAGAAGTCTTACATATTTTAACAAAATAAAGGTCACTTTAGTATATTGTTATTTAAGTCTGTGTCTCTGACTGTCATAAGACTCTACTTGCATCGATGTCCTATGTAAATGCACATGAAAGCACTTCTCACTTAAACTAGATGTTAAACACTACTATTCATGGAGCTCCTTCATGAATATCATAACCATCCTGGAGTAAACTTACTTCAAGGAAAAAACTATAATCGCGAATCTCACTAAGTCAACATGGAATAACCAGTCATTGTGAAACTCTTTTTTATAGGATACCTTTTCATTGGTCAAGACTAAGATAGTCTTTTCACGATTCTCAAGGGCACAATAAAAACATGACTTGTGATTATTTTAGAATTCATGAATTTTTAGTAATTTAGACTTTTATCCAAAACTTTTTGAGCCAAATGAAGTGGGTTTTGCCTTATATTTATAGGATTAGACTTTCAAGATGATCCCACACATCCAACGATTTTTTTGTGAACCTACAAATTAATTTCTGAGACGCTCTTTAACTTTTGAATCTCTAGTGAAATTTAACCCATTCTTAAAGCATCTCATAGTCATAGAGATTTCCATCAACACTTCACACATTAGTAATTCTCCACTTCTTGTAATCAATGAAATTACCATCAACCCATCACATTATTCATGATGCTTATTCACGATGCTCCACATCTTAAAAAATCCCAGCCTTTTCAAAACCTAGTCTTCTTAAAACCCATGCATTTACCATATTTATAAAGATCCAATCCTAGAAACCTACCTTCAATGATGCTTTCCTATTATTACATATTTTGATCCCAAAAATTTAGAAAACACTAGGAAATGACACAACCTTTAACATTATAGTCATCTTTTACTATAAGATCACTTGCCTTATGAACTCTCTGATCAACCCAGTGCGGATTGACAATAAACACAAACCAGACTTTGTTTCTTACAAAGAACATACTTGTTTACAACAATCTCCATATTTTACTTTATATGAAATTTATTAAAAAATTTAAGAAATCACTATCCGCTATCAAAACCTGATATGTGAGAAAAAATTAATTCAACACTCTAAGTATAGATTAGAAAATATTGATGTATAAAACAAGATGGGAAGTATGAATTGGGTTCTCATGTTTTGGAATGCTTAAAATTGTCTAATATAATCTCTATAGAATATGAACTATTTCCTTATAACACAAAATTCTCATCATGACATAGAAGCATTGCAAATTGTTTTCACAAAAACACATTCAAACCATTATAATTTTGAATTTCTCGATTATCTACTATGAAAATAAATAAAAATAACTCATATTTTGACTTATAGAGTTCAAAACACACTCACTAAAGAAATTATTACCCCCCATAATCTAGAGTCACCTTGAAAACAAATTAAAATAGTTAACATTAATAGGGAGAGGGGAAGAACGTTACCTCCTCATACATTTAGAGGTGGATGACCACTGAGGTTCCACCAAGGTTTCTCAAACACGTGTGCTTCCAATGACTTATTCAAGATGCGATTCAATTGGCCATCAGTTATAGCATGCTCCATTTTAATCACACCGTGTTCAACATTTTCCATTATAAAGTGATATCTAATCTTAATATGATTTTTATGATAGAATTGAACCACATACTTTATAATATCGATCACACTCTTATTTTCATAGTGTATCACCATTGAATTTTTCACCTCATCACTAATATAAATTAGTTGTTATTTAATCCACAACATGTGAGTGAAAGACTTTATATCATATATATACCCTACTTCTTCCATAATAGGAGAAGTGTTCTATTATTTCTTTCTCAACCATCCCACACATTTGTTTCTAGTTAATTGTCACGACCCTTCCCCCGGGGCCCGTATCGTGACTACCCGAAGCCCACCTTCCATAGGCCAGGGGCTGGAGACTAGCACCAAAGGTGTAAATCCCTAAACTGGGAAGACATTTCCTTTATAACTGTAAACAAACACATTAGAGTACACAACTAGAAGTAAAACACTAAGTAAAACTGTATACAAAAGAAGTGCGGGAAAGTAAAAGGGTCTGGAAATACACGGCCAATTGGAAAGTAAAAGTACAACAAAAAGAAAGTACAAATAATGAAAATTAAAGCAGCTACTGGGTTGTCCTTCGGGGTTCCTACTTGAAGGGTAGGTACAGATGGCCTCCTCAGCACTCTCGTTCATCTGTCTCCTCCGTGTACCATCACACTGAGTGGTCCACCTCTGGGTACCGTCCAGTCCTGGTACTCTCTACCTCAGTCAGCATTTTCCGTCATCTACAACCAACACAACGAGGTGCGGTCATAGCCCATGCAGGGGTGAGTATAACGATACTCAGTAGGGAACCCAAGACCCTCAAGCTCTCACAAAATCCAATAAGGATAAACCAAAAAGTATAAAATAAACAGATAACCATTACTTAGGTATATGCCCATACATATACCTATGTTGTCTAGTAACCCATCTCAACCATGAGGAAAACACAAATGTCATTGACTCAGCTCAAACCAGGATTTTTATTATCGAAACCATGGCTGGTGACGTACTCCTCCTCTATTGAGTATCGTGGGCCTACCGCATCGCACAGAGGCACTTCCCACTAACCTTGGACTGCTGAGGTACTCCTTCTTTCAAGTACTGTGGGTCTGCTGTTCTCACACAGAGGTGCTCCCCACCACGGGTCTATCACGCTCACACAGAGGCACTCCCCCTAGTAGCCTACAGAGGTACACCTCCTGTTGAGTATCGTGGGTCTTCCGCGCTCACACAGAGGCGCTCCCCACCATGGGTCTGTTGTGTCACATAGGGGCACTCCCAACTGGGCTAGTCGAGTCACTCTGAGTCGAATCGATAAAGCAGTCGTCAGGTCTCAGCCTGCTACTGGGTGTCCGTACCTTGTCTGCTCGCCTCGGGAAGGATCCTCTCCACGAGCTACTGTTCGATACTCTAACTATCACGAAGTGCCATGAAGAAGTATCTCAAAGGTCCGCCACATCATACGGGTCCCAATGCAACAGACGGCGCGTCGATCAGACGCCCAGTCTGTGAGTTATTAGCCTTTTAGTCTCGGGGGCCCGGTTGGATTTGTGTACGATCCAACCTTACCGTAACTCAAATATACCCCAAACTCCAGTGGGGTATTCTCAAAGGGATGTCTTCGCTCCATGAATATCGGCGCCACTGACGGTTCGTCAAACAGACGCCCGGTGCCAAAGATATGGCTCAAGAAGGTAATGGGTCACTAATGGGCCTGGGCCCAGTCCGACCTGGTCGGACCAACTCGGCCCAAACCAGTCTGGGCCAACCTGGTCTGGGTCGACCCGGTCAGACTCACCGGGTCTGACCCAGGACGTTGGGTGGGTCAGCCCGTTATGTTCTGCCAAGTCCGCTGGACCCGGCCCAGCGGACTGTGAGGACAGTTCGGCCGGCGTGTCGCCACGTAGGTGGCTCAGCCCGGAGGCTGGGGGTCGGTTCAGCCAAAGCCGCGAGGGGCGCAGCTTGGGAAACTCGTCCTGGGAGGTTTGGCCAGTCGGTAGACCAGTGGGAGGCCGCGCGGAGCGCAGGCAGGCCGTGGGTGTGCCAAGTAGGGCGCGACAGGGGCCGGGCAGGCCGCGGGGGTGCCGGTAGGGCGCTGGGTAGGGCGCAGCAAGGGCCACGCAGGGCGCGGGGGCACTGTGCAGGCTTTTGGGTAGGGTGCGGGGGCCGAGGGCATGCGGGCCGCGTGCCAGGCAGGGTGCCGGGAGGCCGCGGACAGCCGGACCGCATGCCGGGAAGGGTGCTGGGAGGCCGCGGGTAGGCGGGTCGGGTGCCTCTTGGGTCGGCGGTGTTCGACCGGAAGCGTCGGTGCGCCGCGGGGTGGGGGGGGGGTGATTCGTAGAGGTCGCGGGTAGCGCGGCCTTCGTCGTTTCCGCCTTCGTCGCCATCACCTCATCGCCATGCTGAGGTTCATCACAAAAAAGAAGATCAATGGAGGGATTTGGGCCATGTTAGCTTAACCCGCACCCTCTGGGATTAGGGTGATAGAAAAAGGTTCTTAAGAAAAAAGCACAAATAGTTTTTCTATCATATATAAACACTATTAGTAATTTCATTACATACTCCACTTTATATAGGAGTTCCTAAAGGGAAAAGACAAGAACACAAAGAGTTTTTCTCACTCAAATCAAATTTAAATTTCAAACTTCTTTTCAATCTCAATTTACTGGGATGCTTCTCAATATTTTCTGAATATTCTTGAAGATTCATGAAAACACCATAATCCAAAACATTCTTCAAATTTTCTTAACCTTAATATTAAAGAACTTACCCAAACATTATTATCATAGCCAGATAGGACACATTGAAATATCATCTCATCATCATCATTACTAATGAATTTAAAAAGTCCTGTAAAGTTCCTTGGTTCTTTTTCCAGCATATGTTTGTCAAATAACATCATTATGAACTCATCCATTAGGTGATTGTTCCTCTATCTTGTGAATATGATGTTTCTTCATCTGGTAAATCACCCTTACACAAACTAATTCAATTAATTGACATAGTATGGTGAAATCATCACTTCTTATAATGATGATATTCATATAATCCCTCTAACCATTAGAATCACATTTGTTCATTTAGATTTCTTTTTTCCGATGATTTATCATCTCTCCATCCAGTCTTTTTTCCTCAACCAAAACATCATACAATGATTGATTCAAAAAATTCAGGATCTTCTATCTGATAACATCATGAATTTTTTTCTATTTTCATCTATTTTATGGTTTTTTGACTGAACATAGTAATTTAAAAAAATCACCTTGGTGTCTCCTTTGATAAACCACCATCTTCGATCAATGAACCTTATACTCCCCTGATCAGCAGGACTTTATTAATTGTCCATACAATAAAACTCAAGATTTATTTAAATATTTATTAATATTTCTCTGCCAGGAGAACCTTCACATTTATTTATCTAATGACATAATAAATCATCATCAGATGTTACTCCATGAAAGTTTGTTTTATGAATTATCATTGAAAACTATCCCTTTTGTTATTCGATATACATAATCTGGTGTAACTTTGAACCTAGACTTCCATTAAATTTTTAAATATTTGTATAAACATTCCTTTTATTAGAGGGATGACTTTTCTATTATAAAAAACTTGATCTGATAGACTCAATATAGTATCCCCTAAATTGTTTCTCACTTCTTGAATTCATAACATTAAACTTCAGGAATTCTTTTAACATAATATTTTATACTTGTACTTTATACTTCTTATAACATAATATTGAATACTTAAACTTCCTAGAAACTATCTGTATGATATACTTGTGTTGTCAGCCTATAATTATTTCTTTTTTATCACTAACATCAACTACACTATATTTTGGATTTTATTTTCTATAGTTGTGACTCCAAATTTATAGCTCAAACATTGGATTATTCTCATTATACTAACTCATACAAACTGTGAACTCCACAATTCCATATTTTAATAATTATTTATCTAGAAACATAATTCATGTTTTTTCAATAATATGGTTCAACTTCAACCTCTAACATATTATTTATCTTCATCTGATAACATCTATCTAATGGTGTGCATCTGATAGACACAATTCATTACCATAACCATATGATCACATCATTCCAGTGAACTTTGTTCGATTTCCATGATCTATTACCACCAGTCCGGAAACCTTGATCTCCCCATTTGGACACAAGCTTGAATAATGAATATATTCATGATGTTAGGAACTCATAGAACATCATAACATCATCCAACATAGTAAAAAATATTCTTAACATGTTTAAGGAAAATTTCATACCTTTTTTATCACTTCATATGGAAACTTTATTAACATCCATAAGTATAGTTTCATAATATTATCCAGTATCCCAAACATAATTATTATACTTATAATGGTTTTCCATTCAAGATAACATCCTTCTCCATACATCTTCAATATTCTTCTCTGCTGATACTTACTTATTAATATCCAATTTCCTAATTGAATTTGTAATAGAGTATTGAAAACAAATACAATATATAAACATTATCATATGATATTAAATTTAGTATTGAGGTGGAAGAAAAGTTGGTTATTTTGCCTCAATATAGACAATAATTGTGGAAAAACCTAATGAGAGTCATCCAAATCGCTACACACATTGAAAATTTCCTTTTGTTTCACCATCCATGCCTTTATATATGAAATATTATAACCAAATTTTATTATCACCTCTTGCATAAGGTATACAAGAAAATCATGGTAGGTCTTGATCAAATCGATAATAATAGATGACCCAAATTCATCATCTAATGATGTGTGTAATTGTGTCAGGATAAGATGTACGCAATTATAAGATGCCTCAATATTAAAAATCTTATACCATTTAAGAGAAATTCTATGACTCTCCCCCAAGATAAATCTATAATCATCACCATATTTTTCACACCGTTTGATTTATTTTTCTAGTTTTATTCCTAAAATAAATATATGAAGTGTCACTACAGGAAAACGGTCATTTAGCAGAGGTTTTTTCACAGCTATTTTAAAAACTGTCGTTAAATGTTTTTCGTGCTGCTATTTCGCGGTGGATTTTTCACGGCGGTTTTAAAACATCCGTGAAATGTCTTAAATTTTTTTAATTTTTTTTTTAATTTTTTTTAAAATCTTTTTTAGGATTAGCAGCAGTTTTTTAAAAAACCGCCATGAAATAGGTGCGGCTTGGGTAAAACCGCCGTGAAATGAAATAAAAAAACATAAGAAACCCCGAAATCACTAAAACGAACATAACTTTTGATCCAGGCGTCTGTTGGAGCGCCACGACCAGTCAAATCGAAGCTCAAGAAGAGGTCTAGAGGCATGTATAATCAATCCCATGAGAGGGTCTAAGTTGCGGAAGATATGAGAGTTATAAGAAGTTTAAAAAAAGTTCACCAACTTCAATGGGCCATAACTTTCGCTCCGGGTGTCCGTTTGGGCTCTACCACATATCAAATCAAAGCCAACGGAGAGATCTACACACTAGTTTGATAAAATCAAGCAAATGTCGTGTTTTGAAACCCCAAAACGCCTTCAAAGGCCTATAAACCCTCGTTTTTGACACCGGTGTCCCGTCGAAGTTGTTTCAAATGGACATAACATTCGATCCGTGTGTCAGTTCGGACTCCTCCGCCTGCCAGATCATAGTTCATTCCATGATCTTCAGTTTTACTAGTCGCGGCACACACATGGACTTCTGGATCATAATTTATGGTCTTTTTAGTGGGTATCGGGTTTGTTATGTTTTTCGATGCCTCGTTTCTAGCACCTATTTCCCGTCAGTTTTTTTTAAATGGTCGTAACTTTAGATTTGCCTGTCCATTCGGTCACTTTCACCTATAAGCTCGAAGATCATTTTAGGATCTTTGATTTGACTGGTCGCAGATCTGGAACCGACTCTTGGATCATAAGTTATCTCTGTTAATGTGAGTCCAATGTTTTTGTCACTTTATGATCATTTTGACGGGTTTTAATGGTTGCTCCATTTATTACTGTTTATTTGGGTTTCCATGAATTTTAATCTTTATCAATGGTTTTTTGTGGGTTATTATGATGATTATGTTGAATTCTTAAGGGGTTTTCCAGAGTTTTCATGATTTTCATGCCTTCTCATGCTTTCTAATGCTTCCTTCTTCATGCTTCTCCATCTGTTTTCATGCGTTTTCATAATTTTTCATCCCTTATCACATATTTTCATACTTTTTCATGTGTTTCATTTATTATTTATTATTTATAATATACATTAATTTATTTATTATCTATTATTTTTTACTGGTTTTTTATTATTTATATTTATTTATTATTTGTATTTATTTATTATTTATTATTTATTATTTATTATTTATTATTTATTATTTATTATTTATTTATTATTATTTATTATATATTATATATTATATATTATATATTATTTATTAATAATAATAATAATATTTGTTACTGGTTATTTATTATTTATTATTTATTATTTATTATTTATTATTATTATTATTGTATTTATTATATATTATATATTATATATTATATATTATATATTATATATTATTATTAATTTGTTATTATTTATTGTTTATTATTTATTATTTATTATTTATTATTTATTATTTATTATTTATTATTTATTATTTATTATTTGTAATTATTAATAATGTGTTATTTATTATTATTATTATTTATTGTTTAATATTATTATTTATTATTATTATTTATTATTTATTATTTATTATTTATTATTTATTATTTATTATATATTATATATTATATATGTATTATTATCTTTACTTAATTATTGTTTATTATTTATTATTTATTATTTATTATTTATTATTTATAATTTATTATTTATAATTTATTATTTATTTAATTATAATTATTAATTATGTGTTATTTATTATTATTATTATTTATTATTTATAATTTATTATTTATAATTTATTATATTTTATATATTATATATTATATATTATTTTTATTTATTATTTATTATTTATTATTTACTATTTATTATTATTTATTATTTATTATTATTTATTGTTTATTATTTATTATTTATTATTATTTATTATTTATTATTTGTTATTTGTTATTTATTACTATTTATTGTTTGTTATTTATTATTTTTTATTTTTTATTTTTTATTATTTCTTTTTTCTTTTTTCTAATTTATTATTATTTTTTATTATTTATTATTTGTTATTTATTATTTATTATTTGTTATTTGTTATTTGTTTTTTATTATTTATTATTTATTATTATTTATTATTTATTATTATTTATTAATATTTATTATTATTTATTATTTTTTGTTTTTTGGTTTATCTTTTATTGTTTGTTATTTATTGTTATTTATTTATTATTTATTATTCATTATTCATTATTTATTATATATTATATATTATATATTATTTTTTATTTATTCTTTTAATTTCGTAATTTTATTATTCTATTATTTTATTTTCATAATTTTATAATTTATGTAAATATTATTATAATTTATTTGTTATTTATTATAGTAAATAGTAAATAATAATAAATAACTCAATAAATCACTAATAAATCAATAATTATTAATTATTAATTATTGGTTATTAATTATTGATTATTGCATATTGTTTAATTATTATTGAGTTTATATCTATTAGTTATGTATTTTTTGGTTTATCTTTTATTGTTTGTTATTTATTGTTATTTATTTATTATTTATTATTTATTATTCATTATTTTTTATATATTATTTTTTATTTTTTATTTTTTATTTAATCTTTTATTTTCGTAATTTTATTATTCTATTATTTTATTTTCATAATTTTATAATTTATGTAAATATTATTATAATTTATTTTTTATTTATTATAATAAATAGTAAATAATAATAAATAACTCAATAAATCACTAATAAATCAATAATTATTAATTATTAATTATTGGTTATTAATTATTGATTATTGCATATTGTTTAATTATTATTGAGTTTATATCTATTAGTTATGTATTTTTTGTTTTTTCAATTAGTATATATAAGTATATTAAATTCTGTTTATTAACCACATGACAAGCTTGTTGGAGTGGTAAAGTCTTTGGAAAATATGCCAGAGGTTAGGGGTTCAAATCTCACCAAACGCAGTATTTCATTATATTGCATGGGCATGTGCTTGGGCATTGCATAATGTATACAAAAAAACATGGTAGGTCTTGATAAAATCGATAATAATAGATGACCCAAATTCATCATCTAATGATGTGTGGTATTGTGTTAGGATAAGATGTATGCAAGTATAAGATGCCTCAATATTATAAATCCTATACCATTTAAGAGAAATTCTAGGAATCTCCCTCAAGATAAATCTATAATCATCACCATATTTCTCACACCGTTTGATTTATTTTTCCTAGTTTGATTCCTGAACTAAATATCTGAAGTGTCACTACAGGAAAATGGTCGTTTCGCGGTGGCTTTTTAGCGGCGTTTTTAAAACTGTTGTGAAATATATTAATTTTTTTTTAATTTTTAGTTTATTTTTTTAAATCTTTTTGAGGGTTAGCGGCGGTTTGGGTAAAACCGCCGCGAAATGAAATGAAAAAAATAAAAATAAACATGAGAAACCCCAAAATCACTAAAACGACCATAACTTTTGATCCGGGCATCCGTTGGAGCACCACAACCAGTCAAATCGAAGATCAAGAAGACATCTAGAGGAATGTATAATCAAGACCATGAGACGGTCTAAGGTGGAGATGATATGAGAGTTACAAGAAAGTTGAAAAAAGTTCTCCAACTTCAAACGGCTATAACTTTCGCTTCAGGTGTCCGTTTGGGCTCTACCACATATCAAATCAAAGCCAGCTAAGAGAGATACACACTAGTTTTATACAATCAAGCTTTGGTCATGTTTTTCGATCCCAAAACCCCTCTGAAGGCCTCAAAAACCTCGTTTCTGTCACTGGTGTCCCGTCGAAGTTGTTTCAAATAGACGTAACTTTCGATCCGCGTGTCAGTTCAGACTCCTCCGCCTACTAGATCGTAGTTCATTCCATAAGCTTCAGTTTGACTTGTCGCGGTGCCCAGATGGACTTCTGGATCATAAGTTATGGTCTTTTAGTGGGTATCGGGTTTGTTATATTTTTCAATGCCTCGTTTCTAGCACCCGTTCCCCGTCAGTTTTTTTAAATGGTCGTAACTTCCGATCTTCCGGTCCATTATGTCTCTTTCACCTGTTAGCGCAAATATTGTTTTAGGGTCTTTTATTTGACTAGTTGGGGATCTGGAATGGACTCTTGGATCATAAGTTATTTGTGTTAATGTGAGTCCAATGGTTTTGTCACATTATGATCGTTTTGACGGGTTTTAATGGTTGCTCCATTTATTACTGTTTATTTGGGTTTTCATTACTTGTTATCTTTATCAATGGTTTTTTGTGGGTTATTATGAAGATTATGTAAAATTCTTAAGGGGTTTTCCAGAGTTTTCATGAGTTTTCATGCATTCTCATGCTTTCTAATGCTTCCTTCTTCAGGCTTCTCCATCTGCTTTCACGCGTTTTCATAATTTTCCATCCTTTATCACGCCTTTTCATACTTTTTCATGTGTTTCATTTATTATTTATAATTTATAATATACTATAATTTATTTATTATCTATTATTTGTTACTGGTTATTTATTATTTATATTTATTTATTATTTATTATTTATTACTTATTATTTATTATTTATTATTTATTATATATTATTTATTATTTATTGTTATTAATAATAATATTTGTTACTGATTATTTATTATTTATTATTTATTATTTATTATTTATTATTTATTATTTATTATTTATTATATATTATTTATTATTATTATTAATAATAATTTATTTATTATATATTATATATTATATATTATTTATTATTTATTATTTATTATTACATATTTTTTATTATTTATTATTTATTATTTATTATTTATTATTTATTATTTATTATTTATTATTTATTATTTATTATTTATTATATATGTATTATTATCTATTATTAATTGTTATTTATTATTTATGATTTATTATTTATGATTTATTATTTATTTAATTATAATTATTAATTATGTGTTATTTATTATTATTCTTATTTATTATTTATAATTTATAATTTATTATTTATCAATATTTATTTTTTATTTTTTATTTTTTATTTTTTTTATTTTTTATTTTTTATTTATTAATATTTATTGTTTGTTATTTATTATTTTTTATTATTATTTATTATTATTTATTATTTATTATTTAGTATTTATTATGTATTATTTATTATTTTTATTTGTTATTTGTTATTTGTTTATTATTATTTATTATTTATTATTTGTTATTTATTATTTGTTATTTGTTATTTGTTTTTTATTATTTATTATTATTTATTATTATTTATTGTTATTTATTATAATTTATTATTATTTATTATTTATTGTTTATTTTTTATCTTTTATTGTTTGTTATTTATTATTTTTTATTATTTATTTATTATTTATTATTCATTATTTATTATTCATTATTTATTATTCATTATTTATTATTTATTATTTATTATTTATTATTTATTAATTATTCTTTTAATTTCGTAATTTTATTATTTTATTATTTTATTTTCATAATTTTATAATTTATGTAAATATTATTATAATTTCTTTGTTATTTATTATAATAAATAGTCAATAATAATAAATTACTCAATAAATAACTAATAAATCAATATTTATTAATTATTAATTATTGGTTATTAATTATTGATTATTGCTTATTGTTTAATTATTATTGAGTTTATATCTATTAGTTATGTATTATTTGTTTTTTCAATTAGTATATATATGTATATTAAATTTTGTTTATTAACCACATGACGGGCTTACTGGAGTGGTAAAGTCTCTGAAAAATATGCAAGAGGTTAGGGGTTCAAATCTCACCAAACGCAGTATTTCTTTATATTGAATGGGCATGTGCATGGGCATGAGCATGCATGCATGGATAAAGTAAATAAAGTAATGCGAATTAAATGAAATAAATAAAATAAATATAAAATAAATAAAATAAATACGAATAAATAAATAAAATATGAATGAATAAATAAAATACGAAAAAAATAAAATAAATAGAATAAATAAAATAAAAATGAAATAAATAAAATAAATACGAAATAAATAAAATAAATATGAAATAAAAAAATAAATACAAAATAAATAAAATAAATATGAAATAAATAAAATAAATAAAATAAAATTAAATAAATAAAATAAATAAAATAAAATAAAATAAATGAAATAAATAGGAAACACCTAATGCGAGTCATCTAAATCGCTACACACATTGAAAATGTCCTTATGTTTCACCATCCATGCCTTTATATAGGAAATATTATAACTAAATTTTATTATCACCTCTTGCATAAGGTATACAAGAAAATCTTGGTAGGTCTTGATCAAATTGATAATAATAGATTACCCAAATTAATCATTTAATGATGTGTGGTATTGTGTCAGGATAAGATGTACGCAAGTATAAGATGCCTCAATATTATAAATCCTATACCATTTAAGAGAAATTCTAGGAATCTCCCCCAAGATAAGTCTATAATAATCACCATATTTTTCACACCGTTTGATTTATTTTTCTAGTTTGATTCCTGAACTAAAGATCTGATGTGTCACTACAGGAAAACAGTCGTTTTGCGGCGGTTTTTTCACGGCGGTTTTAAAAACTGCCGCTAAATGTTTTTCGGGCTTCTATTTCGCGATTGTTTTTTCGCGGCGGTTTTCAAACCACTGTGAAATGTATTTAATTTTTTTTAATTTTTTTTTAAATCATTTTGATGGTTAGCGGGGGTTTGGGTAAAACCGCCGCGAAATGAAATGAGAAAAATAAAAAAACATGAGAAACCTCGAAATCACTAAAACGACCATAACTTTTGATCCGGGCGTCCGTTGGAGCGCCACAACTAGTCAAATCAAAGATCAAGAAGAGATCTAGAGGCATGTATAATCTAAACCGTGAGACGGTATATGGTGCGGATGATATGAGAGTTATAAGAAAGTTGAAAAAAGTTCTCCAACTTCAAAAGGCCATAACGTTCGCTCCGGGTGTCCGTTTGGGCTCTACCACATATCAAATGAAAGACAGCTAAGAGAGATACGCACTAATTTTATACAATCAAGCTTCTTTCAGGTTTTTCGATCCCAAAACCCCTCTGAAGACCTCAAAAACCTCTTTTCCTTCACCGGTGTCCTGTCGAAGTTCTTTCACACAGACTTAACATTTGATCCACGTGTAAGTTCGGACTCCTACGCCTGCCAGATCGTAGTTCATTCCATAAGCTTCAGTTTGACTCGTTGTGGCACCCACATGGACTTCTGGATCATAAGTTATGGTCTTTTTAGTGGGTATCGGGTTTGTTATGTTTTTCGATGCCTCGTTTCTAGCACCAGTTCCCTGTCAGTTTTTTTAAATGGTCGTAACTTCCGATCTTCTGGTCCATTCGGTCTCTTTCACCCATCAGCTCAAATATAGTTTTAGGATCTTTGATTTGACTGGTCGCGGATCTGGAGTGGACTCTTGGATCATAAGTTATCTCTATTAATGTGAGTCCAATGTTTTTGTCACTTTATGACCGTTTTGACGGGTTTTAATGGTTGCTCCATTTATCACTGTTTATTTGGGTTTCCATGACTTGTTATCTTTATCAATGGTTTTTTTGTGGGTTATTATAATGATTAAATTTAATTCTTAAGGGGTTTTCCAGAGTTTTCATGAGTTTTCATGCGTTCTCACACTTTCTAATGCTTCCTTCTTCATTTTTCTCCATATGTTTTCATGTGTTTTCATAATTTTTTATTCCTTATCACGCTTTTTCTTACTTTTTCATGTGTTTCATTTATTATTTTATTATTTATAATATACTTTAATTTATTTATTATCTATTATTTGTTACTGGTTATTTATTATTTATATTCATTTATTATTTATTATTTATTATTTATTATTTATTATTTATTATTATTATTAATAATATTTGTTACTGGTTATTTATTATTTATTATATAAAATTTATTATATATTATTTATTATATATTATTATTATTATTTTATATATTATATATTATATATTATATATTATATATTATATATTATATATCATTATTTATTTATTATTATTTAATGTTTATTATTTATTATTATTATTTATTAGTTATTAGTTATTATTTATTATTTATTATTTATTATATATGTATTATTATCTATTATTAATTGTTGTTTATTATTTATTATTTATTATTTATTTAATTATAATTATTAATTTTGTGTTATTTATTATTATTCATATTTATTAATTATTATTTATAATTAATTATTTATTATATATTATTTACTATATATTATTTCTTATTTATTATTTCTTATTTCTTATTTCTTATTTCTTATTATTTATTATTATTTATTGTTTATTATTTATTATTTATTATTATATATTATTTATTATTTACTATTTATTATTATTTATTATTTGTTATTTATTACTATTTATTGTTTGATATTTATTATTTTTTATTATTATTTATTATTTATTATTATTTTTTATTTTTTATTTTTTATTTTTTATTTTTTATTTTTTATTTTTTATTTATTTTTTATTTTTTATTTTTTATTTTTTATTTTTTATAATTTTATATTTATTTATTATTATTTATTATTATTTATTATTATTTATTATTTGTTATTTGTTATTTATTATTTGTTATTTATTATTTGTTATTTGTTATTTATTATTTATTATTATTTATTATTTATTATTTATTATTATTTATTATTATTTATTGTTATTTATTATTATTTATTGTTATTTATTTATTATTTATTATTTATTGTTTATCTTTTATTTTTTGTTATTTTTTGTTTTTTATTTATTATTTATTAATCAATATTTATTATTCATTATTCATTATTCATTATTTATTATTTATTATTTATTATTTCTCATTTATTATTTATTATTTATTATTTATTATTTATTATTTGTTATTTATTCTTTTAATTTCGTAATTTTATTATTTTGTTATTTTATTTTCATAATTTTATAATTTTTTGTAAATATTATTATATTTTATTTGTTATTTATTATAATAAATAGTAAATAAGAATAAATAACTCAATAAATAACTAATAAATCAATATTTATTAATTATTAATTATAGGTTATTAATTATTGATTATTGATTATTGTTTAATTATTATTGTTTTTATATCTATTAGTTATGTATTATTTGTTTTTTCAATTAGTATATATAAGTATATTAAATTTTGTTTATTAACCACATGACGGGCTTACTGGAGTGGTAAAGTCTTTGAAAAATATGCAAGAGGTTAGGGGTTCAAATCTCACCAAACGCAGTATTTCTTTATATTGAATGGGCATGTGCATGGGCATGAGCATGCATGCATGGATAAAGTAAATAAAGTAATGTGAATTAAATGAAATAAATAAAATAAATATGAAATAAATAAAATAAATACGAATAAATAAATAAAATACGAATAAATAAATAAAATAAAAAAAATAAAATAAATACAATAAATAAAATAAATATGAAAAAACTAAAATAAAATAAAATAAAATAAATTAAATTAAATAAAATAAAATAAAATAAATTAAATAAATAAATGAAATAAATAGGAAACACCCAATGCGAGTCATCCAAATCACTACACACATTGAAAATTTCCTTATGTTTCACCATCCATGCCTTTATATAGGAAATATTATAACCAAATTTTATTATCACCTCTTGCATAAGGTATACAAGAAAATCTTGGTAGGTCTTGATCAAATCGATAATAATAGATGACCCAAATCCATCATCTAATAATGTGTGGTATTTTGCCATGATAAGATGTACGCAAGTGTAAGATGCCTTAATATTATAAATCCTATACAATTTAAGAGAAATTCTAGGAATCTCCCCCAATATAAATCTATAATCATCACCATATTTTTCACAACGTTTGATTTATTTTTCTAGTTTCATTCCAGAACTAAATATCTGAAGTGTCACTATAGCAAAACGGTCGTTTCACAGCCATTTTTTCGCTGCGGTTTTAAAACTCCAATAAATGTCATAATTTATTTTTATTTTTTTTAAATCTTTTTGAGGGTTAGCGACAGTTCTTTAAAAAACTGCCTCAAAATAGCTGTAGTTTGGGTAAAACCGCAGCGAAATGAAATGAAAAAAATAAAAAAAAAACATGAGAAACCCTGAAATCACTAAAACGACCATAAATTTTGATCCGGGCATCCGTTGGAGCGGAACAACCAGTAAAATCGATGCTCAAGAAGAGATCTAAAGGCATGAATAATCAAAACTGTGAGACAATTTATGGTGCGGAAGATATTAGAGTTATAATAAAGTTGAAAAAATTTCTCCAACTTCAAATGAACACAACTTTTGCTCCGGGTGTCCGTTTGGGTTCTACCACATATCAAATCAAAGTCAGTGAAGAGAGATAAGTAATAATTTGATAAAATCAAGCTTCTGTTGTGTTTTTCAACCCCAAACCCCTCTGAATTCCTCCAAAACCCCGATTCCATCACCGGTGTCCCGTCGAAGTTGTTTCAAACGGACTTAACTTTCGATCCGCGTGTCAGTTCGGACTCCTCCAACTGCCAGATCGTAGTTCATTCCATGAGCTTCAGTTTGACTTGTCGTAGCTCCCACATGGACTTAGGGATCATATGTTATGGTATTTTTTTTGGTATTAGGTTTTTTATGTTTTTCAGTTCCTCGTTTCTATTTTCTATTCCCCGTCAATTTTTTTAAATGGTCATAACTTCCGATCTGCCGATCCATTCGGTCTCTTTCAACTATCTGATAGAAGATCATTTTAGGATCTTTGATTTGAATGGTCATAGATTTGGAACGGAATCTTGGATCATATGTTATCTCTGTTAATGTGATTCCAATGTTTTTTTCACTTTATGACTGTTTTGACGGGTTTTAATGGTTGCTCCATTTATTACTGTTTATTTGGGTTTCTATTTAAAGACCCATAAAATTGAATGGAAATTTTTTCTTAATTTTATTTGTCATTTTACAAGAACTCAGTTTCTGACGGCACCTGATTCCGAGGCCCGGTGAGCCCGGAATAATTTTCCGAATTTTAGCTTGGGTACGTTCAGTGAACGAATGAGCAAGATTTCCTAACTTTTGAACCAGTGCTCGGAATCGAAATCCGAGGACACCGATGGAACCACAGAGCTGGTAATTTATTAAGAAGACCTTTACTGGGGTTGCGTTTTCTCGGGAGGAGCTGTTAAAAATTGTGGATTAGATGAAAAGTAAAATAAAATTGAGCTACAATTTTATTTCTTTTTACTAAGTGGTTATAACCTATGAAAGGGAGTTGGAGTGGGACCCACTGATAACCTAACTCCTAGGTAGGATATTAGTGAGGTGGGGCCCACACAAACCCCACCCTTTCATATTCCCTAACTCCCTTAACTCTCCATTTAATTTTCCAACATAAGTTTAATTAATTAAGTGGTTTCGTTTTTGAAATTTGTATTTTTGAAAAGCATGGAATAAAAAATGATAATAAGGGGCGACCTTATTTTAATTTGGTTAGCATGTTGTGAGAGGATTGGGGGAAGAAATCTCTAAGTCTTTAAGTTCTTCTTCCTCGACGAAGAACGCGAAGAATGCCGAGCCTTCGACGAAGAACTCTGTCACCGCAAAGGGGAGTTCATCATTGCATCTTCTTCCCTCTCCGTAGTTGGTGAGAGACGCCATCCACAGAGATCGAAGACGCGACACTGTGTACCGCGACGCCGACGATTCTCTTCTCCGGGACGTCGTCGACGCTTACGGGGTCTTCTTCTGCGACGTTCTTTTCCGCGACAAACCTTCATTCAACGGCACCTTGAGGTAGGGAATTAATTGTTTTTGTTCGCGAATACTTTCTTCGTCGTTCATCGTTTTCTAATTGGCCTGCCTGATATTGCAATAATGGTAGGAGGTGAAACCGCACAAACACGGCCGACCCTCCTCCCCCTTTTTTGTTGATTGAACCTGTTGCGGCACGAGAAAAGGCAGTGTGGTGTCGTTGCACCACGCGGAAACAATTAAGAACGGGTGAAGAAGTGTGGCGCCGTCGCGCCACGCTGTAGAACCATGAAGAGGCCGTGGCCGGAGCGGGGCCGTGGTAGAGGGGCGCGGTGTCGTCGCACCGCCCCGATCAGACAAGGCCGCAGTGGTGCGGGGAGCGGCGACCGGAACCGCCGGCCGCCGAAGCAGGAGGGCGGGACCGCGGCGGCAACAACCGGCTAGGCGGACTGGGCTGGCCGTTTCAGGGGAAGATCGGGGGTTCGTAACCCCCGGATAGAACAAAGAGAAGCCCCCACGTGGGGGGGGGGGGGGGTTACACAAACAGGGGGCAGCGCGCCCCCCCTGTTCCGCTCAGCTCGGCCAGCCGAGCTGGCCACGCGGGCCGCCCGAACATGCCAGGCCGCCGGCCTGGGCCACGCCCAGGCCGGGCCGCACCCTAATGGGCCGGACCTGGACCCGGTTCGGGTCGCCCCGGGGGGGGGGGTATCGGGCCGGGCCCGAACCCCCAATTTTCGGACAGAACCGTTCAAATGCCCATAACTTCGGCTACGGACCTCTGATTGACGCACCGTCAGTTGCGATGAGATCCTTGGATCGAGACTGCCGTTTTGGTACATTAAACTAATGGTTTTGGAGAACTTTGGGTTTGGACAGGTTGGTTTGAATACGAAACCAACCGGGCCCTCAGAGCGAAAACGCTTATAACTTAAGCTCCGGACGTCTGATTGACGTGCCCTCAACTTTGTTGGATTCCTCTTAGTGAGACAGACCATTTGGCTTACTCCGCTCAAGGTTTGGATGTAGATGGAGTACGGACGGGTTGGTTTTGACTTAAAAACCAACTGGGCCCCTAGAACGAAAAATCCAATAACTCTCAGACCGGGCGTCCGATTGACGTGCCGTCTGTCACGTTGAGTTCCTTTTGATGATAGGGAACATTGGGATACATCAACTCCGGACTTCGTGTCAGATGATGTATCAGCACCTCGGCTCGTGGAGCGGACCCTCCTGAAATGAGCTTGCTATGTGCGGGAACCCTAGAGCTGGCTGCGACTACAATGACGATGACGACTGTACAGAAATCCTCCGTGGGTTCGACAATGACGACTACAGCATTCAACGATCCCGTGTGGATCAGTGCTTACTGATCCTGTGTGGGTCAGCGCTCAACGGTCCTATGTGGGCCAGTGCATACCGATCTTGTGTGGGTCAGATCTTGTGTGGGTCATTGCGGGGGTTAGTACCTATCGATCCTGTGTGGGTCATTGCGGGGGTTAGTACCTATCGATCATTTGTGGGTCCGATGTCTTAAATGAATTAGTGGCTACATATGATCATCTCTATCGTCTTATGAAGAAGTATTCATGTCTGAGCTGAGTCTTGACTTCAATCAATATCTTTGATATGATTTAATTGCTTTCCAATATGGATTGAGTTGTGTTGTCCTGTGTGGATTGGGTTGTACTACTATGTGGACGTGATCGAACTTGGCATGGATACTGGAGCCGAACGAGAATTGATGACTTAGGTATATGTATGGGCATATACCTAAGTAGTGTTGGATGTTACTTCGTGATTGTATCTTTCCTTAGTGGATTATCCTTTGCTGATTTTGGGAGACCTTCGGGGGTCTCGGGGTCCCTACTGAGTAGCGTATATTCACCCCTGCACGGGCTATACCTGCACTACGTTGTGTTGGTTGCAGACGACGGACAACGCTGATGGTGGTTGAGTCTTGCGGAGCAAGTCGGTACCTGGAGGTGGACCATTGGGCGGGACATACTCAGAGCAGATGGCTGGACCCGAGAAGTTGAGGAGGCTATCTGTTCCCACCCTTCAGGTGGGACTTCCAGTGGACGACTCGACATTGCAGCTTTACTTTTCAGTTGATGTACATCCTTTTCTAGTTGTACTCTACTTTCAGTTGGGGTTTGTATTCTGGCCCACTTACTTTTCCAAACTTACTATTGTACCCAGTTAAACTTAGTGTTTTCTTCTTCTTGCTTACTTTGTGTGTTTGTTTACGTTATAAAGGCAATGCCTTCCCTTTTTATCGGGAATTACGCCTTGGTGCTAGTCGCCAGCCCCTGGCCTTTGGAAGGCGGGCTTGGGGTAGTCACGGCATGGGCCCCGAGGACGGGTCGTGACATTCCAGGACTTTTTATCTTTATCAATGGTTTTTGTGGGTTATTATAATGATTATATTGAATTCATAAGGGGTTTTCCAGAGTTTTCATGAGTTTTCATGCGTTCTCATACTTTCTAATGCTTCCTTCTTTATGCTTCTCCACCTATTTTCATGCGTTTTCATAATTTTTCATCCCTTATCACATTTTTTCATACTTTTTCATGTGTTTCATTTATTATTTATTATTTATAATATAATATTATTTATTTATTATCTATTATTTGTTACTGGTTATTTATTAATTATATTTATTTATTATTTATTATTTATTATTTATTATTTATTATTTATTATTTATTATTTATTATTTATTATTTATTATATATTATTTATTGTTATTAATAATAATATTTGTTACTGGTTATTTATTATTTATTATATGTTATTTATTATATATTATTTATTATATATTATATATTATTATTATTATTATTAATATTTTTTTATTATATTTTATATATTATATATTATATATTATATATTATATATTATATATTATTATTTCTTTATAATTATTTATTGTTTATTATTTATTATTTATTTATTTATAATTATTAATTATGTGTTATTTATTATTATTATTATTTATTGTTTATTATTATTTTTAATTATTATTTTTTATTTTTTATTTTTTATTTTTTATTTTTTATTTATTATTTACTATTTATTATTTCTTATATATGTATTATTATCTATTAATAATTGTTGTTTATTATTTATTATTTATTTATTATTATTTATTATTTATTTAATTATAATTATGTTTTATGTTTTATTTATTATTATTCTTATTTATTATTTAAAATTTATTATTTATAATTTATTATATATTATATATTATATATTATATATTATTTATTATATATTATTTATTATTTGTTATTTATTATTTATTATTATTTATTATTTATTATTATTTAATGTTTATTATTTATTAATTATTATTTATTATTATTTACTATTTATTATTTATTATTTATTACTATTTATTTTTAGTTATTTTTTTATTTTTTATTATTATTTATTATTTATTATTTATTATTATTTATTATTTGTTATTTATTATTTATTATTTATTATTTATTATTTGTTTATTATTATTTATTATTTATTATTTATTATTTGTTTATTATTATTTATTATTTATTATTATTTTTTATTTTTTATTTTTTATTTTTTATTTTTTGTTTATTATTATTTATTATTTATTATTATGTATTATTATGTATTGTTATTTATTATTATTTATTATTTATTATTCATTATTCATTATTTATTATTTATTATTTATGCATCCATGCATCAATGAATCCATGCATCCATGCATCGATGCATCGATGCATCGATGCATCCATGAATCAATGAATCAATGTATCAATGCATTGAGGATGATGCATAACTATTTCATTTATAAAAACTTATTCCCTAAATTCTACAGCTCTCTCTTCATCATCACTCTTTTCGCATTCAATTCCATTATTATATACTTCCTCATCATCAAATTTCTGTGGAATCATATTTAGGTGACCAGTTGGTTGTCTTCTTCTACATGATATGGAAGAGTCATATATTCTTTGGATAAACCTTATTTGATTACTCTTGTATACCTATATCATTTTATAACAGTATAATACTACGAGAAAATAGAAACTTCCATGTATAACACCATAAAAGATTTATCAAACCATTGGTTAAAAAATGTTTTTTCTTGTAACGAGTCCTTATAAATAGACAATGGATAAGCTAGATTCCATAGCCTATCCTGGAATTGAAAATGTATATATCCAATGTACTAGATCATCTGATCAGGTCTCAAATTTTACCAATATGAATTATTTCATGATGTTATCATAAGGTAACCCAATCAGTTATCCCAACCATTATTATTGGTTGTGTACTATATGAAGATCCTTGATTGATTTGAGTAACTCCCTCATAGATGTAGACATAGGAAGATATGATTTTATAGATGAAAAATGGTTTCTAATCATGATTCCAAAAGTGTAAATAATATAAAAAATGAGTAATAATAATGTAGGTTTTATCATTGAATAATTGTGTAAATTTATTTCATGGTAAAAGGATATAATTATAAGTTCAATAGTTTATAAAGAGAATGTGAATCCTCTAAAGTAGATCATCTGGGAGTATCAAACCAGGTGTGTAGTTAGGCCTATTTATCATGAAATAGGTAACAATCGAGTTAATATCCAATCCCAACATTTATTTTATTTCCCCTAGGTACATCTATTCTAGATTCAACATACACTTTCAGTATCCAGGCATAGATTTCATTGCTCGGATAAAAAGAATCTCCAAGTTATTGAAATTTTAGAATATTTTTTTTACATCCCTAATTATTTCACTAAATTTTCATAATCAAAATTTAAATATTCTTAAAGGTATATAAAGATGTTAATTAAATTTAATGAGAATAATCTAAATTTTATCCCCCATGAGTGTTATACTAGGTGTGCCATTATACCTATTTGTTGTGCACTAGATGACGATTAAGTTAATACATCATCCACCCTTTCTAGGGTTACTATGCCTTGATTTATCTTTTCTAGAGACTATAACCTCTTATAGTATCTAGAGATGGATTTCATTTCTCAAATAATAACACAATATATACATTATTAATTTATTGATAGACAATATTCACTATGAGGAATAGTCGTGTAGGGTTGAAAGTGGAACAAGTGTGAAGTTATTTCATAGTAATGATGTTAGTAAATAAATTCTCATAATTATTAGAAAATATGTTCGTAATTGTTCTCTAATTTTTAATTATTAAGATGAAAATTAATTAATTAATAGTTAGTTAATAAAAATAATTAGTTAATGATTAGTTAAGCATTAGTTAATCATTAGTTAATCTTTAGTTAATCATTAGTTAGTGAATTTTTAATTAATATTTATTTTTTATTTAATCAATAATTAAGTGTTAGTTGTTCATTAGTTAATCAGTAGTTAATCATTAGTTAATATTTAGTTAATAATTAGTTAAAAATTCATTAATCATTCATTAATCCTTCTTTAATTAATAGTTATTTTGTAGTTAATTATTAGTTAATTAATAGATAATCATTATTTAATTACTAGCTAAGTATTAGTTATGGATTAGTTAATCATTAGTTAAACACTAATGAGTCATTTGTTAATCATTATTTAATCCTTAGATAAGAGTTATTCAATCATTAGTTAATTACTAGCTAAGTATTAGTTATTGATTAGTGAATCATTAGTTAAACACTAATGAGTCATTTGTTAATCATTATTTAATCCTTAGATAAGAGTTATTCAATCATTAGTTAATCATTTTTCAATCATCTATTAATTAATAGTTATTAATTTTTTAATTAATAGTTAATTATTAGTTTATTAATACTTAATGTTTTTTAATCAATAGTTAATTATTATTTAAGAATTACATATTGATTATTTAATAATTATTTAATAATTATTTAATCATTAATTAATAATTGAGTAATTAATAGTTATTAAGTAGTTAATTAATAGTTAATTACTAGTTAATTAATACTTAAGGATTAGTTAATCATTATTTAATTATTTAGTAATAATTAGTTAATCATTATTTAAGGATTAATTAATAATTAGTTAATCATCTATTAATCATTCATTCATAAATAGTAACTTTACTTTTATTAGGTAGATAATTAATAGTTGATGATTAGTTAACCGTTATTTAATTTTTAGTTAATCATCAATTAATCATTAGTTAATAATTGGGAAATCATTGGTTAATAATTAGTTAATTACTAGTTAATAATTCATTAATAATTTGTTAATTAATAGTCAATTAATAGTTATTAGGTAGTTAATTAATATTTAATAATTAGTTAATTAATAGTTAATCATTATTTCATCATTAGTTAATCATTTCTTCATCATTAGTTAATCATTAGTTATTCATTATTTTATCCTTACTTAATCCCAAGTTAATCCTTAGGTAATAATTAGTCAAACATTATTTAATCCCAAGTTAATCCTTCATTAATAATTAGTTAGTCATTAGTTAATAATATTTAATCATTAGTTAATCATCAATTAATCATTCATTCATTAATAGTTCTTTAATAGTTAATTATTATTTACTTAATTTTTAATTACTAGTTAATAATTAGTTACTTATTACATTATTATTAGTTAATTATTAATTAATCATTTATTAATCATTTATTTAATCATTAATTAATTATGATTTAACCCTTACCTAATAGTTTATTAATTCTTAGTTAATCATTAGTTAACTAATATTTATTCATCATCTAATTAATATTAATTAATAGTTACTGAATAACTAATTATTAGTTCAATATTAGTTCATAATGATTAGTTATTTAATTATCTATTAGTTAATAATCAATGTTTAATAATTTTTATAAACTAATAAATTATATTAAATAATAATCATTTCAAAATAATTATTAAATTACTAAAACTAATTATAAATTAATTACTATGTAGTCATAATTAAATATTAATAATTTACTCACTAATATTAACTTTTATTTACATATTACATCTATTTAACTAAACTAAGTAAATAAAATAATTAAAATAAACTAAAATAAAAACAACTAAATAAATAAAAAACACCTTTAAATTAAGCTTTATAATTATTGTACTCCTTTAAGACTAATAAATGAGTTGTAGAAAAGGGATCAAAAACTGAGAAAATTTTAGCGAGAGAGGGACCAAAATTAGTGGAGTTTTAGAGAGAAGGAGGGGAAATCTCTGAGAGGGGTGATTTTATATGGGTAGGGTGGAAGGAATTGATGACTTTAATGGCTTTTTACTTTTATTAGGTAAAATTAATTTTGGCATAAATTGCCATTGTTGTGTCACTGATCTATGGTAAAGGCATTGCGTGCCTCAATGCCTTTGTGACTTACATTTAAAATATTTTAAACCTGAGTTTATTTTCTATTTTTAAAAAAAAAAAAATTATAAGAAACCCCACTAGATTAACATGGGATCATTCATTAATGTGATCGATGTAGAAAGTGGACGATTTCTAATATCTGTTGGTATGGGTAGACATACCGATATGGACCTGAGGTTATTAGCTGGTGAAGAGTGAACAACATGTCATGTAAGTAAGGATTTTTTAAGGCTTTCATACAGATGAAAGTGATATGCATATGAAGTGCTGGGTGTCTATAAAATTATACCATGCATGAAGCAAAATCTTTGGAAAAAAGAGATAACTTTTGAGTATAAAAATAATGACCCTTTAGTTTAACATAATATTTATAATAAATGGGTTGCCTTTAATGTGGAACTAATCTTGGTGGAATGAGGCATAGTTCATACTAGCCCATTAGGTGTGTGTTTGATTGTTATTATACCCTCAATATCTAATATAAATTATTATTATAATATAATAAAAATTATAATAATGGTGAGAAGGTGTTTAAGATGGGAGAACAAAATATAAAATAACCCCCCCCCCCCCTTAAGGTGGGTGTTTAGTCGGTGACACAACAAGGGGAGGTGATTAGATCTCCTCTATCCTTCTTCCAGTCTATCCTCCTTTACCCATCGATTCCATATGTCTATATGTCTATAGAATCCCCATCACATGGTACTTTTGTTGTTCCACTTCTCCTTAAATTTACCTCTATCAAATTCAGTATTAGGATTTGATTTAACTTAAGCATATAAAAATTATATTGGTGCCAAAGACTTCTTCATTATCATCTTAAATAAGGATAAAGACTGTCATATAAATTTATTTTGGGTTTTTATGTTAATTTTTAAAATATATGGACTATGATAATAATTAATATGAATTAGTTAATTAGGATTTTCTAAGTTGTAAAAATTAAGGATTTGAGTTGTTTTGGTATCAGATGTTCATTGCATATTGTTTACAGGGGTTTTATTTTATTTTTAAGTTATGTTTTTATGAAATTTAATTATTAGATTAAATTATTTATTCCTATTTGGTATATTAATTTTATAGTTATGTTTTATGATCTTCAAGAGTTTATAGATCTTGCCAATATATTTCTATGGGTAGCTGGTCTCGATCACGTATTCCTTTTTTTGAGTTGTGCCTAAAAATGTTTTTTTATAGATTTTCAAAAAAATTAATCAAATTTAAAATATTTATTTGGAAGTTTAAAATTTGGTTTTTCATGGATTATTTAATAAGTTAATTTAAATTTTTTTATGAAAATATTAGATAATATTTTAAGTTGTTTGGTTATTGATTCCATTTTTTATATTTTAATATGTGGTTTTATAAATTTTAGAGATTTGAATCCTTGGTTACTCTTGAATAATATTTTTAAATTGTATATTTCATTCTTAATTTATTTAAATGTTATTGAGTATGATTATTTAGTTCACTTAATTCCATGTTCTTAAATATATCCATACGATTTTTCAGTTATTAACATACTTATAATGGAATTGTTTCATACCTTAAATTATTAACATAATCCCAATTTAGTTTGTTTATTTGATAATGGGAAAAATAGAATAGGTTCAAAGTTATGACACATTTTTTAGTTAATAAAGTGTTACTCATGTGTTTTGTATAATGGATTTGGAATAAAAAGTAAGTCAAATGGTTATATTTTTTTTTCATATTATTGTGTATTCACTTAATAAACATGAATTAGCCCTCAAATTAAATTTTATTTGGGAAAAGAGTAATTTTATTTTTTTAATAATATTTTGATTATGGTTTTTGAACTAAACTATAATATTATAAAAACTATTTATCTATGTTTTGAAAAGGTGTTGGGTAATTATATTATATTTAAAGAAAACCTTGATTTATAAATATGAGTATGATTACTTTGAAAAATTTGTCATTATAAGGTGACTTTTAAACTAAAATTTTAATTTCATTAATACATGATGTATTTATTTCATAAATTATTAAGTGTAAAATTATTTTTAAAAATTAAAATTAATCTTATAAATATTATGTGTATTTTTTTAATAGCCTTGAGTATGAAATTATTTTTTAAAACAAACATTAATTATGTAAACCATTAATTGGTAAACTCATGAATTATTTATTATTTTTTATAATAAGTTATACATTTTCCATAATATCCTAATTAAAATTATTTTGAAGTTAATGTGGTAAATTAGGAAAACATTATTTTCATATGTATAGTAAACATAAATGGTAATACCCTTAAATGAACTCCATTAATTGATAAATTATTTACCTAAATTGAATTTTCAACATGATGATTTATTTGAATGAGAGAATCAAATTCTTGTTTATGTAATCTCTTATGTCTTATTTTTCATATTATTAACATGCCTTAGTAAATTTATATTCCATGCTAGGAGTTTGTTTATCTAGATACTAGTATTCCTTGATTATCATTTATGTCATTATTAATACATTATTTTTCTTTCCAATAGTATTTAGTAACTATTTATTATTCCTTGTTTTGTTCATCACTTGGACTGATACAAGTATGCTTGATTTCTATCAATGTTATAGTTTGTCTGTGGATTATATTAATGGATATATTCAGTACACATTTAGAATTAAATTTTATGATCTTGGTATTATGGTTTGTATTTTATACATGTGAACTTTTGATTCCTTAGTATAATGAGAATGTAGAAGGTGTATATTATTTTTTTATACATGTGTTAAATTATTTCTCAGATATATTGAGCATGTGAAAGGAGATATTTTCTTTTTATAAAATCATTAATATGTCATAATAACCAATGATATATAGGTTGTTAAAAATGGGATTGTTTGAATCTTTCCCTAACTTGGAATATGCTTTCACTTTTCCCCTAGAATGGGTTGCAGATTTCGAAGACATATTATACAATTTCACTTTTCACATCAGATGATCATTGCATCATAACTAAGAAGTATCAATCTTAAAAGAACCCTAATTATTCTATGTATTTTTTCTTGGATTATAAGATATTCTAAAAGAAGGTATACATAGGTTTATACCCTCTTTGTATAAGGAGTTATTTAATATGGTTACTATTGAATTGAGATTTACATTATTTATAGTCATTGGAATGTTTTAACTATTGTCTTTGAAAACTATTTTATTATTATATATGTAAATTTATAGACACATATTGATACATAAAAATTATTTTATTCTAGTTTTATTTGAGATATTTGGTTATTCTAATACTATGTACTCACACTCTTCATGTGAACTTCACTAGATATGCAAATTCAGTTGTTGCATTTCAGGTGTGATAGGTGCATTTTTATCTATTAGCTTCTTATGAAATAGTTATAATTGATGTATCATATATGGGAAAAATTTACATAAAGGGAGTTAAATCATAAAATTCCATGTTTTTATAGCTTTTATTTCATATTGCTACATAATTTTGTTTATTGTTTTAAAGTTCTTTAGTTCTTATTTCATTATGTGGTCTATAATATGTTGTGTGTTTGGACTGTTGTTTTACTTCGTAGTACATACATTTAAGGATTTATTTATCTATTTATACAGATATAACAGTTTCCCATAGTAAAAAATTAATCACATTTATTTGAATCATCCTACACACATATGGGGGCATGAATGATTTTTTATAAAATTAATTATTATCTCATTTTAATATTCTAAGAAGATCCTTAATTATATATCAAAAATCATGGTTCTATTATCTAGTCCTTGAAGATGGAGGAATTATTTTGGTTTCATTGATGTTTTGGTTCAGGTTTATGGAAGTTTCATCCAATGTTTTTGTAGGGGCTCTAACCTTCATTGTATGTTGAGTCACGATCACATTGTTCCACTCTAAATAGTTGTCCAAAGGGGTAGAGATGGTGAAAAGGAGGAATATATAACTTCATTGGTGTTTTTCCCCAAAACTCATAGAGGTATAGTTGATGGCAATCCCTCTATGATTCCATTCCCCAGTCAACTCTAGGGGTGGCTATAATAACATCATTCCTATAATTCTTAACTTTTGAGGGAAAAACCATATCAGATTAAATAACATCACAACAAGCCTTCTCTTTGTATTGGTCCCACTACTAGAAATATAGGATAATTTCATAGATCCAATCTCATATATTTTTTAATTATGGTTATAGAATCGGTTATATCAATTATTTTAATTATTTTTTGATGTAGCCACACATCCTCTACTATATACCAATAATTTCTAAAATTATTGATATATATTATGATACAATAATGTTTTTTCAAAACTGATTGTATAAGATAACATATTTATCCCATCAATGTATAATCCCCCTTTTATATTCCTAATTCCTCTCCTTCCCATGCTATTTTTCTCATGTTTTTTCACCCAACCTAGAAAATCCCATCTTTTCATCCATTTTTTTATTTGATTTCCTTCCCTCATAAAATCAAAGTGTCCAAATACATCATCTATTTAATCTAGAATCACCCTTATATATTTATAGTTATTAAATAAAAATTTATAACCTTCTATTTCATGAAACTTCTTAATTTATCGAAGCAACATTCATTTAGATTTTATTCGTGATAGTAATGCATCATTTATGTGATCAATTTTCATGTATTATTTTTGAATCATAGTGGTTCCCTACCTCTAACTAAATCCAATGTAAAATAGTATTTTACATGATATATAGTTGATGTAAATGGACTATGTATTGATAATGAATTAAATTTATTGATTATATTTTTAATACATGTTGGGTCTATGGAATTATTTAGGTCATTATTTTATTTTAATTAATTAATAGTAAAAAAAATTTATAATTAATTTAAATCTAATATGGATTGAAATATTATAAAATATTTTATATTTTTTTCTAATGTTTTTTATATATAATTAATGATTTTTGTTATGTTTTTTTTAAAACTTGGGGAAAAATTTATTACTTAAAATTATTAGTTATATATACTCAGATGTGTAACATATTTTTAGGATTTAATGAAATTTAATAATTTAAATCATGAATAACATATTGAATATATATAGTGTTTCTCTCTCTAATTCATATTAAAAATTTATAACATGTTTTCCCTCCCTTTTATATTAATATTTTTAGTCCATGTTTTAATTTAGGTTTTGTCCTACCTTGTATATGAATATTTATTATGAAATTGTGAAGAAATATTACATTAAATAAAATGATAATAATGCAATGCATGTTTTTATTAAAAAAATAATTATTTTTTTTTAATATTTTTTAATTTATGTATAATAAAAAAACTTTTCATAATTAATTTGATTCAAATACATGGGTATGATAGAATTTCATACCATACTAGTAATCAAAACAAATTTCTAAAAAAACATAAGTCACTAAATTTCATACCATATTAGAAATCATATACTTGAAATCTTACAATATCCTTTATTTATATGATATTTCATAATTTATAATATTAAAAAATATTATGAGTTATTATTACCACGAGTTCATAAAGTGAACTAAAAATAAATAAGCATTGTTACTAATGAAATACACACATATGTTTAATTGTTGAAATATTTTATTGTTCCTTATTATTTTTCTATGATTATTCATGGTAATTATTTTTAGGATTATATTCCACTATATTTATTTTAATAATAAATTACTTTATTCAATTAGTTTGGAATGAAGTTATATGTATAGTACTGATCACATCGCAATTAAATTTCAAAACCTATTGTATTTATTTATAGATTTTTCATTTATCAATGACTTTGAGGGAGGTTTTATTTGATTCCCTTATTTTTATTTTATTGTAATTCAATATTTATGTTATGAATAAGTGTTTTATAATATCATGACGTTTTTAAAATAACTATTTTTTCTAGCATCATAATGGAAATAAAATTCAAGAGTGGATAGTTGATGATAGAAATGAAAGGAGTGGAATTGTTAATTTGATATCTTATTAGTTTCTATTTATTTTTCAACACAATAATAGAAGTAGTCCAATTAAATAAGACATTATTATGAGTAAACATTATACAACTAATGAAAATGATAGTGTTGAAATAGTAAGAAATGTTGATAGAAGATGAAATCAATTCTATATATCAGGAATGTTCTAAAATGAAAAAGAAATAATTTTTAATGTGATTGTATCAGGGGAAACCATGTATAGAATTTATAATATTTGGATAGATGAAATTCATAAATTTTTGAAGGAAATACTTCTTGATTGTGCCAATATTAGTTTAAATAATTATAATGAATCAAATTTAATTAATCAAGTTATATTTTCAACTGCTAAGATCAATTCTTTCCCAAAATATTAAAACTTGTTTTAGTAAGTAATTTTAGGCTTAAATGATTGAAAACATTTTGTTACATATTTATGGAATCCCATTGCATATGGAAATATAACTCATATG
The DNA here is from genome assembly GCA_963277665.1 of Viscum album. Taxonomy (NCBI): domain Eukaryota; kingdom Viridiplantae; phylum Streptophyta; class Magnoliopsida; order Santalales; family Viscaceae; genus Viscum; species Viscum album. The sequence continues at coordinate 672,455,664 of OY728126.1, forward strand.
TAAAAAAAGTTATTTAAAAATTTCCATTGACTCATAGGCTTGAAAATATTTTTTGTTTTATAAAATGTTAACAAATATGTGATGGAATACTTATGTGATAAATAAGAATAGTAATGACTTGATTCATCCTACTATTGGATTATCATGACATACATTTAATACATGACTTCCTAATTTTTCTAATTTATAAATTGTAAGGTTGGATTTCTCAAGTGATTTTTTTAAATAATTTGGTCAGATAATTATTTCACATAGTATGTGGCATGTTTTCATTCATATTTAAACCCTCCAAGGTTGTATATGAAAAAATATTTTACTTTCTAGAATATATTCACATATTGAGCCTATGATCTTGGAAATGATATATACATGTACTCATAACCTTTAATAAAATAGTTAAAGAATCTTTGGAATGCAGAAGTACATACATATAATTCTTATATGAAAGATTCATTTCAAGTTCATGTTGGGATTATGTGGATGATAAAATATTTTTTCTACTTATGGAATGATGTATGGTTGGAGTATGAAGGGTAAACTAGTTTGACTAATTTTTATGAATAATACATGATTCAAAAGGTATAAATTTCATTATAATTTTTGTTTCATTAGATATCATTGATTCTTTCCAATTAACCATCTATACACAAATAATCATAAAAACATTGACTATATCATTTAGATATAAAAACCACTTCAACATATGTTATGAACTGATATACATAATGAATTTAAATATTTCACTTTTATTCTTGAGAAAGGCCATCTAAATTATTGAAATAGGATGAATGTTTCTACTATGTCCAATAATAATTGTAGAAAATAGAATATTTTTTTCATTTTTTTATTCTTCAACCATTATTTTATGCCATTACATTTTTGTAATTCACCTATAAATAAATATATATGTGAAATTTTGATTTTGTATCTTCTATATGTAATATGGGGAACTAAATATCATTTATGGTCATGGAATCACCTAATGGATTGGTGTATCATATGAAATTACCCATCTCATCTCACTCATAGTAACTAGATCAGTGCACTACATAACCTAGATCATGCCGCCCCATATTCTAGATGATGTTTACTGGATGTGAGGGCCTAAATCATAGAATAAGGAGAATAAAACCTCAATATGATATACATAAAAAAAATAACTGAAAATCAACCAAAATAATAATTAGTTTGTGCATAAATTAATAACATATCCATACTATAACAGTTCATTATGTAATTCATAAAGTAGTACATCACAATTGGTCACCCACCAGGATGATCACATATAAAAAATAAACAAAATAATATATATATATATATACATATATATATGATAAACTACCATCCATGGGCCTCATCTCCATCCCAACAAAAAATCCCCATCGATATTTTCTATCTTAATCAACTACACACCCTGTGCTCACACCTATATAATAACATAAGCTCTAGAATTATACCAATGTACTTGGATAGGGTGTTAGAAATATATCTCAATATTTTATCACCATGGTCCTATAATATATATCATCATATCCATGTGTATTCCTAAGTAAAATAAATAATAGAAACATAACACATAATTATATGTAATATGTTGTCATGTTCTAACTAGGTCACAAAAATACCCAACCATACATGATTTTGCCTATGTCAGATAATATTCACCTCATTCCATAGATCATAAACCATGCTTTAAGAATCTAGGTAGGTTATCATAACAAGTACCAAATTTTATCCAAAGCTATAGGGTAGGATTTCATACCATGTTTTGACCTCAACCATGTCCCTTAAGGTAGGTCCCCCAATAAAATCTTGAGAAATCCCATATCACATAGGGGGGGTCATACATAAAGTTTCCAAACCATCCCTTATTAGGGGAGGTCACACATAAAGTTACCAAACCATTACATCTTAGAAGAAGTCACACATAAAGTACCAAAACCAACCCCTTCTAACAAGGGTCACACATAAAGTACCAAAACCAAACCCTATTAGGGGAGGTTTCACATCATGTACCTTAACTAATCCATTTCGGGGGTATTCACACATTAAGTAAACAAACTAACCCATCTTAGGGGAGGTCTCACTTAATGTACTTGAACTAAGCTCCATAAGGGGAGATCTCACATCAAATACCCAAACCAACCCCTCTCACTCAATCTATGTCACACAAGCATTGTAACGAACCAAAATGAGTCAACCTAATATGCCTCCTAATCCAACTCACTGAAATTCCAAAATTGAGTTATAGATAATTATGGGATAGTGAAAATCACTAGTGTATCAAAATATAACCATTGGGAATGGTTTTAGTCACAGAATCCGACTATCACAAAAAATCCTCTCAGTAATCTGACATGTCTCATCCATAAGATTGATACCAATGTAAGTGAATAAAAAATTTTAAAATAAATAAAGAACAAAATAGAGTATATGAAGAAAAAAACTATAACTCATAACCATAATACCATGAGCATTATAAAAACTATAAACAACATCCATTTATAAACACGCTAAAACATGGTCAAGGATTGAGTTTCCAATATAAAATAACCCTAAATCAATACGAATCACAAAATTCTTCATAAAATCCCAAAATCCTCATGAACTAATGACTCATACAATCCGAAAATCCTCATGACCTATAGTCACCACCACCACTATACTAAAGAAGGATGATGATCATCAGGAAGAGATGTCAAATTGGATGGAACAACAACCTTTACCTATATCCTATAAACCAATTATTATTATAACCCATGGATATATACAGTGCATAAGGAAATTTCTAGTAATATAACACCATGAATATATATAAAATATTTTACCTTAAAACCATTAGTTCTAGTTTGAATACCAGGTCTTGAAAAATCCTTCTTTGAAAAAATTCATAAATCCTTTAGTTTCTTTTTATAATAGGAAAAGTTATAAGAATAATGTAAACAAGGGAAACATATATAAACCATAAGAAAAAATGGAATAAACAACATGAAACTAAAATTATGAATGGTTAATAACTAGAAACACATCTCAATCAGGTGTCATACATACAATGTGGGTTCATGATTATGGTACTAAAACAACTAGAACTCCTTATATGAATAATAGACAACATACATGAACCTTTTACCATATTAATAGACTTATTGGATTATCCAGGAACATAATAATCATTTTCAGGTAATTCAATTCACTCCATAATCTAATTTGGTCAAACTAGGTAACAATCCCTAGCCAGTGCACAATCTACACTAGGGTTTCCTTAGTCTGGTTACCGACTCACCCAAGGCATCCCATGTCTAATCACATATAAAGAACAATTACTTATATAATCACCTTTATATAATAAAAAATTCTTGTAATCAATAAATTATCATTCCAAAAGTAAAACCCCTTTGAAATACCATTTAAAATATCATTTTTAAATCTTCTTGGAAAATTTTATCTAACACCATTGGTTCACTAATATGATTCTAAAAAAAATCAAAAACACCTTAAATATAACAAATTAAACTAATCACATTAATCACTCAATAAAAATCCCTCAACAACTTAGATTATGTATAATTAAACAATTTAAACTAAAGTATATTCAAGAACCAAACATGTTTCATTTTAAAGACACATTATGTATAGATACATATATCAAACTGAGGAAAATATTATCCCATTAATCTAAAACCACTATAAATGAGTAGAAGTTATCAAAAAGAACCAAAAGAACCAATAAATTTTATTAAAAACCCATATCTAACCCTATTTCCCCCCATGTTATGCTAGGGATCCAAAACTCCATGAGAATGTTGGAATAAGAGAGAATAAATCTTAATGAAATCAAACCTTGCCTTGTAGAAACCCACTAATATTCAAGTAAAATTGAAAAAACACAAGTGATAAGAGATATACATGGATAAGGGAGGTTGATACATGTAAATGGGCATAATATTAGATAAATATGAGTTAAATTAATAAAGTAAAAAAGGGTAATTCTTTCATTTTTAAGAAAAATAGGTAGACTGCATGGATTGGTTTTCATAGATTGGAAAACCATGCGCTAAATGTGTGGGTCACCCTGAAGCCCAAAATTAGGTTTCATGGTTTCTAAGGAAGCTCTCCTAGTTTTATAAATAGTGAATTTTCTATACAAAAATAGATCTATCCCCCCCCCCATCTTTCACACTATTATGTGAGTTATTTGTACTAAACTTTCGCTAACCATGCGCTCGAGTCTATTTCCCCCAAAATCCACATTTTTTAACCTTAATTTTTAATACTCCAAAAATATTTATAATAAATTAAAAACATGATATAAATACATATTAGTGACTCATAAATTATCATAATTCTCCCTGTCAAGAAAATTTCTTCCCATATAAACTCCTCAATGTTCTAGATACGAGAAAAGGTTTGGCCACTACTCCCTTACTCTTGCTTACACTACCAAGACACATGGTTTCCATAGAAAAACATTCATATATCATGAGGTATGGTAATAAATTTACCATGAAACACCTTGTTTTGATAATACACTATATTAACAAGCTGCTCAACAAAATAGGTATCATGATCCACCTCGATATCCTCCCACTCAATCATATGGGATAGGTCTGGATGGTACTTCTTCATCTGGGAGACATGAAACACATCATGAATAGAGTTCACTGAAGGTTATAAAATTACATGGTACTCCAGCTTCTTGAGATTATACATGATCCTGAATGTCCCAACATCACTTGATACAATCTTACCGGGTATTCCTAACTGATAGTGTCCCAAAGAAGGATAAACTTTCAAAAATAACCAATCAGTAACTTCAAAATCTAATAGATGAATATGGAGATCAAAATATGATTTATGACCACTCTAATATATAATTAATCACATCCAAGTGAATTTTCAACTTATTTATCATATTTTAAATGATGATTATCCCCAACAAGGAGAACTCACCCAATTCTATCCAATAGAGAGAAGATTGACATGGTTTCTTGTATAGAGCTTTAAAGGGATACAACTTAAACAAATATTCATAATTGTTGTTATAATGAAATTAAACCGATAAAATATGATTCTCTTAAGAACTATAGAAATAATTCATGGATTATTAAATAATATCCTCAAGCATATAGATAGCCTACTCAATTTGACCATTCATCTAAGGGTGATACACTATGCTCAACTTTAGTTGAAAACGCATTGCCTCCAAATAAATCTTCCAAAACTATGAGGTGAATAGAGGGTATAAACCATAAATAATGGCCAAAGGAAATTCATAAATTATTATGATCTCATATACATACAAGTTTTTATTCTTCTCCACATTCATTGACACTTTCATAGGAATTAAGTGGGCTGATTTAGTCAACCGATCAATAACCACCCATATATCATCCTTCCCACTCTGAGTAATATGAAAACTAATCACAAAATACATGGAATCATCATCCTTTATATACACTGGGATGGTAATATGAGTTAATAGACTAATAGGTCTTTGATACTTGTCCTTGATTCTATGATGGGTAAGGTACTACTACATAAAATTAGAAAACACATAGCTCATCTTGGGATAATAATATTGATGTTTTATATCATAAAACATTTTGGTATCCCAAGGGTGAATGAACCACATTGACCAGTTCCCACCCTCCTTAAAATATTTTAGTAATAATAAGGTAATTAAAATCATCTTTTGAAATAGTATTTCACCCTTGGGACAGTATGGCCAAATAACTGAAGTATCCCCTATTTAAAACTCACTAACACACTGAAAAATAGGGTCTAATGATACATCAATCCAAATCTGATCATCCTTGGATGATGTGACTTTCACACAATTTAAGAACATTAGGTCATATTCCCCTATAATAAATACAGATGTTTATTATAAAACAATCCCATCATGCATTATTAATCTTATGATTCCCTCACTGCATGGGTTAGTAGTTTCCTACTTAGGGATTGGCTACCACATTACCCTTTTTGGGGGTATAATCTATATAGAAGTTTAATTTTTAGAGATATTACACCCAATTTATATGTCTCTATTGAAGACCCAATTCCCACTTTGTTAAAATATATATTAGACTCGTTTTTTCCAAATACAATGTGAACCACTCCTAGAAGAGATAGTTGTTTCATGTCTTTAAGGAATGCATTACCACTACTAACTCAAGTTCATGAGTGGGGTAATTAATCTCATGATAGAATTACTGGTGATATTAATATTCCACCACATGATCAATATGTATTAACATGAACACCCATCTGAACCCCAAAGCTTCACAATACATGTCATAACCTTGAACTAGTATCCCAACAAGAGCTAAATTTAACCCAGCTTTCAGCTCCTCAAAGGATCTATAATACTTCTCATTCCAATTGAACATCATCCCCTTTTAGGTCATCATATTAAAGGGTCAATCCAACCAATATAAGTCCTAAAATAATACCTTATAGTATCCAGCAAATCCCAAAAATCTCCAGATCTCAAATTCATTCTTGGGATAGTCTGAAGAAATCACTATTTGGATATTCTTAGGATCCATTGACATTACTTTTTTAGACAAAACGTGACCTTATAATATCATTTCTTGGATTCATAACTAAAATTTAGGCAACTCGGCATACAAGAGGTTCTCTTTTAGGGTTTCTGATAGAATAACTAGATTGTCCTCAGGTTCCTCCCTCGACTTGGAGTACATTAGGATATCATCCACAAGAACTTACACATAGGAATCAATATAATAGTTTAAAATATAGTTTATTAGAATCATGATAACTATTTTATCATTGGTAAGGCTGAATTTCATTAAAATACTCATAGTTACCATTCTAACTTTTGAAAGAGGTATTAGGAATATCTATTTCTTTAACCATATACTGATGGTATCTCAATCTCAAATTGATTTTTGAAAACCATCAGGATATCATATATTGATAAAAGTGATCATAAAACTGGTGAAACATGTATTTTTTATTTATGGTAACATGATTGAGTTTTTGGTTGTCAATGAAAAGTTAGAGGCATTCATCTTCCTTATTTACAAATAGAAATGATGATTCCAAATGTGACACACTTTGTAAAATAAATAAATTTCCTTTAAGGTTTTACAACAATTATTTCTACTCCTTTAACATAGAAAGATCCATCTGATAAGATTAAAATGATATGAGTATCTTTTTTGTAAGTAAGTAAATGGACATATCCATCTCTTATAAGGTAGGAAACTCAAAACAATTATTCTAAAATACCTCTATATTCTTTTATAACATCACTGGATGTTGAAAAACTGAACTCTATTCAACTACATTGAATAGAAAACTACAAAATAATCATGAGATCAATCCATATTTTGATAAACTAGTCTTACCCTCCCAAACCTAGATTCCCAATCACCCCAAAATATTTGAGTAATCACATCAAAATATAATAACTTAAATATATGAAAATAACAATTGATATATGAATTAAATACTATCATCCATACCATGTCAATAATGAGATCAAAATATTCTAGTTCAAGGACCTAGAAATTCCACATGACCTCAAAATTAGCAATTATAGCCCAATACCCTAGAAACTTTAAGCATTTATCCGTCCTCTTTCCCAATGGAGTATAAAATATATTATAAAAGGAATAAACTATGGGAATAATCCCAAAGAATAAATCAACATTGACAAGGTAAAATAATGTGGTGTAACTATGTCATCAAATTCTATATCCATATAAGAAGCAATAAGTATTTCACTTATCATAATAACTAAGAAAACATTGTAATCTTATGGAACATACTCAGATGTATACAGACTATTGGACTTGGTCCCACTCTGCATCTTCTTAGCCAAGTGAGAATTAACCTTCATCTAAGAATGGGGTCATGCACCCTTAGATACATCTGATGAAACCATAGATATTTTGGTGAAATAAGATCTGACTCTCCTATCCTGATGAGGTCCTCTACAAAATCATTGAAGGTGGACTAGGTTCCTATACCGATGGCACATATTGGCTGTCTCCTAGAATTATATCTTAGTATGACCTTTATTCTCACACTTAAATAATGTCTTTTTATTTCACCCAGAGGAAGACATTGGGGAAAAATAATATGAACAATGAGTTCCCCCACCACTTCATATACAAAACTCTTCCTACTCCCTCTTTTTAAAGCATCCTAGACACATACACATGGATCTAGTTCTAAAAAAACAATCATTACTTAATAGCTTTGTTACCAAATAAAGTGAACCAATTTTTACCTTCCTATAAATAAAACGTCAATGAAAATATTGAATCACTAACATACCCAAGAACTTTTTAGGTTTATAGATTTAGAGAAATAGTGAAAACATCTAGTTAATAAGACTAGTGTCTTTCTCATTCAATTAAAATTTCATCCCATGTACCTAGATTTTCAAATTCTATAATAAGTATTTAACATATCTCGAAAAATTATCCATAGATGATTCGTTTATCAACATATCATACATAATACCATTCCTCATAAATAGGGTGAAGAAAAACATAATAAGGGTGAGGTCAGATGATCAATAGGGGAAAGTGTTCATCGAGAGCTATCATAAAATAAAAAATATATCAATAACATGGCTTGAATAAATTATAATCAAATAATTACATATAAAAAATCACATGATCAGGGAATATTTAAATATATGACTTAGAAATTTAAATAATATCATGGATAATAATAACTAATTTCATAGTTGTACAATGCATAATCCATGACATCATTGACTAACCATCAAGGGATCATACCAAGATATCATAAATAATTGAGTAGATATTCAACGGATAATCATGATAGTTTTACTCAAGATAAATATCAATGCATCGATGGGTTATATAATTTCAGGCCCCACTCATCACTTACTAAGTTTAATACACTATCATATGAAATAAATTAATAACCATTCAATACATAATGAACATGAAATAATAATGAACATTCATATTATAAAAATAACATACGAAATATCATTATTTCCCCATTTATATTTATCCTTCCTTAGTTGCTAATAGTCATTTGTATATAAATAATAATTATAAATATGGTAAATGTTTCTACGAATAATAAATGTGCTATCTTTATTAGTAAACACACCAATCTAATTTATATAAAATGGGGTGTTTACACCATATAGAGTAATGAGTATATGGATTAAGTAAATATTTTAAATAATGTATAATAAATCCACGATAATTTAGAAAATGGACATGAATAATAGAATCAATTCATTAGAAATTAAGGAACTATAATAAAAAAATACATTTGAAAGTAGATAGTATAATTGAAGTGAAAAATTAAAAAAAATTACTCTTAAAGCTTTTGGTACATTGTTAGAAAAATAAAATTATAAATCACTTCTGAAACTCTTTTCATGATGTGTCAACAATCATTTTATAAAATAATTTATAAAATAATTTACAATAATAAAATATTGAAAACAAACTATAATTAAATAAAAAAATGAGTAGTGGAAGATAAATATATACATAAGTGGAGTGAAATCCATTTTCAAAAATTTTAAGAAAATAATAAAATCTTACTTTAAAAAAATTATATAATAGGGAATATATATTATTTTATAAAAACATAAAAATTTGTAAAAGAATATAAATTGAGAATAGGGTTCATGATGGTGGTAAAATATTTTCTTGGTGAAAATGTTTAAAAATAGTTTCTTTTCACATTTCTGTAAAAATAGAAAAAAATGACTTGTTTGGAAAATATTTAAAAGATTACCTTTTAACTTTTGAATAGAATGGAAAAAAATTAAAAATAAGTAACTTTAAATATCATTTATGTATAGAAATAAACTTTCTTAAAACAAAATAAAGAATATAGATATTGAATAGAAAGGTTCCTAACCAAAAATGAGAAATAAGGTCATATTTTATTATAAACATTCTCTTTGTTGATTTGAATACCAAAGAGAGGGAAAAGGGAAAGAAAACAATAAGTCCAAAAAAATCTACGAGGAGTGTAAAATAGATGAGATTTTGGATATAATTAGAATATAATAACCCCAAATAATATTTAATAATAATAAATCTTGATTAAAAGTATGATTGAATCATAAACACTTATGCCTTTGATAATTTTAGAATTTAAGGCCATAAAATGTTATAATATGATTTGGTTCTATAAATCCAATGAATTAAATCAAATATTATGTCAAAATATATTCATAAAGAAATAATTACAACATATAAAATAAAACATGGTGCATAACAGTAAAAATGTATCAATGAATCGAAAATTGATATTATGAATACTTATAGATATAATAAAAATTTGATCAAAACACCTTCAAATATATAAATTTAAATATAACTTTAATAAACCAGATTAAATATTGTATTGTGATTTAATATTTCAAAAAGGAACTATATACACTATGTATTGGAAATATAATTTTAATTTAAAAAATTTCTCAAAGAAGGAAATTTGAGACATGAATCGCTTACCATGGATTCCTACTTGGTTGAACATGTTATATCCTCATGAGAAATAAATTTGTTAAATAATTGATTAATAATATTGTTCATATATATTCAATTTTTTAATTGTTTTTATGATCATTTTACATCTATTCATTATATAATTCTTTCTTATGTCATCCCCTTAAGGTTATTTGGATAATTTTTCGAAAACTACAACTGTATATTGACCATATTTAAAGGATTTGTGAAATGGTTACATAATATCCATAATTTTAATAATTTCATGAATATAATTTTTATTCATTTTATAAAATTTTATAACCATACCTTCATGGAGGTAATATAAAAACTACATATGTCATTCATGGAGGTGGTAGCATGTATATGTGCATAATGATGTTTTAATTTTCATAATGGTTGGAAAAATATAACTTTGATAATATTTTACATTTCTAGAATCATAAATATGTTATAAATTTATTATTTATTCATTAATTCTATACTTCTGACCATTTATGTGATGTGGTAATGGAAAATGAATCACATTGCTTCATCAGGGAGGTATTCTACATGTACACACAAGAAACATTATCATTTTCCAACGGATAGAATGGTAAGAAGGTGAAAAATATATTATATATTAAAAAATGTAATTATTTATTAAATATATATATATTTAATTCATATGTCTACCCATCCATTAAAGTAGGTGATGGAAACTGAAATACATCACTATGTGGAGACGGTAGTCCATACGAATGCATGAGTTATGCTTTCATTTCACATTGGTTGGAAAATGTGATGAAAAGGGGTTGTAACATAAAAATAATAACGTTTTATTATAATATATATACTGATGTTATTATATCATCCTGGTTATGATATATTTGAATTAGATATATGAATAAATAAACTTAAAAGAAATTGGTTAAGACTTACACCTCCTCTTTTGATATCTTTCTTTAGATTGAGATTAAGTACCTTGAAATATGGGTTTATGATCCCTAAATTAGATTGAGGATGTGATAATGTAAGTTTCGAGATGTATTTTGGTGGATGTTTTAGAGATACCAAAATCATATGTTCTATTAGAAATCATAAATTGTGTCCCTTTTTGTTGGAAAAAATCAATAGAATTTTCACAATTTTTTAAACATTATGGGTCATTAATGTAATTTAAAAATTAAAAATGGAATATAAATGGACCAAGAATTATAGGATATAAAATTTACCATAAAATAGATGTAATATATGTTTTTATTATTTTATAATAATAAAAAATAAATATTAAATACCATTAACAGTTGTTTTTTGGACTATTCACAATATCTAACTTTAAAAGCATGAAGATAATAATGGAATTTAAATATAAATACTTTAAAAATAACTAATACTTTATAACTATCCATTAAATTCATTTAATACCACAATAAACCTGAATCATTATACTTTCAATTCTTTTAAAATCATTTATTTAATTTTTCTACAACTTTCCCAAACATTTTGTCAGTGTAGTGTAAATGTTCTCGGTAATTATTCCATCACTGAAAATTAAAATAACATTAAAAATAGAAATATTTTATTAATTTTAAAATTATTCATTTAAAACCATTTATAAAATATTTTTATTCGTATGATTACATGTTAGATAAATTAAGAGAAACAGAGTGATGGTTTATATTTATTCTTTACTAAAAATAATTTAAAATTCATTATCATAGGAAAATGGAAAAAAATTTCCATATTTTATAATAGAAAATAATTTTGGCCTAAATTAACTCATTAAATTAAATAATTTCAATTTTTATAGATTTATAGGATTTATCCCATAGTTTAATCCGTCTTTAACCTATTTTAATCATTATTGTAGTGATAAACTTTTTACTATGGTTAATATTAATTATGATAGAAAATCAAAATTAAATCATTATTAAATTAAATTATTATGAACTTAAATATGTAATAAACTCTCTAATATTAAATTTTCATAAGTGGTAAAAATCTATTTTAATATACTTTCACTAAACGTAATGAAAAAACGTTATCAGAAAAAGAAATTTTAAAGAATAAAAATGATTTTACACTAAAATAAAGTATAATATTTATTAACATGGAATTAATTAGATTATATTAAATAAAAGTATAATTATTCTTCTTTAAAACCAAACCAAAACCTAATTTTTTCTTGAAATTACTTAATTAAAAGAAAATAACTAAAAAAAGTTTTTATAAAATCATTACTCTTATTTCTAAAAATGTCAGAAATATATTTATAAGTTCAAAATTATATTTTATTTATTGTATTATATTAATTATTTAAAATATTTTTTTTTATCAAAAAGGTTTCATAAAAATTCAGTTCATTCCTATATCATGATAATATCATAAAAGTGACTACATTTTTAAAATAATTATTTTTCACAATTCACCCAAAAATCAATAGTTTAAGAAAATACAAAAAATTCACCCTAAGATATTTTGAGATGATGATTTTAAAAAATATTATTATTTCATAAATTAAAATTTTAAAATTTTGGAATTTATATTTTATGTGAGAATACAAAATATGAAGAAAAATATCTTTTATAGAAGAAATGAACTTTTTAAACTCTAAGTGTTCTTAATCCTATTTCATATCAATTTGACTATTAATATATTAGTTGATACATTGTAATATTATATATTATTAACTTATAAAGGTGATCAATTTAATTTTACATAACACTTGAATATATTTCTTTAAAAAAATATCCCGTTTATCATTTATTGATTTTAATCGTATCACAATAATTATTTATTTTATAATCATTAAATTTCATCTATACAAAAAATATTACAATTTAAATATCATAATTAATTATTAACTTTCAATTTAAAAAGGATTATTCTAATATATATTGACTAATTTTATTTTTGTGTTGTATGTAATGTAAGCTATCAAACATAGTATTTTTTAAAAGATAATTAAATTTTGATTAACCATGGTGTTACATATCCACTAAATAAATTGAATCCTCCCATTTTAATTTTTTATTACTAAAAAATAAATTTATGTTGAAATTTTAATAAAATATGATGTATATTTTATCAGGATATTTAATTTCTAAGTCACTACTAGGAAGATAAGTATTTTTTTCAATTGAATTAATTTAAAACCATGTATGTATCATTATAAGACTCATACATTTGAATGTGTTCCCAAAAGCATACCTTGATAGTAGAGTGATATTTCTAGCATAAGACTCAATATATTTATCTTTCTCTTACTTGAGTTCATTAATTATTTTACCATAAAGATAGAGAATATGATAAAATATACTTTATTTTTTTCATTCTATAAGAAAAATTTCATCCTTTGGTTGTGTTTCGAGCATTTGTCTACCTCAATAAACAGTAACCAAACCAGTGTGCCACGTGACCTCTAGCATGCATCCCTGAATGACAAATGTTGCTAACTAGAAATGGGAGTCTAGGGATGTACTATGGGGAGGGTGTATCCCCTTTATCAGAGTGTGAAACCATAAATAAATAACCAATCATTATACATATATATGTATGTGGAAGAAATAAATAGGTTGAACATGCTATAATAAAATGAAATTTTGACATAAATCTATATACCATAAACCATCCAATAGACTAATCACATATACAGAAAATACCAAAAGTAATAAAAAACATGGTCCCCACCACCACTCCCAAGTCCCATATAAGGTTCTCCAGCTTTGTCATGAAATCTCAGGCTTTAGACTAACCTTTCCCTGCAACAAGTGAGAGTTTTTTGTGTACCGAAGTGACATGGTCGCCATGCCAGGTGTGAGTACAAAACTTAGTAGGGCACAACCAGCTAGTACATTACATAAAAAAATTATAGATATTATATATACTTGTTACATTCTCAAAAAAATAAACTTCTGAACAATAAGTAAGATAAAATAATAATTCTTGCTTCATATACTGCTAGAGTGTCTCTAAGTATGATACAATGACTGTACCTACAAACATAACAAACCAAATTTTCGTCAGTATATATATCAAGTATCCAATACCTCCCCTAATGAAGTTTTATTAGCCCATATATATGTCTATAAGTTTCACATACCTATGGAATGCTCCAATAAATTTCTATCCTAGTATAATGGATCAACCCTAGATTTATATCCATGAAATCCACACCGATAGTAACATAGCCCTCCCCTATATGGGTTTTATCATCCAAAAGTTACATAAAACTCCCCTAAAATATTTTTCTTAGATAGTAGTAACATATAATAAATAACCACCCCTTGGGTGTTTTCCATGAATAACAAAATACCACCACTACAAGTGTTTTCCATTTCAAAGCATAATTTTACTAATGAAATATACTAAATACCAACATCGATGAAAGAAAGTACATGGTTTTACAAATTCCTAAAGCTTAAATCACTGTCCATACCCAATAATACCATCTCACTAAGGTCAACACATCATCAGTGAACTAACAAAGCCCCCTTGGTCTTATCACAGCTTGAACCCTCATAAGGGTCCCTGAGTCACATCTCATCTCTTGAGTCAACACTCATTATATGGTTGATGGTTTCAAGTCCATATCCTTTCCCAAAACAATCTGTGTTGGCCCAGACACCCAAAAAATTTGTTCTTCTTTCCATGTGGTACACGCCCTGATCACCAAGTATCCAAGGTAGAAGAAAACCCCTTAGTTATTCCTCTATCCTAAAGGGTAAATGAATCATTATGTCTCTCATTTCCAGCCCCATGGCTATTCCTCCAAACCCTTCACACACCTCTACCTATTGGGGTACAAAGGATCCTATAATAGGGCTACAAATCCTAATCCAATTAAAATTTTCAACCTAGTCCTCTCACATAGGGGTCCATGTATCTCAAGTTAGAAAACTAATTGAGGCCCTGATCATGAGTCTCCAAGGCTTCAAGATAGTGCACAAGGTCTAACATGGAATTTCACTTTGTTCATTCCAGGGGTTTAAATTAAAAATGGATTTAATTACCAAAATAAATAAATTAAATAGGTTAACACCCTTACGTCATTATGACACATTTGTATGCATATAATGAAATTCATAAATCCATCGGGATATTATATAGACCACCTACCTCAATTCAAACATTTTCCGTTTAATATCTCATGGTCAGAACTCTTTTGGGGCCTGTCTAAGCTCCGCTAAGATAAAAACATGCCCGAATCAATTTCTGTTGGATTCACCTATTTTGATAATCCCAAATCATGTTTAATTATATAATGGGTTAGTTGTTTTAAATTTAGTTCAATCTATTTTAATCTCATGACTTTACTGGAATCAGTTTGCAGTATAAAAAGTTTCTACGTCAAGGTCATTGTTGAATGTTAGTGGTAAGAGGTCACTGGTGAAAAGATCACTGATGAAGACCTTACTGATGAAGGTTACCTTTATAAAAGCTACAGTTATAAAGTTACTATTAGAAGTCACCAGTACAAGGTCACTGTTGTGACAAGGTTGCTGTTATAGAAAATATCTGTTTGAAGACCACTATCAGACTTATTACAGTTAGTGTAATCTACCATTGATAATTCTACCATTGATAAGTATACCATTGATAAGTCTACCATTGATAATTCTACCATTGATAAGTCTACCATTGATAAGTCTACCATTGATAAGTCTAACGTTGATAAGTCTACCTTTGATAAGTCTACCATTGGTGAAGTCTACTGTTGCACAAAGACTACCGTTGTACAAGCCTACAGTTGGACAAACCCTACCGTTGGACAAGCCTACTTTTGGACAAGCCTACCGTTGGACAATCCTACCATTGGTGAAGCCTACCACTGGATACGCCTACTGTTAGAAGTCTAAGACTCCTTGAGTTTGCTAAGGAAGATGCTACTAATTGATAGGATACTGTTACCATTCTATTGATAACGTATTCTATACTTTATCCATTTTCATTATATTATCATAACGATCATATTTGATTGATTTAGTGCATCTGAAATTAATTATTTTAGTTTGTAGACATGTCAGGAGACCATATCTTGACATTATGAGGTACGAGAAAGATTTCATGTGATGTACATACTCTTATTTTCAGACCTCAAATACGAAAGAAAAAGACCTTGGAAGACCGAGGATGAATGATATATATATATATAGGCATAGATAAAAACAAAAGACTGAGTCAGGTGACGATAAGCTAAATGCATTAATGAAGAACAAGAAGAACACTCCAGTGCATATACTGAAAATCCAAAAGCTTCACGAAGATCTTTTTGAAGAACATATTCAAGGATTTCCTATTGCGATTTATCAACTCTATTATACCAATAATTTGAACATCTTAGTATGTGGAAGCTAGTAACTAGAAGTTGAGACACTCTGTTTTTGAAGAAAACTAGAAGTGAAGAACAAACCTTTGGTTCCTCAACTCCAAGAAGTCCAGATCTGATCTTTAAACACATAGAGCATTCTAAACTGCATTCTAATTTCTCTTTCTATACTGTGTTTCTTATTTTTACATTTCTTAGTAGTGTGTGTTTGACACACACACACTACCTCCTATTCATTAACTGGGGGTCACTGAAAATATCCACTCAAAACTATCTCACCTTTGTTTCCAACGCATAACTGTGGAATAATCCTTATGTGGATTGGTTGCTTGTTTTCCCACATAGAACTGTGGTAGAGGTTGTAGAACCTGGACAGTGTAAAAACTGTTGTAAAACCTGATACAAGTTTTATATCATGTTTATTTATAAAAAATGCTTGGTGGTAGGTGATCACCAAGTGGAGAGGATTAGATATCATCTTGAGACTGAACCTCTAGTTTACATTGTTGTTCCAATATTCAAATACTCTGTTTTGTTTTATCTGCTACTTATATTTTTCAAAGACATAAAACTGTTGTTACCTTCACTCTAATAGTTAGTTTTGGTTAGTGTGTATATATACCTAATTCAGTAAACCTATTTCAAAAGTTGAATTAGTGATTGAATTGATTCAACTAAGGACTAATCAACCTTAGAGAAACTTGTTGAGCAATTAAACATTTATATCTCTACTACCTTAATTGAATGGGATTTTTTGAATTGAGGGATTTTGTCATAAAGTTTTTAACATAAACTTTAATTGGAACTCAATACCCCCCCCCCCTCTTGAGTATCCACTCCGACCAACATTTGGTATTATAGGATTATATTTTCAATTTTTCACACACTTTTCAACTGTAATTTTAGTTGTATCATAAAGATCTTAAAATTTCTATCATATATAAATTTTTAGTTCTTTAAATTATAAGTACCTATGGAAACTAGAGTTGTGGGTGATGCTACTAACATGCCGCATTTCTTTAATGGTAATAACTATGCTCAGTGTAAATTAAAAATGAAAATGTATCTAGAGAGCATGAGACCTGAAATCTAGGATAAAATCGAAGAACAACATTTATTGCCTACTACTTCTAGGGACACATGGTCTCAATTGACTAAAGTTACATATAATAATAATTGTAAAGAAATGAATACCTTGTACTGTTCTCTAGGTGATGAGTAATTCAATAGAATATCTTCTTGTAAAACTGCATATGAAATTTGACATACTTTAGTTGTCTCTCATGAGGGAACAACCAATGTTAAAAAAATGAGACTAAATACATACACTATTAAATATGATAATTTTAAAATGAAGTCTGATGAACCTATCTTTGAAAGGTATCTCAGGTTCAATGAAATAGTGAACACTATGAGTCTGCTTGGAAAACCAGTTCACAGCAAGGACCAAATCATGAGACTACTTCGTTACCTACCTGAAAAATTTAGGGGCACTTCTGTTTCCATCTGAGAATATTGTGACATAGGTAAACTACCAGTGAAGGGAATAATTGGAAAGCTTATCATGTATGTAGAAGAACATAATGTGAATAAATATGTAGGATAAGAACCAAGGAATAAGTCAGTAGCATTCAAGAGTTCAACCTCAAAGAGAAACGACAAAGAAAAAATTCATGTTTCTGTAGACAGTTCCACTAGTGAAGAGTCAGATTCAAACAATGATTAGCAGATGGCTCATCTTGATAGAAGGTTCAAAACGATCTACCAAAAGAAGAAATTCTTCAGGATGTCAAACTACAAGGGAAAGTATGATCGCAAAGGACAATTGAATAAAGACAAAAAATAGAATGACAACTCAAATGAAATAATCTGTTATGAGTAAAAACGAAAAGGTCATGTTATGGAAGACTGGCCCAACATGAAATTTAAGAATAAATATGAAGATAAGGGCAAGGTTTATAAAAAGGATATGAAAGGTACTTGGAGTGATTCAGAATATAGCTCCATTGGATCTGATGGTTATGATAGTGAACAGAACAATCATACCAACTTATGTTTCCTGACAGAAACATCTGAGGTAACACTTAATTCTCCAATACATAATTCCTATTATTCTAAGAATAGGAGTGACTCACATAATGATGAAGATATGACTATGGATGAACTATTTGAATATTGCGAAATGCTTGAGGATACCATTAATGAGCTCAAGAACAAATATAAATCATTAAAGAGATAACATGCTTTAAAAACAAATTATAAGTCAAATATGGATATTGAAAAAGAAAAATTCTCCCAACTATTAAAATAAAACACTAAACTTAAATTATCCAATGAAAATTTAAGAAGATATCTTGAGATGTTTACTAATGGTAGAGATACATTGACTTAGTTTCTAGGAAAATATATTTCCCCAAAATATATAACTAGTCTAGGGTATCAACCAGGACAGAGAAGGATCATTAAAACTAAATTTATTCCAAAATATGTACAATTCATACCTAGTTCATGTACTGGATCATTTATTTAAAAAAAATCACTAAAGGACCAAACAAAGTGTTTATGTCTCAAAATATATCTTCTTATTATAGGAAATCTGTGAGACAAGTATGGGTTCCCAAAGTTTTAATTTTTAGCCTCTCAGGACCTAAGAAAATCTTGGTATCAATGTTACCCCATGTCTAATCTGTTTTGTAGGGATATTGCCTAAAGAGTTCTTCTAAAACTCTATGGTACTTGGATAGTGGATGTTCAATACATATGATAATAGATTATTCGTGCTTCAAGATCCTAATCAAAGTTGATAGTGGACACGTAACTTTTGGTGACAATGCAAAGGGAAAAATCGTCGGCTTAGGCCAGATTGGAAACCCTAATACAATATTAATTTCGAAATTAATTTTTGTTGATGGATTAGAGTAAAATTTACTTATAATCTCTCAGTTGTGTGATGATGGTTTTAATGTCAAGTTTTAAAATGATGCATGTAATGTTTTTAATTCTAAAAATGATTTAGTATTCACTTCTCTTAGAAATGAGAATGTATATGCGGTTGATTTAGATTCTTTATCTAAGAAAAATGTTTCTTGTTTAAATGTGTTTCATAAGGAATCCTGGTTATGGAACAGAAGATTAGGACACTACAATGTGCACTCACTTAGTAAACTGACTAGTAAAGGTTTAGTTAGAGACTTACCTAAACTAGAATTTACACCTAACAAAGTGTGTAATCCTTTTAAAAAGAGAAAACAAAACAAAGTTTCTTTCAAACCAAAGAAATAAGTTTATACTTCTCAACCGATTGAATTGGTTCACATGAATTTGTTTGGACCATCAAGAGTTTCACGTTTAAATGGGATGCACTATGTTTATGTTCATGTAGATTATTTTTCTAGGTACACTTGGGTATACTTTCTGGATCACAAAAGTGAAGCTTGTTCTTATTTTATCAAATACTCCATGTCTATAGAAAGCCTTACTGGACATAGAATTAAGACCTTGAGAAGTGATCCTAGCCGTGAGTTTGAAAATCAGGAGTTTGAATCCTATTGCTCACACAATGGCTATAGTCACAATTTTTTTTCTCCTAGAACACCTCAAAAAAATGGAGTCATGGAAAGAAGAAATAGGACCCTTCAACAAATTTCTAGTACAATACTCAATGAGTATTATTTGCCAATTTATTTTTGGGATGAAGCTGTAAATACAGCTTGTTATACCATCAATAGAGTCTTGATTAGACCTGTTCTTAAGAATACCCCTTATGAAATTTGTAACAATATGAAGCCTAAGGTTAACTACTTTAGAGTTTTTGGTTGCAAAGTCTTTATCCTTAACACTAAGGACAATCTTGACAAGTTTGCCTCCAAAAGAGATGAAGGGATTTTCTTAGGTTACTCAATCTTGAGTAAATCCTATAGAGTATTTAATAAGAAAAAAAAAATATGTGGAAGAGTTAGTTAATTTCAATTTTGATGAGACTGATCCACATGAACCCAAAACTTCTCTTGAATATCTTGAGGATGATATGTCAATTCTGGACCTCAATGATAATGATAGTGAATCCCCTGTGAAAGTAACTAGTTCTGGGAATCTTCCGGAATCTACACCTGTTGAGTCTGAACCAATAGACAATCATGAGGAGTCTAGTTCAACTCTTTATATAGGTATTAGAACTCTCAAGAATCATAGTTTAGATGTTGTAGTAGGTGATTTAAATTGAGGGAAACAAACTAGAGCTTCTCTAAGAAACCAGGTTGAACATCAAACTTTTCTTTCACATCATGAACCCCAAAATATTAATGATGCTATCAATGATGAATTTTGGGCGGTGACAATGCAAGAAGAATTAAATCAATTTGAAATAAACAAAGTCTGGGAACTAGTTGAAAGACCTAAGGACACTTTGACAACAGGCACTAAATGGGTTTTTAGGAACAAAGTTGATGAATTTGAAAATATAGTTAGAAACAAATCTATGTTAGTTTCACAAGGTTACAGTCAAGAGGAATGAATAGACAATGAGTATACCTTTTCACCTGTATCTAGGTTAGAGGCCATTATGATAATACTTTCTTATGCATCTCATCTGAATTTTAAACTTTATCAAATGAATGTTAAAAATGCTTTTCTAAATGGGTATATAGTTGAGGATGTGTTTTTTGAACAACCCCATGGTTTTACAAATTCCCATTTTTCAAATCAAGTTTTTAAACTTTGAAAAGATTTATATGGTTTAAAGCAAGCTCCAAGAGCTTGGTATGATAGGCTCAACTCTTTTCTTATTTCAAAAGGTTTTACCAAGGGAGTAGCTGATCCTACTCTCTTCATTAAAATAATATCCAATGATGTTTTGATAGTACAAATTTATGTAGATGATATCATTTTTGGATCTTCTAAAAATTCTTTATATACTGATTTTTCAAAAATAATGCAAAATGAGTTTGGAATGAGTTTAATGGGAGAACTAAAATTTTTACATGGATTTCAAATTTTTTAAAATAAAGATGTTATTATTTTAAATCAAAGTAAATATATTAAGTATCTTTTAAAATGTATTTGTTTGGATGGTAGTAAAGGTAATGATACACCTATGAGTACCACTTGTAAGTTGGATGCAGATGAAACTGGAGAATTAGTGGATCAAACCAACTACAGAGGTGTGATAGAGAGTCTGCTCTATCTTACTGCTAGCAGACCTAACATTATGTTCAGTGTATGCATGTTTCTTTACTTTCAAGATAATCTCCTAGAATATCATTTAAATGTTGTCAAAAGGATTTTCAAATATCTCAAATATACTCCCAAATTATGACTATTTTATCCAATAAGACAATCATTTGATCTGATAAGTTATTCTGATGCTGACTTTTCTGGTTGTAAGTTAGATAAAAAAGAACCTCTGGAACATGTCACCTTTTAGGAAAGTAAATATTATCATGGTTTAGTAAGAAACAAAATTTTGTTGCATTATCTACTGCCAAAGCTAAATATATAGCGGCTGGTAGTTGTTGTGCTCAAATTATGTGGATGAAACACACTTTACTAGACTATGGATATCAATTCAAACATGTCTCTATAAACTGTGACAACACAAGTGCTATTAAAATTTCTAAAAATCTAGTATCTCATGCTACAACAAAGTATATTGATGTAAGACATCACTTCTTGAGAGATCATTATCAATGAGGCGATATCACTCTTGAATTCATTGGCACTGAACATCAATTGGCTGATAAATTCACAAAGCCTTTAAATTAGGAGAGGTTAAACTACATAAAACATAAATTAGGGATGATTAATTTCAACTATTACAACCTTACTTTTAGAACATCACTATTAGAACCTCACTGTTAGAACCTCACTATTGAACCTCACTGTTAGAACCTCACCGTTTCACCACACTATTGTACCTCACAGTTAGAACCTCACCATTACACCTCACTGCTAGAACCTCACCATTGCACCTCACTATTAGAACCTCACCATTGGGTACCTAACTATTGGACTCTACCATTACTTCATATTTTATGTGGGAATCCGAACTATTTTATTAGTATTCCTTTTTCCAATTTGTTTTTGTTTCAATCCCTATATTATAAAATTATATTACAAACACATTTTGATCCACTCTCTTCTTCACTCTCGAACCCCTGCTCTCAAAATACATAAACCCTACCTTTCTGCTGAACCCTCAAAACTCTTCGAACCTCAATGGAAAGGGTCAAGTGACCTTTGGATTATGATAGAGATGCGCCAAGGCCTAAGAAACCCCAAGACGAGTCCAGTGGAGGCTGTAATATATCAACAGAGCCTATTAACCAACATCTATCAAAGAGGACCACTGTAGATGAAAAGGAGTTAAGCGAAGATTGGTTGCTCTCGAGAAAATAAATAGTGCTTGAGGCACTAGAGTCTCAAAGATATGTTGAGTGATATTCCAACAATAATGGACCATACTACCCAAGTCTAGTCTATGAATTCTGTGAATATTTGAAATTCTAGAAGTCAGATGATGAGAAACGACTGGTGTCAAGATTAAATAGAACTGAGGTAACCTATTCATCTTATGAATGGGATGAATGTATAAGGGTACCTCATGAGGGTATTTGTGACTACTATTTTGGAGTGATTCCTCCAGATAGTTAGATTTTTTAGTATAAGAAAACATTGGAAGAGATGACAGGAAATGGGACCTCAAGAAAGATTATTGCTGCTGATCCAGATTCTTTTCATGGATTTGGGAACTTGGTCTCGTGCTTGGTGTTCTCGTTGACGGCATCAGCATTCCCCTGTCCTTTGGATCTCGTCGCGGCTGCGGTGCACTCACCATCATCTTTGGGGTGTTCGATGCTGGCTTCGATGATTCCACATTCCCATCAACGGCTTGTCATCCACCTCTGAGTTTTCGGCCTGGCTTCATCTTGGCTCGACGCCAGATATGGCATGCTCTGGTCTGCTTGGGTTCGGTTCCAGTTGCAAGGAGGGGGGAGGCTATGTGTTTTGATTTTCTTAACTGCTGCTGGTTTTGGGGGCTTCTCTTCGATGTTGCTGCTGTTTCGCTGCTGCGGGTGAGTTGGGTTGAATGTGCTGGTGGTTGCTTGTTGTTGATTTCTAGGAGGTGTTGTTGCTGGCAGTTGTTCATGGTGATGGGTGAAAGAGGAACGACCGAGTTGTATGCGGAGCAGGGTGCGACATCAGGGCATCCTGATCTTCGTTCTGGTTTCTTCAATGACCTTTTTTGGATGGATTCTTCCTGGAGGTTTATCTCACATCGCTGGTTGGTTGGGCGAACTCCGTCTGGAGTTTGCTGATGGGAGGATTTGGGCTGGTGTCGATGGTCGCACCGGTGGACGTTTGAGGAGGCTGGCTCTGAGGATTGGTCTTCTTGTCTGATGTTTTTTCCTTGGTTCATGGTTTCTTGGACTTGATTTTGTTGTTTGTAAGTGGTAAAGTGATAAAATGGTGAAGTGGTGAAGTGGTGGTATGATGTAGTAGTGTGGAAATGATGTAATGTTTGGTTTCTCACTTTTTCCACAAAATTTTTTTCATAATAAAAAAATTAATTTTCCGTCAGTATTTACTGAAGCATGGATAGAAGATCAACTTGTGTAGGTAGCTAATGGCTCAGTTGGAAGACATGACAAAGCCAAGTTCTAAATAAAATTATTTATTTTATGCCAAAATGATTTCTGTAATACTAAAGGTTAAGGGCATTACTGGAGATAACGAGGAAACAATTGTAGCTAAGAACAATTTTTGTATCTCTAAGATAGTCTGTAAGTTAATAAAGATCAGCTGGAATCCATGGAGAAGAGAATGGGTAAATGATGAAGGGAAGCTTTATGAGATGTTTGACCCTGAAAATAATCCTTCTAGGCCAAAGGATAAGAGGGATCTAGGTCTGAATCCTGATGAGACAGAACCTGTGTATTATGATGAATAAGTAGAGGAGGTTGTGGAACCTAAGAAAGAGGGTACTCCCACAGATGATAAGAGTGATCCTGATCTACCTACCAGTCCTCTAGCTGCAATGATAACTTGTGGAGTGCCCATTCTCCAAGAGAGTTACCAAGAGGAGAATATGTCCTAAGGGACAATGAAGTTGAAGAAACTAGTGAAGAAGAATATGATGTGGATCATATCACTATTGGAGATACCTCATAAGAGGAAGAATTTGCTGAATCCGATCATTCTGGCCATGAGGAACATAAGGATGCTACTGATAAGGATATGAAGGAGAAGAACTCAATTTGCATCCTCTTATAAGAGTCACTAAAAAAGTAGTGAGTGAACAGGTGGAAGAAATTGTATCTACTACCCTTGATATGAAAATTGTGGACAAATCAGTTGAAGAAGTAGCTCATTCAACTAGTGAGACAATTGATCATTCATAAATAGTTTCCGAAGTTGCAAGGGCGGAAGAAGATGAAATATTTGTCCAAGAGATAACTCAAATTGAGGGGGAGCATTCTATTGCTAAAGGATCAATACCAGTTGTGCATAACATTGAAGGCTGCACTGAGGACCCTGGATTTCTGGTGTTGGGACTAGATTATGATGACTCAAGAGATGAAAGGCCCAACAGAAGACCTTTAGTGCCAAACCTCATTTTCGTACCTCCAAAAAACTCATTCCCTCAAGACTATGTTAGAAATTCAAACCTTAAATCCTTGAGATCCGACCTATAGAGAATGTTTAAGGATAGGTCCTATAAGATAGAAAAGGTCGTTTCTCTAATTCAGGAGAATTCAGGATCTGAGTTAGCCAAAATACACTCCATTATTCACTTTGATCTGCTTCAGGAAGTAAGGAAGTTTCAGAGTCAAAGGAATGAGTTGTCAGAATCTGTGGAGCTTCTAAAGCAATCAGTGGTGAGCTTGAATTCTCTTTTGACCTTCAGAGTTCAAGTGGAAAAGGATATTCAATATGTCAAAAGTGTAGTGCAGCAGTTAGTAACTCTTTTTTGAGGATTTTAAGAAGTCCATGGAAACACATGTGAATGTTAAAGATTATGATGTGAAGAGGTTGATCAGTGGATTGACTAACTACTTTAAAGAGACAATAGCTTTCTCTCTGTCACCTCTAAGTGCATCTGCTTCTACCTTAGCCTCTCCTCCAGTTGACATTGAGGCTTTTAGATCTATTGTTAGATAAAAAGTGGAAAATATCTCTAGTGATAGTACTCCAAAATCTCATGTCATCTCTATTACCAAAGAGATTCATACCCTTGTGGGAAATTATTTGAGGGAATCTACTCAAGATAAGAAGGCCATCAAGGAACAAGTTGACTTTTATTAAAAAATGGTCTACACTATGCATCAGATGGATGACCACTTCAATTTACTGTGGGAGAACCTGAGGATTCCACCTGTTACTCAGACATTTAAGGATCAAGTGAGAAAGCTTTGAGAGCTAACTCCTACATTGGACAAAATTGTGGAGAATAGGGATGATTTTATCTCATTCATGGAGATAGGAGGCAGTATCATCATGGACTTCAATAATCTTCTGTTACCTTTCCTCCATGTGGACTGCACACCCATCATTTTCCCTCCAGCCTTGCCCTCTACCTCCGGTGCCTTGGGATCTGCCAGTGCTTCTCCTGTTATGTCTCCTTCTCAAGCCATCAGAAACTTGACCCCTACCATTCCTCAAAGATCTACTGACTACAGGTCTACTGATGCTTCTGTTGAAGCTCCTCCTACCCTGAAAATTTCCATCCCTCGGTCTATCCCTCCACCTTCAGATCTTGCATCCTCAGCTTCCAAATCCAATGCTCCAATGGACAATCTTGAGGTGGATTGAGTGTGGTTGTATCTTTTTATAGGGCTTTTGTACTGCTCTTTGAATCTTGTAATGATATTTCATTAATATAAATATTCTCTTTGGTCTCTTATTTTATTTCTTTTTTTCTAATCACAAAGGGGGAGAAAATACACCACAAGTAAAACACAAGTATTTCAATATCCATATCACATTTATACCTACTACTACATGTGTGATAGGCCTATCTATAACACCTCTTAATTCTATTAACTTATCTCTGCTTTTCATTATCTCTGATAATCTTATAATTATTCTAATGTTTAATGGAATAATTTTTGATTATCAAAACGGGGGAGATTGTTGGATTCACCTATTTTGATAATCCCAAATCATGTTTATTTCTATAATAGGTTAGTTGTTTGATAATTTATTTCAATCTATTTTAATCTCATGAGTTTACTGGAATCGGTTTATAATATAAAAATTTTCTACATCAAGGTCACTGTTGAATGTTACTGGTAAGAGTTCAATGGTGAAAAGATCAACGATGAAGACCTTACTGATGAAGGTTACCATTATAAAAGCTACAGTTATAAAGTTACTATCGGAAGTCACTAGAACAAGGTAACTATTATGATAAGGTTTCTACTACAAGAAAAATCTGTTAGAAGTCCTCTGTCAGACTTATTACAGTTAGTGTATTCTACCGTTGATAAGTCTATTGTTGATAAGTCTACTATTGATAAGTCTACCATTGATAAGTCTACCATTTATAAGTCTAACATTTATAAGTCTACCATTTATAATTATACCATTGGTGAAGTCTACCGTTGAAAAAATCCTACTGTTGGACAAGCCTACCATTGGAAAAAGCCTACCATTGGACAATCCTATTGTTGGACAAGCCTACTGTTGGTGAAGCCTACCACTGGATACGCCTACTATTAGAAGTCTACGGCTACTTGAGCTTGCTGCAGAAGATGCTACCGATTGACAGGATATTGTTACTAGTCTACTGATAACATATTCTATACTTTATCCATTTTCTTGATATTATCATAATGGTCATATTTGATTGATTTAATGCATCCGACATTAAATATTATTGTTTGTAGACATGTCAGGAGACCATATCTTGACAGTACAAGGTATGAGAAAGATTTCACGTGATGTACGTACTCCTATTTTCAGACCTCAAATATGAAAGAAAACGACCGAGGATGACCGAGGAGGAATGATATATATAGAGGCACAGAGAAAAAAAGATCAAGTTATCTGCTAAGAAGCTGAATGCATTACTGAAGAACAAGAAGAAGAACACTCCAGTGTATATACTGAAAATCCAAAATCGTCAGAAAGATCTTTTTGAAGAACATATTCAAGGTTGTCCAGCTGTGCTTCATCAACACTCTTATACCAATAATTTGAAAATCTCAGTACCTGGAAGCTAGTACCTTGAAGTTGTGACACTCTGTATTTCGAGAAAACTTGCAATGAAGAAAAAACCTAAGGTTCCTCAACTCCAAGAAGTCCAGATCTGATCTTCAAACACATAGAGCATTCTAAACTCTATCCTAATTTATCTAGATATACTGTGTTCCTTACTTTTACATTTCTGAGCAGTGTGTTTTTGTTACACACACTGCCTTCTATGATTTAACTGGGAGATACTGAAAATCTCCAATCAAAACTCTCTAACCTTTGTTTCCCACGCATAACTATGGAAGAAACCTGGCGTGGCTAGGTTTCTTGTTTTTCCATGTAGAACTGTGGTAGAGGTTGTTGAACCTGGACAGTGTAAAAACTATTGTAAAACCCAATACAGGTTGTGTATCAAGTTTATTTATACAAACTTCTTTGTGTCAGGTGATCACCAAGTGAAGAGTATTAGGTATCGTCTTGAGACTAAACCTCTTATTTACATTGTTGTGCCAATCTTCAAATACTCTATTTTGTTTTATCTGCTGTTTATATTTTTCAAAGGTAGAAAACAAGTTTTACTTTCACTCTGATAATTAATTTTGGTTAGTGTGAATATATGCTTAATTCAGTAAACCTGTTTCAAAAGTTGAATTTGTTATTGCATTGATTCAACTGAGGACTAATAAACCTTAGAGAAACTTGTTAATCAATTAAACATTTATATCTCTACAGCCTTAATTGACTAGGATGTTTTGAATTGGGGTATTTTTATCATAAAGTTTTTAATAGAAATTTTAATTGGAACTCAATTCACCCCCCCCCCCTCTCTTGAGTATCCACTCCAACCAACACTTTATAATCCCTTATATCTAGTCAAAAAACCCATAATTAATTATTTATAACATTTATAAATAATTAATAAATTTAATTCCAATGTAACTTAATCATCATTTCACCCCCTAGCGACTAATTCTCAACCAAACCACAACTATACATTCATGGAAAGTCCATGATATTCCCTTGGTACCATTCTAGGATAAATCCATAATAAATAGTGATGATTCAAAGGGTATTTTATTTTAATTTTAATAAAAAAACCTAAGATAACTTGATAGTGTGATATACATTTGAAAAAATGATGAACGAAGATAGAAGTATGTCATTATGGGATGTCCCCAACACAGGTTGTATGAAACTTCTGAAGTAATCAGATTATTTTACCAAGTTTCTGTGAAATATTCAATTAATACCTAAACAAAATAAATTTCAAAATCAATTGAAATAGATGATAAGAATAAGAGGCGGGAGATTAGGGTGACTATACCTCTCATCACTGCTAAAATCACCAAGACCCTCCCAGGCAAGGGGTTATGGAGGAGGAAGAGGGGGTTTGATACCCTAGTTATGTGTCCAAATAAGAGGGAGAAGGAGGAGTTATCCCCCTTTTAAACTAAAAAGGAATATGAATTTTCCTATAAAATACCCCCATTGGCTAGCTATTATAATGGCACCAGGACATTACCAGCTAGCCAGTGAGTTGGTACCAACAATCTGGTGGCTAAAGAATGGAACTTATCTTCCTTTTGAAGTCGTCCTATTGATACTAAACACCATACAACCTCAATTTATCATCCAAAACACCTCTTTTTAGAGGGTAAAACTTTTTTATTTCAATCTCTAATCCTATTTCAAACTTTGGATCATCCACTAAATAGAAAAAACAAATTTTCCTTGAATTTACAACCTATTCATATAGACATAAACTATAAACTCCACACCATAACACTTCTCATCCAAATTTTTTTTATTTAGTCATTCAACCAATCATTCTAACCTACCTCAATCATTAAATATTATCCAAATAGTCACATCCCATCCTTGTATGCTCAAAACCCCTCCAAATCACAATTGCAAAACCAAGGTTCTTGATCACCAAATCTAAATAAATAGCTCAATTTCATCAATAGTATACTAGTAAGATGATCCTTAGATCCCATCCATTCTAATATTCCCCAAGAGTCATCATCTAATCAATCACTTAGCTCACGGTGCTCCCCAACATAATGTTTAGTTTACAAAATCCAATTTTGATTCATGATTCCCTCCCAAAATCAAAATTTACAATCAAAATATAAATCAATTTCCCTCATGACACACATGGCGTAGTTTTCAACTTACCTAACATGATCATATATGAAAACAACATTTAAATTATGATACTAATTCATGTTTCTAAACTCCAAGTTATAATGAATGTACCTCCACCATCCACCCACAACATAAGTGTGACATATTTTCCTTGAAAATATCTGGCTAATGAATAAAATAAACCCTTCATATCCAAAATGAGATACATGAAACAAAATATACCTCACCACATCCAACAACATGCCAAATCACTAGTCATACCTTCTCTGGATGACTTATCTCAAAGACACTCAGCTTCCACCATTGATGCATCACTCAAATTGTATCACCGTGATGGGTTAAATACCGAATTCATCTCATTATTATCCAAGAAACCATGCTGATGTCCATACCTGGAAATTGATGTGATTCCTTAGTTGAATTATCATTCAATAAAAACCAAAAACATTTCCTACTATAAGTGTGACTCATTTACGATTTGATCAAGTTTGTACCATTTTAAAATTACATGATTCTCAAAGCCATCACTCTAACCCCATCAGATATTACATCCTGAATCACCTTAGACATTTTTATAGATTTCTGGTTGAATTTTTCCTCATAACTCACTAACCTAAAAAATTCAAAAACAATCATATGATGACTAACACAATAATTATACCATGACCCTGCAAGCATAGGGGGTTGTATCCCCTACAGTCACCATCATGCTCCCCACAATAGGAGCTCCCTTTTCACTGCTTTAAAAAGACAAATTCTCAACCATCGCAACCCATGATACATTAATGGCTGAACGTGATGATTAGGCATGGAAAAAATTCTCATGCTTCATCTCTAACATGAAACATAAATTTATACCCTTACCCAATTCATGGGAGCTTTATTATTTGGAAACTTCTAAAATTCCCTCAATAAATAGGTTTGTTCACTCAAGCTACAAAAGCTGAATCCCACACTATATAGCTTACCTTATTCCATTCCCTGAGTGTTATGATAAAATTTCCACCACCAAATGAATGTCACTCCTCCTGAGCCATGCTCATATATCCAAGGCAACACCAATCCGAGATTAAATCTTGGATCTATCATTCCAATGCACCTAATCCATTCCCGATTTCACCAATAATAAGGAGGGTTATTTTTCATGTCATCTAAAAGGCAACCAATCCCATAGGTGTTTTATCAATTCTATCAGTCCTTTGATCACAACAGATCTCTCACTGATTTATAATTTAAATGTTTACCATATGTAAACAACGCATTCAATTTTGAATTCATCTAATATAAAGGGTGTACGATCTCATACAAACTGGTCAAATCACCCAAATAATTTCCCATGAGTCTCAAATAATCTAACCATCTCAAAATACCACCTTCAAGAGCTATTCTTACTAACCAAACATACACAATTTTCACACATACACCTCATGACACCACACACCATATTATCTAGCTCGGACTACCCCAATTCCTATCTCATCAATCCTAGGCTTGCACATGTAAAAAAAATATCACACTATATAACACATCAATTTTATCTAACCAAAGTTCCCTAGGGACTCCTACTCAAAATTGAAATTTCACTTGTGACATGGTCTATCTCCCAATCACCCACTACACATGGGTAATTCTTAAACCATAGGAAACTACCCATTATCTAGGGTATGTTAACCACATTCACACTCTTAGTTAATACCGGGATCCATTCTAAAATAAATAGTGTCTACCCACATTTTCACCATACTTTTAAAGAACATCTAGTATCTCTAGGGAAATACACTCAACCTTTTGTTCCCTTGAAACCCAACCTCAATACTAAAGTAGCTCAATTCATCCATGTGCCTTGTCTCAAATCCCTCTAAGGGTATTCACTTACCATGGGTAACCTAGCACCCAATCCAAATCACATCTCTATGGCCTACCCTATCCACATGATCACACTCAAGGAATCTCAATGCCTATAAAATTTTTTTGTAGCACCTTATGTGCTACGTTAAAACCCCGAATAACCTAACCCTGATTTTTATATCTAATGAAATTAAAAACTAGGGAAACCTATATCATAGGATGATCTCATACAGTAATATACACGAACCTACTAAGGTTAGAGTCAAATTTAAAGGTCTCTAGGTCTCCACACCAAGACCAAAACCATATCTCTCAAGTTCATAACTCATAGGCAACATCATGTTACCATATCAAAAAACCATGACATAAATAGACCAACTCCAACTCTATGGGTCCCACATACACATAAAGAGCATCATGTGCCAACACATCCACCTACAAGGCCACTAATTCTCGTCAAGCATATATATCATAATTCTCCCTCAATAATCACAAACTCATCAATAATTATTTCCATAAACAATGACATTATTTTAGATAGACCATATCACACTAATCATAACCACTGGATCAGTTCAGTGGAGCTCCATTCCAAGCTATATTGGTAAATTTCAAATTGGTTGTTACTGACACTTTATGTAACTAAACATATATACTAACGACCCACTAATGTTTTCGCACTAATACACTAGGAACCTTAGTGAAATACTAGGGTCACTCCATGTCTCATACACTAAGAGACTGTGCATTCTTCATCTATAAATGCATAACCATAGATCCATATAACATTCCATAATAAGGTGATAATAAGGTTCTCTAGTTGAGTAGAATTTCACCATGAACATATGCGGTAAAATTTTGTATGAGATATTTTTGACATTTTAATTTACTGATCCCCTTGTCACTTGAACAATCACACATTTGTAGAACCCTACATGTCATGTCAATTCTACATGAATATAATGATTCATGCATAGATGCCTCATTCCTATATAGGAAAAGAGTCAAAATACAATGAAAAAATTATCATCCTCAAACATCATGTGAATCGCATGAGGTGAAATAAATAAACTATAATATCACAAATCCATAAAATCAATCCAATCCCTATAAACCCATACTTACTAACAGAAAAGGTTTTCATGACAAATCTTCTTAATATCCATCACAATATCTGACATTATTGTATCTCTTGACAGCAATATTACCAAATAGTAATAAAAATAAAAATAAATAAACTTATACCACTTTGTAATGTCCTAAGCCATCCCAAGATGAATTATAATCATGATAGCACACCATGTGACCTCATACATTCCTCCAAAAATACTAGAGTCTTCCAACTAGTGTAGGGGTCTCAAGAGGTACC
The DNA here is from genome assembly GCA_963277665.1 of Viscum album. Taxonomy (NCBI): domain Eukaryota; kingdom Viridiplantae; phylum Streptophyta; class Magnoliopsida; order Santalales; family Viscaceae; genus Viscum; species Viscum album. The sequence continues at coordinate 672,489,013 of OY728126.1, forward strand.
ACGGGAAAGCTATTCCCCCTTCATCAGAGTGTGTAATATAAAATAAATAACCAAGCATCATATGTACCAAAGATTGTGTAAATAATAAATAAGATAAAATTTTTATAATAAAATGAAATGGTGACATATAGGTATACATGATAGACCACCCACTAGGCAAGTCACATATATTGAAAAGAAAAATAGGAATAAAATACAAGGTATACACTACTACTCCCAAGCCTCATCTCATCTCAAACTCTAAGTCCCATCTGAGTTGATCTAGATCGATCATGTAATCATGGGATTCAACCCAACCTAAACTTTTAATATGTGAGGGTTTCTTGGTTACCCAAGTTTCATGGCCACTTGAGAAGGGTTTGAGTAAAAAAATCAGTAGGGAACAACTAATGTGGTCTCATACATAATCAATAATGTTGTGATGTGTTCATGTAAGGTTCTCAAAATAAATAAATAAATTGGTGAATGATAATTAATGTGAACTAATAATACATGATTTAGTCAGTTTCATGGTTTATATGAGTACTTCTTGATGATAATTACTCCTAATATAACATACCCAAGTTTCCCTGGTATACATATAAAGTATCATAGACCTCCCTTAAGGGATTTTTCTCAGGAAAGGAATATACCTATAAGTATCACAGACCTAGGGAATTCTCCTATAAAGTTCCATCCTTGTATACTGGATCAACCTCAACTTAATATCCATTTAATCCCCACCAATAGTTACAAAATCCCCCCCAGTTGGAGTTTTATTGACCAAAAGTAACATGTAACATCACTACAGTAGTTTTCTCGGTCTGGAATAACACATAATAAATCACCAACCCTTTAGAATTTTCCATGCATAATAGAAGACCACCCTTATAGGAATTTTCTATTTAATATATGAACCACCCTGAGGGAATATGACAAGTACTATCATAAATAAATTAAATAACATGTTCATTAAAACACCAAAACCTTCCATCTCTATCCATACCCAAGCATTCACTCTCACAAAGGTCAACATGGCACTGAGGAACCAACCAGGTCCCCAAGGTCTCATCAGGTCATGGACCATCATAAGGTTCCCCTAATCCCATATTTTCACTTAGGTCAAAACCCATCATATGGGTGATATCTTTCAAGCCCATCCCCTTTCCCGAAACACTCTAGGTTAGCCAAAACACACAACCTATCCATTCATCTCGCCAAGGGACACTCACCCAGATAAAAAATTTCCCCAAGATTGAAGAATATCCCTTGGCCATTCCCCTAGGATTAAGGCTCAATCCATCACGAGGTTTTACATGTAAAACACCTTTTACATTAATCCCAACCCATCACACACCTCTACCTAGAGGGGTCTAAAAGATCCTATATAAGGGATACTAAGTTTACTTCATTTCAATATATCAAACTTGTCCCATAACAATGGGGTATAAGTATCTCAGGTTATAAAATGAGTTGAGTCCTCATTCATCGACCGCCAAGGTGTTAAGCTAGTTCACAAGGTCCAAAGTGTCTATGACCATTTTCTATTCCCAGAGATTTCATCTTAAATTAAATAATTTTTTTAATTACTAAACCTACTAAATTAAATATCTAAACACCATCATGGAGTGATAGAACATAAAAATACATATAAAAAATTCATAAATTCATAGGGCTAGTACAGGGACCACCTACCATAATTAAAATATTTTTAACTTAATCTTTTAAGGCTGGAAGCTCTATCAGGGCCGGTCTAAGATCCTCAAAGTCCAAACCAAGTCAAAATAACTACCGGATCCCCTAATAAAGTTAACAAACATTAATTAATTAATTATAATAGTTATAATTATTTACTAAATTTAACTCCAAAGTTAAGTAATCATAGTTTCACTCAATGATGACCAACTCTCATTGAAACCATAGCCAAAATCCCACAAAATATTTATGCCATGACCACGATACCATTCTATTCTAAATTCACAATTGGTAGAAAATATTCAAAATGAATTTTAATTTAATTTTAATAAAAATCCTAAGATAATTTGATGATGTGGTGAAACATTAGATAATGATGAATTTATATAGTTGGATATCATTACGGGGCATAACCTATATAAGATTCACAAAAATTACAAAAAAATTAGAAGATTTCACCAAGTCCCTATGAAAATATTAATTCATCCCTAAACCATGCCAATTAAGAAATCAACAGAAAGAGAGGAGAATAAGAAACAAAGGGATTATAGAAGGATCATACATATAATCACCACCAGAATCTCCAAGAACCTCCCACCCACCAAAGCAAAGGGGTTTTAAGAAGGAATATAGGGTTTAGACCCCCTAGTTGTGTGACCAAATGAGGTGGATAAATAGGTTATTATCCCTATAAAACTTGGGAGAAAAGATGGATATTTTTACCCAAAATAATCCCACTGGCTAGATAGTATTGGGCCACCAGCTAACTAGTGGCACCAACCCACTGCTAGCCCCACATGCTGGAAAGTGACTATAGATTGTAGCATGTCTAGACTATATTCCTTCAAAATACCTCCACTTACTCTTAGATACCATCAAAAAAACATTATTCATCTAAAAAACATCTTTTGAGAGGTTAAAACATATGTATTCCCATATCGAATTCCATGTAAAATTTTAGATCATGAACTAAAATAAAAACTCAAAATTCCATTTAATTTACAACACATCTGTACACATAAGAACTACATGATCACTTACATACCCATGACCATTTTAGGATTATCATTTTAGAGAATTTGTAAAAACAAATACTTAACAAGACTCATGTATTTTTACATTTGTTGGAAATTTCATCAATTATGCTCATATTTTATTGTTCCATAATAATAAATTAATATATCCCATAAAATTATCCACACATGTTACCCTTTTAAACATGTAATATATAATATCATTATTCTTAACCTAGGGGAATGGAAACATAATATGGATGATACCATGTTCTTAATAATGGAAAGCATATATCGAGTGATATCATAGAATAAACTAGTCATGAATAATATATAAAAATAACTGATAATCAAATAATTCCATATAATAAATCACATTAGCTTAAAATATATCCATGTATTACATAGAAACATAAATAATAACATGGATAACAATAACTAATTTCATAGTGACAAAATTCACAATTTCAGACATCATAAACAAACTGTCAAGGCCTCATATTATAAAATCACAAATATTTAGACAAACATACACTGAATACCAAAGATAGTTTGTCTCATGAGACCTATCAATGAATTGAGGGGATATTTAATTTTTTTACCCACCCATAACTCACTAAGTACAATGCATTCATCTTATGAAATAAATGAATACCCATTCAATACATAATCAACATGTCTAATTAATAAGCATTTTTATTGGAAAAATTTCATAGGAAATGTCATTATTTGTCCATATACATATTCATCCAACCTTAGCATTCAATATTCATCTATATATAACTAAAAAATATATGGATTTAAAAATTTTACCCAATTAATAAATGATATATCATTCTTGGAAAAAACCCTCAATCTGATGTATATAAAATGGGGTTTTTACATCATATATAGTAATATGTATACAACTAAGTCAATATTTGAAATGACATAGAATAAATCTATGATAATAAAGAACATGGACATAAATAATACTATTTTGTCGTTATAAATTAATTTGTTTTAATGAATACAAAACTCTAGGAAAATATAGAGTAAAATGGAAGGAAATGTTTTAAAATATTTTATCTTAAAGATTTTGTAACATTTTTTAAAATATAAAGTCATAAATAACTTACAAAACGTTTTTCACGTGGTGTGGATTAGGTTTTTAAAGCTTAATTTTTAAAATTATTTAAATTAACATAATCTTGAAAATAAAATATACTTATGTAATAAAATGTGGAGTGGAAGATAAAAATATACACAAGTAGGGTGTAATCCATTTTCTAAAATTTTATTAAAATAATAAATATTTACATTAAAAATAATAAAATAATTCAAATAGATATTAATTTTAAGAATCATCAAAACATGGAAAATAAGATAAATCATGAATAAGGGTCATGGTGGTGGGAAAATTAGATCACGAGGAAAAATTTTAAAATGATTATTTTCACACTTTTGTAAATAAAGTAAAAAATGTATTCTTTGGAAAATTTTAAAAAGTATTTTTAAAATTTTGAAAAGAAAGTCAAAGTTAAAAAAATTTAAACTGTATAAATAATTGAAGTATTAAAACAAATTTCTTAAAAAATAATGATGAATTTGGTTATGTATGAGAAAGGTTCTTGAACAAAAAGGATAAATAAGGCTGTAATTTCTTATTAACATTATCTCATAATATTTGAATAACGAAGAGATAAAAAATATAAATAATACTTGAAAACTATATAAATAAATATATGATAAGAAACTAGATGAGGATTAATATGGAAAGGGTTTAAAATTACCCCAAATAATATTCAATCATAAACAATCTCAATTAAAAGTGAGATTGAAACATAAACACTTACGACTTTGGTAATTTTTGAATCAAAGGCCATTGAAAGTTATAAAATAACATGAATATATAAATACCATGAATTTTATTAAATATTAATTCAAAATATATTCATGGGGTAGGGAGTACACCAAATAAAAGAAAACATGTTGCGTAATATCAAACAAGTCTCAATGAATCAAAACTGAGACCAAGAACCCTTACTAATTTTATAACACTGTGATAAAAACATCTTGAAAGGGGGAACTTGAAATTTTACATTAATTAATATGTTTATACATTGTATCATGATATAATATTTCAAATATGAAGTAGATACAACATGTATTGTAAATAAGTGAGTAATTCAAATCATGTCTCAATTAAGTAAATTTGATATGAGAAAATATTACCATGGGTTCATGCTTGGTCGGATGCATTAAATCCTCTTAAATATTTAATTTATTAAATAATTTTTTAAGAATATTATTATTTTATATTACATTTTTTAATTTTCTTTTATAATCAGTTTACATCTATTCATTATATCATTCTTTCTTACACCATCTACTTATGGTTGTTCAGTAAATTTCTCTAAAACTACTTTGGTATATTGACCCTCATTAAAGGTGTTATGAAGATGTTACATAACCTCCAAAATGTGAATAATTTCCTGAATATAATATATATTCATTATATATAATTTATACAATATATGTAAGGTATTTATAGAATAATTAAATATGTAGTTCATAGAGTCAATAGTTTTCACGTACGCATGATGATATTTTATTTTTCTAATAGTTGGAAAAGAAATAAATTAGACAAAATTTTACTTTTAAATAATAATAAATGTGCTATATTTTTTATATTTATTAATTATATCTATAATTTTTACCATCTTTGTGAGGATTTAGTGAAAAACATATCACATCACTTCATTGAGGTGGTAGTATGCACGCACACACAAGAAATCTTATCATTTTCCAACTAAAGAAACAGAAATAAGTTATATAATATATTATATTTACATAAAAATAATTATTAAATTAATATAATACATATAACTTAAATTATTTTTAATAACCATTCATGAAGGACATTGATGGAAAAGGAAATACATTGCTTCATGGAGATAGTAGTCTGGATGTATGCATGAGTGATGCATTCATTTCCCTTTGAATGGAAAAGGTGATGGAAAAGCATTGAAACATAAACATAATAACATTTCAATATGGTGGAGATACTTAGGTTATTATATTATCATGGTTTTGATAGAGTTGAAGGTGGTAGAGGAATAAATGAACATAAAATAAATCAGTTAATACTTATACCTCCTCTTTTGATATCATCCTTTCAATTGAGATTAAGGCCTTTAAAAGAGGGATTTATGGAAACTCTTGAGGATTGGGGATTTTATTATGAAGTTATATATATATATATGGTTATCATTTTTTAATAAAACCTAGTTAATATTTTCCTCTTCAAATTATAAATTGAGTCCCTTTTATAGGAAAAAATCAATGGCATTTTTACAATTTCTCAATCTTAGAGGGTCGTGAATGTAATTTTAAAAATTCCAAGTGGCATACATGGTCCATTAATGATATTCTATAAATTTTACCCTAAAATTTATTATATATGTGATTTTATGATTTTATAATTATTTAAAAATAATTTATAAACATTCAATACCATTTAAGGTTATTTTCAAGACTATTAGAAAAAATTTAACTTTAAAGGCACCAAGATAATAAAGGAATTAAAATTTAAATACTTTAAAATAAATAATAATTTAAAATTATCCATAAAATTCTTGAAAAACCATACCCCATCTAAATAATGTTACTTTTAATGTTTTTAAAATTATTTACTTGATTTTTCTTCTTCTTGCACGTGTGTTGAGTTGGCGTTGCATAAGCATTTTAGGTAATAATACAATCCCTAAAAATTATAAATAAATTATACTTTAGAAATAATTTATTTATATTCAAAATAATCATTTAAAACTATTAATGACAACTATTTATTCTTATGAAAACATATTTGAGATATTAAAAAAAAGTGAGTGACATTTTGTATTTATTCTTTACATAAAATAACATAAAGGCCATTATCAAATGAAAATGGAAAAAAATTATATTTTTGAAATATATATATTTTTTTGGTAAAAAAACTCATGAAATTAAATAAAATAATTTTTTGAGTTATTTTTAGGCCGCATACCATATTTTAAACCCCACTTAACTAATTTTAAACATTACCATATTGATAATTTTTTTGTGGTTACTCTATAGTATGACCAAAAATGAAATTGAAATCATTAAAAAATTAAAAAATTATTAAAATAAATATGGATTCCATTTTATATAATTAAATTTCTATATGTGGAAGAAATTTCTTTTAATATACGTTCAAAAAATGCAATGAAAAAACCTTTTTTCAAAAAATATTGTTTTAATGCTTAAAATTGATTTTACACTAACATAAAGTATAATTTTGACTCACATGGAATTAATTGGAATATATTAAATAATGTTATTATTATTTGAATTTAAAATCTAACAAAAAATGAATGTTACCATGAAATTACTAAATAACAATAAAATAATGAAAAATAGTTTTTATAAAAACATTACATAGATTTTGAAAATGTCAAACATAGATTTATAATTTTAAAATTATATTTTAAAATGATTTATATTACTTATTAAATATATATTTTATCAAAAATGTTTCACAATATTTCAATTCATTCATGTTTCATGATAGTTTCATAAAACTGAAAGTGTTTGTAAAATAGGTATTTTTCAATATTCACCCAAAAATCAAACTTCTAAAAAAAATGAAAAATATCACCCTATTTTAATATAGAAATGAAAAATTTATAAATTAAGTTCATTTCATAAATTGATAATTAAAAATTTGATAATTTTTCTTTTAAATTAAAATAAAACTTATAGGGAAAAACTACTTTTATAGAAAAATAACCATTTATACTCCAATTTTTCTTAATCTTATTTAATATAAATTTGAGTGTTAATATATTAGTTCAAACATTGAAATATTACATATGATCATCTTATAAAAGTGATGAATTTAATTTTACTTAAATTTTTTAAATAAAATCATTGAAAAAATACCACTTTTTCATTGAATAGTTATAATCATATCATATTAATTAATTAATTCTTAATCATTAAATTTAATTAGTGAAAACAAAATATTATAATGTATATATCAGAATTTATTTTTATCGTTCCATTTAATAAAGTTTTGTTTTAATATTTTATGTCTCGTTTTAGTTAAATTTTTCATGTAACATAATTTATTAAATATAGAATTTTTTAAATAAGGAGAGTATTTTTAAATATCAAGGTGTTACACTTTTAGAATGAAGAATAAAATTTACTACCTCCTTCATATAAGATGTTCAATTGAGCTCGATAAAAATTGTAAAATCTATCTCTATCATAACATCATTTTTTACTACCTCCTCAAAGGTTGGAAAAAAAATTAAAATCACCCAATATAAAAAAATTCCAATTAGCGATGTTTTTTTTTGCATTACCGACATTTATAAAGGTTACTAATTCATTTACCAACATTTTGGGAAAACAGCCTCAAATGAGGTGTCGTTAGATTATAGGCATTTATAAATGTCGATAATTGGGGATTTTTATGAACATCTCTAATTTTGAAATGTTTATAAACCTTTCTATTTAGATACACCTCATTTATCAGATTTTTTATAAACCGTGGTAAATAAACATGTCTAAATTAGTGACACTTTTAAAAGTCACAAAATTTTTGAAATTTTTAAATGTCATTTTTTATAGAAACCTCATTTACCGAAATTCTTTAGAAATATAGGTAAATAAATTTTGTTAAATGATACCTCATTTACATATATTTTTTAGAAATGTCTATATTTATTTTTTGAAAATTTTAATTTTTGTATTACAATGAAAAAATTAACCACATCGCTTGCCTCACTCTTCTAAACGAACCTTATCCCTCTGGTACCAACGCTCCTTTACCTATCCTTCCTCATACCCGAACCTCATCCCTAATGTATGTACACACGTGACACCACAATCGCCCCCCCCCCAACACACAAAAAATCCAACTCAACTATTCAATTTTGATTAAAATATTGTATTACTATATATATATATATATATATTATTTTATTATTTAAAAAATTATTATATTAATACACACAAATATATATATGTTTCTATTACATAAAAAGTTGTTTATATTTTATTCACTTATATTTTATGTTTTATGTGTTTATGTTTGTTTTTTTATATGTTTATATTTTTTTACATATTATATATAATATATTTATATGTTTATATTTTATGTTTATATTTTAGTTTTATAAATATGTTTATATTATATATAAATTTATGTGTTTATATTATATATATATATATATATATATTTGTGTGTGTGTGTGTTTATAAATATGTGTATTTATACATATTTTTATATTTATATTTTTAAGTATATATATAGTCATGTTTTAAAACACTTGTAAAAATGTCACTAAAATAGTCACGTTTTCTTAAAAACATGACTAAATTTAAAATATTTAATTGTACTATGTTATATATATATATATATATATTATTTAAATTTTAATTTTATATATGTATTTATATATTAGTATACATATATATATATGTGTGTGTGTGTTTATTTTTTTATATTTTATGTTTATATAAATTTTTATATATATTTTTGTAGGCATGATGCTATACTGGGATTTCAGGCTAGATTTTGGGTCTTTGGGCCATGTAATGGGCTTCATTCACACTAGGACTTCAAGCCATGTACTGAATAAATAATTCGTGATGGGTGGGCTATCCCTTAGGGGATATTACCTACCTTTCCATCCTGTGTGTGGAATGTGTGTTTATTTAATGTAATTCAACCCAAAAACACCTAATATATATATATATGTTTATATTTTATATATATCATATGTTTATATTGATATATATCTATGTGTGTGTGTGTGTTTGTATATATCTCTCTGTGTGTGTAAATATATATGTGTATGTACACATATATATAATTATAATTATAAAAATATTTATTTATTTATTTATATATTTATATATATGTGTGTGTGTAGTTATATATATATATATTTATATATATGTGTTTATATATATGTGTCTATGTATATATATATATCAAAATAAATATTTTACATCGATGTCGGGAAATGAGTTATAAAAATATAAATATTTTTAGCGTTGTTTTTCAGGAAAAATAATTAATTAGCGACGTTTTTAACAAAATTTGCTAAATAAATAACTAAATTAAAGATTTTTTGTAGTGATAATTTGTTGGTCTCATCCTTAAACGTCATTTTGGAGCATGAAACCGCAAGATAAACATTCATGATGAGATCATGAAAAAAAAGACCATCTTGGAAAAAGTGTGATTTATACTCCATTATGAAATGAATACCATACTCCAAGGTCATGAATTTATTTTCCTTCAAAACCCTCAAAGTTTCCAGATATAACTATTGATTGAAAATATTCTTAAACACGACCTTAGTGATATCCTCACGCAACATGGCTTACAAATATTGACTCCCACCACTTCTGATTGGGTCCTTCATACATATAGGTGGAGAAGTAAAATTTGGAAGACTCGAGGGTCTTGAGGACATATAAGATACACTAGATCATCTCCACCCACACCTATAGATATTGAGGCCCTTTATCACCATGAAAGACCGATGGATTTTTATTAGTAAACTCTTCAGTGTAGTCCACCATTCATGGTTGATCTCTAAAACCCTCCTGACCCAAATATTGAATAGTATGAATTATTGGTACAATGATAGAATAGTCTATGAGTGGATTATCATATGAGACATTCTCTGTAACTCCCCCTATTTAGCACATCGAGGCCTTTCTTGGAGGCATGATCTATAAAACACAAAGCAGAAAACACAATTAATTCAAAATTACTACTCCAACAACATCAATTTAATCCAAAATACCCATTAATTTAATAATAAACAACTAATAAAAACAATATTAGTAATTTAAAACATCAAAAGATTAAAAACAATAAGAATTAAATTAATTTTTCATTATGTATGGTTTGGTCTCATGGTTAGGAAAGTCGTTTTCTAATCGTGCAAGTGCCACTAGAATTGTGTCTAGACATTTCCACATGGTTTCTACTAACTGTGAGCCCAAACCTTATGCATTTGGATTCCTTCCCCATTTCTCCATTAAACTCATAATTTCCCAAATAAATGCATAAGTTTTCCTTTAAACCTAAACAAAAACTCAAAATCAAGATCAAATTCAAGACACAACTCTTGACCACCCCGGGTAACTCAATGTTGGACATGAAGAACAGTGATTTATGAACTCCCATATTGGGTCTCCCATATGTATTTATCTCATGTATTTATTTTATTTTATTTATTTTTGGATTTTTGGGAATTAGGGGACAAAAATGTGGATTCGGGGGAAAATAGACCCGATCACACTATTAGCTCATGGTTATAACTAATTGTGTGGCCAACCATGAGATGGGTGGATGGAACCATAGTCATTTTTCATATACAACACATAGTTTTTCCAACCATGTGATGTTCCCATGAAACTGTGTAGCCTAATTTTGGGGTTGGGGGTTACATGCATGATTGAGACCAATTTTTTTTAATCGTGTGGAAAAATTTTTGTGGTTTTAGTTGTTTTCATAAAAATGAAAAATTATCCTTTCCATTTATAATTTTGACTCGTATTTCTCCCATATTCTCCCCATTCATTCATATCATCCTCCTTCTATTATGTATCTCTATTATCCCTTGGGTTTTCACAATTTTTCTTTGATCATAGTGAATTTCTATAATATATATATTTATTTCTTTTATATTAATCCTATCTTCTTCCTCCCTTGTCTTCTTCTCACATTCTCTTGGAGTTTTGTAACACTATAATAACATGGGAACTAAACCAAGGCATATGGATGGGGGTTCAAAGAAATTTATTGGGTTTTTAGGTTCTTGAGGATCCCTTTTATTCACTTATAGTGGTCATAGATTAAAGTGATAATATTTACTATAGTTTGTGGTTGGTGTATCTATGTAATGTGTCTTTCCCATGTCACAAGTTTTTTTATTGAATTTAATTTTGTAAATATTATTTTATTATTATTGATATAAACTATTTATGGTTTTTATTAATTTTTTATAGTTATAATTTTCATTTTTTGGATTAAATGGGGGTTTTAAATGGGGTTTCATTGAAAATAAATTTTGGGCACTAAAGGATCTTGATAAATGTTTCCAATAATATTTTAGTTTCAAATGGGATTCCAAATGTTATTTAAAAGGGGGTTTTCTTTGTGAAATATACTTTTAAGATTAGGAATTATATATTATGTGGAGGTGTTTATATTGGTAATTTTGATTGTTGTTTTATTACACATGGGATACCTTGGGTGAGTTGGTAAACAAACTAAAGTAGCCCTAGTGTATATTGTGCACTCACATGGTAATATTGACCAATTGCTCTAAATGACATAATATGAGGAATTTTATTTATATATGAGGATGGTTATGTGCTCAAATAGTCCAATGGGGATACTAGTATTGTAACTTGTTCATGTATATCTCATAATGTTCATGTAACAAGTACTATTTTTCTTATTCTTGTAGGTCTAATCCCATGTTGTATATATGAAACCTGATTGATATTTCTTTCTACTTATTAACCATTCATTATTTGAGTTTGATGTTCTTTATTCCATGTTTCACTTTACTTTATATATGTTTTCCTGGTTTATATTATTCATAGAACTTGGTCATTTTAAAAAGTTACTAAAGTATTTGGGGATTTTTCAAATAATTTTTTTTCAAAACAATTGTTTTCAAACTATAAATTATAAAGATTCATGTTGGTATCCAATTGAATCACACCCTATATATACTCATGAGGAATACATAGACTTGGTTTTGTAGAATACAGGTAATGGTAAGAGTACCATGTAGTTCAGTGGCTCTTTCTGATGCTTTTTATCCTTCTTTATAATAGTGGTGTTGGTGATCATAGATCAAGGGGATTTTGGTCTTGTATGTAGAATTTTTAGATCTTCAATGATTTTGGGTTATTTTTAAGGGATTATTTCAACTTGAATGGGTTTTTTTTATCCTTGTATATATATATTGTTTATAGTTTTGTTTTTTCTCATAGTATGATGGTCACAAGTTATGGTTTTTTCTACTAATTACACTATTTTTTATTAGTTATGCAGTTTGAAACTATTTGTTTACCGTTATGGGTGTCCAACTTATAAATAGTTCATGTTGGATTCCAGGGAAAATATGTATGATGTTTAGTTGGATTTTGAGGGTGAAACTATTCTCAATGGTTATATTTTGATACCCAGGTACTTGTTCCCAACTTTTAGTGATAGGTAATGTTCTTTGAGCCCTATGGTAAGATAAATCTAGTGGTTTGTCAGGTTTAATCGATCCAATTCGTTACATAAACAACCTAAAAACTACTAAATCACATAAGTTAGGTTCCAAACAGTACTGTCTCACTCAAGGTGATACCATCCATCTTGTCTCAAAATTAATCATATAAATGGTTACAAAACACATGAAATAGAAAAGTAGGCGTCACAACCTATCCTACAAGCTAACCATCTCATCACAGGGGTGATAATCACTTGATACCTATCCCCCACATCTCTAATCATGTCTCATCATCCATTTAAACCCAAATACCACTCTACTTAAGACCATATAGGTCATATATACACATCATGTCAAACCTATCATTATTTCTATCTTGCCTATAAAGGCTTTTACTAGGATCTCTAAACCCAACCAAGTCTCTTATCATTAATAATAACATGTCCCTTCTATCTATAATGAATCCTTATCCAATAGTCCCTACCTAACCCTGACCTCAAGAGGTCGATTTTAACCCCCATTAATTTTTTCATCAGAATCCTAGTCTCTCTAACCAAGGAACATCTCAAGCTAACTCACACCTAGGACCTTGAAAACCCCATAAAAAGTCACCAAAAAAACTCACATCCCATTACTATGTCATGCCTCACATATCCCTAGGATATCTCCTGAACAATCATTTAGAGGAGACTCTCTATGTCACACCTCATCTTTCTTTAGAGGACATACCTCACTCATATCACACACCAAGCTACCAATCCAACCTAAAGAGGGTGTTCTCTATCATTCATGTGATGTAAAGGTTTCTCACCCATCAATACTAGGCTTAATCCTCTCATTACCATAATAATAGCCCCTGAAAAACAACTTAGGTTTTTTGTGTCTCATCTCAAGCCCAAGGACTTATCTCAACCCCTTATCAACCTCAACTAATATTTAAACCCCTTGAAAACATAGTCACCAGGGTATTCAAAAATATATAATGGTAAAATTAGAACCTATTGAAACACAAGGAGAATCAGTATCATCCTATCTTTTCAGCAAAGTCAAACTCAATCCATTTCCATTTCATATAAACACATATATTCATACAAGCATACACAATCATGCATAAATAGGAACATGGTTTAGTATTATAGGGAATACCTACCTACAAAATATATTTATCATTCTCTCCATGCTTCTCTCATCCTTGTAAAATCCCTAATATGCCTCATACAAGATCATATAAACACCTAACCACCTTTATCAAACCTCCACATTCAAAAATAATTAATTATAGGAATTTATAATTATTTCTTTAATTTAAATGAAAGAGACATAATGGATAAAAAGTAACTGATAAATTTCACTCCAATAAGACCACATAAAATCTTATGTTTTCATCCTTCTTGGATACCCTCTTCGAAAGTGATGAAAAATACCCATCATTAGGGATGAAATCTACTATGGTTTAGTGGGATCATCACTAAAACCTAGCCTAACTCATTATAAATTTGAGGTAAATAAATGTGGAGGATAATGAAATATAAATGGATATTATAGTACCTTAAATCATCATGTAAAATTCACAAGAACTGTATCAAATAATAGATAAATTAAAGTAAGGAAATAAGGGGATGGATCTAGATGAAATGAAGCTCCCTGTATGGTCATTCAACCCTAAATCATGAATAATACGATATAGAAAATATGATTTATTCCCTTCATTGAAAAAACCAGAATGATCCATATCGCGGTGTTACTGTAATTTTAATAAAATTATACCCCAACCTAGAGTTTTTTCATAGTGTGACCCCCTTATCTTAGTAAAAATCACAACTCTTATAGCCATTCCATTAAAATGTATCCTTCTCCCTCACTATGTGTCCTTTACCCATATTGGCATCGACTTCACCCTTTGCGGTGCACATCTCACCATGACCCCATTCATGTGTGACCCTAATGCTTACAAAATAGGCATCATTCCTCACAAAAATTTAAAAAGGAAATATATAAGGCTTTACTCTTATATACAACAACTTCTTAAATAATGGTTCACAGAACCCGTATTTAAGAGCCACCATTACAATATGACACCCTCAACCATGAAATGACTATAAATAAGGGTCTTATCCCTTACCATATATTCAATACATAAGTGTAATATCTACAATG
Organism: Viscum album; assembly: GCA_963277665.1. Taxonomy (NCBI): domain Eukaryota; kingdom Viridiplantae; phylum Streptophyta; class Magnoliopsida; order Santalales; family Viscaceae; genus Viscum; species Viscum album. The sequence continues at coordinate 672,504,125 of OY728126.1, forward strand.
TGACCCCCACACCCGACATAGCTTACCCAATATGTAAGGTTCGTCCTCACATCTAGACACATAGGTAATGACGTGACCCAATATGTAAGAATATTTTCCTTATAAAAAACCACAAAAAATGCACCACACTATAACACTTCATGGTCATGGTATGAACTACTACTATCATGACATGGAGCCAACCTTGGCAAGAGAATAACCCATCATTCAGCCTGTCACCATGTTGTAATCCTCTTATGTCATAGTGTGACAATAAATATGTAGTATAAATCTAATAAATGGGGCCACCCTGACCCTGATCCAAACCAAAAAAATTAATTTCCTCCAAAAAAATGGAACATAGATTTTTGAGTCATTACAAACACCCAACCATAAGGCTTATCATCCCTAATAATCACCCAGAAATGTCTCACAACTTCTAATCCATCAGTCAAAATATGATAATCTTCTTCATTTCTAATCATTAACTGAATTGGATGCATTTGCATCATCCTTACACTAATCATAGATATACAAACCTTTCCCAAAATCCCATGTTTGACCACCAAAATAAATATATCATACCTAATATGATGCACTCAATGTAGTTTCAATGACATTGCATCCAATCATATGTAACAAATCTAGTTGGCCCTCCTTTGACAAACTTTCCTTGAAAATACTTGGTCGTGCTTTCTAATGCATTAAAACATCTTCTTATCACACTGACTTAATTATAGGATGCTTCATGAGATCATCCAAATTACTAAACCAAATTATTATATTGACACTCAGTTTAATTCTATGTTTATATCCTCAACCAATAAAATCTACCATCATACTCCACCCATTACCACTAACACGTCTCTAATTTAACTCATTCTCATATCACACAAAATTTTATCCAAATACTGATGTTGACACAAAAACTCTAAATAACAACACATATGAGCCCAAATATGGTATTTTATATGAAACTAGATAAAATCAAACCCACTTACCCACCAGCATCTTAGTGCCATCTCAATCATCCACTATTTGGTTTCACTGCATCCACAAACCTACAAATATGAGGGTATTCCTTCAAAACTAATTCAATTCTCCCCAAAATAAGAGTATATGTATCGTTACTTTATTGAACCAACAAAAACATATCTCTATATCCCATGTAATTTACATGACTGAACAGGATAACTAGATGTGGAGAACCCACCCTACATGATCCCCAACATGAAAAACCCATCAATACTCATTCATAACTTATTGGGAACATCATCCTTGACATTTTCCAAATATATCTATAAGAAGGGTCGTACCCTCTAATATCAAGTGGTGTGTACCGAAGTATATGGATTCCCGTACACTTATCCTTGATCACAATGTTTAATAAGTTCCAACATCACATGCTTTCCACTCCATTTGATCCATGTGCATCCTAGTATTGAGAACCCCCATAAAATAAAATGCTCATATTGAATATACCATGGTAATCTAATCTATATTTGATGTCTCCTCTCACCACATAGGGACACCTCCCATTTTCATAAAAACCATTGGCCACTATTCTTATTAGTGTTTCATCAAATACATCGATCGATGACCTGTATAAAGAGACTCACCAATCTATAAATCCAATGGGAATTGTGCATAACCCGAGTATGTGTTCCCTCATTATAAAGTCTTTTCTTAAAAATAATGTTATCACACACTCTCCTATTCATGTTAAACTAATCCTATAATAACCATATCTCAGATTCCTATGCTTTATTCATATTGATCTCATCCAACCCCAATAGATTTATGCTACTATATCAATCATTCCTACAACTGAATTCATGATCCAATGGATCACACATAATGAAACCTAAGATCAAACACTTGAAAACCTAACCATGATTATCTTGAATATCAATCTCATCTATCCGAAAGGAATCAAGATTGATTTAAATTTTAACAATACCAAGTAATCTCAATCATTCTAAGGACCATCACACAATCACCCACCACTTAGGCATCATTAAAAAATAAGAAGTGGTTAACCACACTCTATCCACCATATATCCAACTATATAGGATCTCGACCCACCATCCCACTGAATACCACACCAAAAAATCACAATGATAGACATATTATCAATCTTTCCAAATAACATGACCATGATACCAAAATAACTCTATGTGTTATACATATAAAAATCTCAAGGCAACTCACATTCCTTTCTTCTCTACCCTCATTGGGGTATCCAACTTACCATGTATACTCATTACCATTCTCAACCATATGTCTAGGATACCTTTACTACATCAAACCATTACCAATATATCTAATTCTTTAACCAATCCACCAAGGTTCATCACATATTCCTTTCATAGATGGATTTTATAGTCATTAATATAGAATATTCCATAATATAATCTGTATAACCTATCATTAGAAAAATAAAACGGTTTAACTATAAGTATAATTCCACAAAAAATTCATTTAAGAAAACAACAATTTTTTTTTGATTATTTAAATAGTCAAAACCTCTTCCATTAATGAAATAAATCACACACAAGCCAATGAATATCATATAAATCCTACAGGAAAAAAATGATGCTTGTATGAAAGCCTATTTTCACTATGGGCCAAGTTAAAAAACCCATAAATAATAATCCTATATTTTAACATAATACATAAATAAACATCTCACCGACAAGAGTAAAAATGAGTAAAAAATTCTAAAAACCTGGGAAACATGGAACTTCCACCAGAAAGGTTTTCATGAATCACCAGTCTGAGATTCATTATATGCTCTAAAATATTTGTATTCATTTATAAAATATCCTAAATAGTAAGAAAAAAATTATGATCTTATAAAAATTTGTAATTACTTAATCTAAATCACTCTACATTAACCAGATCGGTGTACCCCATGACCTTATAAGTGCCTACCCATACGTCAAAGGTGGGATACTAGCGGAGAAGACCTAAATCATACATTAGGGAGACTATGAACTTATATAATGAAAATCAATAAAAAATAAATGGAAAAAATTCATCCATAATAATAATCATAGAAAGAATAAATTAATAGCACATCCATGATATAACAAATGAATTTTAAATCCATACAATCATTCATCCCAACTGATCACCCATGGACCAATCATATATAAAAAATAAAAAATAATAATAAATACATAATGAGGATCTACTACCATACTTGAGACTATTATCCAAACTACATACAAATCCGTATAAAGATACTTTATCTCGATCAACTACACAACTTGTTCTTAAACCTATAAACAACATAATGTTTGTATACACACCAGAGTTCCCATGTAGGTTGTGATAAATATATTTCAGGTTATATAATCAGTCGAGGCCTCAGCCATCGACTGCCAAGGTGTTAATCTTGTTCACAAGGTCCAATGTGTCTATGAATGTTTTCCATTCCTAGAGATTTCATCTTAAATTAAATAATTTTTTAATTACCAAACGATCTAATTTAAATGGATAAACACCATCATGGAGTGATATAACCTAAAAATAAATATAAAAAATTCAAAAATTCATAGGGATAGTACAGGGACCACTTACCATAATTCAAATATTTTCAACTTAAACTCTTAAGGCTGGAAGCTCAATCAGGGCCTGTCCAAGATCCTCCAAGTCCAAACCAAGTCCAAATCACAACCGAATACCATATATAAAGTTAAAAACCATTAATTAATTAATTTTAATAGTTATAATTTTTTACTAAATTTATCTCCAAAGTTAAGTAATCATAGTTTCACTCAATAATGACCAACTCTCATTGAAACCATAGCCAAACACCCACATAATATTTATGTCATTCCCTTGGTAACATTATTTTATAAAGTCACAATTGGAAGAAAATATTCAAAATGAATTATAATTTAATTTCAATAAAAAAACTTAAGATAATTTGATGATGTGGTGCACATTTAGAAAAATGATGAATTTATGTAGTTGGATATCATTATTGGGAATCCCCTATATAGGATGCACAAAACATATAAGAAAATTAATAGATTTCACAAAGTCCCTGTGAAATCATTAAATCATCCCTAAACCAAACCAATTAAGATATTAATAGAATGTGAGGAGAAGAAGAAACAAAGGGAGAGTTGAAGGATCATACATATCTTCACTGCCTGAATCTCCAAGAACCTCCCACCCACCAAATCAAGGGGGTTTTAATGAGGAAGATGGGGTTTAGACCCCCTAGTTATGTGACCAAATGAGAGGGGTAAATAGGTTATTATACCTATTAAACTGGGAGAAAAGATGGATATTTTACCCAAAATAACCCCACTGGATAGCTAGTATTGGGCCACCAGCTAACTGGTGGCACCAACCCACTGCTAGCCCCACCTGCTAGAAGGTGGATACAGATTATAGCATGTCTAGACTAGATTTCTTCTGAATACCTCCATTTACTCTCAGATACCATCAAAACTCTATTATTCATCTAAAAAACATCTTTTGATAGGTTGAAACTTTTGTATTCCCATCTGGAATCCCAAGTCAAATTTTAGATCATACACTAAAATAAAAACTCAAAATTCCATTTAATTTACAACACATTTGTAAACATAAGAACTACATGATCCCTTACATACCCATGAAATTTTTATGTTTAATGTTTCAAAGAATTAGTAAAAACATATACTTAACAAGACTCATGTATTTTACATTTTTTTGGAAATTTCATCAATTATGCCCATATTTTATTATTCCTTAATAATTTATTAACATATCCCATAAAATTATCCACACATGTTACCCATTTAAAAATGTATTATATAATATCATTATTCATAACCTAGGGAAATGGAAACATAATATGGATGATACCATGTTCTCAATAATGGAAAGCATATATCGAGTGCTATCATAGAATAAAAAAGTCATGAATAATATATATAAAAATAACTGATAATCAAATAATTCCATATAACAAATCACATTAGATTAAAATATATCCATGTTTTAGATAGAAACATAAATAATCACATGGATAACGATAACTAATTTCATAGTGATAAAATTCAAATTTTGGGCGTCATAAACAAACCGTCAAGGCCTCATATTGTGAAATCATAAATATTTAGACAAACATACACCAAATACACAATATAGTTTTTCTCATGAGACCTACCAATGCATTGATGGGATATTTAATGTTGTTACCCACCCATAACATACTACGTCCAATGCATTCATCTTATAAAATAAATGAATACCCATTCATACATAATCAACATGTATAATTAATAAACATTTTTATTGGAAAACTATCATAGGAAATGTCATTATTTTTTAATTTACATATTCAACCTACCTTAGCACTCAATATTCATCTATATATAAATAAAGAATTTATTTATTTAAAATTTTTACCCAATTAATAAATTATAAATCCTTCTTGGATAAAACCCTCAATCTAATGTATATAAAATGGGGTGTTTACATCAAATATAGTAATAAGTATACAATTAAGTGAATATTTTAAATGACATAGAATAAATACATGATAATAGAGAACATGGAAGAAAATAATACTATTATTTCATCATAAATGAATTTGTTGTCACGACCCGTCCCAGTGGGGCCCGTTCCACGACTCACCAAGCCCGCCTCCAATAGGCCAGGGGCTGGTGACTAGCACCAAGTAGGCATATTACTAACATGGAAGGAATTTCATAAGTACTTGTACAAATGCACACACCTCCAAGACCGCAATGATGAAATGTAAATAAACCACTAGGGAACAAAAAGCATGCATTCAACTAAACCCAACCAATAGAGTATGTCGGAAAGTAAAGTACTGAAAGTAAACTGGGCCAGAATAAACGACCACCAAAAACAATAGTATGAAAACTACAACTTCCAACCTGTAAACACAAAGAGGTACTAGGACTGTTGTTCATAGTCATAGGATCACATCATCATGTAGGGAAATCATAAAGCTCGATCTTATCCTAGTCCACCCTACACTCTGTCAAAAGGCTACTCTTCTGCACAAGACACGACATATGCGGGCAAAGCCCGTGCAGGGGTGAGTATAACAATACTCACTAGGGGACCCCGAAAACCACAAATAAATATACAAAGGAAAGGTACAGTTATCTCTACACAATATATGTATAATGAACATATAATATGAGAACACAAAACAAATATACTCAAAACCCATACACACAGTCTACGGACAAGTCGAACAACTGAATACCTCCTCTAGGGATTCAGTTCGAAGATTTCACGAAGAAATCATTTGGGATAACTCACTCCATGAGTCTGATATCTCTGATGACGTCCGTCCGAGAAACTAGATGAGGATTAATATGGAAAGGGTTTAAAATTACCCCAAATAATATTCAATCATAAACAATCTCAATTAAAAGTGAGATTGAAACATAAACACTTACGACTTTGGTAATTTTTGAATCAAAGGACATTGAAAGTTATAACATAACATGAATATATAAATACCATGAATTTTATTAAATATTAATTCAAAATATATTCATGGGGTAGGGAGTACACCAAATAAAAGAAAACATGTTTCGTAAGATCAAACATGTCTCAATGAATCAAAACTGAGACCAAGAACCCTTACTAATTTTATAACACTGTGATCAAAACATCTTGAAAGGGGGAACTTGAAATTTTACATTAATTAATATGTATAAAAATTGGATCATGATATAATATTTCAAATATGAGGTAGATACAACATATATTGGAAATAATTGAGTAATTAGAATCATGTCTAAATTAAGTAAATTTGATATGAGAAAATATTACCATGGGTTCATGCTTGGTCGGATGCATTAAATCCTCTTAAATATTTAATTTATTAAATAATTTTTTAATAATATTATTATTTTATATACCATTTTTTAATTTTCTTTTATAATCAATTTACATCTATTAATTATATCATTCTTTCTTACACCATCTACTTATGGTTGTTCAGTAAATTTCTCTAAAACTACTTTGGTATATTGACCCTCGTTAAAGGTGTTATGAAGACATTACATAACCTCCAAAATGTGAATAATTTCATGAATATAATATATATTCATTATATATAATTTATATAATATATGTAAGGTATTTATAGAATAATTACATATGTAGTTCATAGAGTCAATAGTTTTCACGTACGCATGATGATATTTTATTTTTCTAATAGTTGGAAAAGAAATAAATTAGATAAAATTTTACTTTTAAATAATAATAAATATGCTATATTTTTTATATTTATTAATTATATCTATAATTTTTACCATCATTGTGAGGATTTAGTGAAAAATATATCACATCACTTCATTGAGGTGGTAGTATGCACGCACACACAAGAAATCTTATCATTTTCCAACTAAAGAAACGGAAATAAGTTATATAATATATTATATTTACATAAACATAATTATTAAATTAATATAATATATATAACTTAAATTATTTGTAATAACCATTCATGAAGGACAGTGATGGAAAAGGAAATACATCGCTTCATGGAGGTAGTAGTCTGGATGTATGCATGAGTGATGCATTCATTTTCCTTTGAATGGAAAAGGTGATGGAAAAGCATTGAAACATAAACATAATAACATTTCAATATGGTGGAGATACTTAGGTTATTATATTATCATGGTTTTGATAGAGTTTAAGGTGGTAGAAGAATAAATGAACATAAAATAAATCAGTTAATACTTATACCTCCTCTTTTGATATCATCCTTTCAATTGAGATTAAGGCCTTTAAAAGAGGGATTTATGGAAACTCTTGAGGATTGGGGATTTTATTATGAAGTTATATATATATATATATGGTTATAATTTTTTAATAAAACCTAATTAATATTTTCCTCTTCAAATTATAAATTGAGTCCCTTTTATAGGAAAAAATCAATGCCATTTTTACAATTTCTCAATCTTAGAGGGTCGTGAATGTAATTTTAAAAATTCCAAGTGGCATACATGGTCCATTAATGATATTCTACAAATTTTACCCTAAAATTTATTATATATATGATTTTATGATTTTATAATTATTTAAAAATAATTTATAAACATTAAATACCATTTAAGGTTTTTTTCAAGACTATTAGAAAAAATTTAACTTTAAAGGCATCAAGATAATAAAGGAATTAAAATTGAAATACTTTAAAATAAATAATAATTTAAAATTATCCATAAAATTCTTGAAAAACCATAATCCATCTAAATAATGTTACTTTTAATGTTTTTAAAATTATTTACTTGATTTTTTTCTTCTTGCACGTGTGTTGAGTTGGCGTTGCATAAGCATTTTAGGTAATAATACAATCCCTAAAAATTATAAATAAATAATACTATATAAATAATTTATTTATATTCAAAATAATCATTTAAAACTATTAATAACAACTATTTATTCTTATGAAAACATATTTGATATATTAAAAAAAGTGAGTAACATTTTGTATTTATTCTTTACATAAAATAACATAAAGGTCATTATCAAATAAAAATGGAAAAAAATTATATTTTTGAAATATATATATTTTTTGGTAAAAACACTCATGAAATTAAGTAAAATAAATTTTTTGAGTTATTTTTAGGCCGCATACCATATTTTAAACCCTACTTAACTCATTTTAAACATTACCATATTGATAATTTTTTTGTGGTTACTCTATAGTATGACCAAAAATGAAATTGAAATCATTAATAAATTAAAAAATTATTAAAATAAATATTAATTCCATTTTATATAATTAAATTTCTATATGTGGTAAAAATTTCTTTTAATATACGTTCAAAACATGCAATGAAAAAACCTTTTTTCAAAAAATATTATTTTAATGCTTAAAATTGATTTTACACTAACATAAATTATAATTTTGACTCACTTGAAATTAATTGGAATATATTAAATAATGTTATTATTATTTGAATTTAAAATCAAACAAAAAATGAATGTTACCATGAAATTACTAAATAACAATAAAATAATCAAAAATAGTTTTTATAAAAACATTACATAGATTTTGAAAATGTCAAACATAGATTTATAATTTTAAAATTTATATTTTCAGATGATTTATATTACTTATTAAATATATATTTTATCAAAAATGTTTCACAATATTTCAATTCATTCATGTTTCATGATAGTTTCATAAAACTGAAAGTGTTTGTAAAATCGGTATTTTTCAATATTCACCCAAAAATCAAACTTCTAAAAAAATGAAAAATATCACCCTAATTTAATATAGAAATGAAAAATTTATAAATTAAGTTCATTTCATAAATTGATAATTAAAAATTTGATACCTTTTCATTTAAATTAAAATAAAACTTATAGGGAAAAACTACTTTTATAGAAAAATAACCATTTACACTCTAATTTTTCTTAATCTTATTTAATATAAATTTGAGTTTTAATATATTAGTTAAAACATTGAAATATTACATATTATCATCTTATAAAAGTGATGAATTTAATTTTACTTAAATTTTTTAAATAAAATCATTGAAAAAATACCACTTTTTCATTGAATAGTTATAATCATATCAAATTAATTAATTAATTCTTAATCATTAAGTTTAATTAGTGAAAACAAAATATTATAATGTATATGTCATAATTTATTTTTATCTTTCCATTTAATAATGTTTTGTTTTAATATTTTATGACTCGTTTTAGTTAAATTTTTCATGTAACATAATTTATTAAATATAGAATTATTTAAATAAGAAGAGTATTTTTAAATATCAAGTTGTTACACTTTTATAATGAAGAATAAAATTTACTACCTCTTTCATATAAGAAGTTAAATTGAGCTCGATAAAACTTGTTAAATCTATCTTTATCATAACATCATTTTTTACTACCTCCTCACAGGTTGAAAAAAAATTAAAATCACTCAATATAAAAAAATTTCAATTAGCGATGTTTTTTTGCATTACCGACATTTATAAAGGTCAGTAATTCATTTACCAACATTTTGGGAAAACAGCCTCAAATGAGGTGTCGTTAAATTAGAGGCATTTATAAATATAGATAATTGGGTATTTTTATGAACATCTCTAATTTGGAAATGTTTATAAACCTTTATATTTAGATACACCTCATTTATCAGATTTTTTATAAACCGTGGTAAATAAACATTTCTAAATTAGTGACACTTTTAAAAGTCACAAAATTTGTGAAATTTTTAAATCTCATTATTTATAGAAACCTCATTTACCAAAATTCTTTGGAAATATAGGTAAATAAATTTTGTTAAATGATACCTCATTTATATATATTTTTTATAAATGTCTATATTTATTTTTTGAAAATTTTAATTTTTGTATTACAATGAAAAAATTGACCACATCGCTTGCCTCACTCTTCTAAATGAACCTTATCCCTCTGGTACCAATGCTCCTTTACCTATCCTTCCTCATACCCGAACCTCATCCCTAATGTATGTACACACATGACACCACCATCACCCCCCCCCCCAACACACAAACAATCCAACTCAACTATTCAATTTTGATTAAAATATTGTATTACTATATATATATATATATATTATTTTATTATTTAAAAAATTATTATATTAATATACACACATATATATATGTTTATATTATATAAAAAGTTGTTTATATTTTATTCACTTATATTTTCTGTTTTATGTGTTTATGTTTGATTTTTTATATGTTTATATTTTTTTATATGTTTATATTTTTTTTACATATTATATATAATATATTTATATTTTTATATTTTATGTTTATATATATGTTTATATTTTATATAAATGTATGTGTTTATATTATATATATATATATTTATTTGTGTGTGTGTGTTTATAAATATGTGTATTTGTAAATATTTTTATATTTATATTTTTAAGTATATATATAGTCATGTTTTAAAACACTTGTAAAAATGTCCTAAAATAGTCACGTTTTCTTAAAAACATGACTAAATTTAAAATATTTAATTGTACTATGTTATATATATATATATATATATATATATATATATATAATTTAAATTTTAATATTATATATGTATTTATATATTAGTATACATATATATAAATGTGTGTGTTTATTTTTTTATATTTTATGTTTATATAAATTTTTATATATATTTTTGTAGGCATGATGCTATACTGGGATTTCAGGCTAGATTTTGGGTCTTTGGGCCATGTAATGGGCTTCATTCACACTAGGCCTTCAATCCATGTACTGAATAAATAATTCGTGATGGGTGGGATATCCCTTAGGGGATATTACCTACCTTTCCATCCTGTGTGTGGAATGTGTGTGTATTTAATGTAATTCTACCCAAAAACACCTAATATATATATATATATATGTTTATTTTTTATATATATCATATGTTTATATTGATATATATCTATGTGTGTGTGTGTGTGTTTATATATATCTCTGTGTGTGTGTAAATATATATGTGTATGTACACATATATATAATTATAATTATAAAAATATTTATTTATTTATTTTTATATTTATATATGTGTGTGTGTGTGTATTTATATATATATATATATGTGTGTGTGTGTGTTTATATATATGTGTCTATGTATATATATATATCAAAATAAATATTTTACATCGATGTGGGGAAATGAGTTATAAAAATATAAATATTTTTAGCGTTGTTTTTCAGGAAAAAATAATTAATTAGCGACGTTTTTAACAAAATTTGCTAAATAAATAACTAAATTAAAGATTTTTTGTAGTGATACTTTGTTGGTCTCATCCTTAAACGTCATTTTGGAGCATGAAACCGCAAGATAAACATTCATGATGAGATCATGAAAAAGAAAGACCAACTTGGAAAAAGCATGATTTATACTCCATTATGAAATGAATACCATACTCCAAGGTGATGAATTTATTTGCCTTCAAAACCCTCAAAGTTTCCAGATATAACTATTGATTGAAAATATTCTTAAACACGACCTTAGTGATATCCTCACACAACATGGCTTACAAATATTGACTCCCACCACTTCTGATTGGGTCCTTCATACATATAGGTGGAGAAGTAAAATTTGGAAGACTTGAGGGTCTTGAGGACATATAAGATACACTAGATCATCTCTACCCACACCTATAGATATTGAGGCCCTTTATCACCATGAAAGACGGATGGATTTTTATTAGTAAACTCTTCAGTATAGTCCACCATTCATGGTTGATCTCTGAAACCCTCTTGACCCAAATATTGAATAGTATGAATGATTGGTACAATTATAGAATAGTCTATGAGTGTATTATCATATGATACATGCTCTGTAACTGCCCCTATTTAGCACATCGAGGCCTTTCTTGGAGGCATGATCTATAAAACACAAAGTAGAAAACACAATTAATTCAAAATTACTACTCCAACAACATCAATTTAATCCAAAATACACATTAATTTAATCATAAACAACTAATAAAAACAATATTAGTAATTTAAAACATCAAAAGATTAAAAACAATAAGAATTAAATTAATTTGTCATTATGTATGGTTTGGTCTCATGGTTAGGAAAGTCATTTTCTAATCGTGCAAGTGCCACTGGAATTGTGTCTAGACATTTCCACATGGTTTCTACTAACTGTGAGCCCAAACCTTATGCATTTGGATTCCTTCCCCATTTCTCCATTAAACTCATAATTTCCCAAATCAATGCATAAGTTTTCCTTTAAACCTAAACAACAACTCAAATTCAAGATCAAATTCAAGACACAACTCTTGACCACCCCTGGTAACTCAATGTTGGACATGAAGAAGAGTGATTTATGAACTCCCATATTGGGTCGCCCGTATGTATTTATCTCATGTTTTTATTTTATTTTATTTATTTTTGGATTTTTGGGAATTAAGGGTCAAAAATGTGGATTCGGGGGAAAATAGACCTGATCACACTATTAGATCATGGTTAGAACTAATTGTGTGCCCAACCATGAGATGGGGTGGATGGAACCATAGTCATTTTTCATATACACCACATAGTTTTTCCAATCATATGATGTTCCCATGAAACTGTGTAGCCTAATTTTGGGCTTGGGGGTTACATGCATGATTGAGACCAATTTTTTTTAATCGTGTGTAAAAATTTAGGCGGTTTTCTTTGTTTTCATAAAAATGAAAAATTATCCTTTCCATTTATAATTTTGACTCATATTTCTCCCATATTCTCCCCATTCATGCATATCATCCTCCTTCTATTATGTATCTCTATTATCCCTTGGGTTTTCACAATTTTTCTTCGATCATGGTGAATTTCTATAATATATATATTGATTTCATTTATATTTATCCTATCTTCTTCCTCCCTTGTCTTCTTCTCCCATTCTCTTGGAGTTTTGGAACACTATAATACCATGGGAACTAAACCAAGGCGTATGGATGGGGGTTCAAAGAAATTTATTGGGTTTTTAGGTTCTTGAGGATCCTTTTTATTCACTTATAGTGGTCATAGATTAAAGTGATAATATTTACCATAGTTTGTGGTTGGTTTATCTATGTAATGTGTCTTTCCCATGTCACAAGTTTTTTTATTGAATTTAATTTTGTAAATCTTATTTTATTATTATTTATATAAACTATTTATGGTTTTTTATTAATTTTTTATAGTGATAATTTTCATGTTTTGGATTAAATGGGGGTTTTAAATGGGGTTTCATTGAAAATAAATTTTGGGCACTAAAGGATCTTGATAAATTTTTCCAAGAATATTTTAGTTTCAAATGGGATTCCAAATATTATTTAAAAGGGGTTTTTCTTTGTGAAATATACTTTTAATATTAGGAATTATATATTATGTGGAGGTGTTTATATTGGTAATTTTGATTGTTGTTTTATTACACATGGGATACCTTGGGTGAGTTGGTAAACAAACTAAAGGAGCCCTAGTGTATATTGTGCACTGACATGGTAATATTGACCAATTGCACTAAATGGCAGAATATGAGGAATTTTATTTCTATATGAGGATGGTTATGTGCTCAAATAGTCCAATGGGGATACTAGTATTGTAAATTGTTCATGTATATCTGATAATGTTCATGTAACAAGTCCTATTTTTCTTATTCTTGTAGGTCTAATCCCATGTTGTATATATGACACCTGATTGATATTTCTTTCTACTTATTAACCATTCATTATTTGAGTTTGATGTTATTTATTCCATGTTTCCCTTTACTTTATATATGTTTTCCTGGTTTATATTATTCATAGAACTTGGTCATTTTAAAAAGTTACTAAAGTATTTAGGGATTTTCAAAGAATTTTTTTTCAAAACAATTGATTTCAAACTATAAATTATGATTTTTATGGTAAATAAATTATAAATATTCATGTTGGTATCCAATTGAATCACACCCTATATACACTCATGAGGTATACATAGACTTGGTTTTGTAGAATACAGGTAAGGGTAAGAGTGCCATGTAGTTCAGTGGCTCTTTCTGATGCTTTTTATCCTTCTTTATAATAGTGGTGTTGGTGATCATAGATCAAGGGGATTTTGGTCTTTTATGTAGAATTTTTAGATCTTCAATGATTTTGGGTTATTTTTAAGGGATTATTTCAACTTGAATGGGTTTTTGTATCCTTGTATATATATATTGTTTATAGTTTTGTTTTTTCTCATAGTATGATGGTCATGAGTTATGGTTTTTTCTTCTAATTACACTATTTTTTATTAGTTATGCAGTTTGAAACTATTTATTTACCGTTATGGGTGTCCAACTTATAAATAGTTCATGTTGGATTCCAGGGAAAATATGTAAGATGTTTAGTTGGATTTTGAGGGTGAAACTATTCTCAATGGTTATATTTTGATACTCAGGTACTTGTTCCCAACTTTTAGTGATAGGGAATTTTCTTTGAGCCCTATGGTAAGATAAATCTAGTGGTTTGTCAGGTTTAATTGATCCAATTCGTTACATAAATAACCTAACAACTACTACATCACATAAGTTAGGTTCCAAACAGTACTGTCTCACTCAAGGTGATACCATCCATCTTGTCTCAAAATTAATCATATAAATGGTTACTAAACACATGAAATAGAAAATTAGGCGTCACAACCTATCCTACAAGCTAACCATCTCATCACAGGGGTGATAATCACTTGATACCTATCCCCCACATCTCTAATCATGTCTCATCATCCATTTAAACCCAAATACCACTCTACTTAAGACCATATCGGTCATATATACACATCATGTCAAACCTATCATTATTTCCATCTTGCCTATAAAGGCTTTTACTAGGATCTCTAAACCCAACCAATTCTCTTATCATTAATACTAACATGTCCCTTCTATCTATAATGACTCCTTATCCAATAGTCCCTACCCAACCCTGACCTCAAGAGGTCGATTTTAACCCCCATTAATTTTTTCATCAAAATTCTAGTCTCTCTAAACAAGGACCATCTCAAGCTAACTCACACCTAGGACCTTGAAAACCCCATACAAAGTCACCAAAAAAACTCACATCCCATTACTATGTCATGCCTCACATATCCCTAGGATATCTCCTGAACAATCATTTAGAGGAGACTCTCTATGTCACACCTCATCTTTATTTAGAGGACATACCTCACTCATATCACACACCAAGCTACCAATCCAACCTAAAGAGGGTGTTCTCTATCATTCATTTTATGTAAAGTTTTCTCACCCATCAATACTAGGCTTAATCCTCTCATTACCATAATAATAGCCCCTGAAAAACTACTTAGGTTTTTTGTGTCTCATCTCAAGCCCGAGGACTTATCTCAACCCCTTATTGACCTCAACTAATATTTACACCCCTTGGAAACATAGTCACCAGGGTATTAAAAAATATATAATGGTAAAATTAGAACCTATTCAAACATAAGGAGGATCAGTATCATCCTATCTTTTCAGCAAAGTCAAACTCAATCCATTTCCAATTCATATAAACACATATATTCATACAAGCATACAAAATCATGCATAAATACAAACATGGTTTAGTATTATAGGGAATACCTACCTACAACATATATTTATCATTCTCTCCATGCTTCCATCATCCTTGTAAAATCCCTAATATGCCTCATACAAGATCATATAAACACCTAACCACCTTTATCAAACCTCCACATTCAAAAATAATTAATTATAAGAATTTATAATTATTTCTTTAATTTAAATGAAAGAGACATAATGGATAAAATGTAACTGAGAAATTTCACTCCACTAAGACCACATAAAATCTTATGTTTTCATCCTTCTTGGATACCCTCTTAGAAAGTGATGAAAAATACCCATCATTAGGGATGAAATCTACTATGGTTTTGTGGGATCATCACCAAAACCTAGCCTAACTCATTATAAATTTGAGGTAAATAAATGTGAAGGATAATGAAATATAAATGGATATTATAGTACCTTAAATCATCATGTAAAATTCACAAGAACTATATCAAATAATAGATAAATTAAAGCAAGGAAATAAGGGGATGGATCTAGATGAAATGAAGCTCCCTGTATGGTCATTCAACCCTAAATCATGAATAATATGATATAGAAAATATGATTTATTCCCTTCTTTGAAAAAACCAGAATGATCCATATCACGGTGTTACTGTAATTTTAATAAAATTATACCCCAACCTAGAGTTTTTTCATAGTGTGACCCCCTTATATTAGGAAAAATCACAACTCTTATAGCCATTCCATTAAAATGTATCCTTCTCCCTCACTATGTGTCCTTTACCCATATTGACATCGACTTCACCCTTTGCGGTGCACATCTCACCATGAACCCATTCATGTGTGACCCTAATGCTTACAAAATAGGCATCATTCCTCACAAAAATTTTAAAAGGAAATATATAAGGCTTTACTCTTACATGCAACAACTTCTTAAATAATGGTTCACAGAACCCGTATGTAAGAGCCACCATTACAATATGACACCCTCAACCATGAAATGACTATACATAAGGGTCTTATCCCTTACCATATATTCAATACATAAGGGTCATATCTACAATGTGACCCCCACACCCGACATAGCTTACCCAATATGTAAGGTCCGTCCTCACATCTAGACACATAGGTAATGACGTGACCCAATATGTAAGAATATTTTCCTTATAAAAAACCACAAAAAATGCACCACACTATAACACTTCATGGTCATGGTATGAACTACTACCATCATGACATGGAGCCTACCTTGGAAAGAGAATAACCCATCATTCATCTTGTCACCATGTTGTAATCCTCTTATGTCATAGTGTGACAATAAATATGTAGTATAAATCTAATAAATGGGGCCACCCTTACCCTGATCCAAACCAAAAAAAATAATTTCCTCCAAAAAAATGGAACATAGATTTTTGAGTCATTACAAACACCCAACCATAAGTCTTATCGTCCCTAAGAAGCACTCAGGAATGTCTCACAACTTCTAATCCATCAGTCAAAATATGATAATGTTCTTCATTTCTAATCATTAACTGAATTGGATGCATTTGCATCATCCTTACACTAATCATAGATATACAAACCTTTCCCAAAATACCCAGTTTTACCACAAAAATAAATCTATCATACCTAATATGATGCACTCAATGTAGTTTCAATGACATTGCATCCAATCATATGTAACAACTCTAGTTGGCCCTCCTTTGACAAACTTTCCTTGAAAATACTTGGTCATTCTTTCCAATGCATTAAAGCATCTTCTTATCACAATGACTTAATTATAGGATGCTTCATGAGATCATCCAAATTACTAAACCAAATTCTTATATTGACACTCAGTTTAATTATATGTTTAGATCCTCAACCAATAAAATCTACTATCATACTCCACCCATTACCACTAACACGTCTCTAATTTAACTCATTCTCATATCACACAAAATTTTATCCAAATACTGATGTTGTCACAAAAACTCTAAATAACAACACATATGAGCCCAAATATGGTATTTTCTATGAAACTAGATAAAATCAAACCCACATACCCACCAGCATCTTAGTGCCATCTCAATCATCCACTATCTGGTTTCACTGCATCCACAAACCAACAAATATGAGGGTATTCCTTCAAAACTAATTCAATTATCCCCAAAATAAGAGTATATGTATCGTCACTTTATTGAAGCAACAAAAACATATCTCTATATCCCATGTAATTTACATTACTGAACATTATAACTAGATGTGGAGAACCTACCCTACATGGTCCCCAACATGAAACACCCATCACTACTCATTCATAACTTATTGGGAACATCATCCTTGACATTTTCCAAATATATCTATAAGAAGGGTCGTACCCTCTAATATCAAGTGTTGTGTACCGAAGTATATGGATTCCCGTACACTTATCCTTGATCACAATGTTTAATAAGTTCCAACATCACATGCTTTTCACTCCATTTGATCCATGTGCATCCTAGTATTGAGAACCCCCATAAAAGAAAATGCTCATATTGACTATACCATGGTACTCTAATCTATATTTTATGTCTCCTCTCACCACATAGGGACACCTCCCATTTTCATAAAAACCATTGGCCACTATTTTTATTATTCTTTCATCAAATACATCGATCGATGACCTGTATAAAGAGACTCACCAATCTATAAATCCAATGGGAATTGTGCATAACCCAAGCATGTGTTCCCTCAGGTATAAAGTCTTTTCTTAAAAATAATGTTATCACACACTCTCCTATTCATGTTAAACTAATCCTATAATAACCATATCTCAGATTCCTATGCTTCATTCATATTGATCTCATCCAACCCAATAGATTTATGCTACTATATCAATCATTCCTACAACCGAATTCATGATCCAATGGATCACACACAATGAAACCTAAGCTCACACACTTGAAAACTTAACGATGATTATCTTGAATATCAATCTCATCTATCCGAAAGGAATCAAGATTGATTTAAATTTTAACAATACCAAGTAATCTCAATCATTATAAGGACCATCACACAATCAACCACCACTTAGGCATCATTCAAAAATAAGAAGTGGTTAACCACACTCTATCCACCATATATCCAACTATATAGGATCTCGACCCACCATCCCACTGAATACCACACCAAAAAATCACAATGATAGACATATTATCAATCTTTCCAAATAACTTGACCATGATACCAAAATAACTCCATGTGTTATACATATAAAAATATCAAGGCAACTCACATTCCTTTCTTCTCTACCCTCATAGGGGTATCCAACTTACCATGTAAACTCATTACCATTCTCAACCATATGTCTAGGATACCTTTACTACATCAAACCATTACCAATATATCCAATGCTTTAACCAATCCACCAAGGTTCATCACATATTCCTTTCATAGATGGATCTTATAGTCATTAATATAGAATATCCCATAATATAATCTATATAACCTGTCATTAGAAAAAGAAAACGGTTTACCTATAAGTATAATTCCACAAAAAAATCATTTAAGAAAACAAAAAATTTTTTTTGATTATTTAAATAGTCAAAACCTCTTCCATTAATGAAATAAATCACACACAAGCCAATGAATATCATATAAATCCTACTGGCCAAAAATGATGCTTGTATGGAAGCCTATTTTCACTATGGGCCAAGTTAAAAAACCCATAAATAATAATCCAATATTTTAACATAATACATAAATAAACATCTCACCCACAAGAGTAAAAACCAGTAAAAAATTCTGAAAACCTGGGAAACATGGAACTTCCACCAGAAAGGTTTTCATGAATCACCAATCTGAGATTCATTATATGCTCTAAAATATTTCTATTCATTTATAAGATATGCTAAATAGTAAGAAAATATTATGATCATATAAAAATTTGTAATTACTCAATCTAAATCACTCTACATTAACCAGATTTGTGTACCCCATGACCTTATAAGTGCCTACCCATACGTCAAAGGTGGGATACTAGCGGAGAAGACCTAAATCATACATTAGGGAGACTATAAAATTATATAATGACAATCAATAAAAAATAAATGGAAAAAAATCATCCATAATAATAATCATAGAAAGAATAAATTAATATCACATCCATGATATAACAAATGAATGTGAAATCCATACAATCATTCATCCCAACTGATCACCCATGGTCCAATCATATATAAAAAATAAAAAATAATAATAAATACATAATGAGGATCTACTACCATACTTGATACTCTTATCCAAACTACATACAAATCCATATAAAGATACTTTATCTCGATCAACTACACAACTTGTTCTCAAACCTATAAAAAACATAATGTTTATATACACACCAGCTTTCCCATGTAGGTTGTGATAAATATATCTCAGGTTATATAATCAGTCGAGGCCTCAGCCATCGACTGCCAAGGTGTTAATCTTGTTCACAAGGTCCAATGTGTCTATGCATATTTTCCATTCCCAGAGATTTCATCTTAAATTAAATAATTTTTTAATTACCAAACGATCTAATTTAAATGGATAAACACCATCATGGAGTGATATAACCTAAAAATACATATAAAAAATTCAAAAATTCATAGGGATAGTACAAGGACCACTTACCATAATTCAAATATTTTCAACTTAAACTCTTAAGGCTGGAAGCTCTATCAGGGCCTGTCTAAGATCCTCCAAGTCCAAACCAAGTCCAAATAACAACCTAATACCACATATAAAGTTAAAAACCATTAATTAATTAATTTTAATAGTTATAATTTTTTACTAAATTTATCTCCAAAGTTAAGTAATCATAGTTTCACTCAATAATGACCAACTCTCATTGAAACCATAGCCAAACACCCACATAATATTTATGTCATGCCCTTGGTAACATTATTTTCTAAAGTCACAATTGGTAGAAAATATTCAAAATGAATTATAATTTAATTTCAATAAAAAAACTTAATATAATTTGATGATGTGGTGCACATTTAGAAAAATGATGAATTTATATAGTTGGATATCATTATTGGGAATCCCCTATATAGGATGCAAAAAACATATAAGAATATTAAAAGATTTCACAAAGTCCCTGTGAAATCATTAAATCATCCCTAAACCAAACCAATTAAGATATTAATAGAATGTGAGGAGAAGAAGAAACAAAGGGAGAGTTGAAGGATCATACATATCTTCACTACGTGAATCTCCAAGAACCTCCTTCCCACCAAATCAAGGGGTTTTAACGAGGAAGATGGGGTTTAGACCCCCTAGTTGTGTGACCAAATGAGAGGGGTAAATAGGTTATTATCCCTATTAAACTGGGAGAAAAGATGGATATTTTTACCCAAAATAACCCCACTGGATAGCTAGTATTGGGCCACCAGCTAACTGGTGGCACCAGCCCACTGCTAGCCCCACTTTCTAGAAAGTGGATACAGATTATAGCATGTCTAGACTAGATTTATTCTGAATACCTCCATTTACTCTCAGATACCATCAAAACTCTATTATTCATCTAAAAAACATCTTTTGAGAGGTTGAAACTTTTGTATTCCCATCTAGAATCCCAAGTCAAATTTTATATCATACACTTAAATAAAAACTCAAAATTCCATTTAATTTACAACACATTTGTAAACATAATAACTACATGATCCCTTACATACCCATGAAATTTTTAGGTTTAATGTTTCAAAGAATTAGTAAAAACATATACTTAACAAGACTCGTGTATTTTACATTTTTTTGGAAATTTCATCAATTATTCCCATATTTTATTATTCAATAATAATTTATTAACATATCCCATGAAATTCTCCACACATGTTACCCATTTAAACATGTATTATATAATATCATTATTCATAACCTAGGGAAATGGAAACATAATATGGATGATACCATGTTCTCAATAACAGAAAGCATATATCGAGTGCTATCATAGAATAAAAAATTTATGAATAATATATAAAAAAATAACTGATAATCAAATAATTCCATATAACAAATCACATTAGATTAAAATATATCCATGTTTTATGTAGAAACATAAATAATCACATGGATAACGATAACTAATTTCATAGTGATAAAATTCAAATTTCGGGCGTCATAAACAAACCGTCAAGGCCTCATATTACGAAATCATAAATATTTAGACAAACATACACCAAATACACAATATAGTTTGTCTCATGAGACCTACCAATGCATTGATGGGATATTTAATGTTGTTACCCACCCATAACATACTATGTCCAATGCATTCATCTTATAAAATAAATGAATACCCATTCATACTTAATCAACATGTATAATTAATAAACATTTTTATTGGAAAACTATCATAGAAAATATCATTATTTTTTAATTTACATATTCAACCTACCTTAGCACTCAATATTCATCTATATATAACTAAAGAATTTATTTATTTAAAATTTTTACCTAATTAATAAATGATAAATCCTTCTTGGAAAAAACCCTCAATCTAATGTATATAAAATGGGGTGTTTACATCATATATAGTAATAAGTATACAATTAAGTGAATATTTTAAATGACATAGAATAAATACATGATAATAGAGAACATGGAAGAAAATAATACTATTATTTCATCATAAATGAATTTGTTGTCACGACCCGTCCTAGTGGGGCCCGTTCCACGACTCACCAAGCCTGCCTCCAATAGGCCAGGGGCTGGTGACTAGCACCAAGTAGGCATATTACTAACATGGAAGGAATTTCATAAGTACTTGTACAAATTCACACACCTCCAAGCCCGTAATTCTGAAATGTAAATAAACCACTAGGGAACAAAAAGCATGCATTCAACTAAACCCAACCAATAGAGTACACCAGAAAGTAAAGTATTGAATGTAAACTGGTCCAGAATAAACGACCACCAAAAAAAATAGTATGAAAACTACAAATTCCAACCTGTAAACACAAAGAGGTACTAGGACTTTTGTTCATAGTCATAGGATCATATCATCATGTAGGGAAATCATATAGCTCGATCTTATCCTAGTCCACCTTGCACTCTGTCAAAAGGCTACTCGTCTGCACAAGACACGACATATACGGGAAAAGCCCGTATAGGGGTGAGTATAACAATACTCAGTAGGGGACCCCGAAAACCACAAATAAATATACAAAGGAAAGGTACAATTATCTCTACACAATATATCTATAATGAACATATAATAGGAGAACACAAAACAAATATACTCAAAACCCAGACACACGGTCTACGGACAAGTCGAACAACCGAATACCTCCTCTAGGGATTCAGTTCGAAGATTTCACAAAGAAATCATTTGGGAGAACTCACTCCATGAGTCTGAGATCTCGGATGACATCCATCCGAGAAGTAATATCTGTAGGGAAAGGTCATGAGAGATAGATACATCATTATGGGAGAACACACTCCTGAGTGGGAAAGATCACGATACACAGACGAGGACCACTTCCAGGGCCCTGTCTGATACCGCGACTCATCCAAATTCACCTTCTAGGTAGAGGATCGATGCACTGTGGATTTGTTCATGTCGATTCCTGACTCTACCTAGGGCTAAGAATGGATAAAAGATCTCACTCCGGGCCTCTCGGAGGGATTCCTGACTCTCTCTCAGAAATTCCGGCTGAAGGGATCATACTCATGTAGAAGGAAACGATACCTAACCTTCAAGGGAAGGACAAAACGCTGCAATAACCCAAAAGAAACATGTCAAAGATACGATGGACAAGAAGATCAATCCATGTACAGAAAAGTACACGGCATCTAAAAGACTTACACGCCGTGTCTTCTGACCCCGGGTACTACTCGGGTACAATGGCTTGTGTCGCAAGGCTCGTTATATAAAACAAAACTACACGGCATGTAAAAATGATCACACGCCATGTTTAGGTATCTGGGGTCTGCCCCATGTATGCTAGCCATGTGCCCGTACATGGTCCCGACCCATGAACGCCAACCCACGTAATCGATACACGGGGTGACCCACGTTACTGGCCTATCCTGGCCGTGTGGTGGAGTATATGGCTGTGTACTCCACCTCGTGTCTGGGTATCCCCTGGATACACGTTGAGTCTCACGTAGTCACCTCTGACATGCCGCGTAGGGTCAACACGTCGTGTCTTCAAAGCCGTGTAGTTCCTCCCATGTCCGTGTACTTCCCAGAATACACTCCAAGCTTTGGGGAAGGTCCAACATGTCGTGTGACTAGGTTCACATGCTGTGTGTTACCTATCTAACATCGGAAACCCTTTCCACCACCGATCCGGTCCACACGGAGTTTTCATTGGGATATGCGCTGTGTATTGTAGAAATTTCCAGAAACAATGCTTCTCACCGGCGCACCTACCGTGTCGTTCCCTTCTTTTATATGTCCATCCGATCACCCAAAAACTACATATTCTAGGTCACCCCAATGACGCAAATCCATTTCTGTTGTTTTTGGACCTATGATTGGCTCCAAAAATTCTTTTTAATCCACCCGTATGAAGAACGGTCGAAGAACGATATCTCCCGATCCAATCTGATTCTTCATCTGCCATCATCGTCGCACCGCCTCTTGGTCATTGCAATGTTAGATCATCAATTTCAGATTGTTGCATTGCAAAATTTATGCGCATTAATCCTTTGTTTTTCACCCCATGAAGAATGCAAAGAACGTGAAGAAAAGACGAAGAAATCCAATAAACCAAAATGAGGAATGAACCTCCACCACTGTTCGTCACGACATTGATCCGCTCCCGAAAGAACGCCCGATCCACATATCAACATGTTCATGGTTGATCCGTGTTCATTGTTAAATCCAAAAATGGGGAGTGAATAATTGAAATAACAACCCTTACCTCAATCCGGTTGAAGAACGATCGTCGTATCATGTTAGTCAGTGAGGCTCATCGGATCCGAGATGCATCGGCATCATCTGCCAACGGGTTCTCCTCCCATGCTCCAAGAGTCTCTCTCCCAATTTCACAAGGTTATGAGGCTAACCCTTTTAACTTTCCATAAGAAGGTATATAAAAAGGGAAGAATTAGGTCACAGTTCAAAAAGGAAACTTTTAAATAAAATAAATTATTATTTTATTTTATTTCCATTAAACGTCCAAAAAATAACTCTCACAGTTGACCCTCGATGATCGAAGTTAGGCCCCACCTAAGGTAAAGTCACTACTCGGGACACAATGGAGCCCTCATATTTCTAATATGAGCACCTATTTAAAAGATATTCTACATTTTTAGGAAAATTGTTCGCACACACATTTTAAGGGTTTAATTTATTTCAAAAATTTATTCTAGGAACTTCGGGCCTTGGAATCACGCTCCATGGAAAGGTATGGTCTCGTAATAATTCCATATAATATTTAAAAAATAATACACATAAAATACAATACATTACATTTTCCCCACCTTGGGACTGTGCATCCCCGAAAAGCCAAAAGAAAGGATACTAAAATAGATGTGGGTACTGGGCACGGATCTGAGCCTCCAGCTCCCACATGCTCTCCTAAAGATTCCCATGCTGCCACTGGATTCACACCAATGGAATTGATTACCCATGAAGGATCCTCTCCTACTGATCCTCGATTTCCACCGGGTACTCAGAAAAGATCACTCCATCCTCTATATCCATCTCACCACAGTCGATGATGTGTGATGAGTCATGCACATACCTCCTCAGCTGTGACACGTGGAAGACATCATGAACCCGATCCAGCTATGGCGGTAGATCTAGGTGGTACGCCACATCGCTAACTCTGCACAGTATCTAGAAAGGTCCAATGAATCTTGGAGATAGCTTGCCCCCCCGACCAAATATCTGCAACCCTCGTCGAGGTGAGACTTGAAGAAAGATGTGGTCTCCCTCCTCAAACTCCATAGGTCTCTATCATCAATTAGCATAAGACTTTTTCCGGCTCTGTGCAGTCTTCATCCACTCCTGGATGATCTGCGCCTTCTTAGTGGTAGCTCACACCAACTCTGGACCCATGAGTGCCGACACTCCAGGGTTGGTCCAACAAAGCGGTGACTAGAAGGGTCTCCTATATATAGCCTTGTAAGGTGCCATACCAATGGTGGAGTGGTAAAAGTTGTTGTATAAAAACTCCACTAGTGGTAGGTGGTCCTCCCAACTATGACCAAAGTTCAAGATATAGGCCCACAACATATCCTCCAGAACCTAGATGGTTCTCTCCGTCTGACCATTGGTCTGGAGATGAAATTCTATGCTCAAGCTTAACTGAGTCCCAAAAGCCTCCTACAATCACTTTCATAACCGGGATGTGAAACGGTCGTCTCGATCCGAGACTATTTTCAAAGGGATTCCATGAAGCTGAAATATCTCCTGCATGTAGAGGAATCTCAAGATCTCTAAGAAACTATGCTCCCTGATAGCTAGGAAGTGGGCCGACTTGGTGTGTCGGTCAAGGATCATCCGGATGGAATCAAGCCCCTTGGACGTCCATGGTAATCCTGTCACGAAGTCCATCGATATTCCATCCCACTTCCACTCTGGAACTTCTAGTGGTGATCTATCCCTCGGGAACCTGGTGCTCAGCCTTCACCTGCTGGCATGTAAGGCATCAAGAAATGAACTCTGTTACTGCCTTCTTCATGCCTGACCACCAGAACTACCGTCAGAGATCCCGGTACATCTTTGCCACTCCTGTATGTACTGCCAAAGGGGATATATGAAACTCCCTAAGGACCTCCTCCCACCACGCCATTGGTACCATAGTGCATACTTTTAAAAGAAGTGTGTGCTCACCACCTTACGAATATCCATCAGGAGAATGTACTGTGGATAAATGAGCACGTAAAACCTCATAGTCGACATACCCAAGATACACCTCCCAAACTCGTTGTAAGAGTGGATGGGTGAAATACATCGACTGAATGTAAGGTTGATCCTCTCTATCCGTGGAGGATAGCTGCAATGTGGCTAACTGCTCTGTCACCTCACTCAACAGCTGCGAGATCGACCTTCTGCAAAGAGAATATACCACCTTGTTCCCATTCCCAAAATTACAGATGATCTCAAAATCATAGTCCTGGAGGATTCTAGCCAATACCTCTATCGTAGATTCAGATCCTTCTGTGGTTAGATGTACTTGAGGATCTTGTGGTTAGAGTAGATGATAAACCGCTCGCCTATAAGGTAGTGTCACCACATCTTCAACGCGAAGACTACCACTGCCAACTCGAGATCATGGGTTTCTTAGTTCTTCTCATGTGGCCTAAGCTAGAGTGAACCATACGAAATCACCACCTGTCTCTGCATTAGGACACAACCAAGCCCAGTCCCGGATGTGTCGCAAAAAACTACAAATACGACACCCTCCTCCAGCAATCTCAAGATCAGGGTGCTCGTCAAACTCTGCTAAACTACTCGAAAGCCTGCTGGAAATTCTCGGTCCTTACGTAGGGTTGTCCCTTTCTGGTCAAGGTTGTCATCGGTGCTGAAATTCGGGGGAAATCAGGAAGTAATATTCGGTAATATCATGCCAACCCATGGAAGATCCACACCTCTGTCATGCTCTGAGGTGGCTCCCATGCTAACACGGCCTCCACCTTGGCTAGGTCCATAGCTACACCATCTTCCGAGATGACATGTCCCAAAAAGTGGACCTCCTGAATCCATAACTGGCACTTCGAGAGCTTCCCATAAATCTGGTGCTCTCAGAGTATGTCTAGAACCATATGTAAGTGTCCCACATGCTCCTCCACTAACACCGAGTACACAAGGATGTCGTTGATGAAAACCACTACGAATAGGTCTAAGTACGAATGGAAGATCCGGTTCATCAGTCCCGTTAACATTGAGGGGGTGTTTGTCACGTGGAAAGGCATCACCATGTACTAATAGTGACTATAGTGGCATTTGAATGCCTTCTTAGATATATCATCATACAGTAATAATAACTAGTGTTAACCTAGTCGAAGGTCATCCTTTGATTACCACTGTGCCCCTCTCAGCTCGTCGAAGAGGTTATCGATCCATGGAAGAGGATACTTGTTCTTCACCATTACCTGATTCAGGTGCCGGTAATCCACGCACAAAAACTAGATTTTGAAAACTACAAAGTCCAACCTATAAACAAAAATATGTACTAGGATTGCTGCTCATAGACGTAGGATCACCTCATCCTGTAGGGAACTCAAAAATCATGGTCCTATGCTGTTCCACCCTAAAATATATCAAAAGGCTTCTCATCTGCACAAGACACAACACGTGTGGGAAAAGCCTGTGAAAGCGTGAGTATAAAAATACTCAGTAGAGGAACCCGAAAACCACAAAGAAATACACAAAGGAAAGTCATAGTAAAATCTACACAATAAATGTCTACTGAACATATAATAGGAGAACACAAAATAGATATACTCAAAACCCTAACCCACTGTCTAGGGACAAGTTGCACAACCACATACCTCCGCTAGGGATTCAGTTCAAAGATTCCACGAAGCACTAATTTGGGAGAACTCACTCCATGAGTCTGATAGCTCTGTTGAAGTCCGTACGAGAAGTAATGTATCTCAGTAAATGTCACGAGAGATAGATACACTCATTACAGGAGAACACACTCTTGAGTGGGAAAAATCACGATACATAGATGAGGATCAATGCCAGGGACTTGGCGGATACTACGACTCATCCAGATTAACCTTCTAGGTAGAAAATCGATGCCCTATCAAGTTGGTCACATCAATTCTTGAATCTACATAGGGTCAATAATGGATAGAGGATCTCACTCCGGGCCTCTCATAGGGATGCATGACTCTATCTCAGAAAGTCATGCTGATGTGATCATACTCCTGTAGAAGGTAACGATACCTAAACTTCAGGGGAATGAGAAAAAGGTGAACTAACCTAGACATAACATATCCAAGATACAGTGGACTAGAAGATCAAGCCATGTACAGAAAAGTACATGGTGTATATAAGTGTTACATGTCGTGTCTTCTGACTCTGGGTACAACCCGTGTACAATGGCCCGTGTCGCAAGGCTATTCATGTAAAACAAAACTACATGGAATATAAAAATGATCACATGCCGTGTCAAGGTATCTGGGGTCTTCCCCATGTACGCTGGCCACGTGCCCGTATATGGTCTTGACTCATGTACACCAACCCATGTAATCGATACACGGGGTGACCCGTATTACTGGCCTCGCCTGGCCGTGTGGTGGAGTACATGGCCGTGTACTCCACCTCGTGTCTGTGTATCCCCTGGATACACGGTGAGTCCCACGTAGTCACCTCTGCCATGCCACGTAGGTTCTACAAGATGTTCCTTTCAAGCCGTGTAGTTCTTCTCATGTCCGTGTACTTCCCAGCATACATGCCAAGATTTGGGGAAGGTCCAACACATCGTGTGACTAGGGTCACACACCGTGTGTTACCTGTCTGACACCCAAAACCCTAGCCGCCTCTCAGCCAGTCCACACAGAATGTTCATCAGGATACACACTGTGTATTGTAGAAATTTACAGAAATGATGCTCCGCAAAGCCATTTCCGTTGTTTTTGGACCTCTGATCGGCTCCGAAAATGCATGTTAATCCACCCGTGTTAAGAACGCTAGAATACCTGTATCTCCCGATGGAATCCAATTCGTTGTATTCCATCACCATCTCACCTCCGTAAGGTCGTTGCGATGTTGGATTTTCAAGTTGGGATCGTTGCATCGCAAAATGGATGCACATCATTCCGTTGTTCGTCACCCCATGAAGTACGCGAAGAAAAGAGGAAGAAATCCAATAAACCAAAATGCGGAATGAACCTCCACTGCTGTTCACCATGGCATTTATCTGATCCTGTTTTAAGGATTAAACATGGTGAACCAAAATGATAATCCAAAAATTATCACAATTAAAATTCCCAAATCAAACCCCGAAAGAAACAGAAAACAGAACCCTCCTGCAAGAACGCACGATCCGCAGATCAACATGTTCGTGGTTGATCCACGTACATCATTAAATCTAAAAACTGGGAATAATGAATCGAAATAATAACCCCTACCTCGATCTGATTCAAGAATGATCACGGCGATGTGTTTGTCCGCGAGGCTTTTCAGATCCAAGATGCATCGTTTTCATCCTTCAACGGGTTCTCCTCCCAAGATCCTAGAGTCTCTCACCCAATTTTGTTGGGTTATGAGGCTAAACCTGCGAACTTTCCATAAGTAGGTATTTAAAAATGGAGGAATTAGTTTTCTCCTCAAAAAGGAATGTTTTAAATGAAATAAATTACTATTTTATTTTATTTCTATTAAATGTCCAAAAACTAACTCTCGCAGTTGACCCGCGCCGATCGATGTTAGGACCCGCCTAAGGTAAAGTTGATGCTCTGAACGCAATGGTACCCTCAGATTTCTAATCTGAGCACTTATTTAAAATATTTTCCACATTTTCAGGAAAACCACTCACGCACACTATTTAAGGGTTTAATTTATTTCAAACATTTATTCCGGGCACTTCGGGCCTTGAAATCACACTCCGTCAAAAGGTCTAGTCTCATAATAATTCCATATAATATTTAAAAAATAATACACAGAAAATCTGAGACATTAGATTTTTTTTAATGAATACAAAACCCTAGGGAAATATAGAGTAAAATGGAAGAGAAATTTTTAAAAAGATTTTATCTTAAATATTTTTTAACATTTTTTAAAAAATTAAGTCATAAATCACTTCCAAAACTCTTTTCATGAGGTGTGGATAAGGTTTTTAAATAATAATTTGTAAAATTATTTTAAATAATAGAATCTTTAAAATAAAATATACTTAAGTAATAAAATGTGGAGTGGAAGATAAAAATATAAACAAGTAGGGATTAATCCCTTTTTAAAACTTTTAATAAAATAATAAACATTTTTATTAAAAATAATTAAATAATTCCAATAGATATTAATTTTTAAAGTCATCAAAACTTGGAAAATAATATAAATCATGAATAAGGGTCATAGTGGTGGGAAAATTAGTTCATGAGGAAAATTTTGAAAATGATTATTTTCACACTTTTGTAAAGAAAGTAAAAAATTTATTCATTGGAAATTTTTAAAAAGATTTTATAAAATTTGGAAAACAAAGTAAAAGTTATAAAATTATCTTTATAAATAATTAAAGTAAGAAAACATCTTTTTTAAAATATAGTGATGAATTTGGTTATGGATGAGAAAGTTTCTTGAACAAAAAGGATAAATAAGGTTGGAATTTCTTATTAACAATCTCTCATAATATTTGAGTAACAAAGAGATAAAAAATGTAAATAATACTTTAAAACTATAGAAATGACTATATGATACGAAAATAGATGAGGTTTAATATATAAAGGGTTTAAAATAACCCAAAATAATATTCAATCATAAACAATCTTGATTAAAAGTGATATTGAAACATAAACACTTACGACTTTGGTAATTTTTTAATCAAAGGCCATTGAAAGTTATAACATAACATGATTCTATAAATACCATGAATTTGATTAAATATTATTTCAAAATATATTCATGTGGTAGGGAGTACACCAAATTAAATAAAACATGTTGCGTAATATGAATCATGTCTCAATGAATCAAAATTGAGACCAAGAACCCTTACTAATTTTATAACACTATGATCAAAACATATTCAAAGGGAGAACGTGAAATTTACCATTAATTAATATTATTAAATATTGGATCATGATATAATATTTTAAATAGGATGTAGACACAAAATTTATTGAAAATAGGTGCGTAATTCAAATCATGTCTCAAAGAAGTAAATTCGAGATGAGAAAATATTACCTTGGATTCCTATCGAGTCAGATTCATTAAATCCTCTTAAATATTCAATTTATTAAATAATTTTGTAAGAATATTATTATTTTATATTTAAATTTTAAATTCAATTTTATAATCATTTTACATCTATTTATTATATCATTCTTTCTTACACCGTCTACTTAAGGTTTTTCGGTCAATTTTTCCAAAACTACTTTGGTATATTGAACCTCATTAAAGGTGTTAGGGAAAGGTTACATAACCTCCAAAATGTGAATAATTTATTGAATATAATTGATATTCTTTATATATAATTTATAACAATATATTTAAGGTATTTATAGAATAATTACATATGTTTTTCATAGAGGTAATAGTTTTCACGTACGCATGATGATATTTTATTTTTCTAATAGTTCGGAAAGAAATAAATTAGGTAAAATTTTACTTTTAAATAATAATAAATATGTTATATTTTTTATATTTATTCGTTATATCTATAATTTTTACAATAATTATGAGGATTTCGTGAAAAACATATCACATCACTTCATAGAGGTGGTAATATACATATATACACAAGAAATGTTATCATTTCCCAACAAAAGAAAGGGGAAGAAGGTATATAATATATTATATTTTCATAAACATAATTATTTAATTAATATAATATATATAACTTTAATTATCTGTAATAACCATTCATGAAGGAAAATGATGAAAAAGGAAATACATCACTTCATGGAGATAGTATTCTAGATATATGCATGAGTGATGCTTTCATTTCCCATTGAATGGAAAAGGTGATGGAAAAGCAATGAAACATAAACATAATAACATTTCAATATGGTTGAGATACTTAGGTTATTATATTATCATGGTTTTGATATATTTGAAGGAGGTAAAAGTATAAATGGCCATAAAATAAATCAGTTAATAGTTATACCTCTTATTTTGATATCCTCTTTTCAATTGAGATTAAGGCCTTTGAAAGAGGGATTTATAGAAACTCTAGAAGATTGGGGATTTTATTATGAAATTATATATATATATTTATATGGTTATAATTTTTTAATAAAACATAATTAATATTTTCCTCTTCAAATTATAAATTGAGTCCCTTTTATAGGAAAAATCAATGGCATTTTTACAATTTTTCAATATTAAAGGGTCGTGAATGTAATTTTAAAAATTACAAGTGGCACATACATGGTCCATTCATGATATTATATAAATTTTACCCTAAAATATAGTATATATATGATTCTTATGATTTTATAATTATTTAAAAATAATTTATAAACTGTAAATACCATTGAAGGTTATTTCAAGACTATTTGAAAAAATGTGACTTTAAAGTCATAAAGATAATAAAGAAATTAAAATTTAAATACTTTAAAATAAATAATAATTTAAAATTATCCATAAAATTTTAGAAAAACCATAATAAATCTAAATAATGTTACTTTTAATATTTTTAAAATCGTTTACATGATTTTTCTACTTCTTGCACGTGTGTTGAGTTGGCGTTGCGTAAGCGTTTTAGGTAATTATACAATCCCTAAAAATTATAATTAAATTATACCATAAAAATAATTTATTTATATTCAAAATCATCATTTAAAACTATTAATAACAATTTTTTATTCTTATGAAAACATATTTGAGATATTAAAATAAAGTGAGTGGCGTTTTTTAATTATTATTTACTTAAAATAACATAAAGGCCATTATCAAAGGAAAATGGAAAAAAATTATTTTTCAAATATATAATTTTTTGGTAAAAAAACTCATGAAATTAAATAAAATAATTTTTTGAGATATTTTTAAACCTTATACCATATTTTAAACCCCACATAGCATATTTTAAACCTTACCATATTGATAATTTTTTATTATGGTTACTCTTTAGTATGACCAAAAATAAAATTGACCTCATTACTAAATTAAAAAATTATTGAACTAAATATGGAGTCCATTTTATATTATTAAATTTCTATATGTAGTAAAAATTACTTTTAATATAAGTTTAAAAAATGCAATGAAAAAACCTTTTTTCAAAAAAGATTGTTTTAAAGCATAAAATTGATTTTTCACCAACATAAAGTATAAAGTTGACTCACTTGGAATTAATTGGATTATATTAAATAAAATGATTATTAATTGAATTTAAAATCTAAAAAAATGAATGTTACCATCAAATTACTAAATAACAATAAAATTATCAAAAATAGTTTTTATAAATACATTACATAGATTTTGAAAATGTCAAACATAGATTTATAATTTCAAAGTTATATTTTCAAATGAATTATATTAATTCTTAAATATATATTTTATCAAAAAGGTTTCACAATATTTCAAGTCATTCATGTTCTATGATAATTTCATAAAACTAACAGTGTTGGTAAAATCGTTATTTTTCACTATTTACCAAAAAATCAAACTTTTTAAAAAAATTAAATAAAATCACCCTAATGTAATATAGAAAGGAAAAATTTATAAATTAAGTTCATTTAATAAATTTATAATTCAAAATTTGATAATTTTTCTTTTAAATTTAAATAAAACTTATAGAGAAAAACTACTTTTATAGAAAAATGACCATTTGAACTCTATGTTTTCTTAATCCTATTTCATAAAATTTGTGTGTTAATATATTAGTTCATAAATTGAAATATTACATATTATCATCTTATAAAGTTGATAAATTTTATTTTACATAAAAATTTAAAAAAAAATAATAGATAAAATACCCATTTTTATTGAATAATTATAATCATAACATATTAATTAATTAATTTCTAATCATTAAATTTAATTCGTCCAAAAAATATTATAATGTATATATCATAATTGATTATTATCTTTCAATTTAATAAACTTTTGTTTTAATATTTTATAACATGTTTAAGTTAAGTTTTTCATGTAACATAATTTATTAAACATAGCATTATTTAAATAAGAAAAGTATTTTGAAATATCAAGGTGTTACACTTCTAGAATGAAGAATAATTTTGACCACATCCTTCATATAAGATGTAAAATTGAGCATGATCAAACTAGTAAAATATATATCTATCATAATATCATTTTTTACTATCTCCACGTAGGTTGGAATGAAAATTATAATCACCCAATACAAAAAAATCTAATTAGAGAGGTTTTTTGCATTACCGAGTTTATAAAGGCCACTAATTCATTTACCGACATTTTGGGAAAACAAAATCAAATGAGGTGTCATTAAATTAGAGGAATTTATAAATATCGATAATTAGAGATGTTTATGAACATCACTAATTTGGCGATGTTTATAAATCTTTCAATTTAGAGACACCTCATTTGTTGGATTTTTTATAAACATTGGTAAATAAACATCTGTAAATGAGTGACACTTTTAAAACACACAAAATTGTTGACATTTTTAATTTTTATTATTTAGATACACATCATCTACTGATGTTCTTTAGAAATATAGGTAAATAAATTTCATTAAATGATACCTCATTTAGATATGTTTTTTTAGAAATGTCCATATGTTTTTTTTCTAATTTTTATATTATAATGAAAAAATTAACCCCTTCACTTGCGTCACTCTCCTACCTAAACATCATCCCTCTGATACCAACACTCCTTTACCTATCCTTCCTACTACTCGACCCTCATCCCTCATGTATGTACACACGTGACACCGCCACCACCCCCCTAACACACAAACAAACCAACTCAACAATTCAATTTTGATTATAATATTGTATTACTATATATATAATAATTTATTATTTAAAAAATTATTATATTAATATAAATACACACACACATATATATATATGTTTATATTATATAAAAATATGTTTATATTTTATTCATTTATATTCTATGATTTATGTTTTCGTGTTTTTTTATATGTTTATATTTTTTTATATATTATATATAATATATTTATATGTTTATATTTTATGTTTATATATATGTTTATATTATAAATATATGTGTGTGTTTATATTATATATATATGTGTGTGTGTGTGTGTGTTTATATATATGTGTATGTATACATTTTTATATATTTATAATTATAAATAAATATATATATATATATATATATATATTCATTTTTTAAAACACTCATAAAAATGTCACTAAAATAGTCATGTTTTCTTAAAAACATGAATAAATTTAAAATATTTAATCATATTATGTTATATATATATATAAACAGATTTTAGTTTTGAAATTTTAATATTATATATGTATTTATATATTAATATACATATATTAATACATATATATATATATGTTTATTTGTTTATATTTTATGTTTATATAAATTTTTATATATATTTATGTAGGTATGATGCTACACTGGGATTTCAGGCTAGATTATGGGTCTTTGGGCCATGTAATGGTCTTCATTCCCACTAGACCTTCAAGCCATGTACTGAATAAATAATTCTTGATGGGTGGGATATCCCTTGGGGGCTATGAACTACCTTTCCATCCTTTGTGTGGTGTGCGAGCATAT
Source organism: Viscum album (assembly GCA_963277665.1). Lineage (NCBI taxonomy): Eukaryota > Viridiplantae > Streptophyta > Magnoliopsida > Santalales > Viscaceae > Viscum > Viscum album. The sequence goes on from OY728126.1 coordinate 672,540,418, forward strand.
TTAATGTAATTTTACCCCCAAACACCTAATATATATATGTGTGTGTGTGTGTGTGTGTTTATATTTTATATATATCATATGTTTATATTGATATATATCTGTGTGTGTGTGTGTTTATATATCTCTATGTGTGTGTAAATATATATGTGTATGTATACATATATATATATATATATATATATATAATTATAATTATATTTATTTGTTTATTTATATATTTATATATGTGTGTGAGTCTGTGTTTATATATATATATATATATCTGTGTGTGTGTGTGTGTTAATATATATGCGTCTATGTGTGAGTGTGTGTGTGTGTGTGTGTATATATATATATATCAAAATACATATTTTACATCGATGCGGGGAAATGATTTATATAAATATAATTTTTTAGCAGTGTTTTTCAGGAAAAATCATTAATTAGAGACGTTTTTAACAAAAATCGCTAAAAACATTGCTAAATTAAAGTTTTTTGTAGTGATCCTTTTTTGTTCTCATCCTTAAACCTCATTTTAAAGCATGAAGCCTCAAGATAATCATTCATGATGAGATCATGAAAAAGAAAGAGAAACTTGGAAAAACGTGTTGTATACTCGATTATGAAATGAATCTCTTACTCCAAGGTCATGAATTTATTTTCCTTCACCACCCTCAAGGTTTTTAGATAGAACTATTTACTGAACATATTCCTAAACACGACCTTAGTGAGATCCTCACGCAACATGGATTACAAATATAGACTCCCACCACTCCTGATTAGGTCCTTTATACATATAGGTGGAGAACTAAAATTTGGAAGAATCAGGGGTCTTGAGGAAATATAAGATACACTATATCATCTCCACCCACTCCTATATATCTTGAGGCCCTTTATCACCATGAAATACGGATGGATTTTTATTAGTAAACTCTCCAGTATAGTCCACCATTCATGGTTGATCTATGACACCCTCTTGACCAAAATATTAAATAGTATGAATGACAGTTTCAATGATATAATATTATATCAGTGGATTATCATATGGGACATGCTCTATAACTCCCCCTGTTTAGCTCATTGAGGCCTTTCTAGGAGGCATGATCTATAAAACACAAAGCACAAAACACAATTAATTCAAAATTACTACACAAAAAACATAAATTTAATCCAAAATACCCATTAATTTAGTCATAAACAACTAATCAAAACAATATTAATAATTTCAAACATTAAAAGTTTAAAAATAATAAGAATTAAATTAATTCATCATTAGGTATGGTTTGGTCTAATCGTTAGGAAAGTCATTTGATAATCGTGCGCGTGCCACTGGAATGGTGTCTAGACCTTTCCACATGGTTTCTACTAACAGTGAGCCCAAACCTTATTCCTTTGGATTCCTTCCCCATTTCTCCATAAAACTCGTAATTTCTCCAAGCAATGCATGATTTTTCCTCTAAAACTAAAAAACAAGTCAAAATCAAGTTCAAATTCAAGATACAACTCTTGACCACCCCTGGTAACTAAATGTTTGACATGAACAAGGGTGACCTATGAACTCCCCTATTGGGTCACTAATATGTATTTATCTCATATTTTTATTTTCTTCTATTTATTTTTGGATTTTTGGGAATTGGGGGTCAAAATGTGGATTTTGGGGGAAATTGATATGATCACACTATTATCTCATGGTTAGAACTAACTATGTGCCCAACCATGAGAAAGGGGTGGATGGAACCATAGTCATTTTTCATATACAACACCTATTTTTTCAAACCATGCGATATTCCCATGAAACTATGTAGACTGATTTTTGGCTTGGGGTTACCTACATTATTGAGACACAATTTGTTTAACCGTGTGGAAAATTTCATGTGGTATACTTGGTTTTCTTAAAAATTAAAAATTATCCTTTCCCTTTATAATTTCGACTCTTATTTCTCCCCTCTTCTCCCCATTCGCATCTAATCCACCTTCTGTTATGTATCTCGATTGTCCATTGGGTTTTGATGATTTTCCTTCGATTGTAGTGAATTTATATAATATATATCTTGATTTCTTTGATATATATCCTCTCTTCTTCCTACCTTGTCTTCTTCTCACATTCTATTTGAGTTTTGGTACACTATAATACCATGGGAACTAAACCAAGGCATATGGATGCGGGTTCAATGAAATTTATTGGGTATTTAGGTTCATGGGGATCCCTTTTTTTCACTTATCGTGTTCGTAGATGAAAGTGATAAGATTTACTATAGATTGAGGTTGGGGTATCTCTGTAATGTGTGTTTCCCATGACACACCTTTTGTTCATGATTTTATTTTAGTAAATATTATTTTATTATTATTGATATATACTATTTATGGTTTTCGATTAATTTCTTTATTGTGATAATTTGCATGTTTTGGATTAAATGGGGTTTTGAAATGGTTTTTCTTTGAAAATAAATTTCGGGCACTAAAGGTTCTTGATAAAATGTTTCCAAGAAAATTTTGGTTTCAAATGGGTTTTCAAATTTTATTTAAAAAGGGTTTTTATTTGTGAAATATAATTTTAAGATTAGGAATTATCTATTATGTGGTGGTGTTTATATTGGTAATTTTGATTGATGTTTTATTACACATGGGATACCTTGGGTGAGTTGGTAACCAAACTAAAGGAGCCATAATGTAGAGTTTGCACTGACTTGGGAATATTGACCAATTGGACTAACTGAGATAATATGATGAATTTTAGGTCTAGATGAGGATGATTATGTGCTCAAATAGTCCAAGGGGACTACTAGGATTGTAACTAGTTCATGTATATCCGATAATGTTCATGTAACAAGTCCTATTTTTCTTATTCTTGTAGGTATAATACCATGTTGTATATATGACACATGATTAAGATTTGTTGAAACTTATTAACCATTCATTATTTGAGTTTTATGTTCTTTATTCCATGTTTCCCTTTACATTATATATGTTTTCCTTGTTTATATTATTCATAGAACTTGGTCATTTTAAAATGTAACTAAAGTATTTAGGAATGTTTTCAAAGAAAATGTTTTCAAAACATTTTTTTTCAAACTATAAATGACGATATTCATGATAAAATAAATTATATAGATTCATGTTGGTATCCTATTGGATCACACCCTATATATACTCATGAGGTATACATAGACTTGGTTTTGCAGAATACAGGTAAAGGTAAGAGTACCATGTTGTTCAGTGGATCTTTCGGATGCTTTTCATCCTTCTTTATAATAGTGGTGTTGGTGATCACAGATCAAGGGGAATTTGGGATATTATGTAGAATTTTTAGATCTTTAATGATTTTGGGTTATTTTTAAGTGATTATTTGAACTTTACTGGGTTTTGGTATCTTTGTATATGGATATTGTTTATAGTTTTGTTTTTTCTCATAGTATAATGGTTATGAGTTATGGTTTTTTTCTACTAATTATACTATATTTCATTAGTTAGGCACTTTGAAACTATTTATTTACCTTTAAGGGTGTCCAACTTATGAATAGTTCATTATGGATTCAAGGGAAGAATATGTGTGACGTTTAGTTGGATTTTGAGGGTGAAACTATTCACAATGGTTATATTTTGATACTCAGGTACTTGTTCCCAACTTGTAGTGATAGGGAATTTTCTTTGAGCCTTGTTGTAAGCTAAATATAGTGGGTTTTCATGTCAAATCGATCCAATTATTCATAAAAACAACCTAACTAATGCTATATCACATAATTTAGGGTCCCACCACTACCATCTCACTCAAGGTGATACCATCCATCTTGTCTTAAAATTAATCATATAAATGGTCACTAAACACATGAAATAGAAAATCAGGCGTCACAACCTGTCCTAACAGCTAACCATCTCATCACATGGGTGATAGTAACTTGATACCTATCCCCTATATCTATAATTAGGTCTCATCATCCATTTAAACCCAAATACCACTCTACTTAACACCATATCGGTCATATGTACACTTCATTTAAAACCTATCATTATTTCCATCTTGCCTATAAGGTCTTTTACTGGGATCTCTAAACCCAACCTAGTCTCTTCTCATTAATACTAACATGTTACCATATTTATATAATGACTCCTTATCCAATAGTTCTTAACTAACCCTGACCTCAATAGGTTGATCCTAACCCCTTCAATTTTTTCATCAGAATCCTGGTCTCTCTAACCAAGGACCATATCAAGATAACTCACACCTAGGTCCTTGAAAACCCCATACAAAGTCACCAAAAAAACTCACATCTAATTCCTATTCCATGCCTCACATCTCTCTAGGATATCTCTGGAATTCATTATTTAGAGGAAACCATCTATTTCACACCTCATCTTTCCTTGGAGGGCATACCTCACTCATATCACACACCAAGCCACCAATCTAACCTAAAGAGGGTGTTCTCTATCATTCATGAGATTTAAAAATTTCTCACCCATCAATACTATGCCTAATCATCTCATTAACATAATAATATCCCCTGAAAAACAACTTAGGCTCTTTGTGTCTCATCTCAATCCCAAGGACTTATCTCAGCCGCTTTTCAACCTCAACTAATATTCACACCCCTTGGAAACATAGTCACCTGGGTATTCAAAAATATATAATGGGAAATTAGAACTTAATATAACTCTAGGAGGCTCAATATCATCTTATCTTTTCACCTAAGTCAAACTCAATCCATTACCCTTTCATATAAACACATATATTCAAACATGCATACAAAATCTGGCATAAATAGGCACATGGTTTAGTATTATTGGGAATACCTACCTCCAACATATATTTATCTTTCTCTATGTTCTTCTCTAATCCTTGTAAAAACCCTCATATTCCTCATACAAGCTCAAATAAACACCTAATCACCTGTATCAAACCACCACATTCCAAAAATAATTATTTATAAGAATTTATAATTATTTATTTAATTTAAACCAAAGAGACAAAATGGATAAAAACTCACTGAGCAATTTCGCTCCAATAAGACCCCATAAAATCTTATGTTTTCATCCTTCTTGGATACACTCTTAGAAATTGATGAAAATTACCCATCGTTAGGGATGAAATCTACCATGGTTTAGTGGGATCATCCCAAATCCCTAGACTAACTCATTATAAATTAGAGGGAAATAAATTAGAAGGATAATGAAATATTAATGGATATTAGAGTACCTTAAATTATCAAGTAAAATTCATAATAACTGTATCAAATAATAGATAAATTAATGGGAGGATATAAGGGGATTCATATAGATGAAATGAAGCTCCCTGTATGGTAATTCAAACCTATATCATGAATAATCTGATATAGAAAATTTGATTTATCCCATTCTTTGAAAAAAAATCCAGAATGAGCCATATCATGGTGTTAATATAAGGGTCATAAAATCATACTCCAAACTAAAGTTTATTCATAGTTTTAGACCCTTATCTTAGGAAAAATCACAACTCATATATCCTTTCCATTAAAATGTAGCATTATCCCTCACTATGTGTCCTTTACCCATCTTGACATCGACTTCACCCTTTGTGGTGCACATCTCACCATGACCCCCTTCATGTGTGACCCTAATGGTTAAAACATAGGCATCCTTCCTCACAAAAATTTATAAAGGAAATATATAAGGGTTTACCCTTACATACAACACCTTCTTAAATAACAGTTCACAGAACCCGTACGTAAGAGCCACCATTACAATATGACACCCTCAACCATGACTTGACTATACATAAGGGTCTTATCCCTTACCATATATTCAATACATAAGGGCCATATCTACAATGTGACCCCCACACCCCACATAGCTTACCCAACATGCAAGGTACGTTCTCACATCTAGACACATAGGGAATTACGTGACCCAATATGTTAGGGTATTTTCCTTAAAAAACACAAAAAATGAACCACACTATAACACTTCATGTTCAGGGTATGAACTAATAATATCATGCCATGGAGTATACCTTGGATAAGGAATAACCCATCAATCAACCTGTCACCATGTCGTAATCCTCCTATGTCAAAGTGTGACAATAAATATGTAGTACAAATCTAATAAATGGGACCACCCTGACCCTGGTCCAAACAAAAAAAATTAATTTTCTCCAAAAAATGGCACATAGATTTTTGAGTCATTAAAAACACCCTACCGTGAGTCTTATCATCCATAAGAAGCAACCAAGAATGTCTCACAACTTTTAATCCATCGATAAAAATATTATAATGATCCTCATTCCTAATCATTAACTGAATTGGATATATTTCCATCATCCTTATACTAATCATAGATATACAAACCTTTCCCAAAATCCTCTGTTTGACCACCAAAATAAACATATCATAACTAATATGATGCACTCGATGTAATTTCCATGACATTATATCCAATCATATGTTACAACACCAGTCATCCCTCCTTTGACAAAATTTCCTTGAAAATACTTGGTCATACTCTCCAATGCATTAACACATCTTCTTATCACAACACCTTAATTCTAGGAGTCTCCATGAGATTATCCAAATTACTAAACCAAATTCTTATACTGACACTCAGTTTAATTCTATGTTTGGATCCTCAACCAATAAAATCTACCATCATACTCCATCCATTACCACTAACACGTCTCTAATTTAACACATTCTCATATCACACTAAATTTTATCCTAATACTTACGTTGACACACAAACTCCAAATAACACCACATATGTGCCAAAATATGGTATTTTCTAATAAACTAGATAAAATCGGATCCAATTACCCACCAGAATCTTAGTTCCATCTCAACCATCCACTATCTAGTTTCACTACATCCACAACCCTACCAATATGAGGGTATTACTTAAAAACTAATTCAATTATCCCGAAAATAGGAGTATCCTAATCGTCACTTTATTGAACCAACAAAAACCTATCTCATGGCTGGAAATGAAAAAAATCCTTTATTTTCATCCTTCTAGGATCTCCTGTACCCATACTGAATAAAATCTCTATCATTTGAGACGATATACATCATTATCTAGTAGATTCATCACCAAAACCTTGCTAAAGTCATCAAAAATATTATGGAAGTGAAGGGGGAGGAGAAAATAAGAATAAAGGATAATATCATAGATTAAATCACTATATAAAATTTCAAAGAACCACCCTACAAAAATAGGGAACTAAGGGTATGAAGGAAGGGGAAGGAGTCTGAATAAATGTACCTACCCTTATGACTATAAAGCACATTATAACAAAGGTAATAAACTAGAAATAATGGGCATTCCACTACTTAAAAAAAACCAAAAAGTTTCATGTCACAACATAAGCATAAGCACCATGGTGTGACACCAAAACCTTGGGTATAATCATAGTGTAACCCCCTTCTCCCAAGAAGAACAATAACTCCCACTACCAAGACTTTATTATGTAGCCTTATCCCTTATTTTGTGGCCTTATCACTTCACTATACACACATATCACCACAACCGTCATCACAAATTGTGTAACATCCCAATATTTTATGAAATATATATACTTTAAATTTAATTTAAATTCTTTTATAGATTGTGTTACCCAAAATACATAGTCTAGCTTGCATCACATAAAACAAAAAGTTTATTTTTCTTTTCACACAACGTTGAGTCCTTCTGATAACTTGTGTTATAAGAAATGTTGAGTCTTACTGAACAATAATATATTATTATTATTATTTAATATGGTAGTTTTACTGCCTTTTAATGGAAAACCTATTTTAAATATAATTTTTTTTTAACTTTTATAATTTGTATATAAAAAAATAGAATTCAGTTTTTAAATATTGATATCAAAATTCACTTTAGGTTAATTTGTTTTATTTTTCTAAGAAAACTCATTTTTTACAAATAGTGAAAAATAATACAATTTAGTTGAATACTATTTTTTTCATTTAAATAATTATTAATGATATATATTTTAATTTTTTTAAAGTATAAATAGGTAAATTATATAAATATTAATTCAACTGATTTCATTGGAATCATTTTTATATATAATTTATATATAAAGACTTAATTGACTTTTGAACTTTTCTCCTTAAAAACTCGTTCTCTCGAAGATTCTGTGGGATTAGCATTAAACTTAATTTTTCTATGTTTGTGCATTGAATTTGGAAAAATGGATATACATGGTTGTAATTAGTATACAAGTGTCGGTCTAATAAGATCAAATTAATTTTATTTACCAATAGTGATTAAAATTAATTAAAGTGATTGTAGTTAAATTAAGCTTATCAAGGGACTAAACCTTAAACTTAAGGGACAAAATGAACGAGACACTTGCCAAAAGGCCATTTTCTGCCTGTAGTTCAACCATATAACCTCATTTTTCTAATTTTATTACTTATTGGGGTATATTTTAATGAAATTTTCTTTATATGATAAGTTATGTAATGAAAAGTACAAAAATAAACCTTCCTCACCTTTAACATTTATAATACCTTGAGATATGAAAAAAACATATTTGTTGATATAAATATCCTTATGAAAAATAAATGAGTTACTTTTATCATAATTATTTATCATTAATTTTTAGATTTGAATTAGTTTAATTAATTTCTTCAGAAACTCCAACACAATGATTGTTTAGTTAATAATTAACCAGGATAAATGATACTATAAATATTAAAAGTGAAGTAAACAATTTAAATTATTGTATTTAATTATTTTTTTTAGATGAATATATCATGTTACATAGATTTAAACTTAATAATTATTAATTCCAATATTGTTCTTATATTTTTAAATTCAAATTAAATAAGTAATGTCAAAATTGACATTAATGTTATTTTACAATAAATGATATTTTATTAAAAAAATTAATAAATATTATATATTCTTCTAAGTGATTTTTAAGTGTAAATAAATATAAAATATATTCTATTATTTTACTAATTTATATTTATAATTAACATACTTACTCAAATATAGTAAAAACATTTTTTGGGCGGTTTGAGTTAAAGTAGTGTTTTTGCGTGTCACATGCGCTTGTATTAAAATTAATTATAATACATGTGATATTTATATTTTTTAATTATATATAATATTTAGATTTAATTAGGTATATATTATCTCATAAATCTCAATTTAAGTTTTTCTTAATGGTCAAAATACTTAGGTTATAAATATATTTACTCTAATAAAAACAAAAATGATAAAATTAGGGAAACATTGATGTTAAAGAACAAAATTATAAAAATGCGTTTATTTTTGTGTGATGGAGATTTTTATCTACCATAATTTATCTTTAATATATTATTTTTTCATTTTTTAATCCCATGAGGTAATGGAGACATCCCAATAGTGTTATCTTTTGGTAATTATAAGAAGGGAACTCCCCCTTCTTTATAAAATATCATTCACTCTTCCCCTTCCTCACACACCTCAAGACACATTGTATAAAAAAACTCCAAAAAAATAGTATCAAAACTTTCCTCCCCAAAACATATAATCCTACATTTGAACATAAATCCAACCAAAATTTTCTTTGGTGAAAACCAAAAGGAGTTACCTTAAAAAAGAGGTAACATTCATCAACATCCATTTATCATTTATTTCATTATAAACCACTTAATTTATTATTTTTACACGATTATATAATAATATAAGTATCATAAATATATTTTGGTGTTTTTATATTAATTTTTAGAACTTCACTTACAAAAACTTCCATCTAACAGGTAACGAACTTACCATTTACGTGTTTGGAGAACTACTGCCTCACGAAATGAAGATTATTCTCTCTTCCTTTTCCACCTATCATGATGGGAATTATGATGGTAATTATGGTTATATATGATATATAATATAGTTATTATTAATTTATGATTCTTCAATTATTTTATGACACATACCTTTATACATTCCATTTTGTGCAAATATGATAACATCGTCTGTGGAAGTATGTACTATCTCCCCCTCAAAGCGATGTGAAATGTTCAAACATTACATGGAATTTATTTAGGATGGTTTTAACTAAAAATATGTAACATACATGGAATATATATGATATTCATGAAATAACTACCTTTATGTAAATATAATATATCTATTTATTTATTACCCTTTCACAAACTGAGAAAGTGATAATGTCGTTCGTGGATGTGTGGAATACCGCCTCCTCGACGCGACATGATTCATTTTAAATCACTATAATTATATATATAAGTATAAATTATTACATAATATGTTATTTAGGTCATAATTATAATTATATAAATACATAATGTTACTTTAACTCTTTCCATAATGATCATTGAATATGGAACATTACTCATGCGTACGTACGACCTACCATCTCCATAACTGTAACTTTGGTTCATTTTTTGTAACCATATTTCATGATTTGTTTTAAAATTATAATTGATGGTTAAATATGATAATTATTTCATGATTATTATTATATATATACTTATGTGATGAAATCATAGACCATAGTTTACCCATCGAAGACCGTTTTGAGATCTAAGTCGAATATGGTCAAAACAATCGACTTAAAATTTATTAATTAAGTATTTGTATATTGTTAAAACCAAGTATTTTATTTTCTATAAATTTATTATGTTTTTTTTGTTGAAAATCCTCAAATGTAAGATCGAGGAGTTTTCAATTAAATGGATCTTACAGTTCATGATAAAAATGGTATTGAAGGTGGCATCATTTCCAAGTGTTTTCCAAATATTTTGGCCTCAAAATCAGGATTTTATCTTTTTGGAACATGAAGATTTTTTGAAAAATAGTCTATAAATAATGGTTATAAGACCATGAAAAATAGTTCATAGAATTCTGAGGGAGTTACGTGGAATAGAGAGGAAAAATGGAAAAGTCAAGACTTCTGTATAGCGGCGCGATGCAGACTGTGAAGCACAGTATGCGGACCGCGTAGGGGAAATGGTTTGTGGGATCCTTGTAGTTCATGGGAGGAAAATAGTTCATGGGTGGAGTATATTTTGTGGCTAAGAGTTGGATATCCATTATAGAAAATATTTTCCTTTGTAAAGGGATAGTTTCATTATGCGGATTGTGGAGGGATAAACGGTTCACAGGAGAAGCGGTCCGCGATGAAGCTTGTACCACATAGAATGTTTAAGTAAAACCAATTTTAAATATTTTTAGATATATTTTCCTATATAAGGAAAAATTATACAATATTTAAAGATATATATTTTTATTATAAATCTGAATGGAATTCGGTGAATTCTATTGTGGTTCCTAGGAAGACAACTCCAAAAAGGAGAAGAAGTTCGTGAGGAGGGTTCTGTAAAAGGAAAACATGTACATGGAAGAAGAGACGGTTCATAGAATAAATAGTAAACACTAGAGGAGAAACAACTCATAAAGTATAGATTTTATATGGAGTAAGTTGGTCTATATAAGAAGAAGAGGTCCATGGAAGAAGAGAAGGTTCAAAGAAGTGGAGGTCGTCCTTGAAGGAAGAGGTGGTCTGAAAAGCACACACGCAATACGGTTCAGTGAAGTTTTTGGAGGAAGCATGCCAGTTTGTAGAATAAATTTTCATAAAATTAAATTACATGGAGAACTAGATTACATATGAGGGTAAAAATGGGACTTTAAAAATAGAATCTATTTACAGTTGGGGATGCATAATTTCATGCGAATGAATTGACCTACAAGTCCATAAACTATGTGTGGATTTCTACCAAGGAAGTGAGCTAGGGGGAGTTGTCAAAAGTGTTCAAAGGTACATAATGATATATCTCTAAAATATTGTAAATGCAGTGTTCTTGACACAGAGTGACTGTGTCTAAACTTTTGTACTCTACAACTAGGGATGTTTAGTGGATTTATGTACGACTGACACACTATTGACATATGATCCTTGAACTAGCCCTTAGTGGGGAACTACATAATTTTTTTGTGGTGAATCCTGGAATGTGATTGTTTTTTTTTCATTCTCATCAGATAGGTTTAACTGGTTCCTTTCAACTTGGGAATAAGATCTGTGACTTTTGAAGATAAAGGTGACACCCTGATTCACCCCTCCGCTCCCATGATGTTCAGGGGTCCTTATTATACAACTCATTTATAAGTAAAATAAACTTAATAATAAACATGAAAAACGTTTTGAGGAATTCATATAATTAATATAATTTTATTATTAAAAAATATAGAGAACAAAAATGAAAAATAAAACTATAGGTAAGAGATATTTATCTAACTTTCTACAAATGTGAGATAAATGTCATATTCACAAATTACATATTTTGTGTCATGTATATACTACCCCTTCTTATTTATTATATAATTAATAATTTATATATTAATTTTATTTAAAATTTTCATTTTATGATTGTTACATTTGGGGTTTACGATTCAAATGTTACCACAGTTGTAAGGGATTCTTCTCTTGATTTTACTTTCATGAGGCATACTTCATAATCACCACTTTTTTTTGGTGTATATAATTCCCTTTTTGATATATTATATAATTAATTATTTTATATTCATTGTATTTAAAATTTTATTTAATGATTATTATTTCACGGGGTTTACGATTTTAAATCTTCCAAATTAGTAATGGATTGTTGTCACAATTTTCCTTCTTTCAGATGTTTGTTATGTTATACACATATATTAATTTATAAGGTGTATATACCACCTCATTGACATGTTATATAATAAACCACTTTATTCTCAGAGTTATTATAAGTTTTATTTATTGTTATTCCATTCAAGGGGTTAATGGTTAAAATGTTTCAAAGTGGTGTGGGAAACTTTGGAATGTTTAATGATTATTTTCCTCAAGAATGTGTTAATGTTATTTTAATGGTAATTTCATTCATAAATTTTGAAAATACTTTTTGTTAATTATCCTATATAGGGGATACTTTATCGATACCATCCTCATTCATTCCTTGGATTAATTGTATTTATTACAAAAATATTGGTATTTACCCCATTTTCTCCATAGATTAATCAATTTTCAAAGATATTGTTATTTAACCCATTTATTTTCCAAGGGATAATAATTGTTCAAATATATTGTTATTTAATACATTTTTTCTCCATGGGTTAATCTTGTTTCAAAAATATTGTTTTAGAACCCATTTCTTTTCCATGGGTTAATTATTTTTCAAATAGATTGTTTTGGAACCCATTTCTTTTCCATGGGTTAATTATATCTGATGTTTTTGAAATGGTACTTGGATATTTTATGGGTGTTTATTTGATGATACAATTATGTTTAGTTCCTTGATAGACCATGTAAGGGTTGTCCCATAATGTCCCTCCACTGCATTGGGTATGAAAGTTGGTCGTATGGCTATTACCTTTGTAAAAGTGACATGTATAGAGGTAAACCACAAGTTTATTCCTTTTATAAGTGTGAAAAGTATAATAATGTCCCAAGGTACATTTATATGTTTATTTGATATTTATATATGTTTCTAATGTTTCTAATGATTGTGATTGATCTCGCATGGATCATGATTATTGTTCCTGATGAATCTTCTATTTTCCATGTTTTCATATTTAATGTTCCATGTTTTCATATTTAATGGTTCATGTATTGATGGGTATGATTTCGTTTATGATTATATAGTACACTTTTATTAAGACATCATTCCTTTATGCAGTCTTATGCTTTATGATGAAATTTAATTATCAATTCTTATGTTTACCCTTACCGAGTGTTTGATCTCACCCTTCTTATGATTTCTTTTCCATAGGTTTCTAAATAAATATGTTGAATTATTTAGGCCTATAAAGGATATCATTGCGAAGTTTTTTATAAACTATAGTGAAATTTTAAAATAAAGGTTAAATTAATGAAATGTACATTTGATGAATTATGAGTCCAATTTGATATGAGTTATTTATGTAGTAGTTTATCCAAATTCTCTAATACTTTAAACCTAATAGGACCATTCGTATGTAAGTGATTCATGTTATCCTATTATGTTTTAAGGATTTAATGGAAAAAATTTGGGTTACAATTATTAGCATCAAAGCTGGGAATGTCATGTTATCGATTTCAGCATAGGATCCAGGAGTGCGGGTTCTGGGATGCTATAGTTGGTATCAAAGGTCGGTATAAATAACTTAGTAGATAAAGATATTTTAATATGAGGTTATACTAGTTGTTATGGACACCTTCATATGTATATAATCTTATGAGTGATCATATATTCAAAGTATTAGTCGCCCCATTGATTTTTTATGTGATGAGATCTTAAAGTGGTTTTTAAAGATGATTTTTATTAGGATGAGTTATTTTTAACCCATAGGATCAACATGAAGTGTTTTTAGTGAAGATTTATCTTCATGATTAATTTAAAAAGGAAAAAATTATGTCTTTGTGACAACTCATTTCATCATGTATGGTTGTGGGGTTGAACCCACAACCGACAAGCGATAAGGGTGTAGCGCCTACAACTGGCCTACGTGATGTACGAGTTAGTATGACCTTTTCATTTAGGTGAATATAAATATTATTTGGAAAAAATATGGTATTTTATTTGAGTAATAATATTTTATTTATATTGGAAGAATATATGATCAAATCATTATAATATTTAGGTTTCAAACTTATTTATGAAATGATTAATGAATTTTAAGGATAGTAATTTATGGAATAATTCTGTTTGAACTTTGGGTATCACTAATGAATTTTGAATATTAGTGTATATTTTGAAGGTTTAATATATTTTTGAAGTATATAAACATGTTATAACAATTTTGGTTTTCATTAATGTCTAAAGACAGGTGTAATAGCTTGATTATCCATTTTATGGATATGTGGTATTAAAAATTTGATTTCAGTACATCAAGAATTAAAACATCATCTCGAATACTCATCATTTAGAGAAAAAGATAATATTTTGGTGGAAATTTATTAATTTATGAAATTATACACATTTTTAAGTATATTTAATCTTGTACTAGATGGTAAAATATTTCATTAACTCTAAGAGAGGGATCTTGAATTAAAGAAAAATTACTATCCTAGTTGCTTCAATTATGATAAATCGATGGTCTTTTAGATCATCATAGAATTATTCTTTTTGAGTAAATTAAATTCACATTAATCATTAATATTTTTATGATTTATGAACTAAATTAACCTCTATAATTATTTAGTCTTTTCCTTTATTCCAACCTATGTTTTCCCTTGGTGGAATCCTAGTAATGCGTAACTTCTGGTGACCTTTATGTTTTCAACTTTTCCTTTTTAAGATGATGTATTATTAACTTTTTTATTATGTGGGTTTCAATAAATGAATACTATAAATATTAATAATTTTATATCCAAGAATAATTTTGAGGAAGAAATTCATTTTAAGGGGGGTATGATGTAACATCTTGAGATTTTATGAAATATATATACCTTCAATTAAATTTAAATTCTTCTATAGAGTGTGCAACAAGAAATGGATATTTTATATTAAATAACATGAAACAAAATTTTTATCTTTATTTTCATTCAACATAAAGTCCCTTTGATAACTTGTGTTACATGGAAGGGTGAGTCTTACTGAACAATAATATACTATTAAAATTATTATTTAATATGTCAGTTTTACTGCCTTTTAATGGAGAACCTATTTTAAAAATAATTTTAATAAATTTTATAGATTTTATATGAAAAAATACACTTAGTTTTTGAAATATTAATATCAAAATTTACATTAGATAATTGTTTTATCTTTCTAAGAAGTTTCATTTTTTGATGAATAGTGAAAAATATTGCATTTTAGTTGAAAACTGCCTTTTCATTTAAAGAATTATTAATGTTAAATTCTATTTTAAATTTTATTAAAGTATAGATAGATCACTTATATAACTATGAATCAAAATTAGGTCATTCTAAACATTTTTATATTTAATTTAGATTTAAATAATTATTGGACTTTTGAATTATTCCCCTTAAAGACCCATTGTTTCACTACGTCTGTGGGATTATCATTAAACTTAATTTTTGTATTTATGTGAATTGAATTCAGAAAAATAGAAATACTTGTTTTTAATAAGTATTAAATTTTTGGTCTAATAATATCAACTTAAATTTTTTACTAAAAATATTAGTGAAAGTGTTAAAAATTAATTAATGTGATTAAGGTAAAATTAAGATTAACAAGAGACTAAACCTTAATCTTAAGTTCCATAATGAACTAGAAACATTTCCAAAGGACATTGGAATCCAATAGATAGAACATATACCCTATTGTTTATAATTTTATGAGTTATTGGGTCACATGTTCATGAATGTTCCCTATATGATAATATAATTAAAGAAAAAGATAATAAAAGGAACATTCCTCACCATTAACATTTATAACACTTTGAGATATATAAAAAACAACATATTTTCAGTTATACATATGAGTTTGAATGTTAAATGATTTATTTTTAACAGAATTAGTTATCATTAATTTTAAGATATTAATTAGTCACATTAATTTCTTAAGAAACACCAATGTAGTGAATGTTTAGTTAATAATTAACTAAAATAATTGACACTATAAATAATAAAAGTGAACTAAATTGATAGAAATATTTTCATTAATTAATTTTTTAGATTAATAAACCATGTTAAAAATCTATAATCTTAATAAATATTAATTCTAATATTTTTTTTAATTTTTTTAATTGAAATTAAATAAGTAATGTCAAAATAGACATTAATTTTATTTTACAATAAATTATACTTTATTAAATAAATTAAAATTAATAAAAAAACCTATATTCTTCCAATTAATTTTACAGTTTAAATAAATATTTAAAATTTTAAATTAATTTATCACGTTATCTTTTATGATTAACATATTGATCCATGGAGAGTAAATACATTGTTTGCACAGTCCGGGTGAAAGTAGTGTTTTTGCGCGTTATATGCACTTGTTTTAAAATTAATTTACACAACACTTCATATTTATATTTTTTAAATGAGATATAATATTTATATTTCATTGTGTCTATATTTTATCCTAAATAACACTACAATTTTTTCTAAATGGTTAAAATACTTAGGTTAGAAATATAGTTACACTAATAAAAATGAAAATGATAAAATTGGGGAAACATAGAAGTTAAGGAAAAACAATATCAAAATGCACTTATTTTTGTATGTTTTATATTTTTATTGACCATAATTTCACTTTAATCCATTATTTTTTCATTTTTAATCCCATGAGGTATGGGATACCTCCTAGTAGTGTTACCTTTTGGTAATTATAAGAATGTCACTGGCCCTCTATTATGAAATAACATTCATACTTCCACTTCCTCATACCTATAAAGACACATTGAATCAAAAAAAATCTGATAAAATAGTCTCAAAACATCCCTTCCCTCATTATATTATAATCAATTTGGGAAAATCCAACAAAGAAGTTCATTGGTGAAAACCAAAATGAGTTTCCCAAAAAAAGAGGTAACATTTTTCAACATCCATTTATGTTTTATTGATTTATACACCCCTTAATTTATTAATATTATTCCATGATTAAATAATAACTAGGTATCCTAAATATACTTATAGGTTTTTATATTAATTTTTAGATCTTTATTTATACAAACTTCCATCTAATGGGTAACCAACTTCCCGTTTTTGTGCACGATGGACAATAGCCTCACGAAACGATGATTGTTCGTTCATCCTTTACCACCTCTTATAGTGGGAATTACGATGGGAAGGATATTTATATATGATATATATAATACTTATTATTACTTTATTCTTCATTAATTATTTTATAACACATACCTTTATAATTTCCATTTCGTGTAAATGCAATAAAATCATTTCTGGTAGTGTGGACTACCGCCCCCTCAAAGCAATGTACTGCGTTCACGCATTAAATGGAATGTAAAAAGGATGGGTATAACTAAAAATATTTGAAACACATGAAATATATATGATATTAATTACATAATTAAATTTATGTAAATATAATATATCATTTTATTTATTACCCTTTCACACACTGAAAAAGTGATAACATCATTCGTGGATGTGTGGACTACCGCCTCCTCGACACGATGTGATTCCTTTTGCATCACCATAATTATACATATAAGTATATATGATTAAATAAAATGTCATTTATTATATAATTATCATTATGGAAATATATAATTTTACTTACGCTCTTTCCATAACTATCATTTAAAAATGGAACGTTACTCAAGCATATAAACGACCTACCGTCTCAATGATTGTAACATTGTTTCATTTTTCGTGATCATATTTCATGATTGGTTTAAAAATTATAGTTGATTTATAAATATGATAATTTTTCATGATTATTATTCTGGATATGTATATGTAAAGAACTCAGTGACCATTGTCGACCTATCAAAGTCAGTTTT
Source organism: Viscum album (assembly GCA_963277665.1). Classification (NCBI taxonomy): domain Eukaryota; kingdom Viridiplantae; phylum Streptophyta; class Magnoliopsida; order Santalales; family Viscaceae; genus Viscum; species Viscum album. The sequence goes on from OY728126.1 coordinate 672,558,763, forward strand.
GAGACATAAGCTGAATATGGTCAAAACAACTAACTTAAACATTATTGATTAAGTAACTGTATATAACTAATTTATAAGTAAAATAAAAGTAGTTATAAAATTTTAAAATGTTTTGAATAAATTATACAATTAACATAAGTTTATTATTCTGTAATATAGATAACAAGCATGACAAATCATACTTGAGGTAAGGGATCTTCATCTCACTTTTTATTTCTATGACATAAATATCATATTCACCACTCACTTATTTTTTGTGGTGTATCTACTACACCTTCTGATGTATTATATCATGAATAATTTTTATATTAATGGTATTTAAATTTTTCATTTGATTATTATTACATTTTGGGTTTTTGATTCAGATGTTACCACAGTTATAAGGGATTCTTGCCTCACTTGAACTTTTGGGAGGCATACGTCATAATCAACACTTATTTATTTTGTTTGGTTTATGTACTATATTTTTTATATATTATAGAATGAATTATTTTATATTCATGATATTTAATATTTTAATTTAATAATTATTCTTTCATGGGGTTTATAGTTTCAAATTTACCAAATCAGTAATGGATAGTTGCCACAATATTCATTCTTTTTGACATTTTTTATATATAACTATCTTATTTTATAAGGTGTATCTACTACCACATTGACATGTTATATAATTAATATCATTATTATCATGATATTATAAGTTTCATTTATTATTATTTCATTCATGTGGTTAATGGTTCAATTGTTTCAATGTCGTATGGGATTCTTTGGAATGTTTAAAGATTATTTTCCTCAAGAATTTTTTAAAAATATTTTAATTGTATTTCCATTCATAAAAGATAAAAAACCTTGTTGTTACTTATCCTCCAAATGGGATATATTTTATTGATACCATCCTCATTCATTCCTTTGATTAATAATATACATTCAAAAATGTTGTTATTTAACCCATTTCTTTTCCATGGGTTTATCAATTTTAAAAGATATCATTATTTAACCCATTTCAATTCCATGGATTAATCTTTTTTCAATTATATTTTTATTTAAAACATTTATTATCTATGGTTTAATCATGTTTCAAAGATTTTTTTTGAAACCAATTTCTTTTACATGGGTTAATCATGGTTCAAAGAGGTTGTTATTAAACCCATTTTTTCCATGGGTTAATTATGTATGATGACTTTAAAATCGTACTTGAAAATTTTATGGGTTTTTATGTGATAAACTAATGATTGGTGGTTCCATGATACACCAAGGATGGGTGGGTCGATGATATCCCTCCAATGAATTGGGTGTAGAATTTAGTCATATGGTTATTCCATTTGTAAGAGTGACACATATGGAAGTCAACCACATGGTTATTCTACTTATAAGTGTTTAAATTATAATTAATTACAAGGTACCTTAATGTGTTTTTTATTAAGCTTGCTATATTTTTAAAATGTTTCTAATGATCATGATTGATATCACATGGCTCCTGATTATTGATCCTGTTGACTTTTCCCTTTACCATGTTTTCATATTTTATTGTCTCAGTTTTAATGGGTATGAGTTATTTTATTATTTTCTCATAAATTTTTATTAATTCATAATTACCTTATGCACTCTTATGCTTATTGATGAAATTTATTTGTTAATGATTATGTATATCCTTACTGAGTGTTTGATCTTTCCCTTCTTAGGTTTCCATTTCCATATGTTTCTAAATAATTATGTTGAATTATTTTTTATATATAAAGGATATCACTATTAGGATGTTGATAACCTATTTTTAAATCAGAAAAGATAGGTCAAATGGGTTTAATGTACTTATTACATCTTTTGACTCCAAGTTGATATGAGTTGTTTATATAGAAGTTTGTATTAATTCTCTAAAACAATAAACCTAAAAGGTCATCTGTTATTTAATTGATCAATTTCCTCATTTTTTTTGTATGGTTTTGATGGAAAAATTTGGGTCACAATTATCGGCATCAAATCTAAGAATGTAAAGTTATGGATTTCAACACAAAATTCATGAGTGCGGGTTTTAGGCTATTGTAGTTGGTATCAAACATCAGTTTAGATAAGTTTAGTGATTATGATTCTTTAATATGAGGTTTTCCTAAGAGTTATGTATACCTTAATAAGTATATAATCTTACGAGTGATCATATTTTCAATATATTAGACACCCCATTAAGGTTTTAAGAGATGAGATATTAAGGTTATTTTTGGAGATACTTTTTTTAGATGAGGTATTTTTAACCCCTAGGATCAAAATGAAGTGCTTTTAGCGAGGAATTATTTTTCAGGATTAATGAATAAAAAAGAAAATGTGAAAGGTGGGTGATAAACCATCACATCAGGCAAGTTTATGGGGATGAACCCACAACTGAAGGGACATAAGAGTGTAGCGCCTACCACTGGCCAACGTGACTTCTGGTTTAGTATAACCTTATATTTCAGGTAAAGATAAATTTTATTTGGAAAACACATGGTATTTTATTTTAGTAATAATGTTTTATTTATCTTGGAAGAATATATGATCAAATTATTCCAATATTTTGGTTTCAAACTTAGTGAGGAAATGTTTAATGAATTTTAAGGATAATTATTTATTGAATATTTTTTTTTAAAATTTGGTTATTACTACTTTATTTTGAATATTATTGTATCTTTTTAAAGTTTAATCATTTTGGAAATTATATTACCAAGTAATAAAAATTTTGGTTTTTCTTTATGTCTAAATACATTTGGAATAGCTTGATTATCCCTTTTATGGATATGTGGTCTTTAAAAGTTTATTTTAGTACCTAAAGAATTAAAACATCATCTTGAAAACTCATCTTTTATATAAAAAGACGAGATTTTGGTAGAAATTGATTAAAGGATGAAATTATACTCATCAAGAATGTATATTTATTCTTCTACTAGATTTTAAGAGAATTATTTAACTCTAGGAAAAGGATCTTGAAGAAAAAAATTATTATCCATGTACCTTCAATTCTGATGAACCGATGGACTTTTTGATCATCACAGAACTATGTTTTTGTGGCCATTAAATTTATATTTATAATTAAATTGTTTCTTTATTGATAACCTCAATTACCCTCTATAATTATTTATTCATTTCCTTCATTCCCACATATGTTCTCCCTTGGTGGAATCCTAGTAAAGTGTAACTTCTGGTGACATTTATGTTTTCCACATTCCCTTTTTAAAATCATGTTTTATTAACTCTTTTTACAATGTGGGTTTTAATAAAAGAATTCTATAATTGTTAATTATTTGATAACAAAGATAAATTTAGAGGCTAAAATTAATTTTAAGTGGGATACTATGTAACATCCCAAGATTTTATGAAATATATATACATTCAATTTCATTTAAACTCTTTTATTGATTGTTCTACATGAATTATATAGTTTATATTGCATCACACACAACACCAATTTTATCTTGACTTTAAGGCGACATCCAGTACCTTTTATAACTTGTGTTACACAGAAGGTCAAGTCTTAATAAGGAATAGTATACTATTAATATTATTATTTAATATGGCAGTTTTATAGGATTTTAATGTTGAACCTATTTTAAATATAATTTTTGTCATTTTTATAGTTTCTATATGAAAAAATAAACTTCATTTTGAAGTCAAATTATTAAAAATTTACATTAGGTGAATTTATTGTATTTGTCAATGATATTTGATGTTTTTGATGAATAGGGAAAAATACTACATTTTAGATTAAAACAGAATTTTAATTTAAATAATTATAAATGTTAAATTATATTTTTATTTTTTTAGTATAAATATATCAATTATATAAATATTAATACAATTTAGGTTATTTGAATTGTTTTTATACATAATTTATATTTAAAGAGTTAATGATCTTTTGAACTTTTCTTCTTCAAAACCTGTTATCTCGTAGCGTCTGTGGGATTGACATTAAACTTAATTTCTCATCTTATGTTAGTTGAATTAGAAAAAACAGACATAAATGGTTGTAAAAAGTATGAAATTTTTAGTCTACTAAGATCAAATTAATTTTTATACCAAAAATATTAGTGAAAGTGATTAAAATTAATTATAGTGATTAAGGTAAATTAAGCTTAACAAGGGAGTAAACCTTAAAATTAAGGGACAAAATGACCTAGATACTTATACAAAGGCCATTGGATGCCTATTTTTAGACCATATCCTTTCATTTTTCAAATTTTATGAGTTAGTCGGGAAAATTCTCATGAAAGTTCCCTATATGATAAGTCAAGAAAGGAAAAGGAAAAAAAGGAACCTTCCCCACCTTTAACATTTATGAAAATTTATAATATGGAAAAAATTATATTTTTTTTTATAAATATCCTTTTTAAAGAAAATGAGTTATTTATCATAATTATTTATCATTAATTTTATAATTGTATTATTAAGAATATTTTCTTAAGAAATTCCAACACAATTATTTTTTAGTTAATAATTAACAAAAATAAATGATACTATAAATTTGTAAAGTGATGTAAATTGATTCAATTATTGTATTTAATTATTATTTTTATTAATATATCATTTTAAACAACTTTTAACTTAGAAAATATAAATTTCAATATTTTTTTAAAAAAATTAAATAAAAATTAAATATGTAATGTCAAAATTGGCATTAATGTTATTTTATGATAAATGATATATTATTAATTAAATTAAAATTAAAAAAAAATCCTATTTTCTTTCAAGTGATTTTTATGTGTCCATAAATATAAAATATTTTCTATTAATATACCTATTTATCTTTTTTAATTAACACATTGACCCATATATAAGAGAAATTTTCTTTCTATGCTCCGGGTTAAAGTAGGGTTTTTTGCATGTTGCATGCACTTATTTTAAATTTAATATGTAGAAAACATGAGATTTATATTTTTTAAATTAAATATAATATTTAGATTTAATAAGTTCTATATTTTCTCATAAATATCACTTTATTTTATTATTAATTTTTGAAATAATTAGGTTATAAATATAATTACTCTAATAAAAATGAAAATGATAAAATTGGGGAAACATAGAAGTTAAGGAACAAAATTAAAAAAATGAACTTATTTTTGTGTTTTAGATATTTTATAGATAATAATTTCACTTTAATCTATTATTTGTCCATTTTTTAAGCCCATTATGTATGTTAGACCCCCCAAAAGTTTTACCTTTTGGTAATTACAAGAGTGCAACTCCCCCTCCATTATAAAAAGACATTCACTCTTCCCCTTTCTCACACCTATCATGCCACTTTGGATCCTCCAAAATATGATGAAATAGTCTCAAGACATACCTACCCTAAAAATATAATACTAACTTTGGGAATAAATGTAACACCCCAAGATTTTTAGAATTATTATTTTTTAAATTAATTTATATTTTAAATATTTTTCATTTCACAAGACACTAAAAATAGTTATATATATATATATTAAAACACTAAGTCAAATATTCCTTTCACACACAATACTAAATTGTCTTTTTACACACACAATACCAATTTGTCTTATGCTACACACAATACCAACTTAGCTTGCGCTATAAGTGACACCGACTTGGCATAAGATGCACACAACAATGAGTTTCTATGAAATATCTCTTTTTATTGTTTTAATTATATAAATAAGATAATTATAACCTAGAGGTAAAACTTAGTAATATGAATAGTAATTACTACTTTACAAATATTCTTTATTATTTTTTTATATAAATAAAACACATTGATAATAAAAGATATGATTTTTTGGTAAAGTCATTTTTATGATTAAAAACATTGTTTTCTCGAATAAACTGCATTTAATAATGAAAATAAATTTATAAAAATTTATATATTTAAATTGATAAAATAAACTGAATTTTTGAATTTAGAACTTCAAAATTATCCTAGGGTGAGTTTTTGTTATTTTTCTAAGATACTTCACTTTTTGATGAATAGTGAAAATAATGCTTTTTAGTTAAAAACTGTATTTTTTTCTAACTAATTAATGTTAAATGATTTTATAAATATTTTTTAATGTCAAATTAGATAAATATTACATCTAATAATACAATTAAATTCATTAGGATCAATTTCACTTTTAAATGAAATATAAAATCCGAACAAACTTTTAAATTTGTTCCTACTTTAAAACCCTGTTATTTCGTCCCATCTGCAGGATTAGCGCTAATCTTAATTTTTCTGCTTCTATGGTTTGAATTTCCAAAATCTAACATAAAACATTGTATTAAGTCTAATATCTATATTATAATAATACCGTGTTAATTTTTTGACCAAAATGATTAGTTAATGTGATTAAAATTAATCACAGTAATTAAGGCCAAATTAAGCTTAATTAGGGAGAAAACCTTAAAATTAAGGGCCCAAACGACCTATAAACATGTCCAAAACCAATTGTATATCCATAGATCGAACATAAACCATATATTATTAAAGTTTTTGGGTTTTAAGACTTTTTTAGGTAAGAAAATGTGTGCACCTAATTTTTTTATTAAAATTTCATGTGAGTTCTTTTCCTTCCCTATAAAGGGCCACCACCTCTACCCATTCCTCATACCTCTCAAGCCCCGTAATATCATCCAAGTACTACACATATTTTCTCCTAGAAATTCTCACTACTAATTTGAATCCTCATTTTGGTAATAAACCCTCTCATGGAAACATTTTGTCATAAACCAAAGAGTTACCTGATTTAGAGGTAACGTCTTTTTTCAACCTCTTTCATTTATTTTACTTATTCACCCCTACACTCTATTTATTACATTATTTTGTGAAAATACCAGTATAATAAATATAAAATGATTTTTTAACTCAAATGGTCTGACCTACACTTACACACACCTCCATATAATGGATTTTGAACATATTGTTTCTGTGTGTGGTGAACTACTACCTCACGAAACGATGATTGTTTATTTCACTTTAAAAACCTATCCTGGTGGCCATTATGATGGAAAATATATTTTTATATGTAATATATTATATTTATTATGTATTTAAAATTAATTATTACTTTTTTAATTCACATTTATTTACCTTCCATTTGGAGTTAATACGATAATCTCGTTTGAGGAAGTGTGGACTACCGCCCCCTCAAAGTGAAGTGATTCATTCACACACCACATGGAATATATTATGGATGGGTTTATAAACTTATATGATGTATAGGATATATCAATTCTAATTTAATAATTATATATATATATACATATATATACATATTTCAGTTATATACTTTATTTCAATACGACAATAAAAATGGAAATAACGTTCATGCATACGTACGGCTTACCGTCTCCATAAATGGTTTATTCCATTACATAATTAATTATGATATATATTATTAGAATATACTTATAATAGATATAATGGATGTTTATTTCATGTTCTATATTCTTGAATCATGATATAAGTATAAGGATTAACAATATCACAAATTAAGACACATGCGAAGAACAAAGCGAATATTACCTGAAGTGAAACTTTAATATAGGATCATTAACAAGAGGGTAATATAAAGTAATAATAAAAGTATATATGGTAATAGATATAATAATATTATTATTTAATATATTTATAATAAAATTATATTTATTATACTGGAATATTGAACAAGTACGTAGAGAGTCAAGACACAAGGTACGAGGATTCTCATCTAAAAATTCCTTTTTGTGATATACAAGTTATGTTCATCATTCTTTAATTTGGTGCAGTGTATGTAATTAACATGATTGTATTATATATATATATATATATTGTAATTAAATTTATTTTTATTCACAAATCCATTATGTGATCCTTCTTTCATGGGGTTTAACGTTCAATAGTTACCAAATGGGTAAAACTGTTTGGTCTCAATTTTCCTTCTCTGAGACTCTTATTTTGTTATGCACCTAAACTTGTATTCAAGGTTAATATAAATCCATTTTATGTGTTATAAAATTAATATCCTTATTTTCATGATATATTAAGCATAATGTAATTTCATTTTCTTAAATGTAGTGTTTGATCCCAAGTAACCAAGTTATAAGTGTCACGACCCGACCCGACGGGGCTCGAGACGTGACTCCCCAAGCCCGCCTCCAATAGGCTAGGGGCAGGTGACTAACGCCGAGTAGGCTATCACACACATGGGAGGCATTATCCTAAGGTACCTATACACACACACCCATATAAACCTCTATTCAGCAGTGGATAGATATATATAAAAACTGAAAAGAAATGCATGCATACATCTAACCCACAACCCGAGTGCAATAGAAGTACAAAAAGGAAAAATAGGGCCCACCAAAAGAAAACTACAAAAGCAACCAACCTGCTTTGAAGGAGGGAAACACTTACAAAATCACCCGCTGGTAAGATCCTTGGAACAGCTCCGGTAAACACCCTGGTCAGTCTCTCTCACTAAGCTCTACCTTCACCGGGTCCCCTTGGGACTTAATCGATAGGCATGTTGTATGCACAAGACACAAACATGTGCGGGAAAAGCCCGTGTAGGGGTGAGTATAAAAATACTCATTAGGCACCCAAAAAAACCAAAACAAAAGAGAGAAATTGAAAGGAAATAGTTGGCTCAACCCAGCCAATGGAATCCCAAATGAGAGAGAAACTCCATCTCGAGACCATCCTCGGCTAAATGCAAATAGACAGCTTGATTCAGGTGTATGCCCATACATACACCTTGAACATCAGCACAGGTATACACCCATGCATATATCATGAACGTCCACTCAGGTATACGCCCATACATATACCATGAACATCCGCACATATATACGCCCGTACATATACCATGAACATCCGAACAGATATACACCCATACATATACCTTGAACATCCAGATATACTCGTTTTTTGCACCAAGCCACATGAGGTACGGACCTTATCATCACCAATGGTTCAAAACCAGGAGAACACACTCCATGATCACTGTCATCCTAGATGACACCCGTCTGAGAGATACACTCCAACGGGTCCCACACAAACATCTCAGATGCTCACCCAAGAGATCACAATCATCGGATATCATCACTAAGGAAAGTTCACTGAAACAACATAAAAACCAAACTCCTCAGATAGGGGATCGCTCCTAGGGTCCGCTAGGGGATACCAGAACCCACACCAGTATACAAAGATCTCACAGATAGGGGATCACTCCCAGGGTCCGCTGGGGGATACCACAACCCGATCTGACATTCGTAGATCTCACATATAGGGGATCATTCCCATGATCCACTGGGGGATACCACAAACCGATCTGGCGCTCGTCAGAAACATGTCACTCAGATAAAGGATTGTCACCCATGTCACGATGGTCATGACGATAGTGAAACCCTATCTGGTACATCTCGCATTGTAGGGGATCGAACTGACGATGCTGAAACCCTACAGAAACCACGTGCTGAGTAGGGGATCATATAACCAACGACACTGCAACCCTACTATAATGCTCATGTTGATTAGGGGATCGTATACCCGATGATGCCACAACCCTACTGAGCACAGCCCACAACATAGGGGATCATATTCCCAATGATGCTAAAAACCCTATGGGGTTAACCCACTAGATAGGTGATCTTCGCCCGTGGATAAGTGGTAATAACGATACCAACAACCCGATCTAGGGAAACAATGCTAGAGGATCTCGCTCTGGGACCACCAGAGGAATTCCAAAAATCAAACAGATTTAAGCATCCCATTGAGAGGATCAAAAACCCATAATAAGGTTGTGATTCCATGCGAACCCTCGTAGTAACAAACCAATGGAGTACCCTCAACCAATGTTAGTCCAAACGTCACTAACCCAAGAGACCCACCACAACGCCACACTGCGCACCTCCAAGGCTGATACCGAGACCACCATCGTGATCCATGCGGAAAAAAACGCTGTATAGGCTGTTTACTCGCCCAAAATGGACAACCAGTGAAAAATGCACCATTCATCGTAGCTAGACTGTGTGGGGCCCACACTATGATCCCGAAACTCATCATGCAGATCATACCACTGCGATTCCCTCGGAAAAACACATGGTATCGACTACTTGATCGTCCCAAACGGACACCCGGTGAAAAATTTACTATTCACTGAAGCCACCCTGGGTGGGGCCCACACCACACTCTAGAAACTCATCAAGTAGATCGCACCATTGTTAACCCCTTTTAGAAACACATGGGACCGACTAGTAATTCTTCCAAAACAGATGCCCGGAGGAAAAGTTGTGTTTCTCTGAAAACGCCAAAACCCGGCCTCGTGGAGGCCATGCCCTATTCTCGGTCACAACACCCGAAAAACATCAATAAAAGTCCGTCGTACCATCAGGGTCTCCACACCACTGACGGCACGTCAATCGGACGCTCCTGGTAGAAGATACAACGACCCGAAGTCGAATAATAATAAAATATCATTATTTTATTCAACGTTTCTAGCACTCAGGTCACGATCCCAAACTTCAAAACCCCCAAACCCATACCGAACGGTTCTCCTTGTCGCCAGGGTTGCATTTCCATAGTCGACACACATTTATGACCTCCAGGGAACAATTTACAAGGGTTTTAAAACCCCCATGTACCAGAAGAGGGTCGGACCGGCCTGAATCGGTCGGTCGGGCTAACCTGGCCGCCGCCGCCGTTGGCCGCTCTGGCAGGCAGACCACGTCTCCGCCGCGCAGCGCGCGCAAAACTAACCCCCCCCCCCCACGAGTTTCTCTGGTGATTGAACGTCGGACCGCCGCAGTACGGCGGTCCTGGTTGACTCCCACGGCCCGCCGCCTTGCCGGAGCCGCGCCGACGGACCTCCCGAGGTCCGCCAGGGCCCCCCCTGGGATTCAAACGCACTTCCCAAGGCATCTGCGTGCACCCTTGGGACCAGATATACTCACCTACAGGATCAAAGCCGATAAAAACCAAAAAATTCGGGATCCGGGATTTCAAAACTCAAAAATCCTACCTGTTGGCGGATCGCCGAAACTTCGGGTGCAGAACGACGCCCGAGACACCGTGAAGCTCGATCCGCTGATGATCGGCGCCGAAAACAGACATCTGTGGCTTTATTTGGTGAAGAACGGAGGTAGGGGGAGGGGTTTCATCTTTCCGGCGTGCGGGAGGAGGGGGTGAGTAGTTTTTCTCTTTCTTTTTTAATTTAAATTAATTCATTTTATTTAACACCCCTGACCAGACCTCCCATCATGGATGAAATTAGGTCGCCCCTAGGGTAAACACACAATTTTTAACGCAACGAAAGACTCATATTTCAAATCCGAGACTCCGTTCAGAAGTTATTCGAGGCGGCACTCATAAATAAACATTTCAATTTATTTACGAAAATTCCCCTGGTGGCTTTTTCCACAGTAGGGTCGTGCCCGTAAAGTTTATGCCCCACCTAGGGTATATGGCATGCTCCAGATGCAACCGTACACTTAGATTCCCATTCTGAACTACTATTTTAAAGATAAATCTTTCTCACCTCATGCATAGTATAAATATAATTAATATTTTTATAAATTTTATTCCGGGCACACCGGGCCTCGGAATCGCACGCCATCTTCACGCCTAGCTTTGGAAATATTCGTAAGAATATTCCAAAGTCTGATAGGGCCAAAACACAAGTCCCCACCTTAAAAATTTTCATCCCCGAAAAGCCATAAGCACTAGGAAAGCAACTGGACTCTCAACTGGGTCTCCCATGCCAGCGAGTTCACCAACAAACACCCCTGCCTGAACACATAAGTCAGAGAGACTCATCCACCACACCTCAACACTATCCGCTTTGGGCGGAACTGACTCGCCCACATGGTTTTGATCACGTCACAAAAACATGTCTTGGTGGGGGAAGGATCCCTCTTCCTCACACATTCGAAGCACGCTAAACATCACCCACACAGGGTCTTACCAACACCCTGAACAAAACTCATGCAAGCAAAGGAAAGGGAAGAGTAACACTAAACAATGTCTATCAAAACTACTGCAGAAAGTAGAAAGAAAACAAGGCGTACCTCTATCCATCCACAGAGCCTCTAGGTCAACAGCCTCTAGGGCATGCAGTAGTCCTCGTCCTCTCCCTCCACCTCCCTGAGCTCGGCGTGGACCACCTGGGGGTGGTGGTGGAGGCACCTGATAACTCCTACCACCTCCTGCTATTGCACCCACTCTGTCGCCTCGTCTGACGCCCTACAGACCGCCATACTCGAGACGCTGCCTCTGCCAAGGCGGTCTGTCAACCAACTCCCTCTCAGTAGCACGACTGGTCGGACAATCTCTAATGAGATGTCCCTGACCGCCGCAAGCGTAACACCGCCTCTCCTATGGCTGACCAAAACTATCATGTGGGCCCTGACCCTCAAATACACCATTCTGGGGTCACTTCCTGAAACATCGGCCATTCCCAGACCCTTACGTCTGCCACTGGCTACAAGCTGCCGACGTCCCAATTGCCACATGGCCAGCACTGACTGGCTGAATCTGCTCAGCCAGAAAGCTCTCCACCACCAAGGCTCGCTCAATAACTCCAGCATAGGTGGGCGGACTCAAAGAAACCACACCTGCCCGGATGTCTCAGTTTAGGCCCTGCTTGAAGGTCCGAGCCCAAAAGAACGGGTCTCGAACCATATTCAGTGAGTAGCATGACAGATCTATACACCTCACTGAGTACTTTGACACAGTCATTCCCTCCAGCCGAAGCTTAAGAAGCTCTTGAATCCACACTGACCTCAGCATCACTGGATAGAACTCTTCCCTGGATAGCCACTCAAACTCTTCCCACATGAGCGTATCCTCATCGTGGGACTACGTCACCAAACTCCACCATCTCCCAGACGAACCATGCAGAAGGCTTTCAGCTAGGACCACCATCTAATCCAGGGGTGTCCTCACCAGGCAGAAAACTCGAGTGACTGCTTCACGCTAGTCATCAGCTACCTAAGGGTCTGAATCACCCCAGAACCTCAGAGGTTGCTGCCTCTGGAAGTCGTGCAGCGCACTCAGCATGCGCGCAACCTCATCTTTCACTACCAGCACAACCAGCTACTTGATAGGTGGTGGCTCAACTGATGGACCACCTGGCGGTGCAGCCTCAGAACCTGTGCCTTGGTCTACGACCTCTACACGGGGCAGATCGTCACCACAATCCCGCTACGGAACCCTTGCTAGCTGTCATCGTGGAGGCATCCTGAAATAAAATCAAGATTCCCCATAGTCAAAGAGTATATCTGGGGAGCTGACTCAAGAAGAACAAGGGAAACCCAAAACCTAGTCCTAGATGATTCATGCACCATTATGTCCCTTCTACTAGTGTCCAAATGTCCCAATTTGAAAGGCAGGTTATGAGAGTCCTAGTGAATGGACACTTCAGAGGCCACACCAAAACTAGAATCCCTGGACTGAAAGCCGAATTTGAAACATCATAACACTGCCCCTATGAAACCAAAACCAAGCTCACAGCTAGACCAGCTACGGTCTGAGATCCCAAAGGTGGAACCTCCTCTGATACTACTTTGTCACGACCCAACCCAACGGGGCTCAAGCCGTGACTCCCCAAGCCCGCCACCAATAGGCTAGGGGCTGGATACTAGTGCCGAGTAGGCTATCACACACATTGGAGACATTAGCCTAAGGTACCTGTACACACACACCCACATACACCTCCATGGAACTGTGCAGAGATATATATAAAACTGAATAGAAATGCATGCATACATCTAACCCACATCTAGAGTGCGACAGAAGTTCAAAAGGGAAAAACAGGGCCCACCAAAATAAAACTAAAAAAGCATCCAACCTTCTTAGAAGGAGGGAAACACTGCCAAAAGCACCCGCTTGTAAGCTCCTCGGCACAACTCCGATAAACACCCCGATCAGTCTCGGTCACTAAGCTTCGCCTGCTCTGAGTCCCACTGGGACTTCTTCGATAGGACTGTGGTCTACACAAGACACAAACATGTGCGGGCATAGCCCATGCAGAGGTGAGTATAAAAATAATCAGTAGGCACCCCAAAAACCCCAAAAAAAGAGAGCAACTAAAAGGAAACAGTCAGCTCAACCCAGCCAGAGGGAACCCAAATGAGAGAGAAACTCCATATCAAGACCATCCTCAGCTAAACACAACTAGACAGCTTGATTCAAGTGTATGCCCATACATACACCTTGAACATCACCCATGCATATATCATGAATGTCTGCTCAGGTATACACCCATACATATACCATGAACATCTGCACAGATATATGCCCGTACATATACCTTGAACAACCGCACAGATATATGTCCGTACATATACCTTGAACATCTAGATATACTCATTTTTTTCACCAAGCCACATGAGGTTCCGACCTCATCACCAGCAATAGTTCAAAACCATGATAACACACTCCATGATCACTATCATCCCAGATGACACCCGTCCGAGCGATACACTTCAACGGGTCCCACACAAACATCTTAGACGCTCACCTGAGAGATCACGCTCTTCGGATATCGTCACTGAGGAAACTTTTTTGAAACAACATAAACACCAAAATCCTCAGATATGGGATCTCTCCTAGGGTCTGACAAGGGATACTTGAACCCACACCAGTATATGAAGATCTCACAGATAGAGGATCACTCCCATGGTCCGTTGGGGGATACCACAACCCGATCTTACATTCGTACATCTCACAGATAGGGGATCATTCCCAGGATCTGCTGGGGGATACCACAACCTGATCTAGTATTCGTCAGAAACACGTCACTCAGATAGAGGATCATCACTCGTGTCACGACATTCACGACAATAATGAAACCCTATCCGGTACATCTTGTGATGTAGGGGATCGAACTGATGATGCCACAACCCTATAAAAACCACACGCTGAGTAGGGGCTCATATAACCAATGATACCGCAACCCTACCATAATCCTCATGCCGAGTAAAGGATCGTATAACCAATGACGCCACAACCCTACTGAGCAAGGACCACTACATAGGGGATCATATTCTCGATGATTCCACAAACCCTATGGGGTTAACCTACTAGATAGGGGATCACCGCCTATGGATAAGCGGTTATAGCGATACCAAGAAACCGATCTATGGAAACGATGCTAGAGGATCCCGTTCCGGGCCCACTGGAGGGATGCCACAACTCTAACAAATTTAAACATCCTATCAAGAGGATCAAAAACCTATACTAAGGTATTGATGTCACGTGGACCCTTGTAGGAATGAACCAAGGGAGTACCCTCAACTACTGCTTCTCCAAACGTCGCTAACCCAAGTGACCCCCCACAACGCCACACCACACACCTCCAAGGCCAATATTGAGACCACCATCATGATCCATATGGGAAAATACGCAGGATAGGCTATTTACTCACCTGAAACGGACAAACGGTAAAAATGGCACTATTCACTATAGTTAGCCCGTGTGGGGCCCACCCTATGACCCCAAAACTCATCAAGTAGATCATACCACTATGATCCCCTCAAAAAAACACATGGGATGAACTACTCGATCATCCCAAATAGACAACCGGTGAAAAATGTACAATTCAACGAAGCCACCCTAGGTGGTGCCCAAAACACGCTCCCAAAACTCGTCAAGTAGATCGCACCATTGTGGTTTCCTAAAAAACACACGGGATCGACTACTCGTTCGTCCAAAACAAAATCTCGGTGGAAAAGTTTTGTTTCTCTAAAAATTCCAAAACCCGGCGTCATGGGGCCCACAAATAGTTCTTGGTCAGAACACTCGAAAACAATCAAGAAAATTCCATCGTACCATCAGGGTCTCAACGCCATTGATGGTACATCAATCGGACGCTCCGGGTATAAGATACAATGGCTCGAAGTTGAATAATAATAAAATATCATTATTTTATTCGATGTTTCTCACATCCGGTTCATGATCCTGAACTTCAAAACCCCCAAACCCACACCAAAGGGTTCACCTCATTGCTAGGGTTGTGTCACCACAAATGGAACATGTTTCTGACCACTAGGGAGAAAGTTACGGGGGGTTTTAAAACCCCTATGTACCAGAAGAGGGCCGGACAGGCCTGGACCGGCCCGTGCCGCCACAGCGTGGCGCGTGCGCGACCGACCTCCCCACCCCCCTCATGGGGGTCGTAGTGATTGAAATTTGGACTGCCATGGTGCGGCGGTCCCGGTTGACTCCAGCGGCCCACCGCTACCGGCTGCCACGACACCGCCACGCCGGCGGACCTTTCGAGGTCTGTCGGGGGCACTCTGGGGGTCCAAATGCACATCTGAACCCATATGCACGCCCCCCCGGGACCAGATCTGCTCACCTGCAGGCTCGAAATAGAGAGAAACCAAACAAATTGGGATCTGGGATTTCAAAACTCAAAATGCCTACATGTTGGCTGATCATCAAAGCTTCGGGTGCAGAACGACGCCAACGATGCCTTGAAGCTCGATCCGCTGACGATCGACACCGAAAACAGACATCTGCGACTCGATTTGGAGAAGAAAAAAGGTGGGGGGAGGGGTTTCATCATTCCGGTGTGCGGGAGGAGGGAGGTGAGGGGTGAGGGGTTTTTCTCATTCTTTTCCAATTTAAATTAATTCATTTAATTTAACACCCCCGACCAGACCTCTCGGTGCCGAGGAAATTAGGCCACCCCTATCGTAAACACGTCGTTCTAAACGCAACAGCAAACTCGGATTTCCGATCCGAGACTCCATTTAGAAGTTATTTGAGCCGAAACTCATAAATAAACTTTTCAATTTATTTACAAAAATGTCCCTAGTTGTTTTTTCCACAGTAGGGCCACACCCACAAATTTTACACCCCATCTAGGGTAAATGGCATGCTCTGGACACAACTGTTCCCTCAAATTCCCGATATGAGCTACCATTTAGGGGATATCTCATTCTCACCTCACACAAAGTATAAAAATAATTATTATTTTTATAAAATTTATTCCAGGAACACCAGGCCTCGGAATCACACACCGTCTTCGCTCCTAAATCTTGAAATATTCATAGGAATATTAAAAACTCTGACAGGGCCAAAACCCAAGTCGATACAATAAGATTTCATTGAGACAAT
The DNA here is from genome assembly GCA_963277665.1 of Viscum album. NCBI lineage: Eukaryota > Viridiplantae > Streptophyta > Magnoliopsida > Santalales > Viscaceae > Viscum > Viscum album. The sequence goes on from OY728126.1 coordinate 672,575,819, forward strand.
CTCATTACTTTTCATGATTGTTTATGTTTATGATTATTTGATGAAATATTGTTATCTATATCTCAAGAATATTAATGATATTAATTATCCTCTCTTATTTCATGATATAATAATATACTGGTACAATTTTCTACTCTTTGGTAAATAATATAGTTAATAATGTGTTTTTAGGAAGACCTGACTTTACCATCTCTTTGGTCAGAAATCTATGTTTTCTGAAAAGGGTTTCCAAGAATATTATACCATTCTCATATAACATCAAAAATAAATTTTTTAATTTTTTTGTGTTTTACCAATCTATTCAAGGGAATATTCTTGTCATTTTCCAAACAAGGAATATTTCAACCCTTTTTACCGTGAAAAATTAATGTTCTTTTTACCTTGTACAACATACATGAATTTACCCATCATTATTCCTTTGAATCTTCCTCTGCAATTTTCAAAAGGTTCAACTTTAAGAACACGTTTTTAAAATTATTTTTCAAGGAAATTTGTTTTCATAAATGTTTTCAAACTTATTTTATAATTTTTCTAGAAATAATGGGTTTCAAAACGTTTTAAAGATCTATTTATAAGTTTTCAAAGTGCTTTCAAAGAAATGGATTTCAAAACATTTTCAATTTTCTTTATAATTTTTCAATAAAAATGATTTTCAAAAAAATCATGATTTCTGTATATGTTTTCAAATTGTTTTTAAAGAAATTGTTTTCAAAATAGTTTCAAACTTTCTTTAAAATTATTCATGTGTTTTCAAAGAAAAATGTTTTCAAATATTTTGAATATTATTTTAAATGTTTTCAAGGGAAAATGGTTTTAAAATAATTTCATGTATTATTTATAAGTTTTCAAGATATTTACTATGAAAATTATTTTCAAATTGTTTTATGTATGAAAAATCATTTTTCAAACAAAAAAGGAAATTTTCCTCAAGAAATGTTTTTAGAGTATATTTCAATATTATTTTCCATATAAGATGACATATATTGATGTCACTCATTCATTTCTAGTAAATGATCTAATGGTTCCATTCATATCCTTTCTATGAATGAGTTATGATTAATTCCATGGTCTTTATGAAACCCATTTCTCCTTTATGGGTAATATATTTATGAAACCCATTTATCTTTTACAGGTTATATGATTTTGAAAACCGCTTCTTTTCATGAATTATGTTTATGATTAAATGATTATGAAACCTAAATCTTTCCACAGGTTATTATATGTTTACATGTTTTTGATACCCATTTCGTTTCATGGGTAATGATATGAATATTTTTGATCTTGTGTCACATGTATGTATGATTTCATTATGTGATGGGTGTGATCTATATCTCCATTAAATATATTGGGTAATGATTTATATATCATGGGATATATAGGGAAAGAATGAGGGTTTAATCGGTTTAGTATTATAAGGCCAGAAAGAGGGTTTACATGGTTCAGTAATACATGTCTGGAAGAAGGGTTTACTCAGTTCAGCAATACAGTTCTCAAATGGGGGTTTACTCGGTTCAGTAATACTGGGATGGAATGAGGGTTCACTCAGTTCAGTAATACATGAATAGAATAGGGGTTCTCCCAATTCAATAAATGACTTCTTCCACTAATATGGTATTATAATTAGTGCCTTTTCTATTATGGAAATTAGTATATGCTTATGTGTTTCCATAATTCTATGTCTTATTCCCATATTATGATTTCATGGCTTATGCTCTTAATTTCATATGATACATGTCTTATGAACTGCCAATATTTATTCCATGATCAATTTTATGATCTTTGATATGCAGGTTATGATCTTATATTTATAGGATCAAATTTTCATACCCTTTTACTAATGTTATCCATACATGTGTCGCTAATTTTCCTTTAATGATCATTTGAGGTCACCACTTTTCATGTTTCCTTTCTCTAGGTCATGAAGAAAGGTTTTTGGGAGAAGTATTAAAGGAGGAGATATTTTTGGTAGATTTTGAAGATCTTTCACCATGATAGAATATTTTAATCCACATTTCCAAAGACACTAAAATATTACAGTCCTCTGGAATGTATTTTTGTAATGTACTGAATATTCATCTAAAATGATGTAATATCCATTTATTTTAAGCTTGGACTACTATAGTTGGTATCAAAAGAAAGTTTTAGTAAAACTTTGAAAAATATGACGAGAAACCCTTAGTGTGATCCTTTGGTTTATTTATAAGGATATCACTTGGGATTTCTCTAAAGATAAGTATAAGGATGAGTTAACGTTTATGAAAATTTCCTGGAATTTTGGTAAAGGATAGAGTGAGTCATTTTCAAGAAATACATCCATGTTTTGATACTTCAAGTGGATGTGGCTATATTAAATATGTACCTAGGGGTAACAACTCCAAGAAGATGTAATGAGCTTAACTCAAGCTAATCTGGTACACAACAATGGGCCATGCTACCCACCTAGTTTGACACTCCCAAGGAATATGCTTTGGGAATTCAAAAACACTTCATGAACCATCATGAAGGATTTAGATATATGTTATCTTTGAATAACATTGGATAAACCCATGGTGTCATATATTATGGAATGTGTCTTGATTTAGACATCCTATAAGTAATTATTTTCATGAATTTGTGGTTTTATGAAATGATAAGTAATGATCACACAATGCTTCTGGTTTTAGTCAATGGAGGGAATCAGAAGGGACTAGATTAATGTTGAATGTGATGAAATATTTTCTGATGAACAATCAAATGGGATGATCACTAGAGTAAAAGATGTTGTGATCATTCCAAACCAGTTTTCATAGAACATGATTAACAATTTTTACCTTAACCAACTCTCAGACTCACCAAGGAAGATAAAAAATGAGTTATCTAAGATTTTGGGTAATGGAGACCATGGAGGAAAGGAGATTCAGATTCCATTGTGTCAGAAATGTGGAAAGAATCACCTAAGTGAATGTATTAGAGGAACTAGAAGGTGTTTCTACTGTGTAAAATAAGGACACAATGCAAGTGACTGCAAAGAAAAAAATGAAGAGTTCAATTAATGAAATAGATGGTAATTTTGGCCTCCCTAAGTCTTCATCAAAGGTTAAGTGTTTTAAGTGTGGAATAAATGGTCATTATTCAACTCAATGTTCTAGGAGGAATGTTCCTAAAGAGAATCATCATGGTGGTGTGAGTAATGGTTATATTGTGGATGATGAAGAGGCAATGGATGAAATGTGAAAGGAAATAGGAATTATTTTTAATGGATTAAGGATTTAGTAATCAAACTATTTGTGTATTCAGATTAAAAAATTATGAATAATGAAATATACAAGGATTGTTCTAATTATGTTTTCCTCTCAGTATCTAAAATTTTATGATGAAATTTCCCTATGGACTGGTGAAGTGATTTAATGACAAGATGATATTTTTAATAAATAAATTTAACCCTTAATATGTTCTTTATGAAAAGATATTATTGTATGGATAAAGATATGTGGGGTATGAATAAGTAAATTGGATAGTATTGATTACCTTGGAATTAAGTAAGGACAAGTTTATAGGTGGTTTTTGCTACCACTAATGATGTTTACAACATTTTTCATTTAAGAATATGTCCAATACACTTTAAAATGAGGAAGAATTCATGTTTTTGAAAATTATTTATGGTAATTTAGGTTATTACCATGTTTTAAAAGAATATATTTTGAGTACCTTCACATGATTGGAATGTTACAACCAAGAGATACTTTGTGATATACAAGTGAATAAATGTTAATATTATATCATGAATCTCTTTCTAAAGTTTTATATTTTCCCCTTTGATAAGGGTTATAAGGTTAATCGTTCCTAAAAAGTTTAATTTAAGCTTCAAATGAAGTATTTGTGCACTAAGTTTGTGTTAAAAACCTTTATTAAAAGGCTAATCAGTGATTAATCTTATTTCAAAGATGTCCATATTATATATTATATTAGTTCGGTTCCAAAAAAGGGAATAATGTATGTCAGGTGACAACCAATCATATCTGGAAAGGCCACAAGTCTTTAACCCATTATGGAAGGATAGTAACGATTTCACACGTACCACTAACCCACATGATGTCTTAGTTAATGTATATTTATTTGTAATGAATATTTATTTATGATGAACTATTAGTGTTAACTTTTTTATATTAATTCATGTTGTTTTTTAAGAGACAAATAGTTAGAACTTTTTTCCATTTATGGGCCTTAAGATCCTTTAAAATCATATTTTAGTTATTTAGTCATCAAAGTTAATTTCTGGACATTCATTCCATAAGGTAATGGATTTATTAGTAATTTTTCAAAGCACAAACCAATATTTAAATTTTGTTTACAGGAATTTATCAAGAATTACCCAACGTTCTTAAAGTGACCAAAAAATTGTTTCCCTAATACCTTAATTTTCATTGAGCTGATGGCCTTTTAAATTATCCCAGATTTATGAATTTGAGGTCCTAAATTTTCCTTTTTTGTGATTGATGACCTCAATCACTCCCTATAAATATTTAAAAATTTCCTCCATGTCCAATATTCACTCCCAACCTATGGTATACTTTGTGGAAACCTAGTTATATGTCACATTGGGTAACCGTTATGGTTCCAAATTTCCCTTTTTAAGGGATGTTTTAGTATCCATTTTTATAATGTGGGTCTATATGAATGAAACAATCAAGTATTAAACATATTATAACACAAATGAATTTTGAGGGATAGATTTATTTTAATGGGGGTAGAATGTAACACCCTTAGTTTTTGAGAAATTGTTTCTAATTAATTTAACTTTCCAGTAGTTCTCATTTCACATAACACTAGAAATTGTTCATTATATATATATATATTAAAACACTATGTAAAATATTCCTTTCACACATAATAAAAACAATGATTTTGCTACACATTATACCAACTTTTCTTTTGCTACACAGAATACCAACTTGGCTAGGGCTACAGGTAACATCGACTTGGTGTACAATGCATGCGACACTGAGTTTCAACAAAATATCTCTTTTTATTGTTTTAATTATTTAAATAATATAAATATAACCTATTTGTTAAAATTATTAATTTTAATATTAATAAATAATTTCAAAATATTTTTTATCATTGTTTTATTAAAATAAAACACATTTATATTAAAATATATTATTTTTGTTAAAGTCCTTTTTATGTTTAAAAGAATCATTTTCTCAAATAAACTAATTTTGATAATGAAAGTAATTTTAGAAAAATTTAGATATTGAATTTTATAACATGAAATTAATTGTTTAATTCAGAACTTATAAATTATCCGAGGGTGAATTTTTGGGATTTTTCTGAGAAACTTCATTTTTTGATGAATAGTAAAAAATACTACTTTATAGTTAAAAACCGCATTTTTGTTTAATTAATTATTAATTTTAAATTATATTATAAATATTTTTTAATGTAAAATTAGATAAATATTACATCTACTACTAAAATTAAATTCATTAGGATCAATTTTTCATTGAAACTGAATATAAAATGTTAACGAACTTTTTAACTTTTTCTTACCTTAAAACCTCGTTATTTCATCCCTTCTACAGGATTCACACTAATCTTAATTTTTTAGCTTCTATGATTGGAATTTCAAAAATAAAACATACACCATTTTTTCAGTCTAATATTTATATTATAATAATACCATGTAAATTTTTTGACCAAAATGATTAGTAAATGTGATTGAAATTAATCACAATAATCAAGGCCAAATTCAGCTTAATGAGGGACTAAACCTTAAAATTAAGGGTCCAAATGACCTAGAAAATTGTCAAAAACCCATTTTTTCCATATTTAGTCCATAAACCTTCCATTATTGAGTTTTTTTTATGTTTTTAAGGCTTTTTACGAAGGAAAATGTGCCCACCGAATTCGTTTATAAAAATTCCATGTGAGTCCTTTTCATTCCCTATAAAAGGCCACCACCTCTACCCATTCCTCAGACCTCTCAAGCCTATTAAGTTTGTCTAAAACCTATCCAATTTTACTCCCAAAAAACAATCCCTTACAATTTTAATCCTCCTTTTGTTAATAAACCCTCTCATAGATACATTTTTTCACAAACCAAAAGGAGTTATACGATTTAGAGGTAACAAATTTTTCAATCTCCTTTCCTTTATTATCCTTATCCACCCACACCACTCTATTTATTAAATTATTGTGTGACAAAACCAGTATCATACATATACTATGATGTTTTAATGAAGAGGGTATGACCTAAATGTACACACACCTCTATCTAATGGATGTTGAACATATTGTTTCTGTGTACGGTGAACTATTACCTCACGAAACAGTGATTGTTCATTTATCCTTTACCACCAATAATGGTGGACATTATGATTGAAAATATATTTATATATGTATTATATTATATTTATTATTTTTTAAGATTTTTTATTCCTTTTTAACAGACATTTTTTTACCTTCCATTTGGTGTTAATAAGATAATCTCATTTGAGGAAGTGTGGACCATCGCCCCCTCAAAGCGATGTGATTCATTCACACGACACATGGAATGTATTAAGGATGAGTTTAATGAACTTATATGATATATATGATATATTAATGATACTAGAATAATGATATATATATATACACATACATATATATACGTATTTCATTTACATACTTTCTTTCAATACGACATTAAAAACAGAAACAACATTGATGCGCACGTACGACTTACCGTCTCCATAAATGGTGTATTACATTAAGTACATCATTATGAAATGTATTATTATAATATAATTATACCAGATATACCTTATATTTATATCATGTTCTAAATTATGGAAGCATGATATAATTATAAGGATCAACGATATAACAAATTAAGATACATGAGAAGAACAAAGAGAATATTAGCCGAAGTGAAACTTTAATATATGATCGTTAACAAGAAGGTAATATAAGGTAATAATAAAATAATATATTGTAATAGATATAAGAATATTATTCTATAAAATATTTACAATAAACTTATATTTATTATACAGGAAGCTTGCATGATTATGGAGAGAGTCAACACACAAGGTAAGGGGATTTTCATCTTACAATTAATGTCTATGAGATACAAGGTATGTTCGCCACTATTTTTTTTGTGGTGAATATAATGAAAATTATTGTATTATATGTATCTTGTAATTAAATTTATGGTTATTCATGTATCCATTCTATGATCCTTCTTTCCTAGGTTTTAAAGTTTCAAAATGTACCATATCGGTAAAACAATTTTGTCTCAATTTGCCTTATTTGGGACTCCTGTTTTGTTATGCACATAAACTCTTATTAGAGGAGTATATAAATACATTTTACATGTTATATCATGAATCTAATTATTTTTATGATATATTTAGATTTATTTAAATTCATTTTATTACATGGAGAGTTTAATCCCAAGTAACTAAGTTATAAGAGTTTATTGAGAAAATATCATTGCTTTTTGAGATTATTTATATTTATGATTCCATTGATGAAATATAATTATAAATATCTCAATAATATTAATGAGATTAATAACTCTATGTTATTTTATAATATACTAATTTATTGGTACCATTTTCTACTCTTTGGTATATAAGATAGTTAAGAATGTGTTTTTAGGAAAGATCGACTTTACCATCTCTCCAGTCGGAAATCTATATTTCCAAAAGGGTTTCCAAGAATGTTATACCATTATACTATAAGATCTAAAATACATTTGTACCCTTTTTTTATTTTACCAATATCTTAAAAAAGAATATTATTTTTTTCCAATGAAATAATATTTCCATTCTTTTTACCATGCAAAAGGAATGTTCTTTTTAACATGTACAACATGTACGGATTTACACACCATCATTCCTTTGAAGCTTCCTTTCAAATTTTTAAAAGGTTAATATTTAAGAAGACGTTTTTAAAATTATTTTTCAAGAACATTTTTTAAAAAATTATTTTATAAGTTTTAAAGAAAAATGGTTTTCAAAATATTTTCAGCCTCTATTTTTAAGTTTTCAAAGTGATTTCAAAGAAATGGATTTATAAACATTTTCAAGCTAATTTATATGTTTTCAAGAAAAATTATTTTCAAAATTTTTTCAAGATTTATTTAAAAGTTTTCAACTGTTTTCAAAGAAAAATGTTTTCAAAATGTTTTGAATATTATTTTAAATGTTTTCCAGGAAAAAGGTTTTTGAAATTATTTCATGTCTTATTTATAAGTTTTCAAGTTATTGTATAAGAAAATTATTTTAAAATGGTTTTTGTATTAAAAAATATTTTTCAAACAAGAAAGGATATTTTCCTCAAGAAATTTTTATAGAGTATATTTTAAAATTATTTTCCTTATAAGATTTCATATATTGATGTTACTCCTACCTTTCTGGGAAATAATCTAATGGTTTCATTCATATCCTTACTATGAATGAGTTATGATTAATTACATGGTCTTTATGAAACCTATTTATCATTCATTGATAATATGTTTATGAAACCCCTTTCTCTTTCAAGGGTTATATGATTTTGAAACCCACTGCTTTTCATGGGTTATGTTTATGATGAAATTATTAGGAAACCTGTATCTTAATTTATGTTATGATATGTTTACTTTTTTATGATACCCATTTCATTTCATGGATATTGATATGATTATTTATGTTCTTATGGCACATGTATGTATGATTTCATTATGTTAAGTGTTGGAACTATATCACCCTCCAATTCTTTGTGTAAAGATTTATATCTCATGAGACATATAAGGCTGGAATGAGCATTTAATCAGTTCAGTAATACAAGGATGGAATGATGGTTTACTCTGTTCAGTAATATAGGGTTAGAATAAGGGTTTAATAGGTTCAGTAATACATGGATGCAATGAGGGTTTACTCGGTTTAGTAATACAGGGCTAGAACGAGGGTTTACTCAGTTCAGTAATAAAGGGATGGAATGAGGGTTTACTCAGTTCATTAACAGAGGAATGGAATGAGGGTTTACTTAGTTCAGTAATACATGGTTGGAACGAGGGTTCACCTGGTTCAGTAAAGGGATTTTTCCACTAAGATGGTCTTTGCACTGATGCCTTGGCTACTATGGAAATCAGTATATGCTTATGTGTTTCCACAATTCTAGGTATTATTTCTATCATATGATTTCATGGAGTATGCTCTTTATTTGAAATGATTCATGTCATATAAACTTTAAATATTTATTTCATGATCTATTTTATAATATTTGATATGTGGGGTATGATATTATATTTATAGGATAACGTTCTCATACCCTTATACTCATGTTTATGATTACTTGTCTCCCTTTTTTACCCTTACTGAGAATTTGAGATCATAAATTTTCATATTTCCTTTCTCCAGGTAATAAATAAAATTTTTAAGTATAAGTACTAAAGGTGTAGATCTTTACGGGAGATATTAAAGATCATTCACCAGGATAGAATATTTTGTTTCCAAGTTTTCAAAGACACTAAACTATTATGGTCCTCTCGCATGTATTTTTTTAATGTACTAAATATTTATCTAAAATGATGTAATATCTATGTATGTTAAACCTGTTTCTCTATAATAAATCCATCCCATAAGTCCTTTCATGGAAACCAAAAGTATTTACTCAAAAAAAGAGGTAACATTCTTCAATGTCTATTTATGTTTTATTTCATTCTCCACCACATCATTTATTGTTATTCCATTATTACATAATAAAATTAGTTTCCTAAATATAATGAGATTTTTTATATTAATTTTTATTTATTAACTTACACACACTTTCATCTAATGGGTAACTAACTTATTGTTTATGTGTATGGAAAACTACCACCTCAAGAAACGATGATTGTTCGTTATTCCTTCACCCCCTCTCTTGGTGAAAATTATGATAGACATGATGTTTATATATGATATTTACAATACTTATTATTAATTTATTATTTTATAATTATTTTATAAAACATACCTTTAAAATTTCAATTTTTTGTAAATATGATAACATTGTTTGTGGAAGTGTGGACTATTGCTCCCTCAAAGCGATGCGATACACTCACACATTACATGAAATGTATTAAGGATATATTTAACTAAACTTTTGAGACATGAATGGAATCTATATTAAATCCATTACATAATTACCTTTCTGTAAATATAATATATCATTATCTTTATTACCCTTTCACACACTGAAAAGTGATAGCATCATTTGTGGTGGTGTGGACTACCGCCTCCTCGACGCAATGTGATTTATTTAACATCACCATAATTCTATATATAAGTATGTATGATTAAATAAAATGGTATTTATTATATAATTATAATTATGGAAATATATAATGTTACTTACCCTCTTTCCATAACGATCATTGAAAAATGGAATGTTATCCATGGGTATGTATGATCTACCATCTCCATGATTGTAACATTAGTTCATTTTTCAGAAACATATTCCATGATTGGTTTTAAATGTATAATTTATGTATAAATATAATAATGATTTCATGATTATTAGTTTTTATATTTTTATTTATTTAACTCATTTACCATAGTTGACCTATCGAAGTGAGTTTTGAGACATAAGCTGAATATGGAAAAAACAACCGACTTAAACTTTATTGATTAAGTAATTGAATATAATTAATTTATAATTAAAATAAAAGTAATAATAAACTTGAAATATATTATTTAGATATTATATAATTAACATTAGTTTATTATTTAGGAATATATATAATAAACAAGAAAAATCGAACTCATGGTAAGGGATCTTCATCTCATTTTTTACATCTGTGAGATAAATTTCATATTCACTACTCACTTATTTTGTGTGGTGTATTGATAAACCTTATGATTTATTATATATTTAATCCTTTTCATATTCATGGTATTTATATTTTTCATTTGATGATTATTACATTTAGGTTTTTTTATTCAGATGTTACTATAGCTATAAGAGATTTTTGTCTAGCTTTTAATTTCATGTGGCATACATCATAATCACTGCTGATTTATTTTGTGTGGTGTATCTATTGAAATTTCTGATATATTGTATCATGAATTATTTTATCTTCATGTTATTCAAAAGTATCATTTATCGATTATTATTTCATGGGGTTTACGATTTCCAATTTACCAAATCAATAATGGATTTTTTTCACAATATTCCTTCAATGTTATGTTTGTTATTATATACTCATATATTATTTTATAAGGGGTATATACTACCTCATTGATATGTTGTATCACAAATATCATTATTCTCATTATATTATAAGTTTAATTTATTTTTATTCCATTCATGTGTTTAATGGTTCTAATGTTTCAAAGTGGTATGAGATTCTTTGGAATGTTTAAAGAATATTTTCTTTAAGAATGTTTTAATAATATTTTAAAGGTACTTACATTCATCAAATTCAATAAACCTTTCTGTTAATTTTCATCCATTGGGTATATTTTATATTTATATCATCTTAATTCATTTCTTGGATGGATTATGTTTGTTTCAAAAATATTTTTATTAAACCCATTTATTTTCCATGGGTTAATCAATTTTTAAAGATATTGTTATTTAAAAGATTTCTTTTCCATGTATTACTCATGTTTCAAAGAGATTTTTATTTAACCCATTTCTTCTCTATTGGTTAATAATGTTTCAAAAAATTGTTTTGGAACCCATTTTCCCATGGGTTAATTATGTTTCAAAGGGATTGTATTGCAACCCATTTATTTTTCATGGGTTAATCATGTTTTGAAGAGATTGTTATTAAACCCATTTCATTTCTATGGGTAAATTATGTTAGATTATTTTGAAGTGGTACTTGGAAATTTTATGGGTGGTTACATTATAAACAAATGATCAGTGGTTTCATGATAAACTGAGGATGGGTGGGTCCGTGATAACCCTCCAATGAATTGGGTATGGAAGTCAGCCATATGGTTATTCCATTTGTAAGAGTGACATGTTTAGAATTAAACAACATGGTTATTCCATTTATAAGTGTGAAAAGTATAATTATTTCCCAAAGTAAATTTATGTGTTTATTTATTCATACTATATTTTTATAATTTTTATAGTGATTGAGATTGATATCACATGGCTCCTAATTATTGATCCCGATGAATATTTACTTTTCTATGTTTTTATATTTAATTTTCTAGGTATTTATGAATATGAGTTCTTTTATGATTCTATCATATAATTTTATTTTTTCATAATTCCCTTATGCACTCTTATGCCTATTTGTGGAATATAATTGTTAATGATTATGTTTACAATTACTGAGCATTTGACCGCATCCTTCTTATGTTTCCGTTTCTATAGGTTTTTAAAGAATGATGTTGAATGATTTATGTTTATAAAGGATATCACAAGGATGATATTGATGAACTATTATGAAATAATAAAATATATTAATGGGATAATTTTACATTTGACAACTTATGAGTTCAAGTTGATATGAGTTGTTTATGTAGGAATTATTTCTAATTCTCTAAATGACTAAAAATAAAAGGTCATCTAGTATGTAAGTGTTCCATTTTCTCCTTTTTATGTTGTATGGTTTTAATGGAAAAAGTTTGGTCGTAATTATTGTCATCAAGTCAGGGAATGTAAAGTTATGGATTTCAACACAGGATCCATGAGTGCGGGTTCTGTGATATTATAATTAGTATGAAAGGTCGATTTAGATAATTTTATAGATTAGGATGTTTTTATATGAGGTTATCGTAAGAGTTATAGAAAAATTCATAGGTATATAATTTTAACAGTGATCATATGTTCAGAGTATTAGATACCCCAATGAGGTTTTAATCGATGGGATCTTAAAGTGGTTTTTGGAGATTCTTTTTATTGAGATGAGGTATTTTTAAGCCCTGGGATCAACATTAAGTATTTTTAGTAAGGATTTATTTTTCAGGATTAATGGAAAAAAGGACAACCCAAAGGTTGTGTGATAACCCATCATACTTAGAAAGGCCGCAAGGTTGAACCCATAACTGAAGGGTGATAAGGGTATAACACCAACCACTATCCTATGTGATGTTTGAGTTAGTATGACCTTTTCTTTCAGGTAAAGATAAAATTTATTTGGAAAACATATGTTATTTTAATTGTGAAATAATGTTTTATTTATCTTAGAAGAATATATGATCAAATCCCTCTAACTTTTGGGTTTCAAACTTAGTTAGGAAATGTTTGAATAATTTTATGGATAGTTATTTATAGAATATTATTTTTGAAATTTGGGTATTACTATTGAATTTGCAAGATTAGTGTATATTTTCAAGGATTAATATTTTTTGGAATTATCTTACCAAGTTCCAAAAATTTTCATTTTGGTTAATGTTAAAAGATAGCTGAAATAGCTTGAAAATCTTTTTTTATGGATATGAGGTCTTTAAAAGTTTATTTTAGTACTAAAAGAATTAAAACTGCATCTCGAATAATCCTCATTTAGAGAAAAATATGACATTTTGGATGAAATTTTTAACTTCCCAAACACGGATTCCACTCAATAGTGGTCGAACCCCAATTGGCTACATGGCATCAAGTGTATCTCCCCAAATTCCATAGGTTGTTTTTAAGAACTCAAAACTTCTTTTCAGGTATGTTTTTCGTTTTCTGGAAATTTTTGAGAAAAAGGGAAAATTCTGGAAATTTTCTAAGCACACACAATGTACTTTATGAGTACACGCCGTGTACTTCCTTGCCGCAGTAGGCTATGTGATGGCCATGTAGTAGCCACACACACGTCCGTGTGGGAGTGACTTGGAGGCTAATTAATGTGGTGTACGAAAAAGGAGAGTACACTCCATGTAAATCAAAAGTACATGCCGTGTACTTTTTTTCATTAAAAGCATAGGGGTTGTGTCTAATCGCCATAATTGAATTATTTTAGGTCATTTTCATCTGAGAGAACCCATAAGGACGTGGATATTCAAATAACCCATTAGCCTCCGTCCATCCTAATCGAACACCATCAGTTACGTTGGAATCGCACAGGTGATTCCTCTCTTCTACTGGAACCTCGTTCCATGTTTCCTCTTCTTTTCCAAGTTATCATGGGTTGAATGTTTTAGACGTTTTCTTAGATCTATGAAATTCCAAGAAGATTCAATCTTCTAGGTTCAAGTATATTTATCTCCTAACCCCGATGTAGGTGGTTTGTGCCTTTTTGCTGAAAGTCATTGAGTTTTATGTGCAAATTTTCCCAATACCCATGAACAGGGTATTGCGCGTTTACCGTTTTAGCATTATTGTTTCTATACTATGTTGTTATGTCTGAGTATATGATTATTGATTGTGAATATGGTTAATTGTCGTGATTTGGATTTATTTCCCATTCATGTTTTTCTTGTTTTGACCTTTGGGTCTTGTTTGCCTATTTGGCTGCTGTTTACTTTCCCATGCCTAGTATTGTAGGATGGTGTGACTGTTGCTCTGTTATCCTATTGTGTTGTAGAATACTAGAAAAGTAGTTCTTGAGGTTGACCTTGGCCATTACATTCTGCTACACTTGCTTGACTTACACAAGGTCGTGAGAACCTGATGTATAGACCATAGAGAGAATGGATGATGAAGAATTATCCAGAGTGTCTTTATAATTTATGATGTAAGACCACAGGGGGAATTGACGTTGAGTGCTTCCCTAGAGTGTATGTAGTTCCTCAACATGGGCCACATAGGGAATGAGACGTTTATTGCTTCCCTAGAGCACCTTTAATACCGATACGAGACTATTAGAAGAACTGACGGTGAGTGATTCCTTAGAGAGTCTATGCTTTAGCTGAACCAGAGGGGTTAGATTGAGTGTACTACCTAGAGGGTTTCTTATACATGTTATGTAGGACTAGAAGGGATAGGCTGTGAGTACTTCCCAGAGGTTTACCTTGGGTTTAGCTGCTTGCTTGAGTTTCTTGGTAGGACCAGATGGGATAGGTTGTGGGAACTTCCCCGAGGGTTACCTGTTGTGTTATCTGCATTGTTTAGTTATTGCATGATGTGTGGTGATTTGAATGCTTTAAACTATGGATTATTTACCACTTAGTGATTTTCAGTTTACTGCCTTCTGTACTTTTACTAACCATATACTCACTGACTGTTAGGCACAGATCTTTGGGTGGTTATCTACTGGGATTTTGTCTCACACCCTATTTGGGTCATGTTTTTGGGCACAAACAGATTATATTGTTGCTGGTATAGATAAGGTCAAGCGCCCTTCTACTTCAGGTATTTGACTTGCTGTGGAGATGGAGAGCATGGGACCAATCTATGGCTTGCGATGATGAGGATTTGTTTATCTTTCTTTTGTACTTGTTTAAGCACTGCTTTTATTTCCAACATTGTGACTTGTATGGCTGTTTTCCTAGAAATATCTACCATGCATAATTTAATATATATATATTTATATATGTCTCCAGTTGTTTATTATTCAAGTCTTCCGTTGTTTACTATTTTTGGATATTTACTTCTTCTACTACTGTATGTGTTGTTTACTTCTGTTGTGTACTCTTCCAATGAGGGAATAGTTTCCCCTATATCACACTCAAGGCCCTCGCTGCTACTCGACAGCCTCTAGAATTCGAGGAAATGTGCTTGAGGCCATGTGGCCAACCGGGTACGAGGCGCCTCTTGGTGTCTTTCGGAACCGGGATGTTACAAAGTAGTATTAGAGGATTTCTTTTCTCTTGAATTACTGTTTGGAGCCTTATCCAGGGATAGGATGGAATAGGTACTTTGTAATAAGCTATGCCCAGGAGTAGCTAACTCGTGTATAGGGAAAAGCCAATCTACCTCGTTTAATTGAAATTTTTCTGGTTTTGCAATTTTTACTGTTGATTTGATTTCACAAAGAGTTATTCACATGGTTTGTGCTATTGTTCTTGATATTATTGAGGTTCTATTTCTATTGCAACCTGATGAGATGAGGGTATATCATCTCATGCATCATATAGGCACTTGCTAAAAATCACATGTCATGCATTTTTTCCATGCCATCTAGGATGCATTAGTGATTTCATGTTGTTGTGATAGAAGATGTGTAAGGTATGGATGCTATTGTGATAGTTACCTGGATAGAAATACCTACTGTTAGATAGTATATTGTTGTGTAGATATTTTCTTGAATGAATTCCAAACTTTGGTTCCAGAGGTTTTATGGGCCCTCATGGACTGGAATTTGGTGGATCGTTACCTTTTTTCTATGTTATAATCTGTATAAGATTCCAAAATTTGATTTGCAGGGATTATGGGCCCTCACAGATCAGAATTTGGAACTTTCAATGCTTGTTTTGGTGTTTTCTGGGTTTCTAAGTAGTTTCTGAGGCTTACTGTCTAGAAAAACCCAGAATCCACACCGTGTAATATTAAGTACACACCGTATGTTCTTTTGTTTTGGAAGAAACATTTTTTCTTAATTACACATCATGTACTTTCTATACACGCCATGTAGTCTCTTATCGTGTCATAGGTCCTGTGGGTAGAGACAAGGGATGAGAAAAGTCTGGAGAAAACATGTCGTGTATCATCCATACACACCATGTAGTGTCAACCCCCGTGCCCACCAGTGTCACTAACAACACAGGTTGGTTGAGTCGTGTCTAATACATTCCATGTGCAGTCTAAACACGCCATGTAGTCTGACCTAGGTACCCGACAGTGTCACGAACAACACGGGTTGGTGTTACACTTTCACATACATGTCATGTACGCCTTGAACATCCTGTGTAGTCTGAACCAGGTACCTGGCCATGTCACGAACAACACAAGTTAGTGTTATCCCTTCTCATACATGTCGTGTCCATCTAGAACACACTGTGTAGTTTGAGCCATGTGTTAGGCCGTTTCACTAACAACATTGTCCAGGTGAAGCTTGTCTAGTACACGCCGTGTAGGAATTTTACATGCCATGTAGTCTTGCCTTAGGAGATCCATGTTGCTTAGCCGTGTAGAATAACTCTAGCATGGAAAGAGGATTCAAGTACACACTGTGTTTTAAGAAAAAACACCATGTGTCTGGGGTTTTACACGACCAGTTTAGGCCAGAGTACACGCCCATGTGAATAACATCAAGGAACATGACATGTAGGAAATGTACACGCCATGTAGTCATATTTTTTAAACATGAATTATTCTTTCTCTTGTTCTCTTCTTACACTTACTTGTTTTAGTGCCTATTAATTCTGATCTAAGGTGTGTGATTCACCTTGCAGAGTCATGCCACTGAGACGTCCTCTGGTTGTCTGCCAATTACTGGGCAGTTATCAGACGCCAGATATGGTAGATCAGGGACTTCCAGTAGATCATCCAGTTGTGCAAGTCTTGGCACCAACAGTTATACATGTTACCGATGCTGATGCACAGTTCAGGGAAGGCGTCATGAGGATGATGCATATCTTTTAGGGAGTGCCGCCTCCTGCCCCGTCAATGGCTGATTCGACGCGGGTCTTCCAGCAGTAGCATCCTCCCACTTTCTCAAGGGAAGGACGACCCCAGGCTGTAGAGTCATGGCTAGAATCCATTCTGATGATCTTTGAGCATCTGGAGACGCCTCTATAGAGGAGGGTCAATCTCGCTACCTATATGCTTCAGGACTTCACCAAGAGGTGGTGGGATGTGATCTCATAGGCGGGATGCCAGCAGGTTATGGCGTGGGATGAGTTTCAGTGCATCTTCTTTGATTACTTCTATCTGAAGACCCTGAGAGTCGATCGAGCCTGGGAGTTTATGAGTCTGGAGTAGGGTACTCATTCTTTTATAGAGTATTCCTCATGCTTTACCGAACTGAAGCGCTTCACACCTATTCTAGGAGGTGATCAGTTGTTCACGGCAAGGAAGTTTGAGGATGATCTGAGGCACGACATCCAATCATAGGTGAACATCTTCTATCTGACTTCTATCACTTCTATAGTCAACTAGGTTCTGATCACAGAGTGTAATTTGAGGGATTCTGGAGTTGTGAGCTAGGGAGTCTCGACATCTAGGGTTAGTGTTCCTCCCACTGACAGCATGAAGCGTCGTAGGGAGTCTTCGTGCGGTGATCCGAGGAGGTGATACACTCCTTCTGGTTTCCAAGTAGTGTGTTTCCGGTGCGGAAAGATCTGGCATATGAGGCTACATTTCCCAAAAGACCCAGTGTAGTGAAGATCTTGCGGCAAGATGGGTCACCTTCAGCGCTTCTCTCAGATCTTCTCTCCAGCAGCTAGTGATAGGGGTTCTTCTATGAATCCTAATTCAAAAGCATCACCACCGGTTTCTCACCAGTCTGGGAACTAGAGTTCTTCCGACCATTCAGGATGAGGTAGAGGTCATGGTCGTGGTAGCCAGTCGCCCAGATTTTCGCGACATTAGGGTGGATCAGCTCAGAGTGGTCAGGCAGGGTCACAGGGCCACGGTACAGGCCAGACTTTTGCAGTGGAGAAGACCCAACAAGAGCAGGATCTCAGACCTTCTACCATTTGAGGTACGATTTTAGTAGCCTAAGTTTTATCTTCTACCCTTTTTGATACATGGGCTTCCCATAGATTTATATTTGTTTCTATCATGGAGAGCCTTGGGCTCTGCATATTTGCTTCTGTTGATATCTTGATGCTAGAAACTCCGTTGGGGACTAGAACATCTAGTGTACGTCAGGGCAGAGAGTTCCCTCTACAGGTTGGTGGATGTCACTTTCCGTGGGACCATTATGTCCTAGAGATGATAGGATATGATTTCATCCTCGAGATGGACTGGTTAGTTCCATTATAGGAATTTATCGACTATTATCACCACATAGTGAGTTTCATATCACTAGAATGTGGATCCTTTCATCATAGGGGTGAATGGGATGTCCAGGAGAGCAGAGCAGGTCCAGAGCATCATGGGTTGGGAGGAGTTACAACCCAGATTTCTAGTATTTATCTGGATGACCAGGGGAATTCATAGTTAGAATTTTCTCCAGTGGTGGATAATTTTAGAGATGTCTTTCCAGAGGAATTTTCAGGTTTTCCTCCAGAGCACGAGGTGGACTTCTCGATTGAGCTTGTGCCAGGAGCATCACCGGTGTCCATTCCTCCTTATAGGATGGCTACACCTGAGTTGTAGGATCTCAAGAGGCAGTTGGAGAAGTTGCAGGTAAAGGGTTTCATCTGACCCAATACTTCTCCTTGGGGTTCTCATATCCTGCTTTCAAAGAAGGTGGATATTACCATTAGGCTTTGTGTGGACTATTGTAAGTTTAACTAGTTGATGATTAAGAACTCATATCCCTTATTGAGGATCGATGATCTCTTTGATCAGCTTTGAGGAGCCCAAGTGTTCTAGAAGAGTGAATTGAGATTCGGTTATCATCAGTTGCACATTAGCCCATCAGACATACCACTTATAGCCTTCAAGAGCAGGTATGGTCTATACGAGTACTTGGTTATGTCGTTCGGTCTCACGAACGCGCCTACAATTTTCATGGCACTGATAAATTGAGTGTTCCATCCATACTTGGATTCCTTCTTGGTGGTCTTCGTGGACGATATCTTGGTGTAATCCCACACTCTACACGACCATGTTACCCATATTGAGATCATTTTGAGTACACTGAGGGAGCATCAGTTATATGCCATGCTCTCAAAGCGTCACTTTAGGATGGATCAGATTCACTTATTGGGTCATGTTAACTGAAAGGTAGGGGTATCAGTAGACCCAAAGAATGTGAGAGATGTAGTTTCATGGGAGTAGCCGAAGAATGTCTTTGAGGTGCAGAGTTTTATAAGGCTGTATGGATACTAAAAAAGTTTCATACAGGACTTTTCACGCTTAACAGCACCACTTAGAGGTTTGACCAATAAGTGGACGAAGTTCTTATGGTCAGATTCCTATGAGTCAGCCTTTCAGGAGAAGAAAGGGAGGTTTACTTCAGCACTGATACTAGTCTCTCCAGATCTATAAAAGAAGTATACTATTTACTATGATGCATTAGGTATCGGGCTGGGAGTTGTGCTTATGCAGGGAGATGGAGTCGTTGTGTACGAGTCTCAACAGTTGAGGCCACATGAGAGGAATTACTCGACGCACTATCTGGAGTTAGAAGCTGTTGTTCATGCCCTACTCTATTGGACACATTATCTTCTAGGAGAGAACATTATGGTTTTCACTGACCACAACAGTCTCAAGTAAATCTTCACTCAGTGTGATCTGAATTTGAGATAGTGAAGGTGGGTTGAGTACTTACAGTCCTTTGACTTTGTGCTTGCCTATACGCCTGGGAAAGGAAACACAGTGGCTGATGCATTGAGAAGGAGGACTCAAATACAGGCAGTTCGGGAGGCTAGCAGTGAGTGGAAGCTTATGAATCTGTTCTCTGAGATGCATTTGGAGGTGCACGATAGACAGGGGAAGACTTTTCTTTCTTCTGTATCTGTTACCTCTATTCTTCTTGATCGAGTTCGAATGAGAAAGCTATCAGATTCTGAAGGCCTAGTCCTAAGAGAGAGTGTGTCAGGAGAGGACCCTATTCCTGGATAAACTATAGTCGAGGATGAGATATTTCATTTCTAGGGATGCATATGGGTGCTAGAAGATATACGCGAGGATCTAATGTAGTATTTTTATTCCTTAGTTTGGGCAGTTCATCCTGGTGTCACCAAGATGTATTGTGATCTACACAGTCAGTATTGGTGGCCAGGTATGAAGAGATAGTTGCAGGTTTCGTCATGAGGTGTTCTACTTGACAGTAGGTGATGGCCGATCATCTACAACCAGCAGGGATTTTGCAGTAGTTACCCATTCCTGAGTAGAAGTGGAATGACGTCGTGATGGACTTCGTGACCAGTTTGCTGAGGTCGCCTCGAGGGAATGATGCAGCTTGGGTTGTCATTGATAGACTCACGAAGGTTTCTCACTTCTTGCCGATCAAGGAGACCTTCAATGTTGATGAGCTAGGACGATTGTACATCTGTGAGATTGTACATATACATGGAGTTCCACACTCCATTGTTTCAGATAGGGATGCACATTTTACTTATCAGGTCTGTCAAGGGCTTTATAAGGCTTTGGGTATACAGGTACTTTTGATTACAGCTTACCACCCCCAGACGGATGGCCAGTCTGAGCATGTTATTCATGTGCTTGATGAAATGCATCTAGCATGCATTCTGGATTTTGGAGTTTCTTGGGAGAATCATATACCTCTTATGTAGTTTTCCTACAACAATAGTTTTCAAACAACTATTTAGATGGCACATTATGAGGCTTTGTACGGTATGCCATGTCGATCACCCTTATATTGGCTGGAGGTAGGAGAGGCAGCTTTGCTGGGACCTCATCTTGTTCAGGAGACCACAGAGTAGATAGAGTTGAATCAGAAGAGAATGGATACTGCACAGTCTTAATAGAATTCTTATGCTAATCAGCAGAGATGACCTCTAGAGTTTGAGGTAGGGGATCATGTTTTCCTATGTGTCACAATGAGGTTGGGACACAAAAAGATTCAGAGACAGGGTAAGCTTTCACTGAGGTACGTCGGGCCGTTTGAGGTGTTGGAGAGAGTTGGGAAGGTTTTCTACCAGTTGTAGTTACCTCAGAGGTACCGAGCGATGCATGAAATCTTCCACATTTCTCCTCATAGACATTACTTTTCAGAACCGTCTCATGTCTTTCAACACAAGGAGGTTGAACTCAAAGTGGATGAATCGTTTGAAGAGAATCCTATAAGGATTTTTTATCGTAATACAAAGGTTCTCTATGGCCAGTATGTTCCTCTGGTATGAGTGCTATGGAAACATGGGTGGGTGCAGGATGAGACTTGGGAGAGGGAGGCCGATGTATGAACACAGTGGCCGAAACTATTCGTGGTTTCTTCTTCTACGTCGCGCTAGGGAAATTTGGGGATGAATTTCTTTAAGGTGGAAGTTTGTAAGAACCCAGACCTTTTTTTCTGGTATGTTTTTTCTTTTCTGGTAGTTTTTGAGAAAAAGAGGAAATTATGGAAATTTTCTAAGTACACTCCGTGTAATTTAGGAGTACACGTTGTGCACTTCCTTACCATAGCAGGTTGTGTGATGGCCGTGTAGTAGCCACACACACGGTCGTGTGGGAGTGACATTGAGGCCGCTTAATGCAGATTACGGAAAAGGTGAGTACACGCCATGTAATTGAAAATTACATGTTGTGTACTTTATTTTTTTCATTAAACACACCGGGGTCGCATCTAATCGACATAATCAAATTCTTCTAGGTCGACTTTTTCCGAGAGAACCCGTACGACCACAGATCTTTGACGAACCGCCGATCCTCTGTTCTTCCTCTGAATCGAACACTCTTGGTAGTGTTGGAATCACATCAGTGAGTCCTCTCTTCTTCTGGGACCTTGTTTCATGTTACCTCTTCTTTTCAAAGTTATCGTGCGTTGAATGTTTTAGACATTTTCTTAGATCTACAATTTTCCAAGGAGATTCAAGCTTCTTGGTTCATGTATATTCATATCTTAACCCCAAGGTAGGTGGTTTGTTCCTCTATGCTGAATGTCCTTGAGTTTTATGTGCAAATTTTCCCAATAACCATGAATGGGGTATTTCATGTTTACCATTTTAGACCTATTGTTTCTCTGCTATACTGGTATGTCTGAGTAGATGATTATTGATTGTGTATAGGGTGAATTGTTGTGCTTTTGATTTATTTCCCATGCATGTTTTTCCTGTTTTGACCTTTGGGTCTTGTTTTCCTGTTAGACTACTATTTATATTCCCATGCCTAGTATTGTAGGATGGTGTGACTGTTGCTCTGTTATCCTATTGTGATGTAGAATGCTAGCCAAGTAGTTATTGAGGTTGACCATGGTCGTTACGCACTGTTACACTTGCTTGACTTACACGGGGCCATGAGAACCTAGTGTATTGACCATAGGGATAATGGATGATGAGGGCTTCTCTAGAGTGTCTTTATAATTTACAATGTGAGACCACATGTAGACTGGACGTTGAGTGCTTCCTCAGAGTGTCTGTAGTTCCTCAATGTGGTCCACAAGGGTAATGAGACATTGAGTGCTTCCCCAAAGCGCCTTTACCACTGATATGATGCTATAGGGGGAATTGATAGTGAGAGATTCCTCAGAGATTCTATGATTAAGCTGACCAGAGGGGTTAGACAGAGTGTACTTCCCAGAGGGTTGCTTATACTTGTTAGGTAGGACCAGAGGGGATAGACTGTGAGTATTTCCCAGAGGGTTACCTTGTGTTTAGATGCTTTCTTGAGTTGCTACGTAGGACCAGAGGGGATAGGCTGTGGTTACTTCCTAGAGGGTTACCTGTTGTGTAATCTGCTTTGTTTAGCTATTGCATGCTGTGTGGTGATTTGAATGCTTTAAACTGTGTATTGTTTACTAATTAGTGCTTTCCTATTTACTGCTTTCTATACTTTTACCTTCCATATACTCACTGACTGTTAGGAACAGGTCTTCGGGTGGTGGCCTACTGGGATTTAGTCTCACACCCTGTTTGGGTCATGTTTTTGGGCCCAAACAGAATATATTGTTGTAGGTATAGATAAGGGAAATAACCCTTCTACTTCAGATACTTGACTTGCTGTTGAGCTGGAGAGAATGGGACCAAGCTATGTCTTGTGATGCCGATGAGTTGTTTATCTTTCTTTTTTACTTGTTTTATCACTGCTTTTATTTACAGCATCATGACTTGTTTGGCTGTTTTCCTAGACCTATGTACCATGCATCATTTTATATATATATGTTCTCTAGTTTTTTTATTATTCTAGTCTTCCGCTATTTAATGTTGTTGGATATTTACTACTTCCTCTACTGCATGTTTTGTTTAATTTCATTTTGTACTCCGCCAATGAGGGCTTAGTTTCCCCTCTATCACACCCAAGGCCCTTGCTGCTAGTCAGCAGCCTCTGGCGTTCAGGGAAATGTGCTTGAGGCCATGTGACCAACCGGGTATGGGGTGCCTCTGGGTGGCTTCTAGTACTGGGACGTTACATTGTTGATTAGCATCAAGGTCCTAGGTGAGTCATTGGGGATACTATTCCTTCATTACAAGAGTATATCACAGCAGAAGTCAAACACATTCAATAGTAGAAGTTGATAAAGTAGACAATAAATTTAGGAATATAAAATCAATTTAGAAGTGTTTCATATTAAATGATACAAATGATACATGTATCTAGAAATCATCCATAATAGTACATGTCAATACAGTACAATATAGGTTCCCAAAATGAAAAAAAGACCAAAAGTTCCCATAACATTGCAAGCCTCATCTTGGTATCGTGCTCCCCTGATCCAAAGAAACAGTAAAAAACATTTGTTAGGGAACTTTCCCCTATAAACACCTACATATATATAATCTATTTGAATCCCCAAGGAGGCCCAAATAGGGTGTGAGATAAACATCCCAGTAAGTAACCACACAAAGATCTATACAGTTTTAAAGAGCAATATATAACATGCTAACAAGTGTAAGAAAAGAAGTATTGTAACTGTAAGTTCCAATAGCATAAAACTAATGCGGTCAAGTAATACCAAAAACATCTCAAGGCTCCTTGCAACAAAAGTTGGCACCTAAAAATGCATTTATAAACAAGTAAAAAATTCACATGGCCTTTTCATTCAATCATCCATCTCATGTAACCTAGAAACCAGCCATATAATGAAGTGTATCACAAGCCATTCCCTTTCCGTTATAAGAAGACAGGTCTCCCACATCCTCGCCATATAATGGATCTATAATAGAAACCCACAACCTTGTCATATAATGAAGTGTGTACCAAAAAGGGTCGGATCCAAGGTGTATAAGACCAAGAAATCCTCATCAAGTCCCATGGTCATCACAGTGGAAACACGATCTAGGTACCAGTTGAAGTCTTGGGAGAATGTGTACCAACATTTCCTTTGTGAGTCCAAGAAATATAAATACACAAGGTAGTAAGGCCTAAGGTATCCCATGGAATCAAGACCCAAGGGGCATAATCAACCCTAGGCATCCACTTCCAAATTTCAGATCCATGTAGAGTCGTCCATGGAATCTATCAAACCATTCATTCATACATACAATTTAAACATTTAAATTCCATGAGAGTATACCCACTCACATCATAAATTACATCACATATCTATACCCACTCATATATTTCTTTTCACATTTAACATGATACATGGGTTTACCCACTCATTCATCACTATTTTCTCAATAAACCATTCAAGCAATTTAAAAAAACTGACGAGTATACCCACCAATTTAAAAAATTCCATTTAAAACATCTAATAAATATAATCACGGAATGACATGATAACACAAGGTATGTAGATAGTACATCTCCTATGAAATCCATTCCATTCCATTACTGTATAACTGGGATTCCTCTAACCAAGAAATCACATGAACACACCACTTGGGTGGTTTAACTAGGAATGAATAAGGAATTATCAAAATATGCACCTCATGGGTGACCTTGATTCAGGTCATGAGTGAAAACACACCCTAATGTATCCTATGGCATCCACACTAAGACTTATTTCATATACTACAAGTAACCCACTCAAAAATGGGGTAGCACTAGAAAGTCTGACGAGCATCATAATGGTCGATCACTCTAAATAGAACCAAAATATGAAAGAAAGTTATATACCACCTAACTTAGCTCGGTATTAGAGTGATAATATAGTATCAAGTATTTATTGTTCCAGGTTTAGAAGAAATCTTAAGAAATAATGTAGAATGGAAAATAGGGAATATGAGTCTAAATCTAGAGAGTGCAGTTGTTGTTCCAAAGAATCAATAACAGCTAAAAAGGAATTTATTACTTAGTGATGCAGTTCCAACCTGATTGAAGATGGAGGAGTCGGAGATCATATGGGTTCTAGATCTGAAAAAATATATATGGAAGTGTTTTAGGCTTATAAATAGGGGAAACCACTTTTTTTCTTAAAGGAGAGGCTATTGCCTCTTTTAAAAAAACTGTTGGGCAATTACATGACATGTAATTACATTACATGACATGTAATTACATTACACGACATGTAATTATTGATTTTCCTATCCTTAGGAAAATCCCATACACATAATGAAAGGTCCCATCCAGACCATTACACATTATGAAATAGGACTACATGACATGTATCCCCCTTTCACATCATTTAATCAGCATGCAGTCAACCTACCTCTTTTCAGCCTCTTCTTTCCCCAGAATAAAAAATCAACCCAAAGCCCGATTTAGGGTCTAAGACAAAAAAGAATGTTTAATAAGATCTTAACTAGAATATGAATGATCCATACCTTAAAAACCTGGGATCTTACAAAATTTATTAAAGGATGAAATAATACTCACCAATTTACTATATTACTTCTTGAACTAGATTTTAAGATTATTCTTTAACTCCTGGAGAAGGATCCTGAATCAAATAAAAATTATTATCCTACTACCTTCATTTCTAGTGAACCGATAGTCTTTTTGATCACCAAAGAATTATGTTTTTTAATACATTAACATTATATTGATCATTAACTTGTTTGTGATTGATGACCTTAATTACCCACTATAATAATTTATTCTTTTCCTCTATTCCCACCTATGTTCTCCATTACTGGAATCCTAGTAATGTGTAACCTCTAGTGACCTTTATGTTTTACACTATCACTTTTTAAGATGATTTTTTATTAACTCTTTTTATGATATAGGATTCAATAAAGTAATAATATAAATATTAATAATTTGATAAACAAGATGAATTTTGAGGTCGAAATTAATTTTAAGAGTGGTAGGGTGTAACATCCTAAGATTTTATGAAATATATATACTTCCAATTTAATTTCAATTATTTTGCAGATTGTGTTTTACAAAATACATTGTTTATATTGCATCACATACAACACCATGTTTATCTTCATTTTTAATCAACATATATTTCTCTTGATATCTTTTTTACGTGTAAGTTCGAGTATTACTGAACAATAATATACCATAATATTTTAACATAGTTGTTTTACCACCTTTTAATGGTGAACCCATTTTAAATATGTTTTTTTCACTTTTATAGTTTTTATATGACAAAATAAACTTAATATTTGAAATCATAAAATCAAAATTTGTTTTAGGTGATTTTTTTTGGTATTTTTCTAATTAGTTTCATTTTTTAATGAATAGTGAAAAATACTGCATTTTAGTTTAAAACTGCATTTTTGTTTAAATAATTTTTTATGTTAAATTGGGTTTTAATTTTTTTTAATTTTAAATAGATCATTTATATAACTATTAATTAAATTTATGTCATTGGAATCATTTTAATATTTAATTTATATATAAATACTTAATTAAATTTTAAACTTTCTCCTTAAAAACTTGTTGTCTCATAGCGTCTTTGGGATTATCATTAAAATTAATTTTTCTACATCTCTTAATTGAATTTGGAAAAATTAACATGACTGGTTTTAATTAGTATGAAATTATTTTTATAATATTATCAACTTAATTTTTTGAACAAAATTATTTGTGAAAGTGATTAAAATTAATTATAGTGATTAAGTTAAAATTAACCTTAACAAGGGACTAAACATTAAACTTATGGTCCAAAATGACCTATAAACCTGACAAAAGGCCATTGGATGAAAATATTTAGACCGTATACCCTATTTTCTCTAATTTTATGAGTTAGTGGGGCACAGTTTTGGGAAATATCTCTATATGATATGTTATGTAAGGAAAAAAGACAAAAAAAGTAACTTTCCCCACCTTCAACATTTATAAAACATTAAGATATGAAAAAAACCACATATTTTAGGTTATAAATATAATTTTAAAAGATAAAAAAGTTATATTTATCATAATTATTTATATTTAATTTTTATATATGAATTCATAACATTAATTTCTTAAGAAATGACAACACAATCATTTTTTAGTTAATAATTCGCTAAAATAAATGATATTATAAATATTAAAAGTCAAGTAAGATGATTTAAGTATTGTCTTTAATTATTTTTTTTGATAAATATATAATGTTACACACATTTTAACTTAAAAAATATGGTTTCAAATATTCTTTTTATATTTTTAAAATAAATTTAAATAACTAATGTCAAAATCGACATTGATGTTATTTTACAATAAATAATATTTTATTAAATAAATTAAAATTAATAATAAACTGATATTATTTTAAGTAATTTTTAAGTTTCAATAAATATAAAATATGTTCTATTAAAGTACCAATTTATATTTTATAATTAATATATTGACCCATAGATAGTGAAAACATTGTTTGCATGGTCTGGGTTAAAGTAGTGTTTTTGCGCATTACATGCATTTATTTTAAAATTATTTTCCAAAACCTATAATATTTCTATATTTAGAATTATATATAATATATATATTTAATTGGGTTTATATTTTCTCATAAATATCACTTTAATTTAGTCATAATGGTTAAAATACATAGGTTTGAAATATAGTTACTCTAAAAATGAAAAAGATAAAATTGGGAAGAATTAGATGTTAAGGAAAAAAATTATAAAAATGAACTTATTTTTGTGTTTTGAATATTTTGATCGATACTAATTTCACTTTAATCCATTATTTTTTAATATTATAATCCCATTAGGTAAGGGAGACCTCCCAATAGTGTTACCTTTTGGTAATTACAAGAATGCAACTCCCCCTCCATTATAAAATTGCATTCACCGTTACCATTCCTCAAACCTCTAAAGACACATTATCTCATAAAAAATATACTAAAATAGTATTAAAAAATCCTTCCCATAAACCTAGAATCCCCCTTTTAGGTATCAATCCAACCAAGAAGTCCTTTGGTGTAAACAAAAAGGAGTTACCCAAAGAAAGAGGTAAAATTCTTCAACATCCATCTATGTTTTATTTCATTATCCAACACATAATTTTTTAGTATTATATTCATAAATAATACCCTAATTATCCTAAATATACTTATATGTTGTTATATTATGTTTTATAGCTACACTTACACACACTTCCATCAAATGTGTAATGAACTTACCGTTTATGTGTATGGAGAACTACTGCCTCACAAAACAATGATTGTTCGTTCTTCCTTTACCGCCTTTCATGGTGGAAATTATGATGGAAAATATTTATATATATGATATATATGATAATTATTATTCCTTTATTCTTATATAATTATTTTAAGAAACATAACTTTATACTTTCAATTTTTTGTAAATACGATAACATCATTTGTGGAAATGTGAACTATCTCCACCTCAAAGTGATGTGATACTTTCACAAATTACATGAAATGTATTAAGGATGGGTTTAAAAGAAATATTTGACATTAATGAAATATATATGATATTAATTAAATAATTAATTTTCAATAAATATAATATATCATTTTTTATTACCCTTTCACACATAGAAAAAGTGATAACGTCATTCGTGGACGTGTGGACTACCACCTCCTCAACACGATATGATTCATTTTACATCACTATAATTATATATATAAGCATAAATGATTAAATCACATGTTATTTATTATATAATTATCATTATATAAATTTATAATGTTACTTACCCTCTTTCAATAATGATCATTGAAAATGGAACGCTATTCATGGGTATGCACGACCTACCATCTCCATGATTGTAACATTGGTTGATTTTTCATAACCATATTTGATGATTGGTTTTAAAATTATAATTGATGTATAAATATGATAATTATTTCATGATTATTATTATTTATAATTTCTGTAATGAACTCATTTACCATAGTTGACCTATCGAAGGCTGTTTTGATACATATGATGAATATGGTCAAAACAACCGAATTAAAACTTATTGATTAAGTAATTATATTTAACTAAATTATAAGTGAAATAAAAGTAATAATAAACTTGTAAAAGTTTGTGAAGAATTTATATAATAAATATATATTTAATATTCATGAATATAGAGAACAACCCTGATAAATCAGACTCGAGGTAAGGGATCTTTTTCTAACTTTTTACATCTGTGAGATAAATGTCATATTCACCAATTAATTATTTTTTGTGGTGTATATAATTACCATTTTGATGTGTTATATCATGAATTAGTTTTATATTCATGTTATTTAAATTTTTAATTTGATTATTATTACATTTTGGGTTTTCGATTCAGATGTTACCATAGTTTTAATGGATTCTTGACTCGCTTTTTCTTTCATGAGGCCTAGGTCATAATCACCACTTATTTATTTTGTTTGGTTTATCTACTAAATTTTTTGAAATATTATATCAATAATTATTTTATCTTCATGGTATTTAAAATTTTCATTTAATAGTTGTTCCTTCATGGTTTTTATGGTTTGAAATTTACCAAATGAGTAATGAATTATTGTCATAACATTCCTTCTTTGTGATGTTTGTTATATTATACACCTATATTATTTTATAAGGTGTGTATAATACCTCATTGAAATTTTATATCATGAATATCCTTATTCTCATGATATTATAAGTTTCATTTATTATTATTCCACTCATGGGGATAATGGTTTAAATGTTTCAAAGTGGTGTAGGATGCTTGGGAATGTTTAAAGATTATTTTCATCAAGAATGTTTTAATGATATTTTAATTTTATTTAAATTCATCAACATCCACAACCCTTCTTTTTTACTTATCCTAAAATAGGGATATTTTGTATTTATATTATCCTTATTCATTCTTTGGATGGATTATGTGTGTTACAAAAATATTATTATTTAACCCATTTCTTTTCTAAGGGTTAATCAATTTTCAAAGATATTGTTATTTAACCCATTTATTTTCTATGGGTTACTCATGTTTTAAAGAGATGTTCATTTAAACCACATCTTCTACAAGGGATAATTATGTTTCGAAGATATTTTTTTTGAACCCATTTCTTTTCCCTGTGTTAATCATGTTTCAAAGAGATTGTTTTGGAACCCATTTCTTTTCCATGGGTGAATCATGTTTTGAAGATATTTTTATTAAAACCATTTCTTTTCCATGGGTTAGTTATGTGTGATGATTTTTCAATGGTAAATGAACATTTTATGGGTGGTTGCGTGATAAACCAGTGATGGATGGTTCCATGATAGACCAAGTATGAGTGTGTCCGTGATATCCCTATAATGCATTAGGAATGGAAGTTTTCCATATGGATATTCCATTTGTATGATTGAAATATATGGAATTAAACAGCATTATTATTCCATTTATAAGTGTGAAAAGTATAATGATGTACCAATTTACCTTTATGTGTTTCTTTATGCATGTTATATGTTTATAATGTTTCTAATGATTGGGATTGATATCACATGGCTCGGGATTATTGATCCTAGTGACTATTACCTTTTACATGTTTTCATATTTAATGGTCCATTTATTTATGGGTGTGAGTTATTTTATGATTATCTCACACAATTTTATTAATTCATCATTCCCTTATTCACTCTTATTCTTATTGGTTACATTTAATTTTTAATGCTTATGTTTATCCTTACTGTGCATTTGAGCTCACCCTATTATGTTTCATTTTCCCTAGGTTTTGAAAAAATGATATTGAATGATTTATGTCTATAAAAAAAATTATAGGGATGATTTTGATGACCTATTTTAAACTAAGAAAATATGTTTTAAATGATATAAATGTACTATTGATTTCTTATGAGTCCAAGTTGATATGATTTTTTATGTTAGAGTTTTCCCTAATACTCTAAAACTCTAAACATAAAAGTTACTCTAGTATGTAAGTGATACATGTTCTACTTTTGATGTTTTAATGTTTTGATGGAAAAATTTGGTTCACAATTATTATAATAAATGTTGGGTATGTAAAGTTATGGATTTCATTAAAGGATCCCAGAGTGTGTGTTCTGGGATATTACAAAATGACACAAGGGGTTGCGATGTGACCATATTTATTTGAAAAATTTCAAGCAGGAAATATATCTGGGCTTACTGTTATGTATGGAACCTTAATACGTATAGTTTCTTAGACCCCATATATAAGAGTCTCTATTATTGTGTGAAACCCCCATCCATGGTGTGACAATATGTAATAGCTCTCTCTCTTTCTAATATTCAATATGTAAGTTTCATCACCATAGCATACCACTAATTCTATAAAAATTATAATTCAATATGTAAGGGCCATCCTCATGGTGTGATTCCCTTGTCCTTGAAGTGACCCAATACATAAAGGAATTTTCTTCAGTAAAAAAACCCACATAAAATGCACCATTTTGTGACATCCACTAGCCACATCATGACCTAATTCCTTCACATCATAGATCCTCTCCTAGATATAGTTTGATCCCTCAATTAACCTATTTCCATAATGTGACCCCCCCCCATAATAGTGTGATGATAATTCTACATTAAAAATATTGAATATGGGGCAACTTCACCCTACTCGAAACCAAAAATTTAAATTTCATCCAAAATAAGGACCAATAAATTTAAGTCTTTATATAAGAAGAAATTTCACCCTGAGTTCATTGATCATAATAATTGGAAAGTTCTTTATGATTTAAATGTGATGAAAAATTCAGAGAAAAAATAATCTTTAGAAGCTTTAGATACTTTAAAGGTCCCATATGGTTATTCAAGTTACTCCACAAAATGGATTAATAAAGGAGAGGTGAAACTGGAATATTAATAACTCATGATTATCACATCCTTTTGTATATGTTTTTTAATTGTAATCTAATATTTATTATCAAAATATTCAGGGGTGAAAGTGATTTGATTTCTACATTCTTATAAAGATATTTTTGCTAAAAATTTCAGGGAGAGTTACTTGAAAAATAATAAAGTAAAATGTTCCGATATTTTTTCCTAAACTGGAGTAAACTTCTCCTCATATTTTTTTTATCTTTGTGATGCATCTAATCATACACCCTCCTAATAATGTTCCTTGTGTAGGACCAATTTATTAACGTTGGATGTATTCTACTGAATTAAATTTTTCTTTATTAAATTCTTATGTCAATAATAAGAATTATCCCAAATGATCAATTATGAATGGTTATTTATCTCAAGAATATATGTATTTCTATGTTGAGGGATGTGTTCAATGGAGTTTATAATGAGTGGTTACCATATTTTTATACTATACCTTTTATTATATTACTTCCCTTATAAGTTTATTGGTTTCACTCTAGTATTACACGAGTATTACCTATATTATGTCACTTTATTCTCATACTTTCTCTACCAAACCCATCATATAATACCCCCCTTTTGGTGGAGTGTGTTGCTGCTCGGGGAGGTTTGAGATTGTGTAAAGGTAGTGTTTCATGTCCATTCCCATAATTTCATTTTGTGTTGGATTATTTTTCTTCATAGTATATTATTTTTCCCAAGTTTTGGTGCTTCTATAGTATGTTTCTTTTGTTTTGGTCTTATTCATTATTCTAGTAGCCCTGGGTTCCTCAACAGTGGTGTGCTTTCTCTAGCGATGGTTATTTCTCATCAACTTTACTACTTCTCTCTCATCACCTAATGTTGTTTCATTATTATTGAATTTTTATCTACTTTTAGAGAAGTTACTCAATGGTATTTTTCAATTTTGTAACTCAAATGGTGGTGGTATGTCTATAACATCTTGAAAATTTAGTATTAATTTCCCTTTAAATAAATGCTATGTTGAATAGATTATTTCACATGTGAATTCTAACTAAGACAAAACCGTGAAAATTTAAAATAATTTTTTTACATTTGACTATAATAATATAGATGTTAAATTAGAAGGTATAAATAGATGTTACCATATAATGATATATATTTTGAAAAAAGGAAATAAATAGTACAATGTAGTAGAATTATTCTTTATGCATCTCATTTTTTTGAGACTGGAAGGAAGGTAGCTTCACTAGGGTTTTCCATAGAATAATCCCAAGATGAACTCCCATAATTACCATGTGATTGAAATAACTTTTGACAGAAGTTAAAATTTGATAAAATTTTCTCGAGATCCAAGCTATCAAAGCAACTACCCATGACTATCACTAGATCATATCTTATCCTTAGTTTTTACCCAGCGATCTTGAGGGGTTATATAAGTAGAAATAAGGATGATATAAATATGTAATTATTAATGTAAGAATTTATTAATATATAAAAAATCATTTTATAAATTTCATATTTTAAATTTTAAAGAAACATAAATTTCATTTTTAATAATAATGCAACGTTGAAATTCAATTAGTATAGTTAAACAACTAATAAGATCGTTTTATGCGTAAAAATTTATTTTTCTCTAAAATTAAAATTTTAATATGATATGCATTTTAATTTCAATAAAATAAGTATATTATGGTTAAAATATAATAAAATATATTTTTTGTATAGATAATATATTAAGGTTTTTTATTATAAATTGATAGGAAATAGGAACAAGAATAGTTAATATTTCAAAAATTTGTTTCCCTATAATATAGTTTTCAATATATTTTATGTTTCCAAATAAAATATACATTCCTAAATTTTATAATTTTAATTTTATAAAATTAAATTCCTTTTTGGATTTATCATAATAATATTAACATAGGATTAATTTTTGGGATTTTTCTGAAATGGTTGATTTTTAGCTGAATAATGAAAAATAAATTTTCATCAAAATTATACCGTTCATGACTTCACCATGGCCTAATTATGACATTAAAATTTATAAAAAAAATATAAATAAAATTTTATTTAAGGATTAAAATTATTGATTTTTACTATATTTAATTTAGAAATCCTATGTTTATCATTTTCGAATTTGAGTAATATTTCAACCTCGTAAAAAATTAGCCTTTCATTTTAATTAAATATTCAAAAGTTGGAATTAGATTTTATATTGATTTTAAAGACATATAAATTTTATTTTTTAAATAATAAATAGATTAATTATGTTCAAATCAAAAACATTCTTAATTTTTCTTAAACCCATTTCTATGCTTAAAAATATATTTTGTTTTAATTTTTTTTAATGAATTACACATTTATTATGTTAGAATTTAATTTTACTACTTTTATAAATTTTATCTAATAAAATATATTTCATATTTTTATTTATAGATTAAAAATTATGTGTGAGGGTTTTTTTTAAATTTTTGGCATAAAAATTAAATTAAAGAGGTAAAAATTAGTAACCACGGTAAAAGCCAAAATTGTAAAAGACTTAAATATATGGGCTAAAAGACAAATAAATATGTAAAAACACATATCCAAATGACTTTTTTAGGGATTTATAAAACATAACATATCCTAACCTATGTTATTTTCTACATTCAATCGACTTTCCATGTGAAATATGATTTCTTTTTTACATTAAGAAATTATATTTATAGAAATTTCATTCCCTTAACTTATAAAGGGATCCTCCCACCACCGCATTGAAGATATAAAAAATAGAATTCAAAAATATACTATGACCGATTTTATTCCTAAGTAATATAATCAGAGATTCTTTAGATTTTTTCCCTATAGATTACCCAAGTCCCTTCTAAATCAATAATGTTTCCCAGAGGAAATCAAATTATTCTTTGTAAGTATTTTCTTCTGTATAATCATTCTTCTATTTCTTCTTATACCTCGTATTAAATATCTTTTACCAAATATAGTATCATTAAATTGGTATTATTAGTATACTAAAATGCTTTTATAATTATATAATAACAATTATCTACCTTTAAACTTTACATAGAAAATTGAAAACACCATTCTTTTTACATGTGGACTACCACCTCCATGAAGGATATGTTTTATTTTTCATCACTAATATACATGTATAGTTAAAAATTATAATTTAATAATAAAAATATTATATTTATAACATTATTAATATTTTAAAAATTTAAATAATTTTCTATTTTCTTTTTGTTTTATGGAAAATTAAAACAACATTCTTGTGTTTATATGGAATATTGCATCCATGGAATGAAATATTTTATTTTTTATCACCATCCAAATTAGATGATTATAAAAATTATATAATTAATAAAAATTATATTAATGAAATTATCAACGTTATGTAAAGGTTATATTAACATTTAAATCACTATTAACACACTGAATTTCATTCATAAAAAATTGTCGAAATAAGATTTTCACTAATCCCATCTTCAAGAGTCATAACTAAAACTCTAATGGAATGAAATTATAACATTATAAATAAATAAATAAAAATATCTTCCATTAACTTTTATAATATATTAATTATGAAATTAATATCAAACAATGGTAATCGACATGGACATTTTAAAACATCTACAAAATAATTAAAATCATTAACATCTGATGATAAAAATAAACTATAACCAACCAATAAATATATAATTAATTATTATAAGTAAATATTATATAGGGTAATAAATATTAATAATTTTATGAAATATTTTTTAAGATGGTTTGTTTATTATATACTTGGTTAAAGAGATTTCATGGAAGTTGAGAGTTACGGTAATGGTTTTTATTATCTCAATTTTCTTTCATTTATACATATGCTATATTCATTATTTTTTTTAATTTTTTTGGTGAATATCGTACTATATATATTATTTTTATCATAAATTTCATGAAATTCAAGGGATTTAAAAATCCATACCAATTTTTCATTTTCATGAGTTTTTCTATTTAAATGTTACTAAAGTCAAAAGGGGTTTTCTTCACTCAACTTTATTTTTCTGAGCCATAATTATAAAAATTTGAATATGGTTTTAAAATATTGTTTTATTCTATCCTATAGTGATATTATATTTAAATTTCTACTTATTTTATATGAAATTATATGTTTATAAAAAGTATTTTTTCTTTGATGGATTTCATTCTTTATAAAAGTTGATGATGTTAGGAATAATTATCATCCTCTCAAAATTAGTTTTTCTCTTCCATGTACATATTCACTCTTCCCACAAATGTAATTTTTTATTATTTTGAAATATAAATATGAATTATTTTTAGAGATCTTTAAATTTATTTTAAACTATTTTTAAATGAAATATTTATCACCCTTTATTCGATCTGGGTTTTAATAATGGTTTCTTAATGTGGAAAATGATTTTAGTTTCCCTATCATCCATTATATATACATTGAAATTTTAATTTGGAAAAAATTTATGTGATTTCAAGGATTAATTATTGAAATATTTTTAAGAATAATGTTTTAATATGAGGTTATCATGAGAGTTATAGACAAATTCATAGGTATATAATATTAAGAGTGGTCATATGTTCAAAGTATTAGATACCCCATTGAGGTTTTAATTGATGGGATCTTAAAGTTGTTTTTGGATATGCTTTTTATTGAGATGAGGTATTTTTAAGCCCTAGGATCAACTTTAAGTATTTTTAGTGAGGATTTATTTTTCAGGATTAATGGAAAAAAGGACAACGCAATGGTTGTGTGATAACCCATCGTACTTATAAAGTCTGCAAGGATGAACCATAACTGAAGGGAGACAAGGGTATAAGACCTACCACTAGCCTGCGTGAGTTCCGAGTGAGTATGACCTTTTCTTTCAGGTAAAGATAAATTTTATTTGGAAAACATATGGTATTTTATTTGATAAATAATATTTTATTTATCTTGGAAGAATATATGATCGAATCCCTTTAACTTTTGTGTTTCATAATTAGTCAGGAAAGGTTTGAATAATTTTATAAATAGCTATTTATAGAATAATTTTGTTTGAAATTTGGGTATTACTATTGAATTTTTTAGATTACTGTATATTTACAAGGTTTAATCTTATTTGGAATTATCTTACCATGTTCTAAAATTTTTTATTTTTGTTAATGTTTAAAGATAGGTAAAATAGTTTTAAAATACCTTTTATTAATATGAGGACTTTAAAATTTTATTTTAGTACTAAAAGAAATAAAAATTCATCTCCAATAATCATCATTTAGAGACAAATATGATATTTTTGTGGAAATTTGTAACTTCCTAGACCCAGATTCCACTCAAAAGTGGTCGAACCCCAGTTGGCTACATGGACTCAAGCGTATCTCCCCAAATTACATAGGTTATTGATTATAATCAAGGGACTAGGTGAGTCATTGGGGAGACTATTCCCTCATTACAATAGTATATCACAATAGAAGTCAAACACATTCAATAGTTGATGTAGATAAAGTAGACAATAAATACGGGAATATAAACTCAATTTATAAGTGTCTCATATAAAATGATACAGATGATACATGTATCTAGAAATCATCTAGAATAGTACATGTCGATACAATACAATATAGGTTCCCAAAATGACAAAGGACCAAAATTTGCCATAGCATCGAAAGCCTCATCTTGGTCTCGTGCTCCCCTGCTCCAAAGAAACAGTCAAAAACCATTGTTAAATAACTTTACCCTATCAACACCTACGTATATATAATCTATTTTAATCCCCAAGGAGGACCAAATAAGGTGTGATATAAACATCCTAGTAAGTAACCACACAAAGATCTATACAATTCTAAAGAGCAGTATATAACATGCTAACAAGTGTAAGAAAAGAAGTATTGTAAGTGTAAGTTCCCATAGCATATAACTAATGCGGTCAATTAATACCAATAGCATCTCTAGGCTCCTTGAAAAAAAAAGTATCTCCTAATAATGCATTTATAAACAAGTAAAAAAGTCACATGGCCTTTTTGTACAATCATCTGTCTCATGTAACCCACAAACGAGCCATATAATGAAGTGTATCACAAGCCCTTCCCTTTCCATTATAAGAAGCTAGGTATCCCACATCTTCTCCATATAAAGGATCTATAATAGAAACCCAAAACCATGTCATATAATGAAGTGTAGACTAAAAATGGTTAGATCCAAGGTGTATAAGACCAAGACATCCTCATAAAGTCCCATGGTCATCACAGTGGAAACAGGATCTAGGTACTAGTTAAAGTCCTGGGAGAATGTGTACAAACATTTCCTTTGTGAGTCCAAGAAATATAACTAAATGAGGTAACAAGGCCTGAGGTATCCCATGGAATCAAGACCCAAGGGGCATAATCAACCTTATGCATCCACTACTAAATTACAAATCCATGTAGAGTTTCCCATGGAATCTATCAAACCATTCATTCATACATACAATTTAAACATTTCAATTCCATGAGTGTATACACACTCACATCATATATTACATCACATGTGTGTACCCACTCATCTATTTCTTTTCACATTTATCATGTCACATGGGTATACCCACTCATTCATCACCATTTTCTCAATAAACCATTCAAGAAATTTAAAAAAAACCAACGAGTATACCCACGAATTTAACCAAATACATTTAAGACATATAATCAATATAAGCATGGAATGACATGATAAAATAGGGTATGGAGATAGTACATCTCATATGAAATCCATTTCATTACATTCCTGTATAACTGGGATTCCTCTAACCCGGAAATCACAAGAACACACCACATGGGTGGTTTAACTAGGAATGAATAAAGAATTTTCGAAATGTGAACCTCATGGGCGACCTAGATTCAGGTCATGAGTGAAAACACACCCTAATGTAACCAATGTCATCCACACTAGGTCTAATTACATCTACTACAAGTAACCCACTCAAAAATGAGATAGCATCGGAAAGTCTGACGAGCATAATAATGGATGATCACTCTAAATAGAACCAAAATATGAAACAAAGGTATATACCACCTAACTTAGCTCAGTAGTAGAGCGATAATCTAGTATCAAGTCCTTATTTTTCCTGGTTTAGATGAAATATTAAGAAATAATGTAGAATGGAAAATAGAGCATATGATCCTAAATCCAAATAGTACAGTTGTTATTCCTAAGAATCAATAATAGTTAAAAAGGAATCGATTACTTAGTGATATAGTTCAAACATGATTGAATATGGAGGAGTTGGAGATCAGATGGGTTTTAGATCTAAAAAACCATATAAGGAAGTGTTTTAGGCTTATAAAGAGGTGAAAAACTTTTGTGCATAAAGGAGAGGCTACTGCCTCTCTTTAAAAAACTATTGGGCAATTACATGACATTTAATTACTTGACATGACATGTAATTATTGATTTTCCCATCCTTAAGAAAATCCCATACAAATAAGGAAAGGTCCCATCTAGACCATTACACATTATGAAATAGGATTACATGACATGTATCCCCCTTTCACGTCATTTAATCAGCATGCAGTCAGTCTACCTTTTTCCAGCCTCTTCTTTCCCCAGAATAAAAAAGCATCCCAAAGCCCGACATAGAGTCTAAGACAAAAAGGAATCTTAAATAAGATTTTAACCATAAAATAAAAGATCCATACCTTAAAAAACTTGGATGTTAAAAAATTTATTATAGGAGGAAATTATACTCATCAAGTAAGTATATTTCCCCTTGAACTAGATTTTAAGATAATTCTTTAACTCTAGTAGAAGTATCTTAAAGCAAATAAAAATTGTTATCCCTGTACCTTTAATTATAGTGAACCGATAGTCTTTTTGATCACCAAA
This sequence comes from Viscum album, assembly GCA_963277665.1. NCBI lineage: Eukaryota > Viridiplantae > Streptophyta > Magnoliopsida > Santalales > Viscaceae > Viscum > Viscum album. The sequence goes on from OY728126.1 coordinate 672,616,245, forward strand.
GAATTATTTTTTTTAGTACATTAACATTATATTGATCATTAAATTTTTTGTGATTTATGACCTTAATTAACCTCTATAATACTTTATTCTTTTCCTCCATTCCCACCTATGTTCTCCATTGGTGGAATCCTAGTAATGTGTAACTTCTAGTGACCTTTATGTTTTCCACTATCCCTTTTTAAGATGATGTTTTTTTAACACTTTTGTGATATAGGATGCAATAAAGGAATAAAATAAATCTTAATCATTTGATAACCAAGATGAATTTTGGGGTCGAAATGTATTTTAAGAGTGGTAGGGTGTAACATCCTGAGATTTTATGAAATATATATACTTCCAATTTAATTTAAATTATTTTCCAGATTGTGCTATACAAAATACTTAGTTTATATTGCATCACATGCAACACAATGTTTATCTTTATTTTCATACAACATATATTTCCCTTGATAACTTTTTTTACGTGTAAGATCGAGTCTTACTGAACAATAATATACCATAATATTTTAATGTGGATGTTTTACCACCTTTTAATGGTAAACCAATTTTAAATTTGTTTTTTTCACTTTTATAGTTTATATATGACAAAATAAACTTCATATTTTAAATCATAAAATCAAAATTTGATTTGGGTGATTTTTTATGTATTTTTCTAAGTGGTTTCATTTTTTTGATGAATAGCGAAAAATACTCCATTTTAGTTAAAAACCGCTTTTTTTAAAATAATTTTTGTTGTTAAATTATATTTTAATTTTTTTAAAATTTTAAATAGATCAATTATATAACTATTAATTCAATTTATTTCATTGGATTCATTTTAATATTTAATTTAGATATAAATACTTAATTAAATTTTTAACTTTCTCCTTAAAAACTTGTTATCTCATAGCGTCTTTGGAATTATCATTAAAATTAATTTTTCCACTTCTATTAATTGAATTTGGAAAAATTAACAGAAATGGTTATAATTAGTATCAAATTATTTTTCTAATAATATCAACTTAATTTTTTGACCAAAATGATTAGTGGAAGTGATTAAAATTAATTGTAGTGATTAAGTTAAAATTAACCTTAACAAGGGACAAAACCGTAAACTTAAGGTCCAAAATGACATATAAACTTGACCAAAGTCCATTGGTTGAAACTATTTAGACCATATCCCCTATTTTATAAAATTTTATGAGTTATTGGGGTACATTTTCAGGAAATATCCCTATATGATATGTTAAGTAAGGAAAAAAGTCAAAAAAGTAACTTTCCTCACCTTTAACATTTATAAAACATTGAGATATGAAAAAAAACAACATATTTTAGGTTACACATATCATTTTAAAAGATAAAAAATTTATATTTATCATAATTATTTATCCTTAATTTTTATATATGAATTAATAACATTAATTTCTTAATAAATTCCCTCATGATGATTTTTTAGTTAATAATTAACTAAAATAAATGATATTATAAATATTAAAAGTCAAGTAAAATGATTTAATTGTTGTCTTTTATTATTTTCTTTGATAAAAATATCATGTTAAACAAATTTTAACTTAATAAATATGATTTCCAATATTTTATTTATATTTTTAAAATAAATTTAAATAAGTAATGTCAAAATTGACATTGATGTTATTTTATAATAAATGATATTTTATTAAATAAATTAAAATTAATAAAAAACTTATATTCTTTTAAGTGATTTATAAGTTTCAATAAATATATAATATTTTCTATTAATGTACCAATTTATATTTTATAATTAATATATTGACCCATACATAGTGAAAACATTGTTTGCATGGTCCGGGTTAAAGTAGTGTTTTTGTGCATTATATGCATTTATTTTAAAATTATATTCCAAAACACATAATATTTATATATTTCAAATTATAGATAATATATAGATTTAATTGGGTTTATATTTTCTCATAAATATCACTTTAATTTAGTCTTAATGGTTAAAATACATACGTTTGAAATATGGTTAGTCTAATAAAAATGAAAATGATAAAATTGGGGAAACATAAAAGTTAAGGAAAAAAATTAAAAAAATGAAATTATTTTTGTGTTTTGAATATTTTGTTCGATAATAATTACACTTTAATCTATTATTTTATCATATTGTAATCCCATTAGGTAAGGGATACCTCCCAATAGTGTTACCTTTTGGTAATTACAAGAATGCAACTCCCCCTCCATTATAAAAAGGAATTCACCGTTACCATTCCTCAAACATCTAAAGACACTTTATCTCATAAGAAATATACTAAATTAGTCTTAAAAAATCCCTCCCTAAAATGAGAATCATCCCTTTCGATATATATCCAACCAAGAAGTCATTTGGTGTAAACCAAAAGGAGTTACCCGAAGAAAGAGGTAAAATTATTCAACGTCTATCTATGTTTTATTTCATTATCCAACACATAATTTTTTATTATTATATTCATAAATAATACCATAATTATCCTAAATATAGTTATATTATTTTATATTATGTTTTATAACTACAATTACAAAAACTTCCATCAAATGTGTAATGAACTTACCGTTTATGTGTATGGAGAACTACCGCCTCACAAAACAATGATTGTTCGTTCTTCCTTTACTGCCTCTCATGGAGGAAATTATGATGGAAAATATTTTTATATATGATATATATGATAATTATTATTCTTTTATTCTTCTATAATTATTTTTTAAAACATAACTTTATACATTCCATTTTTTATAAATACGATAACATCGTTTGTGGAAGTGTGGACTATCTCCACCTCCAAGCGATGTGATAATTTCACTCATTACATGGAATGTATTAATAATGGGTTTAAAAAATATATTTTAAATTCATGAAAACTGTATGATATTAATTACATAATTAATTTTCAATAAATATAATATATCATTTTCTTTATTACCCTTTCACACACAGAAAAAGTGATAATGTCATTCGTAGACGTGTGGACTACCACCTCCTCAACACAATATGATTCATTTTACATCAACAGAATTATATATATAATCATATATGAATAAATATAATGGTATTTATTATATAATTATCATTATATAAATATATAATGTTACTTACCCTCTTTCAATACTGATCATTGAAAATGGAATGTTATTCATGGGTATGTACGACCTACCATCTCCATAATTGTAACTTTGGTTCATTTTTCATAACCATGTTTCACGATTGGTTATAAAATTATAAATGCCTTATAAATATTATAATTATTTCATGATTATTATTTTTCATATGGTTATGTAATGAACCCATTGACCATAGTTGACCAATCGAAGGCTGTTTTGAGACATATGATGAATATGGTCAAAACAATCGACTTAAACATTATTTATTAAGTAATTATATATAACTAAATTATATGTTAAATAAAATTAATAATAAACATGTAAAAGTTTATGAAGAATTTATATAATAAACATAAATTTAATATTCACGAATATATAGAACATCCATGACAAATCAGACTCGAGATAAGGGATCTTTATCTAACTTTTTACATCTGTGATATAAATGTCATATTCACCAATTAATTATTTTTTATGATGTATATAATTCCTATTTTTATGTGTTATATCATTTATAATTTTTATATTCTTGTCATTTGAAATTTCTATTTGATGATTATTACATTTTGGTTTTCCGATTCAGATGTTACCACAGTTTTAATGGATTCTTGTCTTGCGTTTTCTTTCATGAGGCATACGTCATAATCACCACTTCTTAATTTTGTTTGGCTTATCTACTACCATTTTTGATATATTATATCAATAATTATTTTATCTTCATGGTATTTAAAATTTTCATTTAATGGTTGTTCCTTCGTGGGGTTTATGGATTGAAATTTACCAAATGAGTAATGGATTGTTGCCATAACTTTCCTTCTTTGTGATGTTTGTTATGTTATACACCTATATTATTTCATAAGGTGTGTGTATAACCTCATTGAAATTTTATATCATGGATATCCTTATTCTCATGATATTATAAGTTTCATTTATTATTATTCCATTCATGGGGATAATGGTTTAAATGTGTCAAAGTGGTATAGGATGCTTGGGAATGTTTAAAGATTTTTTTCATCGAGAATGTTTTAATGATATTTTAATTTTATTTTCATTCATCAACATCCAAAACCCTTATTTTTTACTTATCCTAAACTAGGGATATTTTTTATTTATATTATTCTCATTCATTCCTTGGATGTATTATGTGTGTTTCAAAAATATTATTATTTAACCCATTTCTTTTCCTTGGGTTAATAAATTTTCAAAGATATTGTTATTTAACCCATTCCTTTTCCATGGGTTACTCATGTTTCAAAGATATGGTTATTTCAACCACTTCTTATACAAGGGATAATTATGTTTCAAAGATATTTTTTTGAACCATTTTCTTTTCCCTGGGTTATTCATGTTTCAAATAAATTGTTTTGGAACCCATTTCTTTTCCATGGGTCAATCATGTTTTGAAGAGATTGTTATTAAAACCATTTCTTTTCCATGGGTTAGTTATGTGTGATGATTTTTCAATGTTACTTGGAAATTTTATGGGTGGTTTCATGATAAAACAATGATGGATGGTTCCATAATAGACCAAGGATGAGTGTTTCCGTAATATCCCTCTAATGCATTAGGTATGGAAGACCACCATATGGATATTACATTTGTAAGAGTGAAATGCATGGAATTAAACTGCATGATTATTCCATTTATAAGTGTGAAAAGTATAATGATGTAACAATTTACCTTTGTGTGTTTCTTTATACATGTTATATGTTTATAATTTTTCTAATGATCAGGATTGATATTACATGGCTCCGGATTATTGATCCTAGTGACTATTACCTTTTACATGTTTTTATATTTGATGGTCCAGTTATTGATGGGTGTGTGTTATTTTGTGATTATCTCACACGCTTTTATTAATTCATCATTACCTTAAGTACTCTAATTCTTATTGATGATATTTAATTTTTAATGCTTATGTTTATCCTTACTGAGCATTTGAGCTCACCCTATTATGTTTCCTTTTCCCTAAGTTTTTAAAGAATGATGTTCAATGATTTATGCCTATAAAAAATTATAGGGATGTTGTCGATGAACTATTTTGAACTATGAAAATATGGTTTAAATGATTGAAATGTACAATTTATTTCTTATGAGTCCAAGTTAATATTATTTTTTTATGTTATAGATTTTCATAATACTCTAAAAATATAAACCTAAAAGTTCCTCTAGTATGTAAGTGATACATGTTCTCCTTTTGACATTTTATTGTTTTGATGGAAAAATTTGGGTCACAGTTATCAACATCAAATTTGGGAATGTAAAGTTATGTATTTCAGAAAAGGATCCCAGAGTTTGAGTTTTGTGCTATTACAAAATGACCCAAGGGGTTGCGATGTGACCATCCTTATTTAAAAATTTTCAAGTAGGAAATATATCTGGGCTTAATATTATGTATGTAACCTTCATACGTATAGTTTCTTAGACCCAATATATAAGAGTATCTATTAGGGTTTGAAACGCCCAACCATGGTGTGACCATATGTAATACATCTCTCTCTTTACAATATTCAATTTGTAAGTTTCATCACCATAGTGTAACACTAATTCTACAAAAATTATAATGCAATAGGTAAGGGTCATTCTCATGGTGTGATTCCCTTGTCCATGAAGTGACCCAATGCATAAAGGGATTTTCTTTATTAAAAAAACCCACATAAAATGAACCATTTTGTGACATCTACTAGCCACATCATGACCTAATTCCTTCATATCATAGATCCTCTCCTAGATATAGTTTGACCCCTAATTTAACCTATTTCCAAAATGTGATCCCCCCATCATAGTGTTATGATCATTCGATAGTAAAAATATTGAATATGGGGCAACTTCACCCTACTCCAAACCAAAAATTTAAATTTCATCCAAAATAATGACCCATAAATTTAAGTCTTTATATAAGACTAAATTTCACCCTAAGTTCATTGATCATAATAATTAGAAAGTTCTTTATGATTTGTATGCGATGAAAAATTTAGAGAAAAAATAATCTGTAGAAGTTTTAGAGACTTTAAAGGTCCCATATGGTTTTTCAAGTTACTCATAAAAATGGATCAATAAAAGAGAGTTGAAACTGGAATATTAATAACTCGTGATTATCACAACCTTTTGCATGAGTTTTTTTAAAAGTAATCTAATATGTATTATCAAAATATTCAGGGGTGAAAGAGATTTGATTTATACATTTTTATAAAGATATTTTAGCTAAATATTTGAGGAAGAGTTACTTGAAATATAATAAAGAAAGATGTTCCAATATTTCTTCTTAAGCTGGAGTAAACATTTCCTCATTTTTTTTATTTTCATGATGCATCTAATCATACACCCTCCAAACAATTTTCCTCGTGTAGGATGAATTTATTCATGTTGGATATATTCGACTGAATTAAATTTTTCTTTATTAAATTCTTATGTCAATAATAAGAATCGTCCCAAATGATCCATTATGAATGGTTATTTATCTCAAGAATTTATGTATTTCTATTTAATGTATTTGGGTGATTATTGAATGATAAGTAATAAAACAAAGAGAACTAAATAATAGAAATATGATATGATTTATCCCACTTTTTCATCACTTACCCAAATAAGTAGAATTATTATATCACATACATTGGGTACTTTGTTCCTTGAAGAATAGAATACGGAACATCCCATAATCTTATTCAACTGTTAGGTGTTTGATGACTACATCAATTAAGTAATATGAATACATAAATTTCATATATTATATAACCATACCTATATCTTAAAATTATATTTATATATTATATAAAAAATATAAAAAAATATAAATAGAATTCATCATTTCTTACTTTTGGGAAGGATAGATACTTTTCATAGTAAAGATTTTCCTACTTGTATAAATTCAAAGCTAAGACCGTTACTCTTATACAATAAATATCTTCAAATAATTCTTAATTTATATATGCTATTATATTTCTGGTATGGAGTTTTTTACAAATTATGTATCTCTAAAAATAAGAACATTGACATTTATTTCAAATAATATGGTATGTGAATGTAAATAACTAGTTATTAATTGGTATAAACTTCTAATAATCAATCAGGTAGTGAATATGAGAACATACATTTATAATTTTATGTTAACAATAATGAAAAATTGTTGTTTCAATCTATCATTTAGTCAATATCAATGAAAAAATGTATCATACAATATAGTGGATGATCCCTTTATCAATAGGATTTCCACACTATTTCATCTCCCCCATTGCTCTAGGGTTTCAACAGTGTCTTCCCTTGAAATCATTTTTTCTATTTTCCGATTTATTCTCATTATTTTTTCTATTTTATTCATTATATTCTTATGGGGATGCATAATATTTAGTTTCCTCTTTTTTTATTTGTTTCAAGTTTTTTCCTCTGGTTGTGTGTCGGATTTCCTCCTTCGAAGGTGGTAGAAGCATTATAAAATCAAATATATCTATTATATAGCTTATCTATTTTAACATAATCCTCCATTATTGACCCCATACATGGTCAATAATGATGTTATTTATGGTTTATTGGGTCTGTGTTGGGGGATGTGTTCAATGGAGTTTATAATGAGTGGATACCATGTTTGTATACTCTCCCCTACATTATATGACTTCCCTTATTAGTTTATTGGTTGCACTCAAGTATTAAAAGAGTATAAATTTTCTTATGTCACTTTATTCTTATAATTTCTCTACCTAACCCATCATATAATTCCCCCCTTTTGGTGGAGTGTGTTGCTTCTTGGGGAGGTTTGAGATTGTGCGAAGGTAGTGTTTCATGTCCATTCCCATAAGTTCATTTTGTGTTGGAGTATTATTCTTCCTAGTCTATTATTTTTCCCTATTTTTGGTGCTTCTACAGTATGTTTCTTTGGTTTTGGTCTTATTCATTCTTCTAGTAGCTCTGGGTTCCTCAAAAGTGGTGTGCTTTCTCTAGCGATGGTTATTTCTCATCAACTTTACTAATTCTCTCTCATTACGTAATGTTGTTTCATTATTATTGTTTTTTATCTAATTTTAGAGAAGCAACTAAATTGGATTTTCCAATTTTGTATATCAAATGGTGGTGGTATGTCTATAAAACCTTGAAATTTTAGTATTAATTTCCCTTTAAATAAATACTATGTTGAATAGATTATTTCACATGTGACTTCTAACTAATACAAAATCGTGAAAATTTAAAATATTTTTTTTAAATTTGATTATAATAATATAGTTGTTAAATTAGATGGTATAAATAGATGTAACCACATAATGAAATATATTTAGAAAAAAGGAAATAAATAGTACCATGTAGTAGTATTATTTTTTATGCATCTCTTTTTTTTGAGATTGAAAGGAAGGTAGATTCACTAGGGTTTTCCATAGACTATGCCTAAGATGAACTCCCATAATTACCATGTGATTGAAATGATTTTTTATAGAAGTTCAAACTTGTTGAAATTTTCTCGAGATCCAAGCTATCAAAACAACTACCCATGACTACCACAAGATCTTATCTTATGATTAGTTTTTACTCATAGATCTTGAGGGGTTATAGAAGTAGAAATTAGGATGATATAAACATGTAATTATTAATGTAAGAAGTTATTAATATATAAAAATTCATTTTATAAATTTCATATTTTAAATTTTAAAGAAACATAAATTTCATTTTTAACATAATGCACTGTTGAAATTCAATTAGTAGAGTTAACTAATAAGATCGTTTTATGCATAGAACTGTATTTATTTCTAAAATTAAATTTTTTAGATGATATTCATTTTAATTTCAAGAAAATAAGTATATTATGGTTAAAATATAATAAAATATATTTTTTATATAGATAATATATTAATGTTTTTTATTATAAATTTATAAGATATAAGAATAAGATAGTTAATATTTCAAAAATCCATTTCCCTATAATATAGTTTTCATTATATTTTATGTTTCCAATTAAAAGAAAAATTACTCAATTTTAGAATTTTAATTTAATAAAATTAAATTCCTTTTTGGATTAATCATAAAAATATTAACATAGTATTAATTTTTGGGATTTTTCTGAAATGGTTCATTTTTAGGTGAATAACGAAAAATAAAGTTTTCATCAAAACTATACCGTTCATGACTTCACCATGACCTAATCCTGAAATTAAAATTTATAAAAAAATTATCAATAAAAAATTTATTTAAGGATTAAATTTATTCATTTATACTATATTTAATTTAGAAAACCCGTGTTTAACATTTTTGAAATTAAGTAATATTTCAACCTCGTAAAAATTTAGCCTTTCATTTTAATTAAGTATTCATAAGTTTGAATTATGTTTTATATTGATTTTCAAGACATATAAATTTTCTTTTTTTAATAATATATAGATTAATTTTGTTCAAATCAACAACATTCCTAATTTTTCCTAAACCCATTTCTATGCTTAAAAATATTTTTTCTAAATTTTCTTAATGAATTATTATTTTATTATGTTAAAATTAGATTTTACTACTTTTATAAATTGTATATAATAAAATATATTTCGTATTTTTAATTATATATTACAAATTATGTATCAGGGCCTATTTATTTTTTAGGCATAAAAAGTAAATTAATTTGGTAAAAATTAGGAATCATGGTAAAAGCCAAAATTGTAAAAGGGTTAAATATATAGGGTAAAAGACAAATTAATATTTAAATAACATATCCAAATGACTTCTTTAGGGATTTATCATACGTAACATATCCTAACTACCATTAATTTCTACATTTAATCCTCTTTTCATGTGAAATATGATTTATTTTTTACATTAAGAAATTATATTTATAGAAATTTCATTCCCTTAACTTATAATGGGAGCCTCCCACCACCAGTTTGAATATATAAAAAATAGAATTCAAAACTATACTATGACCCATTTCATTCCCAAGTAATCCCATATGACATTATTGAGATTTTTTCCCCATATATTACCCATGACCCTTTTAAATCAAGAATGTTTCCTAGAAGAAATCAAATTCTTCTTTGTAAGTATTTCCTTTTGTATAATCATTCTTAAATTTCTTCTAATGCCTCTCGTTAAATATCTTTTACCCTATATAATATCATTAATTGGTATTATTAGTATACTGAAATGTTTTTATAATTATATAATAACAATTATCTACCTTTCCACTTCACATAGAAAATTGAAAACGTCATTCTTGTTACATGTGGACTACCACCTCCATGAAGGATATGTTTTATTTTTCATCACTAATAAACATGGATAGTCAAAATATTGAATTTAATAATAAAAATATTATATGAATAACATTATTAATATTTTAAAAAGTTAAATAATTTTCTATTTTCTTTTTTGTTTGATGGAAAATTAAAACAACATATATGTGATTATATGGAATACCGCCTCCATGGAATGACATATTTCATTTTTTATCACCATCCAAATTAGATGATTCTAAAAATTATATAATTAATAAAAATTATATTAATTAAATTATCAACGGTATTTAAAGGTTATATTAACATTTAAATAATTTTTAACACATCGAATTTCATTCATAAAAAATTGTCGAAATAAGTTTGTCACTAATTCCATCTTCAAGAATCATAACTAAAACTCTAATGGAATGAAGTTATAACTTTATAAATAAATAAATAACATATATTCCATTACCTTTTATAATATATGAATTAGGAAAATAATATCAAATGATGGTAATCAACATTGACATTTCAAAACTTGTACAAAATAATTAAAATCATTAACATCTGATGATGAAAATAAACCTCAACCAAACAAAAAATATATAATTAGTTATTATAAGGGAATATTATATAGGGTAATAAATGTGAATAATTTGTGAAAATATTTTTTAAGATGTTTTGTTTATTATACAGTAGGTTAAAGAGATTTCATGGAAGTCGAGAGTTAAGGTATGGGTTTTTATCATCTCAATTTTCTTTCATTTATACATATGTTATATTTACTAATTTTTATATTTAATATGGTGATAATAGTACTATATTTATGATTTTTATCATAACATTCATGAAATTCATGGGATTTAAAAATCCATCCCAATTTATCATTTTCATGAGTTTTTTTATTCAAATGTTACTGAAGTCATTAGGGGTTTTCTTCACTCAACTTTTTTTTCTGAGCCGTTATTATAAAAATTTGAATATGGTTTTAAAATATTGTTTTATTATATCCTATTATGATATGATATTTAATTTTATACTCATTTTATTGGAAATTACATGTTTATAACAAAAAATTCTTCTTTGATGGATTTTTTTCTTTATAAAAGTTGATGATGTTAGGAATAATAATCATCCTCTCAAAATGAGTTTTTCTCTTCCATGTACATAGTCACTATTCCCACCAATGTTATCCCTTATTATTTTGAAATAAAAATATGAATTATTTTGAGATATATTTAAATTTATTGTAAACTATTTTTAAATGAAATATTTATCACCCTTTATTCAATCTGGGTTTTAATAATTGGTTTTTAATGTGGAAAATAATTTTAGTTTCCCTATCATCTGTTAGATATACATTGAAATTTTAATTTGGAAAAAAATTAATTGCTTTCAAGGATTAATTATTGAAATATTTTTTAAAATAATGTTTTACAATTATTCATTTTAATTTATCAAAAATGATATTTTCAAAAGTGACTCATAACTTTTTCTCTTTACAAAAAAATTATGAAATGTTTTCTAAAGAATTTTAAATTTTACTACCATTTCCCTCTTTAACCAAAAATTACATATCTTCTATGAAATTATGTTTTATTAATAAATATATTAACTAATTTATGAAATATTCATTTTGTGTGATTGAATTTTTGGTGTCAACCAATATACTTATGATATCACATTATGTGATACCATTTTGAAATGATATTAAACCCCTTTTTGTTCCATGGTTTTTCATGATAGGATGAATGATTAATATCTTATAGCACACAAATATATGAATATTTATGAGTGTGGTTATAAATAACTATTTAATGTAATTTTTATTGATTTATATCTCATGATATCATGTTTTGTTATCATAATTTTTCTTGTATATAATGTATGGAAATAATGGGGTTTTCACAACCTATCATGTAGACATAATAGGGTTGTTCACAATTTAATTCAAGGGAATGATTGTGTTTTCTCATGATTTTATGACTAGGATTATGTTTGTTACTAATTTATATAATATTCCACTTTCTTATGTTATTCTCCAATGATTTAAGATTATTATCATATACTTCTATTGTATGTTATAATTTTCATGATTACCTGATGACCTTTCTATGTTTGTATGTTCCTATATCAAGATCCTTAATTCTTTTACATGATTTATGAATTCAATTTATAATACCATGATCTTTTAATCAGATATTTCTCCCTTTGCCATGATTTTTCTCATGTTTATGATCTATCCATTATGATTCAATGATAAGTCTAAAAGAGGGTATATTGTGGTATGATTATATTGATATGTTCATAAGCAATATAAAATAAATTTTGTATATATTTGATCCCCAAAGACATTAAACCTCATATTCTTAGGATTGTGAGATTATTTATGAGAGGTAATGTTTAAATTATAAAAATGATATAAAATAAATATATTTTTATCTTGTTTTTACTTAGTTGATATCAAATAAAATGTTTAAAGTATGTGTTTGTAGCACCATATTCAGATTTTTGGGTATGGGGTGTCTCAATTTCCATCAAAGCTAGGTGTAAAGTATGTTTTTTGAGCACCATGTTTTGGAGTGTGGTTAAAGGGTGCATTAGCTGGTATTAGATAAATGTTTAGTTATTTTTACGGATTAGTATGAGAGAACATTAGTGAAAATATTAGAGATAAGTATAAGTATAAGATAACATTATAATATTTTTTTAAAGTATAGAGTGTGTGGTTTCCAAGAAATGGAATCCCTATCAGGATACAAACAAGTGAATGAAAGCTCTGAAAAAGATCCACCAAAGGGTAATAACCCTAAAAGGCTGGTAGTTATTAACTCAATCTTCACTTAGTGCATGATAAGAAGGTCTAACTATATACCTAGTTTGAAACAACTGATGGATATGATTTAGTGATTTACATGGCCTTTGTGAACCATTAAGAGGGATTTGAATATATTTGGGTTGTAGAACCTAATAGGAAAATGAATTTTAATAAACTACATTGAAACCTATATATTTATAATTTATGTTATGTCTATCATTTATGATTTATTCTTTTTATTTTAATAGTTTTCTTTATTTATAAGAATATCAAATCAACCATTATTATCCTTAACATTACTCTATTTTAGTAAATAGATGGAAATAATAGGAAAAAGTTAATAAGGAGTTTCATGAACTATGTAGTGATTTTCCCAATAAATAATGAATTATATAAGATCTATAGTGAGAATTATTATGATTATTCCTAACCAAATATCATGTGGTTTTATTAATGTCATGAAATTAGTTTAATTCCCAAACAAACCAAAGAATAAAATGATGTTGTTTCATAGAAGTTCTAGTGATAATGTCCATGGAGGGATGAGGACAAATATTTCTATGATTCAGGAATATTGGAAGAAATACCCATGGAAATGCCTCAAAGCAATTTGATTATATTTTATGTGTGGAAAAGGAGGGAATAATGTAATTAATTATAGATGAAGAAAATGAAGAGTTTGGTTAATGAGATGGAAAAAAATAATGTTCATCGTAATGTAGCACTAGTAGTTTAATATATTAAATTTTTGGAACTTGGTAATAATCCAAGTAAATTCTCTAATCCAATTTCTTTCAAGGAAGATAAGAATCAGTAACCTCTATGAATATTAAAACAAGAAAGAACCTATGCGATGATTATCACTGAAGTAGATCATGATAATTACGGAATACTTATCTTATACTCTAGAGTTGTGGATTGTGTCTTTCTGAAGTTTGATTATAAGAACCCTAGTATATATAAGAATTTTATTAATATTTTTAAAATACCACCTTGATGGATTTTTATTGAAGAAAAATTTTATTTATTATATCCAAAGATGAAGTTTATGGGAATGTGTTTCATCTAAATCCTATTAATTCTTATTTTAGAAAATTTGATTTGATTTTGGAAATGGACTATTTATCTCTATATACACTATATTAATTATCATAAAATTGAAATAAAGTTTCATATTTCAAATAAACCTATGATCATCTATCATTTCAAGACAGACTATAAACTCTCTAGGAAAATGAATTATATTATATGAGTCATGATATCTAATAATAAGGGATGTTTAGCTCAAATGAGTGGAGAAAAACTCAATATTAGTGACGATCCTATTTTATGGAAAAATATATGTTACCTAAGTTTTTATAGTTGATATCTATCAAAAATTGATATCTTGAGTTGTATATATTTTATAAATACATATACATATTTTTATTAGAGAGTGATAATTTAAATTTCAAGGACATAATGTATTTATATAATATCCCAACATTTATTATGAGGTATAGAAACTTTAAATTTTAATATAAATATATTTTTTTACTCTAATGGAAGTTCTTAAAGGTTTAAGAAACGTTTCAAGAGTTTATGGGGATCGTTTAGATCTTAGATCTCCGAGTTTTAGAGGAAATAGATTGGGCACATGTTTTGTTTAAACTATTCCCTTAAGGTCACACAGTTTGTTAAAACTATGAAGGTTGATGAAGTGAAAAATAAAGGGGAACACAGTTTGATTATAGCTTGCACCTTGGGTTGAAAAACCAAATAGGTACAACAGAAAGTCTACATAGTGGTTGCACGAGCTATGCACAGATTTCCAAAACCATGCTCCTAGCCCGTATGGTTAGTGCAACTTAATTAGTAATCCCACATAGTTAAGTGAACAGTTTGTTAAACCGTGCAGCCAAACCATGCTTCATTTAAAAATGGGCAAATTTACCATTTTCCACTACCTTATTTAAAGTTTAAAACCTTTTTTATCTTAGATTTTTTCACACACAACAGCCCCCTTCAAGTTGGGATCTTTAATTTGCATTCAAGGTAATATTTAATCTAACTCCTCTATTTGGTGTCTGAATCAAACACTATATATCATCTTAGAATTCCATTTTTAATTTATCAATTCATATTCCTTCCTTTTTAATCTTTCTATATCGAATACTAAATCCATGCAAGCTAATATTCCCTATTTCTAGGGTGTTCAACTATTTCATTTATTTCTTCTGTTCAATCAGGAATTATTGGTTGAAAATAGATAATCCATCCACTACATGTCTAAGGTAGGTGGTCTCATGATTTTCCTTAAAAGATTAGTGATATACATACTACTTTGTTGTGTTACACACTAGACGTTCTGAGTATCACCACTTTAAATTAATTATTTCTTAAATTAAATGTGTGGGTATATTTTACTTGGAATGTATGACTAGTAAACATTAGTGGGTGTTATCAAACTTGATTAGAGATACCCCATTGAGGTTCAATATTAAATTATATAAAATTACCGTGCTGATTGTGAGATTAAACCACCATATGGGGTATGTTAATTTCCCCTTATAATATGAATGTTATGTTTAATTAAATGAAATGGAATAATTAAATTGAATATAAGGACTTATTCTATAATATTCCCCCTAATCCTAGGGTATAAAATTTAACTACCTTCTGATGTGAATTCAAATCGGCCTTTATAATTGAAATGGCCAATTGATATAAATGATTTGTTAGATGGTATGGTTAGACTATATGCCCATGATCAATCTTTATGATATATATTGGGTGATACATGGGCTTCTACTTAGAACACAATGGATGGAATCATTGGGATTATTTAAATCAAACAAGTTATAAATGGGTTATAATATGTCATGAGTGATACATGGTTTCTTATATGAATTCCATAGACATGATCACTTGGAGGGTTTAATATATTATTCAATGAGTGACACTTGGAATCCCATTATAGAATGATAATGATGGGATTAGAGGAAAGTTTATTATATTATTCTATGAGTGACATTTTGGTTATTTAGGTGGAATGCCAAGGACGAACTCAGAAGAAGATGTCTTTATACCATTCCTAGAGTGATACCTAGGTTTCCATTAATAATTCCATTGATGTCCTTGTACGTTGATGGGTTCATATTACACCTGGATAAATACCTGGATTTTCTATGTAGGAATGCCATGGACGAGATCAGGTTTTCAATTAAATGATTAATTAATTATAAAGATGCGTCTTCTAAGTCAAATAACATACTTGGATTCAATAATTACTTAAAATACATGATGGAATTTTTTATTTCCTTTATCAAGTTATAAATTTTATGGGATGTGTTCATCCCTTACACTAATATGATCCATATGGGATTACTTTGTTATGATATAGTTCCTTATCATTTTTATAATTAAATCATAAATGGAAATCATTCAAGGATATGTCAGCTTAGGTTGAAGAAGTTGGTATTGGATATGTCACGACCCGTCCTCAGGGCCCGTGCTGTGACTAACCCAAGCCTGCCTTCCATAGGCCAGGGGCTGGCGACTATCACCAAAGGAGTAAATCCTGGTAAAAAGGAAGGCATTGCCTTTATAAAAGTAAACAAATATAGTACACATGGGAATTAAGCACTAAGTAAAACTGAGTACAAAAGTAAGTGATGGAAAGTAAATAAGCCATTATACAAACCCAACTGAAAGTACAGTACAACTGAGAAAGAAAGTACAATAGCTGTAAAGTAAAGCAACAACCACTGAGTCATCCTCCGGGAATCCCACTTGAAGGGTGGGTACAGATAGTCTCGTCGGTACCTCGAGTTCTTCCATCCACTCCATGTACGTCCCACCAGGTGTTCCACCTCTGGATACCATCCAACTCCACAAGCCTCAACCATGATCAGTGTTGTCCGTCGTCTGCAACCAACACAACGTAGTGCGGTCATTGCCCATGTAGGGGTGAGTATAATGATACTCAGTAGGGACCCTGATTCCCCCGAAGGTCTCCTAGAATCCACGAAGGATAAACCAGAAAGGAAATATAAAAACACTAAGTATCAACCAACTCTACTTAGGTATATTCCCATACATATACCTAAGTCATCAATCTCAATTCGGCTCCAACTTCTGTGCCCAAGCACAATCCGGTCCACACAGAAAAGAAGTCAATCACATCAATGATAATGATTGAAAGACAAGGCTCAGCTCACATAGGTATACTACTCACGAAGAGGGGTAGAGATGATTAGATGTAGCCTCTGAATCATATCCTCTACCGAACCCACATAGGATCCAAGTACAGAAGTCATCGCTGCCGAACCCACGTAGGATCCAATTACAGTAACCATCACAGCCAAACCCACATAGGATCCAAGTACAGTCGTCATCGCTACTAAACCCATGGAGGATCCAAGTGCAGTCGTCATCACTACCGAAACCACGTAGGATCCAAATACAGTCGTCTTCGTCGTCGAACCCACGGAGGATCCCAACACGGTAGTCGTCACAGTCGCAACCAGCTCTAGGGTTCTCGCACACAGCGTGATTGATTCCGGGAGGGTCTGCTCTTCGAGTAAGGGGTCGATACATCAATTGTCACGAAGTCCTAAGTTGATGTATCCCGAAGTTCCGTCTCGTCAAAAGGAACCCATCACGAAAGACGGCGCGTCAAACGGACGCTCGGTCTAAGAGATATTGGCTTTTCCGTTCCAGGGGCACGGTTGGAAATATACTCATTCCAAACCCGGCTGCTTAGCAAAATTGTCTAAAACTCACTTAAAGTAACGCAAAAGGACCGCCTCATCGATAGTGTCCCATTACCACTAATGGCGCGTCGTTCGGATGTGCAGTCTTCAAGATATTCACCTTTAAGTTAAAACGGGCCTGGCCCATTAATCCTAGTGGGTTGGCAGGTCGGGTTAACCCAGCTTTGACAGGTCCGACCCGGTAGGGGTGTCGGACTGGCCCGAAGAAATTTGCGGCTTGGCCTGACAAGCGCGGCCCAACCCGAGGGGGCGCTGCCCGGCCGAGGGGGCACGACCCAGCCCGAGGGGGCGCGGCCCGACCTGACAGGGTGCGGCGCGGCGCGACGCGACATGGCCCGGCGGGGCACGACCCAGGTGGGCGCGGCCCCACTGGCTCGGCCAGCTGGCCGAGTGGTCTGAGGGGGGGGGGCGCTCGAACCTGCGGTGCCAAGCAGCGCCGCCCTCCCCAACCGGCTGGCTAGAGCTGGCCGACCTTTTGGCGCAAGCGGACCACTCGGGCAGGCTGTGAGTTCTCCAGCGCAGTGTCGTGGGGTGCTGTGATTCCTTCCTTTGGCCCGATCTTCTTCATTGGTTGAGCGGCCCGTGGTTGCGGGACGCGGTTCCTCCGCATGCGGTCGGCGCGCGACCACTGCCTTCGAACGTTTCCACTTTACGATTCCAAATAAGATAAGAAACAACGGAGGGTCATCGGGTCATGTTTGTTCGGCCCACACCCTCCACGTTAGGCAGTAACAATTGGCCAAGGTTCTCACTTGATTACAAAAAGAACGAGGGAGTAATTTATATAAAATAAATTAAGCAAACCCCTTACCTTGAAAAAGATTCACTGTAGTTGAGCGTCATGGATGACGGTGTCGATTCCGTCATCGTCGGAGTGTACTCGAGGAAGTGGTGTCTCCCCTCTTGTCATGGAGAAAAGAATAGAAGGCGCATCGTCATTGTTGTGTTCCCCATGGCAGTGTCTCCTTCCTTTATGTGGAGGAAGAAGAGAATTGTAGAACCGGGGAGCGTTGTTCGTCAGATAAGAAAACTGCTCTTCATTTGAGGAGATGAATACTTCTCTCCCTTTTCTCAAGAGCTCTCACCCCAAAGCTTTTCCAACACAACAAATCTCCCAAAATTAAATATTAGGCTTGGATAATATTTTATTAACATATCCCATTCAAAAATCAAATCACTTAATTAATTAAATGATGATTTTTTTAATTAATTAAGAGATGGTTTGTCAAGAATTAATGGAGGGATGGGAAGGTGGATAGTTTACACAAATTAGGAGGAGTTACAAATTAATGAAGGGGAGGTTTAAGGGAGTTTAGGGAATAAAAAGGGTTGGGGCTCGTGTGGGCCCTATCTCTAAAATATCCACACATGGGAAGTTGGGTGGATGTGGGCCCCACCATTAACTTCCCATGGGAGGAATTAACCTCCTTAGATACATAAAAGTTTTCTAACAATTTTATTTATCTTTTTAATTAAACCACAATTTATAACTTCAAACCCGCATAAGACTCATCTGTCATAAAGGTCCCCTTAAGCAATTACTGGCACTGTGAGTTCATCAGTGCCATCAGATTTCAATTTCGATCACCGGTTCAAAAGATAGAAAAAACTGCTCGTTTGTTCACTGAACGTACCCGAGCTAAACTTCGAAAATTTATTCCGGGCACACCAAGCCTCGGAATCACGTTCCGTCAGAAGCCACAAACTTGTAAAATTACAAAGAATTAAGAAAAAAATTTCCTTGAAAATTAAGGGTCTTTAAATTACTCCCACCTCTGGGATTTATGTCCCTGTAAAGCTACAAAATAAACTAGGGGAACAAATGAGGGTACTGAGCATGCATCTGAGCCTCCCGCTCCCATGTGCTCTCTTAGAGGTTCACATGCTTCCAATGAATGCACACCAGAGGAATCGACCATCCACGTAGGACCTGCTCCTATCGATCCGTGATCTCTACCAGGACCTCCTTGAATGTATCCCCTTCATTGATGTCCAACTCCCCGTGATCGATGATGTGATATGGGTCGTGAACGTATCTCCTCAGCTGAGATACGTGGAAAACGCCGTGCACTCGGTGTAACTAAGGTGGAAGGGCCAGACGGTAAGCCACCTCACCTACTCTGCTGAGGACCTGGAAAGGCCCTATGAAGCACGGAGATAACTTGCCACCCCTTTCCAAATCTTTGTAATCCACGTCGAGGTGAGAACCATAAGAAAACATGGTCTCCATCCTAGAACTCTAGTGGTCTCCGCCTCCTATCAACATAGGACTTCTGTCTGCTCTATGCAGTCATCATCTGCTCCTGGATGATCTGCACCTTCTCCGTCGTAGCCTGAACCATCTCTGGTCCTATAAGTGCTGACTCCCAGCACATAGGTGATCTGCATGGTCAGCCGTACAATGCCTCATAAGGTGTCATCCTGATGGTGGAGTGGTATCTATTGTTGTACGAAAACTCCACTAAGGGTAGGTGATCCTCCCAGCTGCGACCAAAGTCAAGGAAACATGCATGAAGCATGTCCTCGAGAGTCTGAATGGTCCTCTACATCTGGACATCCGTCTTAGGATGAAAGGTGGTGCTCAGGCGTAGCTGCGTCCCAAATGCCTCCTACAAACCCTTCCAAAGCTAGGAAGTAAAGAGAGCATCTCGATCAGAGACGATAGACGATGACACACCATGAAGCCGTATGATCTCCTGAACGTAGAGGCGTCCCAAGCTCTCTACTGAGCCTTGCTCTCTGATCGGAAGGAAGTGGGGCGACTTGGTGAGTCGTTCTACGATCACCCATATGGAGTCGTGTCCTCTGGAAGTACGTGGAAGCCCCATCACGAAATCCATGGATATTCTGTCCCACTTCCACTCCGGAACCTCTAAGGGTTGTTCCAAGCCTGCTGGTACCTGGTGCTCCACCTTCACTTGCTAGAAAGTGAGGCATTGTGAAATGAACTCTGTTATATCCTTCTTCATACCCGGCCACCAGTTTCGTCGTTTGAGGTACGGATACATCTTCTCCACTCTAGGATGTACTGTTAGAGGGGAAGTGTGAAACTCCCTCAGCACTTCCTCCTGTAGTGAAACGGGTACCATGGTATGTCCCCTGAAGAGGGTGACGTGCTCTCCTCCTTCATAAAATCCATCACGGGCCTGCCCTGTGGTAATTTGAGAACGTCGCATCTCACAGTCAATGTCCCCACGTTGTGCCTCTCTGACCCGCTGAAGTAGTGGAGGAGTGACTGTGAGAGACTATAGAATGGCTACCCCATCTCTATCCACGAAGGATATCTGCAATGCGGCTAGCTGTTCTGTTGCCTCCCCTAGCAGCTGTATTCTTGATCTCCTACTGAGGGCATCAGCTACTACATTACCCTTCCCGGGAGTATAGACTATCTCAATGTTTTAGTCCTGGAGGAACTCGAGCCATCACCGCTTTCTCATGTTCAGGTCCTTCTATGAGAAAATGTACCTAAGACTCTGGTGGTCAGAGTAGACTGTAAAGAGATTTCCCATCAGATAATTTCACCACATCTTCAGGGTGAAGACCACTACTGCTAACTCCAGATCATGGGTAGTGTAGTTTTTCTCGTGCTACCTCGACTGCCGTGAACCATAGGCGATCACTGCATACTCCTACATCAGGACACACCTGAGTCCGGTCCCTAATGCGTCGCAGTAAACCACATACCCAACGCCCTCCTCCAGTAGCCTCAATATGGGCGCACTAGTCAATCTCTGTCTCAGCTCCTGAAATCTCTGCTGGCATCTATCTTACCACATGATGGGTTTCCCCTTCTTCGTCAATGCTGAAAGTGGTGCTGCAACTCTAGAGAAGTCTGGCCCAAATCTCCAATAGTACCCAGCCAGACCTAGGAAACTCTGCACCTCCGTCGTGCTCCTGGGTGGCTCCCAAGCAAGTACCGCCTCGATCTTCACTGGGTCCACCACAACTCGCATCTTTGAGATGATGTTCCCCAAGAATTGTACCTCTCAAATCCAGAACTGAAAGTTCAAGAGCTTACCATAAAGATGGTTCTCTCTGAGTGTATCCTGTATAACCTGCAAGTGGTAGGCGTGCTCCTCCTCAGTAGTCAAGTATATCAGTATGTCAGCGATGAATAATATGAAAAAACGGTCGAGTTTAGACTATAATATCCTGTTCATGAGACTCATGAATACTTATGGAGCGTTGGTTACCCCAAAGGGCATAACCAAGAACTCGTAGTGGCCATACCAACACCTGAAATCCGTCTTCTGCACATCATCGTCTCGAACTCTGAGCTGGTGATAGACTGACCTGAGGTCTATCATCGAGAACTATCGTGATCCCTTGAGATGATCAAAGAGATCGTTAATCCTAGTGAGTGGGTACTTGTTCTTTACGATCACCTGGTTCAGGCGACGGTAGTCAACACATAGTCATAAGCTCACATCCACCTTCTTGGAAAATAAAATCAAAGAAGCCCAGGATGAAACACTGGGTCAGATGAATCCCTTTCCCTGTAAGTCCTCCAGCTGTACCTGCAGCTCACGAAGCATGGCGGGAGCCATCTGATATGCTGGAGTAGATATCGGTGTTGTCTCAGGGTATAGGTCAATGTATAAATATACCTCTCTGTGAGAAGGTAGTCCTGGAACTTTGTCCGGAAAAATGTTCGCATACTGATCCACCACAACAGGAAAGCTCAGACTCCGCACATCAACCGCTCCTAGGATGAGACTAGCCAAATGATGTGTTATCAGCTTCCCTCTCCTCTGCATAAGTCCATCCTATGCTGCAAAGGCTCCCTTCTCACCGGTGAAGGTGAACGTGGTCCCATCCGTGCGGACACACCACACTTTGCACCTAATACAGTCAATCTGGTCATGGACTGTAGATAGCCAGTCCATACCCAAGATGACGTCGTAAAGCCTCGACGTCGTTACAAGAAGATCCCAGCCGAAACTCTCACCTCCCAGAGTAAGCTCACACTACCAGCACCAGTGTGTAATCGTTGAGTCTACTCCCATAGGAGTCTCTAGCAGTATGTATCGATCCAATGGCTCCGTCAGAATCTCCGAGCTCCGAACAAGGGCAGTGACAATAAAAGAATTACTCGCTCCTATGTCTATAAGAACTACAGAAAGGGTGGAGTAGACACAGATAGTACCTCAAATCATATCAGGTGTTCCGTGGTTGTAGTCCTCGACTGACCGGAGCTAAGCCTGCACCTGTCTGCCAGCTCTCTATGGTCGGGGTGGACTTTCTGGTGGTGGTGGTGGTAGAGCCTCGAAGCGTCATCCACCACCCGCTTCTCGGCCAGCTCCTCTGCCTCGCCCGCCTGCTCCCTGCAGACCGCCACTATCAAATCTCTGCCTCTGCCTAGTAGGTCCCTCTACTGTCTTTTTCTCATCTTCATGGCGGGTCAGGCAGTCACGAGCCATGTTGCCCTGCCCGCCGCATGCATAGCACTTCCTGCCCCTTGTATGGTTGGATCTACTTCATGTGCCCCGCACATCTGAACCAGTGTCTTGAGGTTTCCCACCTGATTTCCAAGTCCTCTTGGACCTCTGCGACATTTTTCTACTACCGGCTGCAGAAGACTCCACTACGTGTCACCCTGTGGTGGGTCTCGCTGATGGCGTCAGCTTAGAAAGAAATCTCTCCACAAGAAGGGCTCGCTCCAGCACTCCTGCCTATGTTGGAATGATAAGGGAGATCATTGAAGCTCTGATCTCATGCCTCAGTCCCTGATCAAAGGTCTGGGCCTGGAAGAATGGGTCACGTACCATGTCCGTGGAGTAGCGTGAGAGGTCGTTAAATCTCACCAAGTACTAGGCTACTCTCATACTGCCCTATCGCAGATGAAGTAACTCCGAGATGACCACCGCACGGAGGGTGGCTGGAACAAACTCCGAGTGGAAGAGACTCTCGAAGTATGTCCAAAGTAGATATGCCTTGTCGTGCACCTGGAGCATCAGGCTCCACCATCTACTTGTTGTTGCATGCAGTAGACTCGTAGTAAGGATCACCAAAAGGTCAGTTGGTGTCCCTACTAATCTGAAGACTCTAACGATAGCCTCCAGCCAATCCTCGGCTACCTGAGGGTCTGTCTCTCCATGGAACCTGGGCGACCTCTATCACTGAAACTCATGCAATGCACTCAGACGGCGTGTACTCTCTGTAGCTGGGGCTGGTGGCATCGGTGGCTCAGCGAGTAGTGGTACCGCTGGTGCCTCCGCTGTAATGGGGCCCTGCATCGAGGCCTCGTCGCTCGGTGGGATGCCATCTCGCACATAACTAGGAACCCTGGCTAGCTGCCTTCGTGGGGCCATCTGGAAAAGAAACAGGTGATCCACGGTCAAACAGTATACCTAGTGAGCTAACACAAAATAATCAAAAAGAAAACATTTGAAACACACATGAAAACATTGTTTTCATGCACTGAGTCAGAAATCTGAAGTCAGGGTCTTTGTGTATGGATACGTCGGCTGCCGCACCAACACTAGAATCCCTGGAGTGAAAACCACACTCAACACTCTTAACACTAT
Organism: Viscum album; assembly: GCA_963277665.1. Lineage (NCBI taxonomy): Eukaryota > Viridiplantae > Streptophyta > Magnoliopsida > Santalales > Viscaceae > Viscum > Viscum album. Next base: position 672,640,618 of record OY728126.1, read on the forward strand.
TGCTTCACATAGAAGAAATTATCAGAGTCTTGAGTTCTGCGGTAGAACCGACTCCTCTGATACCAATTTGTCACGACCCGTCCTCGGGGCCCGTTCCGTGACTACTCCAAGACCGCCTTCCATAGGCCAGGGGCTGGTGACTAGCACCAAAGGCGTAAATCCTAGTAAAAGGGAAGACATTTCCTTTATAAAAGTAAACAAACACAATAGAGTACGCAAGTGAAGTAAGCACTAAGTAAAAATGAGTACAAAAGTAAGTGCTGGAAAGTAAATGGGCCAGTATACAAACCCAACTAAAAGTACAATACAACTGAGAAAGAAAGTACAACAACTTTAAATTAAAGCAGTAAGCACCGAGTGGTCCTCCGGGAATCCCACCTGAAGGGTGGGTACAAATAGTCTTGTTGGTACCACGGGTCCGTCCGTCCGCTCCGTGTACATACCGCAAGGTGGTCCACCTACGGATACCATCCAACTCCACATGCCTCAACCACAATCAGTGTTGTCCGTCATCTGCAACCAACAAAACGTAGTGTGGGCATTGCTCGTGCAGGGGTGAGTATAACGATACTCAGTATGGACCCTGAGACCCTCTAAGGTCTCCTAGAATCCATGAAGGATAACCCAAAAATGAAAGATAAAAACATTAAGTATCAACCAACTGTACTTAGGTATATGCCCATACATATACCTAAGTCATCAATCTCAGTTCGGCTCCAAATTCCGTGCCCAAGAACAATCTGATCCACACAAGAAATAAGTCAATCTCATCAATGGTAATGATTCAAAGAAAAGACTCAGCTCACACTGGTATACTACTCATGAAGAGGGGTAGAGATGATTAGATGTAGCCTCTGAATCATCTCCTCTACCGAACCCACGTAGGATCCATGTACAGAAGTCGTCACTGCCGAACCCACATAGGATCCAAGTACATTAACTGTCACTGCCGAACCCACGTAGGATCCAAGTACAGGCGTCATCGCTTCTGAACCAACTATGGATCCAAGTAAAGTCTTCCTCACTGCTAAACCCATGTAGGATCCAAGTACAGTCATCTTTATCGTCGAACCCATGGAGGATCCCAGCATGGTAGTCATCGCAGTCGCAAACAACTCTAGGGTTCCCGCACACAGTGTGCTCGATTCCGGGAGGGTCCGCTCCTCGAGTAAGTGGTCGATACAGAAAATGTCACGAAGTCCTGAGTTGATGTATCCCAAAGTTTCATCTCGTTAAAAGGAACCCAATGTGATAGACGATGCGTCAAACGGACGCCCGGTCTGAGAGATATTGGCTTTTCAGTTCCAGGGGCCCGGTTGGAAATATGCTCATTCGAAACCTGGCCATTTACCACTTTTTTCCAAAACTCACTTAGAGTATTTCAAAAGGATCACCTTGTCTATAGGGTTCCATTTCCGCAGACGGTGCGTCATTCGGACGTGCGGTCTTCAAGATATTCACTTTTAAGTGAAAAAGGGCACGGCCCGTTAAGCCCAGTGGGATGGCGGGTCGGGTTAACCTAGATTTGACGGGTCCGACCCGGCAGGGGTGTCAGACTAGCCCGATGAAATGCACGGCTCAGCCCGTGGAGGGAAGCCCAACCTGAGGGGGAGCGGCCCGGCCTGAGGGGGCGCGGCCCGGCCAGGTGCGACCCCACTGGCTCGGCCAGCTGGCCGAGCGGCTTGTCCCGAAGGCCAAGCAGTTCAGGGGGGGGCTTCCCGAACCAGTGGCGCTGCCCTCCCTAACCGGTCGGCTGGAGCCGGCCGGCCTTTTGGCGCAAGCGGGCCGCAGGTTCTCCAGCACGGTGTCGTGCGGCGCCGCGGTTCCTTCCATTGGCTTGGTCTTCTTCATCGGTCGAGTAGCCCGTCGTTGCAGGCCACGGTTCCTCCACATACGGCTGGCACGCGGCCGCTGCCTTCGAACGTCACCACTTCCCGATTCCAAATAAGACAAGAAACAACGGAGGGTCTTTGGGCCGTTTTTTTTCGGCCCGCACCCTCCGCGTTAGGCGGTAACAATCAACCATGGTGCTCACTTGATTACAACAAGAACGAGGGATTAATATATTTAAAATAAATGAAGAAAACCCCCTAACTCGAAAAAGATTCGCGGTAGCTGAGCGTCGTGGATGACGGTGTCGATCCCATCGTCGTCGGAGTGTACCCAAAGAAGTGTCATCTCCCCTCTTGTCACGGAGAAAAGAATAGAAGGCACATCGTCATTGGAGAGTTCCCCACGGTGGTGTCTCCTTCCTTGATGTCGATGATGAAGAGAATTGGGGAACCAGGGAGTGTTCTTCATCAGAGAAGAAAACCATTCTTCGTTTGAGGAGATGAATACTTCTCCCCCCTTTCTCAAGAGCTCTCACCGCAAAGCTTTTCCAACACAACAAAGCTCCAAAAATAAAATATTAGGCTTCACTGATATTTTATTAACATATCCCATTCAAAATTCAAACCACTTAATTAATTAAAAAAAGAGTTGTTTAATTAATTAAGAGATGGGTTGGAAATAATTAATTAAGATATGGTTTGGAAAGAATTAATGGAGGTAGGGGAAGGTGGGAAGTTTACACAAATTAAGAGGAGTTACAAATTAAAGAAGGGGAGGTTTAAGGAAGTTTAGGGAAAATGAAAGCTTGGGGCTTGTGTCAGCACCATCTCTCAAATATCCACATATGGGAAGTTGGGTGGATGTGGGACCCACCATTAACTTCCCATGGGAGGAATTAAACTCCTTAGATACATATAATTGTTCTAACAATTTTATTTATCTTTTTAATTAAAACACAATTTATAACTTCAAACCCGCATAAAACGCAACTACGGTAAAGGTCCCCTTAAGATATTACAGGCACTGTGAGTTCAATGGTGCCCTCAGATTGCAATTCCATGAACCAGTTCAAAAGATATAAAAACCCGCTCATTCGTTCACTGAATGTACCCGAGCTAAACTTCAGAAATTGATTCCGGGAACACCGGGCCTCGGAATCAAGTTCCGTTAGAAGCCACAGACTCGTAAATTTTAAATAATTAAGAAAAAAAATTCCTTGAAAATTACGGTGCTTTATAGGATAGTTGTCCTATTTGGAACCTATTCTGTTGTGTAATTTATGTATTTCATTCATAGTTTATATTATTACTTGCACACAACTTCTTTATATATTCACTGGATGTTTTAAATTAGACATCATTGGTGGTGTCCTACTGTGTATATCTCACACCCTATTTAGAATTCCATTTGGTACCCAGGTATACATCATGGATATAGGTAGGGATAAGGGAAAGGTTCATGTTATTGATATTTTTTTATATAACCTGGGATGGAATATGGGAGTAGAGGACCAAACATTTACTTGTGATGATATTAGGGCTAGATTTTTTATATTTTGTTCATTTTTGTATGTCATGTTGTATATGTTGGTTACTTTGTATCCCATGTACTTACCCTTTTTGTATAGCATGACATGATGCTATTTTTTGTATATGATATTGGATATGGTTTCCGTTAGTTTTACTATAAGATTAGATGATTAATCATTAGTTAATATTCCTTCTTATATTGATTATACTATTTATTTTTATTATTATAATATTGTTCCACACTCTAATCATGGGTATATAGACACCCCCACATTACTCTTTTGACCCTCACAATTATTTACCAGCCTCTAGTGTACAGATAGGTGTTATTGTGGCCATATACCATCACTTCAACTACTATTATCATGTGAGTAGGTAAATAGAATCCTAAAGTAGTATTAAAGGGATTTATTTTCTATGACTTATTATTTTAGGATGGTATAAATGAGACAAGGATGTGTCCGGATTTGGTAATGAGTATGTTCCAGGGAGTAGCTGACCCACATATAGAGGAAGTCCAAATTTCGAGGGATGGGACATGTTGTTATATATTATTATTATTACCATTGTACTGATTTTACCATTGGGTGACACACATGATATGTGTAATTTATTATTATTATTGTAGATTCATTTGTACCCTTGGCCTAGTATGGAAATGAGGTGTTTGTATGATGCATCATTATAGGAACTAGATGATTTATATGTTATGCATATTCCATTACATGTTTATATTACTATGACCATTTCCAACTAAATATTATTATTTCTTTGATTTCTATTTTATAATTGTGCTAATGTTTTATGCATGTAGTAGATTAATAATTGGTTACTAAAGTGGCTGCAATAACCGAAATATAATTTTCCCTTTTATCTTAATGTTGGAACCTTAATTAATCAATTATGGAATGTTTCATCCTTGTACCATTGGTCTAATGGGATGAAGAGTGTTTATGGTTGAAATTAAATGGATTCAAAATTTCAATTTATAATATGTGTGGGAATTTATAAATTGAGAATGGTGATCCAACTAATCCAACCATTATACATAGACTCATAGATTCTATTGCTGAATGTAATTTTTTGGTTATAGTTAAATGGAATTAAAATTAAAACCTATAATGTGTGGTAATTAATAACTTATAAATGGTGACACATCTAATTGGACCATTATATACATATATTATTATGAATCATTGATCTCTAAAGGCTCAAAATGAAATTGTTTTCATTAAATGGGGATAAAAATTGAAAAATAAATGTTTTTTACTCTATGAATTGAAACTAAAACACCATATACTAGAAGTTATGTTCTGAAATATATATCTTATCCCAGAATCGACCTTATTAGAGGGTAGTAGGTAGTGTCTCTCTTGATTATTTATGATATTACATCACTCAAACCTAGATTTAAAAGTAGGTAGAGGGGTTTGAGTCTTATATAAAAAGTATTATACATGTCATATTCTTATATATATTATTTATAATTTTATATAAGCTATTTTCAGGTGTGCTATTGGAATTTTAGAGATATGACACCATGAAGGCATTGAGTCATGCGCTAGGAGGCTGGCAACGACCATGCTCCAAAGGAGGAGGTCCTTAAGAATTCACTATTACCTCAAGTAGTAGAAATTGTGGAACCTCTTGATATAATTTATCTAGGAATTGATTCCTACCTTTTTTAGGGTTTCTTATTCACGATTAATTCTATACAGGGAAACCCATGACCTTCACTAACTATGGAAGAGTTTGTGTGAGAGTTTTAGCATTAGTATCCACCCACATTTTTGGGGGATGGAAGTTCATAGGTTATGGAGTCATGGTTGGAGGACATGTTATCTATTTTTGAGTATCTTGGGACACCTCCTAAGAGGAGATTGAATTTTGCTGCTTACATGCTTCAAAATTCTTCCATGTAATGGTAGGACATTATTACCCAAGTATATTCACATTGGGATATGGACTCGATAGATTTTCATATGGACTTCTATGATTATTTTTATCTTAAAATGTTGAGGGATGATAGATCCAAAGATTTTATTCACCTTGTGTAGGGAACATTATCATTTATAGACTACTCCTCTCATTTCAAAGAGCGCTGGTTTTTCACACCAATCCTTTTAGAAAATGAGTTATTCCGGGCTAGGTGATTTGAGGATGGTCTTATCTATGACATCTGATCACAGTTAAAGGTATTCTAGAAGACCATTATATATGGGATAGTTAATCATGGTCTTATCACTAAGAATAACCAGATATATTCTTAGGGTTTGAGCTAGGTAATTTTGTCACTTAGACCTAGAACTAATTTTACCAGCAACAGGAATCATCATTTGGAACTTTCTCATTAGGGATGTAGTAGCTATAATGTGTGCCTAGGTAGCCACAAAGTGTGCCATAAGTATAATAGGCTAGGGATCATGAATCCCCAATGTATCAAGGACCCATTTGATTACTAGTATTATATAAATACGAGTCATATTTAATGATTTTGTATAGATTTCCCTCCATTGGGTTCCCCTTGATAGGAAGGGATATTGAGTACTAAAAGTCTATCAAACCAAGGAGGTAGTCATGGCTAAGGGATCCGGACATAGGATTTACAACCCCAACAGATTGGGTTTACCCAATGAATTCAGGATGCATCTTATATCCATGTTTTAGGCCAGATGTATGTAGTGTTTCTGATCCTTAAGGAGTAGGGTGTCAGTCCTTCTATATTTAGAGGTATAATTTTCATTACCTCTACTTGTGTATCTTCTTAATTTAATATAGGTTATTCAAACTCCTTCATATTTATTACTATTGTGGAGATCCTTGGGATTGAGATTCGTTACTTCTATGGTGTAATGACACTTGAAACTCCTTTGTGTATCTAATCAGAAAGTTTATGCCAATGCAAGGAGTTCCCCCTTAAGATAGGTGAGTATTTTTTCTTATGGGGACTCTTTTTTTCAAGATGGTGGGTTTTTACATCATACTTGGGATGGACTAGTTAGTTCATTATCATTCTTATGTTGATTATTATTGCTAGAGGGTTTCTTTTACATCACTAGAGGGTGGTACTTATATTCAAAATGCTGAATGGAATGTCCATATGTGTCGAGATTCACTTGAGTATCATTGGATGTTCTGAATGATATCCCATATTGATAAACTATATATGGATGATCAAGGAATCTGTTAGGAATATTTCCATCATATAGTATATTGTTTAAGGTAATTCTTACCGAATGAAATTTATGGACTACCTCCTAGGTGATAGGTAGATTTTAAAAAAAATTTAGTTCTAGGAGAAACATCGGTACTTATTCCTCCATATAAGATGGATACTATAGAGTTTTTAAAGAACAAGTGGTAGATAGCAGACTTGGAAGAAAAGAGTTTTATATAGAGCATCACTTCACCATGAGGTTTTCTTATGCTTTTCACCAAGAAGGTGGATTATACACTTAGAATTTTCATTGATTAGAATTACTTGAACCATGTAATAGTTAAGAAACGGTATCCACAACCTCATATAGAAGACCTCTTTGACCATATCCAATGAGTGATGGTTTTCTCCAAGATAGATTTGAGGTCAGGCTACAATAAGGTATGAGTTATACCACCTAACATACTTTGTATAAAATTCAATAGTAGATATTTCTTGTACGAGTATTTGGTGAAGATATCTGATCTTAAAAACACACCAATATTTCTCATGGATTTGATGAAATGGTTCTTCCACCCGTATTTGGATTCATTTGTGGCAATCTTCATGGACATCATCTTGGTGTACTCAAATACTCAACAAGAATATTTCCAACATCTTGATACCATTTATTGAACATTAAAATATCATCATATGTATGATAAGATCATAAAATTCCACTTTCTGAGTGATAAGTTTTACTTCTTAGGTCACATTATATCAGACACCAGAGTATTAGTTGACCTAGAGAAGGTGAGAGTCATTGTTTCCTAGAAGCAGCCCAAGAACATTTTGACATACAACGTTTCTTGGGATTATGTGGTCATTACTAGAACTTCATTTAGGATTTATCATGCCTTAAAAACTATTATGGGATTGAAAAAAAAAGGTTTTTAAATTCATATGGTTTAAATATTGTGATGGAAATATTCATTATTTGAATGTATGATTGACTTTAGCATCGATCATGACTTCTCTCAATCCTGAAAGAGGCTTTATAGTTTATTATAATGCATTATGAATTTGGGTAGGGATTTTTATGATATAGGATGTGTGATTCATGGTGTACAAGTATCATTATTTGAGACCTCACGAGAAAAAATACCCGACACGTGATCTCGAGCTATTAGTTTTGGTTCATGCCATGCACTATTGGAGGAATTAATTACTAGGAAAGATTTTTTTTGTGTACAGATACCACAAAATAGTCAAATAAATATTTACACAATGTGAATTAAATCTAAGGTAATTAATATTGGTTGAATACCTACATTTTTTCAACTTTGAGCTTTTTTATAGTGACCCGAGCCTTTTACATATAACATTTCATGTTTTTAAGCATAATTAATCATCAGAGTACAAGCCACGGATCTTTAAGTCTAGTGTCTTGGAAGACTTGGTACATATAACATAAAACATAGGGCTAAAAAAATTATTTATTTAATCTCCATAATGATCTCCTAAGTTCCTTTGAGCCCTTACAACTACATAGGGTACCCTGGGGAACACATGAACAAAGGGATGAGCTAAAAATTCCCAGTAAGGGAATGAATATAAGGATACATCTCAAGAACATGAGTTAAGAGGCATGACATAATGATATCCAAATAATGAAACTTATGAAATCATTTAATATTAGAATGGGATCATATAAGAAAGGAATCATATAAATGTGGTAGAATCATAAATCATTTCTTTAGTACGAGTCAAGGCTAACTGCCAATCTCGTTTCCCATTTTAGTATGGGTCAAGGCTAACCGCCAATCCCATTTCACATCACATCCCATGAGACTTATCCTTACCCAATGAATTGGAGAGCTATCTAGGCGCACCCATCTCAAAATTTTCATGAATATTCTTGCCACATAAATATTCTTACCACATATACAATCATACATAATCAACCATACACAAACATAAGGGTAACCATGGAAAGAATTGGGTACCACAGTCATGTCATAAAACATATCCAATGGGTGTATCATGAAAGTGTCCATGAAAGTAAAGGATTAGAACATACATGGAAATTCATAGGGTAAAATAGGAATATAAAATGGTACGTGGTTTCAAATAGAAGTGACCACATATTAGAAATGTATTTTAGAAACATTAGCATTAAAACATTTTTGTGCGGTTTTAAGGAAAACACTCTAGAGATTTTCAAATAGAAAACAGGAAATTATTTTATATAAAACCAGAATTGAAACAAGAATGTTTTAATAATAAAAATACTGATTTTTAAAAGAAAATGGTGTCTTAAAACCTAAGATAGAGTGAACTTAAAATTTGGGTAAAAATTAGAGAAGTCCCCTTAAAACAGGTTTGCTTATCAGAAAGTTCTAGAAAGGGAATCATTCAAAAACATTTATATCCCCAAAATAAAGTGATGAAAGGTTATTGATATTAGAATAATTTTAAAATATACAGAATTCATAATATTCACATAAATAGATATGATAATACCATTTTGAAAGAAAGATAAGGCAACCTGAAAGAACAAATAAGGTTTGGGTAGAATTCCTTATGATTTTACCAGCACGGTGTCTGGTGTACCTAAGAGGACTTGATGAGAAAGATAAGGGGTTTATCCTCACTTATTAAACATTAGGGATGTATGGGGAAGGTGTATAAACATACCCCATAACTTGGTACTACACAAAAAAACATAGCATAGAGAACAATCTTGATTAAGAGTGGAAAGGGGAGGATCCCTTACCTTAAATCCGTTGGTGTTCTCCAATTGTTATTAATGACATGAATAAAAAAAATTAGTCTTATTAATTAATAATTTCAGAAACTCTTATATATTCAATTTATTTATTATAACACTTTTTAGTTCATTCAAATCCTTTTTTATTAGCTACAAGGTTCAATTTCATTGTTCGGGCTCGTTTGTTTACTTGGCTTTAAAAGATCGGTTCACTTATATCCATGTTTGGATTATATGAAAGATGAAAGTGGTTGTACATAATTGAAGTTATATTATTTAGTTAATATCCAGGTTATTACATGGTTTTAATTTTAATTAGGTTACTTAGAGTGATGTTGAATTGTAACATATATAACCTTAGTGATAACCGTTTTTTGTTATTCGATGGGTTTGATTACAAAGAATGTGTTTTCATTTATAACTTAATTCCATTTGTACCAAAGGATTACAGAACCAAAAATAGGACATATTACATATATAATAATCTGGTTCAACCATAACACAAATGGTTTCATGACCAGAATTAAAGATAATAATAGAAATTGATAAACTGTTGTCCTTGAATGTGCTAAATTAGCACATCTCAAACGGTGCTTTCATTTCTTTCAAATAAAAGGGTGGAAAAGGAATGAAATATACCAATAGAATGAATACATTCCAGTACATGTATGTTACTAGATTTATCATACTATTATGGTGAAGGTAGGTGAGGAAATAAATAAAAAAATAAAAGAACTTAAAAGAAAAGAAGAAATTTGGGAAGAGGAATTTACCTCTTGAGACTTCCTCCTTTGAGAACATCTTAAGGGGAGATGTTTTGGTATTTTGAGGAGGCTGAGAAATTTTAGACGTGGGGGAGGACCTTGGGGAGAGATTTAGGAATAATATAGAGAAGTATTGGGGCTTGAGAGTGGTGGATAGAAGAGGGAGTGAAGGGGGGTTTTATAGTAGAGGAGAGGAGGGATTTCATGATATTATAATCCTTAATTTATTATTTTTTCACAAGACAAAGAATAGTAAGTATTCCATGACCAAGGATAGTAAATGGGTCATGTGAATTCGAACCATGGGTGGTGACATCATCCATGATTCTAGGAATAATTTATTTAGCTTATAATGTACATATACGGTAAAATTACCATATTTTACTATTAATAAAAAATTCAAGTATTTTAGAAAAATCTCCAAAATTAAACCCAAACATTTTTTGATGTGTAGAATCCAAAAAGGAAGTCCATTTTTCAAAAATAATTTTCTAAATATGATTATTTTAAAATTTAATTAAATTATAATTTATTATCAAAAACCAGTTTAAAAACACTCATTAACTTATTCTAAAATATAGGTATATTGTAATTCCAACTTGAATATTATTTTTATAGCAGCATAGGTGAGGTTACTATTCATTAGGTTATATCACTATTCATAAGGGTATTTTACTATTCATTATGGTAGGTTACTATTCATCAAAAATTAAGTTTTTCTTATCGGACTCCAAAAAACATCTTGAACACAATCGTGTATGTCCGATTTTCAAAATTCCAAACACAGAAGTGAAAAAATTATGTTTAAAGGTCACTTATCACTTAGTAGTTCATTATTATGTGATTTTATGGCATATTTATAAGAAGGGAATTTCCATTAAAAGCATTGGGTCATTACATTCTTCCCCCCTTAAGAAATTTCACCCTTGAAATTTCATTTTACATTCTAGGACAAAAACAGATGTGGGTAATTTTCCTCCATTGCTTCCTCCATTTCCCATGTTTCTTCCTTAAACTTGTGGTTCCTTCACAGAACTTTGACACGATGGGTTTTCTTATTGCGCAAAACCTTATCTCTCTGATCTAGAATCTTTACTGAATACTCCTCATAGGAGAGATCATCTTCCAGCTGCACCACCTCTAAATTTAGTACATGTGAGGGATCTGGTATGTACTTCCTCAAGAGTGATACGTGGAAAACATCATGAACTAGAGCCATATTTGGTGGAAGTGCAAGCCGAGAGTCCATGGATCCTATGCGGTCAAGGATATCAAAGGGGCCAATATACCTTGGGCTTAGCGTCCCTTTCTTCCCGAATCACATGACTCTCTTCCATGGAGATATTCGAAGGAAGACTTTATCCCCAACGTCGAAATCCATGTACCTTCGAAAGTTGTCATCATAGCTCTTTTTCCAACTTTGAGCAGCTTTGATGTGTTTCTGGATGACTTGAAATTCTCTGTCATCTCTTGAACAAGATCGGGTCCAAGTAGCTTTCTTTCTCCAACTTCTGCCAAACAGGTTGAAGTACTACATTGCTTTCCATATAGAGCTTCATATGGAGCCATCTAAATACTCGAGTGGAAGCTATTGTTGTATGAGAACTCAACCAATGGGAGATGATGATCCCATCCACCTTTGATTTCTAGAGAGTAGGCTCTAAGCATATCTTCAAGAGTATGAATAGTTCTTTTAGACTGGCCATCAGTTTGGGGGTGATAGGTCATGCTGAAATTTAATTCCGTACTCAAAGAATGTTAAAGGATCCTCCATAATTTAGATGTGAACCTTGGATCACAGGAAGAGACAATTGAGAGTGGAACACCGTGCAGTCTGACCACTTCCTTCACATATAACATTGTAAGTTGTTCAAGGGAGAGATCTTCCCGAATAGCGATAAAATGGGATGTCTTGGTGAGTCGGTCAACCACAACCCATATCGCATTATTTCTCTTAGAAGTATTCAGGAGACCCGTGACAAAGTCCATAGTAACATTTTCCCATTTCCACATGGGTATAGGCAATAGCGACATCATACCTTTGGACTTTTGTCGCTCAGCATTAACTTGATGACATACCAAGAACCTTGATATATATTCAGAAATCTCCTTCTTCATGTTATCCCACTAGAAGTGTTCTCAGAGATCACATTACATTTTGTTACTCCCAGGATGGATAGAGAAGGTTGAGCTATGTGCATCATTCAATAACTCCTTGTTTATCTTTGGATCAGATGGTACACATAATCGTGTCCCAAATCTTACAACTCCTTCCTCTTCAATTTTGAAATCGGAGGATTTCCCATTTTTAAAATCTTCCACCCTTTTCTGAATTTCCACATCATTTCTAGGATCAACCTTTATTTTCTCCAAGAGGGATGGTTAAGAAATCAGTTGAGAAAGGATTGATGATGTTCCTCCCTTAATGATTCCCATGCCCATACTTTGAAAATATACGAAGATCAGATCCTTTTCAATTCTCATCACTGATAAATATTCAAGATCCTTTCTACTTAGAGCATCCGCCACCTTGTTTGCCTTACCTGGATGGTAGTGGATTGAGCAGTCGTAATCCTTGATGAGCTCTATCCATATTCTCTAGCGCATATTAAGCTCTTCATGTGTGAATATATATTTGAGACTCTTGTGTTCAGTATATATCTCACATTTTTTCCTATAGAGATAATGCCGCCATATTTTCAACGCAAAGATCACAGCCTCCAACTCCAGATCATGTGTGGGATAGTTTTGCTCATGGATTTTCAGCTTCCGTAAGGCATAGGCTATCACTTTATCATTTTTCATTAGCACACAACCTAATCCTTTCTTAAAAGAATCACTATACGCCACAAAGAGTTCTCCACTTGATGGGAGTGTGAGTACTGGCGCTGTGATAAGCTTCTTTTTCAACTCCTTGAAACAGTCTTCACATTCCTATGTCTAGACAAACTTTACTCCCTTTTGTGTCAGCTTGTTAATTGGGTTTGACAATCATGAAAAGTTATTTATGAATCGTCAATAATACTCAGCTAGACCTAAAAAGCTACGGATCATTATTACAGAAGTTGGCCTCTTCCACTCTTCAATTGCCTTCATCTTGGAAGGGTCCACATATATCACTTTCCTGGTGATAACATGCCCCAATAATGATACTTCCTCCATCCAAAACTCACATTTACTGTACTTTTCATACAACTTAGCCCTTCACAAAGTCTTTAAAACAGTTTCCAAATGATCCTCATGTTCCTCCTTGCTCTTCGAGTATATCAGAATATGATCAATACAGACCTCCACAAATTTTTCGAGGTAATCTCTAAAGACTCTATTCATTAAATCCTTGAAAATTTATAGAGAATTAGTGAGCCCGAAGGGCATCACTATGAACTCATAGTGCCCATACCTCATTCGAAAGGCAGTCTTGGGAATATCTTCCTTCCTCACCTTTAGTTGGTGATATCCCGAACGAAGGTCCACCTTAGAGAAATAACAGTCCCCACAAAGCTGATCGAACAATTCATCTATCCATGGAAGGGGATACTTGTTCTTTATAGTGATTTTATTGAGCTCATGATAATCAATGTAGAGGCGCATTGATCCATCCTTCTTCTTAACGAAGAGGACTAGAGCACCCCACGGTGAAGCACTCGGGTGTATAAAACCCTTCTCCATATTCTCCTGTAACTGCTTCTTCATCTCTTCTAGCTCTACGGTGGCCATTCTGTAAGGTGTCTTTGAGATTGGAAGAGATCCAAGGATATGTTCATTTGAGAACTCAACCTCTTGGTCAGGGGTAATACCAAACAACTCTTCAGGTAATACATCAGTGTAATCCCTCATGATGGGCATGTATTCAAGCATGATTCTCTCCTTCATCTCAGTCATTTGAGCTATATATTCATGCTCATAAGGAAGAAATATCCACACTTAAGACGATGATTCAAAAGGAGATTCATCTTTCTTATTGCACTTGAAAAGAATCAGAGGATGCTTCGGGATATGAAAAGTGATCTCCCTTTCCCGGCAGTCGATATTGGCTTTGAATAATTATAGCCAATCCATGCCTAAGATAAATTCAAACTCCACCAATGAAAGTATGAAAAGATTTTCAGGGAGGTTTAGTCCAAAAACGATAACTAGGGAGGAGTTATAAACCATGGATACAATGATTTCCCCATTCTCTGTTCTCAAATATAACATTTCCTCTAAATATGGAGGTGGTGTTTGAATTATTCTACTAAACTTGAAATATATGAAAGAATGTGTATAACATGAATCAAATAGTACATTCTCTATTCTTGAATGAATAACCAGCATACCTGTCACCACATCGTTTTCCGGATCCACCACAATAGTAGTGATAGCATAATCCCTTCCTTGTTTCCTTGGAGGTTGTTGCTGATTGCCTCTGACAACCCTCGGCTTAGGGAAATTGTTCGCACAATGCCCAAGATTATTGCAGTTATAACACTGCACCGCAGGCTGAGTGTTGATTTCAACCTTATTTTCTTCTTCAACATTAGCGGGATTTTTCATATCCCTTTTTCAGTTCTTGGCCAGTAGAACGAACTTTCCACATTTGAAGCAATTTCAGGTTCCCTTGAGACAGTCAACAAGATTCTTCTTCCCACAATTTTTGCAAAGGGGAAAGTGAGGCTTCTTTCTATCATGGGATTTGTTTGATGAACTACCCATGTTGTTCTCCATTTTCCGCTTCTTATCACTAGGCCCATGAGACCACTTAGATTCTCCCATCTCTATTTCAACCATGAGGGAACAACAAACAATCTTCTCATAGCTGTCGATGTCTCGAATTTATAACACTTTTCATAGACTCATCTTTAGTCCGCTAAAGAAGAGATCCACCTTGCTTTCTATGTTCATGAAAAAGCCAGAGGCGTACCTTTCAAGCCTTGTAAAGTTCACTTAATACGCCCCGATGGACTCATATTCCTTCTGCTTGAGTCCAAGGAACTCTCTTTCTATCTTGAGATGGAGGGTTCAAGGAAAATATTTGTTGAAAAACATCCTCTTGAATTCCTCCCATTCTATGGAATAAATTTCCTCTTGGGACTTCGTATTCTAGATCAGTTTCCACCACTGATTAGCTTCACCATCAAAATGATAGACTGCTAGTACAACTTTCTCTTATTTTGAGCACCAGAGGACAGAGAAAATATTTTCAATGGAGTTAATCCATTATTCTGTGAGGAGGGGATCATAAGACCCTATAAACATGGGAGTCCTTTGCCGAATGAAGGATTCTACGACTACTTGATCTTTCTTTGGAGGAGGGGGACGTTCCACCTGATTCAAGTTATTATTCATAACTCGAGCCAGCTGAGCAAGTACTTCCCTAAAGTTTTGAGCACCCGCTTCCATCACATCAGGCATGTCATTAGGTAAATCATTACATTGCCTATCACATTGGTTGTTGGAATGTGTTCTTGTATTTCCCACCATTCACTAAGAAAAAGAACGTATAAATAGAGGTCTTGAATACTTATCTATTGATCATAAAAAGGAAAATTTGAACATTAATGGATAAACATATAAAGAATAAGTACATCCTAACTTGTGATTCCTTATGGGCTTCTTTTTTGTCCCTTAATAATGGTTTGTACTAAGCATGTGAATCTACCAAATCATATCCCCCGAGAGTGTTGTAACCAAGAGTGCAGCAAGGCCCATTATCGTGCACCAGTTCCCATTCAAGTCTAGCTCAAAGCGGTGTTTTCGGGTTCTACCCCTAGATACATATGTGCCAGAGCCGGCTCTACCTGCTCATATCCAGACAGGGATGTATTTTCTTGATAAACCACTTACTCTATACTCAACAAAATTTAGGACTGTCTCCTTATACTTAGTCTCATCCTTAAGGTTCTCACTAAGGTGCTCTATTCCTAATCTCCAAAAATAACTAGACCACCCTCTGATACCAACTATAGTGACCTGATCCTTTTACATATAACATTTCATGTTTTTTAAACATAATGAATCATCAGAGTACAAGACAAGGATCGTTAAGTCTAGTGTCTTGGAAGACTAGGTACATATAACATAAAACATAGGGCTAAAAAACTTCTTTATTTAATCTCAATAATGAGCTCCTAACTTCCTTTGATCCCTTACATCTGCATAGGGTACCCTGGGGAACACATGAACAAAGGGATGAGCTAAAAATGCCCAGTAAGGGAATGAACATAAGGATACATCTCAAGCACATGAGTTAAGAGGCATGACATAATGATATCCAAAGCATGAAACTTATAAAATCATTTAATATAAGCATGGTATCATATAAGCATGGTATCATATAAATGTGTCAGAATCATAAATCTTATCTTCATTATGGGTCAAGGCTAACTGCCAATCTCGTTTCCCATTTTAGTACGGGTCAAGGCTAACCGCCAATCCTGTTTCACATCACATCTCATGAGACTTATCCTTACCCAATGCATTGGAGCACTATCTGGGCGCACCCATCTCAACGTTTTCATGAATATTCTTTCCACATAAATATTCTTACCACATATACAATCATACATAATCAACCATACACAAACATAAAGGTACCCATGGAAAGAATTGGGCACCACAGTCATGACATAGAACATATCCAATGGGTGTATAATGAAAGTGTCCATGAAAGGAAAAGAGTAGAACATACATGGAAATTAATAGGTTAAAATAGGTATATTACATGGTAAGTTGTGTCAAATAGAAGTGACAACATATTAGAAATGTATTTTAGAAACATTACCATTAAAACATTTTTTTGCGGTTTTAAGGAAAACACTCCAGATATTTTCAAATAGAAAAGAGGACATTCTTTTATATAAACCCAGAATTTAACCAAGAAGGTTTTCATAATAAAAATACTGATTTTTAAAAGACAATGGTGTCTTAAAACAGAGGATAGAGTGAACATGAAATTTGGGTAAAAATTAGAGAATTCCCCTTAAAACAGGTTTGCTTATCAGAAAGTTCTAAGGAGGGAATCTTTCAAAAACATGTATATCCCCGAAATAAAGTGATGAAAGGGTCTTGATATTAAAATATTTTTCAAATATACAGAACTCATAATATTCACATAAATAGATATGATAACACCATTTTGAAAGAATGATAAGACATCCTGAAAGAACAAAGAATGTTTGGGTAGAATTCGTAATGTTTTTACCGGCAAGGTGTAGGGTGTACCTAAGAGGAGTTGATGAGAGAGAGAAGTGGTTTATCATCACTTATAAAACATTAGGTCAGTACGAGGAAGGTGTACAATCATACCCCATCACTTGGTATTACACAAAAAAACATAGCATAGAGAACAATCTTGATTAAGAGTGAAAAGGGGAGGATCCCTTACCTTAAATCTGTTGTTGTTCTCCACTTGTTATTAATGACCTGAATAAACAAATTAGTCTTATTAATTAATAATTCCAGAACCTATTATATATTCAAATTATTTATTATAACCCTTTTAGTTCATTAAATGCCTTTTTTATTAGTTACAAGGTTCAATTTCATTGTTCGGGCTCATTTGTTTACTTGGCTTTAAAAGATCGGTTCACTTATATCCAAGTTGGGATTATATGAAAGATTAAAGTGGTTGTCCAGAATTGAAGTTATATTATTTAGTTCATATCCAGGATATTACATGGTTTTAATTTTAATTATGTTACTAAGAGTGATGTTGAATTATTACATATATAACCTTAGTGATAACCGTTTTTGTTATTCGGTGGGTTTGATTACAAAAAATGTGTTTTGATTTATAACTTTATTCCATTTGTACCAAAGGATTATAGAACCAAAAATAGGATATATTACATATATAATAATCTGGTTCAACCATAAAACAAATGGTTTCACGACCATAATTAAAGATAATAATAGAAATTGATAAACTGTTGTCCTTGAATGTGCTAAATTAGCACATCTCAAACAGTGCTTTCATTTCATTCAAATAAAAGGGTGGGGAAAGGAATGAAATATAACACTATCATGAAGAAATTCAAGTACATGTATTTTACTGGATTTATCATACTATTATGTTGAAGGGAGGCGAGGAAAGAAATAAAAAAAAGAAGAGAACTTAAAAGAAAAGAAGAAATTTATGAAGAGGAATTTACCTCTTGAGACTTCCTCCTTTGAGAACCTCTTAAGGGGAAAGGTTATGGTATTTTGAGGAGTCTTATAGATTTTGGACGTGGGGGAGTAACTTGGGGAGAGATTTGGGTAGAATTTAGAGAAGTCTTGGAGCTTGAGAGTAGTGGAGAGAAGAGGGAGTGAAGGGGGGTTTTATAGTGGAGGAGAGGAGGGATTTCATGATATTATAATCCTTAATTTATTATTTCTCCACAAGAAAACGAATATTAAGTATTACATGACCAAGAATATTAAATGGGTCATGTGAATTATAACCATGGGTGGTGAAATCATCCATGATTCTATGAATAGTTTATTTAGCTTATAATGTACATATACGATAAATTACCCTATTTTACTATTCATAAAAAATTCAAGTATTTCAGAAAAATATCAAAAATTCACCCTAACCATTTTTCGACATGTAGAATCCAAAAATGAATTCCATTTTTCAAAAATAAATTTCTAGATATGATTATTTTAATATTTAATTAAAATCATAATTTATTATCAAAAACCAGTTTAAAAACACTCATTAACTTATTCTAAAATATAGGTATATTGTACTTCCAACTTGAATATTATTTTTATACCACCATAGGTGAGGTTAATATTCATTAGTGTATATCACTATTCATAAGGGTATGTTACTATTCATTAGGGTAGGTTAATATTAATCAAAAATTATGTTTTTCTTATCAGGCTCCAAAAAACATCTTGAACACAACCATGTATGTCAGATTTTCAAAATTCCAAACACAGAAGTGACAAACTTATGTTTAAAGGTCACTTATCGCTTAGTAGTTCATTATTATGTGATTTGATGGCATATTTATAAGAAGGTAATTTCCATTAAAAACATTAGGTCGTTACATTGTTTATAACTTTGATATGGACAATACTATAGATTATTCTTTAAGTATGAAGACTAAGACATAGGTAGTTCAAGAGGCCAATAGTGAGTGGTTTTCAATGGACCTATATTATGAGATGAATATAGAGGTACATGACCATTGTGAACAGCCTGTACTTGCATCACTATCAATGGACTATTCACTTCTGGATAGAGTTAAAATAAGAAATCTCTCTGATCCTAAGGGCTTGGTCATATGAGAGAGAATTTTAGGTGAGGATACACCACCTAGTTGGATTATTGATGGGGATGAGATCTTAAACATTCATGGGAATATATGGATTCCTATCAATATTGAAGAATTTTTTTTGTGAGAGTCTCATGCCATTAATTGGGCAGTACATCCTGACCTAATGAAGATGTTACAGGATTTACACCACTAGTATTGGTATCCTAGTATAAAATGGGTGATAGGTAGTTTCGTTACTCGATGATTAACCTATTAGTAGGTAAAGAAGGAAAACCAACGGCCTGTTGGGATTTTATAGTCATTTCCCATTCCTATGTGGAAATGGGATAACATCACTATGGATTTTTGTGATGGGTTTATGTAAGTCACATTGAGGATGTGATATAGTATAGTTAATCATAGACCGGTTGAAAAAGGTCTCTCGGTTCCAACCTATATGTGAGACCTTTTTAATGGATGATCTAGGAAGGATATATGTCAAAGAGATCATATGTATTCACATAGATTGACATTATATCATATTAAATAAATTCCCTCATTTTACATCATAGTTATGGGGGGGTTTGTAGAGGGAACTGGGTTCATAGGTGAAAATAAGTATATCCTATCACCAACATACCAACAATTAATCTGAGAATACTATATAGTGTTAGAGGACATGCTTCAAGCATGTGACCTTGATTTTAGTGGTTCTTGAAAATAAACACCTCTCTCTTACTAACTTTTCTTATAATATTATCTTTTAAGAAACTATACAAATGGATCCTTATGAGGCTTTATATAGTAGGTCATTATAATAACCTCTATGTGGGTAAGAAACAAGAGAAGCAACACTACTATAATCTTATCTTGTTCACGAGAGTTCAGATTACATATAGCTTATCAAGAAGAATATAGATACAAATTAGTCTAGGATAAAGTATTATGTTGATCGTCGCTACCGAATACTAGATTTTGATGTGGGAGAAGGGGTTTTATTACATGTTTATCCCGGATTTTGGAATACACGAATTCATAAAAAAGTTATGTGATCGCCTCATTATTTTGGTCATTTTGATACTTTGGAGGGAGTTGAGCTAGTAAACTATTGGTTTTAGTTTCCCTGGAGGTGTCGAGCAACGAATGGAGTCTTCCACATATCTCATCTTTACCATTATTATTCATAAATACCTCAAGTCCTTTATCTAGTTAAGTTTGAGTAAGATGTAGTTGCATCCTTCTAGGAGAATCCTGTATATATCATTGATTACATCACGAAGGTTCTCTATGGAAGGTCAGTTACTCTAGTATAAGGGATATGGCAGCATGGTCATGTATAGGATGAGACCTGAGAGAGAGAGAGTTTGATGTACATGACCAGTGTTCAGAGTTATTATTATACTATTCTTTACCACCCATGGAATGGAATCATAGGGATAATTTGTTTTAAGGATGGGAGATTGTGAGATCCTAACTTTTCTCATGAGGTTCATATCCTTTACATTTCAGTATAAATCTATAGTTTTCATGTAATGGAAGTTATAAAGGGTTTAATAAATGTTTTGGAATCATATAGGGTTTTTTGGATCATAGATCTCCTGGTTTTGGAGGAAATAGACCCAACATATGGTTTTTCTACACTATGCACGAGAGGCCGCATGGTTTTTTAAAACCATGTAGGGTGTTGTAGTGAAATGAATAGGGGACAAGGTTTGTTTAAATCATGATCCTTAGGCCACATAGCCTTGTGGGAACTATAGAGGATCTTCATGGGGGACACATGGGTTTCACATAGTTTTCCAAAAGCATGTTCCTAGTTCGCACAATTAGTTCCTCTTATATAGTAAGCCCATACGGTTAGGCACACGATTTTGAAAACCATACCAAAAAAACATTTTCCCTTTTAAAATGGACAATTTTTTTATTTCACCCATAACATTTTTTAAGTTTAAATGTTATTTTCTCCTACATTTTTTATAAACAATAGCCTCCCTCAAGTTGGGGGCTTCCATTGGCATTCAAGGTAGGTTTTGAGCCGCCTTCTCCATTCAGTGTGTGAATCAAACACCATTAATCACATTGGAACACCATCAATAAGTTCTTAATTCTTCTCCATTCCTTCCTTATTTTATCTTTTCTTATGGAATTATAAATAAATACAATCTAATATGTATTATTTTTAGGGTGTTCTTATATTTCATTAATTTATTCCATTATATCCTAAATTAAGGGATGATACTGGATAGGGGATCCACTACATGTTTAAGGTGGGTGGTATCATACTTTTCCCTAAAATTATAGTGATATATATATTGTACCATAGTGTCTCACACTAGACCTTTCAAGTGTCGCCTATTTAAATGATGATTTTCTTAAATTAAATGTGCTGGTATAAGTTACAAGACCTGTATGACTCGAAAAATGTCGATAGAGGTTGGGAACCTAAATTAGAGCCACCCCCTTGAAGTACAAAATTAAATTATTTAATATAACCATGTTGATTATGAGATTAAACCAACATAGGAGGTGTGTTCCTTTAACCTTGAAATAGGGAGGTTATGTTTAATTAAATTAAATGGATTAATTAAATTTAATGGAAGTAATTATGCCATTCTAGGCCAGCTATGCCTAGGATATGAAATTGAAAAACCTTCTAAGGTGAGTTGGAATTATTATTTATAAATGAAATGTCCAATTAAATTAAATAAGTTATTTTGTACAATTAGACTATGATCCCATGGACACTCCTTATGATATGTCATGGGTGATACATGGGTTCCCCCACAGAATTCTATGGATGGACTCATTGGGATTATTGAACTCAAATGAGTTATAAATTGATTATATCATGTCATGGGTGATACATGGGTTCTAATATGAACAACATGGGTGAAGAAACTTGAAAGGATGATTATATTATTCCATGTGTGACATGTGGGTTCCCTGGATGGAATGATAAGTATGGACTCAAAGGGAAGTTCATTATATTATGCTATGAGTGAAACTTGATTTCTTTATGTGGAACGCCCAATAAGGACTTAGTGGGTGATGACTTCATACCACACCTAAAGTGATAAATGGGTTCCTATGAGTAATTCCATGGAAATTCTTATAGGGTAAGGGTTTTATAGTACACTTGGAGTGGTACTTGGGTTCTGTATGTATGAATGCCTTAGATGGACTTAGGTTTCCAATTACATGTTTAATTCATTTTAAAGACATTTCTTCCAAGTCAAAGAATATAATTGTATTTGGTCATTACATGAAATGCATCATGACCATATTTATTAAATTTCTCAAGCTATAAATTTTGTAGTAATTGTTTATACCTTACACTAATATTATCTATAAGGGACACCTTTTCTATAGGCTAGGACCCAAGACTAATTATAATTATATCATAAATTTTAATCAATCAGATATATTCTAGATTAGGCCGAAGAAGGTTGTATTGGATGAGTTCCCTATTTGGAACCCGATTGGACATGTTATTCATGTATTTCATTCACTATTTATATTATTAACTTCACAATACTTTTCTATATATTAATAGGCAAGTTGGTATTAGAAACCATTGGGGGTGGGCAATTGAGTATATTTGACACTGTGTTCAGGCTGTTATTTAGTACCCAAGAAGACTTCATGGATGTAGGTAGGAATAAGGGAAAGAATCCTGATATAAACACTTGGTTGTATGACTTAGGATGGATTACTAGAGAAGAGGACTGAGCTTATGCTCACAATTATAATAAATCTAGTTTTTAATCTTTTTTCATTTTTGTATAGCATGTTTTATATTATATTGATCTATATCCAATGTGCTTACACTTTTTGGTATATCATGGATTGATCATATTTTTTTGTATATGATATTGGATATGGTTTCCATCAGTTTATCTATATGATTATATGATTTCTCTTCCCAGGTTATTCCTTATTATATTTCTTCTACTATTTATTTCTATTATTATAACGATGTATCACACTTTGATAATGATAGTATAATCTCCCCATATTACTCTTACTGACCCTTACTACTCTTCAGCAGCCTCACTACTTAAAATTCGGGTTTATCCAGTGCTATAATTTATCAGAACAAGCTAAAAGCATGGATAAAGTCCCCCTTTATCAGTGCTAGAAAAAAGTTTTGATAAGGGGGGTCTTTATTAGTATTAAAAAAATTGATAGGGGGTCTTTATTAGTGCTGAAAAAAAGTATTGATAAAGGGGGGCCTTTATCAGTGCTCACAAAAAAGCACTGATAAAGCCCCCCTTTATCAGTGCTCACAAAAAATATATAATTATATAAATATGTTTATAATGATATAAATATAATATAATTTTGGAATATGATTTAGATAATGAGAATTTTGAATTTACACTTAAAATATAAGATATTTAGTGAAAATGGATTTTACTGATATTTATAAAATAATATTAATTAATAATTTGATAATTATTATCAAGTAATAGTTATTTAATTAGAATTTGATGGCATTAAAATTGAATGAATTAATGAATGGTCTTAGAAAAGTTGAAAACATGACTTAAACTTTAAATTTCCATAACTTTTGAAAATTCATCATTTTTTATAATGCATGTTTATCTATAATTAATCATATGCATATTTTCTTATATATACTTATAATAAATAAATTATAAAAAATACATATTTAAACATATTTAAATAAAAAATTTATTTTTAATTATATTAACCAAATAGAAGTAAATATTTTTTATTCATTTAATTTAAATTAAAAAATTATCCATTTTATTGTACTTATAAAAAATATTTCTTTATTATGTATATATATACCTATATAAGTAATTTTTATATATAAACATTTGTGTTTCAATAAACAAATATATATTTATATACATATTCTAATATATGTAAATAAATACATATATATGTAAATATTTGTACATGTATGTGAGAAATATAAATGAGTACTTGTGTGTTTAAATATGTGTGTATGTGTATGTGTATCAATATTGTATATATACATCATATATAAATGTAATTTTATAAATATATCATTATCATTAAAACTAGTACATAAATGTATTTATAGTAAATATTTACAAATACATTATAAAAAAATTATATCTAAATATCGAACTATAAGTAAATTTGTATATGAAAATATATAGACATATAAATATATTTTTCATGTATAAAATTTATATTTCAATATATTGGAATATTTTATAAATTAATTTAAAAATAATTATATAAATAATATGAAATTAATAATTGTCCATTTTATTTAAAAAAAATCTTAATATTTTTATACATAATAAAAATGTATAAATATATATATATACTTATAAAAATTTATATATAATATTTACATATATATATATGTGTGTGTGTGTGTTTATTAATAAAAGAATTTATATTTATATGTATATTCTAATATACATAAATGAATATTAATATATAATATATTTAAATAAATATATATGTGTATATATATACCACACACTTCTAAATATATATGAATAAATAAAAATATTGTAAAATATAAAACAAAACACGATTGGTGGAGTGGTTATGGTCATTGAAACGCTGAAGGGAGGTTGTAGGATTATGTCTTAGCATGAGCAAGTATTTGGGGGATTCCTTCTTGTGATGAGGAAGGGTGGGGGTGTTTGTGAGTGCTGAGAAGGGTTTAGGGGGTTCTTGATGGTGGGTTGGGGAGTGGAAAGAGATTAGAAAGGGTCCATGAGTTCTAAATGGAGGGGGGTGTTTTGCTCCATGAAAAAAAAATATTTTCAGATTTTTTATCAGCACTGATAAAGGGAACCTTTATTAGTTCTTATTTTAAAACTATTAAAGCCATCCTTTATCAATGCTAAAAACTGCTAATCAAGGAACCCATTATCAGTTCTTTTTTTAGCGATGATAAAGCCAGCCTTTATCATTTTTTTCTAGTACTAATAAATACCAATTTTTAACATCGCTCGCAATATTACTTCTTTTTAAGCACTGATAAAACCCTTTTTAGTGCTGTTAAAGGTCAGATCTGTAGTAGTTCCTCTAGTATACAAAGATGCATGCTTGAGGCCATGTGGTTTCTAGTTCAGCTACTATTATTGAGTATGCCAGGTATGGATTTCATAATTTATGGAGGTTTAATATAACACCCCTAAATTTTAGTATTAATTTCTCTTTAAATAAATAATAAGTTAAATAGTTTGTTTCAAAGGAAAAAATCATACTAAGAAAAAATCATGATACATTATAATAAAGATATTAAATTTTAATAATATAATATAACATTTAAATTAGCTTTTATAAACAGAAGTAACTACATTATGAAATATATATATATAAATGGAAAGAAATGGCATAAGGTAGTTGAAGTCTTCCTTAGGAATTTTAGTTTTCCAAGAGGAGATTGGAAGTATATTCACTACGGTTTTCACAAGAACAATCCCAAGAAAATCTAAAAAAGTCATAATTTAAGTGAAATAGTTAGTTATAGAAGTTAAAGATCACTGAAATTTCTATGTGATTCATGAAAATTGAGCCACCATGTGTGATTTCCAAAAGAGAATATCTTATGCTCCGGTCTTATACAGATATCATTAGGGGTTATATAGGTAGAAGTGGGGATGATATATACATATAATTATTAATGAAACTTGTTACTTATATATATCACATATATTTTATACATTTCACATTTCAAATTTTAAAGAAAAATAAATTTCATTTTCAATACAAACGTGCTAAATAAATTGAATTAGTAAGTTAAACGTCTAATATGATCATTTTATACATAAAAATGTATTTTTTCCCAAATTTTGATTCTTATGCGCTATGTATTTTCATTTCAAGAAACTAAGAATATTATGTTTAAATGATAATGAATCATATTTTTGATAGGAATAATATATTATCACTAATTTAATTAGAAACATATAGGAAATAATAATAAAAATAGTAAATATTTGAAAAATAAATTTATCTATAAAAACAATTTACATTATATTTTATGTTTCCATTTAAAAGTTAAATTACTAAATTTTAGAATTTGATTTTGAAAAAATAAAATACATTTTGTATTTATAATATTGATATTAACTAAATATGAATTTTTAGAATTTTTTTAAGTGGTTTATTTTTAGGTGAATTGGAAAAAATATAGTTCTCACCAATATCCTAGCATTAATGAATTTACCATGAAATTAGTATGTCATATAAACTTGTGAAAATAATTATTAATCCAAATTTTTTTTATGGTGTAAAATTATTAATTTATACTATGTTTAATTTAGAAAACTCTTGTTTAATACTTTGTAGATTTTGTAGTATTTTACTTAATAAAAACTATTTTTAGTCTTTTATATTCACTAAGTATTCACAATGTGTAATTTAGTTTTGCATTTATTTGAATGTAAAATAACTATAATTTGGTTAATAATAAACAAATTAATAATGATAAAATAAAAAACATTCAAAATTTTATCATAAAACTATTACTATACTAGAAAATATATTTTTCTAAAAATCCTTTTTAATGTGTTATACATTTATTATTTTAGAATTAATTTTTATCACTTTTAGAAATTGAATCTAATAAAATTTATTTAATATTTTTAATCAGAAGTTAAAAATAATTTAATAAGGTTTATTTTATTTTTAGGTATAAAAAATCAATTACTTAAGTAAAAATTAGCTTCCATGCTAAATGTCAAAATGTTAAAAAGGTTAAAAATAAGGGGTAAAAGACCTAAAACATGTTTAAAAAAGGCCTTCAAATTATGTTTTGAGAAATTTATCAACCTTACCTTATTCCAACCTCCATTACTAGCCACTTTGATCCACTTTCCTTTTTTAAAGTGATTTCTTTTTTTATTATGAAATTATATTTATAAAAATTTCATTACTTTTACTTATAAAAGGATACTACCACAACCCATTTAGAGACACAAAAAAATCCAGTTATCCCCTATAATATTCTCTATTTCCATATCAATTAATCCTCTCCCCGTGTTCTTGAGATTATGGTACCTATATATTTATCAAACCCCATATAAATCAAGAATGTTTCCTTGAAAAAAATAAAATTCTTTTATATACATATTTTATCCTCTGTTATCATTTCACCATTTCTTCTTCTTATTAAAAATATTTTTAAATATATTATACACACTATAAATTAATTAAATTGGTATTATTGTTATACTAAAATGTTGTTATATTTATAGAATAACCATTATCAACCTTCCTATATTCCTTATAAATGAAAACACTGTTTATGTTACATATGAACTATCACCTCTATGAATGATGTATTTAATTTTTCATCACCACCTTACACAACTAGTTTAAAAGGAATATTTAATTAATAAACATCATATTTATAATATGATTAATATTTTTAAGAAATAAATCATTCTATATCTTCTTTTCATTCTATGAAAAAGTGAAAATGTTGTTTGTATGTACGTGTTGATTACCACCTCAATGGAATGACATTTTTTATTTTTCATCACCACTCTACTTGTATGATTATAATAATTTATATAATAAATTAAAATTATTTGTATTAATTTATTAAGGTTCAATGAATTTTATATCAATATTTAACTCATTATTATCCTACAAACTTTTGTTTATCAAAAATTTGTGAAACAAGTTCGCCTTTGATACCATCTTCAAAAATCATGAATAAATTTATCGTGTAATGAAATCATAAATTTATAAATCATTATAAAACATTTATTCCAGTATCTTTAATAATCTAGGAATGATTAAATGTGTATTAAATTATTGGAAGCAATATCAACATTTTAAATAATCCATGAAACAATCAAAATCACTAATATATGATTATGAAAAAAATTATAACTATCTAATAATTGTTTTATAAAATATTATAATTAAAGGGTATATAGGGTAATGGATATAATTATAATAGTTTATTAAATAAATGTTTTGGAATTTGAGAGTTAAGATAAGAGTTTCTCTTGTTTTTATTTCTTTTCTTTGAGACATATTTCATATTCACCATTGGTTTTATTTTGTGTTCTTTATATACTATGCTATGTATGATTTTTATCATAAATTTCATGAATTTTAAGGGACTTAAAAATACATCACATGTTCTATTTTCCAATAAATTTTTTATTCAAGTGTTACTAAATTCATAAGGATTTTTCTTGACTCAACTTTTTTTCCTGAGTCATAATTATTTCTCTTTAACTTTGGATTAATATGAATGTTTTATTCTATTTTATGATGATATTATATTTTATTTATTTTAAATTTTTTTGGGAATTAAATTTTCTTAAAAAATAAAAATTATTTGATGGATATATTTCCACATAACATCTGATATTGTTAACAATAATGTGCATCCTATCTAAATGATATTTTCCCTTCTATATCCATATTCACTCATTCAACCAATGGTATATTTTTCTTATATTGAAATTAAAATATTTATTATTTCTATTAATATTAATATTTATACTAACCTATTTTAAAATGGAATATTTATCACCCTTTTTATGATGTGGTCTTCATTAAAAGTATTTTAAAAATGTTTGAAAGGTTTTCCCTTTACTGATCATACATGATATCTTCTACTCAACATTTAATTTGGATATTTTTTTTATTTTTGAGGATCCATAATTGTAATTTCCTTTAAAATAATGTTTTAAAAATTAATCATTTTAACTACTGAAAAATGATATTCTCTGAAGTGATTTATAACTTCTTCTCTTTACAATAATTTTATGAAATGTTTTCCAAAGACTATTTTTTCTACTTCCATTATACTATTTAACTATAAAAGATCTTTTACATATGGTGTTATGATTTATGAATCATCTTTTAAATGAATTTATGAAATACTCCTCTTGGGTGATTTAATTTTTAATAACAAAAAATCTAATTTTTATATCATGTTTTGCGATACCAATTAGAAGTTATATGAAACCCACTTTCTTAATATGGGTTTTTATTATATGATGAATGATTTGTATCCTATGGAACACACACATATATATATATATATATGCTGATAGAATAAGTCCAATATCACCCTCCAATGAATTAGTTAAAAATTAATATATCATTCTATAATAATGTGTGGTCATGGTTGTGTTTTCTAAAATATAATGTGGGGACATCATGGGTTTTTTCAAAAAATATTTTTTGGACATCATAGATTTAATCATAACTGAATTTTTGGGTGTGATTGGGTTTTCTCACAATGTTATTATTTCCAATGATTATGTTTTTCCACATTTTTATGATATTATGCTTTATTATGTTACTTCCTTGATGAAATTTCTATGGTCATATGTTTCTATATCACGATCCTTAATGCTCAAACATGTTTTATGAACTCCATTTATGATCCCATTATCTTTTAATCAGATATGTATCCCCAATTAAGTTTTTTCTCACATGTTTATGATCAAACTATTATGATTAAATGATAGGTCTTCCCTGACTAAGTGTCTGATATCACCATTTTCTTATGTTTTAACTCGCCATGTTTTAAAGATGATTATAAATTATGAGAATTATATAATGCGTTCTAGGGTGGTTTGATTATAGAAAAAATTTCAAATGTAATGTAAAATAAGTTTCTTATATTGTTGATCTTAAAATAAATTAATCATTTGGATAATGGGGTTGTGATATTATTTTTTAGATGTAATTTTTCTCTTATGGAAATTATATAAAATAAAGATATGTTTATCTTGAGTAACTTCAGTTGGTATCAAAGACAATGTTTAAAGTGTTTTTTTATCACCTTATTTGGAAGTGGAGGTCTATGGTGCCTTAGTTGGTATTAAATATAGTTTTAAAGTATGATTTTTTAGAATTGGGTCTAGGAGAACAGGAATGGGGTACCTCATTTTCCAGTGAGGTGGAAGCTTTATATAGGGGTGTCTTTATGTGATGGTGAAGTGATTTTGGTTCTGGTAGTTTTCTCGTTTTTAGTCTCTTCAGCACTTCTTAATGGTGGAGATAGAGTCCTTATAAATCATAGTATTCTCAAGCGAGGTATTTAGTTTTATTTGAGTATTTTAATGTATTGATTCTATATAAAGTTGGTGTATCTCAATGATTTTGGGGTGATAATGAGGGACCAATTTCATTAATGGTGATGATGGATTCTGACAGTGAAGTAACTGGTGGCATCAATCGACATGTGAACCTAGGTTCCACAGTTCCCTGAATTTTATTTGTAAATTTTATGATGGTTAATGTTTTTTCATGTGTATTTTCTAGGTGCTCAAATATCAACATTCAATATTACCAAGGATCATTTTATTTCCACATCTATGGTTTCTTGGGCCCCCACAACATACATGTGGTCTATCTCAAGTGGGCTAGTCTATGAGGGCCGTTTTGTTTTTCACCAACTAGGGTGGTTTTAAATGGTGGGTTTATATCTAATGGTTTTTTTGGATATTGGTTTCTGGTTGTTTTTATATTCTATTTCCACTCAACCTTAAAGTTTCTATTTGAAAATATTAAAAAACATTAAAGTCTCATATAATGGAGTTGTGGAGAAACTGATCATATTGTCACAATAATGACATGTATGTGGTTTGATTTAATAACATAATATATAACATATTTCCATAATTATAGATTTATGGTTATTGACATTAATCACTTCATGCCTATCGATGAGGCATATATTATGTCATCAATAGAAAAAATGTGTTTTTTGTAAAGGAACCTATAAAACCTCAATTTAGTGTAATTATTGAAGAAATATGAAGATGTATTTTCAGTTATAGTGTATATTGAATTGAAATCATGAATTCCCATATCAGTTTTGACAAAAATATTTTTTATGATTATTAAAATAATTTAATTATAAATTTTACTATGAATCAGAAGTTGTAATGGGGAAATTAAAGTAGCAATCATATTTTAATTTTTTTCTAATTTATTTCCTCGATTTAATTTTATTAAATTTTTATTTTTTTTTATCCATTTTATTAATTATTTAATTAATTAATTTTTGGGAATATTTTATTTTTAATAAACTATAAATTATATAGCCTATATAGAATATGTCAAATATTGGAGTGAAACATTGGGAAAAAAATTCTAAAAATGTTCATCAAATAAAAGAGTTTGGATTACATTCTGTAACATTCAATATTTTAGTATGAACTATTTCTATAAGTTACGTGTTTTATTATCTATAATGAATCAATACACAATCATGAAATAAATCCTATATTAAATGAATCAAATTAACAAAAAATTATTCACTCATAATGGAACATTACAATAAAAGTACATGGAACCATGTATTACATAACATGTATTATTAAATACCATGGATTATTACATCCCTTCGAAGTGCATAAATTAAAATGCAATAATAACTAGAAAATAAAAATATCTTAACAATTTGAAAACCCCTTATATATTTTTCACCCTTGATAATCACTTTTACTAGAGCAAAAAATATAATGATAAAAACATCATGGAAGGATAAATCGAATTGTAAAATAAAAAATTAAAAGTATAGAAATGAAATGTTTTCTTTGTTATGTTATAATGGAATAAATTTATAGGATGTGATGGGGGTTATAAATTCATTGTATGACCTTTATTGTATCTCCTCGACCCAAGCTACTTGAACAATGCTCGTGTGAGGATTCCATAAGACCTCATGCGCATCTCCCCATATTCCTGAGGCTGCTAACTAGCGGTGATGGACTAAAATATTGATGGAGAGACTATTACCTCTAAATTAAGAACTTAGGGCCATTCCAGAGTCTAATAAAATTTCATCTTGACCCATCTATATAACTGACATCCTAAAAAATGTATACATAAAACTGGTAACCCCATAGGCCCCAATAGTCTTGAATAGAAATCTATAAAATTTATTTACATGATTAATGAAATAAAAAAATATTATAAGTAGATAAATAATAAAATTATAGATACATTTTACAATGTATGACAAATAAAAACTAAAATTTAACTTATTTATGACCAAACATACATGATCATCCCACTAAAAACATGGCTTCCACACTCCTTGTAAGTTAACCTGATTAATAGTGTTACCCTAGGCCTCATCCCTAACTGGCATGTGAAAAGTGAGGATTCAATTAGGTAAAAACATTTCATGGTCTCTCGAGCAGGGTGAGAGTATAACTAAATGTGGAACCACCAACATGGTCCAATACATAACCAGTAATGAAATATAGGTTCATGTGATATTCTCAACTCATAAATAGATAATTGTAAAAAATCATAAATAAACAATCACTATTGATCCACAGGGTTCAACATGACACTTAGGATTGACCATACCTACTTTGGATAGAGTCATAGTTTCACTAAGCATGTCATCTATCCTAAGAGGGATACATTTCCTACCCCAAGATCTCATGAACATGCCTCCACATATATAAAAACCAGGTCTTACTGAGTATCCAATAAATACTAACTAATATAGAAGACCCATATAAGATCCTTGGTAGTATACAAAGCATCCATCATATTATGTATAAGCATTGGATACTTGGCATCCCACAAATCCCATAATGTTAGATACAAGCATCAGATCTTAGGAAACACTAGGAACTCCATATCATAAATCATCACTGAATCCAAGTGAGGTAATACCTATGATCCTATAATATCATATATGGATCATAGGGATGTAATATTTAACATCCCTTCATCAATCATATCTAGATCCTAGGGAGGTAATACCTAGAATCTCGTCATCAATCATGTCTGGATCATAGGGCGAAAATCCCTATCATCCCATCATAAATAATTTTCATATCTTAGGGAGTTAATATGTTGAAACATGTCATCAATAATGTTTGGATCCATATGAGGTAAGACCTTCCATCCCATCATCAATAATTTCTTGATCATAGGGAGGTAATCCATGTCATTCCATTATTAATCATGTCTGAATCTTAGGGATGCAATATCTAGCATCTCATCATCGATCATGTATATATCTAATGGATGTAATCCCTAGAATACAATCATCAATCATTTCTAGATCCTAAAGAGGTAATCCATAGTATCCAATAATGACATCATATACCCAGGGGCCTACATCCACCCAGTAATGTCTCATAATAATTATAATAATAATAACACGGGTTGTCCATTTATTCAACCCATATCACAAAATCAAGTTTGGCATCTTAAACTCCCCCACCTATTCATATCACCATATCCCTTCTAGGTACACACCATTGATTTGGGTTCTAAGGTGACAACTATAATAATCACTAACCATTTCCACTAACCCAATTAGGGGTTCACATATACCTAAGAAACCCATTAAGGTACCATAGGCCTTATCATGATTCGAACACCCAACATGGGTTCCCTTTTCTTAATTGAAGCTCTTGGGTTGATGCTCATAAATCTGGGGGCATAACATCCCTCAAAATCGTCATAATCATCTATAAGACTTGTTGACCTATTAGGAAAATCTGCATCAGCATCACTCTCATAAGAATGCATAGTTCCCTTCACACTTCCCAAGTTCACCATATATTGTCCCTCTCATGACAAGCCTAATAAAATCTATCACACCACACCCAATATAGTTCTAAGACACTAAGAAGGATGATACACTCACCCTACTCTATAAACATAAATCCCATCATCTTTAAGCTACACCACTGTTCTATCATGGCCTACATGAGCCATTTGTTCTCATTCATAACTTATCCCTACTAAAAGGAACCGAGGGAACCTATCCAGGGCCTCTATGTTGAAAAAAATCACTTAATTTATAACCCTCAAGAAACCATGTATATCAGGGAATATGGTCATAACTTAACCATCATCCATCAGTGGTCAAGGCATTAAGCTAGTGTCCAAGGTTTCATGGTTTCCATTGGAACATTTTTATTCAATGGTCACCTCTTTTTAAGTCAAATAGTTCATTTTTATAATCAATAAACCAATTTATTTAATTTAATTTTTGATTTCTAATATGGTGAGACTGTATATCACATGAATTATATAATTAAAAGAATTAATTTACTAATGGTGTGTGCTCAAGGGACCACCTACCTCTTTTAAAATGTTCTTTCCTTCATAAAAAAGCTCAACCATCCTTTTCGAATCTCTTCTAGGGCCAAATGACCATAGTCAATCAATAAGAGTCTCTAATTGTATTTTTAGAATGTTAAATAATTATAAAATAAAGTACCAAATTAATTTATAATTAATTACATAATGAATTTGATTATAATGAATTATAATTATTTATTCTACACCTTTAACTTTAAACAAAACAATAATTAATTTTAATGATCAGTTACGAATCCAAATCCCTTTTTTATATTCCCAAATATTCCTTTTATATTGAAATAATTAATTATAAAATATTTTCACAAATTATTTTATAATTAATTTCAACAGTTAAATATAATGGATAATTTTTCTTAAAATTCACATTTAATTCCTTAAAACAATCATATTAATAGGAGGGGGGAATAATGTTTTTGAGTTTTTAACAAAAACCCATCATTACATAGCGGGTATCCACCAAAAGGTAAGTGGTGTCATACTCATACGCACCCAAAACTGTGTAAGTTTGAGAAACACCTTTCCCTTAGGTAGTAGCAGTGAAGTAAGGTTTGGAAACCTTATACCCTTATGTAGCTCAAAAAAACACCCTTTATATATATATATATATATATATATATATTATCTTTTTGTTATTCTTTATAGAACATGCATACATCGGAAAAAAAAGATGCACGATTTTGAAAAATCAAACAAAAAAATTAAGAACACAAGATTCATACTCTGAACACTCCATTATGACCCTCGACCAAATCGTATCAACTCAAAATGTACAATAAAATAAAAAACAGAGATATCATGAACTGTAGAAATGAAAATAAAAACAATTAACTGAACTCATGGTAAATCTTCAATCCATCGAGTTTGAACCCCCATTACCTGGTCATCGCATCCCGATCCAACTTTGATCAAGATCCTTGGCAAACAGACCCTACGCCCATTTCTCCTTCTTTCTCTCTTAGCTCGAGAATGCTTCTAGGGAAAGCTATTTTCCATTTACATGAAATGAGGGATAATAATAATGGGAACAAAGAATGAAAATAATAAAATTAAATTAATTTCACTAATTTAATTTCATTTACACACACATTTAAATTCTCTCCTCAATACTCAAATCCCATATTAAAAATTATACATCTCCTATGTGAAACCGCTCATTCCAAACTCAACCAGGAAGTTGAAATTTTATTTTAGGGATCCTGTAAAAAGATATCAATGTTCAAAAACATGAAATAATTAATATGTAATAAATAAATATTAATATTTTCTGAAAACATTAACCCTCTTATAATCTCACCAAATTATAGACCCAGGTTAAACATTTAATTCCCAGATAAAAGGAATTTTCAGAAAATATTTTCAAGATCATATACAATGATAAATTACCATTTTTACCTCAAGAGAATCCAGAAAAAAAATTAAAATTTACCATAATTTTTTATAACGTAAAAATATTGGGGTGTTAAAATCTATCCTCTATAAAAATATCAAACATGAAATGACTTTTCAACCATTAACTAATAACACTCAATTAATCCCTATCATCATTTCACAACCCCCTTGTCATGTTTTACTCTGGAATAACAACTGATCTTCTACTGTGAAGCTTCAAGCATGAGGTGAGTAATTCATCAAAAAAACCATCACTCATACCTATCATTAATTTAAAGAGATGTCGCTTTCATATTCCCTTCTATCCTGAGATACTAATGTTCTATTGGTTTCTTCATCTCAGGCTTATGGTGCTCCCCACCATAATTCCTTTCCTATAAAGGCCAATTTTGATCCACAATGCTACCCGCCATCAGAATCACTTACCGAAATGTATCATTAGTGGTTTTACAATGCACATAGTGTGGTTTCCATCTCAACAAACCCAATTTTACATAAAAAATAAGTTATTTCCCCTTTGAAAAAACCTTATCAAAAACACATTATCATAATCATTGACGTGTTATCTCATAATATGAACACCACGATGCCTAAATATGTGTAGGATTTATGATATTATTGAAGAACCTAAACCCATGTTAGAACCTAACACTATATAATTCCACATTTGGATCCTTGACCAAACAAACCATCCATCATCACTCACTAGAGAATCATTGCAAAATTGATCCTACTCAAGCTCGCATTACATAAAAATCCTCTCAAGTCTTGTGTCAATACATGGAATACATCTAATGGCACATACATTCCTCAAATATGGAATTCAAAAATGAACCATATACAATCAGATTTACCTAATCACCATTATCCAAATACCACATTGATCATCAATGACTAGCCTCATCTCACCCACAACCCTTCTAGTGAGAGGTTTGTGCCTACGAATCCTATGCTCCGTCCATTACCCCACACAATGAATAGATACGATCATCCAACTCATAAAAAAGTTCCAACACAAATCATAAATTTTTATGTATTCTAAACCCACCAGGAACTTCTTCCTCAATATTTTCAAAAATTATCTATGACCAAGTTCATTCCCTTTAATGGCCAATGGTGAACTCCTCACCATATTCCTTTCCTTGCGACATTTTACAATATCAACCTCCACCGTTTCCATCATTATGCATGTGTTGTTCCTCTAAATACATTCTCATTAATCCTATCAATAATAACACTAGACATCCATGACATCATAATTACCATAGATTATACACTCTTTATTATCATCGGACCCCAATGCTTCCTTGCCTTCATGTGATCTATCAATTCAATTATCCCTCGAACCACACATGACTTCTCTCGAATTTATAATTCAAATAGTGTTATGTGTAACCAATGAAATCTTCCTCGATCTCATCTGAATCTAATGGGTGTATGCTCCAATACAACTCAAACTCAATGTCCAACTCACACTACCATAAGTTGCATTTCATCAAACCTAGGCCCATGCACTTAACCCACTGACCATACTCACACGCAAGTGAAACTAATCCATCTAGAATATCCCTCAATGATCATATTCAAAACTTTGGTATTTTACACATGCTAGGTCATACCAAAAAACCATCCACCACACTAGAATCATCTTTAAAATCAAAATAATCAACCTATTATATCATCATTTCACTAAAAGTGCATCCAAAATACACAAGGATATGTATCCTAATAATCCGTCCCATTAAAACCAACCTTAACACCAACATGCTAGAAATCAAGGTGATTTTACTATTTAAAAAAAGGAATATCTATGCCTATAACATATTCCTGGTATATTCACACATTCTCTGATTTCAATGTAAGAATTCTCCCATGATTCTCATATTTAAGGAACTCAAAAATTCAGGCTAACCCCTCTATCAAGTTACCCTCACATATCATAAATCATCTCATCCATAATATCTAGCTCACTAATACCGAGTTGTATCTCCAAAGCACTAGGATATCCTACCCGACCCATAGGTCATATCTCATATAGTTCATAGATCATGAGAAACACCTTTCTACTCATGTCACAAAAGTTAAATGCCAACTATTGTACTAGAACACTCATTATAGAGCACAAATATATATATATATATATATATATATATATATATATATATTAGGCATGAAAATCCAACTCCTTAACTTACTATGGCCCTGATTCTCACCAGGAATTCACATACAAGACTTACCCTTGAAAATTATGATCTAATCCATCTATATTTATATTCAACGAAATTATTCCATGATGATTTATGTCAAGTGTTCCAAACCCACATAGGTCATTTTAGTAGATTTCCACTAGGAAGCTATATAGGAAGACCCTGT
Organism: Viscum album; assembly: GCA_963277665.1. Classification (NCBI taxonomy): domain Eukaryota; kingdom Viridiplantae; phylum Streptophyta; class Magnoliopsida; order Santalales; family Viscaceae; genus Viscum; species Viscum album. The sequence continues at coordinate 672,678,723 of OY728126.1, forward strand.
ATATGATTTTATTGATTATTTTAATAATTGAACCGATATAATCATCAAACACAAGGGGTCTCTTACTATGAAATCAAATTCATACATTGACCTACTAAGGGACAACATGAATCCCTAGTAAGAGGGACTACATAATCATCGTCATGAAGCATCACGTCACTGTATATTCCACATGACTTGTCATCATAAGAAATCACATTTTGGTCCAACTGAGTAAAAATTTTCCAATAAGTTATTTGGAAAAACCCTATATAATTTTTTTGACACTATAAATAGTGTAACCCTCTATCGTCATCAATATCAACCACATGAAAACACGTATATATCATGTGCATCCTATATTACAATTATGATACATGTATAACTCATGGGCTCCTAGAAAATATATATAACTCATCTCAAGTATAATATATACAACATTGGAATTATCGGTCCCAAACAATACCTCAGTCATCATAGTGTTCACAGTCTCAACAAAATAAATCCCTTGAAAACATGGGTTTCAACCAAGGTCATGTTATCCAAGCATGTGCTTGATATACCTCATGATTATCGATAATTTATCTCCATTACTAAACACTACTATCCAATTCCAAAAAGTCTATGGTATCATTTTATAACACCCCATCCAAGGATGCTAGAATAATGCTCTTTTGAGGATTCCACAAGACCTCATACGTGCCTCTCCATATTCTAGATATTTTTTACCCGTGGAGAAGACCTAGATTAGTCATGTGGAGACTATTACCTTTAAATTAAGACCTAAGGTCTATACCCAAATCTACAAAAAAATTTACATGACATGTATGTATAAAAAACCTCCCAAAACCTTTAGACATAAAAATGGGTGACCCACAACCCCCCACAGTATAGAATAAAAATAATTAAAATATATCTATATGATGAATAGAATAAAACCAAGGGGAAATGGATAAATAAATAAAGTTGAGGTACACTAGACAATACATGTATAATAATAATTAAAATTAAACTATCCTATAACCCAACATACCTAATCATCCCATTGAAGCCTCAAACTCCTGGCTCTATCCAAGCTAAGACACTAAAAAATTCTATTATGGGACTCATCCCTAATCGAATGATGAATAGTGAGGATCTGATCAGGTTCCCATGTTCCATGGCTACTCAGGTAGGATGTGATTACAACTTAGCAGGGAATCACCAACGTAATCATGTACATAACTATTAATGTAGTGTAAGTGTGTTTTATATGATCAGAGGATAAATAAATAAAAGTGTGAAAGAAAAACAACAATCACATCAGTCCTTGGGTTCCAATATGAAACCTTGGATTGACCATTCCTACTTCGACCAGTTTCGATGTGTCTATGAGCATTTCATATGTCCTTAGTTGGATACATGTCCTACCCTAGGATCTCGGGAACATGTCTACACATATATAAATGTCGGTTCCTAGGGATAAGGGTGTATTTCTAGCCTGACATACCAAAAGCCTGATTGGATCAGCCTGAAAGCCAAAGCAGTTCGGCCTGACAAAGAATGAGTCGGGCAGATCCGAGATCAGGTTGATGGTTCGTCAAACCAGGCCTAGTCCAGGCTAGTCTGTAAGAGACAGGCCTTCTAAACTGCATGAATCCCAACCCATAAAAGCTCATCATCTCTAAAAAAACTGGTAAAATATAGGTAGGGAGACTCAAACCCCCTACCACATGTCTCCAAGGTTGCGCCTAGACCAACTGGTCTAGGCGGTGTGCCTGATTTAAAATTACTTGACTATATATATATATATATATAAAGAAATCAATTGACAATATATATACATACATATATATATATATATCAATTCTTTAATATAATATATATAAAAACAAAGCTATTAATAATATATATATATATAAACAAAGCTATTAATAATATATATATATATATTAATGATTTAATAATATATATATATATATAAAAACAAAGCTATTAATAATATATATATATATATATATCTCATTATATATTAACAAAAAAATAACAGACTCACCCAATGATGTTCGCGCACTCCCCCAACCTCATTTTTATTTTTTAAGTATGTTGTAACTTCCATATGTTATATATATTATATATACTATATATACATATATAAATATATTTAGAAAAAAATTAACCCACCCACTGTGGTGCACCCCCTACCCCTGGTTATTTTTTTACAACTTTCACATATATATATATATATATATATATTCAATCACACACACAGAGATATGTGTTTGTGTGTGTGTGTCAATGATTTAACATTATATATATATATAATAAATCATTATATATTAAAAAAATAACGCACTCATTCAATGATATTCGCGCCCACCCCCAACCTCATTATTATTTTTTAAATATTGTGAAATATGTATATATATATATATATTTAGAAAAAAAATAACCCACCCACTATTGTGCACCCCCAACCCATATTTATTTTTTTAAAACTTTCACATATTATATATATATTCACTTATATAAATCTATTTGAAAAAAAACTAACACAGTCACCCACCGATGCACACCCCTCATTAAATTTATTTTTTCAAATTATATATATTTATATATATATTAATAACTCATTATATATTAATAAAAAAAATAATTTTCAACCAATGATGTTTATGAATACCTCCAACCTAATTACTTTTTTTAAGTATATTGCAACATCAATATATTATATATACTATATATATATGTATTCGGAAAAAAATTAACTCACCCAATGCTACCCATCCCCCAACCCCTAGTTATTTTTTTACAACTAGCACAATATATATATATATATATATATATATATTCACATATAAAAATATATTAAGAAAAAAATAACACAACCAGCCATGAACGTGCACCCCTTATTAATTTTTTTAAACTCACACATATTATTATAATTCATATTTATTAAAATGTTTGATATTTATATAGACTTTCCAGTCACTGAAGGTTTTATAATCTAATATTTCCAAATAAATTATTTTAACTTCAATTTCTTTTGAATTGATCTATATTTTAGATTTTATTTTAAATTAAAGAAAATATTATAATTTTTATAGGCTTATGACTTTGGGGTTGAGGGTTGTGGTGAAACACATTATGTGATCAATTTAAAAAATGTCAAATGACTGAGAATTAAAAAAAATCATTTCAAATATAAAATATTAATAAAAAAAGAAAATGAAAATAAAAATTTTAAAAAAATATTTGAATCATTTTAAAAAATACATTTTAAAAATATGTTTTAAATAAATATGTTTAAAAAAATTTAAAAAATAATTTAAAAAAGTTTTAAAAGGACTTTAAAATAAATGTCAAAAAAATATTTGTAAATAAAAATTTTAAAATAACGTTTTTAAAATAAACATTTAATTAAAAGTTTTAAAATAAACATTTAATTAAATTTTTTAAAATCATGTTTAAAAAACATTTTAAAACAAATGATCTAAAAAATTAAAAATTTGTTAAAATTTTTTTTCAAAGAAACTTATAAAAAAATGTAAAAAAAATTAAAAAAAGTTTAAAAAAATATTTTAAAACAAACTTTTAAGAAAAACACTACCAGAAACATAAAAAATGTTTATAATGTAAAAAAAATAAGAAAATTATTTTTAACTCATTTTATATTTTATTTAAAAAAAATAAAAGATATCAAGGGTCGGCCCATGGCCCGGCCCATATATTTGGGATGGACTAAGGTTGGGCTTGGGTCACCTCATTGAGTTGTTCGGGCTGGCCCGGCTCGGCCCGAATAGTGGTTTGTGGCCCGGTTTTTTATAGGGAAGGCTCGGTCTTATCTGGGCCGGGCCGAACCAAAATTACACCCTTACCCAAGGAGTATCTTAGGCATCCTAATAAGAATATATGACTCATGTCAGATCCTAGTGACTATCCTAAGAATCCATGATATTAGGTATAATCATCTGATCCTAGGTGTCCTATGCATCCCATATTTTTAAAATATAATCATCAGATCCTAAGCATCATTACGAATCACATATCATAAATCATTACTCATTCCAAGGGAGGTAATCCCCGGAATCCCATAATATTATTTTTGGATCCCAAGGAGGTGATCCCTAGCATCCCATCAATAATCATATCTAGATCCTATAAAGGTAATACCTAGAATCTCATCATCAATAAAGTATGTATCCTAGAGATGAAATCTATGGCATCCCATCATCAATCATGTCTAGATCCTTGGGGAGTAATCCCTGGAATACCATCATCAATCAAGTTTAAATCCAAAGGAGGTAATCATGACATCCCATCATCAATCATGTCTAGATCCTTGGGAGGTAATCTCTAGTGTCACATAAGATCATCAGATACCTAGTGGTATATATCCAACCAGTGTCATCTTATAGTAATTTTATTAATAATAACTTGTGTTTTATACTGGCCTAACCCATATCTTACTATAAATGTTGGCCACTCATGTTCCTAACCTATTCCTATCACTAAAACCCTAACAGGTACACATCATCGATTCAGGTTCTAAGTAACACCCTCAATTATCATTAATCCTTCCCACTAACCCTCTCAAAGGTTGACATTTACATGGGGAACCCACCGATTTTCCCTAGGTCTTATTATGATTTGGATACCATTCATGGGTTCACTTATCTCAATTAAAACTCTGGGGTCTATGGTCATCACTTTGAGGGAATAATATCCCTAAGAATCATCATAATCATCCTTAGGCTCATTAGCCACTTAGTAAAATCCACGCTAGCATCACACATAGAAGATGGTGTAGTTACCTTCACACAACCCATGGCCATTCAAGGCTAGTCCTCTCATGACCAACCTAATAAAATTCCCAAAGCCATACCCACTAGGGTTCTCAGATACTGGGGAGGAAGGTACACTTACTTCACTCTCTCGACTTCCATTCCTTTGGATTTAAGGAACCTTACAACTTCATCAAAGCCTACATGAGTCTTTCATTCTCATTCATCACTTATCCCTTTCTAATGAGTCTAAGGGAACCTATATAGCTTCTCTATATTCACATAATTCACTTATTTTATCTCTCATGGGTCCTTGTATAATAGGTATTATTCTCATAATTTATCCCTTGGTCATCAATAACTGAGGCATCAAGTCATTATCTGAGGGTCCATGATGGCCCTTGTCACCTTGTTATCCTTCAATCACCTCATTTTAATACAAATGGTTTATCATGATAGTCAATAAAATAATTTATTTAATTTAATGGTGGACCACCAATATAGAAATACCATATATCACATGATGCATATAATTAAAAGAATATATTTTCTCAAAGGGGTATACTAGAGGGACCAACTACCTCATTTCTGAATTCATTTATTTTATACGCAAAACCTGACCATCCTCTTTGAATCTCTTCCAAGATTAATTGGCCATTGACCATCAATAAAAGGCATAATTGCATTTATAGAATCTTAATTAATTATAAAAAAATTCAATCTATTTTATAATTAATTACATAATTAATTTAATTAAAATAATTAGAATTAATTATTCTACACCTTTAACCAGAAACAAAACCATAATAAATTTTAAGTCTCATTTAAAAGGTTGCTTTCCATTTTTATATTCCAAAACATCCCTTTTATAATTCATTAATTAATTATAAAACAATTTCATAATTTATTTTATAAATAATTTACAGAATTAATTTAAATATATAATGATCCCCAAAAAACGAATTTAATACCTTAAAATAATCATATAATAAAAGGTGAGAAAAATATTTTTTTGAAAGAAATCTAACCTTTCACGGGGGAGGGGGTACCTGTGCAAGGGTATGTGGTGCCTTACCCTTAAATAGTTGTTGGTGCATCAGGGTAAGTCATTACCTACCCTTATGCGATTTCTATTGTGTAAGGGAAGATGGTTCTTTACTCTTATGTAGGCAACAATGCATTAGGGTAGGCGGTGCCCAACGCTTATGCAATCACCGGTATATAAGGGTAAGTGGTTCCCAACCATTTCACAGTTGCTACTACATAAGGGTAAACATCCCTCTACCATTATACAGTTCCGAAATCAAAAACATCCCTATATATATAGTTATCTTCTTGATCCTTTTTCTATAACACACATAGAACATTGAAACCCAATTACAGTCTTTTAAAAATTTATACAAAAATTATAAGAACACAAGACCCAATCTCCAAACACTCCACTACGACCCTAATCCAAATCCAAACAACTCAAATCATATAATAAAATAAAAAACTATGATCTAAAATAGGGGAGTGTAAAAAACTAAAATAATCTTCTTAACATGTGGTGAATCACTAAATCATTGAGCTCTGAACCCCATTATTAGGAAATCGTATCGTGGTCTATCTTCGATCGAGCTCCTTGGTGAAAAACCCCAACCCCCTTTTTTACCCTTTCTCTCTCAGCTCAAAAAATATTATAGGGTAATATTTTTTCCCCATCACATGAAATAAGATATATTAATAGGGGAAATAGAATAAAAAAATTAAATTTATTTATTTCATTAATTTCATTTCATTTAAAGACTCATTTAAACACTCGCCTTAAGACCCAAAACTCGGATATAAAATTACACCTTGTCTTAGTAAAACCACTCATTCCAAACTTGACTAAAATGTAAAAAATTTATCCTATTACTCTGTCCAAATTATATTAGGGTTCACACAAACATAAATTTTTTAATATTTAGTAAATACATATTAACATTTAATATAAAATTAAACTAGATTGGAATCTCACCAAATCTTTTCCCAATTGTAAACACCCCATTCTAATATTAATTAAATCGTCTAAAAATATGTATGAGATCACCAAATAGGGTAAATTACAATTTTACCCCTCATGGGCAACCAAAACCAAAAAATGAAGGTTCCTCTGAATCTTATAACCCATAAAAGCACAAGATATATAAATTATTAAAGGGTATATAGTCATTGGGTATAATACTAGTAAACATCTTTTTAGTTTTGAATTATCGATATATATTTTTTATAAATAAAGTTTAATTAGATGTTAAAAATATTTATTATAATTAATTTAATGGAAAAACATTATAATATAATAGAATTAAAATAAACTAATTATCATGGGAAAATATCATTCATTCAAAAAAAATATTTTCATAAATCACATATTTTTATTAGATTTTCTACTTTTAATGAATGATATTAATAAAATGTATAGATAAAAATCATGGAATTATTAATAAAATAAATAAATAAAATCCACGAAATTATTAACTAACTATAAGAAATAATAATTTATTTATCCATGTTTAAACAAAAAAAATATTTTTATTATATAGTTTTTAAAAGTTTTTCTTTATTTGGAGTACCAAATTTAATGAAAAACAATTTTTTTATTTATAATTAATTAATAAAAATTCATTTATTAATTCTTTATTATTTAGTAATAAATATAAAAGCATTTAATATTAAAAAGATGTATTTTAAAAAAAATTATATGTTATGTATTTTTATTTTAATAAATTAAAATGATCGTTGTTAAAAAATTATTTTAATTAATTATATTATATAGATATATATAATTTAAAATTCATTCAATGATTATTACTAGGTCTTTAGTAAGATTAAATTCTATTTTATGATTAAAAGTATCTTTTTCAAAATATTTTTTTAAATGTTACGTGTTCTTATATTAAAATTAATATTTATCACTTTTAAAATTTCAATTAAATAAAATTTATTTTATATTTGGAATCATCATGTCAAAATTTTTTAATACATTCAATTTCATTTTGAGGGGTAAAAATTAATTACCAAGGTAAAAAATAAAGTTACCACAGTAAATGTAAAACAAGGTAAAAGTGGTTTAACTATGGGGTAAAAAGAAAAAATATCATAAAAATATCTCTAATAGATTTAATGAGAGTATTATTGTAAGAACCCAGGTTTTTAGAAACGGGTCAAATTCTAACCTTGTTTAAACTTTTTGACCGGTTTTTGAGATGTCTGGAAAGTATGGGAAGTTTATAGAAATTTCCAGACTACACACTGTGTACATTAAGTACACGCCGTGTATAAGTTACCCGAGTGACCGGCCGTGTGTTCGCCGAGTACATGTCGTGTGAAGACCGTGTAGAAGTTCCCTACTACACAACGTGTATTTATAGACACGCTGTGTACCCTTGCCCCATGTAGCAGCCGAGACCCTGGCTGTGTGTTGACCGTGTACACGGTCCAGGCCGTGTGCTGGACTTCGCTTAAGTCGGAGTACGGAAACACATCTACACGGTGTGTACTTTGGAAATACACGCCATGTATTTTTATTTTTATTCGAGCGATCGAGACGTCGTCATGCCTCATTCCCAGAAATCTCTTCTTCTTCCCCTTTGGATGAACAGTTCTTCCAAGAACCTCTGAAAAACTCAAACCCTCCCAGAATCTCCGTACAACCTCCGTTCTTCGATTTGTCGGTGGCAGCGGGACCGCATCAAAAAGGCTAACCCTGCGCACCCTTCTTTGTCCTTGATCCCTCACCTGTTCTTCTGCAGATTCCATCCAAATGGGATTGCCGGATTTGATGAAAACGCAGATCTACCGCAATTCAAACCGATTCAGAGGATAATATCAAAGGAGTGTCATCGTATGAGTACGAGGTGGTTGGTGCATACCTTCTTTCGTGTTTTTGTAGAAAATTTGGGGTTGCGACCTCCGGGCGCAACGTCAGGTGTTGAGAAAAACCCTGTTTATTTGTTGTTAAATTAATTATCTCTATTGTGGGATGCCTCTGGGTATTCCCTAACCCTTGTTGTGCTTGAGAAAGGTCGGGTGAGAGGTTATGGCTCGTTTGGGGTAATTCGACCGGGGGTGCCGAAATGCGTATGTTTTGGACCAGCATTTAAACTGCAAATTTTAGACTGATTTTGTTGTTGTTGGATTAAACTGTTGAGTTTGATTTGTTAAATCATGCAAGTGATTGTTTAAGGCATTCAATACCTTAGGTGATGGTATGGATTGGCGTAAGTTAGTGCAATTAATTGTTTAGTAATTTCCTATTTTAAGTGATTTTTGAGTATAGTTATACAATGTGTGATATTATCTATGTTGAACTTCTCGTTGTGTTGGGAGTGGCCCAGATATTTGTTGAGTGATGAGGATCATAGGTTGGGGCTTTGGATCGGGTTAGGTTGGGTGGTTGATACCATGAGATTGGGCATCATGGACGTCGGTTGAGGCAGTTGGACTGTCAGGTTGGGCTTGGCCCGGGTTACTTGGATGGCGAGGCTATCAGACATGGGCGACAGGTTCGCAGGGAAATGAGGTGTCAGAGGTGTTGTGTCTTGGGACATAATGTGGTGATTACCGCTCACTAGGTACTTTTGAGTAGTGTGCACATAGACAGACTCGGAGATGAGGTGGTACGACCACTCACTGGGTAGAGGCCCCCAATAGTTGCGGTTAGGTATTTTTGGTTTGGGGGTGCTTTCCATAAGAAGGCACGTGGAAGGTGAGGAGCCTTCAGGAGACAGATTTGAGGCGGTCAGGTTGGGGGCAGAGGCTCGCCGTGATTTGAGGGCAGACATCGATGTCCCTCCAGTTATCTTTTGAGTACTAGTATCGATGTTCCTTCGGATGTTGTGTCGTGGGAAGGTTGCGATTTCGAGCTGGGTTACGATGATTGGGCGTGCCTTTGGGATGTCGGTACTTTAAACACATAGTGTCAGGTGGCACGAGGTGTCGGGCTGCAGATCAGACTTTCCGGCGTTGGCCGAAGCAGGTGACACTTCCTGGTGGCTGCTGGGCACCAGTGAAGTCTTTGTTTACTTTTGGGCATTGCACTGTTTACTGTTTTTCTTATATAATCATGTTTGCCTAAACACTTATATTAGGTATGCACCTCTGGGTGGTATCCTACTGAGACTTGTCTCACACCCTACACGGGCCCTTCGGGACGCGTGTAGACTTTATGAAATTGCGTGCAGGTAGAGGGTCAGACTCTGGAGCTGGAATTTAGTGATGTTGACTTGGAGAATAGCATGGACCTTGGGGTCGGGTCGTAATGGATTTACTTGTTTAGTATTCTTTTTCTTTCATCAGCATGTTTACTTTATATTGTAACTACTTCTGGTTAGCCATTGGCGCCATTATATATATATATTGATTTGTATAACTATCTTGGATGCATGGTTGGTTGTTTTAGTAGTTATTGCAGTTGATTCCTGGCATGATGTTCTGTTTACTTTTCACTGTTGTTGTTTCTATATTGCTTCTGCTGTTTATTGTTATTGAATTTGCTTCCGCTCTGCGGGTCTCGTTCGAGTCTGTTGAGTCATTTATTTCCGCTGCATATTTTTGTTTATTACTTGGACCAGTACCTTTAATTCCTCCATGAGGTTATATCCTCCCCACTATACCTATTCAGACCCTCTCTACTAGTCGGAAGCCTTTGGCATTCAGGGGAGGTGCGCCTAAGGTAGTAACACCCGACCCGTTCGACACTGTTCAGGTGGCTGGCCAGGTCCGGGTCATTACAAAGTTGTATTAGAGGAGTTCTTGACAAGGATTTAGTAGGATTGCTTTCTGGATACTAATGAGTATGAGACTTCACTTTTTATTTCTTCTAGTTTTACTATTTGGGATATGGTAGACTGGAGGTAGGTTGTTGTTGGAACTTGATTTTTGAACTTGTGCTTGGGTGCCTGCAACCCCATGTACGAGGGATGGATTGAGTTGTCGGGGGCGGGAATTGTTGTTTGCTTTATTCTTTTTGCTCAGATTATAGTTTATATGATTTCCACCTCAATGGCTCACTTGTTGTGTGATTTTATTGATTATTATATGTAAACCTTGGCCGGTATGGAAAGTCTTTCTTGGTTGGATTTTGATAGGCACATTTTTGGGTATTTCAATTTCATAACTACACGTATGCTTTGTGATGTGATAATACCATGTGAAGAAAATCGAGTGCCATGCTATGTAGGCTCTTAAATGTGAATTGGTAAAACTCCTGATAGAATTTCTTGTCTATGGCAATGTGTATGCCATGCTTTGTATTTTTTACAATTTCATTGTATGACATATGGGTCTGGCTCTTATGAGAGCAGACAGGTACTATGGTTGAGGCAATGTAACTGTCAGGATTGGGTGACTTGGTCATCGGGAGTGAGGCAACATGGGTTGTCAGGATAGGCATGACCCGAGGTACTATTGATACTTGGCTCTGTTGAGGGAAGGTAAGAAGGCTGTGAGGTCGGGATCCCGAGGGCATGGGTTGCGGTGGGGGGAGTAAGTGTAGTTGTTATGCACTGCCTTTTACTGCTTTCCTTATCTGCATAGAATATATTGTTTTATATATATATATATATATATGTGTGTGTGGGATGTCTGAACATTTATGGTATTCAGCGGGTTACTCCTTTACGACATGATGGAGAGTCAGAAAGGATAGGAAACAGTACCGCAAGATCAGGCTCAGGATCTGGTGCAGGCAGAGCATGAGCCGCAGGTATAAGATCAGGGACAGGATCAGGTTCAAAATCCAGTGCAGGCAGGGTAGCAACCGAGTTTGGTAGGGTTCAGACCATGGATTGACGAGCATCTCCGAGCTAGCCTGGTACGTGTCTTATAGGGGACTGACAAAGGTGTGCAGGGTGCAGAGCCTTCTATGGCATATCTGACGTGGGAGTTCCAGTCGCAGCACCCGCCACTTCTTCAGGGTGGTGGTGGTCCGCAGGCGGCAGAGAACTGGATAGAAAGTATACACATGATCTTTGAGAAGCTAGAGATTCTTCCAGGGTTGAGGGTAAAGTTGGCGATGTACATGCTAAGAGGACCGGCGAAGCGTTGGTGGGATGTACTGGTACAGGCTCGTAGGCACGAGGGACTCGCATGGAAGGACTTCAAGGACAGGTTCTTCGAGCACTTTCATACAGATACATTGAGGGCGGATAGAGCTCAGGAGTTCTTGAGTCATCAGCAGGGAGATATGTCCATCATGGACTACGTAGCTACCTTCACAGAGTTATCTCGGTTTGCACCTGGTATGGTGAGAGATGACGCAGCTAGGGTGAGGCACTTCGAGTACGACTTACGACACGCCATTCGGGTTCAGGTAAAAATCTTCAGGCTGGGTTCCTTCTCCAAGGCAGTAAACCAGGCACTCGTAGCTGAGGGAAACAAGAGAGAAAAATATCGTTTTGGTAGGGTGACAGCTTCAGGTGATAGTTCGGACAGCAGGAAGCGGGGGAGAGATAAGTTCCAGCAGGGTGGGTAGGCCAAGAACTCAGCTAGACCACCCCATGGCAGTTCAGCGGTGGTTTGCTTTTAGTGTGGACAGCCAGGACATGTTCGGGCTCAGTGCGATAGGCCCCCGAAAAAGTGTCGAGAGTGTGGACAGGTCGGGCATCTGGAGAGGTTTTGTAGGCAGCCTTCTCAGACCACCGACAGGAAGGGACCAGGATGGACTGTGGCGTCAGGAGCTGGTTCAGGTTCGGTACCAGGAGAGGGTAGTCGAGGTTCAGATGCACGCGGAGGATGTGACAGGGATAGTGAGACCCATCTTAAGGGTTTGTAGCCGGTGACTGGAGCAGCACCACAGGGAGGTTAGGCATCAGGCAGTCGGGCTTCAGGCCAGATTCACACTGTGGAGCTTCCAGGGATTGAGCAGGCAGGAAAGACGACGACGGTGGCAGGTACACCGTGGGTGTGGTCGTGAGTTTCGTTGCATTCTTTTGGCATGACCTCTTGAGGCGTGTCTGGTTGAGTGCATGAGTTGCACAGGTTAATTGTGGACTGACTAGAGACTAGTTAGTGGGATTGACATCATATCGGATGCGTTATATATTTTATTATATATTTGAGATGCGTGGAATCGGGAGCATCAAGGACGGAGGTTACTTGAGGTGCCATGGGCATCGGGGCATCATGGATGTGGGTTACTTGAGGTGCATGGAACCAGGTTTGATTTGAGAATATATTAGATTCTGGACCTCAGGGAGGCGGACACCGATGCGGTGAGGGTTACGTTGGGTGTCAGAAGCGACACGTGAGCACCAAGGAGGTGCAGGGGTGACGATGCATCATGGGAGGACCATGGGTCCGGGAAATTGGTTGTTGGGCCTTGCTTGTTTGTTTGATCTTCTTTGTGATTTGTTCGGGTTGAGACCGAGTAGGAAATTCCTAAGGTGGGGAGCCCTTTTAGGAATTCAGCAAGAACATTAAGACTGGGGTAGTCTGGGATGTTTAACTGGGATCGGCGTGTTCGATGTCAACTCTCGGTTTCGTTCGGTAGCTCGGGGACGAGCTACGTTATGGTGGGGAGTTTGTAAGAACCCGGGTTTTTAGAAACGGGCCACATTCTGACCCTATTTAAACTTTTTGACTTGTTTTTGAGAAGTCTGGAAAATCTAGGTAGTTTCTGGAAATTTCCAGACTACACGCCATGTACTTTAAGTACACACTGTGTATGAGTTACCTGAGTGATCGGCCATGTGCTTTCCGAGTACATGTCGTGTAAAGACCGTGTAGAAGTTCCCTACTACACGATGTGTATTTATAGACACGACGTGTACCCTTGCCCCGTGTAGCGGCCGAGACCCTGGTCGTGTGTTGACCGTGTACATGGTCCAGGCCGTGTGTTGGACTCCGCTTAAGTCGGAGTATCGAAACACATCTACAAAGCGTGTACTTTGGAAATACACACCGTGTATTTTTATTTTTATTCGAGTGATCAAGATGTCGTCGCGCCTCATTCCCAGAAATCTCTTCTCCTTCTCCTTTGGATGAATAGTTCATCTGAGAAACTCTGAAAAACTCAAACCCTCCCAGAATCTCCATACGACCTCTGTTCTTCGATTCGTTGGTGGCAGCGGGACCGCAACAGAAAGGCTAACCCCGTACACCCTTCTTCGTCCTTGATCCCTCACCTGTTCCTCCACAGATTCCATCCAAACGGGATTTCCAGATTTGACAGAAACACAGATCTACCGCGATTCAACCCGATTCAGAGGCTAATATCAATGGAGTGTCATCGTACGGGTACGAGGTGGGTGGTGCATACCTTATTTCGTGTTTTCGTAGACAATTTGGGGTTGCGACCACCAGGCGCGACGTCGGGTGTTGAGTGAAACCCTGTTTATTTGTTGTTAAATTAATTGTCTATATTGTGGGATGCCTCTGGGTATTCCCTAACCCTTGTTGTGCTTGATCAAGGTCGGGTGAGGGGTCATGGCTCGTTAGGGGCAATTCGGTTGGGGGTGCCGAAATACATATGTTTTGGACCAGTATTTAAACTGGAAATTTTAGACTTCTTTTGTTGTTGTTGGATTAAACTATTGAGTTTGATTCTTTAAAGCATGCTAGTGATTGTTTAAGGCATTCAAGACCTTAGGTGCTGGTATGGATTGGCGTAAGTTAGTGCAATTAATTGTTTAGTAATTGCCTGTTTCAAGTAATTTTTTAGTATAGTTATGCAATGTGTGATATTATCTGTGTTGAACTACTCGTTGTGTTGGGCGTGGCCCGGATATTTGTTGATTGATGAGGATCACAGGTTGGGGATTTGGCTCGGGTTATGTTGGTTGGTTGCTACCATGGGATTGGGCGTCATGGACGTTGGTTGAGGGAGTTGGACTGTCAGGTTGGGCTTGGCCCAGGTTACTTGGATGGCGAGGCTATCAGACTTGAGTGACAGGTTCGTAGGGACACAAGGTGTCAGAGGTGTTGTGCCTTGGGATATAATGAGGTGATTACCGCTCACCAGGTACTTTTGAGTAGTTTGCACACAGATAGACTCGGAGATGAGGTGGTACGACCACTCGTTGGGTAGAGGCCCCCGATAGCTGCGGTTAGGTATTTTTGGTTTGGGGGTTCCTTCCATAGGAATCCACGTGGAAGGTGAGGAGCCTTCGGGAGACAACTTTGAGGCGGTCAGGTTGGGGGCAGAGGCTCGCTGTGATTTGAGGGTAGACATCGATGTCCCTCCGGTTTTCTTTTGAGGACAGGTATCGCTGTTCCTATGGTTGTTGTGCCTTGGGAAGGGTGAGATTTCGATCTGGGTTACGATGGTTGAGCATGCCTTTGGGATGTCAGTACTTGAGACACATGGTGTCAGGTGGCATGAGGTGTCAGGCTGCAGATCAGACTTTCTGGCATTGGCCGAAGCAGGTGAAACTTCCTGGTGGTTGCTGAGAACCAGTGAAGTCTTTCTTTACTTTTGGCCATTGCACTGTTTACTGTTTTTTTATATAAGCATGTCTGCCTAACCACTTATATTAGGTATGCACCTCTGGGTGGTATCCTACTGAGACTTGTCTCACACCCTACACGGGCCCTTCGAGATGCGTGTAGACTTTATGAAATTGCGTGCAGGTAGAGGGCCATCCTCAGGAGCTGGACTTTAGTGCTGTTGACTTGGAGACTGGCATGGACCTTGAGGTTGTGCCGTACTAGAGTTACTTGTTTAGTATTCTTTTTATTTCATCAGCATGTTTACTTTATATTGTATCTACTTCTAGTTAGCCATTGGCACCATAATATATATATATATATATTGATTTGTATGACTTTCTTGGATGCATGATTGGTTGTTTTAGCAGTTATTACAGTTGATTCCGGGCATGATGTTATGTTTACTTTCCACTACTGTTGTTTCTATATTTCTTTCGCTGTTTATTGTTATTGAATGTTCTTCTTCTCTGCGGGTCTGGTTCGAGTCTGCTGAGTCATTTATTTCCGCTGCATATTTTAGTTTATTACTTGGACCAGTACCTTTAATTCCTCCGAGAGGGTATAGCTTCCCCACTATACCTATTCAAACCCTCGCTGCTAGTCAGCAGCTTTTGGCATTCATGGGAGGTGCGCCTAAGGTAGTAACACCCGACCCGTTTGGCACTGTTCGGGTGGCTGGTAGGGTCCGAGTCATTACAATTATAGTCTAAATCTTATACTATATCCATTTTTTATCAACTTTGGATGTATTTATCCATGAAAAAATACATTCCTTACACATTGTTTTAAGGTTGGGGTGGAACCCTCATTTATTATTAAAGCATAGCAAATATATCTTTTAACTGGGTAGAGGGAGACCCATTACATAGCCCGAAGTCCTAGTGGGTATATAGCCCATTACATGGCCTGTAGGCTAAATTTTTTGGCCTAAGGCCCATTCTGTGAATAATACTTCTACAGTACCTGCCTTCTACAGTACCACACGGTACTCGCTGCTGCTACAGTACCTTGCCGCCATTATAGTGACCTGCCGCTGCTATAGTGCCTGCTGCTGTTACAGTGCTTTCCACTGCTACAGTATGCTACAGTCTGCTCCAATACCGGTGCCCCATGGATTTTGAACCCCCATTTTTCAGGTAGACTTATGGGGTACTTACCACAAAGAGGAACACCAACTACTTCCTTACACATTAAAGAATGAGTATTTACGAAAATGTCACTCAAGGTCACCTATAAAAGGACTCCTCTTCTACCCACATCAACCCACACCTTTCCTTGAATTTATTATATGGTAAAATTTTATCATAATAAGGAGTCCCAAATCCATCATTTACAAGAGGCTATCTAAGAGAAGACACAAGTCTTTAATGTAAGTGTTATCCTCTCCTTAATAATTCTTCTTTTCCCTATTCATCTATCACTTTTTCAAATATGATTTATAAATTTAATAGAATATTTTTAAAAGCAATAAGATTTTTTAAAAGTGATGTTATTACTATATGATAACATGTATATTCTCATTTAGTTGTTATAACGTGTTCTTGTTTGGGCCAGTTTTACCACTTATATGAAATATGTTATAATGTTTACATCATGATTGAGTAAGAAAACATAAATACCTGTAATATGATATAAAAATAATTAATTTAAAATCTTTTTTATAATTTTGGAGTTGTAATATTACAAAATTCACCAATAAATTAAATTCTTTTATTTATTCAGTAATCATAAAAAGGATATTTTTAAGTGTTCTATGTAAACTATCACCATTCGTTCCATGAAATGACCAAGGTACTCAAGAACTATATCAAAAAAATATAAAACATCTTCATGAACACTCAATAGGTTTTGAAACCTTGATAAAGGAGAATGTACTCGAACTTATAAACGAAATCATGAGTATAAAAACAAAAAAGTTAACACCTGAATATTAATTTTAATAATGAAGAACTAATATGTGGGTAATAATTAATTATAAATTAATGTAATTAATTAAAAAATAAAAATAAAGTCATTATACATATGAATAATAAACCTAAATGTATCATATAGTGAGTTAGGACATGCATGAGAAAGTGGAAATCTTATGTAAGGGTTTTTTGTCTCAATTTCCCTTCATTGTGACATGTTTTATACCAGAAAGACTCAGAGCATGAGTTAAAACTCATGATCCCCAACATTTATTAATAAAAAGTAAAGGTCAGGTGATTACACGAGTTATAATGAGTTTGTACTGCCAAGAGAAAAAAATAATTTAAAACGAAGGTTCTAAGGTAGACCTCAAGTTCAGTCTTTCAGTTTCTTTTGATTCAAAGGTTACCAAAGTCATAAGAGTATCTTTCCAATCTCACTTTGAAATCGATATTATTTATGGATAAAATTCCAATAGATAAAATTGTATGTTATTTCTATCTAAAACCCCATATATTTAATTTTATACTAGTTTTTTATATGTCTCATTTCCATTTAACCTATATTTGGTTCATAATTAAACTTAAAGGATACTTATAAGTTGATCCAACATTGTCTCTTATTTTTTATTAATAATTATTCTCCTTCATGTCCTTATTTTTCATATGATTTTATAGATGTTTGTACCCCCACTTATAATACTTATTAAGAAATTTTTTATTGACATTTAATTTATTTACAAAAGTATGAAATGAATATTTTTAATATTTTTCACATAGTCACTTTATCCAACCATTTTCTATATTTTTCCTTATGAAAATTAATTTTCATGTTTTTGTGGTTTTAAAAAATAAATTTTATTTAAATTTTTATTATTTTTCAAAAACTGTTTTTATTAAAATATTTCCTTTAAAAAAATTATCAAAAAAGTATATTATATTTATTATTATATATAAAAACAATATTTTAGTGATCTTATAAAGTGGTCTTCATCTATGTCAATATTTTTTCTTGTTTTTTATATTTCACTAGGTATATATTTCAATATAATTCACCACATTTTTTTCCATTAATGATTAATTTTCATGCCTTTTTATGATTATTATATATACCATTTCACTCTCATGGGTTAATTAAGAAATGATGGTATTATGAATTCTTTTCGGTTCATATGACACACACGTTTATATTTATCATTATGTGATGGGTGGGTCCAAAATTATATATCCCTATAATTCATTTTATAAATATTTAAATCTCACGATGTGATAGGGATTGGGGTGTAAAACTACACCCCTAAGGGAATTTTTCCACTATGTATATGGGAATGAAGAGTACACCCAAACCCCTAAGGGACTCTATCTACTATGTATATGGTATTTGGGAGTAAACTCATCCCCTAAGGGACTTTTTAAATGATGTATATGAAAATGTGGAGTAAACCCAAAACCCTAAATGATTATATTCACTAAATATATGGGAATGAAGAGTAATACAAAACCCCTAAGAGGCTTTATGCATTATTTATATAGTAATAAGGGTACAAAATACGTAAAAGACTCCATACTATATTTATATGTGAATAAAGTGTAAACCAAAATCCCTACGGTATTTTTTTCACTATGTGTATGGGAATGGAGAGTAAACCTAAACCCCTGAGGGACTCTATCCACTATGTTACTCAAATGGGGAGTGAACCCAATCCACAATGGGACTCCATCTAATATGTGATGATGGTATTGGAAGTGAACCTTATCCTAATAAATGTTTTTCAATGACAATGTAAATTTCAAATTATTACACTAAAACTTTTGGTTATGCAATATCTCTATGTAATGTTTTCATGGATTGTGATTATTAACTCATCTTTCCATACACTATTATGACTCATTTTTCAAAAAGGATTTTTTTTATGGAATGGGAATGATGTTTTTGTTTCAGTGATTTATTTTTTTGGATTATTTCTCTACTCTACTAATAAAATATTTTTTAACGGTGCTAAAAATGTCATTTATCAGCACTTGATAAGTTCTAACTATTGGAGTGAGATTCAAAGCCATAGGATTTTATAGTTTCTAAAAATGTGCTCATAAATAGCCCATTTATCAGAACTCATAAAGTCATCAATAAAGGGACCTTTATCATCACTTTTAATAGAGATGATAAAGAACCCCTTTATTAATTATATTAAATGTGCTGATAAAAGGGAATACTGTAGTGTGCTGTAATAACACACTACAACACTAGAAGCACCACCAAAAAATAAGAAAATCAAGTACCTATTTAGAATTTAAATGAAATAAAATTTACAAAACAAATAAAAGAAAAAAAATATATTATAGACATTTCAAACATTGGTTTATACAATTACAATAGTAAGTACAAATTATTACATACATTTAAAAACATCAATGTTTCTTTATATTTTGACCCTGGCCTCGACTCATGCTATTTCCAAACAAACCATCCCTCCTCAAGAAGAAGATAAAAACTATATAAGAATAAAATTCTTATGTTAGTAATAATATAAGTAAATAAATTAAAGAGAAATTTCTAATTTTAAACTAAACTTTGAGTCATACTAGGAACACTATCTATGAGATTGAGTTATTATTAATTCGTGCATGTCACTCCATTTATTATTCATCAACAAAAATTATCTATGTGAAAATTGAATAAAAAATTATAAAATAAAAAATATAAGAAATTAATGAAGAAATAAAAGATAGAGTGATGAGAAAACAATATAGGCTTGTTTTGTTGGTTTTTGTGATGTGATGCGTGTTTTAAACTAAAATGACAATTATATAATTAAAAGATTCCCTTTGAGTCATAGTGGTAAACCATTAATTATATTGAGTTGAGTCTTATTCCTACACATCCCAAATGAAATATGAATCATTTTTATGTTTCAAAACAATCTGGATGTGTTTTTTCAGTTTTGAGTGTGTCACTTATCATTTTTACTAAAATTTCATTTTAAAAAAGAAACATGAACTTTGAGTCACACTGATCACATCATGTGTTGTTTTGACATGAGACTAATTCCTAAACATCACAAATGACCAATAAATAATTTTCCTAAATTATAAAGATAATATGATTATTTTTTCTTAGCTTCTAATGAGTGGAACTTTTTGAACTAAAATGTCAATTTTAAACTTATAATGGAAACATTGATTTATACTGGGCACATCATGTATCAGATTAAGGTGTGGATAATTCATACACATAAAAAATAACTTATGGGCCATTTTACTAAAGTATTAAAACAATACAAATATTTTTTCTTGGTTTTGAGTATGTTAGTTTACTTTTTTACTAAAATTAATCTCAATTTTAAATAAAAAGATGCACTTTGAATCATACCAGTCACACCGTGTATCGAGTAGTGGTAATTCTTATTACTAAATCACCCAAATGACTAATGTATCATTTTACTAAAGTTTAAAAATGATGATAATTAGTTTTCTCCATTTTTATTGCATCACTTGTCTTTTTTACTAAAATGTCATTTTAAATTGGAAACACACACATTGATCCATACCAATCACACTGTGTGTCAATTTAATATGAGACTAATTACTACATGTCTAAAATGACTTATATATTTTTTCCTAAATTATCAAGACAATATGAGTTTGTTTTATTTGTTTTTAATGAGTGACACATTTTGAACTAAAATGTTAATTTTAAAATGATAACGAACACTTTGAGTCATACTGGGTACATTGTGTGCCATATTATGGTGCGGATTATTCCTACACCTAAAAATGACTTATAAATTATTTTACTAAATTAATAAAAATAATTTGAATGTGTTTTCTTGGTTTTTATAATGTCATTTTTTTACTAAAATTAATGTCAATTTTAAATAAAAATAAGCACTTGGAGTCATATCGGTAACACCATGCATCGAATTTAGTTGAGGATGACCCATAAACATCCCAAATTACTTATGCTTATTTTTCATAAATTATTAAAAAAATATGAATTCATTTTATTTTTTTGAGTACGCCACTTATTCTTTTTAATAAAATGTCATTTAAACTGGAAACACGTAGTTTGAATCATACCATTCACATCATATGTCGATTTTATATGGGACTAATTACTATACATAAAATATTACTTATGAATCATTTCCCCTAATTATCAAGAATATCCTAGCATGTTTTCTTTTTTTTCAATTAGTGACACTTTTTGAACTTAAATGTCAGTTTTAAACTGATAAAAACAACTTTGAGTCATAACAGGCACATCGTGTATCATATTGAGGTAAAGATGATTCTGACACATCCGAAATTACATATGGATTGTTTTACAGAAGTATAAAAACCATCCAAATTATAAAAAAAATTCCCAAATTCCAATGTTACTTTGTTTTCCATTTCCTTTCTCCATCAAACATCCAACACCAATTTTCTTAGTTAAAAAAGGTTTTTCAGCTAAGAACATCGACTCAATATACAGTGTTGGAAGTTTTAAAAAGAAAGAAAATGTAAAGCATGGTAACATTGGAATAAAGGAACATGTAATCACTTTTGTGGCTTGTTGCAGATAGTTGAAAGAAAAATATGGATTCCCAAAAGATATTTGAATAAAACTAAATAAGTATTAGATAAAAATGATAAATAAATTAACTTAAAAATAGTAGATAAAATGATGAACAAAATAATTAAATAATTAGTAGTAATTAACCTTTTCATGATGGTTTTATACATTCTTAACCTAATTTCTTGTTTTTTATTATCTTATTTGTATCCTTAAAGTCTAATCTCTCACGATCATCTGAATCTTGGAACAAACCACCCAAATTGAAAAAAATAATCTCTCTATATAAGAAAACAATTATATTTTGAGTAATACTAAAAAAATAAATTAAAATAAATATGAAGAAAATAAATTAATTCTACGGATAAACATTTTTCTGTGGAAACATCAATATTAACTCTATGATTAATTAGAGGCAGTTCCATTTATCTTCTTACAAAGGCCTTGGGGGACTTGAAGGAAAGTGATAAATTACAACACTACAGGGGTGAAAAGGTTTTGAGGTAGAAGAATTATTTGGATGTTTTTTTTGTAAAAAGGAATGAAATATGAATAAATATTTTCTAAAATAAATTAAATTTTCAAGGAATAATGAAAATTAAATCAACATTTCATTATATAATATTTCAAAAAAATAAAGACAGTATATCACTACATTGCCTTTAAATATTCCCAAAGGGTTTCCTTTGTTATATTATGTTCTTCCACAAGATTGGTAACATCATCATATGCAGAAGATATTATCTATATGAGTAGATAAATATTTAATTTATATTATGTTAATTCAATATAGAATAAATAATATTATGAGGAAAAACATAGTATACTAAAAAACATGTTTACCTTATCATTGAACTCTCTTTATTTTTTATAGGTTTTTGGGATGTGCATTCCCTATCGAGAATCCAAATACCCTGTTTATTGTTCAATATAATGTACAAGACATTTTATATATTTTAAATTACACTAATTGATTTTGATCTACCAATGAAAGGTTTATCCTTGATTGATTTTTCATCTAACTCGGAAGTTGTTTTAGTCACCAGTAGGAAAATCAACCAATTATTGTTTTTTGGATCATAGACATAAAATATTTTCACTACTTCTGATACCATTATTAATGGATTGTATTATTCCCCTTCTATACTAAAATTCACCTTAACGAATCCCATTTCATTAACTTTCATTTCACTCTTATTGTCAACCCATTTTCAATGGAAATCAGCACTTGAAATGTTTTATAATCCAACTCATATATCTATTCGATAATTCAAAAATATGATATATCTTTATAACCCATATTTCTATCCTTGGAACCAGATATTTTCATTGCTTTCACCACAAGTGTAACTCCACTTGTTTTCATCATAATACAATCATCGTGTTCTTTTTTAATGAATATATTAGCATTAATTACCAAACCAGTGTAAGATATAACATTTTTATTTGGTCCCCAAGATATCCTTCAAAGCCTTTTTGAAATAAAATTCATATCTTCATATTACTCTTTATAAATTTGATCTCAGAACCATCCTATAAACTGTTGATTATGTTTATTTGATATCCATCCTTTACCCTTGATGGATTCAAATCTCCAAGAATTGATTTTTATGATACAACATATGGATCAAAACCATCACTATTTTGTAAAATGTAAAGGTGTGTAAGATCCCACTCTATAAAGGTAATTGTAACAACATCTCTTCCAAAAAATCCTTATCCCATAAGGTGTCTGTTGTGATGAGAATTTAGGAGACCAATGCTTTCAACATCAGATGGGTTATTGATACTGAATTCAATAGCTTCTTCAATAATATATTTTTCTTTAATACAACCTTCTGTCTAACTTCAATTCGTGACACACCCTTTTAAAATAATTATATACCATTCAATGGGAAATATATATCTATAATGGACCAGACAAAATTATTGAACCTCTCTAACCAATTGAAAAATCAGGTGGACCATTATATAAAAGAATGATAGTGGTAATAACATCTCTAATTCTTATAATATGACTTCAACATCCTTATTCATGATTAGAATGATTTTTGGGACTATAACATTACTGTATCTAGCATTGAAAAAGAATCAGATCCTGGTTAATGTATGTCATCTATTTTTAGGCCAAATATAATGGAATTTGACATGCATTAAATATTGTATCAAAACATGAAAGGAATGTGATTTTAGTTCATGTAACATCAAATTATTCATTAACATGGAATTCTTGATATTTTATGAATACCCCTATATAACTTTTACACTATTAAAGAAAAGGAAAAATTGAAAGTTTTCTCATATGGATAGAGTGTAAGCTACTGGATGAAGAAACGTTTTCCCTTATACCTTCACAGGTTCCAACTCATCCCTTGTCCCCTTGTCAAACATGTCAAACATATCCTTGATTCCATCTTTTTTTTCAGGAACATTTAGTAACGTTCTAATAACACTATCAAATAAATTTTATCTATTACATGACATCAAGAAAATTTCTAATTTATAAACAATTCCTATACGACATTTCAAAGAAAATTGATTGTTTCTTCCAAACTGATTTCGTAAGGTTTTTCAAAAAAATTCACTAGAAATAGTGTTAATATCATTTACTTTATGTAATAGTCGAAAACCCATTAGTGGAGATGTTGTTCTACCTTATTGGATATTACCATCGAATGTTATCATCTTGGGTCTGTATTTATATCATTTAGGAAAAAAAATTGATATCCTAAAAACACAGTCTTCAAGGAACTCTTCAACCAAAATGAGTATGTGAATTCATCACAAATAGGACATCCCAACATTCAGTTAATTTTATATCCTAATAACTTTCTATGAGAAAGAAATCCATTTATTTATTTACTATTCAAAATTAATATTTTATGATTTATTTCATGGTCCTTATGAAATAATATGAAATCATTTAGACAATCATGTATTTTTTATAGATCATTCCCATTGAACGTAGCATTTTTTTCATTATATGTTCAACATTATAGTTATTTTTCTTCTGGTAGCATATCATTTAGGTGACCAATTAGTTATGTAAAGATGGTGTCACTCCATGCATTTATAGATTTAAAATTATATAACTCCAATACAGCTAAGAATGTTCTGTATTTATTATATATGGTATACAATGCTCTGATATCACACCTATTTAACTTCTAAAGAAACATTATACAATCATATAGGTAATATTCAGTCGCATTTTTCATTTCTTCCTTGAAATCACCATCATCATTTATACTAGTATTCATATCAAATGATCCATAAACTAAAATATCATACCAATTGGTGTGCATGTTTAGTTCTTCCCCATGATTAGTCCAATATTTATAGCTATGATCTATTCCGTAACAAATAAAATGTTCTTCCAACTCTTCTAGACTATTTTTTCTTGAAAAAAAACAATTTAAAAATGGAAAAAGGATTTCAGAAGGGTCGTGTGCTTGCTCTAATGCAAACATGATGAACAATTTAAATCTAGCTTTATACTCTTTTATCAAACGATTGGCGTGCATCCATTTGTGACAAATATCCACCCTATTAGGTTCATAAAATATTAATTTTTTATAGTAAATAAATAAATACATGCAAGATATTAATTATCAAATGTGAAAGGTATAAATTATTATAATAAGGGAATCCCAACATTTTATTGTTTCAAAAAAATCAATATAATTTAAAGGTAATGGGTAATTTTATTTTAGAAAAGGATTAATCTATATTATAGGTGTTCTTATATGAATTAATCCAAAGGTGATAGTTATAGGTAACTATCCTCATTAGCATCATCTACTGAACAATTATTATTAAATTTTGTTATTTGAGACTCATCCTCCATCACTTGTGGACATGCACCTATGTTGCTTGAACTACTATAAGTAGTAGTCATCCATGGTATGACTACTGCTCAGAGAAGTTTAATAAACAAAAAAGAGATGGGGGTAAGTCTTAAGGAATAAATTTCAATAATAATTATCATGGAGATGATACTAATGAGGATGACAGTTGTACTCCATTGTGTTATCTAAAAGGGTTAATGCCTCTCATTTGTGATAATTACCCCCATTAAAACATGTTATTAACTTGTGGCCTATTGAATATGAGATTCGGGGGGAATACACATTTTTTTCTATGATTCAAGGGGTCTTGGTGTAGATAGGATATGATATATGAATCCTTGGGGCCTCTATGAATTATATATTTATAGGATAAATCCCACTTTTCATAATTTTAATCCTCTAACTATGAAAAATACTACCACTATTAAAATAACCCATCAAGCCTTTCTTAAACCCCCTAAAAATGATAATATAACGTAGGAAATTAAGGATTATTAAGAAACCCAAATATGATAAACAATAATAATAAACTATCATTCCATCAACTAAAAGATATAAAAATGTATTGATAAAAAAATTTAATAAATAAAGAGTTATTTAATATACATGGATGGTAACCATGTAATCCTAGGGGTGGAACCAATACACGTTGACCTAAAATTATGAATAACTAAAAATATTTTCTAATAATTATTCCAATATATATAGTATTCTATAACCTCAATACAATTTTTTTAATAAATGATGTAACATCCTAAGGAATTATTGACTTTAATATTAATGATATATCAAATATCATTAATCTCTGTAACTTCACTTAATAAATATTTTCACCTTAATAACTAATTTTTATTAAATGAATATACTTATAGAAATTGTAAATATTCTTGGGTTCTTGAATATGACTCTTTATAACCATACTCATGAAGAATAATATATAATAATAAAAATAAACATTACTCATAAAAAAGATTAAATCAATACAACCAAATAAAAAATATAAAAAATTGGTCACATTATAATAGGTTGATATTAAATTTGGAGTATGTCAAAAATAATATACATGTAAATAGTAGTAAAATTAAGCATATATAATTTTGGGAAATTTCAAAACATCTTGTGAGGTGACTCTAGACATACTTGAGTTGGAACCACCTATAATCATGATGATGAGTTCCTATGTTTAAAACCTACTAGATACCCACAACTAGCCTACCTTGTTGGAATCCCATGTCGACTTTGATACAAGTGGGTACCCGTAAAATATAATCAGGACTACATTATAACTATCTCTCATCCCTCACTAAGATGTGTATGATCCCTATTATTATTTTAATGGGAGATGGTCACCTTTTCCAAAAACATATCAATCGACAATCAATATAACCAAAACATGCCTATTCAAAAATCCTTACAACACCCATTAATACGATCTTTGTAGTTAAAAAATAATAATCTTTCTCATAAAAACTAATATAGGCAGCTTCAATATATGGTGATAAATATTTATAAAAACCATTTCTTGGTACCAACAAGGGAATAACACTTCTACTATAACTAATTTTCAACAAAAAAAAATCATTCTTAAAATATTATTCAAAATAACAAAGTGATAATAAATGTAATTTTAAAAAATTACAAACATGCCTCAATGTTAAAATTTTAAAACACACACAATAATAATCTCTTCTAAAATACATTTTTGAAACATAGAAAAAAATTATTCTCTACTTTATTAAATGAATCCAATATATATTTCATATGAATACATACTTATATATATAAATGAAATAATCTGTTCATATATATATATATATCAAAATTCTTATATATATGGATGTTCATATAGGATATCAAGAAGAAAAAGATCAAATTCAGGACACTTAATAAAAAATATAAATCACGATGTAATACTACTGAAGATTCGAAATAGAAAAAACCCAAACAAACCACACCTCAACTTCAAGAAATCATTACATGAAATCCATTTTTATTTATTAAATAAAATACATGGGGTAAATTTTAACAACCACATTTTGTGCATTATTTCCATTGAAGGAAGCTCAAAACATTTAAACTTAATATTCTACAAGGATGAAATTATTGTGTGTAATTATTAATATGCTATAAGGGACAAATTAAAGTCTTTAAAGGGTCAATACAAACCCAAAATCATAGAAAACCTCATTTAGAAATTCATTCTAGAAGGGAAATCAGTGATGGATAATTAATAGTAAAAGATAATGAACAAAAAAAATGGAAATAGATATCACCAAAAAAGCCATCAATAAGTGAGGAGGAGGATAAAATAACATACCACAGATCAAAGATTTGAATCATTTGAGAGAAAATAGAGATATCTCCAAACCATGAATTCATTCAAGCCATGGATTTGTTCAACCCTTGAATCATCTGATCTTTGGATTTGAGCCTTGGAATTGTTAGATCCTTAATTCAAGCCTAGATTTGATGAGGAGGAGGTCAGCGGTAGGTGGCTACCAAGGTAAGCTACGAATATTGTGACTGGTTTAGGTTTATTAAATATATCAGGGACACTTTTATCAAATCTTCAAAAAATCACTAATAAATAGCCTATTTATCAATTCTATATTAATAAGTGCTGATAAAATCCATCTTTATGAGTACTATTGTTTTATCACTGATAAAGATAGATTTTATCAGTGCTAAATTAATAAGTAGTGATAAAGCTCTATCTTTATTAGTGCTGAAAATATCTTGATAAAAGGAATCTTTATCAGTGCTAATACTTTATCACTAAGAAGGGATTTATAATTATAAATATAAATTATCAATTTTGTAAATATATTTATATAATTATATTTCTTTAGTAAATATATATATAAATAAATATAGAAAAAATATTCATTATTTAAATATACTTATTATAATTTCATAATTATTTAAATATATAATTATTTATTTATAATTATATAAATACTTTAAAAAATAATATTTATATACTTATTTCATTATATATATTTATAAATTTATATTTATTTATTTATTTAATAAATATATATAAATATAAATATAATTAATATATTAATTTTTTAAATGTATTTATTATAATTTTATAATTATATAAATATGTCTGATTATTTATTTATAATTATATGAATACTTTTAAAAAAATATTTTTTTATTTATTTATAATTATAAATATATAAATGTATAAATATAGTAAATTTATATTTATAAATATATTTCTTAATAAATATTTATTTAAAAATATATTTTTATCATTATTAATGAATCTTTAATCTTATGTGTATGAAAGTTAAAAATGAGTGAAATAGAATAATTAAAAATGAGTATACTTTAACAATATTGAAAAAATGGATAAGTTTTATTAATTGAATATAAATTATTAAAAAAATATGTATATATATGTAAATAGAGATGAATACATATTAAAAAATTAAAATATAGTATATATATAAATAAATAATATAAAATGATTAAATTCGCCAAAAAAATAAAAAATTATTATAAATAAATTAATAGCTAACTATAATAAAATTAAAAAAACTACTAATTAAAGATATCATATATTAAATGTATATTGATATAATAAAATTCTAAAATAAATACTAAAATTTCAATCAAATACATTAATATTTAGAGTATTTGTTTATATATAAAATTTCCTTAATTATGTAAATATTTTCCGTGTGTGTTGTATATAAAATTTTACTAATTCTATATAAGTATGTAAAATCAATATAACACATTTGATATATGATAAATTGAAAAAAAACATTCAATTATATCCAATACTCGGTGCAATTAGTCAATATTTTTAATTTATTTTAGTTTTTAATTATAAACCATTATACACTAAATATATGACTTATTTAATGGAAAGCATAAATACATTTTTATTAAATAAGTCATATTTAGGAAATATTATATAAATTCATATATAACTATATTTAATATAAACTATTTATTAACATTTATAATCTCTATATATCTGTATATTAAATTTATTCATTTCTATCAATAATTATTTAATTAATAAAATGTTTAATATTTTCCTTAATTTACTTATTTTTAAATTATATTTGTTTAATTATTTCAAAAAATATTTAATATTTACTATTTATTAGTATTTATAATTTATATATACTATATTAAATGTATATATTTTTTTCAATAATTATTTAATTAATAAAATTTTAATATTTATTTTAATTAATTCATTTTTATTTATTATTTATTTCATTATTTAATTTTATTCATGACCTTGATCCATGCTAAAAAAACTAAAAAATGATTCCTTTATCAACGATAAAAATAAAGCGCTGATAAAGGATACCCATTATCGACACTAAAAATAAAGAATTGATAAAGGATAACTTTTATCAATGCAAAATAAAAGTTCTGATAAAGGACACCCTTTATCAAATCTAAAAAATATTGAAAATTGTTGCATTTATCAGTACTTTTTTCTTTCACTTTTAATGGCATGTTTTGTTGTAGTGCTATTTACGATTGGGTAGTTTGATTTATGTTTTGAGGAAAAAATGATGATGTTTGATAGAGTTAATAGATTCATAATTAATCAAATGTTTTTCAATGATTTAATCCCTTCCAATTAACCAATTTGAGCTTCTATGGATCATTTTATGTTTTTTGGTGAGTTTTAATCTTAAAAGTAAAAATTAGTTAATTTTGGACATTTAACAGTTTTATGTTGCCTCTGTATTTCAAGCCTAACCCCCACAATATTCATCCAATGCAAGTGATTAATTTTTTTTAGGATTACATGGTTCGTGTGCTACATATAAGTGTTCAGGATCCAAAGCCTATTTGAAATCCAACAAGCCAAACCAAAAAGGTCAATGCGAACACTTATTCTGGCCGGAAGAATAGACATTACTTCATTAAAGGATCACTATCTCAGGCTACCAACCAAAAAATGTAGTTCCTTCAGCTGAGTTCAAAATCCAACTAGACAAGGAAGATTCACATTAAATTTCATAGAGAAATAATGTGATTGAGGACGGCCTTCAACCGGTCAAAGTAGGGTTGGTTGAATAGTGATTGGTAGCCAGAAAAATTCATATATACTAACTCGGACATAACACATTCTACACGGATCCAAATTCTTTAAAACATCATGGGTAGATGGTCAAATCCATTCCTAACCTCTTATATGAAGGGACCTTAGCCTAATTCTATGAGATTGTGGTAGAACCAAAGCTATCATTCTGGTGGGCAGATTCTAGAGGAGAAAAATTATGTTCTTTCTATTCTATCTTTTGTTCTTCTTATTTTTATAATGCCTTCTTCTTCCCCCTTCTTCTTAATTACTCATATCATGGTGGGGTAAATATTACGAGTTATTGGGTAAGGTTATGTTTTATCTTTTTTAATGTTTGAGTTCTTGCATTTGATTGAATAAAAACTCTCTCTCTTCTACAGTGTTGGTTTCAAATTCTAATAAACAGTTTTATTATCTTATGCGATTGTATTTGATTTAATATTATATTATTATTATTGCTTTGGTAAAAGTTCATAATATTCCTCCACTAGGTTCTGGTCTATATACAATGGAATAGATCAGGGCTTAGTGGTGAAGTACTCGACAATCGTCAGTATGTGTGGCAGGGGTATTGAATATTCATAATTAGTTGGGAAAAACAAGACCCGGTCTGGAATTACCTAACTCAATTGTGGTTATTCTCCACATCTGTTTACCACATAGTAAATTGATTAGACTGATCTAAGATATTGGTAAGGTTTACTCTAACAATCACCATTTTCTAAGGGAGTGATAGGAAGTGATCATGAAATATCACTTAAACCGACTTAGTATAAGAGGATTGAATAAAATTGGAACTATGATAACATTACAATTGAAAAACCAACCCCAACCTGATCACCTGATTTTTATCACTATTTTTAATTGTATTTTTTTCAATTTTTTTAAAATATTTTACTTTATTGCTTTCTTTAGTTTCGTTTCTTTTTTTCATAACCAAACAATATAAAAAAATAACCCCATTTCATTATCAAATTTAAAGTGGCATAAGTGATTGTTGATCACCCATCTCTGGAGACAACCTAGGTTAACCACTATAATATATTTTAACTTAGTAAATAATTGTTTTCCATACCCCATGATAGGCGTGTGTTAATACATGGCTCTGTTTCTAGGGAGGTAGTGCCACAATAGCATTATAAATATTTAACACTTTTCAAAAAAACATAAAAATATATTTTCCCATGATGTTTTCAAATGATTATTTCTTTAATTCAGGTAACAACTATACACATTTTGAAAAAGTAGATGAGGCTGGTTATGATATAGTTTAGATTCAATACCTTCAAAATTACAAATCAAAACTAGAGAACAAAGTATAACTTTCATTTGAATATGTCTGTGCATTGATTGAAAAACAAGAACCTATGAATGAACCTGAGGAGGACAAGAAGGAAGAATTACCTACTAAAATACATGTGGGAGATCAAAAAGATCTATATGTATTCTGTAATGAGTGTGAAGAACAACTTGATCTACATATTCCTTACAAAGTAGAAGATCCAAAACCATTGAAGGAATACACCACCAAAGTGGTGGAATTTGAAGAAAAGATGGAGGAGACTGACTACCTACCTCTATCTTGTGAAATTCAGTTACAGGAGGAACCTCATACTGAAGAAGCAATTGAAGTGAATCCACTTAAGGGAGATAATATTTTTCTTAACTCTTCTTATTATGATTATATAGAATCTGAATTTAGTTTCACCTCCCCTTGCATGAAATTTTCAGATTCGGCCAACACATTTATTGCCTTGTTGGATGAGGAAAACGAAGATGATACACCTGAAGAAGACCACCTAGATCTCCCCAAACATGTTGGTCATTTATTGTAATGAGTTCTAGATGAGATCCAAGTGGACATGCTTGAGGAAAAAGAGACAAAGGATGCTTACTTTGAAAGGAAACAATTTGATATTGATTCATCATGTTTCAATTTTATTCAAATATAATTACACTCTAATTTTCTGTTTGACTATTATTTTGATGTATCATACCTTGAGGAACCACTGGAGAATGAAGAAGAAGTTGAGAAATTGGAAAACAATAAATAGGAGGACTGATTCTTTGTCCTACCCCCCATGCAAGTTTAATATAATTTTCATAGGGGTGGATTTGTCTTACAATATCCATAAAGTCCTCAACAAAAAGAATAAAGTTAAAGACGTAAAAAATAAGTATTGGTGGTTTTCTCAAAGAAAATTTACCCACCATTAGATTGGGGATAAGCAACTGAAACTACCCACCTTGAGGCAGTCAAAACATAGGGCCCACTTGGGGGATCAAACCAAGATCTATACTTCTTTTCTCACTCTATTTCTATTTTAATTGTCTTTCAATAAATTTATTATGTTTTATTATCTAACTTTGATTGTAGAATTTCATATCTGCAGCACTTAGGAGATTAATTAAATAATGCACTACCAATAAGTCAGGTTGTACCTCTATTTAACCATTTCTTTCCTATTTTGATTCAATTTAAAATTTTCTCAAATGTTAAATCAACTTGAATGCATTGTAGAAACTGCATCATTTAAGTGTGAGGGTGTGGAACCTTTATAATTTAGTATTTTCACTTGTTTTTTTTCTGTGATTCAAAAAAAATGTATGTTTTTCAACTTTTTGTGTTTTTTGGAAACTTTTGAATTGAAATGATTATCATCACAATTTTTGAAACCCATATAAATGAGTAAAACAGTATATCCCAGGAAACAAAGATCATATAAATGCTGAAATTGACTTTGTTTAAAGTTCAAATCTTTATGAATTTCATGAAAAGTACTCTGATTTTTGAATCCCATGCCACATATCACTGTCATTATCATTGAAATGAATTTCTTGTGTGGCTTATAAACCAATTTTTTATATTCTTTTCATTAACCTAACTTCTTGATAGAATCATACCATGATTTATTTAACTAGTATTTGATTTATTCCTATCAAAATGTGAGGGTTTGAGGTACATGTATTTTAAATGATTGAGGCATTTCTTTGGTTTTAAATCCCCTTTTTCAATAAAATTCTTTTTTATAATGTCCCACCTTGTACATTTAATCCTTGTAACCCATAAAATCCATTAATATCCTATTAGGTTAGCCACATTACAATCCAATTTTCCTTATCCAACCTACCCTTAAAGTGAAATTTCATAATCTAGTTGAACTTAAGTGTGGGGGAAGTTGTCTTGTATGGTGCTACCTCATTTAGTGATACTTTGGGTAGAAAATCAAATGTTGAAGATATTTTCTTATTTATGGGAAAAAATCATTTTGTTGAAAGTTGTGCCTTTTATATAGGTTTTATGTATGAAAAGTTGTGCCTTTCTGGAGCTTATAATGAAGAAGAGTTGTGCCTATCCGGGGCTTCCAAGAAAAATAATGTGATGACTGATAATTTTGTTTTTTAAATGATGAATGGTGTGTGATTTCACTGATTTTTCATGTTCATGGAGCTAATTTACTACTAAGGGGAGTAATGAGGAGACCGTACTTGAGTAAAAATTAGAATAATGCAACTTTTCTTCCAAAAGACCCAAACCCTCCTTATTCACCTTCAGAATGTTTCACATCTAAATCCTACCAACCTAAAGACACATAACAACCTTGAAAAATCATCATTGTAAACATAAGTCCTTGAATCACATCGAGTAGAGATTTAGGAATTTATCAAGCCTATGGTGACCCTTGCATGGGTATCGGATGAGAAATACATTGTTGAAAATTGATATTTGTGTGATAAGGGAAAATGCTTGTTAGGTACGTTTTTTGTGTGCATAGTAGAATAAATGAAGAAGAAATATATTTAATGAAATAAATTTAAAACTTGTTATAATGGTTGTTCATGAGGCATGATATATTTTATTTCTTGGGGTGAAATTGTTAGATCTCATGAATATGTGTTTCAAATTTCTTTGATTTGATTTTGATGTTTACTTGTCCAGGTGTCCAAGTGCTAAGTGTGGGGAAATTGATAGAGTTAATATTTTAATAATTATTCATATGTTTTTCAATGATTTAATCCCTTTCAATTAACCAATTTGAGAATCTTTGGATCATTTCGTGTTTTTTGGTGAGTTTAAAGCTTAAATGTGAAAATTGGTTAATTCTGGACATTTAACAGTTTTATGTTGCCTCTATATTTCTATCATAACTCCCACAATATTCATCCAATGTATGTGATTCCTTTTTTTAGGATGACATGGTTCATGTTATACATATAAGTCTTCAGGATCCAAATCCAATTTGAACTCCAACAATCCAAAACAAATCTCTCAATGTGAACACTTATTCTGGCTTCCAGAATGGACATTACTTCATTAAATGATCCATATCTTAGGATACCGACCACTAAATTGGGTTCTTCCAGCTAGGCTCGAAATAAAACTAGACAAGGAAGTTTCAAATTAAATTTCTTGGAGAAATTATGTGATTAAGGCCGCCTTTCAATCAGTCTAAGTGGGGTTGTTGGAATAGTGATTGGTGGCCAGAAAAAGGCAGGTCTACTAATTCAGCCATAATGTATTCAACACGGCTCAAAATTCATTGAAAATTCATGGTTATATGGAAAACTAAATTTGTCACCTCCAATAAGAAGGGAACATTTCCTGATTTAATTATATGGTTAGATAACTGAAGCTATCCTTCTGGCGGACAGATTATGGAGGAGAAAAATTATGTTATTTCCTTTCTTTCTTTTGTTCTTTATAGTTATATAATGCCTTCTTCTTCCCCCTTCTTCTCAATTACCCTTACCATGATGAGGTAAATATTTTGAGTGATTGGGTAAGGTTAGGTTTTATCTTTTATAATGTTTGAGTTCTTGAATTTTATTTAATAAACTCTCCCTATCTTCTACAATGTTGGTTTCAAATTCTAATAAACGGTTTTATTATCTTATGCGATTGTATTTGATTTAATATTCTGTTATTATTATTGATTTGTTAAATGTTCATAATATTCCTCCACTAGGTTCTGGTCTATATAAAATGGAATATATTAGGGTTTAGTGGTGATGTACTCGGTGAAAGTCAGTATGTGTGGTAGGGGTATTGAATATTTTTAATTTTTTGGGATAAACAAGACCTGATCGGGAATTTCCTAACTCTATTGAGGTTATTAGCAATATTGTTTTGACACAAATTAAAGAGATTAGACTGATCTGAGATGTTGGTAAGGTTTACTCTCACCATCACCATTTACTAAGGGATTGATAGGAAGCGATCGTGAAATATCACTTAAACCGACTTAGCAGAAGAGGATTGAATAAAATTGAAACTATGATAACATTATAATTGAAAAACCAACCCCAACCTGATCACCCAATTTTTATCACTATTTTTAATCGCATTATTTTTTTCAATTTTTTTTAAATATTTTACTAAATTTATTTCATTAGTTTCATTTCTTTTTTTCAAAACCAAAAAATATAAAAAACAACTCCATTTTATTATCAAATTTAAAGGGGCATAAGTTATTGTTGAGCGATCCACTCTAGAGACAACCTATGTTAACCACTATACTGTATTTAAACTTAGTAAATAATTGTTTTTTCTACACCCCATGATAGAATCATGTAAATTTTCATGTATTATATTAGTTTTAATACGCCTCCCAGAATATTTATGAGAGGAGGTAGATGAAATTTTGTTGAGTATAATCCTCTTGGTGAATAATCTCTTCACATAAAATGTTTTCTTCCAATTTCATAATCTAATCAAACTCTAAATAGAGTGGTGGAATCAAAACCTTCTCTTATCTTGGGAACCATTTCAATATTCATGAATCAATATCCATATTATTTATGTGGTGACCAATGTTCAACCAAATTGGTGGGGTGGTCAGAAAGGATTGAGTAAATCCTCAATTCTATTATAACACCTAAAGATTCTTGGGTGAGATATGTCAAGGTTTTTTCTTGTTGGATCTAGCCAATTGTTTTTGCGTCTATGGTTCCATCTCAATTATTTGATGGTATGTCTTGGGAGTTCTTTAAGATTATGTTTATGTAGTGTTTTTATCCTTAGGTTGTGAAGGTAGTGATATCTCTTGAGTTATTTATCCTTTTTTAGGGAGATCATTTGGTAAAGGTGTTTTTTGATCACTTATCAAAGTTGGTTATCTTATTTTTAGAGTTTGTCATCAATGGTTCTGGGAAATATCATTTCTTCAAAGGTAGTATTTTCCTAAATTTTGTTTCAACTATTCTTGGATCTAGCTTAAAATCCTTCAAGGAAATTTTTGAGGAGAACATTCTGGTGGAAGTTGTCCAATCTAGGAAACTAGTGTTGGGTGATTCCTTAGTTCAATTATTTGGGAATGAAGGTATCCTAACAAGTGTGAAGAAAAAGTGGGATGGACCTAAATTTGATGTGGAAGTCCTTATTCATTAGAATAATATACCTCTCATGTGCTTCTAGTGTAAGGATTTGGGACCCTCTAAACCTTCTTGTCTTAAACTCTTAGGACTTACTTCTATTGTGGTTATTTAGGTCATCTTCAGATACTTTTGTATGCTATATTATCAAAATAAGTCCCAGTTTTAATTTTTTTGTGTAAAATGACTTGTTTTGGAAACTTTTTTTAATGGTTGTATGTAAAAATAAGCCTTTGGGGTTTTGTTTTTTATACATGGGGGTCTTGTAGAATGTTTTTCTATGGAAGGTTATGGATGTGATTTATGGTATTCCCTGTTTTATTATGTGTTTTTCCCTTGTGATTTTTGGGTTTTTAACTGATATATGTGATGATATTTCAGTTTATTATTGGTTGGGAATGGATAAATGCCTTTGTGTGCATTTGGTTAACTAGGCTGGGTGAATCACTAGTTGAGATTACACACCAGATGGTGTTTGAGTTTTAATTTCCATGATTCATAATGAGATGTTGATCTGATTTGTGACACTGGGTTGTCCTTGTGTGTTATGGATTGAGGTTAGAACTTATGTAATATTTTTTGGTTACTTTTAGGTTATTCCCTTTTCTCTGGGTTTGGAAGTGATTATGGATTGAGGGTGTTTTAATTTTTGGTAGTTAAAATGTTCAAGGATTCATCTCTATGTGATTTCCTTTGGTTCCACCATGTTTGAAAATTTCTAAATGGTGGGGACACCATGATAGGTCCCCTTTTCTTCCTAAGTTACCTAAATATATGGTGGTGTTTCAGTTTTTCATAAATATTTAAGGTTATTTGTGGATGATTGGTTCCAACATTTTAAGGTCTTTTGAGGGGTGGTTTGTGACTAGATTTTATTGGGTAGTTCTCTTTTTTTGATTCCTTCTATTTTTAATTGAGGACTTTCTGGGGGAAGAAAATTGAATAGTGTGGATAATTGCAACACCCACATGTTACTATAGTCATTTGTTTTGTTTTATTTTAAATTAGTTTGGGTGATTTTATGATTTAGTTATTTTGGGTCTTGAAATTTTATGTTTTTTGAACTTTTATAGTTTTTTCATGGTTTGGGTAAAAAGTTAGAGATAATCATGTGACAAACATGTGAGGGATTTTTTTATGGTGATAATAGAGTTTTCCATAGTCTTTCTATGGTTTGTCTAACTAAGTGAGACTCTCTAGAAACTATTTGGTTTGGTTTGGTGCATATGGTTAAACCCACACATTTTGCTTAAGATTTCCCTAATCGTGCATCCAAACCATGCATTTCACCCAGTTTTTAATTTTTTTAAATCCCTAAGGTACCCCTCCCAGATTTTAACCCTTGAAACCCCTATCCTCTTCCCACTCAACTCAAGAATACCGACATATTCCTTCCTCATGTTCATCTCCACCTCTATGGAATCTTTCAAGGATTCTATACATGTTTGTTCTTGATTCCTCAAGGTAATTCCCCCAAAATATCCTCTACTCTCTTTTCATCACTCTTTTACCTTAATTTTCAATTTTTCCATGATTTCTTGGGGTATTTATGACATTTTTGGGTTTTTGGTGGACCAAATGTTGTGGATTTTTATGTCTAGATCTTGTAGACATTGTATCCATCCTTGTTTGTGCATCCTTCATCAATAGAGACATGTTTTGTCTTCTAGTTGTTTTATTTACATTTATTTGATATAGGAGTTTCTATGAAATTGATTTATTTTTTAATTCAAAGTGTGCTTGAGTTTTATAAATTCATTTTTAATAAAATTACGGTTATATGTGATATGTATGCGATGTATCAAAACCATATCACTGTATTTTTTGTTTCACATAAAAGAGTTCTTCTTTTTAATTTCAAATGTTTCTTGGAAATGATGGTTTTTTCATCCCAACCCCCATATGAAAATTCTTAAATGAATATTTAAATTAAATTTAGTGCAAATAAAATTATTTTACCATGGATTTAGTTTTAAATGTTCAATATCCATGTTTTGTAAAGGGGTTTTTGAAATGTATGTGGTGTGTGTGACTAATGCACGTCTATCATAGGGTGTGGAAGAATAAAATTTCTCTGTTTTCATAGTTTATTACAATGGCTGACTAGGGTTTTTTCACTTTAGGAGCTTTCTCAATTTGTTCACCAAATTAATCTAATTCACCTAAAACATAATTTCTTTTGTTGTTTTATTTTTTATGAAAGAAATTAAATTTATAAAAATAAATGTAAGGAATAAACTAGAAAAAAAATAAAATTCAATAATAAATTACCATGTAATGCTAAACAAAATGGAATTAGAGAATAAATGAAGTTCTCTCAAGAGAATTTTTAGGGAGAGCCTTCATTGACCAGCTTAAAATTTACTTAGTTAAAACACCTCTATCATATGTGTGCACACCTCAAAATTCCCTAGTTATGAATTCAATGTGTACTTAGCGATCTCCAAGTACACCCTTCCTCCACCTCCTCAATCAAGGGAAAATGGTTTCATATTAACAAGTAAAAGTTTATACAACCACAGTGGGGATTACACCCATTGTAAATTATACTTATAATTAACTCAAAGATGGTAAAAAACATAGTCTAGGGTTCAAGAACTAGATTACTTCCTCAAGGTATTTCTTGGTTCAGTTACTCATAATCATGAGTATAATATTTCACAGTGGTAAGATAAGAATAAGAAAAGAAAAGAAGAAAAATAAGGGTGAAGAAGATGGACACAAAAATAAAAATAATGCATGAATTAAAATATATTTAAATGAAACTAAATTAATATTACCTTTAAAATAAAACTAAAGTTAAAAAAAATAAGAAAATAAATCAGTGCAGTAGCTTTTCCACCAGAATCTGTATTCTGAATGTGGACTCTTATTTTATCCACTGTATCTCAGAATCACCCTAAGGACCCTTATTATATGATGCTCAAAAATTAATTTTCTATCATCCCTTCAATGTTTTTATATAATTGTACTCTTTTAGAATAAGTTATGGAATTTATATAGAGTATGAATTTTTCTATCTGAGAAATCGTGGAATATTCATTCAAATTATATCATTCAATGGTCACATAAATTATTTCATAAATTCATGTAATTTACTGGTAAATTTATTCTATGTGTACAATTTTATATCCATGAAAAATTAAATCAATTTTAAGTGTCTAACCTCACTTATGCTTTCATTATAAAGGTGGGCTCCACACTTTCCTCATGAACAATTGTTCAACTTGATTGATTTTTTAGGCCTCATTTTTTTAGAATATGCTCTTTGTACTGAAGAAAATATTGAAAAAAATAAATCTAGAAATCACAAAAAAATTACTCAAATTGGATTAATATTTTAAAAGTTATTTCCAAAATACCCTTGTGATAAAAAACTGTCAAAATTCTAGAATTAAACAGTTTTTACATTTTATCTCAAAAGACACCATTAATCCAAAATTGTAGTAAATAAGCATAAATTGATAAATTTAGAGGATTTAAATATTTTAAATATATATATAATTATTAAAATATTATCTCTATAAATTTCCCCACACGTAAATCATGTTTTTCCTCCAAGTATAAATTCTCAACATATAATTCAGAGGACACAAATGTTAGTAATATTAAAATTCCAAAGTAATAAAATCAATAAATATTCAATGTTAAATAAAACATTAAAAAATCCCCATAAAATATCAATTTAATTTCTAATTTTTCAAAGAAATAATTATTTCCTGTATTTTAATTTCCCCCTTTG
Organism: Viscum album; assembly: GCA_963277665.1. Lineage (NCBI taxonomy): Eukaryota > Viridiplantae > Streptophyta > Magnoliopsida > Santalales > Viscaceae > Viscum > Viscum album. Next base: position 672,719,412 of record OY728126.1, read on the forward strand.
AAAAATTATTGATACTCTTCTTTCATTCATTCAAGCTCCTCAATTCATTATTATTAAATATGATATGTCATGATTTACCTCATTTAAATATTTTATCTCATCTATCATTATACAATTTAGTTGGATTTATGATCATATCATGAAAAAATTCCCCTTATTTATAATCTAGTAAAGTAAATACTTTCTCCACTTTGTAAAATCAAAATGCATATAAAATCATGACGGCTTTCAGTAAAGGTTCAAATGACTTTGAGGCTTAATTTTGGTAGAAATTGGTGTTAGAAAATTAAGGATAATAGAGGAGGTCTATATATTAAGTAGAATGAATTATATCCAAAATAAATATGTAATTAAATTATCCCATTCAAAGTAAAAAAATCCCACTTTACCAAAATCTCAACGTAAGGTCATCATCAAAGTAAGTCATAATGAATGATTTATGCACCCTCTAGAATTTTTTTTATAATTTTATTTTATTTTTAAAATATACTTTTCATTTTATTTCATTTCTCAAAATTTTATGATTATAATAAACCTAAAATAGACCACCTAACCATGAACGATAAAAATCATATGTCTAGTAATGGTGATTTTTGGTATTCTCAAATTATAACACATTTTTTTTCTTCATTTTTTTGTTTTTTTTATTTCCTATTTTTTATTCAAGAGGGGAAAAACAATAAAGAGGACAATTATTGAATCATATTACCTTTATCATACCCAAAATACCAACCCCACACTTCATCCATAAAATTTATATCATCACTTTCACCATGAATCCATTTACCCCGACACTTTAACCATAAAATATCATTCAAATAACAATAGTATGGTTGGAATAGATAAAAATGGATTGAAACATGGATCATACCTATAAAGGTAATACATGGTATCTAGTGGATAAATAATTATTGATGTAAATGTGGTATTTTATGTATAAGTGGATTATCAAAAGATTCTAGAATTATTTTAAATGCGTTTTTGCACAGTCATAGATCTGATAAGTTTAAATGAAAGTTATGGTTGGTGACATATCCCAAGATCACTCATTAAATATGCTCAATATAGAATAAGAATTACATGGTCAATAAATCCTCTTAGTAATAGTAATAAGATATTTGAAAATCACTCAAGGCATGATAAACAATGATAAATAAATCCACATGAATTTTATAAATTCAAAGCGTGAAAAAATGGTTAGAAAATTTCATTTACATGAATAAATTAATTCCCTCAAATCATGAGTCGTCATATCAATATCCATTCTTCACATTAAACATTAAATTATCTATTTTAATCATTCAATATCATTAACATTTAAATATAAAACATTGGATCACATGATTTCTAAAAAACTCATGTCTCCTAGATAAGTCAAGTAAAGCATGAATTCAAGTGTGGGCATGAAATTCTAATTGAAATCTCTAATAAAAAATTTAAGGAGTTAAAAAAATTAAAAATAAAATTGAACTCCCTTTTGAAATGAAGATTATTCCTATTTAATCCCTGAATATTTGGGGATTCCTTGTGCCATCATGAACCTAAAAATAAATTTACGCAATTAAGCACAAGGATCATTTAATTTAAGCTTAAAAAGATAAGAGAGAGTGGGATACATGATGGAACAATAATAAAAAAAATGAAAATGAAATATAAATATCTAGAAATCATGTAAAGAAAAATCTTCGTATGATCCCCTGAGTGGCCCATGGATTCTTTTACTTACTCTAAAGGGTAGTACTAGCTATTATCCAAAGTCTGATAGTGGTGAATATTTTTGGATTTAAACAACTAAATGTTTTTCTTCCAAACTTATAGTTCGTTGTTCTTGTTGAGGATAATTCCATGTATATAGTACACCAATTATACCCCCTTCTGAATGTGGTATATATTTCATAGTGTGAGTAGAATGAAGTATGGAACCCCCTCATCCATTGTTACTAGTTGGGTAACATCTTATTCAAAATACTGTGGTTTCTGAAGGTATATTGCATCAATAGAATAATAAAATGGTAATTTAGAGTGTAATTATTTTTTAATAGGATTAAAACATTAAGTATCAAAATAAAATTCTTCCCCATAAAAGTTAGAAGCTTTTGGCTTGGTTTCCATAGGCTCAACAACATGGACTTCTTTATTGGACTCCTCAAATGTATTCAATAAAATTAGGGAGATTTATGTGATCCTGAGTAGGTTCATGTTCAATTTCATCCTATTACTATAAGTAAAAGAAAGGATTGATCAAATGTGAAAATTTAAAACCATAATTAGTGATACTCAAATCGGGTTGAATGAAATCAAAAAGGTCGAGTTTAAGAAATGATCATCTTCCGTAGTCGTTTCTGGTTCAATCACTTCTTCAGTGGTAAGTGCCTCTTTAAGTTGGATCTTAATGAATGGAGGGAGGTAGTTAGGATCCTCTGTATTTTCTTCAAATTCTACCATTTAGATAGATTCATTCTCTTCCATGGCTAGAGTGACATGTAATGGAATTGGCTCTTCTACATTGTAGGGATTCGGGTGATCATGTTGTACCTCACACACATTCCATAATTTATCTAGATATTTTTGATCTCCAACATTTATTTTAGTAGTTAATTATTCTTCATCATCAATAAACTCTATCTCATCATGGTATTCTGGGATATGGTTCTTAAAATGGTCAGGTTTTTGATGGCCCTTGAGTTGGGCCTCAAATTCTTGGATGTCTTTAGAAAAATTGGTGGAAACCAGGGGCACATACTTCATGGTATTCAATATTTGATAATAAATTTTGACTTTATCAACCATTTATGATAGTTCTTGAATTGAAAATAAGGTGTATTTTCTATTTTTCATCTTTTTATCTTGGTAAGTGATTTCATCTATCTTGTTTAGAAGATCCACCTCTTCATCATTTTCAATTACTAGTTCGTTCACCTGAGAGTATTTCTTGTTCCATTAATTGAAACATTTGGATTATGAAAAAATCATAGAGAGTTGTTTTTTATAAAAATAAGTGAAATCTATCTAAGATGTGAAAATTAAAAAAAAATTGAATAACTAATTGGTTCCCTAGAAACGATGCCGATTTTGATACGCCCCTATCAATGGGTGTGGGAAAATCAAATTTCTATGTTTTCCTAGTACAACATAATAGTTGATTGGGGTTGTCTCACTTGAGGAATTTCTCAATTTGTTTTCCTACATTATCTAATTCCCCTAACACATAATTATTTCAATTTTTTTTATGAAAGAAATTAAATTTAATAAAATAAATATAATGAAAAAATAATATGAAACTAACATTCAATTCTAAATTACCATACAATGCTAAATAGAATGGAATTATAGAAGAAAGGATGTTCTCCTGAGAGAATTTTCAGGGAGTGCCTTCATTGACCAGCTTCAAATTTACATAGTGAATACACTCCATCATATGTGTGCACACCACAATCTACCTCAGTTATGTATACAATGATTTATTAGCTATCACCAAATACACCCTTCATCCACCTTCTCAATTGAGGAAAAATGGTTATAGATTATAAGGTTAAACATTAGACAACCACAATAAGGATTACACCCACTATAAATTACCCTTAAAATTAACTCAATGAAGATAAAAAAACATGGACTTAGGATTAATAATTGAATTAATCCCCTAGGATATTCCTTTGTTTAGTTACTCATAATCATGAGTATAATATTTCAAGGTGGTAAGATAAGAATATGAAAATTAAAATAAGGGTGAAGAAGATGAAAACAAAAATAAAAACAATGAATAAATTTGATTTTATTTAAATAAAACTAAATTAAAATTACATTTAAAATAAACTAAAGTAAAAATAATAATAAAAATAAAAATAAAAGAAGAAAATAAATTGGTGCAGTAGCTTCTCCTCCAGAATCTGTCTTCTAAAAGTTTTCACTTGTTTTGTCCATCATGTCTTAAAGTAACCCCAAGGTACCTTCTTATAGGATTCTCTGAAATTATTTTTTTATCACCCCTCCAAATTTTACATTAATTAAATTTTCATAGAGGAATTTATTTAATTTATATTGATTATGACTTTTTATGGATGAGAATTATAAGAATCATTATTCAAAGTATATCGTTTAATGGACACCTTAATGATTTCATAACTCCATTTTATTTATTAGTATACCACATATATGTTCCCTCTTTCAAATCCAGGTAGAAACACCTCAATTGGATATTTGTATCCTGACTTGTGCATTCGTTAAAGAGGTGGGGTCCACATTGTCCGCCTGAATAATTGTTCAACTTGATTGATTTTTTCAGGCCTCATTTTTTCGAATATGCTCTTGGTCCTAGAAAAAAAATTTGAGTAAAATAAATCAAAGAATCCCAAAAAAAATTACCTAAATTGGATTAATATTTTAAAATTTATTCCTAAAATACCCTTGTGATAAAAACATTTCAAAATTATAGAATTAACCAATTTTTACATTTTAGCTCAAAAGAAACCATTCTTCTAGAATTGTTGTAAATAATCACAAATTGATAAATTTGGTGGATTTAAAATATCTAAAATGAATATATAAAATTAGGAAGATATTAACTATATTAGTGACCTTAGAGAAACGTTTGGCACTTTATAAAATGAATGGTTTGTTTCATAAGAGATCATACTTGATTTCCCCATATTTTTTCACCCAGTGATGGGTTTTTTATCTTTATTTTATATATGTATGATGTTTAAAGGGGTTGTTTTATGTGAGGGAATTTGATGTGAGGAAGAGTAATTATTTTGTGCATTGTTTGATGTTATGTTATTTCTTATTCATTCACCGCCACTTGGTTTTGGTCATGGGAATCATGAAATTAAGTGGGATATCTATATTTATGCTACACTAGTTAGTATAAACATTGTTAGTTTCACCTATGGCATGGGATAGGGATATGTGGGGAGTGTCATCTTGTGATGTAAGTGCAGGCTATTTGAGTGGATATAACATAGGTTGGTATTTATTCTTACTTTGGTTTGATAATGTTTAGAATCATATCACATTTTTACATAAGGTAGATCCCATTAAACATACACCTTGATTCGTGGTCTATGTTGGGGATTATAATTCCACACTTGATTGAATTTTCCCCTCTTTCTTGTATTATTCTGGAACCCTTTATATTATTTACATTCATTATTTACCTATTGGATTATGTGGCCTACATTTTGGTGTGTTTTTCACTTGGTGTTTGGTTTTTTTTTCTTTTAAATGGTTTTCAGAGGTGTTTAGAAAACCATTTTTAATTAAAGTCTCTCAATTTTGGTTTTCAAAGGTTTTTAAAAATGGGTTTTTTGTATAAAAACATCTTGGGCTGTGAAAATTATTTCAAAGTGTTGGTTTTCATTTAATGAAAATAAGAAATAAATTTTATAAAATTGTTATAAACTTGAATGTAGGTTTTCTTGTGAAACTGTTTTAAAATCCTATTTTCTAATTGTATTTTAAACTAGAATTTATGAACTGCCTTAGGAATTTACATATAAAAGAAATTTCATAGAATCTTTATTGAGATCGTATTGGGCCTATTAGCTCACACCCTATGTATACATTCATGCGTGTGTGTGTGTGTGTTTGAAACTACTAATTTCTATATATGTTCTAGGTTAAATTATGCTTTTGTTTCATTTTATTTATGTGACTCAGTTGATTATTATTTTTGGATGTTTATTTCATTAAGAATATTTGATTTTATTTATTTTTCTTCTACTTATCTAATGTTTCATGAATGTCCAATGGGTGGACGTCCCATGATGAACTTTTGATAAATTATATGATGTGTTATAACTATTATTTTAGGGTGAAATTATTCCCAAAGGTGTTTCCCTTGATGCTCAGGAACTACTTTCCAACCCATGGTCTTGAGAATGCCCTTTGGGACCAGTAATGAGATGGGTAGGGTGACTTATTATGTCAGACCAATATAGTTCATTACATAATGACTCATGACTTATGATCTTTGTTTTATTTTTTATGATTTTATTACATTATGAACATGATTTGGTTATTATATCCAATTTTTCATCTTATTCTCCCTTATGATCTTAGATTGTTATCTCTTATGTTTACCCATACCATGCATCTGAGCTAATCCTTTTCTTACATATATTCCATAAAATATTAAGACTAGTATCATGAATAATATGTCTATAAGGGTATCAAGTGTGAATATTATATTTGGTAGATAATTAATAATGTTTATAAAATAAGTTTGTTATATATCAAATCCCCCAAAACAAGAAACCTTTAGTTTCTAAGCTGTGATTTATTATGATATGTAATGAATATTCATGTAAAATGATTTTTTATGAATGTATATTAATGTTAGGTAATCTCGCTTCCTTTGATCCCCATTTTGAGTATAGTATTTCGATTTTGAATACCAATTATTTAATAAAATATTCTATATTAGTAATCATTTTTAAATTTCAATCAAGATCCATCACCCAGAAAAAAAAATATCCAGTCGTTCTAGTGATAGTGGTAACTAGTAAGGCCCATCAAGGTGGGTATTATTAGAGATTTTTGGGGAACATATCATAAATGATCTCACATAGACCCTTCACTAACTATCCTTTCCTTTATAATTTCACATCCCATAATGACACTTGAGGCACCAGTGATCTTTAAATTATTGATTTTTTTGTCTCCACCTCCATTAGGCTCTTCTACTAAAATGCCTTCTGATTTACTTTATTATCCTATTATTCCACTTGATTCATCCATGTATTTTTTTACCACTAATGTCATCAACATCATTTTTGTATCTTATGATGCCTCTCCACCCCTCTTATCAGTTTTTACCCACTTATATGCCATAGTGATTTCCTAGTTCTCTTATCTCTTTATGATTTTATACCCATGCTCATTTTACTTCTTCCCTTGATACAACTGATATTATAGATATTATTAATCATCCTAAGAATACTTTAGATCCAACAAATCCTTCTCAACCCATAGTTCTTTACAACCTACTAATCCTTCAAATCCTAATAATCCGCCTATATCAAGTATATGTTTTCAAATATATTTAATTTTTTCACAATAATTTTTATTTTTTCATTCAAAAATGGATCTACTACTAAGAGACATTGTCATAATCATATATGTGATGCATGAAACTATCATACACATTTAATGGTTGAGTAAAATTATGTTCTATAATTGATTTTTAAATTTATAAGGACATATAGAAGCTTTATAAGAACACTTGAAAGATATAATGATATTATTCCCATGAAAATAATATCATAGATACACATTTGTGGTCAAAAAAAGGATAGTTTATGGGCTTTGACAAGGGTAAGAAAAAATTGTACCTTAAAATTCAAATTTTTCTTATATTATTCAAATTAATATTTTTTTAACTTAAATTCAATTTTCACAATGGTAAATCTATACGGGGTAGATGGTTGATGGAATTATATGAGCTATATAGAGTATAAAATAAATGATTATATATTGGTTATGTTGGTCCCAAGAAAAACAGAAGCATGAATTTGTGGGCAATGTATTAAAATTTATTTTAATTAATTTTTCCTGAAACCTGGAGTAAAGATCTTGCATGTCAAATTTATAATTAATTTACATAATATATGAATAAATTAATACATTGTATTAGGATATTAATTTGTTGATGAATATTGATCATATAAAATAAACCTTTCAGATTATCTTCTCTGTGTTCTTAGGATCCAAGGATATAATCCCTCTAGCAATGATCCTCAGGTGCTCCTATGATCTCTAAGCAGTGCCACTTGATCTTCAAATAATGGAACGACAAATAAAATGTCTTTCATTATTTTTTCTAGATCACCTTTTCTTTAATCTTGATGAAATTTATATTATATTTCTCTTTCTAGTGAGCGAGAGAGAAGGAGGATTCAATAGAGAATTTGATGTGTGCAACAATTCTCTATTTCGATTGTATCGATCAATACTCTACAAAATTTATATAACCATTTATTTATTGTGATAGGTTTTAGGTTAAAATAAATATTTAATTTCATTATGAACATTGAATCATATAATAACCTTTAATAAACCCCATGACACATAATAAAATAATATTATTATTATTATTTGGTGTGTGCCAACTTATGAAATAAAAAGTATTATTTAACTGAATTGTTAATTAATATTTGTCGCCTCACTAAGTCTCGGTCCATTCCAACTCCTCTAACATTTATTGAATACCCAAATAATTTTTTTTCTCTTAAATGAATATTTTATTCAAAAACCAGTAAATAAATATTTATTAAATATCCAATAAATTAAATAATTATATTTTATTCACAATCTGGTGAATAAATATTTATTTAATTCATGTGAAAAATATAACATTAGTAAAATTATTCCTTTGTCTTGAAAATAATATATATTCCATTAATTAAATTAAAATATAATTTAATTAATGTAAACGAAAACACTTAATGTGTGACCCTCTAGGATTACTTCTTGTTAGTATTAGACAGACTTTCATAAAGTACAATATTACTGTCTACCAATGGGTCAAGGCACCCAAGATAAAGAACTTAATGTCACAATGATGAAAACCAAATATTAACACTCACTATGTCATATAGTCCCTTTATCACAATATCTCATTAAGAAGGTTTCACAACTATTTCACCAACCTATATGTTTGATACGTCTTTCTCTGACTACATCGAATAAACATATTATTACACCATGGAAATGGAATTTAAGGATATAGTTATGTTATAATCAAAGGGCCAAGATATAATCTTCCATAAATATGGATGGAAACAAATCCTTCCTCAACTTATCCATTAATGAAATGTCAATCATGATTCACCAAACATACCCTACCTCTCCATGAACATATATAATCACTATTATCATCTTAAAATCTAAGTGTGTGAGTCATGAAATGAATTAATGATAATATTAAAGTCTAAGGAATATTACACATACTCATAGATAGGAATATATTATGATAGCATATCATGAGAAATTTTTACTGTTGGGTTTATTCCCATAATCTCCTATCTTGGAGATTACTAAGTTATAAATTAATGAGAAGAAGCTTCATCCACTTATGAGTACCCCCACATGACATTATAAATACTATGTGTACTATCATAGTATGTTATCCAACCATATAACTATATTAAGAATTTTTTCATAGCACTACAAGTTTCTAATCATAGTGGGGAACTACTATGACCTTATCAATGTGAAAAATAATCTAGGACCTTATTATATTAAATCCATGAAGAATTATGAACAATATGTAATAATATGCTTAATTAATATTCAATACATTTAATATACATGTAATTAAAGTACAAATAGTTGGTCCTAGGAAACCAATTCCAACAAACACCCACTTGGACTGGAACCAACTGCCTGTAACATTCTATCTGCTAAACCTCACATGATAATCATGTTTTTGATGACTCAAGGCTTTAGTCATGTGGTCCTTCACATTGAATTATGTGAAAATACTTGTCATAAAACCTCACCCGTTTGATAAAAATCCCCCTAGATATGATACTTATGAAGTATGTGATTCTTCTGCTGATGTGACCTTGGCTCTATTCCAAGATCCACCACTACAGTATTATCACAGTAGAGTGTGATATGATATTTACTACTAGGTACCACATCAATATCTTGGATGAAGTTTCACATCCATACTTATTTTTTATCTTCCTTAGAAGATAAAATATGTTGATAATCCACTATAGAATCTATGTTAACAACCTTTTTTAAAATATTTCAACTCACATAACCTCTATTCAAAGTTAAGATGTATCCTGTTTGTGACTTTGTGTCATCTTGTTCATTTTGGAAACAAGTATCAACATATCCTCTGATGACTATTTTCTTATCTCCTATATAAACCAAGAACATGTCCTTAGAATTCCTCAAATACATAAGGATAATCTTGACTTTCATCCAATGGCGCCCACCTTGGTCCGTTTAATATCTACACACCACACATAATGTGTAGGTGACATACAGCCTAGTACATAACATAATATAAATGACTAACCAAATAAAGAATGTGTATGAAATTTTTTCCATTCTATTTCTTTCTTCATGTGTATGAGGAAACATTTTCATATAAATTTTAATGTCACATGACACTAAAAACAATCCCCTCTTGGATTTTTCTATACTGAATATATCCAGTATCTTGTCAATGTATGTAATTTGACTTAGGCTATGTAACCTCTTGGATCTATCATGATGGATCTTGATACCAGGAATATATGCTAACTTGACTAAGTCCTTCACAAATAATTATGTATTCAACCACACCTTAACAGACTGTATGACTAGTATTTCATTTGAAATGAGAAATATGCCTTCAACATATACTATTAAGAAAATTAATGCATATACACTAAACCTTTTTTAGGAAAAAGTATCACACTTATTCTTTATAAAATCAAATTTAGTAAAAGATTCATCAAAATGAATGTTCTATAATTGAGATTCTTGATTTAATCCTTAAATAGTTTTTTTCAATTTTCAAATCTTATTGGCATCATTTGGAGTAACAAACCCTTTAGGTTGTGTCATATAGAAATCTCCTTGAAGGTTCCCATTAAGAAATACAATTTTTACATCTGTCTTGTTAATCTCATAATCATGGTAAGCCACAATGATAAGTAGAATTATAATAGATTTCAACATTAAATCTAGTGAAAAGGTTCCATCATAGTCAATGCCTTAATGATGTTTAAACCCTTTTGCAACCATTCATTACTTATAAGAACTAGCTTGTTCTCCCTTTTCTAGTTTCATCTTTAATACCCATTTGAAAACCAATGGATTTACATCCATTGGAGGATCTACCAAAATCTAGAATTGGTTTTGGTACATGGAATCCATTTTAGAATTCATGGATTCCTGCCACGTGGAATCATTTTTTCACTAATTTATTCATTGTAGGTTATAGGATAATTATTATATAAAAAATAAGTCACCATCCTCGGTGACTATAAACCGATAATTTTCTAGTTCTCTAATCTCTCTTATACTTCTACATAGTACTTGTGTCTCTAGAACAATTTATTCTTCAATGGATATTTTTGGAATCGTTTTATCTACCAACTGTTTTGTACCTTGTGCCTTGACATCATCAAAGTCTATCATTCCCCCACTATCTATTTTATATATGTTCTAAATACTAATAAATATGGAGTGTCTTCCCACTATAAACTTTTTTGTGGGGGGTCATATAGGAAATATCCCCCTTTTTCTTTTGTATATCTTGTAAAGGTACACTTTTGTACCTCAAGGTGAAAGTTAGTTTACCTAAAGAGGAATTAACAAATGTTTCAGAACCCCACACATGTATATATGACAACATGAGTTTATTTCCATTCCATAACTGGTACGGTATACCTTTTATCACTTTCTTTGGAACTTGGTTTAGTATTTTTTTATTCTGTTTGTAACATGTATCCCCAAAAGGATAAAATAATGCTTGAATGAATCATTATTGATCTCACCATGTACAATAAGGTGAGATTACTCTTTTCACTTACATGATTCCACAAATATGTATAAGTAAGATTGAGTTGAGATAGTATTTCAAAATCTCTTAAATAATCAATGAATTCTTGATTAAAATATTCTACACCATGGTCTGATCATAGTTTCTTAATATTATTACCAAAGATGGTTCTCAAATTAATTCGTGTATTCCTTTTATTTATCAAAAGAATCAAACATATATAAAATTAAATATTCATATCCATATCTAAAAAAATCATTAGTAAAAGTTATGAAGTATGAGTACCCACCCCTTTATTCAATAGGAAATGGTCCACACTCATAGATATGATCTAATTCAAGAATCTCTGTATCCCCTTCATGTTTTTTACTAAATGGGGCTTTATTCATTTTACCTTATAAACATGCGTGACATATACCAAGTAGTTTTATTTCAAAAGAATATAAATATTCATCTTGATATAGTTTAGTTAATTACTTTTTGTTTACATGACATAGCTAGTGATTCCAAATTTGGGTGTGGTATGAGTTATTTGAGGTTGTTTTGTTATCGATTTTCATTACTTGGTTTGTTTAGACCAACATATAAATACCATTATTTAATTTTTATTTACCATAAAAATGATATATTTTTTAAAGAAGAAAAATTTATTTCCAAATTTGAAAATAAAACCATCTTTATCTAGTTTGGATAATGATATAATGTTTTTTGTAATTGAAGGCACATAATAAAACCTCTTTAAAACTAAGATCATCCAAGTTGGAAATGTGAGGTGGTAGTCATCGATAGTTACAACCGCAAGTTTATCTATGTTGGACACTCATAGATCTAACTCCCCCAAGTCAATCTTTCTGAATATACTTGGTTTATGTATTTGAATACATATGTGATCACCAAAAGCTATATATAATACCCACTTTTAAGAAATATATAAATTTCTCTTGATAAAAAATGCACTGGAAGCCTCACCATGATTATTTGGTTGGGTGTAGTTTTTCTTCAAGTGGATCTTCTTGCCACACGTGAAATAGGAAGCATCTTATTCCCTTACTTGCCCCTTGATTTTCTTTTTATTTTAAGGGTATGAAGAAGCTTAGTGATTAAATCTATTTTCTTTCCCTTTCTATTTTTTTACCATAAAGACGGAAGGGTTTTCACACTTCGTATCCTTATCTACTTGGAGAAGGAGAGTATGAATATATTGTAGAGACTTATCAATGTTGTTCATATTAAAATTTAAAAGAAATTTGGATAATCTATAAGGAAGTGATTCCATAATGAGATCGATGCCCATTTCTTTAGAGAGTTTAAACACTTTGACTTATAAATGCTCAATGTTTTCAATGATCTTGAATACGTGAGGCCCTACTGGGGAACCCTCTCCATGATTTCTATGAAAGATCACATTGGATATCTTAAATCATTCATATCTATCTCTCTCTCCTCATAAATACCATATCGTTTATCAATCATTCTATAAGATTACATGTTTTAATGAGACTTCATGAGTTCACTAGACATAGATGAAATCCTAAAACATTGAACATTGACCACATCGATCAAATTTTTTTCATAGACTTTGAACTCTTAATCACTCATCTCATTAGTAGGTGGATTAGGAATTGAAGATTTTAGAACATAATATTTTTGTTCATGACATAGCACAACCTGAATGCATCTAAAACACTCCTAGAAGTTACTACAAGTAAGTAGGTATTCTTTATCCAATATAGATCATAGGGATAATACAGATGAAAAGATTTAAATATTATTATAAAATTAAAATAGAATATTATTATTAATGATTATAAATTACGTGAGAAATAATAAATTAGTTGACTTTATTATTATTTTTATTAAATCTCCCACTATTTTATCAAGTCCCAATAGCTCTCACCATTGAACTCAGAATGTCTAGTTTCTATGAAATTCTAGTGGAAATGAACCAGATGCCTCTTCAAATAAACTAAATGAGGGTTGTTCAATCTACTTGAAGATATTTAGGTAGAAATTTCTTTTCCAATTTCGGGATTGCAGCTCTATAATCTATTGAGTGGACTCCCCTATCCTGAAATCCTGACATGGATTTCCTTAACACTCACTTCCATGTTACATCATGTCCTATGAGGGATACTTATCTTGATTTAAGATGGTTAATTAAACCCATAAACTTCATAATAACTCTATATTAAAGATAAGTTTCCCAATGAGGTTTGGGAAAACACATAGTTTCAAGTATTTCAATACTAATCATGTATTGGAAGACCAAGTCGAACTTAATATTTAATTGATGGATTTAAATTAATTATCCATAAATTTGTATCTTGTTTGATCCTTTACATGTACTGTTAAAATTAAGTGGATATTACTTAACTAATTAACTGTAGCTTCCCGATTCTAGAAGCCACCCAGAGGTGCCCCGTACCCGGTTGGTTACATGGCCTCCAACGCATTTCCCTGAATACCAGAGGCTGCTGACTGGTAGTGAGGGCCTTGAGTATGATAGTGGGGAAACTATTCCCTCATTGACAGAGTACGCAATGGAATTAAACAAAAACATACAAGAGAGAAATCAATAATAATGAAAGACAATAGTAATAGCAGAATACTGAAAGTATAAACTAGAAAACATATATATAAAATGATGCATGATATATATGTCTAGAAAAATAGCCAAACAAGTCACAATGACGGAATACAATAGTTCTAAACTAAAGTGAAAAAGAAAAGCAGATAAACTCCTCAGTATCGCAAGCCATAGCTTGGTCCCATTCTCTCCCACTCTACATCAAATCAAGTACCCGAAGTAGAAAGGAACTTGTCTTTATCTATACCTGCAACAATATAATCATTTTGGGCCCAAAAGAATGACACAAATAGGGTGTAAGAATAAATCCCAGTAGAAAACCACCTGAAGATTTGTGCCTAACAATTAGTGAGTATATGACAGGTAAAAGTATAGAAAGCAGTAAATTGGAAAGCACTAAGCAGTAAACAATCCACAGTTTAAAGCATTCAAATCATCACATAGTATGAAACATCTAAACACAAAAATGAACACAACAGGTTACCCTATTGGAATTACCCACAGCCTATCCTCTCTGGTCCTACCTAACATGTACAAGCAACCCTCTGGGCAGTACACTCAGTCTAACCCCTCTGGTTCAGCTTAAGAATAGACTCTCTAAATAAGCACTCACTATCAATTCCCCCTATTGTATCATGTTGGTACTAAAGGTTCTCTAGGGAAGCACTCAACATCTCATTCCCCTTGTGGCCTACATCGAGGAACTAAAAACACTCTGGGAAAAAATTCAACGTCAATTCCCCCTATGGTCTTGCATCGTAAATTATAAAGACACTCTGGAGAAGCCCTCATCGTCCATTCTCCCGATGGTCTATAAACAAGTTTCTCATGGCCCTGTGTAAGTCAAGAAAGTGTAGCAGCACGTAACAGCCAAGGTCAACCTCAAGAAATACTTGGCTAGAATTCTACAGCACAACAGCATAAGAGAAGAATAGTCACACCATCCTATAATACTAGGCATGGGAAGGTAAACAGCAGCCTAAACGGAAAACAAGACCCAAAGGTAAAAACAGGAAAAACATGCATGGGAAATACATCCAATTCACAAAAATTCACCATATTCACAATCCATAATCATCTACTCATGAATACCAGCATAGTAGAGAAACAATACGTCTAAAACGGTAAACGCGTAATAACTCATTCTTGGGTATTGGGAAAATTTTCACCTAATACTCAAAGACTTTCAACAGAAAGGAAAAAACCACCTACCTCAGGGTTATGAGATCAATATACTTGAACCTTGAATCTTTAATCTCTTTGGAACATCATAGATATAATAAAGCATACAAAACGTTCAACCCATGATAACATGGAAAAGAAGAGGAAACAGAAGATGATGCTCTAAGAGAATAGAGAACTCACCGATGAGATTCCAAGGAAATCAACAGTGTTAGAATCAAAGGATAGATAGAGGCTCATGGTATCATTGAAGATCCACGGCCGTACAGACTCTCTCAGACGAATGAGACCTAGAGGATGTGTGTTATGTCCATCAGACGCGACCCCAGTGTGTTTAACAAAAAAACAAAATACACAGCATGTACTTTTGGAGTACACGGCATATACTTGATATTTCCGTACTACACATTAGGTATCCTCCAAGTCAGTCCCACATGGCTGTGTGTGTGGCTACTACATGGCCAGCACATGGCCTGCTGCGGCAAGGAAGTACACGGCGTGTACTTATAAAATTTCCAGAATTTCTTCTTTTTCTCAAAAATGACCAGAAAAGGAAAACATACCTAAAAAAGGTCCAGGATCTTACAAACTACTCCCATTAAAGAAATTCATCCCTAAATTTCCCTAGAACGTTGTAGAAGAAGAACCCTCGAACAGTTTTAGCCATTATGCTCATACATCGGCCTCCCTCTCCCAAGTCTCATCCTGCACTCGCCCGTGTTGTCATAGCACTCATACCAGAGGAACATACCGGCCATGAAGAACCTTTGTACTGTTATCCAAAATCTATATAGGATGATCCTCAAATGACATAATCACTTCGAGCTCAACCTCCTCGGGTTGAAAGACATGAGACGAGTATGAAAAGTAACGTCGAAGCTGAGAAACGTGGAAGATGTCAAGCATATCCCGGTACCTCTGAGGTAACTAAAACTGATATGCAACTGGAACAACTATCTCCAACCCCTCAAACCGCCCGAAGTACCTCAATGAAAGCTTAACCTATCTTTAAATCCTCTTGAGTCCCATCCTTGCTGTAACACGTGGGAAAACCTGATCATCGACCTCGAACTCCAGAGGTCGTCTCCGTTGATCAACATAAGACTTCTGTGGAGACTGTGCAGTATCCATCCTCTTTTGAATCAACTCTATCTGCTATGTGGTCTCCAGAACCAGATGAGGTCCCAGAAAAGCTGCCTCTCCTGCCTCCAGCCAACATAAGGGTGATCGGCATGGCCTGCTGTACAAATCCTCATAAGGTGCCATCTGAATAGTTTCTTGAAAACTATTGTTGTAGGAAAACTCCATAAGAGGTATGTGCTTCTACCAAGAACCTCCAAAATATAGAATGCATTCTTTGAGCATGTCCTCATGCACCTGAATCGTACTATCAGACTGGCCATCTGTCTAGGGGTGGTAAGGTGTACTCAAAATTACCTGTGAACCCAAAGCCTTCTGAAGCCCCTGCCAGACCGAAGAAGTAAAATTTGCATCCCTATCTGAAATAATGGAGTGTAAAACTCCATGTAGACGTACAATCTCACGGATGTACAACCGTCCCAGCTCATCCACACTAAAGGTCTCCTTGATCAACATGAAGTAATAAACCTTCATGAGTCTATCAATTACAACCCAAACAGCGTCAATACCTTGAGGAAACCTTGGAAAACCGGTCACGAAGTGCATCATGAAGTCATTCCACTTCCACTAGGTAATGGGTAACTTCTGCAAAAGCCCTGCTAGTCGCTGATGCTCCGCCTTCACCTGTTGACAAGTAGAACACATCATGATGAAACTGAAAACATCCCTCTTCATACCTGGACACCAATACTAACGGTGCATATCACGATACATCTTGGTGATGCCATTATGAACTGCCCAAACTGAGGAATGAAAATCCCGCATCATCTCCTCGAGTATGTTTGATGGCACCCATACGTGTCCCTGTGAATGCAAGATATCATCCTCACCTATGGTCCATATGGGAATAGGGTCCTCTCCTGGAACGATTTCCCTTATGACTAGGCCTTCAGAAACTGATAGCTGCCTCATTCGAACTCGATCAAGATGAGTAGAGGTAACATATACATAATATATAAAAGTCTATCCTTATCTGTCATCCACCTCCAAATTTATCTCAGAGAATAGAGCCATAATCTAGAACTCACTGTTGGCCTCCTGAACTGCCTATATCTGAGTCCTCCATCTCAACACATCAACCACTGTGTTGCCTTTCCCAAGCGTATAGGCAAACTCGAAGTAAAAGGACTATAGGTACTCAACCCACCTGCGCTGTCTCAAATTCAGATCACGCTGAGTGAAGATGTACTTGAAACTTTTGGGGTTGGTGAAAACCAAAAAATGCACTCCCAGAAGATAATGTCTCCAACAGCATAGGGCATGTACAACAACTGCCAACTCTAGATCATGGGTCGGGTAATTATTCTCATGTGGCCTCAACTGATGAGACCCATATGCAATGACTCCATCACACTTCATAAGTACAACTCCTAGCCTGAGACATGACGCATCACAGAAAACAGTATAGCTCTTGCCCGTCTCTGGCAAGACATGTTTCGGTGCTGAAGTCAACCTCCCTTTCAGCTCCTGAAAGGATGAATCTCAAGAATATGACCATAAGAACTTCACCCCCTTCTTAGTTAGACCTGTCAGCGGTGCTGCTAAGCATGAAAAGTCTTGTATAAAACATCTATAGTATCTATCCAGCCCTAGAAAACTCCACTCCTCAAAGATGTTCTTCTGCTGCTCCCATTAAACTATAGCTCTCACTTTCTCTAGGTCTACTAATACTTCTTCCATTGAGATAACATGACCTAGGAAGTGAATCTAATCCATCCAAAAGTGGCACTTTGAGAGCTTAGCATATAACTGATGCTCCCTCAGTGTACTGAAAACGATCTCAATATGGTTAAAATGGTCATGTCGAGTGTGAGAGTACACCAAGATATCATCCATGAAGACCACCATGAAGGAATCCAAGTATGGATGGAACACTCGATTCATCAGCGCCATGAAAACTGCAGGCATGTTCATGAGACCGAACGGCATAACCAAATACTCGTATAGACCATACCTTCTCTTGAAGGATGTAAGAGGTATATCTGATGGTCTAATGCGCAACTAATGATATTCAGATCTTAGGTCAATCTTTGAGAACACTCGGGCTCCTTGAAGCTGATCAAATAGATCATCGATCATTGTCAAGGTATATTGGTTCTTAACCATCAACTGGTTCAACTTATGATAGTCCACACAAAGCCTGAGGGTATCGCTTTCCTTCTTTGCAAACAGGACAGGAGAACGCCAAGGGGAAGTACTAGGTCGGATGAAACCCTTTGCCTAAAACTCCTCCAAATGCCTCTTGATTTCCTACAACTCAGGTGTAGCCATCCAATAAGGAGGAATGGACACCAGTGCCGCTCTTGCAACAAGCTCAATTGATAAGTCTACCTCACGCTCCGGAGGGAAACCTGAAAAGTCCTCTTAAAGACATCTCTAAAATGATCCACCACTAGAGGAAATTCTAACTGTGAAGTCCCCTAGTAATCCAGAAAAAGACTTGTAATTTGAGAAATAACTCCTCCCAACCCATGATACTCTGGACCCACTCTCTTCACCTGGACATCCCATTCACCCTTATGATGAAAAGATCCACCTTCTGGTGATTTGAAACTCACCCTGCGACGATAATAGTCGACGAATACCTGGAATGGAACTAACCAGTCCATCCGGAGAATGAAATCATAGCCTGTCATCTTTAGGACATAAAGGTCCCACAGAAAGTGGCATCCACCAACCTGTAGAGGGAACTCTCTGCACTAACGTACACTAGTTGTTCTAGTCCCCAACAGAGTGTCTAGCATCAAGATATTAGCAGAAGAAAAGACGAAGAGCCCAAGGCCCTCCACGACAGCAACAGATATAAAGCTATGGGAAGCCCCTGTATTAAAAGGAGCCTAAGATAAAACTGAGGCTACTAAGATCGTACCCCGAACAGTAGAAGGTCCAGGATCCTACTCCTACTGGGTCTGCTCCACTACAAAAGTCTGGCATGTATCGCAGCCATGTGACCCTACCTGACCACTATGGGCTGATCCACCCTAATTTCACTGAAAACCGGGTAGCTCGCTGCCATATCCATGACCTCCACCTCGGCCTGAACGGCCGGAAGAACTCCATTTCTCAGAATGGTGAGAAACTGGTGGCGTTGCTCTTGAACGAGGAGTCATAAAAGAACCCCTATCACTAGGTGCTGGTGAGAAGAACTGAAAAAAGTGCTAAAAGTGACCCATATTTCCACAAGATCGTCACTCCACTGGGTCTCTTGGGAAACGTGGCCTTATATTCCCGCTTCTCCCACACTCGTAGCACACCACCTGGCAATAGGAAGATGCATCCCGCCTGATCTGATCTCCTCGTGTAGCCTCCCTACAGCGCTTCCTGTTATCAGCTGGTGGAGCACTAACTCTGGATGTCGAACCTCCCTGGATCGCAGCTCCAAAATCCTTTAGATTGTGCTCTGTGATCAGTGCCTGGTTGACGATAGAAGATATCAAAGTCAACCTGAAGATGTTCACTTGCGACCGGATGTCGTGACTCAGACCATCCTCAATCTTCCATGCAAGGAACAACTAATCACCTCCGGGAATAGGCATGAAATTTTTCAGCTCTGTGAAGCGAGAGGAATACTCCATAATAGATAAATTACCCTACTTCATATTGATAAACTCAAGGGCTCGATCGACCCTCAAGGTCTCCAGATAGAAGTAATCTTAGAAGATGCACCGAAACTCATCCCAAGCCATATTCTGCTCACGGCCCTCCATGAGATCACATCCCACCACCTATTGGTGGAGTCTCAGAGCATGTAGGTAGAGAGATTCACCCTCTTCTCTGAAGGTATATCTAGATGCTCAAAAATCGTCATTGTGGCCTCTAGCCATGACTCTGTAGCCTGAGGTCCTCCTTCCCCTGAGAAAGTGGGAGGATGCTGCTGCTGAACGACCCGTGTCAAATCATCCATCGACGGGGTAGGAGGCAGTGCTCCCTGAAAGTTCTACATCATCCTCAAAAATCCCTCCCTGAACTGTGAATCAGCACCTATGTCAGGTACAATGGCTGGTGCCAAGGCTGTCACAATGGGAGGATCTACTGGTAGTCCCTAATCGGCCATATCTAGTGTCTGATCACCATCTGGAAACTGGGGCACAACCGGGGGACGTCTCAGTGGCATGACTCTGCAAGGTCAAGTGCACACCTTAGATCAATATTATCAAGGACTGAAAACAAGGAGTTTAAGAAGAGAAAAAGAGAAAGAAATCAATCAATCTTTATAAAACATGACTACATGGCGTGTACATTTCCTATACGACATGTTACCTCAAGTCATTTACATGGGCATGTACTCCTGCCTAAAATGGTCGTGTAATACCCTAGACACACAACGTGTTGTTCTGACACACAGCGTGTAATTGAATCCTCTTTCCCAACCCGAGTCCTTCTACATGGTTAAGCCACACGACTCTCCTAAGGCAAGACTACACAGTGTGTAAAATAGTTACACGTCGTGTACTAGACAAGCTTCACTTGGCTCATGTTGTTAGTGACACGACCTGACACAGGGATCACACTACACGGCGTGTTTCGAATGGACACAGCATGTATGAGAAAGGATACCACTATCCCATTTTGTTCATGACATGGCTGGGTACCTGGGTCAGACTACATGACATGTTCAAGGAAGACATAGAGTGTACGTGAAAGGGTAACACCAACCCGTGTTGTTCGTGACATGGTCGGGTGCCTAGGTCAGACTACACGGCAGGTTCAAGGTGGAAACACGTTGTGTATTAGACACGAATCAGCCAACCTGTGTTGTTAGTGACACGGGTGGGCATAGGGTCAACACTACACGACGTGTATGGACAATACACGGCATGTTCACTCCAGATTTTTAACATCTCGTGTCTATGCCCACACGACCTATGACACGGTTAGAGACTACACGGCATGAACATAAAGTACACGGCGTGTACTTAAGAAAAATAATTTCTTCCCAAACAGAAGAACACATGGCATGTACTTAACACTACACGGTGTGTATTCTGTCTTTTTCCGAATAGTAATCCTCAGAAACTACTCTGGAACCCATAAAACACTAAAATGAGCATTGAAAGTGCCAAATTCTGATCTGTGAGGGTCCATACTCCCCAGGAATCAAATTTTGGTATCTTATACACATTATAGCAAGTAAAACAACGCAATGATCCACCAAATTCCGGTCCCTGAGGGCTCATAACACCTCAAGAACCAAAGTTTGGCATTCATTCAAGAAAATATCTATACTAACAATACCGTATCAAACAACAGGTATTTCTATCAAGGAAAATATCACAAATACATGCATATTTTACACATCATCTATCACAACAAAATGAAATCACTAATGTATCCAAGATGGCATGGAAAAAATGCATGGTAAAAATGCATGACATGTGATTTCTAGAAAGTGCCTATATGATGCATGAGATGGAATACCCTCATCTCATTGGGTTGAAATAGCAATAAAACCTAAATAACATCAACAATAACAGCACAAATCATGTGTATCACTCAAGGTGAAATCAAATAAACTGTAATAATTTCAAAACCAGAAAGCTTGCAATTAAACAAGGTAGATTGGATTTTCCATGTACACAGGTTAGCTACTCTTAGACACGGCTTATTACCAAGTACCTATTCCATCTTATCCCTGGATAAGGCTCCAAATAGTAACTCAAGAGAAAATAAATCATCTAATACCACTTTGTAACATCCCGATTCTGGAATCCACCCAGAGGTGCCCCGTTCCCGGTTGGTCACATGGCCCCAAGCGCATTTCATTGAATTCCAGAGGTTGCCGACTAGAAGCGAGGGCCTTGGGTGTGATAGTGGGGAAACTATGCCCTCATTGATAGAGTACACAGTGGAAGTAAACAAAAACATACAATAACAGAAGAATTAATAATGACATACATTAGTAATAGCAGAAAACTGAAAGTATAAACTAGAGAGCATATATATAAAATGATGCATCATACATATGTCTAGGAAAATAGCCAAACAAGTCACAATGCTGGAATACAACAGTGCTAAACCAAAGTGAAAATGAAAAGAAGATAAACTCCTCAACATAGCAAGACATAGCTTGGTCACATACTCTCCAGCTCCACAAAAAATCAAGTACCTGAAGTAGAAGGGTGCTTCCCTTTATCTAAACCCGCAACAATATAATCTATTTCGGCCCAAAAGCATGACCCAAATAGGATGTGAGACTAAATACTAGTAGGTAACCACCCGAAGATCTGTGCCTAATAGTCAGTGAGTATATGGCAGGTAAAAGTATAGAAAGCAGTAAACAAGAAAGCACTAAGTAGTAAAAAATCCATATTTTAAAGTATTCAAATCATCACATAGCATGCAACAGCTAAACACAGCAGATAACACAACAGGTAACCCTCTGGGAAGTACCCACAGCCTATCCCCTCTAGTCCTACCAAGCAAAACAAGCTAGCAGCT
Organism: Viscum album; assembly: GCA_963277665.1. NCBI lineage: Eukaryota > Viridiplantae > Streptophyta > Magnoliopsida > Santalales > Viscaceae > Viscum > Viscum album. The sequence goes on from OY728126.1 coordinate 672,742,265, forward strand.
AAACACAAGGTAACCCTCTGGGAAGTACTCACAACCTATACCCTCTTGTCCTACCTAACAAGTACAAGAAACCCTCTGGTAAGTACACTCATTCTAACCCCTCTGGTTCAGCTTAAGCATAGACTCTCTGAGGAAGAACTCACAATCAATTCCCCCTATAGTCTCGTGTCGGTACTGAAGGCGCTCTGGGGAAGCACTCAATGTCTCATTCCCCCTGTGGCCCGCGTTGATGAACTACATACACTATGGGGAAGCACTCAGTGTAAATTCCCCCTATGGTCTCGCATCATAAATTATAAAGACACTCTAGAGAAGACTTCATCATCCATTCTCCCTATGGTCTATAAACCAGGTTCTCACAGCCCTGTGTAAGTCAAGCATGTGTAGAAACATGTAACAGCCAAGGTCAACCTCAAGAAATACTTTCATAGCATTATACAAAACAACATCATAATAGAAGAATAGTCACACCATCCAATAATACTAGGCATGGGATGGTAAATAGCAGCCTAACAGGCAAACAAGACCCAAAGGTCAAAACACGAAAAAAATGCATGGGAAATAAATCTAAAGCACAACAATTCACCCTATTCACAATCAATAATCATATACTCAGGAATAATAGCATAGCAGAGAAACAATAGGGCTAAAACGGTAAACGCGCAATACCCCATTCATGGGTATTGGGAAAATTTGCACATAAAACTCAAATACTTTCAACAGAAAGGCACAAACCACCTACCTCAGGGTTAGGAGATCAATATACTTGAACCTCAAATCTTTCATCTCCTTGTAACGTCGTATATCTAAGAAAATGTACAAAATTTTCAACCCATGATAACTTGGAAAAGAAGAGGAAATAGAAGATGATTCTCTAGGAGAATAGAGAACTCACTGATGCGATTCCAACGCAATCAATAGTGTTCGAATCGGAGTACGGATAGAGGCTCAAGGGATTTTCTAAGATCCATGACCATACAGACTCTCTCAGATGAAAAAGACCTAAAGGATGTGTATTCTGTCCATCAGACGTGACCCCGATGCGTTTAATGAAAAAAACAAAATACTCGGCGTGTAATTTTAGAGTACAAGACGTGTACTTTCTGTTTCCATACTCTACATTAGGCAGCCTCCAAGTCACTCCCACACGACCGTGTGTGTGGATACTACACGTCTAGCACATGGCCTGCTGGGGCAAGGAAGTACAGAGCATGTACTTATAAAGTACACAACGTGTACTTAGAAAATTTCCATAATTTTTTCTTTTTCTCAAAAACGTCCAGAAAAGGAAAAACATACCTGAAAAAAAGGTCTGGGTTCTTACATTAACCATGATGGATAAAACATTAATGCAATATTCATTTATTTAATTTCTATATTTTCACATTAATTCATCTATTTATATTATTGCAGCCCTATATACTTAAAATAAATAATTTCATAGAGAGAAATGAATAAATAAATAAATGACTCATTCATGAGAATTATATAATGGTTGATTTAATAAGTGGACATTACATAAACCTTTGACCTAGGGAAATAACTCATATTTTCAGTCTTGGCATGAGTTACAACATTCCACATGTCCAACTATGTATCACCTAAGTTGGAATCATAATGGTTTCATGTTGAACTACCTCAACATGCCTTGGGATAATCCATTAATTATATTTATTTAATACTCACACATAGGTTATGGGATCCAAATGATCGGTTAAAAGGGATTTACATAAATATCCTTAGACACACAGGTCCTACATAATAATAGAGGGAGGGGGGACACACAAACCATCATATTCCATTAAATAATAAATAATTTCAAACTCGAGCAATAAATTAAATCTATATATCCAACATATACACAGATATTGGTAAAGATCATGAATGGTCATACATACAATTAATATTTAAAAGTAACTTGCTATCATTCATTTCATTATTCATTCTTTATTATTAAGATAAACATGCTTGAATTAATTAAATAATTAACTGATGAAATATTTAATTACCTTTCATCTTAATGATCATTTAAACGTAATTAAAGATACTCATCATTTATGGAATTAATGAAAAATAAATGTAAGAACCAATAATGACATATTAATTACCATAAATTAATTGAGCATTTAATATTCTTGAAAACCATTTTTAAATTTTCAAACAAAAAATGGTGTTTCAATCAATAATTTTTTTTAATTCTTTAATTTTAATTTTAGTGTAATTTTTAATTCATTATTTTAGGGGGAGACTAAACAACATTTATAGAATATCTACACAACATGTTTCTCAGTTTTCATGTATGGGTCTGTAGTGTCTACCTCTACTAGACTACACGGTATGTATAGACTAGCTACACACCATGTGTTTCTCTTTCCTTGTGTCCGGGATACATGCATGGGTCTTCTATGTGTGTTTTGGATGCGAGAATCTATGAACTAGACATCATGTACACCGCATAAATGTTGTTCATATAATAAATGATCTAGGTTTTTAGTCTCATGTAGTTTTTATTGTGTATTAAGACTATATAGATTGCACAATTTACGCCACTAACCCGAATAGACTAAATGATGTGCACACTAATACACACCGTGTAATCAGATAACTATGAGCTAGATTAGTCAGTCAAAACATGGCATATACCATGTATAATTACTAAGTGGTGTGCCATTTATCCCTCAGTGCATCAAGATTCAGTGAACTAGGGTACACATCGTGTACTTCTGAGTGCATGTCATGTAACTCTATCTCAGTGGAAAAAAATTGGTAGTTTCCCGATGGCATCTGTGATCATTCTTCATCTTTTCTTAAAAATTTTAGAAAATAAAACATTGTACCAAACATTATTAATATGTCGAATCTTTTAAATTTAAATCAAATTAAGGAATAAATAATATGAAATGAAAATCTAACCACAATTGCACATAAATAAAAAAACAAATTATTATAAATTTAAATGTGACTGATTTGATACCTATTTTTGGTTTAAGGAATAGTGTAAGCATGCTTTGGTAGGTGATATATTAACATTTATTTTAATTATCATTTCATGAAATAATGAGTGAGGATCTTGCATGTAAAATAAATAATTATTTTATTTAATATCTAAATATACTAATACCTGGGATTAGGAACCTTCTTCATTGATGAATTTCGATCATCAAAAAAGACCCTTTTTGGATTTCCTTCAGTGTGAAATGAGGATCCAAGGATATAATCCCTCTATTGATGATTCACAAGTGCTCGTATGATGTCTGAGCAACACCAAAAAATCTTCAAGTGATAGTATGGTGAATGAAATATCTTTCGTTTTTTATTCTTGATCGCTCATTCTTTGGTCTTATAGAAATATCAATTTTTTTCTCATTCTTGAGAGGGAGAGACAAGGAGGATTAAAGATATAATTCATTGGGTGCAACAATTCTCTATTTTGATTACACCAATCGATACTCTACACAATAGACATAATTTTCTATTTATATAGCTATAGTTTAGGTTAAAATAATTATTTAGTTGTATGTCAGCCATTAAATAATTTAATAATCATTACTAAACCTCATTCCACATAATAAAATAGTAATAATAAGATTTTATGGTGTGTTCCAACTTGCGCAATAACAAGTAATATTTAACAGACTTGTTAATTAATATTTTCCACCATACTCGGTCTCAATCCATTCAAAATCCTCTAGCATTTATTGAATACTAAAATAAAATATTTTATTCTCTTAAATAAAAATTTTATTCAAAATCCATGAAATAAATATTTATTAAATATCTTATTAAATAAATATTTTTTTTCACAATCCAATGAATAAAAATTTATTTAATTTATGAAATCCCTAAAACTTTAATAAAATTATTATTTGATCTTGAGAATAATATTTATTCCGTTATTTAAATTAAAATAGAATTTAATTGAGATCAACGTAAACACTATGCATTTCACACTCTGGGATTCTTTTTTTTCCATTAGGCAGGCTTGCCTAAAGTCTAAGATTATTGTCTAGCAATGGGTCACGCCACCCAAGATAAAGAACATAATGTCCTAATGACGACAACTACATATGAATGCTCACTATGTAATATAATACCTTTATTATGATATCTCATAAAGAAGGTTTCACATATGTGTCACTAACCTATATAAATGATGTATTTTTTCTTTGACTTTCTAGAATAAACACATCATTACACCATGACCATATAATTTATGGTGATGGTTCTATTCCAATAAAAGGGTTGATATATTATCTTTCATAAATATGGAAGGGAAAAATATTTCATCGACTTATCCATTAATGACATGTCAATAATGATGCACCCAGCATACCCAACCTCACTAAAAACATATATCATCATGGTTTTATTTATAAAATATAAGTGTGAAAGCCATGTCTTGTATTAGTGATAGTATAAAAGTCTAAATACACTTATACACACTTGCAGACAGGAATATATGATGAAACTAAAACATGTGGAATTCCTACTGGTGGGTCTATTCTCATAATCTATTTTCTTGGATATTACTAAGTGTGAACCTCATGAGAATAATCCTCATCCACACACGATTACTCTCACCCAATGGTCTAAATACTACGTGTCATATCATAGAACATTATCCAACCACAGAACTAAATTAAGAATATTGTCATAGCACTTCAAGGTTCTCATCATAGTGGGGAACTGTTATGACCTTATCAATATGAAAAATACTCTAGTAAATTATTACATTAAATCCATAATAAATGAAAAAAATTTAATAAGTTGTTTAATTAATATTCAATAAAAATAATATACATGTAATCATAGTACAAAAATTTGGTCCTAGGACAACAACTCCAACAGGTTGGAGTATTAGAGTCACCAATTAGATGAAGGGTATACCAACATTGAATGATTTTACAATTACATAATATTGGGAGATGACTATTTACAAGGGGAGTGATGATTTCTTAGTATTATTAAAAATTATTGTCTTTGATTTAAAATGAATATTATTAGTATTATTACTTTAATTGTTTTTATTACTATGAAAATAATAAAAGTATTAATTCTTATATAATTAAAATATTCTTTATTTATTTTTTCATATAATTATTCACAAAATAACAAAAAAAAGGGACATAAATTATTTTCACAGTTTGGGATAGACAAGTATGCATAAACATTAGAAAAACTAGATATTTTTCAACTATACATGACTTTTATTGGGTTGTTTAGGAATTTATTTTTCAAGAACATGAATCATAATGTTATAACTATAATTGTGTTATATTAGGTGGTTTAATTAATACAATATTAATGAATATTGTTTTCTTTAATCCATTATTTTAATTATATATAGTGGGTGGTGTTAATAATTAAGGGGTATGCACCTCCAGAAAAACTCATTTAATCGAGAAAGAAACAAAATATTAAAGTGTTTTTAATTTCTAGATATATGATAATACTGTAATATTTTGTCTAATACTATAAATTTTAATATCTATTTCATAAATTTATGTTAAACATATATTGTAACCATTAATATTTGGAAGCTCTTGATGAGAATAAAGATGAAAATTTCGTCATGATCATTTTCACCAAGTGTTAGGTGAGGATCACTAGGGGAGGGTTGTAACGACCCAAAGTCTTTCAATGGAAATTAACTTCTTATATTTTTGTCATAAAATCACATGAAATCACAACATAATGAACTACTATGTGATAAGCGACCTTTAAACATACATTTGTCACTTCTGTGTTTGGAATTTCGAAAATCTGGCATACATGGTTATGTTCAAGATGATTTTTGGAGTCTAATAAAACAAAAATATTTTTTGGTGAATAGATACCTACCCTAATGAATAGTAACATAACCTTATTAATAGTGATATAACCTAATGAATAGTAACCTCACCTATGGTGGTATAAAAATAATATTCAAGTTGGAAGTACAATATACCTATATTTTAGAATGAGTTAATGAATGTTTTAAAACTGGTTTTGATAATAAATTATTATTTTAATTAAATATTAAAATAATCATATTTAGAAAATTATTTTTGAAAAATGGACTTCATTTATTGATTTTACACATCGAAAAATGGTTAGGTTGAATTTTTGGGATTTTTCTGAAATACTTGAATTTTTTATGAATAGTAGAATCCGATAATTTATAATAAATGGTAAATAATGGATTAATTGAGTCATTGATGATGCTATGATGATGTAATCCCACTTGTTTTGGGGTCACATGATAAAATCACTATTCTTGGTCTTGTAATACTTACTATTCCTCGTCTTTGGAAGAAATAATAAGTTAATGATTTTAATATCATGAAATCCCTCCTCTCCTCCACTATAAAACCCCCTTCACTCCCTCTTCTCTCCACTCTTCTCAAGCTCCAAGATTTCTATAAATTCTGCCCAAATATCTCCCCAATGTCCTCCCCCACGTCCAAAATCTCTTATCCTCCTCAAAATACCAAAACCTCTCCCCTTAAGAGGTTCTCATTGGAGGAAGTCTCAAGAGGTAAATTCCCCTTCCCAAATTTCTTCTTTTCTTTTAAGTTATTTTTTTTATTTTCTTTATTCACCTCCCTTCACCATAATAGTATGATAAATCCAGTAACAAAAATGTACTGTAATTTATTCATTCTAGTGGTACATTTCATTATCTTCTCCTCTTTCCCCACCCTTTTATTTGAAAGAAATGAAAGCACCGTTTGAGATGTGCTAATTTAGCACATTCAAGGACAACAGTTTATCAATTTCTATTATTATCTTTAATTCTAGTCATGAAACAATTTTTTTTATGGTTTAACCAGATTATTATATAATTAATATATTCTATTTTTGGTTTTGTAATCTTTTGGTACAAATGTAATTAAGTTATAATGAAAAACACATTCTTTGTAATCAAATCCACTGATTAACAAAAACAGTTATCACTAAGGTTATATATATAATAATTAGACATCACTATAAGTAACCTAATTAAAATTAAAACCATTTAATCTCCTGGATATGAACTATATAAAATAACTTCAATTATTTACAACCACTTTAATCTTTCATATAATCCAAACGTGAATATAAGTGAACCGATCTTTTAAAGCCAAGTAAACAAACGAGCTCGAACAGTGAAATTGAACATTACAAAAAATAAAAAAGGATTTTAATAAACTAAAAAGGGTTAAAATAAATAAATTAAATATATAAGACGTTCTGGACTTATTAATTAATAATCATAATTTTTTTATTCAAGTCATTAATAACAAGTGGAGAACACCACCGGATTTGAGGTAAGGGATCATCTCCTTTTCTCTCTTAATCAAGATTGTCCTTTATACTATGACTTTATATGTGTACTAGAAAATGATGGGGTATGTTTAAGAACCTCCCCCATAATTCCTTCTAGATTTATAAGTGATGATAATTCCTATTTCTCTCTCATCAATCCCTCTTGGTCACACCCGACACCATGCTGATATAATCGTAACGAATTCTACCCGAACCTTCTTTGTTTTTTTGGGTAGCCTTATCTTGGTTTAAAAATGGTGTTATTTTATCTATCTATGTGAGTCTTATGACTTCTGGTTAGTTGTACAAGATTCTTATATCAATACCCTTTCATCACATTCTTTCGGGGATATACATGATTTTGAAAGATTCTATCCTTAGAACTTTCCGATAAGCCAACATGTTTTAAGGGGACTTCCCAAATTTTTACCCAAATTTCAAGTTCACTCTATCTTATGTTTTAAAACACCATTGTATTTATAAAATCAGTATTTTTATCATGAAAACCTTCTTGGTTAAATTCTGGTTTTATATAAAATAATTTCCTCTTTTTTATTTGAAAAGCTCTAGAGTGTTTTCCTTAAAACCGCACAAAAATGTTTTAAGCCTAATGTTTATAAAATACATTTTTTATATATGTTTTCGCTTATATTTGACACCACTTACCATTTTATATGCCTATTTTACACTATGAATGTCCATGTATGTTCTAATCCCTTCCTTTCATGGACACTTTCGTGATACGCCCATTGGATATGTTTTATGTCATGATTGTGGTATCCAATTCTTTGCATGGATAACCTTATGTTTATGTATAGTTGATTATGTATGATTATTTATGTGGAAATAATATTCATGAATATGTTGAGATGGGTGTTCCTAGATATATCTCTAATGCATTGGGTAAGGATAAGTCTCATGAGATGCGATGTGAAACAGGATTGGCGATTAGCCTTGAACCATACTGAAATGGGAAATGAGATTGGAGGTTATCCTTGACCCGTACTAAATATATGATTTATGATTCTTACACATTTATATGATTCCATGTTTATAAGATACCATGCTTATATTAAATGATTTTATAAGTTTCATTCTTTGGATATCATTATGTCATGCCTCCTAACTCATGTGCTTGAGATGTATCCTTATGTTCATTCCTTTATCGGGATATTTAGCTCATCTCTTTGTTCATGTGTTCCCTAGGGTACCCTATGCAGATGTAAGAGCTCAAAAGAAGTTAGAAGATCTTTATGGAGATTAAATAAATAAGTGTTTTTAGTCTCATGTTTTATGTTATATGTACCTAGTCTTCCAGGACACTAGAATTAACGATCCTTGGCTTGTACTCTGATGATTAATTGTGCTTAAAATCATGAAATGTGTTATGTAAAAGGCTTGGGTCTCTATAGTTGGTATCAAAGGATGGTCAAGTTATTTTTGGAGATTAGGAATAGAGAAACTTAGTGAGAACCTTAAGGATGAGACTAAGTATAAGAAAACAATCCTAAATATTGGTGAGTATAGAGTAAGTGGTTTATCAAGAAAATACATCCCTGTCTGGATACGAGCAGGTAGAGGCAGCTCTGGTACACATGTATCTAGGGGTAAAACCCAAAAACACCACTTTGGGCTAGACTTGAATAGGAACTGGTGCATGATAATGGGCCTTGATACACTCTTGGTTATGACACTCTTGGGGGATATGCTTTGGTAGATTCACGAGATTAGTACAAACCATTATTAAGGGACAAAAAAAAGACCATAAGAATATAAGTTGAGAAATAGATCGAGGATAACCTAGATATAAACCTAAGGAATCACAAGTTAGGATGTACTTATTCTTTATAAGTTTATCCATTAATGTTCAAAGTTTCCTTTGTATGCTCAATAGCTAAGTATTCAAGACCTCTAATTATGAATTCTTTTTATTAGTTAATGGTGGTAAATATAAGAACATGTTCCAAAAACCAATGTGATAGGAAATGTGATGATTTCCCTAATAACATGCCTGATGTGACAGAAGCAGGTGCTCAAAAATTCATGGCAGTACTTGCTCATCTGACTCGAGTTATGAATAATAACTTGAATCAAGTGGAACGTCCCCCTCCTCCAAGGAAAGAGAAATTTTTCCTAGATTCCTTCATGCGGAAAAGGCCTCCCATATTTATCGAGTATTCTGATACCCACCTCACAGAACAATGGATTAACTCCATTGAAAAGAGTTTCTCTGTCCTCTAGTGCTCGGAAGAAGAGAAAGTTGTACTGCTAGTCTATCATTTTTATGGGGAATATGATCAGTGGTGGAAACTAATCAAGAATATGAATTCCCAAGAGGAAATTGATTCCATATATTGAGAGGAATTCAAGAGGATGTTTTTCAACAAATATTTTCCTCAAACCCTCCATCTCAAGATGGAAAGAGAGTTCCTTGGACTCAAGCAGAAGGAAGATGATTCCATCGGGGCATATGAAGTGAACTTTACAATGCTTGTAAGGTATGCTTCTGGCTTTTTCATGAACACCTAAAGTAAGGTGGATCGCTTCTTTAGTGGACTAAAGTCGATTATATGAAAAGTGTTGTCAATTAGAGGCTTTGACAACTATGAGGATATTGTATGTTGTGCCCTCAAGGTTGAAATGGAGATTGGAGACTCTCAGTGGTCTCATGGGCCTAGTGACAAGAAGCAGAAAATGGAGAACAAAATGGGTGGTTCATCAAACAAATACCATGATGGAAAGAAGCCTCACTTTCCCCTTTGTAAGAATTGTGGAATGAAGAATCTTGGTGACTGTATCAAGGGAACCAGGAATTACTTCAAATGAAGAAAGTTTGATTATCTGGCCAAGAACTACTGAAGGGATATGAAAAATCCCACTAATTTTGAAGAAGAAAGGAAGGTTCAGATCAACACTCAGCCTACAGTGTAGTGTTTTAACTGCAAGGATCTTGGGCATTATGCGAACAATTGCCCTAATCCGAGGGTTGTTGGAGGCAATTAGCAACAACCTCCATGGAAACAAGGAAGGGATTATGATATCACTACTGCTGAGGTGGAGCCGGAAAATGATGTGGTGACAGGTATGCTTGTTATTCATTCAAGAATAGAGAATTTACTATTTGATTCTGGTTCTACGCATTATTTCATATCTTACAAGTTTAGTAGAACTATTCAAACACTACATCAAAATTTGGAGGAAAAGTTATCTGTGAGAACAGTGAATGGGGAAATTATTGCATCCATGGTTTATAACTCATCCCCAGAAAATGTTTGTGGACTGAACCTCCTAGAAAATCTTTTCATACTTCCTTTAGTGTATTTTGACGCTATCTTAGGCATGGATTGGCTATATTTGTACAAGTCCAACATCAACTGCCAGGAAAGGGAGATTAATCTTCACCTCCCTAATCATCCTCTGATTAATTACAAGTTTAAGGAGGAATATTAGTCTCCTTTAGAATCTTTGTCTCGAGTTTGAATATTGCATCCTTATGAGAATTCATACCTAGCACAAATTATTGAGACAAAGGAGATAATCATGCTTGAAGACATGCCCATCGTGAGGGATTACATAGATGTATTCCCCGAAGAGTTGTCTGATCTTCCCCTGGATCGATAGGTTGAGTTCTAAATTGAACTTATCCCTAGATCTCTGCAAATCTCAAAGACACCTTACAGAATGGCCATCGTAGAGCTGGAAGAGCTAAAGAAGTAGTTATAGGAGAATATGGAGAAGGGTTTTATACGCCCGAGTGCTTCACTGTGGGGTGCTCCAGTCCTCTTCGTCAAGAAGAAGGATGGATCAATGCGCCTCTACATTGATTATCGTGAACTCAATAAAATCACTATAAACAACAAGTATCCCCTTCCACGTATAGATGACTTGTTCGATCAGCTTCGTGGGGCCAGTTATTTCTCTAAGGTGTTCCTTCGGTTGGGATATCACCAATTAAAGGTGAGGAAGGAAGATATTCCCAAGACTGCCTTTCAAACGAGTTATGGACACTATGAGTTCATAGTGATTCCCTTCAGACTCACTAATTCTCTAGCAATTTTCATGGATTTAGTGAATAGAGTCTTTAGAGATTACCTCGACAAATTTTTGGTGGACTTTATTGATGATATTCTGATATACTCCAAGAGCAAGGAGGAACATGTGGAGAATTTGGAAATTGTGTTAATGACTTTACGAAAGGATAAGTTGTATGAAAAGTATAGTAAATTTGAGTTCTAGATGGAGGAAGTATCATTATTGGGGCATGTTATCATCAGGAAATGGATATATGTGGACCCTTCCAAGATGAAGGAAATTGAAGAGTGGGCGAGGCCAACTTCTGTAATGGAGATCCTCAGCTTTTTAGGTCTAGCTGGGTATTATTGAAGATTCGGGAATAACTTTTCATGATTGTCAAACCCAATGACCAAGCTGACACGGAAGGGAGTAAGGTTCTTCTGGACACACGAATGTGAATACTGTTTTAAGGAGTTGAAAATGAGGCTTATCACTGCGCCGGTACTCACACTCCCTTCAAGTGGAGAACTCTTTGTGGTGTATGGTGATGCTTCTAAGAAAGGATTAGGTTGTGTGCTAATGAAAAATGATAAAGTGATAGCATATTCCTTAAGGTAGCTGAAAATCCATGAGCAAAACTATCCCATGCATGATCTGGAGTTGGCGGCTGTCATCTTTACATTGAAAATCTAGTGGCATTATCTTTATGGGAAAAAATGTGAGATATATACTGACCACAAGAGTCTCAAATATATATTCACACAAAAATAGTTTAATATGCGCCAACGAAGATGGATAGAGATCATCAAGGATTATGACTTCTCATTCCACTACCATCCCGGTAAGGAAAACAAGGTGGTAGATGCTCTAAGTAAAATGAATCCTGTATCTTTATCACTGATGAGAATTGAAAAGGATCTGATCTTGTTATATTTGAAAAGGATGGACATGGGAATCATTAAGGGAGGAACATCATCAATCCTTTCTCTAATGACTGCTCAATCATCCCTCATGGAGAAAATAAAGGTATCTCAAAGAAAGGATGTGGAAATTTAGAAAAGGGTGGAAGCTGGTAAAAATGGGAAATCCTCCTATTTCAAAATTGATGAGGAAGTAGTTGTAAGATTTGGGCACTATTATGTGTACTATCTAATACAGAGATAAAGAATGAGCTATTGAATGATGCACATAGCTCGACCTTCTCTATCAATCCCAGGAGTACCAAAATGTATCGTGATCTCTGAGAACACTTCTTGTGGGATAACATGAAGAAGGAGATTGCGGATTATATATCAAGGTGCTTGGTATGTCAGAAAGTTAATGTTGAGTGAAAAGAGTCCAAAGGTATGATGCAGTCATTGCCTATACCCATGTGGAAATGAAAAAATGTTATTATGGTCTTTGTCACGGGTCTCCCGAATACGTCGAAGGGAAATAATGCGATATGGGTTGTGGTTGACCGACTCACCAATACATCCCATTTCATCGCTATTCGGGAAGATCTCTCACTTAAACAACTTGAAAATATATATGTGATGGAAGTAGTGATACTACATGGAGTTCCACTCTCAATTTTCTCTGACTGTGATCCAAGGTTCACATCTAAATTCTGGAGGATACTTCAACATTCTTTGAGTACAGAATTAAATTTCAGCATGACCTATCACCCCCAAACTGATGGCTAGTCTGAAAGAACTATTCAGACACTTGAAGATATGGTTAGAGCTTGATCTCAAGAATTCAAAGGTGGATGGGATCAGCATCTCCCATTGGTTGAGTTCTCATACAACAATAGCTTCAAATCGAGTATTCAGATGGCTCCATATGAGGCTCTATATGGAAAGCGATGTAGAACTCCAACCTGTTGGGATGAAGTTGGAGAAAGAAAGCTACTTTGACACGATCTTGTTCAAGAGATGACAAAGAAGGTTTAAGTCATCCAAAAACACATCAAAGATGCTCAAAGTCAGAAAAAGAGCTATGTTGACAACCGTCGAAGGGGCTTGGAGTTCTATGTTAGAGATAAAGTCTTCCTTAAAATATCTCCATGGAATAGATTTATGTGATTCGGGAAGAAAGGGAAGCTAAACCCAAGGTATATTGGCCCCTTTAAAATCCTTGACCGCATAGGATCTGTGGCCTGTCGGCTTACACTTCCACCGAATATGGCTCGAGTTCATGATGTTTTCCACATATCACTCTTGAGTAAGTACATTCCTGATCCCTCACATGTACTAAGCTCATAGGTGGTGCAGCTAGAAGATGATCTCTCCTATGAGGAGAAGCCAGTAAAGATTCTGGATTATAGAGATAAGGTTCTACGCAACAAGACAACCCATCTTGTCAAAGTGTTGTGAGGGAACCATAAGTTTGAGGAAGCAACATGGGAATTGGAGGAAGCAATGAAGGAAAAGTACCCGCACCTGTTTTTGTCTTAGTATATAAAACGAAATTTCAAGGGAGAAATTTCATAAGGGGGGAAGAATGTAACGACCCAAAGTCTTTCAATGTCAATTACCTTCTTATATTTATGTCATAAAATCTCATTAAAGCACAACATAATGAACAACTAAGTGATAAGTGACCTTTAAGCATAAGTTTGTCACTTCTGTGTTTGGAATTTCAAAAATCTGGCATACACGGTTGTGTTCAAGATGATTTTTGGAGTCTAATAAAACAAAAATAATTTTTGGTGAATAGTAACCTAACCTAATGAATAGTAACATACCTTTATGAATAGTGATATAACCTAATGAATAGTAACCTCACCTATGGTGGTATAAAAATAATATTAAAGTTGGAAGTACGATATACCTATATTTTAGAATGAGTTAATTAATGTTTTAAAACTGGTTTTGATAATAAATTATTATTTTAATTAAATATTACAATAATCATATTTAGAAAATTATTTTTGAAAAATGGAATTCATTTTTGGATTCTACATGTCTAGAAATGGTTAGTATTAATTTTTTGGATTTTTCTAAAATACTTGAATTTTTTATGAATAGTAGAATCTGATAATTTACAATAAATGCTAAATAGTGGATTAATTTAGTCATCGATGATTATCTATTGATGTAAGCCCACTTGGTTCAGGATTACATGATAAAATCACTATTATTGGCCATGGAATACTTAATATTCCTTTTCTTGGGAAGAAATAATAAATTAATGATTTTAATATCATGAAATCCCTCTTCTCCTCCACTATAAAACCCCCCTTCACTCCCTCTTTCTCCACTCATCTCAAGCTTCATGCCTTCTCTAAATTCTTCCCAAATCTCTCCCTAAGTTCCTCCCCCAAGTCCAAAAGCTCTTATCCTCCTCAAAATACCAAAACCTCTCCCCTTAAGAGGTTCTCAAAGGAGGAATCTCAAGAGTTAAATTCCTCTTCCCAAATTTCTTCTTTTCTTTTAAGTTCTTTTTTTTTATTTTCTTTCCTCACCTCCCTTCACCATTATAGTATGATAAATCTAGTAACCTACATGTACTGGAATTTCTTCATGATAGTGGTTTATTTCATTATCTTCTCCCCTTTCCCCACCATTTTATTTGAAAGAAATGAAAGCACCGTTTGAGATGTGCTAATTTAGCACATTCAAGGACAACTGTTTATCAATTTCTATTATTATATTTAATTCTGATAATGGGACCATATATGTTATGGTTGAACCAGATTATTATATAATTAATATATCCTATTTTTGGTTCTATAATCTTTTTGAAAAAATGGAATTAAGTTATAAAGAAAAACACATTCTTTGTAATCAAATCAACCGATTAACAAAAATGGTTATCACTAAGGTTATATATATAATAATTAGACATCACTCTAGTAACTTAATTACAATTAAAAACATTTAATCTCATGTATATTAACTAAAGAAATTAACTTCAATTCTGGACAACCACTTTCATCTTTCATAAAATCCAAACTTGAATATATGTGAACGGATCTTTTAAAGCCAAGTAAACAAATGAGCCCGAACAATGAAATTGGACCTTAAAACTAATCAAAAAGGATTTAAATAAACTAAAAAGGTTTATAATAAATCAATTACATATATAAGAGGTTCTGTAATTATGAATTAATAATCCTAATTTTTTATTCAGGTCATTAATAACAAGTGGAGAACACCACTGGATTTGAGGTAAGGGATCCTCTCCTTTTCTCTCTTAATCAAAATTGTCCTCTATACTATGCCATTATATGTGAACTAGAAAAATGATGGGGTATGTATAATAACCTCTCCCATACTTCCTTATGGATTTATAAGTGATGATAAACCATATTTCTCTCTCATCAATACCTCTTGGTCATACCCAACACCATGCCGATATAATCGTAACGAATTCTCCTAGAACCTTCTTTGTTCTTTCAGGTTTCCTTATCCTTATTTCAGAATGGTGTTATCTTATCTATCTCTGTGAGTATTATGACTTATAGTTAGTTTTACAGGATTATTATATCAATACCCATTCATCACATTCTTTCTGAGATATACATGATTTTGAAATATTCCCTCCTTAGAACTTTCTGATAAGCCAACCTATTTTAAGGGGACTTCCCAAATTTTTACCCAAATTTCAAGTGCACTCTATCCTATGTTTTAAAACACCATTTTATTTATAAAATCAGTATTTTTATCATGAAACCATTCTTGGTTCAGTTCGGGTTTAATATAAAAAAATTTCCTCTTTTCTATTTGAAAAGCTCTGGAGTGTTTTCCTTAAAACAGCACAAAAATGTTTTAATGCTAATGTTTCTAAAATAATTTTTTTTATATATGTTGTTTCTTATATTTGACACCACTTACCATGTTATATGCATATTTTACCCTATTAATGTCCATGTATGTTCTAATCCCTTCCTTTCATATAAACTTTCGTGATACTCCCATTGGATATGTTTTATGTCATGATTGTGGTACCCAATTCTTTCCGTGGGTAACCTTATGTTTATGTATGGTTGATTATGTATGATTATTTATGTGGAAATATTATTTATGTGGCAGGAATATTCATTAATATTTTGAGATGTGTGAACCCAGATAGCGCTCCAATGTGTTGGGTAAGGATAATTCTCATGAGATGTGATGTGAAACGGGATTGGCAGTTAGCCTTGACCCGTACTGAAATGGGAAATGGGATTGGCGGTTAGCCTTAACCCGTACTAAAGATATGATTTATGATTCTGCCACATTTATATGATTCCATGTTTATAAGATCTGATTCTTATATTAAATTATTTTATAAGTTTCATGCTTTGGATATCATTATGTCATGTCTCCTAACTCATGTTCTTGAGATGTATCCTTATGTTCATTCCTTTACTGGGCTCTTTAGCTCATCCCTTCGTTCATGTGTTCCCTAGTGTACCCTATGCAGATGTAAGAGCTCAAAGGAAGTTAGAAGCTCTTTATGGAGATTAAATAAAGTAGTTTTTTTTAGTCCCATGTTTTATGTTATATGTACCTAGTCTTCCAAGGCACTAGACTTAACAATCCCTGGCTTGTACTCTGATGATTAATTATGCTTAAAATCATGAAATGTTTTATGTAAAAGGCTTGGGTAACTCTAGGGGTTTTATATTTACTTGATATGAATATTATTTCTACTAGGTATTGACATAACTAAACATATTTCAATACCATACTAGTACCAAAAAACATTTACAATAGATTATTCAAAAGAAATAAAGGAAAAAAATTTGTAGTCTTAGAGTGTGAAATAAATTGAAATTCCAGTGATTAGTTCCTGAAAGATATTTTGTCTATGTCTTCATAACTTCCTTTGGATAGTGTTGTAGATTTTGATATATTTACGCCAACAATGTACTCATTATATGATTCTTCAGGAGATGTTAATGACATTATTTTTGTAATTGGAGAAATATATTTCCCGGTATTGATGTTTATGAACTTATTAGAGATGATAATCCTTGTGATGAGGATTGTATTTTGAATGATGGTAGTGGTGACCATGATGATGACTATTTTCTGGGAGATAGTGATCCACTCTATTTTGAACATGATTTTTATGATAGTTTGGGTATTATGGATATCAAATTTTTATTTATTGAAACTCATTGTATATGTATATTATTACATGTTTTTCAAGTTCTTATTTTTTTTAGTGTAAAATATATAGCATTTTCCCTTTTTGGAAAATGTTGTATAACTAATAGCGACGCATATCCAACATCTTAGTTTCTATAGTAATTATTTTAAATGTGTTTATGGGAGGTGTTAGTGCAAGTTGGTTGATACTATGGTAATGTTTGAGGGGTTATAACCTTGGTTCAAGTGAAAAATGGGTTTGAATTTTATACCTATTATTGGAAAACTAAGTTTATAGTTTTTTATGCCAATGTGTCACTAATATCATTGGTATAGACCTTTGATGGTGGTGGTATTTTCCATTGTTCATAAAATTGTGGGTATATCCTATAACAATTGTTTGAAAACATTTGACAATGGTTTTAACCCATTGTTATAGCCTCTATTTAGAGTAGTTAGTACCACTGTCTCCTATTCCTTCCTTATAGGACCCTTGTCCAATCCCCCTCCTGTTATTGAAATTTTTTGTATCCATCTTTATAGGGGTTTCGTGTAGGTAGCACACTGAGTGAGGGAACTCATAAAGTTATTATAGTTGGGTAAAATATCTAAATTCCATCCATAAAGAAACATTTTGATGAAATAATTACCCTCCTAATATCTAGAGAATGATTTTATCATGATGTATGATCATATGAGTGATTTTGATGAAAACATTGGTATAAGTGAGATGAGATCATACCGATGTGAAAACATTTGGGCATAACTACTTAAAAATCACACATGACATCCTACTATGTGCTTCCTTATCCTAGAGTTGAAGCCTCAGGTAGTGTAATTTTTCCTAAATAGGTTTACCACTCTTATAATCGACTTCTGGTGATCAGAAATTGAGATTCAGAGTCCAATTTTGGAAATTCTTAGGCCTTAATTTGTTTGTTTTAGGTATGTAGGGATTGTATAAAATTTAATTAAAAATTACTATAACCATGAAAAGATAAATTAGTAATATCCTTTTAACCCTAGTGGGTTCATATAAATATTTACATGGTCATAAGAGTCATCCTAATACCATAATAAAAACCAACCATCTATCGAATCACTCATTACCCATTTCATAAAGTAAATCACATATAATGAAAACCCATAAAACAATTTCAAAATATAGTTCATTTATAAAACAAAATCACCCAACCAATCAGGAAATCATTTTATAGAAAAAATATACAACCAAAACATAAATCCAAATATTAAACCTTTTATAAGTTGGAAAATCAAACCACCTGAATTCCACTTTTAAATAATTTTCAATAACCCAATTCTATGACTTTTATAACATATACCAAATACTAAAAATATAAAAATAATAACAAAAATATTTATTAATGTACTCAAACAATCTTGTATAATTATCTGACGACATGTGGATAATTAACTTTTTATATAATTTAAAAATTTAACCTTGGTTATATAGATTTATAGTGGCTTTTAATTGTATTTATTTTTGTTTACTTTGAAAACCCCAACCATACCACATGAATAATAATAATTTAACTTTAAAACAATAATTAAACTAGTATAGAACCAAATTCATCATGTTTTTATCATAAAACATTAAGAGTGTAAATGTCACCTACCTTAAACCATGTCCATATTTTCATTCTTTCACATGTTAATTATCCCAACCATCATACAAAAACTATTATTCCAAAATACCTAAGTTATATTACACAATGTCTATAAAAATCCATCAAATTAAGCTCAAACCAAAGAAAACTCACTAGATGAAAATGATCTATCAAACAAACTTTTAATAATGTGTAGATATCTCTTATAATCCTTCTCTATCCATCACAAGAAAAACATTCTATTAGGTGAGATTAATTAGCCATGATTTCAAAAAACTCACATCATAAAATCCCTTGATGAATAATAATATCTACAACGTAGATAGGAATGATAAATGATAAGGGAAGTGTAAGAATAAATAAGTCCCCTAATCTAGAATCAAATAAAGAATAATGTGAGATTCATGGAAGGGGTAAAAGGTAAACCCCATAAGGTTTGTGCGTGTCTTAAAGAGGGAGTGGGGGTGGGGGATACCACGAGTTGTGAAATACATGAACTATTTGTGAAAAAAATAATTATTGTTCATGGTTTCCTATAGCTTGCATGTAAATTGTACTTTTACAATGCCCTGTCTAGAGTAATATTCATGGTTTTCTTTCACAATTTACTAACTATAGAAACCTTACCATACGTAGTCCCAAAACATTCTTCATTTTGTCATTTCACTTCTTAACTTTGTTGAACACATCCCCACTAACAAATAACTATTTCCTATATCAAGATGAATATTTATAATCTCTAAACTATATCAAAATAACAATTCAATGCCTTAAAAATAAAGTTGTAAAACCCTCAAATTTCACCATTCTCATTTCCAATTATGTTCTAAAAAATAACTTTGATTAGTTATGGAAATATGGGGTGTTAGATTGTACTTCATCATCATCATCACCATAGTACTCCTTGAAAACACATTGTTATATGATTTAAAACCTTTTAGATATAAAACAAACAAGTCTGAACTTAATTTTAATCATGTATTTACCACTCTCGAGTCAAATTTTGAGATAATTTATTGGGTTTTTTCTCTTATCCAAAATTTTATTTTATTTTTTACCAACGTTTTATATTAATATTCTTTTGTTCCTTTTTTAAAATAGTAAGGCCATATTTGCACCACATTTAATAATATAGAGTAATTGTACTTAGACATATCTATTCAATCATAGTGTCCTTTGTATTGAAATTTGGCTGAGATATTCTTAGTGTTTCCTTTACAATTTTCCCATCAATGATGGGTTCTCCCAATCTCATAGCTCTAACTATAACAAATTTATTTAAAAATGAATTCACATTTTCTATTGTTGATTTGAGGCATTAAAATCTATCTCTTAATGTTTATAGATTGGATTCTGATGTGGTGTCATTTTATGAAAATCCCACAGGTATGTTTCTGTTACAAATCTAGTGCGTTCTTTTGGTCAAACCACACTATAATCACTGGTTTTTTTATTAGGTGTTCCTCATGTCAAAATCAACATTATTTGTCAAAAATAATTGAAAAAACATGCCTTTTGGAATTACAAAGAATAATGTTTTTTATTTTAATGTGTTTGTATATATTTTGAACTTTTTTCTGATTTTTTTATGATTTAGAGTATTATGTTCTAAGGTCTCATCCCTGTGTAGATATTTCAAATATCAAATGGAAAGTAATTTTATGATTTTAAATTCAATGTTTTTGGAAATATTTATTGGACTGAATTTTCATTGCTAATATTTTGTGGCAATTTTTTCATATTAAAATCTATTAAGTATTTAGATTTATTAGATACAAGACATTTTAAATATAAATTGAAGTGAAAAAGAAACAAACATTTTTTTAAATACACTAGTTTATTTTTTTAGAATTAATTGTTTGGCCAGAAATGTTTTTTGGAACTGCTTCTTTATTTCAAATTTTGAAAATTCACATCAGATTTAAAAATTCTGAAGTTATATAAAAACATTTTTATTTAAAATGTGAAAATTCATGTTTATCGTGAAAATTAAATTGAATTTAAAAAACGAACTTAGGAAATTTATTTATGTGTTCATTTTTTGGAAAATGGAATTGAATTATTTGAATATGAAAATACATATTGTTTTCCTATGCACTCACTCCACCACACAAACTCTTGAAGTGCCTAGTTATTGATTAGGTGAGATGAAAAGCAACCAGATGTGGGAAACTCTATTCTGAGGAGCATTGGGGCATTGCCTCAGAAGTTTTCTTCCATTGCTACTCGGACCTACTTCATAGAGGCAATGAAACTTTTATGGGTAAAATGGTAGGTTGAAGAGAATAGGAGTTATTGGTATCGATGGAAGCCTACCATAGTTTCCTTTTGGCATTCATAAAGGAGGTGCATCCACTGATTCCTTGTATAGATTGGCGATCATACCTTATTATTTCTTAGAGGTGTAATGGCCTAGAACCTCATGACCCCTTCCTTTTCCAATTATCGGCGAGACCGATTAGCGCAACTGATCGGTGAGACCGGTCGGTGCGACCGATCGGTGTCACCCAGCCTTGGCAGGATTTTCTTATGAAGCCTTCCCTGTAACCCCACTTTTAGGCCATTTTATCCATTGGAAGTGGTTCAAGGCCATTTTAAGCTCTCAATCAAAGCTTTAAAAATCCTGAGGGTGGAGCGACCCTCCCCAGCCGACCTAGTTGTGTTTTCTCATATAATGCCACTCCGTTTTATTAAATTAATAAAAATCACAAATGTTACCACCTTTCTAATGGGGATCATTAAATAAAAATTTATCCCGCCTTGTGAATCCACCCAACCATGTGTGGAATCACGATCCGAATTCAAAGCGTTCAATTTCTCATATCCCATTACAATGGGATTTTATCTATATATCGCAGAAGAAGTTATTCTTCCCCCTTCTTCCTTTTTGGCCGAATTCTCTCTTCTCTGTGGTGCGCTTGAAGCCCCTCCTTCCTGAGACTTGTGGTGTGCCTAGGCAGAAGTCGTCTGCTCATCCTTGGAGTTCCCGACATCCCTCCCTTGAAAATCATGCATCCCCTATTCTTGGCGCATGGAGAAAACGTCGATCCTTGATCAATCAAGTAGGGATCTTACCTTCACCTCTCCTTTCTATGTATCATGTTGGGAGGGCATAATTTTGTCTCTGTGGAAATTAAAGAAACCCAAATTAATGAATATAATGAACGAACCTTTAAATAATGAAAGGGGTGTGATCGATGTCCTGTTGTGCTCTTTTATTGTCAATATGTGTTGTGAATTATACGGGCCTATGCTCACTGAAAATCATGGTCGTTGGTGGTCTTTCTATGTGCACTAATGAACCTCGGTGTTATTGGATGTTTAAATAACCGTAACATGGAAATGGTTAATTACATATACTCAGTTAAATAAATTAAAAGCACCAGGATTAACCCTTTTCTGTGATAACCCTGGTTAAATCACAGTGGAATTAAAACCATGGAGTGTGTTAAATCTTTTAAATCTGAAAATACCTGCATGGGCCCGACGGTTGTTGGTGGTAGTGGTACAGTTGTTTCTTTCACAGGACGATTGCTAGGATGATATGGGTGGTTATGGGATATCCTATTGTTGCACTTTCACTGGTTGTGAATTTGAGGTCAGGTGGTTTTCCTGCTTATATCAAGAATTGGGGTGGAATCCTCTATTGTGGAGAAACCATTGGCTCCTGGATTTTGGGGACATGGGGCAGTGTCTCGGGGTTTTCTTTGTTTCTAGTACTTTGAGGGATCTCACTTTTCCCTTTTTAGTTGTGACTTTACAAGAGAACTGGGTGTGAATGCTTAAATTGTTGTTGGCTGTTTCTCTTTTCCTATTGTGGTTATGCCTGTTAGTTTCCCATTAGTGCATGACTTTACTTAGATGGGTTCACTTGTACATGAAAACAAGAGTGGGTTAAATGGGGAAATTGATTTTGGGAATGAGTTGTGGCTTCGTCGTGAGTGCCATGGTATACCTTTCATGAATGAATAGTGATGCAGTGTTTGTGCTTAGGATGGTTTTAGAACCCTAGGTTGGGTTGAGTGCTTGTCTACTTATGTATATACTTGTAGTTTTTATGTTTCTTATTCACACCCCACCCAAGTTGAGAACATAAGTGCCAAACACTTTCATTTTATGGGAGAGGGTGTTTTTCACAACACTCCTTTGAGTGGATGGTTATTAGCTTCTTTTCTGCTCCCTTTCCTGAGTGGCCCAAGACTCTTCGGGCAGGTTGTGATGGACTAAAGTCCATTATTAACCCATTAATCTTCAGGTGGGGTAGTTGTGGCGGTTGGCCTAGGTGTTTGCGGGCAGGTTGTTCCCAAGTGTCTTCAGGATGCGGCCCAGGTGTCTGCGGGCGGGATAGTGGTTATGGCCTTGGTGTGTGCGGGCGGGGTTTTGGAAATGGGACTGCGGTGAGGTTGTGGCCCAGGTGTGTGCAGGCAGGGTTAGCAGTGGGACTGTGGTGAAGTTGTGGCCCAGGTGTGTGTGGGTAAGGTTTGTAGTGGGATTGCGATGAGAATGGCGGGATTGGTTCGATGTGTAGGATGTCTTCAATAACCAGTGGGAAAGTGGTGCGGGGTACCCAAATATCGATGTGTCATTACTATACTTTACATGACTTGCGTTATTCGGGGAGCGTGCCTTGGTGAGGTTTGGGTGGATAGCCTTTTCCTTGTTGGGTGTTTGGTTATCTCTTTTTCCACGGGACAATAGAATGTCTCCCCACTTGTGCATGAGAGTCTTTGGTTTTCCCTACTGAGTATACCTGTATGCTCACCCTATGTATATAAAACTACTTTCAGGTTTCCCGGAGGACCTCAGGGATCATGCGGGACTATACTAGATTTGACCTTTGGGGCAGTTGTTGTTGTTTTCCTTTTCTTGGTATCTTTTACCTTCAGAGTTTTGTGACTTGTATCTTTTACCTTTGAACATGCATTTGGGAATGGTTTACTTTCAGCCGTACTTGCACTTTCAGTTTTGGTGTTGTGGGATTTAGTATCTTATCTCTCGATCCTATTAAAAGAAAAAGAGTAATGCCTTCCATTTAGTGTGTGATTCTATACCCTTGGCACTGGTCACCACTCCGGGACCTATTGAAGGCGGGTTTCGGGGGTCATTATCTCTCCTTCAACTTAAAGAAGGAAGGGTCTGGCAATCTGCTGACCCTTCTCTCCCTTTGGTGAAGGTGGGTCGTGAAAGAACGGTATCATAGGAGGTTTAGAGATAGGATGGAGTCTGGAGTTAGGCACAGTGGGGATTTCATGGGATGGTAGGGCAACGGTGTTGGGTGACCTTGGTGAATTAATTAGGCCAGGGAAGACCGGCTAGGATACTGGATTTTAGGGCCCCCTGTGATCTGATTCAAGAACTCTGGACCTACCGAACGACTGAGTGAGGCCACACTGATTACAGGGTAAAGACCCTAGGAAGGGTACATGCATCATAATGACTTGTGTTCTCATGTTTCTTGGGTGTTTTGGGAATTGAAATAAATAATAATTTTTATAAATTTTAGGAATAATATTCTGCACTACTTGGGCTTAAGAATTCCTTGTTTACCTTGCAGCTATGGCACCTGGGAGGTGACCACGGGTGGTGCAGGCGATTGAGGACCAGGAGGTTGACTTGGCCGATCAGTACATGGCTAATCGTGAGGAGGTAGATGAACAATGGAAGTAGATGCTTCGAGCCTTCCAGCAACAGACCCTCGAGAAGTATGAGGGCAGCACCTCTGACATGAAGACGGAGGGCTAGCTAGAGGAGCTGGTGATAGCTTTCGGCTTGATTTGGGCTCCGACCGAGTACTGGGTTCCTCTGGCCATCAGCAAGATGTGGGGAGCAGCGTGTCAGTGGTGGACGCTCTAATTGGGGGAGAGGAGAGAGGATGAGGTGGCATGAGCTGATTTCGAGAAGGAGTTCCGGGTGGAATTCCTCTCTTCTAAGATGAAGGCGGAGAAGAGGCAGGAACTACTCTCCCTCCAGCAGGGGAGTATGTCAGTAAGGGAGTTGGGGATCAAGTTCAAGGACCCCCTCCACTTTGCTCTGGACCTCTTCCCAGATGAGGATTCTCGGGCGAGACATTTAGAGGAGGTGTTCTGACCCTCCCTCCAGTATGTTGTTACCCCCTTCACCTTAACGACAGACTTGGAGGTCCAGAAGAAGTCCGAAGGGGTGGAGAGGATACACACTCTAGGAGGTGTGACACGAGAGGGGATCCAGCTAGGATAATCAAAGGGGAAGGCCTTCAGCACTAGGCCTCCATCTTCAGGGCCCTCGAGGTTTCGACCGGTAGGAAGTAGGCCCCAGTAGTTCCAGTTCTGATCTCCCAGCCCTCGCCCCTTTCCTTCAGGACCAGGACCAAGATGCTTCATCTGTGGAAGCCATGGGAACCTCCGAAATCAGTGCCCGGATCGAGTGATGTACGATGGCGGTGAACAAGCCCAGCACCTGCCCCAACAGCAGCTTCCAGCTAGGCCCTTCCAGCAGCAACAGGGGCAGAGACCTCCTGCTCCTCCGAGGACAGACATTACAGGAGGAGGCCGCCCCCAGGGCGCTCCTCAGGGACCTCGACCAGGGCTTGGTCAGGGAGGTGGCCAACAGCCGAGGGGCAGAGGATCCAGGCGCGGGCAGTTTCACGCCGCAGAGGCAGCAGTTCCGGCAGGGCCAGAGGTTGTTCAAAGTACGATCATATTGTTTAGTACCCTTGCATATACCTTGTTCGAAACAGGGGCTTCGCACTCCTTTGTTACACCCGGTTGTCCCATGCTCTGGGTTTAGATGCCGAGAGACTTCCATTTCCCCTGGTGCTGAACACACAATTCGGAGGTCAGACCGACTTGTTATATGTTTGTAGGGGATGCAGACTGATGATAGGGCCACATCAGTCAGTCAGGGATCTTATACTATTGTAGATACAACCATATGATGTCATCCTAGTAATTGATTGGATGTTATCTATATGTTCCTTCATCGACTGCCTCCGAAGAAGGGTCGTGTTCTCAGAAATAGAAGGCCAACGTGTGAACTTCACCAGCAAGCGGAGTGGCCAGAAGGGCAGCAGCAGAGGGGAACCCCTCCTCTCCTTGTTAGCCGAGCTGTCAGTAGATTCAGTAGATGTTGAGATGGTAGACGTACCAGGGATCGTCAGTGAGTTTATGGACAACTTACCTAAGGAGGTGATGACTCTACCCCCCTCGACGTGATATCGAGTTTGGGATATACTTGAAGCCTGGTGCCCTTCCAATTTCGATGGCTCCCTACCGGATGTCACCTTCGGAGCTACGAGAGTTGCAGATACAGATTGACGATCTGATGAAGAGGGGTTATGTTCGACCAAGTGCGTCACCATGGGGTGCTCCAGTCTTGTTCACAAAGAAGGAAGATGGTGGTCTCAGGTTGTGCATAGACTAGAGGAGGCTGAATTGGGTAACGATCAAGAATCGACACCCTCTTTCGAGGATAGACGATCTTTTCGACTAGCTGAAAGGGGAAGGATGGTCCTCAAAGATCGACCTACGGTCTGGGTATCACCAGTTAAGGGTGAAAAAGGGAGACATCTCAAAAACGGCCTTCAGATGCAGATATGGGCACTTCGAGTTTTCATCCATGCCTTTCGGCATTACAAACGCTCCGGATGTGTTTATGGGGATTATGAACTCCGTCTTCTGGGAGTATCTGGACCGGTTCGTAGTCGTGTTCATCGACGAAATCCAGATCTACTCAAGATCAGAGGAGGACCATGCGGATCACCTGAGGACGGTTTTGGTGGTCCTCTGATAGCACCAGATCTATGGGAAGTTGTCAAAATTCAAGTTCTGGATGCAAGAAGTGCACTTCCATGGGCACGTAGTGTCCGAGAAGGGGGTAGTGGTGGACCCATCAAAGGTTGAGACAGTTTTTTCTTGGGAAACACCCAAGAATGTGGCAGAGGTTCGTAGTTTCTTCGGGATGGCAGGTTACTATCGGAGGTTCATACCCAAATTCTCCCGAGTTGCAGCCCCTTTGACAGCCTTGACCAATAAGGACCAGGTTTTCATGTGGAGTGAGCAATGCGAGGCAGCCTTCAGCTATTTGAAGGATAGGATGGTTAGTTCCCCAGTGCTTAGACTACCAAAATAAGGGGCGGTGTATGAGGTGTTCTCTGATGCTTTAGGGAAAGGCCATGGATGTGTGTTGATGCAGCGACAAGGGGTGATCTCTTATGGGTCTAGGCAGCTACACCCTCATGAGCGTAATTATGCCACCCACGATCTGGATCTTGCAGCGGTCATTTTCTCACTAAAGTTTTGGCGGTATTACCTCATCGGAGAATGCTTTGTGGTCTTCACAGATCACAAAATCTTGAGGTATATCTTCTCCCAGTGGGACCTAAACTTACAGCAGCGAAGGTGGATAGAGTTCCTCCAGGAATACGACTTCGAGATTTCCTACACTTCAGGAAAAGTGAATGTAGTGACCGATGCTTTGAGCAGGAGGTCGCAAAAGGATGCAGTCTGAGAGTCGGCAGATGCTTGGAAGGCGATGGAGGAGTTGGTTGCCTTACACCTATATGCGAGGATGGACAGTGGAAGAGGTTTCCGGTATCGGATGACAGTGCAGTCTTATCTATTGCGGCAAGTGGAGGAGTCTCAGTGGGGAGACCTAGAGTGAGAAGTGATGCATGGCCGAGTTGACCAGGGTGATGCTCAGGAAGGGTGGACGGAGGATGGTCAAAACCGGATGCTTTTCTGAGGAAAGCTATTTTTTCTAGAGGCGATGCATGGAAAGGTTCTTATTGAGTTCCACAACTCACCCCTAGCGGTGCACCCGAGAGTTTCCAAGATGTACCAGGGTCTGAGGAGATAGTTTTGGGGCCCGGAGTAAAGTGAGCAGTGGCAGAGTTTTTGGCCAAGTTCCTAGTGTGTCAGCAGGTGAAGGCTGAACACCGTGTTCCAGGCGGGTTGTTGAAACCTTTAGATGTCCCCGAGTGGAAGTGGGATGACATCTTGAAGTATTTCGTCACAGGACTACCCAAGGTGCAAGGAGAATGTGACGCCATCTGGGTAGTAGTGGACCGGTTGACAAAATTGGCTAACTTTCTGGCGATCAAGGAGTCAAGTGCAGTCGATTCTCTTTCCTGGAAGTATGTGGACGAGGTAGTGCAGTTTCATGGAGTTCCGAGGACTGTAGTCTCAAATAGGGATGCACGATTTACCTCACGAGTCTGGAGGGGTTTGTAACACGCTCTTGGAACCCATCTACACGTTAGCACTACCTTCCACCCCCAGATAGATGGGAAGACAGAGCGCACCATCCAAACCTTGGAAGATATGCTCCAAGCATGCGTTCTGGACTTCGGGGGATCATGGGTGTGGCACTTTCCTCTGGTAGAGTTTTCCTACAATAATAGATATCACTCTACCATTGGCATTTCTTCATTCGAAGCCTTGTACGGGAGGCCATGTCTCTCACCTGTATGCTAGACTGAAGTTGGGGAAGCAGGTGTTCTCGACCCGAAGGAGGTGTAGAGCACGACAGAGAAGGTCCATCTTATATGAGATAGGATGAAGGCGGCTTAGGACCAGTAGAAGTCATATGTCGATGACAGGAGGAGACCCTTGGAGTTCGAGGCCGGGGACCACATGTTTTTGAAGGTCTCCCCACAGTGTGGGCAGCGGAGGTTCGGCAAGGGAAGTAAGCTTTCTCCCAGGTTCATCGGACCCTTTGAAGTGTTGTGGTGGGTCGGTGAAGTGGCTTATCAGCTAGTGCTACCACCTCCTCTACTGAGGATACACGATGTATTCCATGTTTCCCTACTCTGACGATATCTGCATGACGATTCACATGTTATCGACTGGGAAGGGATAGATATTGAAGATGATGCAACCTACATGGAGCGACCTGTGGTGATCGAGGGTCGTGGGGAGAAGGTGCTTCGTGGGTGAACCATTCCCTTGGTTCGTGTTTTATGGATACATGGTTGGGTTGAGGAGAGTACCTGGGAGAGGGAAGCACAGATATGTAACCAGTACCCAAAGTTGTTTTGAGTTTTATCTTGTTTTGTCAGTACTAGTTTGTTGTGTAATGCTTACCTTGTCAGCTATGGATGTGCAGTTTCCCTTTTGTGGATGTATGTGTGAAGTGTCCTAAAGAATGGGGAGGGGAGGACTTGATCCCTAGTTAAGATGAATTAAAGTAGATGCGCCTAAACCCGTGCGGGCGAGTCAGTGCTGCCCAAAGAGGATAGTATCTTAACACTGAGGAAGGGAAACCCCTCTCCCACTGGACCGGATGGTTTAGCCCTTTTTTTCATGGTTTCACGGGGGAAGGAGCGGTAGGGCGTTTGTGTTTGTTTAGGAGATAAGATGTTCCTATGTCAGATAGGTTCACTCCTGAGAGGTATCTTCCAGGGTGGTTGTTCGGACCCCCCCTCCTTCCTCCAAGTCTGGTTTTGATTCTCGAGGGCAAGAATGGTTTGAGAGGTATCTGATGTAATAGCCCAGGCCCTCATGACCCCTTCCATTGCTAATTATTGGCTAGACCAATTGGCGCGACCGATCAGTGAGACCGATCGGCGTGACTGGTCGGTGAGACCAATCAGTGTCAGCCAGCCTTGGCAGGCTTTTCTTCTGTAGCCTTCCCCGTAACCCCACTTTTAGGCCTTTTTAACCATTGGAAGTGGTTCGAGGCCGTTTTTAAGCTCTCAATCAATTATTTAAAAATCTGGAGGGTGGAGCAACCCTCCCCAACTGGCCTATCTATGTTTCCTCATATAATGCCCATCCATTTTATTAAATTATTAAAAATCACAACTGTTACCACCATTCCGATGGGGATCATTAAATAACAATTTATCCTGTCATGTGTAACCACCAAACGGTGTGAAGAATCATGATCCTAATTCAAAGCGTTTAATTTCTCATATCCCGTAACAACGGGATTTTATCTATATATCGCAGAAGAAGTTCTTATTCCCCCTTCTTCCTTTTTGGCCAACTTCTCTCTTCTACGTGGTGCGCTTGAAGTCCCTCTTTCCTGAGACTTGTGGTGTGCCTAGGCTGAAGTCATTTTCTCATCCTTGGAGTTCACAACGTCCCTCCCCTAGAAATTTCTCATCCCCTGTTCTTGGAACGTGGAGAAAACATCGATCCTTGATCAATCAAGTAGGGATCTTACCTTCGTCTCTCCTTTCTGTGTATCATGCGGGGCGGGAATACTTTTGTCTCTATGGAAATTGACTAAACCCAAATTAATGAATATAATGAACGGACCTTTAAAGAATGAAAGGGGGGTGTGATCGATGTCTTGTTGTGCTCTTTTATTGTCGATATGTGTTGTGAATTATACGGGCCTATGCTCACTAAAAATAATGGTTGTTGGTGGTCTTTCTCTGTGCACTAATGAACCTCGGTGTTCCTGGATGTTTAAATAAACGTAACATGGAATTGGTTAATTACTTATACTCGGTTAAATAAATTAAAATCACCAGGATTAACCCTTTTTTTTGATAACCCTGGTTAAAGCAAAGTGGAATTGAAACCATGGAGTGTGTTAAATATTTTAAATCTGAAAATACCTGCATGGGCCCGCCGTGTGTTGGTGGTAGTGGTTCGATTGTTTCTTTCACATGCCGATTGCTGGGGTGATATGGGTGGGGATGGGATCTCCTATTGTTGCACTTTCACTGGTTGTGAATTTGAGGTCGGGTGGTTTTTCTGCTTATATCACGAATTGGGGTGGAATCCTTTGTTGTTGAGAAACCATTGGCTTCTGGATTTTTGGGACATGGTGCAGTGTCTCGGGGTTTTCTTTATTTCATGTACTTTGAGGGATCTCACTTATCCCTTTGTAGTTGTGACTTTACAAGAGAACCGAGTGTGAATTCTTAAATTGATGTTGGTTGTTTCTCTTTCATGTTGTGGTTATTCCTTTTAGTTTCCCAGTAGTGCAGAACATTACATAGATGGGTTCACTTGTACATGAAAACAAGAGTGGGTTAAATGGGGAAATTGATTTTGGGAATGAGTTGTGGCTTGGCCGTGAGTGCCGTGGTATACCTTTCATGAATGGATAGTGATGCAGTGTTTGTTCTTTGAGTGGTTTTAGAACCCTAGGTTGGGTTGAGCGCTTGTCTACTTATGTATATACTTGTAGTTTTTATGTTTCTTATTTGCGCCCCACCCAAGTTGAGCACTTAAGTTCCAAACACTCCCATTTTATGGGAGAGGGTGTTTTTTCCAACACTCCAATGAGTGGCGGGTTATTATATCCTTTTCTCCTCCCTTTCCCGAGTGGGCCAAGACTCTTCGGGAAGGCTGTGATGTCCTGAAGTCCATTATTAGCCCAAGAATATTCGGTTGGGGTAGTTGTGGTGGTTTGCCCAGGTGTTTTCGGAAAGGTTATTCCCAAGTGTCTTTGGGATGAGGCCCAGGTGTCTGCGGGCGGGATAGTGGTTATGGCCTAGGTGTGTGCGGGTGGGGTTTTGGCAGTGGGACTGCGGTGAGGTTGTGGCCCAGGTGTGTGCGGGTAAGGTTGGAAGTGGGACTATGGTGAGAATTGCAGGATTGGTTCGATGCGTAGGATGTCTTCAATAACCAGTGGGAAAGTGGCGCAGGGTACCCAAATATCGATGTGTTATTACTATACTTTACATGAATTGCGTTATTTGGGGAGCGTGCCTTGGTGAGGTTTGGGTGGATAGATTTTTCCTTGTTGGTTGTTCGGTTATCCCTTTTTCCATGGGACATTAGAATGTCTCTCCACTTGTGCACAAGAGTCTTTGTTTTTCCCTACTGAGTATACCTATATTCTCACCCTACGTATATAAAACTGCTTTCATGTTTCCCGGAGGACCACTGGGATCGTGCGGGACTATACTAGCTGGGGCCTTTGGGGCAGTTGTTGTTGTTGCTTTCCCTTTCTTGCTATCTTTTACCTTTGGAGTTTTGTGACTTTTATCTTTTACCTTTGAACATGCATATGGGAATGGTTTACTTTCAGCTGTACTTGAACTTTCAGTTTTGGTTTTGTGGGATTTACTATGTTATCTCCCGATCCTATTAAAAGAAAAAGGGGTAATGCCTTCCATTTAGTGTGTGATTCTATACCCTTGGCCCTGGTCGCCACTTGAAACCTAGTGAAGGTGGGTTTTGGGGGTCATTATCTCTCCTTCAACGTAAAGAAGGAAGGGCTTGGAAATCTACTGACCCTTCCCTCCTTTTGGTGAAGGCAGGTTGTGACAAGAGGATTATCTTTTATAGAGTACAGATGGAGGTTGGGCCACTACCACCACAAAAAACCTATAACAAAAACATTCTCTAAATACTTTAATAGAAACCTAATTAACCCCTCCCCGTGACACTGACCCCCACCCCTCCCTCAACGCCAACACCTCCCTCCCTCCCTGATGACCCCCCGAAACGCTCCCTCAACATCGATCGCCACCCCGTGACTCCCTCTACCTTGATGCTGACCACAACGAATCCCTCTGGCGGCTCTTCTTTCAAGATAACATCCCCTCTTCCATATTTCCTAGTGACCTCTACCTCCATTGGCTGGTGATCCATAACCCATTTCCCATTACCCTTTACTTCTCTCTACCTCCCTGATTTCCCCAAGTTCTATCTTATTCGGACATTGTTGGGATCGTATAACCAACATCCACGCTATTTGTTTCCATTTTATCGCCTCAATGAAAATCTTCCACAAAATCTGACCCTATTACTATAAGGGTTAATATTTATTCATTATGTTTATATTTTTTATATTTAATTGAATTATTTTCATGTTGAATTTGTGTTTGGTCGAATTAATCCCTTGCCCTTATCATTGACGAAATCGGGTGATGTTAAAAGTTAATTGTATTTGTTTTATTAAAAATTTATAACTTTATATTAGAATGTATCGGAAGGAGAGAAAATCCAATATCTATGGATAAAATCTGGATTAATTTACCTTGAAACACACATTGATACGCCAAGGGTTTGGAAAAAGTTTTGAATTATGAAATTACTAACTGATTAGTGGATATAAGAATAAAATGTATGTACCTTGATCCTAAATTTAATCAATGGTTGAATATAAATGAATTATATGAGAACTTTATACTGAAACACTTTCATTCTTAATATGTATGATGGATTTTACATGTCGAATCGAATGTTATGGAAACTCAAAACAATGACTATCCTATCAACAAAACAAAAAGTGACCCGCTAAATGAGAATTCAGTTCGAAATGCAATAAATGATGCATTGGATTTTCAGGATACAATATCAAAACAATATGAATGTGTTTGCTCAATTTTCATTATGTTAGTTGTTCTTTTTACTTAAATTAATATCAATTTTAAATAAAAAGATACACTTTGAGTCAAACTGGTCACTCTGTGCATTGTATTGATATGTGGATGATTCTTACAGATCACAAATGAGTTATGGATCATTTTCCTTAAATATAAAAATAATCTGAATGGGTTTTCTCAGTTTTCATTATTTCACATGTTGTTTTTACTTAAATTAATGTCAATTTTAAATAAAAAGACACACTTGGAGTCATATCAGTCACACCGTGAATTTGATTGAGGTTATTCTGATTCCTACAAATTATAAATGACATATAGATCATTGTCAAAAAGTATCAAAATAATCTGAATGCATTTGATTAGTTTTCATTATTCCAGTTTTGTTTTTTAAACTAAAATGTCCTTTTTTAACTGGAAACATAAATTATGAGTCATACCAGTTGCATCGTGCATCAGTTTGATGTGATACTGCTTCATGCATGTCAAAAATAAATTATGAATCATTTCCCTAAATTATCAAGACAATCTAAGCATGCTTTCTTGATTTTTAGGGAGTGACATGTTTTGAACTAAAATGTCAATTTTAAACTGATAATGGACACTTTTAGTTATACAGGTCATACCATGTATCATAATTATATGTGGTTGATTCCTAGACATCACAACTGACTCATGTATCATTAACCTAATGTATCAAAACAATATGAATGCATTCACTCAGTTTTCAGTGAGTTAGTTGTTCTTTTTTACTTAAATTAAGGTCATATTTAATTAAAAAGACCCACTTGGAGTCATACCAATCACACCATGCATCGTATTAAGGTTCAGTTGACTCTTAAAAATAATAAATGACTCATGGATTGTTTTCTTAAAATATCAAAATAATTCGAATACTTTTTTCTCAGTTTTCAGTATGTTAATTTTCCTTTTTTACTTAAATTAATATCAATTTTAAATAAAAAGACACACATAGAGTCATATAAATCACACTGTGTTTCATATTGAGGTGAAATTGACTCATACACGTCACAAATAACTCATTGATCATTTTCCTAAAATATAAAAACAATCTAAATGTCACTTGTTGTTTTTACTTAAATTAATGTCAATTTTAAATAAATAGACTCACTTATAGTCATACTAGTAACACAATGTGTCATATTGAGGTTCAGTTGATTCATGCACCTCAAAAATGACTTATAGATCATTTTCCTAAAGTATCAAAACAACTGGAGGCGCTTTCTTAGATTTTAGTATGACAATTGTGTTTTTGGAACTAAAATGTTAATTTTAAATTGGAAACACGTATTTTGAGCCATATTGGTCGCTTCATGTGTTTGTTTGACATGAGACTACTTTATACACGTAAAAATACTTCTGAATTGTTGTTCTAAATTATGTGAAAAATCAGAGCACATTTTCTTGGTTTTCAGTGAGGGACATGTTTTGAACTAAAATGTCAATTTTTATACTGATAATAAACACTTTTAGTCATACCGGTCATGTAGTGCTTCAGATTGAGGTGTGGTTGATTCCTACATGTCAAAAATGACTCATAGATCATTTTTATAAAGTATAAAAACAAACTTAATGTGTTTTCTCTTTTTTCAAAATGTCACTTATTCTTTTTTACTTAAATTAATGTCAATTTTAAATAAAAAGACACACTTAGAGTCATACCGGTCACACTGTATGTCGTATTGAGCTGAGGTTTACTCTTAAGAATCAAAAATGAATCATGGAACAATGTCCTAAAATATCAAAATAATCCAAATGTTTTTTCTCGATTTTCAGTATGTCATTTATTCTTTTTACTTAAATTAATGTCAATTTTTAATAAAAAAAATGATCTTGGAGTCATACTGGTCACACCGTATGTTGAATAAAGGTTTAGTTGACACCTATAGGTAAAAAATGACTCATGGATAATTTTCATGAAATATAGAAATAATATGAACACATTTTATCAGCTTTCAATATGTCACTTGTTGTTTTTACTTAAATTAATGTCAATTTTAATTAAAAAAGACATAGTAGGAGTTATACCAGTGACACCATGCATCAGATTATGGTGAAACTGATTCCTACATGTCACAAATGACATATAGGTCGTTTTTAGGAAGTATCAAAACAATATAAATGCATTTTCTTGGTTTTAAGTATGTAAGTTCTGTTTTTTGAACAAAAATATCAATTTTAAAGTGATAATTGATACTTTTAGTTATATCGGTCACACTGCGAATCAGATTGAGGTGTGGTTTATTCCTACACATCATAAATAACTCATAGATCATTTTAAAAAATTAAAAAAACAATCCGAATTCATTTTCTTTGTTTTGAGTATATATCTTGTTATTTTTTCTAAATTTAATTTCAATTTAATATAAAAATACACACTTAATGTCATATCATCCACACCATGCAACATATTGATGTGTGGTTGATTAATAAACATCAAAAATGAGTTATATATTGTTTTTCTAAAGTTTCAAAATAATATAAATCCATTTACTTAGATTTCATTATCTCACTTGTTCTTTTTACTAAAAGTAATGTCAATTTTAAATAAAAAGAGACACTTTGAGTGATACCAGTCACTTGTTCTTTTTTCTCAGTTTTGAGTAGGTCATCTGCTCTGATACCAACTATATTGACCTAGAAATTTCATACATAGATTTCACATCTAAGTATATTAATATTCCTAACATAACATAATGATCCATGCCAAAATAGTTTAGGTTAACTACTTTTGGAAACATGGAAACATAAAGAACTAGTTCATAATAGTCTTTCATTAAGTTTTTATTTACTAGAGACCTTCTTAGATATATCATTTATAAAACCATTCTTAATAACCTAAGGATATGAAACATTAGAAAGAGTGATCATATATGATCAATAAGTGTAAATAATGGAGTTATCAATTATCATATAAGGATAACATGGGTATAAAAATGTTAGAAGGTGATATTAACATTAGAAACTCATACCCTGGATATGATAGATCATATTCATTAGCCATGGATCAAAGCATGGTAGTTCAAAATACATGAATCATAAAGGATCAAATTATATTCTAAACTAAAAAACATACACTTGGAGTCATACCAAGAACATTGTGTATTAGAATGAGGTGCATTTGATTTATCTGCAGCTGATTACTATATTGTTTAGGAAAATGTTCATGAAATATTTTTTTTAGAAGTCATAATTTTTATTCAACTACAGAGAACCCCCTTGATAGATGAATCCTTAATATTCAATTCACATTTCACGCAACATGGGTTTTCGTATTCAACCTAGAAAGAACATGTTCTCTCTTTTATAGATTGTTGTAGATAGTTGAAAGAAAAGTATGACATCCCAAAATATATGTAAAAAACTAAATAAGAATTGGATAAAAATTATCTGGAAATTAACTTAAAAATAGTAGATAAAATGATGAAAAACTAATTAATTAAATAAAAATACATACCTTGAGTCATACTGGACATATAATGTGTTACCATGTTTTCCATTTTCTTTCTTTGCTGAAATGGAAACACTACATTGTCAACATTTATAAATTTCCTTCAAGCACCCTCAACTGCCTTTAAAGGAAAGTGATAAATGTCGACAATATAGGGGTGAAAAGGTTTTGAGGGAGAATAATTTAGTGGAATACATTGTATTCATGAGTAGTCAAATATTTAATTTAGATTATATTAATACAGTATATAACATATAATATTATGAGGAAAAACATAATATATTTAAAAAAACATTACCTTATCATTGAATTTTGAGTTGTAGCCCCAAAGTAAAATCTCTCATGAACATGAGAATATTTGAAAAAACCACCCTGAATCGAACAAAGGAATCCACCTATATAAGAAAAAAATTAGTATGCGAGTAATACTAAAAAAATAAATTTAACATAAATATTAAACTATCCACTACTTCTATGGAAGTCACGTCGTCATACTATTGGTGTACATTCTTCCGTCAGGTATGTTTCCCATTTCTTTATGAACATATCTATATCATCTTAGGAATATGAATCTTTTTGACAGTCATAGTAGTACAATAAAAATATAAATACACAAAGGATTAATAAATATTTTAATTGAAATAGTAATTATTTTCAAAAATACCTCTTCATGGATGCTAGTTTGTTCATGAAATATGATCTCTATAATAAATTTACAAACATAATAACTCCAATATTTTTCTAGTGGTTTGTTTTGGATACTATAGAAACATTTATGAGAATAAGTAATTTGTTTTGATATGTGTTTGGATAGTGAAATATTATTATATATACCCTGATATTTGTTGGGTCTTATAACTTGTCTTCTTTCTCCGGCTTAGTCCCTCGCTTCATTCCTTGTTTTTCACAATATTGATTCACCATCCTATCATAATAGAATTATCATTAAAAGAAAAACAATGTATTAGTAGCCACAATTTACATGAAAAGACATATTCTCAGGATGACTAGTAAACGAATCCCATGCTTCAAGGGTTATCAGGTGTTCATAGATAAGAGGTGGGTGTGGGTTTTGTCACGAACCAACCCGGGCCAACCCTAAACCAATACACCAAGTCGATATGTGTCATGGAATGAAAGGAATTATTGATCCCCACGGGCTGGAAACTAGTGTTGGGAATCAAAAAGGTACACAAAGGGAACAATTTCACCCAATAAATAATAAAGAAACTAAAAAACAAATCGATGAATAAAATAATTTGATATAAATAAAACTGAACTGAACATATTATATACAAAGTCTGAAAATGTAACCAAAATACATAATAAGAACAACTGAACTAAGGACCAAACTATCTCTATGTGACCCCATCGGTCACTCTCCAATACAAAGATCAACCATCTCCCAAGGCGATCGAATATAAACTTAAACATGCACCAAAGGGAAAAAATAGAAAAGAACTATAAGCATGAGTATTAAAACACTATAGGCTAGCCTGAAATTATATTCTCAATGCAATTTATTTAAAATAAAAAAACATCAACTTCATGTTTGGAATACAATTTATAAAAGTAATATTTTCTACAAATTTTACTTAAAACAAAGTACATCCCATTTCATTTATTCATTTCCAAAACTATGATTTTTTACCAATGGTGATACCATAACTATTTCAAGGGGAAAGTGATGATTTTATTTTCAAATGGAATAAGATATTATAAAACACTTTTGTTTTGAAAAAAAAAATTCATGAAACCCTTAGAAGAAACCTCATCACTTTCCAAGAAAAACACTCCATATGAGTTCACTAAAATCATTACATAATATGGGAAATGGAAATAAAAATACAAGTATCTCAATCATCACTGTATGAAGTTAAGTGCTAATAGACATGGGTGAACCTAGGATATCATGAATAATACATAACATACTAATACATGAGACCCATCCCCAGAATCATGCATCACATGATGAATATCAAAGAAACCTAAATACTCCCAGCCACCCTAACATAGGACAGATCGAGGGGAAAATCCCATAACAATACACTCAATAAATCCGCCTACTATGGAACACCAACTAGTTTGTAATCTAGCAAGTGCAGCAATAATTCTTAGAAAATTATCTCACTATTCCAGGTTCCCATTTCACATGTATAAAGGGGGTC
This sequence comes from Viscum album, assembly GCA_963277665.1. Classification (NCBI taxonomy): domain Eukaryota; kingdom Viridiplantae; phylum Streptophyta; class Magnoliopsida; order Santalales; family Viscaceae; genus Viscum; species Viscum album. The sequence continues at coordinate 672,781,162 of OY728126.1, forward strand.
ACCCAACCAATGTCAACCGATTATAAAATCAAAAGAATATATATTAATAATTCAACAACATGCCTCACCCTGAGCCACCCTAATGATCGAATCACATTCCATATAAGAATAGAACTCAAGGATTCAATACCGAGGATCTACAATAATGGATCACAGAGATTCTATAGTGATGAGATCCCATCCATTAAATCAAATAATGTCATGAGAATCATCCTAGGGAGGTTTTCATAATAAACACTTTCACCCTTTTCACAAAATTTTCAAATGGTCCTTTAAGTATTTTTCAAAAAAACCATCATTTTCAAGAGGACCAAATACACCTTTATAAATGGGTGTAAACACCCCATTTTCCACTTCAGAATTAGTTGTAAAATTCCTTTAAAACATTCACATCACACTTTCAATCCAAATCCATTTTTATAAAAATTCCAAACGGGTAATTAACCACCATCACATGTCAAACCACCATGAAAACAATTACACATTTATTTTAAAACCAAAATAACATGGAAAACCCAAAACATCATTTCAAATATCCCAAATATATTCACAAGGACTAATAATTCTTTCCCTATCACAATTTACTCATAAAATCCAACTAGGAATTTCATCGAACACTTGGTGTCTAATATTTTGCAAAAAAAAAATCTATTTATCAAATAATAAGGCATAAAACACAACTTTGAACACCAAAAAAATTATCTAAGGATTATACAACAGTGTTTAGAATATAAGGAAGTTGTAAAAATCATGAAACCAATTAATATTAAATTATAAAGTCAAGTGAAAAGTAAAACCTACCTTGATTCCATGGCATACCAACAACACACACCCAAAAACTCTCCACAAGGTTTCCAAACATTAGATCTACGAAGAGAAACCAAAAATAAGAAAAAACCCCAATTCGCACCACCCTAGATATCCAAATCATCCCAATAAGGCCACTAGGGTTACCAGAGTATGGGAAAAGAAGAGAAAACTGAAGGAGAAAGAGAGAGGAGCAATAAACTTTTCATCTAGGTGAAGAATCACTAAGAAATCAACTTTAAATCCACTTGGATGTTCTTAAAGGATCCAAAATTCTCCATGAGATGCATCCAAGTTGGGGGGTTTTGAGTGGGTTTCAAAGGGAAGAAACCCCACTAAAAAAAGTGAAAATCTAAAAATATTTTTCTCTCAATTGGGCGGCACAGATAGCTCACACGGTTTAACATATCGTGCGAAAACCATGAAATTTCCCACTGTCTAGTATTATATGGGCTGCACACATAAGCTACAAGGTTAGTTAAACTGTGCGCAAACCATGAATCCCCATTCACACTTACTATATGATTAAACTAATTGTTCACCATAACCATGAGACCTAGAAGAAGTACCCAAAAATCACCCTTTTCACCACAAAACTCATCTAACTCAAGGGAATAAGTCATCCAACAAACATACCCCATAAAAATGATCCACCAAGAGTGTTACAAACTCATATTAAATTCCACCTCCTCCTCATACCTTTCCTATAACAATGTATAAGGCCAAATACCACCCAAAACATTCAATACTGAAAATTTAAATCAAGAACACATGAGGCACCAAATTTAAACTTGGAACTCCCAGAACCTAAGAGAAAATATAAAAGCCAAAATAAGATTTGAAACAAAGGATGGAATTGAAAATCCAGGTGTGAGAATTCTCCCCACCATTATGCTTTCTTCCCCCAGAAATCCACAACATATTCCAGTTGATCGATGAATGTATATGGATTTCCACATCCATGTAATACAACCTCTCGAACCAAGAACACCTACACCACAGCTAAATGGAACATACACCTCCTACCCAAAACAATTCAATAAACCAAAACCATTTCATAGTAGACCAACATTTGAAATTAAACAGTATTCTCAACATGGGAGCCCGGAACAGACTCCCCACTATTAGGAAGCAACTAACATTGATCAGCTTGGAACGAAACTTCATCAAGACCCACAGTGGGTATTCCCTCCATTAAGAACCGTCTAGATTGAACCGACCACACGAAAACTCAACACGAGCCAGAACCGGGACTTTCCCACATTGGCTAACCAAAACCCTTCCACATCTTCCTACAAACCAAAACTAATAAGGATAAAATAAGAGAATTTAAACCACCCATTACCAAATGGAGGGGACAAGAATTGATCCAACACTCCTAGTAACCCTCGAGGTTCCTGACTACATGAAAGATTCACTCAAAGACCTATGGATAGAGCTATGATGGTTGAAACATATACTTGATCATAGTTGGGAATTGATAATCTCAATAAGGAACTTGCATCACCTGATTAGATTAAAAGAATAATCAGAATTATAGAAATGAAAACTAAACTTCTATTTAAAAAATAGTTCATTAAAACACTCACTACATTCCCCTAAATTTCAAAAACCAAAACACCACCAACACATCCTCCACAACAAAATAACCCTTACACTAAAAGAAAATTACAACAAAAAAGCTTTAAATGAGCTCCCAATAGAATGACACTTTAGAGAGTTGGCTCCATGACACTTCATAGTAACGCCTTGAAAAAACTTCTGCACGTGACCCAAGAATACCCAAGAATGGAAGGGTTTTGGAGTACTAGGACATGATGAATTCTTGTGTCCTGGATTACCACACTGATAACACACCAGGATATTATTCCCAGAAGAGGCCAATGAGATATCCTGAGGCCTTTTGATTCCCCGACCCACACAATTAACTTTCAACCACTTTCTCATATTCTAATTAGAATTTCCCCCACTACTTCTCAAGATTGAATGAAGGAGGACTACCTATATCACTCATATCATCATGGATTAAACATAGAAACTTGCCTCACCACATCATAAAAATATTGAGATTGAACTCTGACACCTTCGACTGTAGATTAGGATGGATCCCAAACTAAAAATGTCAATCCTTCATGGAGTCATCCACAACATACTCTAGGAGGTGAGGAACTAGGTCCACAAAATTATGGACATAATAAAACACTATTCAATCAACCTATTGAAAACAACACATTTCCATACCCCATTTTCACCCTTTCTTTTTTAGAGAATTACTAACGGAAGAACAAAGACTTTAAGAACTCCTAAGTAAGATATACACAAGGCTTGTTCCAAGACATCGAATTCCACCTCTTATATGGTGAACTTTCAAGAATGAACGTCGAAAACTTGGACTTAAATGACTCAGGAAATTCGATGAGGTGAAATTCCTTTCAATCATTCGCATCCACTATTTCACTTTGAGATGATATGTTTTCCATAAAAGATATGTGGATTTAGCTTCTGAAACTCAAGCACAAAATTCTTTAGTTGATAAACTAGAAATCCCACTAACAAAAAATTTCCCATATTCTCACTAAGATTACCCATCGAAGATACATGGGGACAATTGATGGAAAAAGAAAATCCAATAACTAAATCAAGGCCAAATCAGCAACAAAAATCCTCCAGAACAAACACCACATAGGCGTCAAACTTTGAACATAGTAAATCAAGCCACTATTATGATCAAAATTATTTTTTTAACTAACCCGGTGGGTTGAACGCTCTCCATAACTATTCCTTAGAGTCTCACTCACATGCATGTTTATGTGACACCCTGGGCACCCATCCACCATGGCATACTTGGCATCCTTACAAATTTACATATACCACCATGCCTTTGAGAACCCATGAGAACACCAAGGCAAAAGAAAAACATCCTCATTTTCCAAAACAAAACATTCAACCCAATTCAAAAATAATATACCTTCTAAAGGAACACTAACCACTGAGTAAAAAATCACTTCCATATTCTATATATTAATCCATTTTTTCATGCTTGAAAAAGAAACTCCATAGATTTCAATCAAAAATCCTATTCACTTCATTCAAAAAAAATTCCATAAATTCAACAAATATCATTTCATCAACAACCATTTGGTTAAAACTAACTCACTTTCATTTAAAACGAATTTCCAAATAAAAATATGTGTTCCATAAACTCTAATTATTGTTTAAAAACCCTAATTTCATTAAATCATTTAATTTTTCTTACCCCTAAGAGTTCATTTTATAAAAACACATTTTTCTAAAGTCTTCCAAAAAGTTTAATTCTAAAAAACCCATTTTTCCACTTTCTAAAATCCCAACCATTACCATTGAAACCCCATTTTTACAATCCAACAAAAGGGTTTTTAAAACAATTTTTATAATTCAATAAGGACTCAATGAGACTCACAATAGGGAACCAGTGTTGGTGGGTGACTTGTTCATATGGTTGGTGTCCATATGCCTAACACACCACCAACATGGAGAGCCTTCTAGTATCATGACCCCAACTCCACATGGATTACTAGGCCTAGCGAGCTCACAAAGACCATTATCCCAACTCCCCTTTTCATATCCCAATCACTAAATATACCTTGAAGACCAAAGAAACTAACAAAACCAAACTTCCCATGGAAACTCAAGGATCCAAATGAGTAAGAGCTCATGAAATTCTTCTCATACCTACCTCTCGAGTACTGAAAATCCTACTCCATATACCTTAAAATCTCTAATTAGAAAAGGGTGCTCTGAAAAGAAAGGTCCTTTAAATATCTGAGCTCCTATAATAAAATTTTTTCATGAACCAACTTGGTTTAACCCTGAACCAATCACCCAATTTGATCCGTGTCATGGCATGAAGGGCGTTCTTGATCACCACAAGCTGGAAACCAATGTTGAGCATCAAACAATTACACAAAGAGAAGTACTTCACCCAATAATTAATAAAGAAACTAAATAATGAAAATATGGATAAAACATTTTAATATAAATAAAACTGAACTGGACATCTTATATACAAAATCTAAAAATAAAACAAAACTAAACAACAATACCAACCGAATCAGACGACCACACGATCTCCATGTGACCCCACAGGTCACTCTCCCACACAAAGATCCACAATTTCCTAAGGCAATTGAACATAAGTTGAAACCTTCACCAAAGGCTAAAAATAGAAAATAAATATAGGTGTAAGTATTAAAACTTAGTAGGCTAGCCTGATATTCTATTCTCAATGTACTTCCTTTAAAATAAAATAAAAATCAACATTATATCTGAAATAAAATTTAAAAAAGTAATATTTCTGACATATCTTACTTAAAACAAAGTAAGACACATTTCCCTTCCTCATTTCTAAAACTAAGGCTTGATACCAATGGTGATACCATAATTTTTTCAAGGGAAAAGTGATGCTTTTATTTTCAAATGAAATAATAGAGTATAATACACTTTTGTTTCGAAAACATTTTTTACATCAAACCTTTAGAAGAAAACTCATCACTTTCCAAGAAAAACATCCAACATGATAATACTACAATAATAACATAAAAAGGGGAATGGATATAAAAATACATGTATCTTAATCATCACTCCAAGAATATAAGTTCTAATAGACATGGGTGAACCTAGGAGATCGTGAATAATCTAGAACATAAAAATACATGAGACCCATCCTCAAAATCATGCCTCACACAATGAATATAAAAGCACCCAAAATACTCCCAGCCACCCAAACTCAGGATAGACCGAGGGGAAAATCCCACAGTAATAAACCCAATATATCTACCTACTATGGGCCACTGACTGGTGCATAATCTTTTTAGTGCAGAAATCATTCTCAAAAAATTCTCTCACTATGCTAGGTTCTCATGTATCATGTATAAATCGGGTGATCCAATTGATGCCAACCAAGAATCCAATCACAAAAATATATCATTATAATTCAATGACAGGCCTAACCCAAAGCCACCCAAAAGATTGATTTACATTCCATATAACAATAAAACTCAAGTAGTCCATACCAAATATCTCCAATAATGGATCACAAGGATTTTACAGTGAGTAGATCCTATCCACTAAACATAAACAAGGCATTAGAATCATCCAATGGAGGTTTTCATAAGGAACACTTTCACCCTTTTCATAAAATTTCTAAATGGGCCTTTAATCATTTTTCACAAAACCATAATTTTCAAGAGGCCCAAATACACCTTTCTAAAAGGGTAAAATCACACCATTTTCCACATAAAATCATTTATAAAATTACTTTAAAACATTCACATCACACTTTCAAGACAAAACCATTTTTATAAAAAAGTCCAAATGAGTCATTAACTGCCATCACATGTCAAACCACCTTGAAAACAATAACACATTTATTTTAAAACCAAAATCACTTGGGAAACTCAAAACATCATTTCACATATCATAAATATATTATTAAGGCCTAAATATGCTTTACCTATCACTTTTTACTCATAAAATCCTACCAAGCAATTTAAATAACAATTTGTGTGAAAAATTTGGAAAAATAATTCAATTTATCACATAATAAGGAATAAAACATCACTTTGCACACCAAAAAAAATTATCTAAGGATCATACCACAATAGTTAGCATATAAGGAAGTTTCAAAAAGACTGAAACCAATGAATATTAAATTATAATGTCAAGTGTAAAGGAAAACCTACCTCAAATCCATGGATCACCAACAATGCACACCTAAATAACTCTCCACAAGGGTTCCAAAACCTTAGATCTATGAAGATGAACCCTAAAAAAGAAAAAAACCCAATATTTACAACCCTAGATATAAAAATCATCAAAATAAGGAAACTAGGGTTATAGGATGAAGGTAAGGGAATAAAACCAAAGGATAAAGAGAGATAAGAACTAACATTTTGATCTGGGTAAAAAATCACTATGAAATCACCTTAAAATCCACTTAGAGTGGCTTAGAGGGGCCAAAATTCTCCATGAGAGGTGTCCAAGTTGGGGGACTTTGAGTGGGGTGTCCAAGAGTAGAAAACCCACTTAAAAAGAAGGATAAAATCCCAAAATACCCTTTCTCTAGTGGGAAACCTGATTATCTTGGGTGATTTAACAAACCGTGGGCAAACCATGCAATTACACATAGTCTAGTGTTGTACGGGCTTCACACATAACCTGCATGGTTAGTTAAACTGTGTGCAAACTATGTGACCCCCTGATCACTTATTACATGGTCAAAAAAAACTGTGCACCTTAATCGTGTAAACTAGAAGAAGTCCCTAGAAATCACCCTTTTTACCCCAATACTCATATAACTCAAGGGGACAAACCATATAAAAAAATACCCCACGAAAATGTTCCATTGGGAGTGTTACAGACTCATATTCTTATCCACCACCTCCTCATACCTTCCCTCTAATAATGGAAAAGTCCAAATACCACCTAAAACATCCACGACTGAAAATTTAAATCAAGAACACCCGAGACACCACATTTAAACGTGGAACACCTAGAACCCCATAGAAAATCTAAGATCCAAAAGATGATTTGAAACAAAGGATTGAATTTAAAATATGGTTATGAAAATTCTCCCCACCATTAAGATTTCTACCACCATAAATCCATAACATCTTCTAGTTGATCAATCAATGAATAAGGATTTCCACATTCACATAATTCAACCTCTCAAACCAAGAACACCTCCACCACAGCCAAACAAAACTTACTCCTCTAGATCAAAATAAAATAATAAACCAGAACCATTTAATACTAGACTAACATCTGAAATTAAATCACATTCTCAACATGGGAGGCCAGAATACACTCTCCCCTATAATGCACCAGCTTCACTCTGAGACTTGTGGCTGGATCTCTAATGGTTTAAGCATCTCTTGTATTATAGTGAGGAATTGATACTCCCAACAAGGAACATGTATCACTCGATTAGATTAAAAGAGGAATAGAAATTCCATAAATTAAAACCACACTTCTATTGAAAATAAAAGTTCATTAAAAGAATCACAACATTCCCTTACATTTCAAAAACCAAAACACCACTGGAACATCTGCCACAACAAAAGAACCCTTACACTGGTGGACTCTTACAAAAAAGAATATTAAAATGGGTTCCCAACAGCATGTCACTTCTGAGAGTTGGATCTATGATGATTCATATCAACTCCCTGAAAGAACTACTAAAATTCACCCAAGCGTCCACAAGGATGGCAGGGTTAGTGAGTACTAGGACACAAAGGCTTATTGTGTCCTGGATTTCCACACTAATAACAAACCGAGATATCATGCCCAGACAATGGTGCTGAGAGATCCCGAGGTATTTTGATTCCATGACCTAATCCATCAAATTTAAACCACTTTATTATATCCTTATTGGAATTTTACCCACTTATTCCTAATATTGAAGGAGGGTGTACTGCCTCTAGCACTCATGCCATCACAACATAAATATGAAAATCCTGCCTCACCACATCTATAAAGGAAGTGGGATTGACCTCCAAAACCTTTGACTACATACTAGGATGGAGCTAAAACTCGAAACAAAGAGCCTTCATGGAATCATCCATGATATACTCTGAAAGGTAAGGAACTGGGTCCACAAAATGACTGAAATACTCCAACATTATTCCATCACCCTATTGAAAACAACACATTTCCATCCCCTTTTTCACCATTTATTTCTCAGATAAATACTAACTGATGAAAAAATACTTGATGAACTCCCAAGTAAGATCTTAATGAGTCTTGTTTTGTGACACCAACTTCCACCACATCTAAGGTGAAACTTCAACCATGAAGGTCGCAAAATTGATCTTCAATGACTCAGGAAATTCAATGAGTCCAAAGTTAATTTCGATATTTCTCATCCACTTCGAAAGGATCCATTTGTCCACAAAAGAGAGGCGGATTTAGCTTCCAAAACTCAAGAACAAAATATTTAGGTTGATCAACCAGAAATTCCTCTAATGATGAATTTACCATAGCCACACTATGATCACCCATCAAAGCTCCATGGGGAAAATTTCTAGAAAAATAAATGACAAAAACTAAATCAAGGCCAACTCAACATCAAAATTCCTCAAGAAAAAACACCACATATGAATCAAACTTTGAACATAGGAAATCAAGACACTATTACAGTCAAAATTATTATTTTTAATTTTTAAAAAATATTTTATTTAAAACCAACCCGGTGGGTTGAAATGCTCTCCATTTTTATTCCTTAGAGTCTCACTCACATGCATGATTCTGTGCCACCTTGGTCACCTATCCACCATGGCATACTAGGCATCCCTACACATTTCTATATACCACCATGCATGTGATCACTCATGATTACACCAAGGATAAAGAAAAATATCCTCATTTTCCAAACCAAAACATTCAACCCAATTAAATAATCATGGACCCTCCAAATGCACACTAACCACCAAGTCAAAAAAAATATATTTAGATTCCACACATCAAGCCATTTTTATATTCCCAAAAAAGAAACCCCATAGATTTCCATAAAAAATTATTTTCACTTCATTCAAAACATTTTTTACAGCAATTCAAAAAATCTTATTTCATCAATAACCATTTGGTTAAAAACTCGCTCCCTTTCATTTAAAAAAAATTCCAAAAAAACATATGTTTTCTATAAACTCCAAGTCTTGTTTATTAAATCTCAATTTCATAAAATAATTTTATTTTATTTTTCCCCCAAGAGGACATTTTATAAAAAACTAATTTTTATAATGTCTTCCAAAAGGTTAATTATGAAAATCCAATTTTTACAATTTCCAAAATACCAACCATTACCATTAAAATCCTATTTTTACAATCCAACAGAAGGGTTTTAAAAAAACACAAATTAATGAATAATCAAAGAGACTCACAAGAGTGAACTAGTGTTGGTGGGTGACTTTTTCATATGGTTGAAGACCATATTCCAAACATGCCACCAACATGGAGAGCCTTCTAGGACCGTGCCCCCCACCTCTACATGGATTTCCAGGCCCTACGAACTCATAAATACTATTAGACCAACTCTTCTTTTAGTATCCCAATATCTCTAAAGACCCAAGAAACTAACAAAACTAGACTTCACATGGAACTTGAGGATCATAAATATAAAGAGTTCATGATTCTATTACCACACATACCTCTCGAGTCTCAAAATTTTTACTACATCTACTTTGACATCCCGTAGTTGCAAAGGGAACTCTAAAAATCAAGGTCCTATAAAGAAATTACCTCTTATGATACCATTTTTTCATAAACCAACCTGGGACAACCCTTAACCGATCACCTCATCCGATATGTGGAATGGCTCAAAGGGCATTCCTAATCCCCAAAGGTTTACAAATAGTATAAATAAAACTGAACTGAACATCTTATATACAAAATTTTAAAATAAAACCAAACTACATAAAAAGACCAACTAAACCAAATGATCACATGATCTCCATGTGACCCCATAGGTCACTCTCCAACACAAATATCAACCATAACTTAAGGAAATCAAACATAAGTGAAAACATAAACCAAAGTCTCAATATAGAAAAGAACTACATGTGTGAGTATTAAAACTCAGTAGGATATCCCGATATTCTATTCCAAATGAACTTCCTTTAAAATAAAAGAAAAATCAACATTAATTTTGAAATATAATTTATAAAAGTAATATTTTCTACACATTTTACATAAAGAAAAGTACAAAACATTTCCCTTCTTCACTACCAAAACTAGGATTTTTTACTAATGGTGATACCATAACATTTTGAAGTGGACAATGATGCTTTTATTTTCAAATGCCACAAGAGAGTATAAAACACTTTTGTTTTGAAATTTTTTTTCATGATACCTTTATAAGAAAACTCTTCACATTCTAAGAAAAACACCCCACATACGATCACTACAATCATTACATAATAAGGGAAATGGAAATAAACATACAAGTATCCCAATCATCACTGCAAGTAGCTAAGTACTAATAGACATGGGTGAACATAAGAGATCGTGAACAATAGAGAACATACTAGTACATGAGAACTATCCCTGGAAGCATTCCTCACATGATGAAGATCAAATTTCCCTAAGTACTCCCAACCACCCTAACTTAGGACAGACCAAATAGATAATCTCATAATAATAAAATCAATATATTCACCTACTATGAGCCACCAGCTAGTGTGTAATCTATCCAGTGCTGCAATCATTCTCAAAAAATTCTCTTACTATGCTAGGTTCTCATGTATCATGTATAAAGGGGGTGATCTAATTGATTCCAACTGAGTATCCAATCATAAGAATATATATTAATAATTCAACAACATGCCTCACCCTGAGCCACCCCAAAGATCGATTCACATGTCGTATAAGAATATAACTTAAGGAGTCCATACTGAGGGTCTCCAATAATAATTCACAAGGTTTCCAAAATGATTAGATCCCATCCATTAAACATAAACAAGGCATGAGAATCATCCAAGGGAGGTTCTTATAATAAACACTTTCACCCTTTTGAGAAAATGTTTAAACGGGCCATTAACCATTTTTCACAAAACCACCATTTTAAAGATGACCAAATCCACCTTTTTAAAAGGGTGTAAACACACCATTTTACAATTCAAAATCATTTAGAAAATTAATTTAAAACATTCACATTACACTTTCAAGCCCAATCCATTTTTATAAAAATGATAAATGGGTCACTAACTTCCATCACATGCCAAACCACATTGAAAACAATTACAGATTTCTTTTAAAACCAAAATCACTTGGGAAACCCAAAAAATAATTTCACATATCAAAAATATATTCAATATTCCAAACCATGATTTCTCTATCAAAATTTACTCATAAAATCCATCTGTGAATTTCATTTAATACTTGGTGTGCAGTATTTAGAAAAAACTTATATTTATCACATAACAAGGAAAAAAACACCACTTCACACACCAAAAAATTTATCAAAGCATCATAAAATAATATTTAGCATATATTGAAGTTGAAGAAAGTATAAAACCAATAAATCTTAAATTATAAGGGCAAATAAAAAGGGAAACCAACCTCAAATCCATGGCACACCAAAAACGAACATCCGAAAACTCTCCATGAGGGTTCCAAAACCTTAGATCAATGAAGAGGAACCCTAAAAAAGAAAAACCCCCCAATTCACACCATCCTAGATATCCAAATCGACTAAACAAGGCCAATAGGGTTAGAGGATGAAGGAAAAAAGGGATGAAAATCAATGGAGAAAGAGAGAGGATCACTAACCTTTTTGATCCAGGTGAAGAATCGCCAAGAAATCACCTTGAAATCCACTTGAAGGGGATTAGAATATCCAAAATGCTTCATGGGAGGCATTTAAGTTGGGGTATTTCAAGTATGGTGTCCAAGGGAAGAAACACCACTTAAAAAGAAGGTGAAATTCCTAAATAACCTTTCCTAAGTGGGTGGCACGATTAGCTCACACAGTTTAACAAACCGTGCAATTTCCCACTATCAAGTGTTGTACGAGCTGAACACTAAAGCTGCATGGTCAGTTAAAGTGGGCGCAAACTGTGCGGCCCCATACACACTTACTTCATGGTTAAACAAATTGTACACCTTAACTGTGCGACCTAGAAAAAGTTCCCAAAACTCATCTAACTCAAGGGGATAAACCATTCAACAGACATACCCTATAAAAATGTGCTATTATGAGTGTTACAAACTCATATTCCAAGCCACCTCCTCCTCAAACCTTTCCTTTAACAATGGATAAGCCCAAATACCATAGAAAACTTTAAATATTGATAATTTAAATCAAGAACACCTGAGATACTAAATTTAAACCCAAAATACCCGGAACCCAAGAGAAAATCTAAGAGCCAAAAGAAGATTCGAACTAAAGGATAGAATTGAAAATCTAGGTCTGACTGGTTTATTTTCCCTTCAGCATCATTAAGATGATGTCTTGTTAAATATAATAAATATATTTCTTCTAATTTTATAATAAAAATATTTCTTCTAATTTTATAATTATTTAAATGAATATATATATATTTTTATAATTTTAACTATAAGTATATATATATATACACACACACATATATATAATTATAAAACTATAACAAATATATTTATTATATTTACAATTTTATTAATATATATAATTAATATATTTATTACAATTTTCATAATTATTTAAATATATCTATATTTATTTATAATAATAATTATAAATATTTTCATTTAATTATCAATATTTGTATGTATTTATAAATATATTTATTTAATTACATATAACATTATATAAGAATAATAAATTTATTTTTTATAAATTTAAAATTATTTAAATAAATATAAATTTATTTACAATTATAACTATAAATAAATATTTATTTATTTTTAATTAAAAATTGAAATAAATATTTATTTATTTATCATTATAATTATCTATATATACATATATAAATAATTAAAATTATAACAAATATATTTATAATTTTATAAATATATATAATCAATATATTTATTATAATTTTATAATTATTTAAATATATCTATATTTATTTAGTATTATAATTATAACTATTTGTATTTATCTATAAATATTTGTTTATAAATATATATAATGAATATATATGTTATAATTTTATAATTATTTAAATATATCTATATTTATTTAGAGTTATAATTATAACTATTTGTATTTATTTATAAATATTTGTATATATTTATAAATATTTTTTTTAATTACAACTATTAATAAATATTTTTATAAATATTTTTATATAATTTTAAATATATATATATATTTATAAAATTATAATAGATGTAATTATTGTAATTTTATAATTATTTAAATATATATATATATATATATATATATTTAACTATAATTATAATTACAAAAAAAAATTAAAAGGTATTTATATATAATTAAAATTTTATAATTATAAATATAATAAATATATTTATTTCAATTTTATAAGTATTTTTGAGAACATAATAGATTCATGGGTATAACATGAATGACTCATATACCTAGTAAAGTAGAGATAATAAAAATGAGTCATCACATATAGACAACATGAATAATAAGAAGGGTGAAATGTATAAATTAACATTCATGATGAATACATAACATATATGCACGTTAATTATACTCACACATCAATATATTTATTGACCAAATTCATTGGAAACATATATTTATTTATTTATAATATTTATAATTATATATATATTTATATTTAAAAAGTAATTATATATAATTATAAATATAATAAATGTAATAAATATAATAAATATAATAAATATATTTATTATATAATTAAATTTATTATAATTTTATAATTTTTTAAAAATATATTTATTTAATTACAATCTTATAAATAATTTTTTTAAACATTATATATATATATATAATTGAATTATTAAAAAATATATATAAACTATAAAATTTATTTTTTATTAAATGTAAAAAAATAAACATTATTTTTAAATATAAATTTAATAATTTTATATAAATTAATAATATTTTTTATTAAAAATATTTATCAGTGCTAGTAATAGAACTAATAAATCTACCCTTTAGCAGTGCTAAAAAAGCGCTGATAAAGGGTACACATTTATCAATACTCTTTTTAGCACTGATAAATGGTAGATTTATCAGTGCTTTTAGATAGTGATAATAAAGGCCCCCCTTTTATCAGCGCTTTCTGTTTAGTACTGATTAAAGTTTGTGCATCCCTTGCTTGGATCTGTGATATTGACTTACGTTTTTGTTACAAATCTGGTGCATTTTTGGGGTCAAACTGCACTATAATCACCGGTTTCATGTATTTGGTGTTTCTCATGTCAAAATCAACATTATTTGTGAAAAATAATTAACAAAAATTCTTTTTGGTGTTATAATGAACAATGTTTTGGATTTTAAAGTGTGTATATATATTTTGAACCATTTTTGTGATTTTTTTGTTTTGGGGTTTTATATTCCATGGTTTCATAGTGTAGTTATTTCTATGAATAAATGGAAATTAATTGCATGATTTTAAATTTAATGTGTTTGGAAATATATATTGGACTTAATTTTCATTGTTAGATAGTGTAGATAATATTTTGTGACTATTTTTTCATATTAAAATTAGTTAGGGATTGATATTTTAGAGAGAAGGGACATTTTAGTGGGGTTTTAGAACAAAATATACTTCAAAATAAAAAAAACATTTATTTAAAACACTATTTTATTTTTTAGAATTAATTTCTTGGCCCGAAATGTTTTTTGGAACTGCTTCTTGATTACAAATTTTGAAAATGCACATGGTATTTCAAAATTATGAATTGATATATTTTTTGATTTAAAATGTTAAAATGCATGTTTATCTTGAAAATGTACTTGAATTTGAAAAACTAATTTAGGAAATTTATTTTGGTATTCATTTTTTGGAAAACGGAATTGAAGTATTTGAATAGGAATATACATATTGTTTTCCTTTGTGCTCACTCCACCACACAAACTCCTAAAGTGCCATGTAATTGAATAGGGAATATGAAAAGAAAGTAGATGTGGGTAACTCGATTTGGTGGAACATTGGGGAACTACCTCATAAGTTCTCTGCCATTTATACTCGGGTCTACTTCATAGGGGTAATGACACTGCTACGAGTGAAATGGTAGGTTGAAGAGAATAAGAGTGGTTGGTACTGATAAAATCACATTGTGGTTTTCTTTTGGTGTGCTTGAATGAGGTCTAGCTTCTGCTTGTACATATTGGGGATCCTACCTTTTTACTGCTTGAATGGGGTCCAGCCACTGTGGTTTGCTCTCACCACTACCCTGTACTCCTCCTCGCCTCTCCTAGTTATATCTGAATCGGGTGTTTATGGGCTCGTATCCCCGACCTCCATGCTGTCTATTTTCCTCTTCTCACTTCAATGACTTTATTCCAAAACATATGACCCTACTATTATGAGATGTAATATTTATTAATTTATGTTTATATTTTTCCTGTCAAATTGAATTATTTTCATGTTAATTTTGTTTATAGAATCAAGACCCTACCCTAGTCATTGACGAAATTGGGTCATGTTAAAATATTATTATACTTGTTTGATTAAACATTTTTATCTTTATATTACAATGTATAGGGAGAAGAGTGTAAATCCAATACCAATGGATTAAAATTAAATTAAATTAGCTCAAAACATAGGTCGGTATGCCAAGGGTTTGGAAGAATTTTTGAATTATGTAATTTCAAACAGATTAGTGGATAGTATAATAAAATGTACGTGCCCTAATTTTAAATTTAATCGATGTTTGAATGGAAACAAAATGTATCATTACATGATATTAAAACAGTTTCATTCTCAATATATATGTTGGATTTTCAAAGGTGAATCTAATGTTATGGAAAGTCAAAACAATGACTATCCTGTAAATGAAACACAAAGTGACCCTCTAAATGAGAATTTAGTTCAAAACTTGATAAATGATGCATTTGGCTTTATAGGATACAATTTCCAAGATTTTAGTAGATCAATAGAACCTCCAGTTGATCCTAATAAGGTTAATCATTCTCATAACTTTCGTGACAAAAAATGAGTTTTGTGAATTATTTGAAGATGGACAACATGATCTATATAAAGGGTGTGTCAAGTATTTTAAGTTTCCTTTTCAACTTAATTTTTATCGTATCAAGTGTCTCTGTGAAATTACTGACATAACAATGTCTATGATTTTATATTTTCTTCATGAAACATTTAGTGAAACTGATATCTTTACATTATTCTATGAGATAAAGAAAATCATAAACAAACATTGACTTGATTATATAAATATACATGCATTCCCTAATGATGGCATGCTTTTCCAAGGTATAAGAGTCTAATAAAGAAGAATGCATAAGATTTCATACTAGAAGATGGAAGTCAATGAAAAAAATGAGAATAAAAATCAATGCAACACTAGGAAGAAGCCAAAGAAGAAATGTTCTGCAAATGTATTGTGTTACTTTCCTCTAAAAAAATGCATGAAAAGATTATTCATGTCATCTTAGACTGCATATGACATGAACTGGAAAACTTAGGATATTAACAATGATTCCTTGATGAGACATTCAAAAGATTCAATATCATGGAAGGTGTTTTATTCATTAGGTCCATTTTTTTGAATCCTATGAATGTATGTTTGAGATTTTCTTCTGATTGTTTTAACCCTTTTGGTACATTGTGTACTAATTATATGATATGGTCAAATATTTTGATCCCCTATAACCTACCTCCATGATGTGTATTAAGAATACGTCTTTCATTATTTCAAATATTATTCACGAAAGGTAAATTATTGGAAAAGAAATTGATGTATACCTTCAACCTCTAATCGAAGAATTGTGAGAAATATGGGATGATGGCATGAAAAAATATGATTCTTCAACTATAAAACTATTAAAAATGCATAATACTTTAATGGGAACAATTAGTGACTTTATTTGACTATAAAACTAATTCAGTTGGAACACTCATAGTGGTTTAGCTTGTCCAGTTTGGAATTTTTATTTTGAACCTCAATGATTACCTCATAGTAGAAAATGGTTTTTTGTGTCACCCTTGATTTCTTGATTCTTCTCATAAATTTAAGTTTAAAAATACCCAATTAAATATAGATATTGAATTGATAAAGACACCAAATGTGTTATCTAGTTCAGAATTTTGGGGATAATTAATGAACCTCGCAGTATAATTTTGAAAATGAATTTAGTTTAAAGAAGGGGGTAAAGGGTGTGAGGTACACCACTTGAATCATCTAGAACACAACCAAGAATAAAAATGAGTGTTTTTTTCAAACATCCTTATTGAGAGTCTAATTTTATACTTCTTAATCTTGACATAATTCATATTTAGAAGAATTTTTCTGATAATGTAATTTTTTACATTGCTTAATGAGAAGGATAAATCGAAGGATCGCCTTAATGCTCATAAGGATTTGGAATCAATGAATATAAGGAATGGTTTATGAAAATATGGTAATGGGAATTATACTTTGGCTATTTTTACAATGAAGAATCCTGATAAAGATGCATTTATTCAAACTTTGAAGAATGTAAAAGTGGTAGATGGATAATCAAGAAACATTTCAAGGTGTGTTGACTTAAAATATAGAAATTACATGGACTGAAAAGTCATGACTCTCATATTTTTATGGATAAGTTGTTTTCATTGACATTGCATAATATGTTACCTTAAAAAGTAATTGAAATTATATTTGAGTTGTGTACCATCTTCACATATCTTTTTGGAAAAACTCTAAATCCAACCAAGCTTGAAAAACTTCAAGAAAGAATGATTTTTTGACACTTTTTCATTTGGATATGTTATTTCCCTCTTTATTTTTCCCAATCATGATTAATTTGATTGTTCATTTGGTTGAAGAAGATAACTTGGTGAACTGGTATGCTATCGATGGATGTATTCAATTGATAGGTAAGTTAGTATTATTTTTATTTTCATTTCTGAAATAAATTTTATCAAATCATTGTGTAAATTTTTTTAATATGTTTCATAATTTTTTCATCAGGTACTTAGTTCATTTGAAATCATATGTAAAGAATAAAGCTCTACCTGAAGGCTCTGTTATTGAAGGTTACATAACCAAAGAGTTATTGACCTTCTGTTATAGGTATTTGGATGAGATTGAGACTAGATTAAATCATGTTTGATGTGTTGAATAAATATCCACTAATTCTCATTCAAGAAACTAGTCATCAATATTTAAAAATATCATATGACTCGTTAGAAAGGGGTTGAATTTTGTACTGATTGAATTGGAGCTACTACAAGTGCATAGATATAAGCTACCCAATAGTCTTATAGAATATCTATTTATTGAATAATTGAGATTTAAAACAAAGAGGAGACTAATGGGCCAGGCTTGAAATGAGTTAGAATTAACAAAAAAATTAATAAAGATATTTTCAAATGGTTCTCTCATCTTGTAAGTATATAATCATATTCATGTTATCCTCTAGTGTTTAACCTTTTTATTCTTCTTACTCCTCCATAATTTTATAGCTCTTCGGTTAAGGTTTTGTTGAAAATTCCACTAGAGCATGGTGTAATAATATATTTTTCATAGGGATTTGGTTCTTCTTGTATATAGGATATCCCAAGACAACTTACACAAGTCATTTCACAGTCTTTCATTTAAGTATGATATTGTGGTGAATTTTATTAGGTTTTTCATGTAAAATTAAGTTAATTAATCATTTAAATGGTATTTCCTCTTAGGTATTTTCTCATGAATGGTGTTGGGAGTTACTTTTGGTTATGTGGAGTTTCAATAAAAGGTGATCCCCCATTGAGTTTTCTAGCATTATGTTGCATTATGGTTTATAGAATAAATAAATTATAATTATAGTAATTAATTATTATTTATTTATTTTCATGAGGTTAGATCTTGGGTAGTCGATATGAACTCATTGGGAAACCAATAAGTTTATACGGGACTTTGAAAATCCTTAGTGAGGTCTCCATACTTAGTAAATATTATAGAAAACTTTATTTATAAGGTATTTGGTCTAAAAGACTAACCTACAATCTTATTAATTTATGTATATGTGCATGTGGTAAGTTCATTAAATACCATGTGTGGTGTGTTTTCATTATTGGTTTTAGTAAAATTTTTTGGGCTTTAAATTTGTACTTTAAACCTTATATGGACCCCATTGGATTCATTGGTGTTTGTTAAACAAAACTTATGGGCACCCATGGGGTGTGTTATTTCTTAGAAATGCTAAAGTGGTGTTATAAAGGGTAATTGTAGTGGGTTTCAATCTTAAACTAGTTAAGCTCATTGTTTTTTTGGGTTTAATGATTAAGGTATACCATTTGGGGATTGGGAATAAATGTTTTTAATTTTTTTAAGGGAATAATTGGACTATTTTACATGATATGATTTTTTGAAATACCTAAGAGGTAATTTAAATGGTTTAAACCATGTGATTTGGCTTTTGAACCAGACTTGGGTGTCAAAGTAGTAAATCTATGTTTAAAATGGTTCTCATTTTAAAATTATGTTTTGACCTACAAGTGGTTTTATAAAGAGTGTTTTATAAATAGATTTAAAATAATGATTTAAAATATGAGTGCGGATTTCCCTTGGGATAAATTACTTGTTGGGTATTTTCATGAACTGATGGAATGAAATGATTTGGACTTGTTTCAGTTTTAAAGTTATAGAGGGACCATGGTAAATGATAATGGTTTGAAATTTTTTTATGAATTTTTTAATTTTTGTAAGGTCAAGTTGTTGAACCTTAGTATTCGAGAAATGATGGAATGATTTAGGTGCTGGACTAACTCTCCTCATCGTTGGTTTGGTGCCAGACTAACTCTCTAGGAACCGCCAATGTTTATGAATAGATGGTTACTGGGATGATTCTCCAATAACTATTATTTTAATACATTATTATAATGTAAATCATGACACCCCATATTAGTAACGATGGATTTTTCAATGTTTTGAGAGATAGAATGAGGTTCTAGGGGCATTGGTGTCAATACATGGTTGATATTTTAGACTAATGCTCAGGGAATAGATAGAATAAGTGCATGATATAGGTACCTTGGATTGATGTTTTTATGAATTCATGAGTTATATAGTAGATTAAAAGCCCATTTTATTTATTTATAGTATAGAAAACACTATGTTTATGACTCAGGAGACGAGCATTGGCTAGAGTAGCTTTAGTTGGCATGGGTGTCACTCCAGAACCCAAGGGATAACATGTTAGATTACTAATGGTTATTTTCAAGTTTATATTCTTTTATATACTATTTATTTATCCCACTATTTACCTATATAAACTATTGATATGACTGATATATTCTTTAGACATCATTTGTGGTGGCCAAATGAGTTTTACTGAAACTCATCTTGGACTACCACTACACCTGGTTACCTGAGAATATCTCACAAGATTATTACAAGAATAGGTTTGGACAGAGGCCCATGTTGAGTTTTTCCTGATTGTGAATGGTTTATCATATGTTATCAAGAAATTGGAAGATGTATTACTTGGAGGTGTAGCATAGACCCTTTTTCTAATTTTTATTTTATTCTGACATAGTATGTTACTGACCTAGTGGAAATTGAGTTGTATGTATGTTATGGTTGTTAAGGACATTATAGAATTTCATTTTATTATATCATGTTTAGTTGATTTATTCGTTTTGAGTATAATAATATAGATGATGTTTAGTTATTTATATTTTTGTTGTGCACTTTGATATTGGGGTGTAGTCTCCTCACAGTATCACCTTAAACCCTCACTATAAGTATGATGCCTCTGGAATATGAGAAGGTGAACATGAGGTCATGTGGATAACAGATTTAGGGAACCAATTTAGTGTCTTATAGGACAGTACATTATAGTCACTGTCTCTCCCATAGAATGTGAGTATATTTTTTATTCTGATGCAACTAAGGAGGAAGTTTGGATATGAAACATTGTCTTAGATATTATTGTTGTTCCTATAAGTGCATCCCCTATTACAGTTTATTGTGATAGCACTGCAACAATGGTTCTTTACAAGGATATCAGGTTACACCATAGGAAAAAACATATACTTTGGAAGTTTCATCTCTTTTGGGATTTTAATCAGAGAGGAGAATTTGTAGTCATTTGAGTAGACAGAGAGGATTACATGGTAGACCCCCCCCCCCCCGCCCCACCATACTAAAGACATATCTCTATTGAAGAATTATTCTCATGAGATATCTAATGGTTTTATGCATATTAGTAGTTGTCTCTAGTGAAAGTAGGAATGTTGTGAGTGGGTACCCTAGACTCAACTACTTTGTGTAAATTTATTACCATCACATGTATAAAATTTGATATATACATTTGTTTACCTTACCATAATAGTTTTGATACTTCTATGACCACTATATTTATGGTAATGTACTTAGATTACATGTCATATCAAAAGGTGATAACAGTTACTAGGATATAATGATAACATAGAGAAACCATGAAATTAATATTAAACTTATGTCATGTGCTCCAGAGACATCAGACTAACATGAAACAAATGGGGTGTGACTATCAAGTGATAGGGTACCATAAACATAGAGACTTCTTCTCATTAAGTTTTCACTTGGTGAACTCAAGTATATGTGTTCATGAGCACTAACCCACAAATAGAAACACCACACGTTTCATGTGTAACTAGTAGATCATATCTATAAATATGTGTAATAGTGTTTTGAGTTGATATTATTATCTATGTATACTATTTGATTGCATACATTGAAACAATATGAAAACTATGGAATTGATTTTGTAGTGAGTTATCTTGTGTCGAGTGTTTCATTGGTTATATGAAATAGATTGAGTAATAAAGATAGATTCTGTTGGTTCCAAAATGATGTGATATCTTAGAACTTTTCGATCAAGATGTTAATACATTCACCAAATCCATGGACAAGGTAGAAAAAGGTAATTCAATCCGATTAGGTCAATGAATAAAAAAGTGATAAATGATGATGACATCAAGTGTGTACCCTGCTTTATGAGATATCATGAGAAAAATAGATTATTTTACATGGAATGTTTTCATATGAAAGGTTTTCATTGTTATGAATTCTTTTAATCTCCATAGAGACCTTGATGGGTTTCTAGACTCTGCTCTTGGTATATGAATATTATTCATTTCTATTGAGATAAATTCTTAGTGGTTCACACATATAATGTATTCAAAATTCTGTCCTATTTTAATTAATAGGAGTATAGGACTTGGTGAGACCCAACATGAGTTATGAGAGATGTATGAGAATAAAAAATCTCCAAAGAACAAATACATTCATTATTATTTGAGTATAGAATAATTGGAGTTGAAGTTATTTATAAATTATTCAAAAGGTATTAAGTGAATACATGGAAAAATATTATAAAAACCAATATTATATTAATATTCAAGGTTCTTTTAATATTTTCAGGAATTATGGGTCGATTTAATGAGTATATGACACGGTGGGACCCACCATGGGGTCTGAGAGATGTCTGAGAATAAAGTTTGTCCAATGAGTAAATAAATTCATTATTATTATAGAATTTCATTACTGGAGTTGAATTTATTTACTAAAATTATTCATAATGTATTAAGTGAATACATGAAAAAATATTATACGAAAGAATATTATTTTAATATTCAAGGCTCGTTTAATATTTACAGGAGTTATGAGTCAAGTTAATGACTCACATTTATCATGTAATATATTTATTATATTATAATTAAGAGATAAAAATATAAATGGTATTTATGACATAATTTGATGATAATAAAGTTTCATTTATATCTTATTTAGTGAGAATTACTTATATAAGGGCAATGGTGTCACAAACCAGCTAGGGTACCCTGGTAACTAGACAAATGATCCAGTCCTGACATGGCCCAGAGGGCATTCCCGATCCCCATGGGTTGGTGACTAGAACATAGAATCATACAAAATGAAATTGGGAATGAATGTTTCCACAAACATTGTGGTAGAAAGATAACAAATATGTATGTATCTAAAATAAACTCCATAACAAGAAGTGTACCATAAGTAAAACAAGTATAAACATCCCAAATTACTGTAGAGAAGTTCCATAAAAAAAGTAAGGTAAATATCACAAGTCCCAATGGATGAAACTCTCCAATTCCATGGATCAACAGCTAGAACCACATCTAAGTGGTGATTTACCCCTACTCAAACTTAGAAGGAGATAATATTTAAACACCTGAAGGAATCGGTAGGGTGTGAGCTATAATACTAGTAGGATCTCACCAAGGATTCCATAATAAGATGTCAAAGTTTATTTAACCAAATAAAGAGCTTTCAATTTTCAAATAAATAGTTTTGACATTTCAAAATCATATTTAAACAAATCATTGTTTATATTTTAAATATTGGAAATACTTTAAACAAATGGATTAATAAAATAATTTTATTAAAAATAGTTTATATAAATTATATGGTATGTAAAACATGTTATAAACATTAGCACACATTTATAACTCATATATAAAAAAGAGATAAACATGGTCATTTTCCAAGAGGTATGACAGTTCCAGTTTATGGGATCCTCACACACTCATGTGATAATAACCACAATGTGTACACACATCCCTTGGCACCAGGAAGATAGGAATCATCTATGTCCCACAAGGGAATAATATGTGCTAAAAAATGTTTTTAAGTGTTGTAAAATGTCAATATGGTTCTAGGAAAATCTCATCCTAGTGTGTTTTTTATAAATAACTCACTAACTACCAAGGCTTGCATGTTATCTAGTAAAAATCAATGATTTTCAATTTATTTCAATTATCATTAAAATAAAATTAAATCCCATTCCCCCATTTCGAAAATGAAAATTTTTCATTTAAAAACCAAAGAAGTATTAATAAAGACATGTTTTTTCCAAGATAAAACCCCCAAGGTTTCGATCAAAACCATTTTAAGCCATTTTTCAGAATTAAGAATTTCAAATCAATTCATAGTTCAATTTGAGCCTCAAATCCCTTTTTTTATTTTATAAAAAAAATCACTTTTTGGATAAGTGAGAACCTTATAAAAAACCGAATAAAAATTTCAAACATCACACACATTAAAAAGCATTCACCACAAACCTGATCCCAAAAATCCACATTCAATATTTAAAGTTCAAATTCAAAAATTGGAATTGCGAGCAAAGTGTTCCACCCGAGAAACCCCCAATCGAGGAAGAACTTACTAACATCATCACTCGCCATCCTAGAATCATAGAATTTTCATCACTATCATGTCGTCAAGTCACCATATTCATTGACTTCATCGTCTTCACCACCAGCCTCATTCGAAGTCCACTGCCTGCATCAAACTCTGATCTACCACCCCTATCAGCATCACCGATTAAACACCACAACAGAACATCAAAACCCATCAATAGTATCAAGTCGCAATCCCCTTCACCAGACCAAAAACCATCACAAAAGAACATAGAATCAACCGAAAAAAGATCAATCCTCCTAGAAAGTCGATGACCACTCGAAAAACACCCCCCAGGGCTTGCATGACAGCCACCTCGCCAGACCGAACTAGGGAGGAAAGGTGGTACAAAAAGCCAAAGAAGAGTAGGAGAAGCATGGAGCCTTCACAGGGAGTCGTGTTCTTTGATAACATTGCCTAACCAAAATGAAACCCTACTGATTCCTGAACACTAGATGGTCTACCAGGAATACCCCACCGTAATGCACAACACAACCCAAAATGTCTTAGAAACCAAAGCACCCAACTGACTTGGAAGGAACCAGTGGATCTGGAGGCTAGAGAGGAGTACGAGTAGGTAGTAAGTCCATAGAAATATGAAACCCAACAAGCACCATAAGATTCACCATGAAACATCAACGACGAACCTCCACCATCAAAATAAATACACCACCCCATCGAAAATGGAACCACCTACCTAGGGATCACAGGATCTAGAATCACCAAACCCTAATCGGGATTCACCAATGAATAATGATGATCATAGAATCTGGGAAAAAACGTTTAAACCTAGGTTTAAGATTCAAAATAATGAGGATTAGATCTTATAACTAACATGGATATCTATATAACCCTAGGGAGGAAAAGAGAGAGAGATGGAGACAAAGAACAAGAAGATAGAATTATCCAAGAGAGAATTGACCGCCATTCTCCAAGATTTGATCTGATTTTGGGAGGGTATAAAGGGGGGAAAACTACTATTAGGAGATCTCAAGGAAGTAGATATTATTTTTGGTTTGTACAAGTCCATCAGGGACCATAAGTGGTGGTTTTGGGTGTTTTAAAATTAAAATACATATTAAAAAATATCATATACATAGTTAGCTTTGTAGAGCTGCATGTTTATTCCAAACCATGTGCCCCGTTCATGTGCTAGTTTTAAATGGAATTCATGGTTTCTCTTAAGTGGGTGCATGGTTTTTCAAACCATGAAAAACCCAGCTACCTGGTTATTCACAGTTTTTCTTAAGAGGGTTCATGTTTTGGGAAAATTGTGCACCAAATGTGCACTAGCATAGAATTTTCAAAAGTTTATATAATTTCTCTCAAAACAACCCTAAATTATACCTATCCAAATTATAATAAGAAAAAGGTGTTTAGTAATACCTAAAAATAGTAATATAATGTTACAACCCCCCCCCCCCCATCACAGAAACTTTTTGTCCCCAGAAAACCTACTCAGAAGCTTCCATGTCAAAAAGATGAAGCCAATGCACTCTAATCAATGCCTCCCTCTCCCACATCTCATGATTAATAGAACTATTCTTACATAGAAATAAAAACAAAGGTATCATTTTCCCATAAAGTACCTTTGTTTTAGAATCAACTACCCTGACTGGTCATTCAGTCACAGATAAATCTGGTTCAACCTCAAGATCTTGCCAAATCATAACATGAGATGGATTAGATAGTTATTTTCATATCTAAGATATATGTAACACATTATTTATTAATGTCAACTATGGTATAGGTTATAAATAATAATAAACATTTCCCAGCTATTCAATAACCTCACAAGGTCCCACAAAAATAGGAGTAAGTTTCCCTTGAATCTCAATACATCAATGTCCCAAGCATGGTGAAACTATCAAGAAAACATGTCCACTAACTAATAATTAAAAAGTTATAAGATGATGATAAACATAAGACTTATATAAGATATGTTTCTTCAATATTCTTTGATGAAATAATTTAATCCTTATTGTCGTCTATTGAACCAAGCTTGGTATAACCAAGGAACTTTCCCCAATCTCCAACCAACACAACAGAGATCTGCAAGGCCGGACATACAAGGCCTCAAGAGGATCCATTATAATAATGTATTTTTAACTATTGTTATAAGAAAACTCAAATATCCCTAAATGATCATCCTAATATCCTCCAAAGTCAATAACACAAGTGAAAATCATATCCTCAAGAATTTATATATCTCTTTCTATATAGCCATCTGACTATGGATGGTATATCATGCCCAAATAGACCTAAGATCCCAATGCCTCCTAAAGGCCTCTCCAAAAGAAATAAGTGAACCAAGTATCCATATAAAATACTATAGAATATGAAACTCCATGAAAACAAACAATATCATTCACATAGATTTTTCTCAACTCCTCAACTTTGGTTGTATCACAAATGGGTATAGTTGTGTGCCGATTTAGTTTGTTGATCTATCACAACCCATATCACATTCTTATTTCTCAAGGTATCTAGAAACCCAAACATAAATTCCATTTAGATCTCATTCCACATACGAGTAGGTATAGAAAGTGGCTAAATAAAACTTGAAGTTTTCAGGTGCTCGTTCTAAACCTATTAGTATGTATAATAATGAGAGATATATTCAACAATTCCTTATCTCATAACTAGCCACCAAAACTATTGTTGCATATCATAGAACATTTTTTTGATCCCTGGTTGAAAATCCCAAAAGGAATTATGGAAATACCCCATAACATCTTTCCTTACTACTAACAGCATAATAAAGTGATTTCAATAGAGTAGAATTCCCTCTTTTGAGAACAACCACTAAAAAATTGTCTCTGTAACATAAAGAGAGTATATAATTCTATGGAACTCATCATCAGGTTGTTGTTACTAAAGAATCATCTCGAGAAGAGTGGATTTAAACTGAACACTTTGCAAGGAAACATCATCCCCTCATTCTTGGACTCCAATATGCTACTATGAAAAGTAATCTATTATGTTATACTCTTCTGAAGATTATTTCATGGCCTGGTTTGGAAGTTTTCTACTCAAATCATCTGCTATGAAATTTCCATTCCTCAAGGTATAGGAGATGTTAATGTTGAAAGACTGTAGGTATTCCACCCAACACCTTTTGTGTAGATTCAAATCTTTTTAATAGAATATATAACTCATGTTCTTGTGTTTTAAATACACGATAACCATTCTATGTAAAGGTAATTCCACCAAATTTTAAGTGTTTTCATCACAGTTGCATATTTATGGTCATGGGTTAGATAATTCTTTTCTAGTGGACTAAGATAACGATATCTATAAGAAATGACATGATTGCCATGCATAAGAACACAACCAAAACCTGAACCTGATGCATCATAGAATACCACATAGCCCTTCTCGACATCTATAAGAGTCAACATCCGCATAATATTCAAAATTAATTTTAGCTAAAAAAACTAATTTTGAAATTTCTCAACCCAAAAAACTTTACTCCCTTCTAAGTTAGAGAATTCATCAGAGAATCCGCCCTGCAGAAGTCCTTAATTAATTGGTGATAATACCTAGATGGACCCAAGAAGCTCTAAATATTGAAAACATTCCATGGTTTTTCCCATTTCATAATATCTTTTATCTTCCTAGAATCAACTAATATCCCATTTTTTGACACCATGCATCCCAATAACATCACTCCCTAATTCCAAAACTCGCATTTTGAAAGCTTGGTGTAAAGATATAGATTTCTCTACTAACACAAAACTATTATTAGATGATTCACATGATCCTTCCTAGAATTAGTGTAAATAAATATTGTTATCCATAAATAACACCAAAAAGGTATATAGATACTCACAAAAAATTATATTAATTAAATCTATAAAGACTACAGGAGCATTGGTTAGACCAAAATGCATGAAAAGATACTTATAATGGTCGTACCATATCTAAAATGTGGTTTTATAAATTTCAAATTATTTTATCTTAAACTGATGGTAACCATATTGAGGATCAATCTTAAAGAACCACTTAACTCTTCTAAACTAATCTAATAGATCGTAATTCATGGTAACAGATACTTGTTCTTTATCATGACTCGGTTGAGTTTCTGGTAAACAACACAAAGTCGAAGGGAACCATTGTCCTGTTTAACAAAGAGAATCGGCGCCACCCAAGTGACATGATCGGGCGTATAAAGACTTTCTTTACAAGATCATTCAACAGAGTCTTCAAATCATTAATTTCATCTGGTTCCATGAGGCAAGAAGGAATTGACATAGGATTACTATTATGTAATAAATTTATAGAGAACTCTACATACCTTACCGGTGGAAAACCATAGAATTTAGAAGGAAACATATCAAGAAACCTGATGAAAATCGATGGGATATCATTGTTCAAATATTACAACTCCAGATAAAAAAACACTGATATTACGTTCTCCATTTCAGATACGAAGGTCTGAATCTACTTGACATTGGTTCCCATTCTCCTTGAAATACATGGCACACACTATTGGGGGTAGTAAAGAAGATATGTCTAAGATATCAATCAATCCATGATTTATTGGAAATGAACCAATCCATCCCAAATGTGACGTCAATTGGTTTCATGTGAGAACTAGAAAACTCAAAGAAATATCGACATATGATATAAAGAAAACACAATCTAGACTACGAATACCTTAAGGGTATGGTGAAAAATGGTTGTAGTTTTAGGGGTGGATCGGATAAAATCAACTGAGGGGTAATATCCACTAACTTTAACTTCTATCATAGGTGATTTCTTTCATGCTTCACTTTTTGAAGCTTGAATTTGGTTTGGTCAAGGGTCGACCCCAATGACTATAACTCCCTCCTAAGTTCTAAAAAATGGGCTTCAAACGATATGACTATATTGGTTGAGTCCATCGATTCTCCTCTCTATATCCATTATACTTTGTCATTACTACTTATAAACAATAATGATAATAATAAAATTATCAATCAATGGTATAATTTCCAATATTTATTTTAAAACATTGTCATATTTGAACAATTTTCATATAATGATCAAATCCTAATAGTCACATTTCCATTTATACCCTTTAAAAATCACTTCATTCTCTCACTCAAAATTCACAACAATTTCTCTTAAGGTTATATTTTAATTTTAATAAGATGTTGATTGGGTTACAAATAGTTTTTATTTCAAAAGGATTTTTAGTGGGGGATATGATTCTAGTAGATTAGGGTGATCTATACTTTCCTATTTTAGCTATTCTATTTTATATTTTTTGTCAATTTGTAATGTATGGAATTTTAATTGATTTCATAACTGATTAATGTATTGATTTTTTCTAATGAGATAAAAAAAAATTTGGTTTCTATTTATTTTTAAACTAGTAAAATATTATATATTGTGTAATACACATTTATTCAGGAAACAAATATCATTTAAAAATTCTGGTTCATTACATTCTTCCCCCTTAAGAAATTTTATCCCTAAAATTTCAACTCATTTTCTTAGTTGAAAAAAGGTGAGGCTACTTCTGTATCATTGTCTCCTATGGTTCTTGTGTTGCTTCGTCATATTTATGGTTCCTCTACAACACCTTGACAAGGTGGTTCATCTTGTTGCATAGAACCTTGTCTTTATAGTCTGAGATCTCCACCAGCTGATCCTGAAAAGAAAGGTTATGTTCCAGATGTACCAAATCTGGATTAAGTACATGTGAGGGATCATGTATATACTTCCTTAAGAGGGATATGTGGAATACATCATGAACATGATCTAGATTTGGTTGATGTCTTAGTTGATAATCCACCACCGATATGAAATCAAGGATTTCAAAGGGGCCAATTTTCCTAGTGTTTAGCTTCCCTTCCTTTCAAAATATCATGACTCTCTTCCATGGTGATATCCAAAGGATTTTTTTACACAACATCAAACTCCAAGACCATTTGAAAATTTTAATCATAGATCTTGTACTAACTTTTATAATAATTTATATGTTTTTGGATGGAATGGAACTTTTTTTCATCTCTTGCACAAGATTACGCCCAAGCAATTTTCTTTCACCAACTTCATCCCAACAAGTAGGAGTTCTACATCACTTCCCAAATTGAGTTTCATATTTTTCCATTTGAATAATCAAGTGGAAGCTATTTTTGTATGAGAACTCAAATAATGGCAGGTGTTGATTCCATCAACCTTTAAATTTCATTAATCATCTTATCATCATGTCCTCAAGTGTCTAAATAGTCCTTTTAGATAGGCCATCAGTTTGGGGGTGAAAGATCATACTAAAATTCAATTTATTATTTGGATCATGTTGAAGAGTTCTCTATAATTTATATGTGAACCTTGGATCACAATAAAAAATGATATAAAGTGGCACCTCATGAAACCTCACCACTTCCTTCACATATATCTTGGAAATTTTGTAAAGAGAAATCTTTCAAAATAGTGATGAAATGGGTAGTTTTAGTGAATCGATCCACTATAACCCATACCGCATTATTTCCTTTGGATGTAATTGAGAGACCATTGATGAAGCCCGTAGTGATATTTTCCCACTTCCATGTTGCTATGGGTAGTGGTTTAAATACACCTTTAAGAAGTTTTCTCTCTACCTTTACTTGCTGACACATCAAGCACCATGTTGTGTAGTTGGAAATATCCCTTTTCATGTTATCCCACTAATAATGATCATGAAGGTCCCTATAAATTTTAGTAATTATATAATGTATTGAGAATGTAGATATATGATATTAATCCATCAACTCCTTCCTTATCAATGGGATATATGGAACACATAGCCTTGTAAAAAAATTTAGTGCACATTATTAATCAATGTTGAACTCAGGAAACTTCCCATTCTTCACAGCCTCTATCTTCTATTATAACAAAGGATATTCTCTTTGAGAACTCTTGATATCTTATAGTTATGATGGTTGAGAAATCATTTGGGATAGGGTTTATGATATCTATTCCCTTATGATTACCATGTCCAATTTTACTAGGTCCTTCATCAAATGAACTCATTAAATTCTCATCATTTACAACATAATAGGGTCTTTACTACTTATTACATCAAGTACATTGTTTTCTCTTCTAGAGTGACAATGAATTGAATAGTTATAGTCTTTAAGAAGTTAAAGCCATATCCTTTGTCTTTTGTTCAATTACTTTTGTGTAAAAATATACTTTAAACGTTGGTGGAATGTGTATATATCACATTTATCCTCCATAAAGATGGTGCCTCTATATTTTTTAAGAAAAAATGATTACATCTAGCTCCAAGTCATGTGTAGGATAATTCTTTTCACAAGGCTTTAACTGTCGATACACGTAAGTGATCACCTTGTCATTTTTCATGAGGTAACACCTAATACCTTTTAAATATTCATTTATATAAATAAAAAATCCTTCTTTGGTAGAGGGTAGAGTTAACAGAGGTGAAGTAACCGATATCATCTTCAGTTCTTGGAAAATTTCTTCACACTCCTTTATCTAGATGAACTTATTCCCTTTTGGAGTTAACTTAGTTAGTAGATAATAATGTCTTGAAATTCTTTTCACAAAAATCCTATAATATCTTACTAAACCAAGAAAAATATGAATCTTAGTTACCATTTTATGATCAGGCCTCTCCTCTAAAACATGTTTCTTCATATTGTCAACTAAGATTCCTTTATTTGGTTACAATTTTCCTTAAGAATGTAAATTGTTATAACCAGAATTCACATTTTTTGAATTTTCCAAATAGATTATCTTTACTCCAAGTTCCCAAAAAACCCTTATATGATCCTCATGCTCCTCATGAATTTTTGAATATATCTTAATATCATCAACAAAAACTACCACAAATTTATCAAGGTAGTCCTTAAATATTCAATTCATCAAATCCATAAATATATCAGGAACATTAGTCAATCCGAAGGGCATAAAAAACTCATAATTCCTATATCTTGTTCTGAAGGTAATATTTAAAATATCTTCTTTATTTACCCTCTATTAAAAGTACACAGATCAGAGGTCAATCTTGGAGAAGAATTGATCCCCATGAAGCTGATAAAATACATCATCAATCCTTGGAATATGGTACTTTTTATTTACCATGTTCCCATTAATTTCTCTATAATAAATGCATAGCCACATTGATCCATCATTCTTATTCACAAAAAGAACAAATTCTCCCCATGGAGACACACTTGGTTAGATAAGTCTGTTATCCAAAATATCTTGAAGTTGTTTCTTTAATTCCTCTAGCTCCATATTTTCCTTTCTATATGGGGTATTTGATATCATCTTGGATCTAGGTATTAGTTAAATGGATAACTATGTATATATTTCTAGGGGAGGTCTATGTAACTCTTATGAAAATTAGTTAATGTATTCCTAAATTATAACAACATTCTATATATTTATACTTTCATTTACTTCTCACTCTTCACCGATAATATCCCAAATGAATGATACAAGATGTTATTTTAGGGAAAGGCCATACCTGGATATATCTTCTAAAAAAATGAATGTAGGATGTGCATTCAAGACTACTAAAATTTTCATACTTATATAGTAGATCTTTTAATTATACTTTGAGATACAGTTTATCACTAGTATAGTGTTTAATACCACCATGATAATGACTACTAGATTTGTGATGAGATTGTGCTTCCCAATAGTTAATACTAGATTTTATGTACTCCTTTTATGCTTGGATAATTTCTCTAGGAGTCTTAAATGATAACTCTACTTCTAGAAGTTTACAGATTGATTCTATATTCTTTAAAAACATGGATGAAATAAATTAATGAATAAAACTATAATAAAAAAAATTACTTGATATATTTGAGAGCACATCGAGTGTACCTTCCACCATGTCATTTAGACCCTCCAATTCATTTGTCATGATGGAAAATTCCCAACCTTGGTCTATTGTCCTATAAAGAGGTTGATAGTGGTTCCCCTCCATTATCTACTAAGTTGGAAATTGATTGTAAAAGTGAACAAGCCATACACACATGAATAATTGAACTTCTGGATGGGCTTAAACTATCTTCCATTTTTCATTAGTGTTGAGAATTTGAGGCTTCACCTCACTATGACAGTTTCAAGAAATATTGTCATCTCTTACAAACTTGTAGCACTTTCCACTTTTAATTTATTAGTTCCCCAAATGCTTCTTCCCACATTTATTATATTTGTGAAGTTACACTTTCTTTCCTCATCTTCTATGATCAAAGTTACTCCCTAAGTTTGGATCCATTTATCTCTTATTTCCATTTGAATTATATGACCACTATATCTCTCCAAACTCTAATTAAACCTTCATAGAACTATTCATTATCTCCTCATGGATTTCATAGTCTCTATTTTCTAGATTCCTTCATATATGGGGTCTCAGTCCCCCAAATAATTAATCAAACCTTACCTTAGGATCTATAAAAAAGTTTGAGGTGTATCAAGAAAGTCTTGTAAAGTTCATTTCATATACTACGAATGATTCATTTTCCTTCTTCTTCAATTATAGGAATTACTTCTCCATTTTTGTTCATATTGAACGGAGGATATATTTATTGAAAAATATTCCCCTGAACTCTTCCCAATTTATAGAATAGATATCCCTTCTTTTCTTTATTTTTTTAATCATTTTCCCCCACTAATCATCTTCTACTTCTAAGTGGTATACTTCTAGGGTTACTTTCTCTTACTACGAATAGCAAATTACAGAAAAAAAATCTTTTCTATTGAACTTATCTATTGTTCAACAATAAATGGATCAATATATCCACTAAAAGAAGGTGTTCTTTGATGCATTAAGGAATCAAAAAAAAGTTATTCCCTTCGAGGTGAATCTGGTCTCTCGACTAGATTCAAGTTATTATTCATAACTAGAGTTAGTTGATTTTTCATCCTCATGAAGTTTTCTATTACAAATTCCATTGGAACTCCATCACTACATCATTTTTCACTCATAATTTACATGGTTCCTTATATTTCCCAGCATTTTTTTCAAAGAATAAAACCATAGTGAGAAATATGTTATTTTTATGAATCCAATAATTATAAATGGATTTTATGTTTTAAAACATAATGCTTAATTAGCTTATTAATATATTCTAATAACAATTAAATTTTTTATATATCCTTAAAAATGGTTCATAAAAATCTTGTGATTAACCAGACATACCCCATGGGAGCGTCAAACTAGTTGTTTTGTAAGGCCCTTTTTCAAGCACCAGTTCCCATTCAAGTCTACCTAAAAGCAGTGTTTCTAGGTGTT
Organism: Viscum album; assembly: GCA_963277665.1. NCBI lineage: Eukaryota > Viridiplantae > Streptophyta > Magnoliopsida > Santalales > Viscaceae > Viscum > Viscum album. The sequence goes on from OY728126.1 coordinate 672,816,014, forward strand.
ACCCATAGGTACATTTGTGCCATATACATATCTATTTGTATCATCAAGACAAGGATTTATTTATTGGTAATACACTTACTTAATAATTACCAAAATACCAGGATGTTTTAAAATATATAGACTTTTCCCTAGGGTTCTTACTAAAATTTTAAAGTCATAATTTCCACAAATAACTAAACCATACTTTGATACTAACTATGGTATCCCACCTATTTATTACAAAACATTTCATTATAGGGTACAAATAATAAATATTTTAAAGTTTAGTTTCTTATAAATAAGGTACATAATTCATGAAAATGTAATATATTCTTCTATGTCCACATTAAGACACCTCCATGGGTTCACCCTAAATTACTTTTACTCCATATCATAACTTAGGTACATACATCAAGTTAAATGGGTGAGCATGAGGCCTTGTAAGGGAGTATCAGAGGAAACATTCTGCATATGATCATGAGGAATGTCAATAATAACATGAGGAATAATGATAAGGAATGACAAATAGGCATATCATAATAATAATAACATAAACCATAGCATGGAAATATATCTACAATACTTAAATGAAACATTCAGAAACATACCACCAAGGTTTATCGCCAAGGTGACATAAATAAAAATTACCACAGTTATTCACAAACATATCATAAAACATGGCATATATAGAGATTAAATTCTTTATACAATGCATTGGAGTAATATTAAAGAAAACCATTCATATGTATTAATTTCTTATGAGCCCCATATATAATAATAAATCATTTCACTAATAACCTATGTAGAATAAATAATGGGTTTCCTATCAAAATTTTGGCATATAAAAGTGTTTAAATACAGATCATTATGTCATTTTAACCAAAAAAAGGTAATTTTAGTTTCATATATGTAAATATCTAAATAAAAAATTTATTTTTACATATTTTTTAATATTCTTTGAATATAAAGAGTTTTGGATATTTAAATAAAAAGGAAAAGACAACTTCTCAAGTAAATTTAGAAGCATGATTGGTATAAAACAAGGATTTGGAATATGGTGAAATGAGAGGGGTGATGAAGCTCATATTTTCAAATATATTATTTTATAATTAAATGTTTTCAAACCCACCATAGTGATATTTAATTAGAATTTATCAAATATTTAGTTTTTTGTGTTATTTTGATCCTAAATGTAAAAATGGCCTAATTCTACAATTTATCATATTTTTATTACATGGGTATTTTTTCATTTATCTTAAAATATATTTCTAAATTTTGTGATTATAATAGTTTTAGAACCCTTATTATATTTCCTTCAACTTTTTCTTCTAGACTAGGGTCTATTTCGAGAATCTAGAGGCCGGAAAAAATTAATGATGTTGAAGCTTTTTATGGGTAGAGAGTGTGGACCCCATCTCTGTAACAGAATCACAATTAGCTCTAAACACCTACAAATGTGGTGATTGCACTTCATAATGAAATATAACTCAAGTTTTCATTCACAAACTAAATTTCATATAGTTATAAATCCATTATGGTGTCCATTAAACAAAACAAATTTAAGTATGTTGCATGGAACCTTCATCCAGAAAAAGTCATACATAATAAAAAAAATCCTTAACTAAATATAGGAGAGTACAATGAAGTTGAAATATGTAGGGTGAACGAACAAGATCATTATGAATAAACTTTATGAAGAAAAAAACTATTTAAGCATCCATTTAATGGGCCAAAATTGTGATCACTGTCAGGGAACATAAATCTAGCTTATAAAAGGAGGGGAGCTCCTCCCTCTCAACTAATTCCATTAATAACCACACCATCCATAAAAAAGGGGGTTGTATTGAGAGATAAAGGAAAATAATATTTGTATTCAATTATGTAATCAATCCATTAAGGTTTAACTCCAAGCATTGGTGGGTGATGGAGATCCAAAGACATTTCCCCTTTTGTGATTGTGTTTTCATTGTAAACTATTTTTTTTAAATATCCTGGAACTTTTTTGCATGAACTAAGGAGATATATTTATCTAGTTTTTTAAATTTTTTATAAATTATTACATATTACTTATCATCTAATTAATTTAAAGTGGTTTTCCTCAAGGTTTAAATTTCTTTGGTGAGGTCTCGCCTTTGAGCACGATGATTTCAACCTGTTTTGGTTACTGAGTGGTCTTTGGGTAATCAGAACACTTTTACAAGAAGATCAGAACCCATGTATGAGGTTTAAATATGGTATATATACAATTTAGGTGTATAAATTGAGGTATTAAGGTATATATTGGATAATTTATTTGAAATATAATCGTAAACATTATTAAAGGGAATGCCCAACGATCAAAATTTGTCCACCACTATTATCTCTGGATTTTTCTTTCCAGGTTGGTTTGCTTAGGAATTTTAATTTCTAATGTAGATTTAATATATAATTTTTATTTCATTTTCATAATAAAAATACCTCCATATATATTATATTATTTTGTTTTATATTAGTTTAATAATATAATAGTGACAATATGAAGATAGTGCGGGTAAGAAGCCTCGTTGAGATCAACCCTAGGGTGTGCCACTATGGTGCATTCTTATGAAAAAAATTAAGAATTTAATTGAATATTTAAATGCTAATAAAACCACTAACATAAATTTTATTCTTTTTATGTGGAGGCCAAGTGCTTACACATGTTGTTTTTAAAAAAAATAAAAAAAATAAAAAAACAGAAAAAGAGATTTGTTGCATATCTTTCATTTTTTAAAACAAAATAGATTTTTACAAAACATTATTATAATTATTTGACTATGTATAACTTTTATGGTGATCCATTTAGGTAAGATAGACTGAAGATAAAATTCTTGAAAATTCAATGTAATTGGATGAAAATTCCTTGATAATTCCAAAGAATTCCAGAATGCTGGAAAAAGAAAGAAAGATGATGACATCACTGGCTGCCCAAATTGAAGAAGTTAAATTCCAATGTATGAAATGTCAACTAATAAAAGCTGAAGTGATTGAAATGATTTTTCCTCCTACATTTTAAGAATAACTTGGTGAGGTTGAATCCAAAATTTAAGATCTAATTCCCTCTCCAAAAAATGAGTTCCCAGCTGCCTTGCTTGATGAAAAGGATTCTAAAGTTGAAAAATTTGAGGGAGATTTAATTTCTAATCATTCATTTTATTCAAATTTAATTACTTCTGAATTGAAAAATAATATCCATTCTACTGAAATTGTAGACTCAGAACCACTACTGTAGACTCTATAAGAAGAATAAAAAGGTGATCATGTTGAGGAGAGAATATAGGACCCTGTCAAGCTGTACACTGGTGAAAATGAGGATGATGGTGAAAAACAATAAATAATTGATGAATCATTTATTGTAATAGAACTAGATGAAAATTTTCTTCCTATTTTACTAATTGAACCACCAGTGGACCCCACTCTTCCACATGAAAAAACTATAGAGCACCATTTTATCTTTTTCTCTCCCCCTCTCCAACTAAAATTCATTCATTCATCACTTCTGGGGGTTGGGGCAATTCTTATTTTCTTTGGGGGTCCTCAATTTTGGAATCCAATTACGGATGTCAGAATAAATAACATGTGGTGGTTTCTAAGCAAGAAACCTCATCCACATTTGTATTGGGGTTAACCTATTACAATTACCTAACTAGGGATAGTAAACACCTAGCACCTACTTGGGGGGTCAAACCAAGAATTATCCCCTTTATTTTCCCTTCCTTATTCTTTTCATTTAATTATTTTATTATTAATTTATGTATTTAATTATTTTTAGTAATAATTAGTAGTATCTAGGATCATAAATTAAATATTCCATTCAAAAATAAAGTCAAGCTGTATATTTCCTTCCTTTTATTTTTTCTACACATATTTTTATTGAACTAAAATGAGGGGTAGTTGAGTTTAAGTGTGGGGGAGTTTTGACCTGTTTAGTTGTTTTTGTGTGCATTCATTATTTTTTGTTTTAATTTTTTAGGAACCTTGAGCTTTAATTAATATTATGATCACTTTTCACAAATCTATTGATTTTTAGAAATTTGAAATGATTTTTGACAGAATGGATTTTAAATGATTGTTGATGTAAAAATATTTTCCTTAAAATTAACTTTTAAGAATTTTTATGAGTTGGACTGATTTTTGAAATCCATGCCCATGAAACACTAACTTAAAATATTTTTCTCATCATGTGAGTTATTCTTATCCACTTTTACATATTATTCTTGATACCCACACTTTTTTTAGGGAAACATGGATTTTTGTGTGAGAACCAGAATTTGTGATTTTTCTCTTTAGAAGCTTTGGATTACATGGAATGTTTTTAATATGATTGAGGAACTTATTTTTCTTGACACATATTATCTTGAGATCCACATTTACATTTATCCTTTTTACCCCTATAGATTCCATGAATTTCCTTATAGGTTTAAGCCACATTACAGGGCAATTTTTCCTTACCTACCCATAATCTTGGTATTTTTTCATAGATATTTCAAGTTTGAGTGTGGAAAAGGGCCATTAATGTGCATTATTTAGGATGTGTATCATTTTTTGGTTGTGTGAGGTGTGCATCAACATTTTGGAAAGTTTATTATTTGAAAATTGGGATTGAGTCACTATTTCATTGTTATTTATCTGTTTCATCCAGTTCTCCTTCAAAAAATATATATATTTGAAATAGAAAAATGAGATGATATTGAATTTATAAATGTAAATTATTTTATTACTCATGTACCTCTAAAAATCCAAGGGAGTAAATTGTCATTCATTCATTTTATTCAGCTTTTAGCTCATCCTCTATGAAAAAAATGAAGAAAAATAAAGATGTGCCTTTCTGGAGCTTTACAAAAAAAATAAATAATAAACAAATTGGGGAAAACATGGATAATATCATTCATTTTAATCATTTATTGGCTCAGCTCCCATGTCACAAAAAATTGGGTGGTGTTTTTTTTCACCTTACCAGGAGGATTTGAGTGAGGTTCAACCTGTGTTTTCACGTGATTATTCATGAATTGTACCTTTAGAGTCATACATTCTCTTTCTAGCCTTGAATTTTTAAATCATTTACCCTCCATCCAAAAGACACAAAGTTATTTGAACCTTTAATTAAATAAATTGTGATTTAATTCATTTTCATATTTCACGCTGTGGAGAAATGAGAATTGTCACTAGCCTATGGGGATACATGAAATTTCCAAGTATGATCATAACTCCAGAATTAATTTCTCTTGAGTGAAGAGTGACATAAAATTCAATATGAGTTTGGTTTTGATTGGGACATGGATATATTTATGAGGTTGAACAAATTTAAATGTGTCTAATGAAAATGAAATATATTTGTTTTTCATAGAAGATACATGATGAAATTCTTTTTTTGATAAGATCATAGATGTTTTCTCATTTTTGATTATCGTGTAATTTTTTATTTGAATATATGATAGTTGCTCAGGAGTGCAATGCTTATGTGTGGGTGATTGATTAAGATCATATTTTCACATATATTATTCTATAATTAAATGTTTTTAAACTCACCATAATGTTATTTAAAGGATATTTATCACAAATTTAGTTTTTTGTGTTATTTTGAGCTTAAATGCAAAATTGGCCTAATTCTGCAATTTTAAAAAAAATTATCATAGGGTTATTTTTTCCATTTCTCATAAAATATATTTTCAAATTTTTTATTATAGTTTTTTTATAACCCTTATTTTATTTCCTTCAACTTTTTATTATAAACCAGGGTCTAATTTGAGCATCTAGGAGCCTAAAAAACATCGAATTTGAATATTTTTCTAGGCGGACAGCGTGGAACCCACCTCCATAATGGAAGTACAATTCACTCTGAACACCACCAAATTTGGTCATTACACTTGGGTATGAAAGAGGAATCAAATTATATTTCACAAATTAAATTTCATATAGTTTTAAATCTATTATGGTGGCCATTGAATGAAACAATTTTAAGGAATTTGTATGAAACCTTCATCCAGAAAACGTCATACACAATAAAAAATTCTTAACTCCATATAGACGCATCCAGTGATGTTTAAATTTGGAGGTTGAACGAAAAATATAATTATGAACAAACTTTAGGAATCAAAAAACGTTTTAAGAAACCATTTAATTTGAAAAATGTGCTCACTTACTGGGAACAGAAATCTAGCTTATAAAATGAGGGGATCTCATCCCTCTGAACTCATTCCAATCATCACCACACCATCCATCACAAAGGGGGTTGGATTCAGAGTGAAATGGAAATAATAGGATTGTTCCATTATGTAATAAATTAATGAAGAGATAACTCCAATATGTGGTGGGTGGTGGAGATCTGAAGACATTTCCCCTTTTCAGTTTGTGTTTTCATTGTAAAATATTTTCTTTTAAACTATCCTAGAACTTCTTTGCATGAACGAACGAGATATATTTCTATCATGTTTTCAATTTATTCTAAATTATTCTATATTTCTTATCATATAATGAATTTAATGTGGTTTTCTTCATTTTTTAAATTTCTTTGGTGAGGTCTTTCCTTTGAGCACGATGAGTTCAACCTATTTTGGTTACTCGGAGGTCTTCAGGTAATCAGACACTTTCATAAGAAGATAGGCACCCAAGTTTGAGGTTTCAACATGGTATATAGATAATTTTGAATTATAAATTGAGGTATTAAGGTATAAATTAGATAATTTAATTGAAATATATTCATAATAAATGATAAAGGAAATGTCCAACAATCAACATTTGTCTATTACTGTTATCTTTAGCTTGTTCTTTCTAGCTCGGTATGCTTTGGTATTTTATTTACTAATTTAGATTTAATATTGCATTATGATTTCAATTTCAAAATCAAAATCCCCCATATATATTATATAATTTATTTTTATATTATTTTAATAATATAATAGTGACAATATGGAGATAGTGGAGGAAAGCGACCTCCTTATGATCGACCACAGGGTGTGCCACTATGGTGCATTCTTAAGAAAAAAAATAAGAATTTAATTTATTAGGGAAACGCGACTAAAAACCATACCATCATGGTTACAAGGGTATAACATTATTAAAATAAAATTATTATAGTAATCAGATAATAGAAAGTGGAAAAAAGAAACTATTTTGTAAAATAGAATACATACCACATGAAAAGTTAACTTCAATAGAAAAGTGAAGTGGAGATTTCCCTTACCATGAAGAGTTACTCATAGATCGTCAGGAATGAGAACTTGGTGGATTGAGGGAACATTGGGGAATTATTGGGAGGAAAATCACCATAACTTCATGGAGTATGGAATGGTTGTTAATGGAAATGGAGAAACATGTGGGTATTTATAGAAATAGTGGAGGAATTGTTTAATAATTTCAAAATATAGGTCTTGGAAAACTAGGTTGTGGAAAATGTAAAACCATTGGATTGCCCCAGGTTTTTGCTCAGGGTTTTGGAAATTTGGGTCACATTTTATGATATTTTAAACCGATAGAACTGAATATCATTTTTTAAATTTTTTTTTCATGGAAAAGAAGAGATTCCATGATGTAATGTTTTTAAAAATGAAATTTCTCTTTTTAGACTTTGGAAAGTCCCTTATAGTTTTAGAAATTATTTAAAATATATTAAAATATTTAATATTAATAAAATTAAATATTTTAGGTCATTAGTTATATTTTATTAATTATTAAACCATTGTGACATAAATATGATGTCATAAAATATACTGAAACCCTAAAACTATATTTTTTACTATTCTTGAAAAAATAATGTATTTTAGAAAGTTATCATAAATTAACCCTAACCAGATTTTTATGTTCTAATTTCAAATATAATGCTTATTTTTTCTATAATAATTCTCTAAATATGATAATTTTTTCTTTTAAATTTATAAATCTTTATTTATTTAAAAATATAAGTTTTATGCCATAGTCAAATCTATAACACTTATAAAAATATTCTTAATCCATTATAAAATAATTTTATCATTAATTATTTAAATAAATGTTTTATAAAAGAATATTTCATTAAAAAATATACTATTAATAATACCTTCATTGACTATAAAAATTGTATATATTTTCTAGAAAAATACAATTATGTTTCAATTGCGTCCAAAAATCAATTTATCAAATTCATCTTAATTAAACATATATTTTATTACGAAAAACTATTCTTAAGAGGAATTTGTGGAATAAAAATTTATTTATGAGAAGTAATTTACACATTATGTAACTATGGTCTGGACATGTAACCCCTTATTAAACCTACATATTCCCTAAGGGTAAGATGTGCAATGGTCGTAGTTTCATCGGGTGGCTTGACTAACATTGATCGAGTGGTAATCTCCACTAACTTGAACTTATCCCATGAGAAATTTTATTCAATATTCACTTGTTGAATATAGACTTGGGATTGGTCTGGGGTGAACCCTAATGATGATACCACCCTCCCAAGTTCTGAAAAATGGGATTCAAACAATAAGACTCTTCTAGTTGAGGCCATCTATTATCCTTTATGTATAAATTATACCTTTTTATTACTACTAATAAAAACTAATTATAATGGTAAAATTATCAACCATGGTTATATTTTCCAGTTTTCATATTTGACCAATGGTCATATAATGGTCAAATCCCAATATTCACATTTCCATTTATACCCTATAGATACCAATTCATTATTTCATTAACAATTCAGTACAATTTCTCTTAATGTTATATTTTAATTTTCATAATATTTTTATTGGTTTTCTTATATTTTGTTTTATTTATATATCATTTTTAGTGGTTCTATGATTCTAGTATATTGGGGTGATCCATACTTTCCTATTTTAGCTATTCTATTTTATATTTTTTTTCAAGTTGTAATGTTGGAATTTTAATTGGTTCTATAGATGACTAATGTAATGATCATTGTTAATGAGATAAAATTTTATTTTTTCTCTTTATTTTTAATGTTTATAATATTATATAATGTGTAACATACATTTATTCAGGAAACAAATATCATTTAAAAATTTTGGGTCCTTACCAAATCCCCCCACCCATACCATTCCCTCTAAGTCTAAAACCAAATAACAATGATCCAAGATATCTAAAGTTTTTAAAAATTCATAAAAATATTATTATAAATATACCATTTATATATTATTTAGATAAAATTTATTCATATAATTTTTTTTTGAAAAGTATTATCACAAAAAGAATGAGTTTGGAGGAAATTTTTATAATTTGTCTCACTAAGGAGTTTAATGTTGTTTTATAAAACAATATTTCTATTAATTTTGAAGATCTTGGTAACTTAGTTATTCCATTTCAAATTATAAGAATATAACAACAAAATTATCCTTGTGACATCAAGGCTAGCATAAATCTCATTACTTCCTCACTTTTTTAATAGTTGGGAATTGGATAAATCAAACTCGCTATATTGTCACTCTAACTAGATGATAGTTTAATAACGCACCCTTTTGAAGGGTTAATGACTTATTGGTTAAAGTGTGAAAGTTATTTAACTATTTATTTCTTAATTTTAGATATTGGGTTTGATAAATTGGTTCCTATCATCTTAGGTAAATACTTTCATTCCACTATAGTTGCATTTAAATATGTTATGAAAGGTTATTTGAGTTTTCATGTTGGTAATAAGGAAGAAGAATTAAATTTCTTCAATTCTACTGTGAACCAATACTTGAGAAATTTTTTTGATAATATTTGTGTCCAAGGAAGTGTCTTAAACTAAAAATTAGAGAGATAATTGTGTTGTTTCAGGAAAATATTCATTATTATATTGATGAGTTCACCATAACAAATATTTTGGAAAAATAATTTAGTTCTAAAACTGCTGATATGGGAGAATTCGAGGATAAGAATCAACTAGGGGTCACTAAAAATCAAGGATTTATTGAACATGAGAAATTATTATTTTTTTAGAAATAATTTTCCACTATTAATGGTAACCTTGAACCAATTTTTTATAATTTTACTTCATTTGAGTCAAGTGAGGAATATATCAGGGTCATTTTATATAAAAATTAAGTCGTTTTTAATAGTTTTTACAGATAATTTAATGTGTTTTTAGAACACTATGATAGTTGAAACTTTTGGGGATGATCTAACCACTTTAATAAATTTATGTAAACTATTTTTAAAACTTGAAAGTGTTAAATATATTGAATGATACATTGAAACTGGTATGGGAAACAAGGTAATTCCTCTTATCAAATATATTTCCATAATATTTTCATAGATTTTGGAGTTAGATGAAATTCAAGAGATTGTATAGATATTATCTTACCAAGTGATAAAGAAATAATCGATGATAAATCACTACTTACAACTGATCATGGATAGAACATTTATGAATGTATACTAGGAGACTTTAAGCCCAATTCTTCATTAAAGTAAACCCATGGTTTATTTGTTTCTGTTTTCTGTTTTTATTTTTTTACACTAGAATAAAATTCATCTTAGATTTTCACTTTATTTATGGAAAATAATAATTTTTTATTCATGAATATAACCTCAACTGGACCTTAAGAGCTACTACCACCTATTGTGAGGATTCCATCATACCAGTGGGAGAGGATATTCAATATTGTTTTGATTTAAACCTATATTATTTTATTGGATATGTATTCTATTATAATTATATTTTGATTTAATCTTGTAGGAGATTATAAGAGGCATACAATGACATAAAAATGGTAATAGATGTGTGGGTTGTTTTGGGAATGTGATGTTTCTTCTATTAACTGGAAGTTCATTTACCAGAAGGAGGATATTTGGTAAATCACTTTAGGATTTTCAAGAAAATAGTTGAAAAGTATTTAAGACATAGTATTATGTCTTTCAAAAAATTTGAACTTCTAAGGATGTTTCAGAAACTGGTAACTTAGATGGATGGTGGTTTTGAATAGTCCACCAGCTGGGGTGATTGAATCATTTAAATACTCTAAATAATGGTGGAATCAATAAATATATAATTGCAAATATAGGATGGTGAAACATGTTTGATTGGAAAAATATCTCTATAAAGAATATGTAGGACAGGTTTCTGGAAAATAGTAGTATAATACAATGAATAAAAGTGTAACATAGGCTCTCTATATAAAATTTTTGTAATACTTTTAACTTATGATAATAAAAAAATTGGAAGTGTTATCATGTGGATGTATAATGAATTTTTGAACCATATAATTATTTGTGTGTCCTATTTTATAATATTTCATTTAATGTGTGTCTGTGAGTTTTTTTAAGCTATGATAGGTTTGTATTAAAATTCAATATCCCTATATATTTCTTATTTTTTGTGATCTAAGACTTAAGGGGGGGTTCTTAGGGTTTTATTCCTTATGTGTATAACCATATATGAATAAGATCTTATGGATAATTGAATTTCTATCACCCATTGATTATTAAGTGTTTTTTATTGCTTCCCAATAATTGGTATCAAATATTGGTTGGTCACACTTAGAAAATCAGGTGTCATTCTTTCTTTCCACAAGAGTTATGTTGATTTCAGTTGGGTATACTATCATCAGAAATATATAATTATGAGAGAAGGAAAGGCTTTGATAAATTAGTTCGATGAAACCAAATATGAATTTTGGATGATATAGATTGAATACTATCTCATCTATATATATCCAAAACATATGTTATGTGGAGAAAAACCTTGATATATGGAGAAAATAAAATGATAAAAATGAACATAAAAGTGTTAGGCTTGGTGAGGATATTGTTGGAATGAAATTCAGACCTTGACATTCGAGAGAAGAAGACTACAGTTAAGATGATGGAAACCCCAACATACATGTATGAAAATACAAGGACACTAAACAAGGTTTTTTTAAGGAGAATTATATTTATCATGAGGTTATCAAAATTAAGTTCAGTGAAAGATCATGTAAAATTCGTCAAAAATATCTGAAGATAGCTTTAAACTATTAAATTAACCTTCACAGATAATGTTTGGGTGATTCTTATACTATTATCACTACCATAATCATGGGATGACATGGTTAATGTCATAATAAAGTAAAAAATAAAAGAGTTATTTGGTGTTTAGATATGTATATAACTTGATCCTCAATTATCTTCTCCAGATAAGAGAGGTCCAAGTACCTTTCTATAATGCATTGAATACCAATGTAAGGGGACGCTCACCTCATAGAAATAAATTTCGATGACCATAAGATAAGTCTATAGAGAAGTATACTAGTCCACAAATCACATGATAACTTTTTTTAGAATCATGTAAATATTTTTTGGAATCATATAATCCACAAAAAAAGGTATTATAATAATGACTTCTGGATGATCACTATCAGTTAACATGATAGAGGGGGTAGAGACCTGCTACTCAGTGATAGTGTTCCAATAAATTTATGCATGGTTGACTCTAGAGTAGAATTACATTCAATATATTATCATAGATAAATGAAAAATATGTATGTAGGAGATTTTTTAAAGTTTGTATGGAAGATGATGAAGATTTCAAAGTGATAAAAAAAGTATATGTAAATCTTCACATGGAGAATGAGTATTACCTATGACTGAAAGAAGTGGGACACATTCCAAGTATCTGAACAAAAATATATCATTAGGAAATATGTAAGATACAAGATAAATAATAAACTTTTCAAATTTATTATGTAAATTGACTCACGGTTCAATGGTTGTAGTAAAAGGAGTAAAATATGGGACACTTTATCTAGTCTGAATATCATATCATAGTGCAATGGTTTAAAGTACAACCTTGAAGGATACAAAGTCCTGTCATTATAATATGGGTCACCATAATGAGAATAATATGAAGGTTAAATTGAGAATTTAATTATGAATCTCTATGATAGAACTATTAGAAGTTGTGAGAGGTGTGCACTGAAAAAAAAAGAGTTTGTAATTCAACATGAGTGGCCAGAAGCCAAGACCCTGGAAGCTGAAGTCAGTTCACTTATACGTATGGGTAACTATCTCAATCTAATATCATGAAGGATCCATTTACTTTTTCATATTCATTGATGATGCTATGATGGAGGTGTTAGTGTATTTAATTAATTATAAATCTATCATTATCAGTGCTTTTTTATAGTGTAAAGTAATGGTTGAATTAAAAAGTGGACAAAAGTTAAAGTGCCTAGGGTCTGATAAATTGGAATATTATAATAGAAATAACTTCTAGAACTTCTATTGGAATAAAGGGATCATATTAAAAAGGATAGTTCCTGGAACTCTACAACATAATGGATTAGTAGAAAGAATAAACTATAATTTTACTGAGAAATAAATGTGTATGTGTGAATACTCTAGAATTCTAAATGACATTTGGATAGATACAATCAACACATCAACATAGATGGCCAACATAAGTTCATCAATAGATATGGTATATAGTTTGATAAAATAGATATTTTATGGAAAATCACTAATATTTGGACACATAAAAATATTCAAATGGTTAGCTCAAGCATTGATTGATGTAAAAGATAGAGAAAATATAGAGTCTACGTACAAAGCCTATTTTTTGTTTTTTATGAAATTGAGAATTTTGGTTTCAAACTATGATATTATGATAAGAACATAATCATCATAAGTTGAAATTTTCTATTCAATGAGAAGATCCAATGGAAGTAATATAACTTCTTTGAATCAAAATTTGGGGGGAATAATACCAGATCTAAAGTTCAAGTTGATCTAGTTGAAGGAACTAGAATATCACAAGTTGCAGTGGTACCAAATGTCAGCATGATATGACTAGAAAAATGAATAGCATAAGATTTTCCAAAATGTTCAAGTTCTATTAAATCTTAATGGAAAACTATAAAATTTTATTAGTTGATAGTCAGGGAATCAAAAATAACCCCACTAGTAAGAGAAAAAACTCAAATAGAGTTGAGAAGATCTTATGGAGTCTGACAACCAGTAAAAGGTATAGGGTGGATGAAAATTTATTACTTCTAGAAAATACTAGGGAACCTGAATACCTTGAATAATATGGGACACTTTATCTAGTCTGAATATCATATCATAGTGCAATGGTTTAAAGTACAACCTTGAAGGATACAAAGTCCTGTCATTATAAGATGGGTCACCATAATGAGAATAATATGAAGGTTAAATTGAGAATTTAATTATGAAGCTCTATCATAGAACTATTAGAAGTTGTGAGAGGTGTGCACTGAAAAAAAAAAGAGTGTGTAATTCAACATGAGTGGCCAGAAGCCAAGACCCTGGAAGCTGAAGTTAGTTCACTTATACGTATGGGTAACTATCTCAATCTAATATCATGAAGGATCCATTTAATTTTTGATATTCATTGATGATGCTATGATGGAGGTGTTAGTGTATTTAATTAATTATAAATCTATCATTATCAGTGCTTTTTTATAGTGTAAAGTAATGGTTGAATTAAAAAGTGGTCAAAAGTTAAAGTGCCTAGGGTCTGATAAATTGGAATATTATAATAGAAATAACTTCTAGAAATTCTATTGGGATAAAGGGATCATATTAAAAAGGATAGTTCCTGGAACTCTACAACATAATGGATTAGTAGAAAGAATAAACTATAATTTTACTGAGAAATAAATGTGTATGTGTGAATACTCTAGAATTCTAAATGACATTTGGATAGATACAATCAACACATCAACATAGATGGCCAACATAAGTTCATCAATAGATATGGTATATAGTTTGATAAAATAGATATTTTATGGGAAATCACTAATAGTTGGACACATAAAAATATTCAAATGGTTAGCTCAAGCATTGATTGATGTAAAAGATAGAGAAAATATAGAGTCTACGTACAAAGCCTATTTTTTGTTTTTTATGAAATTGAGAATTTTGGTTTCAAACTATGATATTATGATAAGAACATAATCATCATAAGTTGAAATTTTCTATTCAATGAGAAGATCCAATGGAAGTAATATAACTTCTTTGAATCAAAAGTTGGGGGGAATAATACCAGATCTAAAGTTCAAGTTGATCTAGTTGAAGGAACTAGAATATCACAAGTTGCAGTGGTACCAAATGTCAGCATGATATCACTAGAAAAATGAATAGCATAAGATTTTCCAAAATGTTCAAGTTCTATTAAATCTTAATGGAAAACTATAAAATTTTATTAGTTGATAGTCAGGGCATCAAAAATAACCCCACTAGTAAGAGAAAAAACTCAAATAGAGTTGAGAAGATCTTATGGAGTCTGACAACCAGTACAAAGGTATAGGGTGGATGAAAATTTATTACTTCTAGAAAATACTAGGGAACCTGAATACCTTGAATAATAAGTAAAGATCAGTGAATCAAAGTAGTGGGATCTACCCATGGTGGAATAAATGAACTCCTTAAGGATCAATGAAACTTAGGAGAAGACTGAACTACCATAAGGAAAGTGGGTACTTTAGAATAAATAAGTTTTCATTTAAAGGAGGAAGATGAAGAAAATAAAAGATAAAATTCATGTTCAGTGGGGAAAGTATTCCAACAAAATTAATGAATTTATTTCTCTAAAATAATTTCTATTATGTTTAATCCTATTACTATCAAGATAGTGATGAGTCTTGTTGCTTTTTATGATCTACACTTGGAGTATATGTATGTTAAGACTATCTTTATTTATGTTAATTTATAGGAGGAGATATACATAAATCATCCCAATGGTTTTGAAGACCATAAATAAGAGGTAATTATTTGTAAGATGAAGTGAAGCATCTACAACATGGAATAAGAACTTTAGTAGTGAAACGAAAAGTTTTAGACTTTCATGAATGAGAAAGGTTTCATGCGACATGACTCTGATCATTGATATTATTGTAAGTTGTGGTATGATTATGATTACATAATTATACTACTATATATAGATGAAGAATTTCTTGTGGGTCCAAAGAGTTCATGGATTCTGGAGTTAAAGTGTAAGTTGTCTAAAATATTTGAAATAAAGGATCCTAGACAAGGCAATAAATTTATAGAGATAAGGATATAGATGGACCATATATATAGTACATTGGTGTTATCTTAGAAAATGTATAACTATAATATTATTGAAAGGTTTCAAATGACTGGATGTAAGTCTATTTTGACTCCCCTTTATGAACTCTTCATGTTAAATAAGGGGAAGGAACCAACACTGGAAGATAAGGTCTAGTACACAGAGAAGGTATCGTATACATCAATTGTTGAGTTAGTGGAAGCTTTTGTAGAATGATGGAATCAATGGATGGATGAACTTAAATATAGTATGATGGTGAAACCTATTTTACACGAAAACAACCTATATAAATAATAGGTGAGACCAATTTCTAGAAAATATTAGTGCAATACAATGAAAAAATGTTTTACACTATCTCTGTAGTTATAGTGTTTTTAATTCTTTATACTTGCTACAATGAAAAGGCTAATAGTGTTCTTCCATGAATGTATGATGAAAGTCTGAATGATGTAAATATTTGTGCATTATATTTTCTACTATTTCTTCTAATTCTTATTGTTTATTTATCCCAAAGTAATGATAGTTTCATCTTAGAAGTAGTGATTAGGGCGCTATATAAATCCTAGTTTTGTTACTCTAAGTATGAATAGAAGTTTTGGTGGTTTGATTCCATTGCATATAACCATTAATGAATATGATCTTCTAGGGAATGTAAGTTATATAATTTTTTGGTTTTTTATTTTTTTTTTCTATTTATTCTAAAAAAATCATCATAGGACATCTTTTATATATTCTTTCCCACCTTGGGATTATTTTCATCCTCACATTAACATTTTTTTCATTCTTTCACTATATGCTAAAACAATACATGAAACATTATCTATTCATTGAAAATAAACATGATATTTTAATCAATCATATATGAAATGATTCATGTTATTTTTTGATTTTGGTTTCTATTTGGGGTGTTAATTTTATGAAAATTAAACTTTTGTTGGCTATTTGAGTGATGATTATATGTCTTTAATTGGTTTTTTTTTTGAATTTTTTGAATAACCTGTACACACTTTCAAATCAATTTTGTCTTATATATGTTTATAAATTCGTGTTCCCCTTTTTACATAATCATTTCTATTATAATTTTTTTTTAAAGTGTCAAATGTATCCCCACCTTGAAATTGAATATTTGGGACAATTTTTGGATTTAAGTAGGGTGGAGGGTGACTTTTTAAACTAATTTCAAAATATATGAGTTTATAATTTTAATGTAGATAACCATAAAATTTCCCATAAATTATTTCAAAATATATTTCCAATAAAATTATTCTATCCATGGTCAATAATATTTTTTGAAAAACTTGAGCTAATTTTCTTTCTTTGGGAGATGACTAACCTTACTTTCCAGTGTATTCTCAAGGAGAGTTAGGATGCAATTTACTGTGGGACTTTCATGAATTGTTAATTCATAGTCTGAAGTTGTAAAAATAAAACATTCATCATAAAAAAAAATTGGATTTTATTTGTTGTGTATGTTCTTGATCATAGAAAAAGGGGACACTTGAAATAGGGATTGGTAAACTGAGTGAAAAATCGTTAACGTTTCTATCTTTTATCTATCTTTTGGTTCATATTTTAAAACTGGAAATTATATCACACTTTTTCCTCAATCTTGATGGAATGATGATATTGTATTTCTTATGAAGTTCATGAGGATTGAATCATTATTTATTATCCCTCATGTATGAATTTCAGTACCTTTTGGGATTCAAACTGATACGGGCAATGAATTCCTCTAAGGCATACGGGCCATGTAATACATATGCCTAAGGGCCTTGTAAGGGTTCCACCTCACCCCTTGAAAGGTGAATTATCAAAATCAATAAAAAATGAAGGCCTTTGGGCCATTGGATGTAAGTAAAATCAATGATCTAAGTGTGGTGAAGTTTGATGTTGAATCATGTTATAAAAATTCCACATGTATTATTTTTTGTTACAAATCATGTGAATTTTTAGGTCAAACTACACTTCAACCACTAGTTTCATGATTTTTTTGTTTCTCATGTCAAAATTGATATTTATTAATAAAAGTTTTGAAAAATAATAAATTTTGTGCTTTATAATTTTAGGTTCAAGGATTTATCATCTAAATATTTTTTTGAACAAATGTAAATCAATTTTTTGAATTTAATTTTAATGTTTTTGGAAATATTAATTAGACTAAATTTTAATTTTTTTGATACTATAAATAATATTTTTTTTTCTTTTTTAATATTAAAATATTTTAGGGATTTAAATTTTAATGATAAGTGACATTAGTGGGATTTTTAAAAAATATACATTGAACTGGAAAAGAATAATCATTTTTTGAAATACACTTTTTATTTATTGGAATTAATTGATCATCTAGGAAGGTTTTTTTGAACTACTTCTTGATTTTGAATTTTTAAAATTCACATAATATTTTTAAATTATACAACAACAAACGAGACTCAAAACCATTAAAATGGGGTTGGCTACATGGATCAAACATCACCAATTATCTATATTGAATACCATATTTTCATTGAAACCATTGAGAAATTTTTTTATCATGAATGATTTTTTTAAGGGTCCTTTTAGGCCCACATAAACCCCTTTTAATAATAGGATTTTTCATTACATTAACCCTATTAACAAGTGCATCCCTAGTTTTCTTCTAAATTTTTCACACAATCTTAATCTGGTTTTAAACATCTTCTCATCAATCATAGTCACTATAATTTTCTCTCAAACATGTTCATTTATAATATCATCCATCTTAGTATGTCCACATTTCCATATTCATAATTTAATTTTTTTTGTCATTATTTTCCTTCATGATATCTCATCAGAGGCCAAAACTCACTACCATATATAACAGTTGGTATAATAATAGTCCTATAAAATTTAACCTTTGATTTCAAAGGAATTATTAAATTAAAAATCACCCCAGAGTCCTTTCTCCCTTTTATCTATCCAATTTAAATCCTATGAGAGACATATATATTAGTATCTCCATCATATTGCATAAATGAGACTAAATATATAAAATTTTTATCTTTTGAAATAAATTGGTCACCCAATCTAACAGCCAAAACATTTCTAGATAATCCTTTGGTAAAATGACACATCATATATTATGCCTCATTACTATTGAGAATGAAATATTTCAGTTATAAATACTCTCTCTAAATCTCTAACATTAAATTGAAAATCACTTTAGATTATAAAATGATAATTATATCATTCATAAAAAATAATAAATTAGGTTTCTATTCTTGAATATGTTCTATAAGTTCATCTAAGGCCAAAGTAAAAAAGGTATTATCTTAAATTCTATCCTTGATGTAGTCCTGTCGATACAGGTATGTTTGTAGTGCTAGGTAGAAGAGTTCCAAATTGATTCAAATCCCATTTATATATATTTTTTTCTTTAAATTTTGAAAAATCACAAGTATCATAAAAATACACTTGAATTTAAATAACTAAATATTGAAATTTCTTTGTGTGTTAATTTTTGAAAAATGGAATTTAATTGCTTTAAATTGTTGGGTTTTTGAATATAAAAATATATGTCCATTTTCTGGAAATTTATTTTTAAATGTTTTTTAAATTTATTTATTATTTTGAATGTGATGATGTTGGGTTGTACATACACTTTTTTTGGTTGTATTATTTATTTTTGTGGGATGGAAATGTATACTAGCCTATGTGTTCAATCAACCACATGAAATCCTTAAGAAAACACCTTTCTATTGAGTAGACTATATGAAAAAAACTATATTTGGTTGGCTTGATTCGATGGAGGGTTCAGGTGCTTCCTAAGAAGTTGATAACCACTATTACTCAGATAATCTTGATGGGGGTGAAATGTTTATTCTTTAAAAATAGAGGCTTCACATGCTAAGGTTTAAGAGAATACAGATGTTGGCATGTATACCATAAAAATTCCCCTGACAAGATGCATCATGTTGACATGAATACCATGCATAATTATAGACTTAAAGTCACAAACCACCTACACTCATCAAGACCCCAAAACATTTTGGAATGTAGAAACTCACACAAGAGTCCTTATAACTAGAAATACATGAAATTTTAGACTTGAATTGCAATTTATTGCCAACTATTTACAAAACTTCCTCCCAGGAAATAACCCCGCACTCTGTCTTGCATGAAGAGAGGATTTTAAGTTTCATCATGGGCCATGTGCAGGCCCAATTCATACCCACATAGGTCCAGTGTCACAACTCTCCCCCTCCAAATATACCTCAATGAAAGAAGATAAATAATGACCCCCTGAGTCCTTCATACAATATTCCCTAGTTCAGCGACAACCACTAAGGATATAAAAATATCATATTTTGGATGCATTAGACTCTACAATAAAACAAGATTAGGATATAGGATAAACATGCACCATTAAAATACAGAATGTAATAAAAAATTAAACCCAAAACCATCCAATAATGAATGAAAAATATCAATATATAGAAATAAAAGTCTCAAAGAAAATACCAATACACAAGTCCTATAGAAGTGAATCAATGATAGCACCAAAACCCAAGATAGTAATGTCCATCTTGGTCCCCAAGATCCTCCAAAAATTTTAAAAAAATAGTTTATTTACATTGGGTGAGCATAACATGTATACTCAGTAGGAACATACCCAAGGTCTCACGTGGGCATGTTAAAACAATATACAAATGAGCGATTGAAAAATAGTAGAACCAACAAGCACATAAATAGGTCAACTAACCAATCCAAGCCTCATTATGCCTCTCTCACAAAATCATGCATCCAATATAGTAACATGGTATCAAAAGAATACAAAAAATTCACCCCACTACTAATTCCCCACTGATTTTTTGATCTCACTCCCCAGAATTAAATTTCCAATGAACCCATACATCTTGTACATACTATATCACAACCACATCACATCACATCTCGCCCAAATACACATAGTCCACCGAATCACACTTTCCTAAAGAAACATGGGCCAACACATCACATATCATCACATAACTAAGGAATTAGGTTATCATGAATGTGAATGACATCAAACTCATTCCCCCCTCCAACCATGCATGACCCCCACTACATATCATATCACATCAATGCCTCATAACATCACATCTCACCTAAAGACACCTGAGATATCACATTATATATCACTTGAAGACAGCTGGGTTATCATTGCTATCAAAGGAAGAGTGAGGAAGATGGGGTATCCATATAGTTATATCACCACCATATTAGATGTTGGGGAAAACACCCAGAACCCAAAACTATTTGGTGTTGTGAGGTGATCCTACTCGGGTGGGGGAAATATAGAAATAACATAAAATAAATGATATATAGGTATCACACAATACCCAACCTATGTGACAAAAATAACTACACTAACAAACATCACCACACCACCACTTCCCCACACATCAACTATCATAGTTTTTTCCAACACTATATGAAATACACCATACAACCATCACACAAAACCATATCTACCGAATTTCAATTACAAAACCAACATTATAGATATTTAATTAGTTTCCAAAAATTCCCATTTTATCCATTTCATTTCACATTTACACAACATTTTAATATTCATTTAAAAACCCATTCATATTCATTTTGTTCAGTATCATAATTTATTCCATGTCTAACCGAGCAACTAACAAAACCTCACACAATGCAACAACAGGCCATATCACAATAACCATCACTACCACACCACATCAAATAATCCATCTACCCACAACAGCCACATACCTCAATCAATTAATATCACAACCACATAATAACCAGAACCACCACACCACATTACAAACCACAACCTCATATCACAATGCCTCAACATTGTACAACACCACAACACATCATCACCATCACACATATCCAACACTACGCACCATAACCACCCTACAAAATCCCACATCACATCCATGCCAACCAATTAGCTCATCACACATCATGGATCCACACATAACACATATGAACTGATCACCTGTATCATCTCACCTTGTCCCACAACATGTAATGAAACCCAAAAAGCACAACCACATGCAATAACACATTCTAGTTTTCGCAATTTATTCAAGGGATTCCACCACATTACTTAATTATTTTTCATGGGTATTATCACAAAAAACTAAAAATTCCATGGAAAAAAAATTATTTAAAAAAATTATATTCATTATTATTTCATTTAGGGTATGGTCTTATAATAACACAACATTAATCTCACAATAAGTCATCTACATCACTAACATGGATCCCAAGAGCTATTATTTTCAACAAGGCAATAACATGGAATTATATAATCAGTAATATAATCAAAAGAACTAAAAACATGTGATTACTTCCCATCCCATAAATTTAATTTTATTCCAATTTATTATATTTATTAAGCTGGCCCATATTATCCACCCAAAGTAAAGAAAAATAATGAAATCCCCACACATAGCATGTAAATAGGTGAGAACAAGGATCCCCAACCTCGAAGAATATTTTTCTAATTTGATATACAGGACAAGGGAAAGAAGAAACAAAAAAAATAACAGAACCACACATAGAATACCTAGATCACCATAAACCTAATTGAAGGGTTATCAACACATTTCCCAAAGCACACCCTGATCATAAAAACACCACCATTCTGAACCTCTAGAAGAAAACATGAGGATAAAGAGGAAGGAAATCACAATCGATCACCAATGAGAAACTATTGAAACCAAAGAATAAAGGTGATAGAGTATGGGTGGGAAGTTATCCCAAAATAAACTAGGGTTAACCCACAAAATGAGAGGAAATAGCAGCCGAATGAGGGAGATATTGGATGGACAAAAATTATAAACCTGGTACCTGCCTCTTTTATGACATAAATTAAAATTTTATGAATTAAATTTCATGGTATCTATGGATTGAAACTTGTAAAACCAAATTTAGTCCATAGATACTTCTTCCTACAAAAAACATGGCACTTTGGAAAGAATTAACTTACGTCATAGACACAAAACCATAAAAAACATAAAACACCAATTCATGACATAAATCCCACTTTTACATCATGAATTTTTACTATTATATAGTTTTAGATCCAACTCTACTAAAATCTATTCCATGATCCTTTGAAACACCCCCAACACCCAAACTAGAAAATTAATGGTTCAACAAGGCACATGCCATTACATTATAAACCTTTCAAATGATTTTCATCCTTGAGAATCAAAACCAAACACAAAATAAGAAGAGGATATGAAAAAAAAACACCCCAAGAGATACCTCTTAGGGATCTCATTACACCTCAACACTAACACCAGAAAAACACACCAAACCAAAGCATTCACAAAATAACCCACACAACCACATCACCACCTTTCATCGAAAACAAAATCACATCATCTGGTACCTACTACAATCCACCATATCACTACACAACCATATCAACCTCCACATGACCCAAACCAACAACTTCCACAACCAACACATTTATCACATCCCTAAGTGCACAAGTAAATGAATTTTGTCTTCCATGTCAATATATTATCCACATTGGGTGGAACTAACTCATCCACGTGATTTTAATCATGTTATAGTATAACACATATTGATTATTAATTTTTTATTCCCCTCTTCTTGTGCCTAAAATTTTATCACATGTCATAGTAGTAAGAAAACACCACATATCATAAAATAGAAAGATAAAAACATCACATCATCCAAGAAAAACAACAAAGAAAAACTCAAAACATCTCTAGGTACTGGGCACTGATCTGTATATCAAGCTCCCAAGTACTGTCCTTCAGGACACCATTCCTCCACAACACATAAACTGAGGGAATAGTTCTTCCACATAACAGTTTCTCATGATGATCATGGATCTCTATCGGTCACTCCACAAACGTCACGTCATTATCAATATCTAACTATCCCTAGTCAATGATGTGGGAGTCATCATGAATATATCAATAAATATAGGACATTTAAATGAAATTATAGATCATGTCCATCCTTGGTGGAAGCACCAATTGATACAAAACCATACCAAAAAGCCCCAACACATCAAAAGGCCCAAAAAGTGGGGAGAAAGCTGAATACCCTGCCAAACCTCCAATGACCACATTGAGGGGAGAATCTCAAGAACGCATGGTCTCCAAATTTAAACTCTAGGGGCCTTTAAATATGATTGGAATGGGCCATTTAACAATGCTTCACCACCTTAATTACCTCTCAGACTAACTGGAGTTTCTCGATCATGCTCCACAAATCATTAGAACCAACAACTTTTATTTCTCCAACCTTAAAACATTACAATAGAGAATGACATAATGGCACAAACAATGACTAAAATGGGGACATTACAATAGATGAGTGATAGATCTTGTTCCATGTAACATGATTAATGTCAGGTGAGTTACCCAAAATTCACTAATATCAAGATGAAAGTTCGCAACATATCCTCCAGGAACATGATGTTCTACTTCACTTACGAACAAGACAAGTACCTCACTAAAAACTCTACAACTAACCATTTCATTCGCAGCTAGTAAAGTGGTTTTCTCAAGTCAAAATACATCATTTTCATTATAGGATATACCAATAAAAGTGAGAAATTAAATTCATGGATAAATCCTTCATGAAATTCTGATGGAATAAACAACCTCCCTTGAAACAACACCTAGTTCCAACCATCCTATAACCATCCCTCCAGAGTATCACTATAAACAACACGGTTGTGCATCACCTCCACCTCCAAGTATCCCCACTGAGACTCCTCCACCCATTTCATCAAGGGTGACTCCACAATCATATGATAAAGAAAACCACCACCACTTATCTCTATGCATCAGGAAATTAGCTCTCCAAGCTCCTAAATCCCTTTAAAAACATTGGAAGACTCCCGAAAAACAACACCTTGGGACTTATGAGTTAGTGTATAAAGAAAAAAAAATCCCTTTATCAGGGTGTAAAAGATATTAAAATTTTAATTCTAAAGAAAATTCATCCACCTACACTGGTGTAGATTCATATGTCACTGAGAAAAAACATATTTCAGGATCTTGTAGTCCATAAAATCTAAAAAATGATCAATGATGAGGTAATGTATCCACAAATTCAGAATAAATACAACCACCCCTAGATCCAGATCATGGGTGGAATATTTATTCTCATTTATAAGTAACTAAATACACCCATAAGAGATCACTTCTCCCTATTTAATTAATAAATAACCCAAGAACATATGAGAAGCATCATAAATAACCTAAAACATCACACCCTCCTCAGGAAATTGAAGCACTAGAGCACTAAAAAACATCTCTTTTAGGTAAAAAAATGCTACTAAGAACTGATCAGTCTACAAAAATTTCTATTACTTCATAGTTAAATATATAATAAGGGTTGAAACATGAGAGAAATAAGACACAAACTTCTAATAATAACCAGATAGACTGAAAAAATGATAAACTTATTCTATGTTTTTGGGTGATTTCCAAGAACAATGCCTCAAAATTTGCATATTTTATGGCCAAAAACTTTTGATACAGCACATTCCAAATTAAATACACCTCTCACATCATAAATGTACACTTGGACAACTTTCTATAGAGTTTTTAGCATTGAAGGACCTAAAAATATCTCTGAGATTCTCTGAATTCTCCTCCTCTAAATTAGAGTAAACCAAGATATCATTGATAAACATAACAATAAAAAAGTATTGAAGCTCATGAAAGATGGATTTCATGAGCCCCATGAACACAACCGGTGTGTTCATGACATTGAACAACTAGACCATGAACTCAAATTACCCAAACCTAATTTTTAAAACACTAACAAAGTGTTTATGAACCTATTGAGAAAATTGCCACTCATATTGATGTGGATTCAGTTTATACATTTCCAAAATCAATATATATTTTTTATCATATGATTTCATGGTGATATAAGGTCATTTTCGTGGTCTTTATCTCACGACACATGTTTTTAAAGACTTTCTTATCATTAAAATCTATATATTCAATCATTTTGAGCATACTGCATGTCATATTGTTATTTTGTATCTATTACACATAAAAAAATAGTTCCAATACAATTTTACTATGATTACATTCTAATATGAGGTTTTTTATATTTTTGACCATTATATGAAAGTTTTAAAGTTTCAAAACACAAAAAAAAAATTTTACTGATATCCTGAGAAAAATGCCACTTGGGTTTGTGTGGAGTGAGTCACTAAATCTTAAAAATAATTCTTTGTTATTTTTATTACGATTTCATGGAATTAAAAGAATGTTTTCCTGATTATTACCCCTAGATTCATGTATTTAAAGACTATAATTTCATTACAAGATGAATATTGAGTCATTGTGAGAACATTGAATGTATGTTTGCTGTTCTACCTAATGTTACACATCTCAAATAGTTAAAATATATTTATTCAATTATTGAACATCATTGTAAGTTCATTTTATATAGTTTTATTATTACACATATTTTTCGGAGTCTTAAAACACAAAAAATGCATTGACTATCATCTTGGTAAAACCAAAATTTGTATGGACATGATGTTGGTTCCAACATTTAGAAAATAAATATATGATTTTTCCTATGATTTCACTCCAATACAAATGCATTTATTAGTTTTGACTCCATGAGGCATGTTTTAAAGACTTTGATATCTTTTAAAACTTATTATTGAGTTATTCCTAGAACTCATTAGGTTATATTAATGTTATGTAAGCTCATATACATCAAAAATAATCAAATGATAATTTTCATATTATTTTAAACCAATCTGAGGTTGTTCTTTATGGTTTTGACCATTACATGCATGTTTTAGAGTTTTAAAACACTAAAAATATGTTTACGAATATCTCGAGAAAACTACCACTTAGATTGATGTTGAATAAGTTCATATATTTCAAAAATTAATATATATTATTTATCCTATGATATCATGGAACTATGAGGTTTTTTATTGATTTTTACCCTATGACACCTGGTTTTAAAGACTTTTATATAATTAAAAACATCATATTGAGACATTTCTAGAAAATCACATTTTATATTGAAATTTTATATACACATGAAAATAAAAATGATTTAATTTTAGTTTTCTTAAGATTTTATGTCAATCCAAAGTTGTTTTCTATGGTTTGTCCATTACATGCATGTTTTATATTTTTAAAACACAAACGAAGTGTTTATAGATATACAAAGAAACTTCCTCTTGGATTGATATTTCATCCGTTCATAAATTTCCAAAACCATTATATGGTTGTTTTATGAGGATTTTATATAAATCTATGACCATCTTCCTAGTTTTCACCCCCTGATGAATGTTTTTAAGGACGCTGATACCTTTTAAAACTGATTAATGAGTCATTCCTAGAACAACACACATTATTTTGACATTCCTATAATTTTAAAAATAAAAAATTATTCAATAACTATTTTCACATTATTTCATATCATTATAAGGAAAATTTTTATGGTTTTAACATTTCATGAATTTTTTTAGAGTTTTAAGACACTAAAAATATGTTTATTGTCATCCCGAGAAAACTGAAACTCATATTGACATGGATTCTGTTACTAAATTTTAAAAAAAAATCTAAGGTCATTGTATTATTATTTTACTCTAATTGGATGTCATTTTCTTGGTTATGACCTCCTAATTCATGTAATTAAAGACTTTTATATCTTTTAAATTTTTTTATTGAGTCATTCTAGACACATCACATTTCAAATTCATGTTTCGACATATTATATACATAGAAGGTTATTTAATGATTTTTTCTTATTATTTCATGATAATAAAAGGTAATTATCTATAATTTTGACCATTGACATGATAAGCATGTGTGTAATGGTTGAAACCACATATAATGATCTCATATTGGTTTCAAATCATAGAAAAATGTACTTTGAATTTTTTTAATATGTATGAGCTAAAAAACATCAATCAGATATGTGGTGTGCATGGAATGACTTAATAAGGAGTTATAAAAGATATAAAAATAATTAAAAATGTTTCTTAGGGGATCAAAAATAAGAAAAAAAACTTTTATTAGAGTTAAATCATAGAACAATAAATGTGGATTTACTTATGAAATGTACTAATTGACACCATTTCAATCTAACTTATAGTTTTCCCGAGATGATAGTAAAAATATTATTACTGTTTAAAAACTATAAAACTTTCTTGTAGAGGTCAAACCATAAAAAAACCTTATAATGATGTGAAATCATGGTGAAATTTTAATTGAATTATTTATGATGTGTACAAGTTTAGGTAAAATTAAACCATAATTTTGTGTGCCTGAAATGACTAAACAAGAAGTTTTTAAAGATATCAAAGTCTTTAAAAACATGTTTCATGGGGTTAAAACCAAGAAAATACATTATATTTCTATAAAATCATAATAAAAACACTGAATATTTATTTTTTAAATGTATGAATGGATTCCACATTAATATAAGTGGTGGATTTCTCAGGATTTCCACAGACACATTTTTGTGTTTTAAAACTCTAAAGCATGCATGTAATGGTTAAAACCATAGAAAATGACCTCATGTTGATGTTAAATCATACTAAACTTATATTGATCCATTTTTTATGTTTATGATTATGTTTTATGTCAATATGATGTTTGGTTCACTCGAAATGTATGAATATACAAATTTTAATGATAGAAAAGTCATTAAAGGGGGTCAAAACTAAGAAAACAATCTCACATAGTCATAAAATCATAGGAAAAAAACCTTAGATTTATTTTTTAAAATATAGGAACTAATGGATCATCAATTTGAGTGAACATTTTCTCAATATTTCTATAATGATATTTTTAGTATTTCAAAACATTAAAATAATCATGTAATAGTCTAAACTATATAGAAAAATAATAGATTGGAATGAAATCATTGTAAATGAGTCATTAAATTATTTTTCATGGGTATCAACTCAAGAAGCACCAATCTTAAGTACGGTTCACTTATAATGACTTAATAATAAGTTTTATAAGACATCTAAGTCTTTAAAATCTTACCTTAGGAGGGTCAAAACCAAAAAAATTACATTTAATTTCAGTGAAATCAACATAAAATGACTAAAGATTTATTTTTGAAATATAAGAACTATAAACACATTAATCAAAGTTTTGGTTTTCTTGGGATGATAGTAAACACATTTTTTGTGTTTTAAAACTCTAAAACATGTGTGTAATGGTCAAAACTAAGAAAATGACCATATATTTTCATGAAATAATATGAAATCTACTATATAATTATTTTTGAAATGTAGGAACCAATGTAATATCAATTTATTTCAAAACATATTATTGATTAATTTCGAGCAATCACACATCGATTTAAAAATAGATTAGATTGTTACATACTTATCCATTTCAAAGTTAAAGAGTTGAATCATTTCTTAAATAGGTAATTTTATTTTTTTAAAGTTTCCTAGTTTATATATTATTTGTTTTATACTGAAATTTCATATATTACATAACAAAATAACAAATATTATGTGTAAAATTATGAATATATTATGTGTCAATTCTGTTTTGTGCTCCTTTTCTCAAATGTTATGGTTTGTATTAAAGGTGAAATATATCAACAGTAGGAAAGAGGTTGACCATTCTAATCCATGACACCCTTCAAAAGTAATTAAGGATGATTTGTAGTTTTTGTGGTATGGTAACACATTATCATGGATTCTACTATAATTATTTGTTATTTTGTTCAATTTTTCTGATTTGTTTCTTGTTTTTTAGTTGATATGATGGTGATATGTTTGGTTTTGTGTAAGATTATTCTAGCTATAGAGGAGGTTTGATACAGGGGAGTTAGAGAGATGGGCATGATGGTCATGGGTCGATTTTGGATGTTGGACTTATTCTATATGTATATGATTAATCATATTGTGACTAATGGATTGAGCATGGATGTGTGACAGATGGTTCTGTATATATTATTGATGGATGTATTACTAAGTTTATTGTATATTTATGATTTTAATTAATTAATATTTAGTTATAATACATGTTTTATTTTATTTTATTAGAAATTATTTTTTTTATTTTTTTATTTAAAATTTTTTGTGGTAGTTTATGTAAAATACCTGTTAAAAACCATAACTAAAATAAATAGCAATGGTTATTCAATAAAATTATAGTTTTTATTTATCTTATTTTTTTGAAATAAACCACAAAACAAATGAATATATCTCTAAATAGTATAGCGGTGGTCAATTTATTTTTTCCCTGACTTATTAAACAAAAAATTAGTGAAAAAATCAAATCTAAATGTACAAAAACAACTCTTATCTAAAAATACACTAAATAAATACAATCCTACACTAATTTATTATCAACCATTAAATTAGAGGTCATTTATATAAACATTTATAATTTTATTCCTAATGGTTTAAACCACCGCTAGTAAGAAAAATAATCAAAAGTAGTCATTGTTTTTTTGTAGTGGTATAAGAATCAGGATCCAATAGAAACCCTAATTTGTAAATACAAAAACCATTTCAAATTCACTAATTCCATCCCAAACAAGAATCTAAATTTTATTCCATATATGATTTCCTCAATAACTTTTAACTACATCTGTATCGTGAAAAACAACTAGTAATTTACTATTTTTTATTCCCTTCTTTGATGTTTGTAAAAATCAATCCACCCATTATATAGTGCCTAAAATAATCAAAAAAACATTCCCCTAGTTTATATTACTATAAAATGATTTACTCTCTTTATCTTCTAATTAGTATGACTAATCCATCCCTTTCAACCTAATCCCTCTCCCTCTAAAGTTTTATTTATTTATTATTCTTACTCTGATTCAAGTTTCATCTCTCTTAGAGGATTACTAGGGGAAAGGATTAGGTTCCTCTTATGACTAACCTAAGTTTCCATAAATATTTTATAACTTGTATATTTTTTCACCAAAAATCCCTAATTTAAAAAATTATGTCTTATTTTTTTATTTATTCAAATTAGACTCAAATTAGCTGATGATTCTTAGTGAGCGGACTCCTGCTATATTGTGGTTGGTGATCACAAGCTTTATTAATGATTTAAATGAGTTTTAAAATGGCATGTTATATTATGGTAGCATCTAATTCATGCTCTTTAATTAAAACTAATCTAAATTGAAATAGGGATATGAGTAGTCCTTCTCATGTTGTAATCTGATTCCATGATTTTTGATGATCTTTCACCTAAACTATAGTGTTATAGGAAATTGAAATTGGAACCCAAGAGGGGCCTCCTTAGGTATGATAAACTTATTAGACCTTAATAGGTTATTTTAATCCTCCTTTAATAATGGTATGTGTGATAATAAAATATTATTTCCATATTATTTCATTATAAATATATTAAATTTACTTTATATATTTTTAATTTAATTTAAATCATTATAGAGTTGTGATATTTCCACCTTCTAATTGATGTGGTTATTATTAGATTGTACCTCAAACTTAGGCTATAGAAAAGGGTTGTGTATGAATGAAAAACATCATTCCTAATTATGAAAAAAATTTGGATGGTTTCCATCATTAATAATAAATTTATGCGATACATTTGGTTGTTCTTTTTATGTTTTATGATATGGTTATTATTATAGGATGCCATGGGCTTGTGTTATTATCCTTGGTGAAGTGTGTAACATGATTGAACTAGCTCTTGAGATCACCTTAAGGGTAGAAATACATCCCCATTTACTCATGTAATGCCTAAAGTAAGGGACAACATGTCTATTATTTGATATGAACTATGGATTGGGATGATATTCTTGTCTGTTTTTATGAAACCATGGGTGTAAGATGTCATTTTCAGTTATGATGATATGGTTATAAGCATAGGATTCATTTCCAATTTGTACTTTTTATTAATATAGTCATGGTACATATTTCCCACTTTCCTAACATGGATATTATTGGAAATTCACTTAAATAGAGATATTGTATTTATATGGTATCCCCTGAGTCATATCAAGAGATATTGGCATGCAGGTTCTTCAATCGTAGAAAACTAATAGCCTCTATCATAGTGTTTTATGGTCTTATAATATGATATGTCAAGTTCAATTATTTGTTACATATCCGGAATGGTTTCCTTTAGATATGACTCAACAATTTAATTTATTTATGGATATACATTGATGATATAATCACTGAAAAATTCAATGATTATTTACCCCAAAAGGCATATGTTTTCTTAATGTATAGTGACTGCCATGTGATGGAAAGAAACCATTGGTTTTCACTTTGTAATCCCCATTAATAAAAATTCTATGAGTTTGATAAACATTGATATTTTATTATTATATATATTCCAATTTATTATTTGTGATCTTCATATTACATGTTTCTTTGTTGGTGATAGATTAGATATTATTATGAGTTTCTTTCACTACCAAGATCACATGATGATAATCCAAAACCCATCAGTTTCATCAAAGACACATTCATCAATAAATAAATATATATCTTTAATATTTTTATAAAGAACATAGATATCCTAATCTTCTTGAATCCATATCCTAACATATGATATGTTTTATTTGAATGTTAACCATTATATCACTGAATCACTCTGCTATAAATTACATTATAGGATAAAATAATGTACACTGTTATTCATAGGGTACAACTAGTTTGTATTGCATGGTATGATACATTGTAAACTCATGGTTTTTTATTTTATATAAACTATGATATAGGTGATAACATAAGATATGACTGAAAATCATGTTTTATGAAAAGCAATCATTGAGTCATAATTATGATAAATAAAATATCTTTAATGAAAATTGTCTATGAGTAAGAGTTTATGAGCCCATACAAAAGATACTTACCCATACGTAAGTCTTTTTTCTTTTGCATAATAAACACTCTTACATATAGGTTACTCAATATGTATGGGTTTATACAATACTCTTGCCTATGGGTACCCCAAACTTATGATTTTTTACTTTGATATAGAAATGTAATGTAACGGTACTCTACAATTACAATCATGAATTACGATAGATAGTACCCCTATTGTAATATCTCATACCACCACATTTGAGAGTAATAGTTGAACAGATGGGTCACCTGGCCTCAATCATGCATCCTCATATGTTGAAGGCTGCTGACTAGTAGTGAGGGTCTAAGGTGGTATGGTGGGGAAACTATACCATCATGATCAGGGTGTAACCCAATAGTGTAACAATTAGAAAAATAGTATAATAATAGAACATCCAAATTGAATAAATGATAGGTATCAAAAATATCTAGTATCATATACAAAAATTACAATGTCATGATGCTATAAAAAGGGGGTATACATGGATAATTGGGGACAAGGTAATACAACATCCTATACAAAAAAGAAATTATATCTTTAATAGCATCGTGAGTATAAGCTCAGTCCTCTTCTCCCATAATTCATCCTAGTCCAAAGATCAAACATCCAAATTTTGGTGCTTTCCATTATCCCTACTAGCATCCATGAGGTCAGTCTGGTTACCAAAGTTTGGCCTGAACAGGGTGTGAGGTATACTCAGTAGACCACCACCAATGGTGTCTAATTATATTTAGTCAGTTAATATATAATGAATAATTTTTGGATATAAAAAATGATTTAACTGATATTTGTTTAGCTCGGGTTCCTAGAGGAAACCCACATAACACTACCTGATTCGACCTAAGCCAAAATACCTCTAAACCAATGTCGTCAAGTAAATATATGTTTGTGTTTGTGTGTGTGTAAGTATTACTAGTTAGGACCTAAAGTGCATAACCAAGGAATCTGTTCATAATTGAAGGAGTTTCATACTCAAGAGAGGCATCATCTCATGAAACTTAGTCCGGGTAAATAGTAGTATGTTTTTTAAACCAAACCGGTGATGTAAAATTCCATGTCTAACATCCAATTCAGGTGAACATAAAATTTTATTTCCAATGCCAAAAAAAATTATGTGAAACATCATGTCCAAAATCACATTTCAAGTAAGCATGAAACTTCATGTCCAACTCTCTCCTTGACCATTTCCAACAACCAAAATACATGGTTGGAAAATAACAATGATAATCATTTATCACATGACATGCTTTAACATAATCCATAAGGTTGATTACATCCATTTAATATTTCATTTATCCCAAGGCATAATTCAAAAATTATATAAGGGTCATGTAACATGGTTTTACCTTTAACTTCACTTTAATTAAGTCTATCCCTTTCAAATTAGATTCAATTAATAACCCCTTAGAAGGTTTTTTGGTACCAATGGAATCTATAAAGACAAGTAATTAATTAAATACACCCAAAGTGGTGGAACGTTTTGAGTTAAATAACCTCCAACGACAATAGTTATGGTCCATGGAGTATCTATAGAAAGGATTAATTCAATTTATTAAAAAATAATAATTTAGAGGCAATGCACATAAAGGGTTCAGTGAGCGGCACCACAGTGCATTATATAAATGACATAAAATTTAGGGAAAAGTATGATACCACCTACCTTAGATGGGTAGTAGATTCATTTTCCTTTTTTGGCCACTAATTTGGGAAATAATGGAAGAAATAAAAGTAATAGATTAACTCCCTAAAAATATACCATATTATATCACATGAAAATATCATTTCATATGGAAAGACAATCAAAGGAAATATTAAAGAGGATTGAAGAGCTTACCAATATAGATCTAATGTGAAAAAATGTTCTTGAGTTGTAGATCGAAGGAAGGAGTAATCAAGGAACCTAGTAATATATAGAGGTTCTCCCAAATGTGGGAGGATCGTTTATACATGGGAGGGAAAAAAGAGGAGAATAAAGGTTAAAAGGAGGGAGGGGTATTCAGGTAATTTCAAATATTTTAAGATGTTCACGGTTTAGATGCACTATTGGCCAAATCATGTGAAAATTGTTCACCACCACTATCTAAAGGAGGAAACCCCTCACACATCTAGGCTCACGGTTTACCAAACTATTCCCTTCATATGTGCACTCAGTATCTAAGGGGTTCAATCCCTTAAATGGCTAGGGGCACGGTTTTCCAAATTGTGTGTGAGCTATGAATTATCCTCTTTAATTTATTATATATGTTTTTCAAAGTTGTGAGGAATCTGTCACATGGTTAACCAAATATTTCTCCACCTCTTATGGGGTTGTATGGTTGATTTTCACAGTTACTAATAATTGTGCGCTAAATATGAACCTCTATCAGTTCCTCCAAAAACTAAAGCTATGGGCTCTGAATGATACCTGAACACTCCAAAAACCTTCCTTAAACTCTTAATAATTTTCAAATACATAAAAATTAAGGTTCAAAAGGAATTTAAATAATACTTACCTTAAATAAAAAATTTTATGTTACAATCTCCCCTCATTAATGCAACTCATCGTTGAGTTTCCCTTTTGAGGGTGGTAAAACATTTTCTATAAAAATCTCCAACCCTTGGGAAAGTTCGCCAGCCTCCCACTCCCAGGCCTCATCCTATACATGGTCTTTCTTCCATATAACATGTACCAAAGAAACTAATCTACCTTGGAGAGACTTCATGTTTTGATCCATAATACGAAAAAGATACTCCTCAAATGAAGTATCTACTTCTAAATCAACCTCACCGAGATAAAGAATATAAGATGGGTATGAATAGTAATGTGGAATTTGAGAGGCGTGGAAGAAATTGTTCATGTATTGGTACCTCTAAGGTAACTAAAATATATAGTATACCAACCTGAATCTCTATAAAATCTCAAACGGCTAAACATAATGAGGCGAAAACATCCCTTTTTTCTAAATCTGTCTATTCCCCAGTATAGGTGAAACGTGTAAGAAGAACCGATCCTTAAAATCAAACTCTAAATGTTTTCAGAAGTGATTGGAATATTAATTTTTCCTAACCTAATCTATAGACATATTATTCTTGATAATCTTTACCAACTCTAAATCCTCATAAATGAGACCATGTCCCAGTAATGTTGCATCTCCTACCACTAACTAGCATAGGGGTGAACGACATGGTCTTCCATATAAAGCCTAATAAGGATACATCTCTATAGTTTCTTGAAATCTATTATTATATGATAACTAATTTATAGGTATATTCTTCACCAAAAATATCTGAAATCATGGACACATGTTCAGATCATGTCCTTTAACATCTGAATCATATGTTCAGATAGGCCGTTGGTCTGTGGGTGATAGGTTGTACTCAACAGTACCTATAAACCCAGTCCCCTATACAACCCCTACTATAACCTTCATTTGAAATCAGTATCTCTATCTAATATGATCGTATGTGGAACCTCATGGAGTCTTATAATCTCACAAACATAAATCATTTTCAGCTCATCCACTAAAAAGGTCTCTATAATAGGTAGGAAGTGAGAGACCTTTGTTAACCTATTTATGATCACCCATACTGCATCACAACCATGAGATGTCCTAAGTAATATCATCAAAAAAATACATAGTGACGTCAAACGATTTCCACTCAGTAATGGTAAATGACACTAAAAGTCTCATTGGTCTCTAGTTCTCTAGATTCACTTACTAACAGATGGAACATTGAGTAATGAAACCAGCTATCTCCCATTTCATACAAGGACACTAATAATAGAAATATAAATCATAGTACATATTCATAATATTAAGATGTATCACCTAATTATATTCAAGAGACTCTCAAATAAATTCCCCTCAAATTTATACAGAAACCCATAAATTCCCATGAATTCATAAGATATCATCCCATCTAATGATCCAAATAGGTGGTGGATCCTCATATGAAACACTCCCCCATTGGACCAAGACCTTATAATCATAGAGATGCCTCATCATAAATCTTTCCAAAATTGAATAGGTCCTTAATAAAAAAGAAATTATAGACTATCCATAATGGTCTTGCACCTATATATGCATCTCATAAAAAAGGTCCATCAACTTCCACTCACAACTGGCCTCCTAAACTGCATGTGTCTGAGTCATCAGGCTCATAGAATTAGCAAAAAAATCTTGTACTATGTGTATAAGAAATATAAAAGTTGAATGACTAAAGGTATTCAACCCATCTAAGTTTCTTAATATTCAAGTCATGCTATGTAAATATATACTTGAGGATTTTTTGATCTATGTACACCAAAAAATTCTCTCTTAATAATTAATTCCTCTAACAACACAAGGCATGAACCATATCTACTAGCTTGAGATTGTGCGTCAGGTAATTCTAATCGTGAGGCCTCAACTAGTGAGACTTGTATACCATAAATTTATCATCATACATCATAATTAATCCTAGTCTAATTCTTGATGCATCATATTAAACCATATTTACTCTATTAGACTCGGGTAAAATGAGGATCATTGCTAAATTCAATCTCTATTTCATCTCTAGAATTGTTTTTTCACAATATTCAGACCATTATAATTTCACACCCTTCTTTTTCAATATTTTAAGTAGTGTTGTAAGTCATTATAAATCATGAATTAAGTTATTGTAATATACATCATGCCCTAAAAAACCATATATCAAATACTTTCTTTGGATTATCTCAAGAAACTACTACTCTCACCTTTTTTGGTCAAATAATACTATTATCATTGAGGGTACCATCCACATTCTTGGTGAAAAGAATGAGATAAATCCACAATGAATTACTAGTTCAGATAAATCCCTTAGATTCCAAGTCCTCTAGTTTCCTATTGATCTTATGCAACATAGTAGTAGTGATGTTGTAGGGAGGAATGAATACCAGGGATACTCCTGGCATAAGATTTATAGTAAACTACCACTCTCTTAGGAGGTGGTACAAAAAAAATACTCAAGGAAGATGTCCCTAAAATAATATACTGTAGGAGGGAAATTTTTACATCACATTCCCTGATCAACAAGATAATGACTATAAATATATTCTATCACTTTTTTCATTCCATGATTCCTAGGTCCAACTCAACTACCTTGGATGTCCCATTCTCCCTTGTGAATGTAGCTACCACCCTTAGGTGATACAAAGGTCATCCACCATCGATGATATCCAATATTGGCTTGATAAGGTACCAACTAGTCCATACTAAGAATTATATAAAATATTTTCATATCAAGGATGATAATATTCCAAAGGAAAAGATAACGACTAATCTAAAGGAGTAAATCCCTATATTAGTGTACATTATTTGATCACACTCCCAATGGGGTATCTAATTTCATGTCACCACAAAATTACTCTATATATAGCCCAAATATCTCCATAATAGCAATATATATAAGAGTATAAAAATCACCAATATCATATAAATTAGAAACTAATGTATAAGAGACCAAAATCGTGCCTTGTATAATAGAAGTCCCAACACTCTTCTCCTCAAGTATCATTTGTACGACATGTAACTATAATTATTCACAAAACAAAGATACATCTTGAATAACCTGAGTAGGGACACTCTACAAGCATGATATATCTTGGGTTTGGCTTCCTCTTCCACGAACACCCCCTCAAGGACTTTGATAGAGGTGAAGATGAAATCCTTTGTCACAAGAGTCATGCTTTGCAGGATGTTCAATATCCAGGTTACAAAAATTGAATATGATTCCACTTTACCTGTTAACTTTATTCAAGGTAAGGACAATTATCCTTGGGAGATGGAATACTTAATCAGGAAATGAAAATCGTATGTTAGGCAAGGAGTCAAAGTTGGCCAACTTTGAGAGAAGATAACTTTGAGGCTCATGAATTAGCTAGAAAAGGAAATCTAGGTGATAATATTATCCTTTACACTAAGATATGTTCTTTACGTAAGGAGTTTTAGAACTTTTTTAAGGTATATTCCCTTGGTATTCACTATTTTTGGCTCTTGTGAGTGGGTGAGAACATGTTTTTATGCTTTTATAATAATAAAAATTTAATTTTCAGGAATGAAAATTTGAAGTAGATACTATCTCACTATCCATTAGAGGAAAGGTTATGAAAAATAATTGAATATGTAAAGACCCGTAAAATTCAAGGGAAATTTTTTCTTAATTTTCTTTGGAATTTTACAAGAGCACGGTTTCAGACGGCACCCGATTCCAAGGCCCAGAGTGCCCGGAATCATTTTCCGAAGATTGGCTCGGGTACGTTCAGTGAACGAACGAGCGGGAATTCCTAACTTTTGATCCGGTTCTCGGAATTGAAATCCGAGGGCACCGATGAACTCGCAGCGCCGATATTTGCTTGAAGAGACCTTTTCGAAAGTTGCGTTTGTTGCAGGTTGAAAATTAGTTTTTGGGAGATTTATAAAAAGTTGAATAAAAAAATGTGGATTCTTTTTATTTCACTTTTGTAGGTTAACTCCTCTCAAAAGGAGTTAGGGGTGGGACCCACACCCACTTAACCTCCCTTGAGAGGATTAAGTGTGGTGGGACCCACACGAACCTAAACCTCTCAACTTCCCCCTTAAACTCCCCTCTCTCCCTCTTAAATGTTTGTAAACTTAACATCTAATTAATTACACATGATATGTTAATTAATTAAGTGTTATGTTTTTGAATTTGAAATTTTGAATTCCTTGGCTTGGTAAATAAAATAAGGAGGGACCTTATTTTATTTTGTTAGCCAACTTGTGTGGATTTCGTTTTGAGAGCTCCTCCTCCATCTTCTTCATCTTGACGAAGAACGCTCATCTTGACGAAGAACGCTCAAGCTCCGACGAAGAACGCCGCTCCGCTCTTCTTCGTCTTCCGTGTCAATGAGAGGGAACGCCGCTTCCTCCTCGGATTCCCATCGTCGACATAAGATGTTTCGCCAACGACGTATCACATCGGACGCATCTCTTCGTCAACGGAATTGACGAACGACGACCGCGACGCCCGATCTCCGCGACGTCGACTTCCGCGGACGTTGGCAAATCCTCGAACTTATACCCAAGGTAGGGGTTGTTATTTATTGTTTAATTATTCTATTCTTGCTCATGGTTCGCATGACTAACGTGAGGAATTTGAATATTTTAAGTTGAGTTATTATTTTAACGTGAGGGGGCCGGACCGCACGAACACGGCCGAACCCCCCTCCATCGTTCTTGTTGAATTGCTTGCGGGTGGATGAATCAAGGTGGCGTGGTGCCGTCGCACCACGCGGATATCCGCCCAATCCTTATTGCGCGACGCCGTCGCGCCGCGCCATGGAAGAAACATCAAGAATGTGACGCTGTCGCGCCGCGTTGAAGAAATCAAGGTGCGGCGGAGGGGCGCGATGCCGTCGCACCGCGCCGGATGACGAAAACCGCGGCCGGTTCCGGGCCGCGGCGGAAGAGAAGACCGGCGGCCGGGCCGCCGGCGTCGGAAGCCGAAGGCGGGACCGGAATTTCCGGTCCCGTTGGAGAAAACCGGCCGGCCAGCTGGCCGGCCGGATGGCATTAAACAGGGGGAATTAATCCCCCGGACGGCTCACAAAACCCCCCTCTTAATGAGGGGGGCGGTTTCCTTGAAGGGGGGCAGGAGGCCCCCCGGTTTTTCCATGAAGCGGGCCCCCAGGAGGGGGGCCGTTGATTAAAAAAATGGCGCGGCATAGCCGCGACGCCAATTGAAGAAGCGGGGGCTTGATTGCCCCCCGCGTACACCCTTCGTGCGGCGCCCGGCCGCCGCGGCCCCCGCGCCGCCGCGCCGCCGCGCCGCCGCACCGCCGGCCGGCCGGCCGGGCCGACCCAGGGGGGGTCGGGCCGGGTCGGTCCGGACCCGGACCCCCCCGTTTCGAACCAGTCTCGGTCTTTTGGCCATATCATGAGCCTCGGACCTCCGATTGACGAACCGTCTGCGGTAACGCGATCCTTGGATCGAGACGGTCGTTTCGGTATATCGTACTCAAGGTTTCGGATTACTTTGAGTTCGGCCGGGTTGGTTCGTTCACGAGACCAACCGGGCCCTCGGAGCGGAAACGCTCATATCTTGAGCTACGGACGTCCGATTGACGTGCCGTCAGCTGTGTTGTGTTCCTCTTAGTGAGACGGATATTTTGGAATACTTCGCCCGAGGTTTGGACGCAGGTGGAGTACGGTCGGGTTGGTTTTGCCTTAAAAACCAACCGGGCCCCGGAGACGAAAATGCCAATAACTCTCAGACCGGGCGTCCGATCGACGCGCCGTCTGTTGCGTTGAGTTCCTGTTGACGATACGGAACTTTTGGATACATCAACTTCAGACTTTGTGTCAGTTGATGTATCAGCCTCTCGGCTCGTGGAGCGGACCCTCCCGAACGAGCTTGCTGTGTGCGGGAACCCTAGTGCTGGCTGCGACTGCTACTTCGACAGCGACGACCGTGCAGAGACCCTCAGTGGACTGCGGCGACGACTGTGCAGAGATCCTCCGTGGACTCCGACGACTACTGCACTCAGCGATCCTACGTGGCTCAGTGCTACAGGTCCTGCGTGGGCCCGGTCCTGTGTGGGCCCGATCCTGTGTGGGTCCGATCCTGTGTAGGTCACTGCAATGTTAGTTACCTATCGATCCTTCGTGGGTCCGACGACTTATATGAATCAGGGATCATCTTTATTGTCATCCGAAGATGTATACCTGTGTGAGCTGAATCTTCTGTTTTACTCGATAGAGGTGGTGCGGTTGGTTGTAGCGGCAGACCTGCGATACTGGACACGAGCGTACGGAGTACGGAGACCGTGTAGCCGGCTGAGACCTGAAGACTGCTCGACAGACTCGACTTGGAGTGAGTCGACTAGCCCAGTGGACGGAGCGCCCGGTATTGGCGGAAGACCCACGGCGGACGGAGCGCCTGGTAGTTGGCAGCAGACCCGCGGTACTCGACTGGAGGAGTACCTCTGTAGGCTATTTGGGTGAGCGCCCGGTATTTGGCAGCAGACCCTCAGCGGACGGAGCGCCCGGTAGTTGGCGGCAGACCCGCGGTACTCGACAGGAGGATTACCTCAGCAGTCTTAGGTTAGTGAGCAGTATCTCAGAGTCGTGACAGGACACTGTACACTTCAGAGATGGGGCTCTTCAGTAGTTACGTTTCTGTTAATGAAAATCCTGTGTGAGCTGAATCCTATTGCTTTCCTGTGTGGATTGTGTTGTGCAATCCTGTGTGGATTACGTTTTTCTTTCCTGTGTGGATTGTGTTGTGCAATCCTGTGTGGATTACGTTTTGCTTTCCTGTGTGGAATACGTTTACTTTCCTGTGTAGACTGAGTTGTACTTGGGCTCGGAGGTTGGAGCGTATTTGAAATTGATTACTTAGGTATATGTATGGGCATATACCTAAGCAGTGTCGGTTATTACTTCGTGATTTTTCCTTTCTTCGTGGTTTATCCTTTGTGGATTTGAGAGACCTTCAGGGGTCTCGGGGTCCCTACTGAGTTGATTATACTCACCCCTGCACGGGCTTTGCCCGCACTACGTTGTGTTGGTTACAGACGACAGACAGCGTTGACCTTAGCTGAGGCTTGCGGAGCGGGACGGTACCCGGAGGTGGACCACTGGGCGGGACGTGCTCGGAGCGGACGGCGGGACCCGTGGAGCAGTGGAGCTATCTGTACTCACCCTTCAGGTGGGATTTCCAGTGGACAGCTCGGTGTAGCGGCTTTTACTTTTCAGTTGATGTTTTCCCCTTTCGAGTTGTACTTTACTTTCAGTTTGGGTTTGTATTCTGGCCCATTTACTTTTCCGCACTTTCAG
The DNA here is from genome assembly GCA_963277665.1 of Viscum album. Taxonomy (NCBI): domain Eukaryota; kingdom Viridiplantae; phylum Streptophyta; class Magnoliopsida; order Santalales; family Viscaceae; genus Viscum; species Viscum album. The sequence continues at coordinate 672,858,622 of OY728126.1, forward strand.
TTGTACTCTGCTTTTGTTTAGTGTTTACTTTCCGCTTGCTTACTCTGTGGTGTTTGTTTACTTTACAAAGGAAATGCCTTCCCTTTTTACCGGGATTTACGCCTTGGTGCTAGTCGCCAGCCCCTGGCCTATGGAAGGCGGGCTTGGGGTAGTCACGGCACGGACCCCGAGGGCGGGTCGTGACAAATTGGTATCAGAGGAGTTCAGTTCTACCGCGAACTCTGATATTTTTTATGTGGAGCAATGATGTTTAGCGTATTGAGTGTGGTTATCAGTCTAGGGAGTCCAGTGTTGGTGCGGTGGCCGACGTATCCGTACACCAGGACCCTGACTTCTGATTTCCGACTTAATGCACGAAAACATTGATTGCGTGTGTGTTTCAAAGTTTTCTTTGTGATTTCTTTGTGTCAGCTCACCAGGTATACTGTTTGACCGTGGCGCACCTGTTTCCTTTCAGGATGGCCCCACGACGGCAGCCAGCTAGGCTTCCGAGAGTCGGGCGTGACGACAACCCACCGAGCGACGAGGCCTCGGTGCAGGGCCCTTTGTCAGCAGTGGCACCGGCGGTAGCTCTACCCGACGAGCCCCCGATGCTTCCAGCAGCAGCCGCTGACGATGCACGTCGCCTCAGCGCACTGCATGAGTTTCAGCTCCAGCGACCGCCCAGGTTTCGCGGGGAGACGGATCCCCAGGCTGCAGAGGACTGGTTGGAGGCAGTGGTACAAGTGTTTAGGCTAGTGAGGACACCAGCAGACCTCATGGTGATCCTCGCTGCGAGCCTACTACACACAGCAGCAGGACGATGGTGGAGCTTGATGCTCCAGGTGCACGATGAGGCATCTCTTCTTTGGACGGACTTTGAGAGCATCTTCCGCTCGGAGTTCGTCCCAGCCACCCTTCGTGCGGTGCGTATCCAGGAGCTTCTTCAGCTGCGGCAGGGCAGCTTGACGGTCGCTCAGTACGCGGCGAGGTTCACCGACCTTTCTCGGTACTCGACAGACATGGTACGGGACCCCTTCTTCCGGGCCCGGACCTTCGAGCAGGGTTTGAGACACGAGATCAAGGCATCGCTGATCTCCCTCAGCATACCGACTCAGACAGGAGTACTGGAGCGAGCCCTCCTGATCGAGAGTTTTCTGACTGAGTCCACAGCGAGACCTACCGCAGGGCGGCAGATAGCGGAGTCTTCGGCAACTGGTAGCCGACGGATGACTCAGGGTTCCAGGCAGACCAGACCTACCGGTGGCCGACTGCATGACTCAGGCTCAGTTGTACGGGGAAGCCGGGGTGGAGTCAGAGCCAGGCGTGCAGAGAGTGGGCAGTGTTACTCCTGTGGCGGGATTGGTCACATGGCTCGTGACTGTCCGACCCTCCATGCTGATGATCAGCAGTTAAGTGAAGAACCTTCCAGGCAGAGGCATAGGTTCGACCGTGGCGGTCCGCAGGGAGGAGGCAGACGAGGCAGAGGAGCTGGACGAGCAGCCGGTGGTGGGCGACGCTTTGAGGCTCTGCCACCACTACCACCAGGAGATCCACCCCGACCACGGGGAGTAGGTGAACATGCGAGAGATCAACTTCAGGCAGCCGAGGCCTTCGATCATGGAGCTCTGGGAGCCGATGGACAGGAGCAGAACTAGTGGATACATCCTTTGTACTTCTGGTTCCTTGTTGAATTTGTGTAGCGTCTTGTATTATGAGCTGCAATAATAAAAGACGCATACCTTTGTGATATTTTCGTTCCTGTCCTCTTTCGTGATGTTACTAAGAGGTTCCAGTTTTGGCTGTTGACTTGACCCTCACTTGTGAGACATCTACTGGAGGAGACCAGTTACCACACACTGATGCCGACAGTGTGACTCAACCCTTGGAGGCGAGAGTAACGGTTGGATCTCTTAGTAGTAGCGTCGAGGCCTTACGACGTCATCCTTGGTATGGATTAGTATCATCCATGTTAGGATTGACTGTTTTAGGCAAAGAATGTGGTTCATCCAGGGGATGGGACCAGATTTCTCTTATCGGCAAAGAAGAAATCTTGCAGCTCTGGTGGGACCGGAGATGGTCCAGGCCACGACAGAGAGGGTCCAGGTCATCCAGGAGCGGTTGAGTACAGCTCAGAGCCGGCAGAAGTCATACGCTGACAGGAGGTGGAGGCCACTGGAGTTCGAGGATGGCGACCACGTCTTCTTGCGGGTCTCACCTCGACGTGGTATTCGGAGATTTGGCCGAGGCGGCAAGTTATCTCCGCGCTTCATCGGACCCTTCCAGGTTCTCAGCAGGATTGGTGAGGTGGCTTATCGCCTGGCTCTACCACCTCAGTTGCACCGGGTGCACGACATCTTCCATGTATCTCAGCTGAGGAGATACGTGCACGACCCGACGCACATCATTGACCATGGGGAGCTTGACGTTGACGATGGAGAGACTTTTACGGAGGTCCCGATGGAGATAGAGGATCGACAGGAGCGGGTCCTGCGTGGGCGATCGATTCCTCTTGTGCGCATCAGATGGCAGCACGGAAATCTACAGGAGAGCACATGGGAGCGGGAGGCTCAGATGCGTGCTCAGTACCCTCATTTGTTTCCCTAGTTTTTGATGTATCTTTACGGGGACGTAAAGCCCTGAGGTGGGAGTAATGTAAAGACCCGTAAAATTCAAGGGAAATTTTTTCTTAATTTTCTTTGGAATTTTACAAGAGCGCGGTTTCAGATGGCACCTGATTCCGAGGCCCAGAGTGCCCAGAATCATTTTCCGAAGTTTGGATCGGGTACGTTCAGTGAACGAACGAGCGGGAATTCCTAACTTTTGATCCGGTGCTCGGAATTGAAATCCGAGGGCACCGATGAACTCGCAGCGCCGATATTCGCTTAAAGAGACCTTTTCGGAAGTTGCGTTTGTTGCGGGTTGAAAATTAGTTTTTGGGAGATTTATAAAAAGTTGAATAAAAAAATGTGGATTCTTTTTATTTCACTTTTGTAGGTTAAATCCTCTCAAAAGGAGTTAGGGGTGGGACCCACACCCACTTAACCTCCCTTGAGAGGATTAAGTGTGGTGGGACCCACACGAACCTAAACCTCTCAACTTCCCCCTTAAACTCCCCTCTCTCCCTCTTAAATGTTTGTAAACTTAACATCTAATTAATTACACATGACATGTTAATTAATTAAGTGTTATGTTTTTGAATTTGAAATTTTGAATTCCTTGGCTTGGTAAATAAAATAAGGAGGGACCTTATTTTATTTTGTTAGCCAACTTGTGTGGATTTCGTTTTGAGAGCTCCTCCTTCATCTTCGTCATCTTGACGAAGAACGCTCATCTTGACGAAGAACGCTCAAGCTCCGACGAAGAACGCCGCTCCGCTCTTCTTCGTCTTTCGTGTCAACGAGAGGGAACGCCGCTTCCTCCTCGGATTCCCTTCGTCGACATAAGAGGTTTCGCCAACGACGTATCACATCGGACGCATCTCTTCGTCAACGGAATTGACGAACGACGACCGCGACGCCCGATCTCCGCGACGTCGACTTCCGCGGACGTTGGCAAATCCTCGAACTTATACCCAAGGTAGGGGTTGTTATTTATTGTTTAATTATTCTATTCTTGCTCATGGTTCGCATGACTAACGTGAGGAATTTGAATATTTTAAGTTGAGTTATTATTTTAACGTGAGGGGGCCGGACCGCACGAACACGGCCGAACCCCCCTCCATCGTTCTTGTTGAATTGCTTGCGGGTGGATGAATCAAGGTGGCGTGGTGCCGTCGCACCACGCGGATATCCGCCCAATCCTTATTGCGCGACGCCGTCGCGCCGCGCCATGGAAGAAACATCAAGAATGTGACGCCGTCGCGCCGCGTTGAAGAAATCAACGTGCGGCGGAGGGGCGTGATGCCGTCGCACCGCGCCTGATGACGAAAACCGCGGCCGGTTCCGGGCCGCGGCGGAAGAGAAGACCGGCGGCCGGGCCGCCGGCGTCGGAAGCCGAAGGCGGGACCGGAATTTCTGGTCCCGTTGGAGAAAATCGGCCGGCCAGCTGGCCGGCCGGATGGCATTAAACCGGGGGAATTAATCCCCCGACCGGCTCACAAAACCCCCCTCTTAATGAGGGGGGCGGTTTCCTTGAAGGGGGGCAGGAGGCCCCCCGGTTTTTCCATGAAGCGGGCCCCCAGGAGGGGGGTCGTTGATTAAAAAAACGGCGCGACATAGCCGCGACGCCAATTGAAGAAGCGGGGGCTTAATTTCCCCCCGCGTACACCCTCCGTGCGGCGCCAGGCCGGCCGGCCGGGCCGACCCAGGGGGGGTCGGGCCGGGTCGGTCCGGACCCGGACCCCCCCGTTTCGAACCAGTCTCGGTCTTTTGGCCATATCTTGAGCCTCGGACCTCCGATTGACGAACCGTCTGCGGTAACGCGATCCTTGGACCGAGACGGTCGTTTTGGTATATCGCACTCAAGGTTTCGGATTACTTTGAGTTCGGCCAGGTTGGTTCGTTCACGAGACCAACCGGGCCCTCGGAGCGGAAACGCTCATATCTTGTGCTACGGACGTCCGATTGACGTGTCGTCAGCTGTGTTGTGTTCCTCTTAGTGAGACGGATCTTTTGGCATACTCCGTCCGAGGTTTGGACGCAGGTGGAGTACGGTCGGGTTGGTTTTTCCTTAAAAACCAACCGGGCCCCGGAGACGAAAATGCCAATAACTCTCAGACCGGGCGTCCGATCGACGCGCCGTCTGTTGCGTTGAGTTCATGTTGACCATACGGAACTTTTGGACACATCAACTTCGGACTTTGTATCAGTTGATGTATCAGCCTCTCGGCTCGTGGAGCGGACCCTCCCGAACGAGCTTGCTGTGTGCGGGAACCCTAGTGCTGGCTGCGACTGCTACTTCGACAGCGACGACCGTGCAGAGACCCTCAGTGGACTGTGGCGACGACTGTGCAGAGATCCTTCGTGGACTCCGACGACTACTGCACTCAGCGATCCTACGTGGATCAGTGCTACAGGTCCTGCGTGGGCCCGGTCCTGTGTGGACCCGATCCTGTGTGGGTCACTGCAAGGTTAGTTACCTATCGATCCTTCGTGGGTCCGACGACTTATATGAATCAGGGATCATCTTTATTGTCATCCGAAGATGTATACCTGTGTGAGCTGAATCTTCTGTTTTACTCGATAGAGGTGGTGCGCTTGGTTGTAGCGGCAGACCTGCGATACTGGAGATGAGCGTACGGAGTACGGAGACCGTGTAGCCGGCTGAGACCTGAAGACTGCTCGACAGACTCGACTTGGAGTGAGTCGACTAGCCCAGTGGACGGAGCGCCCGGTACTTGGCGGCAGACCCACGGCGGACGGAGCGCCTGGTAGTTGGCAGCAGACCCGCGGTACTCGACTGGAGGAGTACCTCTGTAGGCTATTTGGGTGAGCGCCCGGTATTTGGCAGCAGACCCTCAGCGGACGGAGCGCCCGGTAGTTGGCGGCAGACCCGCGGTACTCGACAGGACGAGTACCTCAGCAGTCTTAGGTTAGTGAGCAGTATCTCAGAGTCGTGACAGGACACTGTACACTTCAGAGATGGGGCTCTTCAGTAGTTACGTTTCTGTTAATGAAAATCCTGTGTGAGCTGAATCCTATTGCTTTCCTGTGTGGATTGTGTTGTGAAATCCTGTGTGGATTATGTTTTTCTTTCCTGTGTGGATTGTGTTGTGCAATCCTGTGTGGATTACGTTTTGCTTTCCTGTGTGGAATACGTTTACTTTCCTGTGTGGACTGAGTTGTACTTGGGCTCGGAGGTTGGAGCGTATTTGAAATTGATGACTTAGGTATATGTATGGGCATATACCTAAGCAGTGTCGGTTATTACTTCGTGATTTTTCCTTTCTTCTTGGTTTATCCTTTGTGGATTTGAGAGACCTTCAGGGGTCTCGGGGTCCCTACTGAGTTGATTATACTCACCCCTGCACGGGCTTTGCCTGCACTACGTTGTGTTGGTTGCAGACGACAGACAGCGTTGACCTTAGCTGAGGCTTGCGGAGCGGGACGGTACCCGGAGGTGGACCACTGGGCGGGACGTGCTCGGAGCGGACGGCGGGACCCGTGGAGCAGTGGAGCTATCTGTACTCACCCTTCAGGTGGGATTTCCAGTGGACAGCTCGGTGTAGTGGCTTTTACTTTTCAGATGTTTTTTTCCCCTTTCGAGTTATACTTTACTTTCAGTTTGGGTTTGTATTCTGGCCTATTTACTTTTCCGCACTTTCAGTTGTACTCTGCTTTTGTTTAGTGTTTACTTTCCGCTTGCTTACTCTGTGGTGTTTGTTTACTTTACAAAGGCAATGCCTTCCCTTTTTACCGGGATTTACGCCTTGGTGCTAGTCGCCAGCCCCTAGCCTATGGAAGGCGGGCTTGGGGTAGTCACGGCACGGACCCCGAGGGCGGGTCGTGACAGAATATGGCCCATTCTTCCACATGCTCAGCACTCAAATAGGTCCCTATTGCATTGGGAGTTCATACAATCCATCTTCCCACACTGGTGACACATCACATAAATATTGGTGTTAGACATCTAACTTACACTACCTCCATGAGAAGACTCAAGGTGTCTCTTACTACTACTAGATTAAATACTTCCCTAAATCATTATAGAACTTCCTTATCTCACACCTTCAACCTATATCAGATTTCACTTGGTGATCATAGCCTGTTTACTATCTCTAAAATGGTAGTCAACCATAAAATATACACCTAAGATCGGATTCCATACACGAGACCATCCTAGAACTGTCTCATTATCTCTAATTCATCACAAGCAAGAGTCTGTGTGAATTTATAAATCTATGAAAAATTATTTGAATATTCCATAATCTACATGGAACCCTGATGAAAGTTTATGAACTCCATAGACTAATCCACTCTCAGCATCTATGGATAGAAGTAATCTAACAAAGTGGTCTGAAAGTCCCTCCAGTCCATTTCCTAATTGTTATCTTACTGAGTAATAACTTCCCACCAACACTTGGCTGAGTCATGTAGTATATACATATTTATAATTACTCTGCTCTCAGAAGGTTTATATAGATGCTCTATGATATCCAGCATTGCCTCTAGACATAAATTTGTAACCATTGGACCCCCATCCTCTGAAAATATGGCTGGATTATACTACTAAAATTCCATATAAACTCTACCATAGTAGGGTTAGGTCATGGGACTCCTAGTGTGGTCTTCATGAGCCATAATAACCCCGATCTAAATTCGGAATCAGTTCCCAAATCAGAAATAGCATAAGGTGTTGCAAATGGAACCACAAAAGGTAATATTGGTGGACCAGGGACTACCACCTCTAGATCATAGATGTCACCACCCTCCAAGAATACGACTCAAATAATTCATGATTTCATAGCTCTAAAAATTCCAATAAAATGCCATAGAATAATATTTTATAATAGTATATGTAACAATTATAAGAAAAAAACTGGTACAAGCCTTACTTTATCAGAGTCACACCCCCTTCCTTCTCCTAAAGCTAGGTCTGGATGATATAAATGATCATATGGAATCACAAGAGACACTTTCTACTACCCACTACTAGGTTCAGTTCTAGGTTAAGTTCATTGTTTCACTGCTGAGGTTATGGTATACAGTGTTTTGATTCATTTAATAGAGGAAAACACCATTTAAGTTGTAATTAGAATCACCATTTAATTGTAACCATTTGATTTTTAACTTTTAGGAATTAAAATTTCATACTCATTTATGTAACAAGTATTTTAAAATGGATAAATTATATAAATCATCACATCCAATTTATAAATTTTCATACAATTTATAAATTAGAATTTTTTGTCCATTTAATTACATCTACAAAAATGTTCCATCTCATGGGACCAATATTCCATGAATCGATATTCTATAATTGGTTGATTAAGGTTCCAACACAAAGATAAATAGTAAAACTACATTTAGGTTGTTTGAGCCACATTAATAACAAATTACTAATCTCATTACCATACAATAAACATTAGTACATTTCTATAATATTATTCAATGAACTAATAATATTCAACATACAATTCTCACAATAATATAAACATGGAATGGAATGTGAATGACATATAATCCTCATGTTCCTATAATGATGCATTCTCAATTAACTCCTTAAAATATAGGGCCAAGGTTAAAAATAGAATCTATAATCATAATAATAATAAACACCATGCATAATATGTGTCACCCAATGGTGAAATAAATACAATTTTAATAGGCATAATCTAGAAAACATTTCCCATCCCAGGTAATTTGGATTTTCCCTATATGTGGGTTAGATACTCTAGAGAACAAGATCATTACCAAATCCTGACATTTCCTAGTCTCTTTTATACCATATGAAAATAGTGAGGAAAAGAAAAGAAACCCTCTAATACCATTTGTAACAACTCATCCCAGCTCACTTGAGAATAGTAGTTGAACGAGTGAGTCACTTGGCCTCAATATCGCCTCCTCATATGCCAAAGGATACTGAATAGTAGAGAGTGTCTAAGGTGGTATAGTGGGGAGACTACATGCTCATGATCAGAGTGTAACATAGCGGTGTAAAAATGAGTAAACAGTGGAATAGTAAGACATCTAGATCAAATAAATGACTGCATCAACAATCTCTAATATCATATACAAAAAGAGAAATGTCATGATGCTACAAAAATAGGGGATATATAAAAAACATGGGATAGGCATATAAAACATGCTATAAAAAATGAACAAAAATCAAGGCTATATCCAATAGCATCACAATCATAAGCTCAATCCTCTACTCTCACACTCCATCCTAGTATAAAGATAAAACATCCAAAGCAAGGTGATTTCCCTTATCACTATCTGCATCCATGAATTCTTCCCAGGTACCAAAAGGTGGCCCGAACAGGGTGTGGATATACTCAGTAGGCCACCACAAATGTGTCGAAGGATATATAGTTAGTAAATATATAATGAAAATTATATAGGTATAACAAATAATAAAAAATATATAACTGAAATCATTTCAACTCAAGTTCCTAGAGGACACCCACCTAAAACTACCTGCATTGAAGTAAGTTGGAATGCCTCTAAACATGTTTCATCTTGTGTGTGTGTCTATATATATATATATATATATATATATATATATTTGTGTGTGGGGGGGTAATTAGTATTAGTCGGGACCTGAGGTGTGTAACTAAGGCATCAATATATAATTGTAGGATTATCATACTCAAGAGATGCATCAACTCATGAAACTCAGTCTAGGAAGACAGTATTACATCTGTCAAACCCAACTAGTGTTGTGAAACACAATGTCCAATATCCAATCTAGTGGATCATGAAACATCATTTACAATGACTAATAAACTATGTGAAACTTTATTTCCAAAATCACACATTATAGAAGCATGAAATGTCATTTCCAACACTCTACATGACCATTTCCAACAACTAATATATAGGGTTAGAAAATAACAATAATAATCATTTATCACCTGATATGATTTAATGTAATCCATAAGGTGTGTTCCATTCATTCAATATTTTATTTATCCCATGGAATAATTTAAAAATTCTATAATGTTCATGTGACATGGTCTTGAAATTCAATTCCCTTTAATTCAATTTAACTATTTAAAATTAGAGTCAAGTAATAACCACTTAGATGGTGTGTTGGTCCCAATATCACCTATAAAGACAACGCAATAATTTAAGACACCCAAAGGGGTGGAAATTTTTGAGAGAAACAACTTCCAAAAATAATAATTAGGGTCTATGGATTATCTCTATAAAGTCATAATTAAATTTATTAAGTAAAACATAATTTATAATCAACAAACAGAAAGGGTCTAGCGAGTGGCACCATAGAGAATTATATAAATGACTTAAACTTTAAAGAAAGGCATGAGACCACCTACCTTAGATAGGTAGTAGATTCCTTTTCCATTCTTAGCCTCTAATATATGATAGAATGGAATAAATCGAATAAATATATGAACACCCTGAATATAGAGTGTATTATCCTGCAAGAAAATAGCATTCTATATGGTGAGATAATTGAAGAAAAAATTCAAGAGGATTGAAGATTTTACTAGTACGAATCCAACATGATAATTGGTTCTTGAATCAGAGGAAGAATAATAGAGTTATCGCGGAACCTAGGAATAGGTGAAGGATCTCTCAAATGTGGGAGGACTGGTTTTTTGTGGGAGGAAGAAAAAAATTAGAAGAGTGGTTAAGAGGAGGGAGGTTTATTCAAGTAATTTAACCTATTTTAATAGGCACAAGGTTTCGCTACACGGTTTCCCAAATCATGTGCCAACTATTTTCCACAACTACCTCAAGGTGGCACCCCCTCATACATCTACACACATGGTTTACCAAACCGTGTGATGCTCATGTGTACTCACTATCTAAGGGGGTCTCTCCCTTACATGGTTAGGTTCACGATTTTCCAAACCATGAAAAATCCACGAATTATCCTCTAAAATTTATTATAGTGGTTTTTCATGGTCATGTGGACTCCATCGCATGGTTCAGTAAACCATGATCCACCTCTTATGGGGCCGCATAGTTGAGCTACATGGTTACTACTAATAATGTTCCTATGTGTGTTCCTCCAAAAACTAGGGCTCCAAACTCCGAGAAACCCTCAAATGCTTTTAAAACCTTCCTTAAATTCTTAATCAGTTTCTAATACAAAAAAGTTGTAATGTCTCAGAATTTCCTTATAATTTTTTTATTATATTTAATTATTTTGAGACTATACACTTTGAAGGAATGTGATTCTGAGGCCCAGTGATCCTGAAACAGATTTCGGAACTTTTTTAAAGTATATTCAGTAAACGTGTGAACGGGATTTTATAACTTTTGAACTGGTACTCAGATCAAAAAATTTAGGGCACTGTTGAACTCAGAAGGCCGAGATTCGAATAGAAATGACTTAACTTCAACCAGTAAGGGTTAGACAGAAATGTTAATTTTTGGGAAATTTTGAAAAAATAATGAAATAACTTTAAAAAGTTATTTTATTTTTCTTTCACACCATTGAGTGGCAGATAGTGACACTGCAATGCGGAAATGAGGTGACAACGAGGCATAATTAAGGAAGCCCCTTAATGGAACATTATGAAAGCATAACCACTACACTATTTCATAAATGAAACAACATACCGACGCAATGTCATAGCGTAACAGAAACACTGCAACATGTTTATTTTTATTAAATGAATTTATTAGAGAGTGTAGAATAAAACTACAAGGTTTATATGAAAAACCTTCGATGAAATTCCTCTCTAACGAAGAGTAAAAAATTCCAAAGAATTCCAAACAACTTTGACGCACCTCAAACAACGGAGTTGGAAGAAACAAATGATGTGGATGTCTTGAAACCTCGAGGACATAACTCTATAGCAACGAACATCAGAGAAGTAGGGGTTTAATTTTTGTAAGTTATTCCCCATTATTGTAATAGAAACGACGAACACTGATCAACCCACAAACACGTTGATCTGTGAATTGTGCATTTATGTGGGAGGGTAACTTTTTTGGGGGGTTTTCTTTATCCCAAGTTGAAATTATACTTTGTTGATTGAATTGAAACCCCTAGACCTCCCATGATTATAAACTTCTAATGAGGAGGGTACGGACTGACACGAACAAGGCCTGATCCCCCCGCCGTGTGTGTTCTTAGTGTCCAAACATCCAAATTGACGATAAGCTGGGTTCGAGACCTTTTAGGTAAAGAGAACATTCCTCGGATACCGTAGGCACTAACGGAATGGAAAATGGACCACCATAGATACTCTAGTGGCCCACTAAAGAAACCGCAGGCATGTCGGTAGTGGAGGCTGCTGGAGAAGGATGGCGGTATGCCCATTGGCACGCCATGGAACCAGGATGGTGTCGTGTGGAGCGGTGGCCCATGTTCGGGCCACCCAGATGAGCTAGTAGTCGTGGTGGTTTGACTGTAGTAGAAGGAAGGCCCTACGTCTATGGGGAAAGAAGGGAGGGGACGCGACTGGCTATCACATCCCATGTGTGCACCTCCAGCCACTTGTGTAGCCGATCTTCAGGCAGGCAGGCCGCACCCTCAGCCAGTGGGAAATGCCCTCAGCCACTGGGCTAGGTCAAACCCACAACCTAGCGAGATGAACCCACACTAGTGGGTCGGACCCATGCTGGCAGGAAAGACTGAAACCCTTCGGTCTAGTCTAGACTAGATCGGATCGTCGGGCGACCCGGCAGGCAGGACCCTCGGACAAACCGTACCGGGTCCAGCGAGGCCCATTGGGCCTGGCCCACTGGCCATGCCAGACTGGACCAACCCATACCCAAACTGCATCAGGTCAAGTTAGTATAATTGATCCAGGGTATGTGGGACCCCCAGGATGGGTTGGTTGGGTCTGCCAGACCGGGTCGGACAGGGCCCAGATCCAACCAGCCCCAGTTTCACTAAAGTGCTTGTATCTCTCAAATTGAGCATCCAATTGATGTGTCGTTAGTGGAATTGGGACCCTTGCGACAGGGAAGTCCTTATGAGATACTCTAATTTATTTTTGGAAGAATTTATCATATGGACAGGTTGGATCAGACTCAAATTAAATCGGGCCCTTTTTACAAAAATGCCCAGATCTTACAGACCAGGTGTTCGTTCGACGTGTCATTTTTTGCGTTGGGGATGTTACAATTTGATAGTCCTTTGGGGTTAATATATGTGGTACTTCATGTAAGTTTAGTTATGACCAATGTCTTGAGGATTGCATCCTCCCATAATCAAGCGTGCTAAGTGTGGAAAACTAGTGGCAAGCTGTGACGTGAAAAACAAATAGCTATCCTATGTGGGTCAACTCCTAGAGATCCTATGTGGGTAAGCACCTAGAGATCCTATGTGGGTTAGCACCTATAGAACCTGTGTGGTTCAGCACCTAGTGACCCTGTGTGGCTCATCACTAAGCGACCCTGTGTGGATCAATAACAGATCATCTCGACAGAATAAGATGATCTAGCTTTAAGACTAATCATATTTACTTGTGTACTTAAGTAATACCTAATGTGAGCTACATATTTTACTTTGTGTTGTGTGTTTAAGATCTTTCTTGGTGGTTTTACCTTTGTGGTATTTTCATTTGTGGTGTTTTACTTCATGGATTACTGAGATACCTTCATGGGTCTCGCGTTGCCTACTGAGTATTATTATACTCACCCCTACATGGGATTCACCCACACTTCTTGTGTCTTGTGTAGATGATGGACAAATTTGACTATGACTTGGGGAGCTAGGACTAGATGGTTCTCAGAGGTGGATTGATAGATTTTGTTGTTGGGACCACTTTGTGTATGAAGATTGTATTTGTTTTCAACAGTTGTCAATACTCATCAAAATGAAGAAGGAGAAGAAGAAGGACTAAATAGTTAGTGGAGATTGGCCGAAGTGAGGTTTCCTAGAGAATTGTTATGGAATCATATAATTGGATTTCATACTTGATCAATTCTCTAAGAAGATCAATTAAAATGATTTTTTCACTATTCTTAAAGTTCCAAATACATGTATCAAAGGTGATGCATTGTCTGAAACATCGAAGGTATTTGAAGAAGCTTCAAGCCTCCACTTTTGGATGAAGAGAGATTATTGGAGTTCTTTTGAATTAACACTCCAAAAGGAATTGAGGATTTTAAGTTATAATGAAGAAGTACTTTGGAATTCATATTCCAAAAAAAATGGAAAAAACTATGACGATGCTTTACTAATTTGAATTTCACAAATATCATAAGTTTGGAGAACTTGTGATGCTATACTTATAAAGGATAGAGGGAGTAAAGAAGTGTTTTTGGAAAAGGAAAGAAAGTGTCGTGCAAGTCAAAAGTGGTGTACAAGTGTCGCGCGCAAGTATATGTGGTGCGAAATTCATATTTCAAGATCATTACAACAAAATTTGACAAAGGAAATAAAATGGTGCGAAAGTTAAATATTGGCGTGGAAGTCAAAAAGTGGCGTGCAAGTATAAGTGGCGTGCAAGTGTGGAGTGAAAGTATATGTGGCGCGCAAGTGTGGCATGCAAGTATATGTGGTGTGGAATTGTATGTTGCGTGCAAGTCATATTTCAACAGCATCATATCAAAGTATGAAAAAGGAAGGAAAGTGTCACGCAAGTGCTGGAGCGGCGTGCAAGTGTATATGGCACGCAAGTCACCAAAATTCCTATAAATAGACGACTAGTCTCTTAATTTTTTAAGGCTCAACACTTAAATAAATATTTTGAGCTCTGATCGCGCAAATAGTTGAAAGTGGCTAGAAAAATGAAGTGACATGCAAGTAGAAGTGGAACGCAAGTTGAGGGTTATTTATAAGGCGCGCAAGTAGGGCGGAGCGCAAGTGGTGGCACGCAAGTTATCAGAGGTGTGCAAGAAGAGAGGTGTATTTAAGAAGTGTGTTGTGTATAAGTAAAAGGTGGCGCACAAGTTTTGAGCTGTGCACAATAGTGGTGTGCAAGTTGTGGTGTGCAAGTTGTGGCGTGCAAGGTGTGGCATGCAAGCTGAGTGGCGCGCAAGTAGGGAGGTGCGCAAGCAGAGTAGTGCGCAAGTAGGGTGGCGCGCACATAAGGATTGGCGTGCAATTTTTGAGTATTTCTAGAATTTCTTACCAACCTCTGATCAACTTTGTTGATGCTAAGTTGATCTAGACTTCATTGTTTTTACAATCACAAAGAGAACTTGTGATTCTAGCAAGAAGAAGAAGAAGAATAAGAGATAGATGCAGATGGTTTTTCACTGAAATAGAATGTGTGAAGAAGAGTAGGTTTCAGTGCATCTGGTTTTTCGTTGAATAAGATGAAGAAGAAGAAGAGTGTGCAGCTTATAGGTTTGCTACATAGAAAGAAGAAGAAGAAGAAGAAGAAGAAGAAGAATAAGAAGAGAGTATTCCCAATTGAAGCCTACAATTATTTAAGGCATTTTAATTCAGATGATGATATGTGAGTAGATCCTCAGTGTTTGAATAGTCACATTGGTGTATGTGATTCTAGCTAGAGAAAGAATAATATTAGTGCAGTTAGTTGTTTCACTAAGAAAAAGAAAGAAGAAGAACTAGTGCAGTTGGTTTTTACACTAGAGAAGAAGAGAAAGAAAGAACACAATTGCTTGCCTACTTCTTCGCAAGAAATCAAGTGAAGAGCACTGAAATAGATCAAGAGAAGAACTTTCATTTTGAAGAAGGAAAAAGACTATCTCCATAGGTAGTATAAAGAACCAGCTAGACGTTGCAAGTTGGTCTAGGTCATCACTAGTCCAGGGAAGAGGATTGTTTCCCACCCCCTCTAAAGTGTAGGGACTCACACTGGCTAGAGGATTGTTTTCCTAGCCACTCCACTATAATTTCATATCACATCATAGTGTAGAATCCATGCACTAGTCATACCCATGCATGGCAAGGATTTATCTACTCTTATTGAGTGGTGAACCTTGTAAAAATATCGTGTTCATATTTTTACTGCTTTCTATTATTGCATGCAACAGGGAAAAGAGAATAAGAGAATCAAGATCCTAATATTTCAAGAGGTACAGGGATAAAAGTTGTAATTGGTTTAAAAAGTCCCCAACACTGATTCACCCCCCTCCCCCCCTCATTGTTAGGTATATCCCAAACTAGTCCTCTCAATTGGTATTAGAGGTCAGGTTAACCTATGTTGGATTCTCTACAGTGAAGTTATTCTCTTTTGAAGATTTGATTTTCTTTCCCTAATTATCAATGAAGTTCACTTTCAGTGAAGATTCAGTTATCTTTAAATAGAATTCTATATCTATCAAGACTATGATGAATAATAAAAAGAAGAAGAAGAGAAAGTTGAAGAAGAAGTCCCTCCTATCTAAAGAAGAGGATGTATCTGGATCTCCATATCTGGTAGGCATTGAAGACACACTAGACTTGGAATGTTATGAGAAGTTGGTTCAAGTTTCCACTAAGAAGATGGATAACCTTATTACCTCAAATTATAAGGAGGTATGTGTTAGTACATTTGTAAATTATTCTCATGATGAAAATTTTGGCACAAGTGGTGATGATCAATCTACAACATCTCAAGAAATATCAGTTGATAGATTAAGAATGATTCTTTGTGGTATTCCTAAAGAGATTTCATCTCTTTTTTGTGATGTATTTCAATGCATGCAGGAAAATATCACTCAACTTGAAGAAGAAACTGATGCTTTGGAGAAAGTATTACAAGAAAAAATTGTCGAATGTTTAAAGCTTTCTAGATTGGTTAGAGCCTCTGATGCAACAAATAGGGGATTTAAAGTAAGTTCTTCAAAGTGGTTAAAAGATGTTGAAGAGAAAGAGGGATTTAACAAGACTCTAGAAGAGAAGATCCATGTACTCGAAGATTATTTGAAAAGGAGTAATGATGTTAAAGAGATATATTCGGAAGAAAACTCCAAGAAGATCAAATAACTTGACTCTTTGTTACAAAACAAATTAAAGATGCATGAAGATGAAGTTGAAAGATTAAAGAAGGCTTGTGAAGAGAAGATGACTATGATTGAAGACTATGAAGTCATCCTCAATATGAGAAGTCTAGAATTGGAAGCTGATTTTATCAATCTTGAGAAGACACATAGTGAGTCTCCACAAAAGAAAGAAATAGTTGTTGTTAGTATTCAATGATCAATGGAGGATTCTACTATCAAAAGACCTCCAACATGTGATAATAAGATCATGTATTCACTCATTGATCTATCAAAAGTAGCTGAGAAAGTAAAGGTACCATCCATACCAACTTGTACTAATGTTTTTGTTTCTACCAAAAGTGTTGGTTGGAAGAAAAATTATAAACAAGTATGGATGAAGAAAAGTGATAAGAAACCTAACACCATGGCTATGGTGAATAAGGGAAAGAGTGTGGAAGATATCTCCCCACATAAAGAACAACATACCATGAAGAATATTTAGTAACCTTATAAAGAAGATGGGAAAAATTCAAGGTTTGTTGGTCAATGGTGGTGTTATAATAGATTTGGGCATTGTGCACTAGATTGTTGGTACAACCCCTTAAATGTAAAGTCACAGAGAAATATCATCAACCCCTTAAATGTAAAAGCACAGAGAAAGATCGTCTCAAGGGGGAGAAATCTAGAGAAGAAAAAGCAACATCCATAGATCCAAAAGCATCTGTATACTGCAAACAGATTTGTAATGTTAGATAACATTTGTGATGTATGCAATAGGAGTGTTCATATGAATGGTGCATGTTCATATAAGAAAAGAAGACCATAGAATCTAAGTAATAATGAAGAAGCATCCTTGGGAAGAAATCAAATAAATAATATGAAAACAAATTCACCCAGGACGATTTCAATAAGGAAAGATGAGAATTCCTTGGATTCTAAATCCAATAAGGTGAATGGTGGTGCATCCAAAATAACTACTAAGAAGGAAGCCACTTAGAAGAATCCATGTAGAAGATCCAATCATGATTCCTCAGTCCCTAATTATATCTTGGTGGTTTGGCCAGAAGATTTGTAAATAATGAGAAATATGGAAGATGCACAGGCTAATACTTGTGCAAAAAGAAAAAACAAGATTGTACATGAAGAAAAGGAAGTTCTGTGTGTGAGGTGCAACAAGGCTGGTCATACTATTAAAAGATGCTTTGAATTTACTCCAGCCCAACAAGAATTCCTCATAAAGATGAAAGTTTCACCAGGAGATTCTAGTGCTTTGAAATCCCTTGAAGAAAGAATATTCACACACAAAGAGATGGAAGAAATAGTGAGGTCCACACAATCACAGTCAGCATTGAATATCGGTTTTGAAAGTGTTAATAATGGAGCATCTGGGTTGAGAATATCATCTCAACCTTGTTGTTTACATTGATGGAGAAAAGAGGATCCACCTTATTCTATTAAATCTTTGTGTATTGTATTTGTTATTATCAAACAAGTAATTGAAGGTGAAGTAAGATCTCAGGGGGGAAACCTAGGATTTAGTGAGGAGAAGTGTTACCTTGAGGGGGAGACACATGAAGAAGCTGCCAGAGTCATTATCTCAATCAATATCAAAATCAGTTGGTATAAAATTCAATTACTCTGAAGATTTTCTGAAGATCATTTCATTGGAAAAGGTATGTCATTTCTTAATCTCTCATCCTTGGTTACTCAAAATAAATATATTTTTACAAATGGGGAGTAACTAGGTAAATCAGTGACATAATTAGAATGAAAGTTCCCCAAGGCCACTTATCCTGCTAATTTCACTTGAATGTTTTTTATCCTTTTGTTGAAGTGAGTACAGGAATTTTAGGATTTATTATTTCCTATAACATTAAATATCTTTGTTCTAGAATGAAATTGGAAAACCCTTGAAGACATGTGTAGGAGATCTCATCTCATGAGGTATCAGGATTAATGGATAATGGACAGCGTTGTTGTCTAAATCAAACTCTCTTGTTTTCTACATCGAGCTTTGCTCAAGTTGACTTAGAGTGAAATGATTGATGGTGCACTGCTTAAGTAAGGACTGATACCCACTCGACCATGAACTTTGTATTTCTTGTCAATAAGGGGGAGAGAAAGTGAAATGAAAGTTTGAAATGAAAGGGGGAGAGAAACAAGTAAAGGGGAGAGAGAAGATTCTTATTTTGACATTGACACATTCATTTGAGGAGACTTTGTGGTATTGAAAACAAAATACAAAGGGGAGATTGTTGGGAACACTTTGTGTATAAAGATTGTATTTGTTGTCAACAGTTGTCAATACTCGTCAAAATGATGAAGGAGATGAAGAATGACTAAAAAGTTAGTGGAGATTGGCTGAAGTGAGGTTTCCTGGAGAATTGTTATGGAATCATATCATTGGATGTCATACCTGATAAATTCTCTAAGAAGACTAATTCAGATGATTGTTGCACTATTCTTAAAGTCTCAAATACATGTATCAAAGGTGATACATTGTCTGTAACATTGATGGTATTTGAAGAAGCTTCAAGCCTCCACTTTTAGATGAAGAGAGATGATTGGAGTTCTTTAGAATTAACACCCAAAAAGGAATTAAGGATTTTAAGTGAGGGTGAAGAAGTAATTTGGAATTCATATTCCAAAAAGAATGGAAAAAACTATGACTATGTTTCTGATTTGTATTTCAAAAATATCATAAGTTTAGAGAACTTGTGATTCTAGCCTTATAAAGGATAGAGGGAGTAAAGAAGTGTTTTTGGAAAAGGAAAGAAAGTGTCGTGAAAGTCAAAAATGGTGGGAAAGTGTGGCGCACAAGTATATGTGGAGTGAAAGTTATATTTCAAGATCATAACATCAAAATTTGACAAAGGAAATAATATGGCGCGCAAGTTAAAGATTGGAATGCAAGTCAAAAAGTGGCACGCAAGTATAAGTAGCACGCAAGTGTGGAACGCAAGTATAAGTGGCACGCAAGTGTGGCGCGCAAGTATATATGGAATGAAATTGTATGTTGTGTGAAAGTCATAT
Organism: Viscum album; assembly: GCA_963277665.1. Classification (NCBI taxonomy): domain Eukaryota; kingdom Viridiplantae; phylum Streptophyta; class Magnoliopsida; order Santalales; family Viscaceae; genus Viscum; species Viscum album. The sequence goes on from OY728126.1 coordinate 672,878,100, forward strand.
TTCAACATCATCATATCAAAATATTACAAAGGAAAGAAAGTGTCGTGCAAGTGATGGAGCGGCGCGCAAGTTCTGGAGCGGTGCGCAAGTGCTGTAGCGGCACGCAAGAGCTAGAGTGGCGCGCAAGTGCTGGAGTGGTGCGCAAGTGTATGTGGTGTGAAAGTCACCAAAATGACTATAAATAGACCACTAGCCTCCTCATTTTTTAAGGCTCAACACTTAAGGAAACATTTTGAGCTCAGATCATGCAAATAGTAGAATGTGGCTCGCAAACTGAAGTGAAGCGCAAGTAGAAGTGGCGCACAAGTTGAGGGTTACTTATAAGGCATGAAAGTAGGGTGACGCGCAAGTGGTGTCATGAAAGTTGTCAGAGGTGTGAAAGAAGGGAGGAGTCTTCAAGAAGTGTGTTGTGTATAAGTCAAAGGTGGAGCGCAAGTTTTGAGTTGTGCACAGTAGTGGTGAGCAAGTTTTGGTGCGCAAGTTGTGGTGTGCAAGTTGTGGTGTGCAAGCTGAGTGGCGCGCAATCCGGGAGGCATGCAAGAAGAGTAGTGCGCATGCAGGGTGGCACATAAATAAGAATTGGAGTGCAAATGTGAGTTGTTCTAGAATTTCTTACCAGCTTCTGATCAACTTTGATGATGCTAAGTTGATCTAGACTTCATTGTTTTTACAATCACAAAGAGAATTTGTGATTCTTGCAAGAAGAAGAAGAAGAAGAAGAGCTAGGTGCATATGGGTTTTCACTGAAAGAGAACATGTGAAGAAGAGTAGGTTTCAGTGCAGTTAGTTTTGCATTGAAGAAGTAGAATAAGAAGAAGACTATGCAGCTTATAGGTTTGCTGCATAGAAAGAAAATAATAAGAAGAAGAAGAACAGAGTAAGCCCAATTGAAGCCTACAATTATTTAGGGCAGTTTAATTCAGATGATGCTATGTGAATAGATCCTCAGTGTTTGAATAGTCACATTGTTGTATGTGATTCTAGCTAGAGAAAGAAGAATATTAGTGCAGTCCGTTGTTGCACTAAGAAGAAGAAATAAGAAGAACTAGTGTAGTTGGTTTTTTCACAAGAGAAGAAGAGAAAGAAGATAAAAGAATTGCTTGCCTACTACTTTGCAAGAAATCAAGTGAAGAGAACTAAAATAGATCAATAGTAGGACCTTCCTTTTGAATAAGGAAGAAGACTGTCTCCATAGGTAGTATAAAGAACCAGATAGATGCTGCAAGTTGGGCTAGGTCATCACCAGTCCAGGGAAGAGGATTGTTTCCCACCCCCTCTAAAGTGTATGGACTCGCACTGGCTTGAGGATTGCTTTCCTAGACACTCCACTGTAATTTAATATCACATAATAGTGGAGAATCCATGCACCGGTCATACCCATTCATGGAAAGGATGTAGCTACTCTTATTGAGTGGTGAACCTTGTAAAAATATTGTGTGCATATTTTTACTACTTTCTATTATTGCATGCGACAAGGAAAAGAGAATACGAGAATCAAGATCCTAATAGTTCAAGAGGTACAAGGATAAAAGTTGGAATTGGTTTTAAAAGTCCCCAACACTGATTCACCCCCCCCCCCCCATAGTGTTAGGTATATTCCAAACTGGACCTATCAGTGGTGTGTTGTAGTGACATCCAATAGAGAGTCGTACATACCCATCGGTTAGGATCCTTGGTGGATGACATACAGAGCTTGTACTTCTTTGGTTTTACTTTACTTTTAGTTGGGATTGTATTCTGGCCCATTTAATTTTATTTTACACACTTTACTTTCAGTAGTGATACTTTTTGTTGGTTGTACTACTTTCTTTCCTTTGTGGTTTTCTTTGTGCGGTATGGCTTGTCTGTGTGTGTACAGGTTTAAAGGCAATGCCTTCCCTTTTTTGGATATTCCTTTCTGATGATAGTCACCACCCCTGGCCTATGGAAGGTGGGATTGGGGTAGTCACGGAATGGGTCTCAGGGGATAGGTTGTGATAAAGTGGTATCATAGGGTGGTTGGTTCTACCAGAAGAACTAAGATTTTGTATTTTCAACAGGGGAAATAGTGTTAAGTGTCTTGAATTTAGTTTTCAGTCTGGGGATTCTAGTGTTGGTGCACCAGTTAGCATATCCATACACTAGGACCCTGGATTCTATTTTCCAACTCAGTGCATGAATACACTGGTTTCATGTTTTTTGGAGTGTTTTTCTCTAGATCTCTTCTGAGTCACCTCACCAGGTATAACTTATTGATCATGGTGCATCTGTTTCTCTATAGGATGCCTCCATGAAGACAACCAGGCATGATTACAATGAGATATCATGATGATGGTCCATCAAGTGATGAGGTGTTGGTGCAGGGATCACTTACAATGATAGCATCTTCGGATGGTGCACCAGTAGCACCACCACTCATAGATTAGCAGTTGCTACCATCCCCACCAGCGAACCTTGAACGCCGACTGAGTGCACTACATGAGTTCCAGAGGCATAGGCCTTCAAGGTTTTGAGGAAATATAGGTCCTCATGTAGATAAGGATTGGCAGGAGATAGTTACTCAAGTTTTTTACCAGGTGGATACACCTACAGACCAGATGGTAGTTCTAACCGCTGGCCTTTTTCAGGGCATGGCAGGGAGATGGTGGAGCTTGACTCTCCAAAAACATGAGGAGGCAACCCTTTTCTGGTCGGACTTCAAGATACTCTTTAGGGTGGAGTTCGTACCACTGACACTATGCTCATTTCATATTCAGGAGTTACTGGACCTACAGTAGGGCGACCTGACTGTGGCCCAATACTTAGCGAGGTTTACCGACCACTCCTATTACTCCATCGATATGGTACGAGACCCTTTTTTCAAGGCCTGGACCTTTGAGTAGGGGCTCTGATAGGAGATTATAGCATTGATGATTTCTCTCAGCATCCCGATGCATGCTGGATTGCTAGAGAGAGCCCTACTAGTGGAGAGCTTCCTAGCCGAGTAGGCACCGACGGTGAGATCCACCACCAGAAGATAGGTGGCTGAGTCATCTACAGCAGGCAGTAGGCAGATGACGCAGAGTCCCAAATAGGCCAGACCTTCTGGAGGACGACCCCAAGATGCGGGGTCAGAGGTGTAGATATCATGAGGTAGAGGGGGTCATCTTAGGGCTGGATTTTTTACTCTTGCGTCAGATAGGGTAACATGGCTCATGACTGTCTGACTCCCTACACGAATGACCAGTAGGAGGTTGAGGGAACACCGACATAGAAACTGAGGTTCGATCAAGGAGGTCTTTAGGGAGGAAAATGTGGAAAGGGAGAAGGCTGAGTAGTAGGTGGTGGATAATGGTACGAGGTACTACCACCACTACCCCAGGAGGTCCACCACGAGCTCAGGGAGCAGGTTGACAGGGGCGGGGCCAGCTTTAGGTGATGGAGGAATATGACCACGGAGCTCCAAAGATTATTAGAGGTATGATCGGGGTCTACTTCACCTTAGTTTTAGTTCTTATAGACACATGTTCCAGTAACTATTTCCTTTCCATGGTCCTCATTCGAGGCTCAGAGATTATGGTGGATCCATTAGATCGATCTTTTCGATTAGAGATTCTTACGAGAGGGGATTCAATGATTACACACTCATTCCGGCAGTGTGAGATTAATTTAGGAGGTGATAGATTCAGCTAGGATCTTCTAGTAGCAGCGTTGAGGCCTTACAACTACATATTGAGTATGGACTCGTTATCCACAGTCCATGATCATATCGACTATTTTAGGTGAAAAGTGTGGTGTGTCTATGAGGATGGGACCAGGTTTTCCTACACCAGTGAAAAGGTAACCTTTTCAGCATAGGATGGACTTTATCGGGCGAGGGTGCATCCGATCACTCACCAGTTGGAAAGACTCACCCTCGATACAGTAGATGAGGGGAGCCTGAGCTTTCCAATAGTGGTGGATGAGTATGAGGATGTCTTTCCAATAGATGTTCCAGGACTACCTCCTCGCATAGAGGTATACATATGCATTGACTTATACAGAGGGATGACACCAATATCTACACATTCATATCGAATGTCTCCCGAGGAGCTTCATGAATTAAGTGTATTGTTAGAGTACTTGCAGAAGAAGGGGTTTGTAAGGCCCAATGTTTCTCCATGGGCTGCCTCAGTGTTGTTTTCTAATAAGGCATATGGGAGGTTGAGTCTATGAATATACTTCTGGTGCCTAAACCAGGTGACCGTGAAGAACAAGTATCCACCGTCGAGAATTGATTACCTCTTCGATTAGCTGAAGGGAATGAGGTGGTTCTCGAAGATCAACCCTATATCAGTCTATCATCATCTTCAAGTGTGGTATGAATATATACTGAAGATAGAGTTTAGATATTGGTATGGTCACTATGAGTTTTTGCTGATTCCTTTCCACGTTTCCAATACCCCAATAGTGTTCATGGGACTCATAAACAAGATCTTCTAGCCTTACCTTGATAGTTTCTCGGTAGTCTTTATTGATTACATATTGGTGTACTTAACGTCCTAGGAGGAGCACGCTACACACATGCGGATAGTCCTAGATTCACTCTGAAAGAACCAGCTTTATGGTAATCTATTGATGTTCCAGTTATATATTTAGGAGGTCCACTTTTTTGGACAAATAATCTCAAAGGATATAGTTGCAGTGGATCTAGAGAAGATAGAGGCAGTGCTAGCTCGGGAGCCACCCAGGAGTGTGACTGAGGTGAGAAGTTTCATGGGGTTAGCTGTGTACTACCAGAGGTTCATACCTGAAATTTCCAAATTAGAAGCACCCTTGTCAGCTTTGACAAAGAAGGTACAACCCTTCATGTGTATGGAGAGGCTCCATCAGAGTTTCCATGAGACGAGGTGGTGACTGATGAGTGCCCCCATCTTGAGACTACCAGAAGAGGGTGTTGGGTATGTAGTCTACTGTAATGCATCAGGGACCAGACTAGGTTGTTTCCTCATGTAGGAGCAAGCATTGATTTCCTATATCTCACGGTAGTTGAGAATGAATGAGCATAACTACATGACCCATGACCTGGAGTTAGCATTATTGGTCTTCACTTTGAATATGTGGTGGCACTACTTGATGGGTGAATGTTTTACCATCTACTCCAACCACAAGAGTCATAGGAATATCTTCTCACAAAAGGACCTGAACGTGAGACAATGGTGATGGATGGAGTTCCTCTAGGACTATTACTTTTAGATAGTATATACTCCTGGGAAAGGGAACATTGTGGCAGATGCACTCAGCAAGAGGTATGGTTTGTAGCTGCTGAATTAGGCGATAGAGAAGCTAGCCACGATGAAGATATCCTTCATGGATAGTGATGGATTAGCTTACCTCTAGTCTATAATTTTCACTCCCTCACTCTTACAGTGAGTTAGGAAGGCATATCTTGTGGATGTTAATTGCGAGGCCTGACATGCTCGGATATCCTCATGACATTTCTCTTGATGGATTTTCGATAGTTGGGGATCACGTAATCCATTTCATATGATGCAACTTAGTACCAGTGATGTTGTAAGAGGAGTTGTTGAGGGATTTCCATACATCCCCTTTGGCGGTACATCCTAGTGTGACAAAGATGTACCAAGACCTTTGACGTCAGTACTAGTGGCCAGAGATGAAGAAAGTGGTGGTAGAGTTCATTTCACGATGCCTTACTTGTCATCAAGTGGAGGCCGAGCATCAAGTCTCGACCAGATTGACACAACCACTTAGGGTACCGAAGTGGAAGTGGGATGGTGTTTCCATGGACTTCATGACGGGGTTACCATGAATTTACCGGGGCCACGATTCTATCTGGATGACGGTTGACCGACTCACCAAGTCGGCTCACTTCCTACCCATCCGGGTGCAGGGATCGGTAGAGGGATCAGGATGCCTCTACGTTCAGGATATAGTGTGGATTTATAGGGTGTCTTCGACGATCATCTCAGACCGTGATGCACGCAATACATCCCTATTGTGGAAGGGGTTGAAGGAGGTTTTCAGGACTCATCTATGCTTGAGAACATCTTTTCACCCCCCATACGGATGGTTAAACAGAGTGGACCACACAAACCATGGAGGACATGCTTCGTGCTTATGTTCTGGATTTTGGTCATAGTTGGGAGGACCACCTACCACTTGTGGAGTTTGCATACAAAAATATCTATCACTCCACCATTGGCATGACACCATTTTAGGTCTTGTACGGGGGCCTTACAGATCACCCCTATGCTTGAAAGACCTAGGGGAGTTGGCACTCATGGTTCCAAAGTTGGAACAGACAACCACCGAGAAGGTGCAGATCATCCAAGAGCGGATAAGAAATACACAGAGAAGGAATAAGTCTTATGATGATAGGAGATGGAGACCCTTGGAGTTTGAGGAGGATGGTCATGTATTCCTTTGGTTCTCACCCCGACGAGGATTACGAAGATTTGGCCAGGGCAGCAAGATATCTCCGAGGTTTATCAGACCTATTCAGATCTTGATAAGGGTTTCCAAGGTCATGTACCATCTAGATCTTCCCCCATATATGAACTGAGTGCATGATGTTTTCTACATGTCATAGCAAAGGAGGTACGTGCATGATCCATCGCACTTCATCGACCGGGGCGAGAAAGACATTGGCGATGGGGCGATATTTACAGAGTTCCCAGTGGAGATAGAGGATTGAAAGGAGCGGGTGCTTTTTTTATAGACGATTCCACTAGTTCACATTCGATGGTAGCATGGGAACCTCTAGGAGAGCACATAGAAGCATTAGGAGTAGATTCATGCTCAGTACCCCAACTTGTTTGATTAGCCCTTATTTTGGATTTTGGGGACTTAAAGACCTAAGGTGGAGAGAATGTTATGTATTGATATTTCAGTATAATTTTTTTATTATATGGAATTATTTCTAGACCACATGCTTTGACAGCATGTGATTCCAATTCCCGATGATCCCAAAAAGGATTATTGAATTTTTTTAAGGTACATCTAGTAACATGGGAGTTGGATTTTCTAAATTTTGAACCAGTGTTCAGATCAAAAATATGAGGGTATCGTTGAACTCAGAATGTCGGGATTAACCTATAAAGAAATTAACATTGATCGGCAAGGGTCGGACAGAAATGTTAATTTTTGAAACTTTTCATAATAATAATAAAATAACTTTAAAAAGTTATTTTATTTTTCTTTTGCACCATTGAGAAGAAGATGGAAAATCTGTAGTGTGGCGATGAGACGATGATGAGGTGAAATTAAGGAAGCCCCTTAATGGCTCGTTATGCAAGTGTACCGACGAAACGTCATAGCGTAATAGAAACTATGTGATGTGTTTCATTTTATTAAAAAAATGCATTAGAGAGTGTAGAATTAAACAGAAAGGATTCTCTGACAAACCTCCGATAAACTTCCTCTCCAACGAAGAGCGAAAAATGCCGATGAACATAAAACATCATTGACTCACCTCAAAGAACGGAGTTAGAAGGGACGAACGATGTCCATGTCTTGAACCCTTGAAGATGTAACAATGTGGAAATGAATGTCAAATAAGTAGGGGTTCAATTTGTGCAAGTTCTTCCCTATTCTCATTCTAGAAACGATGAACACAGATCAACCCACAAATATATTGATCCACGAATCATGCGTTTATGTGGGAGGGTGACTTTTTTAGGGGGTTTTCTTTATCCTGGGTTGAAATTATCCTTTGGTGATTGAACTGAAATTCCCATACCTCCCATGATTATAAACTTTTAACGCGAAGGGTGTGGGCAAGGCTCGAGCCCCTCCGTTGTGTGTTTTCTTTGTGGAAAAACATCTAAATCGATGACAAACAGGGTTTGAGACCTTAGAGGTAAAGAAAACATTACCCAAAGACTGTAGGTGCTAATGGAATGGAAAACGGACCACCGGAGCAACTCTGGTGTCCCACTGAAGGAACTGCCAATGGTGGCCTGCGGCTGCGGCCGTGGGTGGAGGATGGCGATGCGCCCATCAGCGGGATGTAGTGCCAAGATGGAACCGCATGGAGGGGTGGCCCACATCTGGTAAACCTGGATGATCTGGAAGCTGTGTTCATTTGACCATGGAAGGAGGATGGCCATGTGTTCAGGGGGCTAGTAGGGATGGGATGCGGCTATCTTATGAGTCCCAGGAACGCACCACCGTCCGGCCGTGCGGCCTGTCTTCGGGCCAATGGTCAGTGTCCCTAGACAGAGGGCCTAGCCAGACCCATGGCTCAGTGGGTTGGGATCGTGCCCAGTGAGCTGAACCTGTGCTGGTAGGATAGACCTGCACCCTTTAGGCTGGGCTGGACTAGACCGGGTCATCGGGTGACCTAGCAGGCTAGACCCTCGGCAAAATTAGGTCGGGTTCAATGAGGCTCATTGGGCCTGGCCCACTAGCCAGACCAGACCGGACCAACCCAGACCCGAACCAGGTCATTTCAATTTGATAAAATTAAACTGGGGTATGTGGAACCCCCGGGTTGGTCTGGCCGGGTAGGACCGGGTCCAAACCCAACTGACCCCTATTTCACTAAAGCACCTATATCTCTCAAACCTGGATTCTGATTGACACGTCATTAGTGGAGTTGGTACCCTTGCGATGGGGCGGTCCTTCTGAGACACTCTACATGAGTTTTGGAATAATTTGGTGTATGGTTGGTTTGGATCGGACTCGAATCCAACCGGGCCCTTTTTATACAAATGCTCATATCTTACGGACCGGGTGTCCGTTCAACACGTCATTTGTTGCATTGGGACCCTTACGATGAGATAGTACTTTGGGGTTACTCTATGTAGGAATTCATGGTGGTTGAGGTATGACCGATGGAGTTATGAGTATAACCTCCTATAATCAAGCGTGCTAAGTATGGGAATTCAGTGGCTAGCTTTGACGTGAAGAACGAATAACGATCATGTGTGGGTCAGCACCTAGAAATCATGTGTGGGTCCGCACATAGCAATCATATGAGGGTCATCACCTAGAAATCCTGTGTGGGTCAGAACCTAGATATCATGTATGGGTCAGCACCTAGAGACTTTGTGCGGATCAGCAGTAGAGCCTCTCTATAGAATAAGATGATCTAGCTTTACGATTATTCATCTTTACTTATGTACTTAAGTTATACCTGGTGTGAGATGAATCTTTTACTTTGTACTATGTGTTAGATATCTTTCTTGGTGGTATTAACTTTTTGGTATTTTAATTTTTGGAATTTTTCTTCATGGATTACTGTGATACCTTCAAGGGTCTTGGGGACCCTATGGAGTATTGTTATACTCACCCTAACATGGGCTTCACCTACACTTGTTGTGTCTTGTGAAGACAACGAAAAACTTTGACTCGGACTTAGGGAGATAGGACTAGATGGTGCTTGGTGGTGGATCGATAGATGGGGTGTCCTAAAGTGACATCCAACAGAGAGTTTTACCTACCCTTAAGGTAGGATCCTAGGTGGATGACCTCCAGATCTTGTACTTCTTTTTTTGTAATTTCCTTTCAGTTTGGTTTGTATTATGGCCCCTTTACTTTCATTTTACACACTTTACACTCAATAGTGAAACTTTTTGGTGGTTGTACTACATTCATTCCTTTGTGGTTTTCTTTGTGTGGTATGCCCTGTCTGTGTGTGTACAGGTTTAAAGGAAATTCCTTCCTTTTTTGGGATATGTCTTTTTTGTGCTAGTCACCATCCCCTGGCCTATGGAAGGAGGTCTTGGGGTAGTCAAGGCACAGGCCCTGGGGAATGGGTCGTGACAAAAGTAAAGGTTCAATTGAAATTTAAAGGGTCTATACCTGGAAGAAAAAATTTGATGTTACACTTATCAATCGTAAAATAAAAATTATGTCAAAAATGAACAAATTTAGTATTTTGGTAAAATTCATATAGTTTATAAATTTTTTATTAAATATAGGTGTTGGAAATTGTAAATAATATATTTTCATACCTAAATTAAATATAAAATTTTTATGTTTGAAAAATAAACAAAACATTTATTTATTTATTTCTTCATTTTAAATATATATATATATATTATTTATATATATTGAATAATATCTATGGATTAAAATAATAGAATTAAAAAATAGGGATAAATATAAAAGTTTTTTTATTTAAAATTATTAATTGTTCATAATTATTAATTTAAATTGTTCAAATTAAAGTCCATGTTTAAATAACTTATTTAAACCCATCAAAATGAGTTTTGATGATTTATTTGATCAAGGTTTAAATAATAATTAATATGTGATATTTGGATTGTGTAAAAATTTTACATAATATAAATTGAAATAGGAAATGTTTATATTTCATATAATATTGTATATTTAAATTAAATACTATATAATTAATAGTATACATTAGTTCTTAGAATAAAATTAATATGAATTTTTGTATTCAAAATTATGGAATGTGAGTAAGGTTAGCTAAATTATAGAGTTATTTTTTAAATTTTCTTATGAATTATTCAGAAATCTCATGTTTAAATTTTGGAATTCTTCATTTATTTAAAACTTATTTCCTACTTTATTCATAGATACAAATTATTTATATTTTGAATATGTATATGTGTTAGTTTAAAATTGTTAAACTACTTGTAAATTATCATAAATGAATCTAAGTAGTTACGTGATAAGTATGATAATGGATTTAATTTTCTTCTACCCCAACTTCAATTTTAAATTAAAATAATTAATATTAATTTAGTTATTGAATATAGTTTATACATATTAGTTATTATGGTTGTGGTTCATTAGTGTCTATATTGGGTAAAGTATCCCTTGGTAGAGGGACTTTGGATTAGACTTCCCACTGGCCTTGAGGCTTATGCCTTATTCTAAAAATGTAGGTGTGGCTATCTATAGCTCAAATATTACTTGAATGGGGATTAATAATTTCATATAATTTTGAACCTTTACATAAAAATTTCATGTACCTTAATCATAAGATGAATTATTATATGTGTAAATGTATTTGGATTCAATTATTGGGTTATCGAAAAAAATTGTGATTCATGCAAAGATATACACATTGTTATGGTTGGACATATTGGTTTGGTGGAATGAATAAAATTCCAAACTAAATAACTGAAAGCATGAATACATGTAAATCTAATAATATGAGATAATTTGGTTTGGTTAGAATTAAATCCAATTTAAAATACTAAGTATTATGTTCCTTTCAATGCATCACTTTTCAAAACCTTGATCATCCAATTGGGTTCATGCTAAAGTTGGGTTCCCTTGAATTATCTTGTGTAAGGAAAGTAAGTAATGAGTGAACCTAACAGAATTAGGTTCCTATTCATGGAATTTTATCTGGGTAACACTTATCTGGGAAACCCTATAAGAGTTATGATACTTTAGGAATAGAGTTGGGTTATATCTATATGATGGATTTGAGAAAAGGGTTAAACAATAAATTATCCAAGTATCATATCTAATATAATTTATATGATTCCCTACCTAAATAAATAAGTAGTGAGATAAATGTTAATGAGGGATCATTACTTGGTAAAATATGTATATTGTCCCACTAATGGGTATGATAAAATTTCAAAAAATGGGTCATAATTTTATTGGGATCATATTTAATAAAAAGTCAATATTAAATGAATATAGATCATGATACTAATTTTATAAATGATTTTATTATAGATAAAAGCAATTTCATCATCAAGTGTAACTTTGAGATTACCCCCTGAGAAATAGATGATTAATGTAAAAAAATCGGATAATAGTAACTTAAGAGAAGTTCTTAAATAAGAGATATTCTATGTGTTAGAGCAGTAACTTCCTGGATAAACAAATTATTGAAGTTTTCAACATGTGAATTGAGATGATCATGAGAAAAATATAATGATTCACCAAATTTTTCAAAATAATTATATAAAAATTGAATAAATTAATTTCAATATGCACTCATATACTCAATATTATTTAGTATTTCAATGATAATATGGGATTGAAGATATGATTTAAATAAATTTTTTAGTTGAATAATTCTTTCTATTTTCATCTAGAGAAATTTTTTAAAAATATGAGTGAGTTAAATAAAATTTTACCCAATATTGTCAAGGTTTTTAGAATAAATGAACCCTAGCATGAGATGCCTAGGTTCTAGTTTTGTTTTTATAGTACAAGTGGGTAATAGTTCAATACAAAATAATAATAGTAAATTGGAAAGTCCAACAATTTTTATTTTAATATCTATTTAAGGACATTGAACCATTGTGTTTTCAATAAGGAAAGGAATTATGATTCTATATGATGTAATTAGATACCTTAATGGGTTTGTGAAACTTCATGTAATTTCCTTGTTAGGTATTAGTGTTATAGAAATTAATTCTTTGGTTTTGAAGGGAATGTGATAAAAAATATCTACTTTACAAATGTTATGAGTATATAGGATTTCCAAATCAATAGAATAATTAATAGATCATATATTTTACAATGAAGTGATGAAGAAAGATTTAAAACATCAAATATTTGAATGCAAAGGAATGTAACAAGCCCAAATGGGTCTTAATAAATAATGTGCATATTATTATCATTTCTCTTATATGACAAGAGAATTTTTTTACTAAAAAGGAATAATTATGAATAATATTATATGATACACATATTTTATGTTTAATCGGATTATTTAACATGTTTAAAAGGGATAAATGAAAAAAAATACAAGATAAAAATGTTTATCTGTATGTTTTCTAAAATATAAGGGAAGGTGTTCCAGCTACCCATAAGTGGCAGATTTTAAATAATGAAGTATTATTTTTAGAATAAAATGACCCAAACAAATATAATACCATTTATGACATAAAAGAAATAGTTTATTTTTTTGAATATTTCTATTAGGAGGAAAGAAGTTTTATTTATTAAATCAATGTATTTTGTGTATTTTATTATCATATTCTATAGAGAATATATTTTATAATGAGATAATGAGAGTGTGTTTGGAATTATAAAATTTAAAAGTTAAAAAATTGTATTGAAATAAAAAATTGAATTTCACTTTATATCATAAGTGGTTTAGGGTATATTGGTAGAAAATTAATTTATAAAATTCTATTAGTTACAAATAGATTTCAAGGAAGAGTTTGACGGAATGGGTTCTAAGAATAATTATTATGAACTTAGAAAAGTTATAAATAGATAATATAAGTTTTTAACATCGTATCATTTGATGTTGTAGAGTTATGAAGTTTAAATATGTTCAAGGAGTTTAAAATTGGGAATATGATTCCAAAATATCACCATTATTCATACTAGATTACTTCATAGATTTTACTCACTAAATAGTTTGGTGAGATGGTTTTTAATTAGGTGGTCACAAAACCCCTAAAATTTAGTAAACATAAGGCTATTTTGATAGTCTATCATATATGATATGTTATATATATTCATATGTATAATTTTGTAAAGTATTCTTAAATAGGATTACAAATAGAAAATGTGTCATGTTATAAAAAATGAAATGTCCACTTTATTATTCTTTCATTTGGGATAAATATTTTACATAATGGGAAAAGATAATTATCCTATAAAAGTATGACTTTGATTTGTAACTAATTAATGATCAACACAAAGTATTGTGGCTTGTAATGGTATGTTAATATTATATTTAGTAGAATATTGTACATGATGCAAGTAGAAATATACACAATGTAAATAATTGAATCATGAAGTAATAAGTTGAGAATTATTATCTATATTATCCTTCCAAATTATATCACATGGAATTTCATACATTTAATGATATACATAGGGTTTTATACATATTATGAATCCCCATTACCTAAGGTTAGAGAGATTACTAGCATAAGAAACTCTATACTTGATAGATTTATTAAGTAATCCTTGAGGATTATCTAATCAAGGGGTGGTTGGGTATGTTTCTAATCATGTCATTGGTTGGAGATCAACTAAGATGGGATTTGTTTCTCTCGTATGATGATAAAATACATCTAGGTCTTTGATTTAATTGGACTAATTAAATACATTCACATAATTAGTTAAGTGGCATATGATTTTATCAGCTTCTTGGATGAGTGACATGTGATGTTCTCATTTTTTAGATGAATGACATGTGTTGTGTTCATCATCCTAGTCAATATATTTTATCGAATCATGAATATATGAGTTGGCCTATATTAGATTGACATGTTCCATTCCTAGTGGTCACTTGATTTCATGGAAATGATATTTTATATTTAAATATAAAATTTATATGATATATATTATGGTTTACATGTTTATATGGAGATATGAGTATGTTTGATCAAGATCACACCAGGACCCTTTAAATATTTAGTAGTACTAATGTTTTTCTAGAGGCTACTTTTTTCTTACATCTATTAAATATATATTTTATATTTGTTTTCAATGCTAAAAATTCCCCTAGGTTCAAATAGTTAGTCCTTATAATAAGGATTGAATTTCAGAAAAAGTGTTTGATAAAGTGTATCCAAAAGAGTTTGGATGGATTCATAGCATGTTGAGAAGTTTCACATAATTTCCTTACAAGGTTTTAGTTCAAGTGGAAGATTTTTTGGAAATGCGCTAAAATAAGGATATCATATTGTATGATATCTATGAGACTTATCCAGTGATATGGTAATATTGTTGCTTCTATCATAGTAAATGATTGGGATTTACCATAGTGTATGATCAGATTATGATATGGGATATCAATTGAATGTATTATTCCATTTCCCCTATATGATTTCCATAAATTATGAATTAATGGGTTGATTAATTTATGTCTATACATGAATAATATAATAATTGAAATTTTTAATTATTACTTAACCCAATAGGTATGCCCTATCATAATATATGTCAGTTTCCATGGGACAAAAACTAATTCTAAACTCCCTTCATTGAATGAAGGGAGCCTATATAGAGGTTAGAGACCCTCTTGTTGGGTGTGTGTGATTGTGATTAGTCTATATCAAAAAATCTATTTATCTTAGTTCTCCATTCATCTCCATAGAGAATGTGTTAGCACATCATTGGTGTTTAGGGTTCCTTTCATAGCGTATGAGTATTCTAGTCGTTGATACACTACTAATAGAGGTGAGAGTTTTTTGGTTGTCACTCGATGATATCCATAAAGTAGAATCCTATGAGTTTTAAAGAGATTGATATTACAAGATTATAAGTATGACAGTTTATTATTATTATTTATTCATAATTTATGTTGCTTTTTTATTGATAAACAATAATTTTAGGGATTATTTACCTTTCCAAGATCATGTAATGATCCTATTAAGACCAATTGATATTTTACAGGATTATTTACCCACTATTAATTATTACCCATATAATATGGATGCTCTTACCATTATCTAATACTTCCATAGAAGGAGACATTATTCCCATATTTGTGTTATCATTTTTGACTTGGGATGAAATTCTCATCCTTGTATTGATTCCCAAAGTTAGGAAAACTATACCCTCTAATATATTATCATCCTTAGAGAGGGGTCTAATAACTGATCATGTATCATTTCCAATATTATTTTATACCCACTGATGTGATGTTGTTATTAGTACATAGTACCCATATACTGTATATTATGATATGGTAGGGTGTTATTCCCTTTTTTGATTGGTTATGACATGGGAAGTGATTCCAAATTTATATATTATACTATGATTGGGTGAATGTTATGATGACCCTTGTATATTACAAGTGATATTTTTAGACACCCCCACCCCCAGCATTGGAAAAATCAGGTATAGTCACTCACTAAGTGGCTTCTGCAGCACCCAAAGAACTGATGATCAATATAATCATTGGTTTTTATTATTTGTTCATTTTCATATCACATTGTATATGTAATTGTATATATTGGATTTAATTTGGCACATCATTGGTAGTAGCCTACTGAGTTGTACTCTTACCCTACATGAGAATTTTAATAGATGTTAAAATTTCATGACTTGGAATGAGTGTCAGGGTATGGTCCTTATGGGGTATGGGTGAGCTAGAGTCACATTATTTGAGTTTTGAGATGGGACCAAGTGCGGATTTGGTTTTAGTTTTATAGTTGTCTCCATAATTTTTTATATTTTAAACCAGTATATTTATGATCTACCATGTGGAGATCATATTTACTTATGTATTATTTGTAATAAATTACAAAATGTTACCCATTTTATAATAGTATATGATGTGTTTATTTATGGTTGGATCATAATCATAATGTCTATATTATGATGTTATGTTGTGATGATGGTTTATTATTATTTATTCAACTATTATTTTTGGTTACCTGATCCATAGGGTATAGTATCCCCACATTATTGATAGACCCCCACTACTATTCATAAGGATCTGAAGTACAAGGAGGTGTGCATGAGGTTGTGTAACTCCACTACTTCAGTCACTATTTTCATTGGCTGGAATGAGATGTTAAATGGTCTGTATATAATCTATGGGATATTTGTGTTGTTTCAGATGATTTCAATCTCAAATAATATCATAAATTCAAATGTGTCACTCAACTTATTACTATATTAAAGTAATATTTTGACTTTCAAATTCAATGTTTTAAAGTATTAAAAAATAAGTGTTACTAATGCACCACCATGCTTATATCTATAGGTTCCCGGACATGATTTCTAACATATGATGTTACTCAAAAAATAACTATTGTTTATTAAAGGCCATGAATTCTACATCAGTCTCAAAATTTTGTTTCTGAAGTTCCATCATGATTATCTTGTGTCATGATAAATATAATTCCTAACATCTAATATCCTTGAACTGTTCATGGTTAAATAATTTCACATTAACCATTCTACCTTTAATGTACATTATGCCTATGTTTGTATTGAGTCAACATAGACTTTCATTTCAAAGTTACAAGACCATTGGGAATTATCCAATTATGATTCAAGTGGTTCATTAGTCAATAGGATGGGAGGTTACAATCCTCACACCCCTTATGGGGGGATTATTTTCTAATTTGGGACTCTCTTATAGATTTAAAATATGTTTTTGAATCCTTACCAAATACCAGTGTGGGATAGATTACCTGTAACATCCCAGGTAAATAAAGAATAAAGCATTTTCATATTTATTAATATTTACGAATTAAATATTAATTTTACTTTAAAGGAGTTTCTATGTTCGATAGCGTACCCGATACGCAACAAAGAGTTTCTTTGAAATCTTACGTTGCACACTAGTAATAAAATAATATTATAGTTAACACGTAGTCATTGTATTGAAAGGAATGAATAGAAATAACTAAAATATGATTATATATGTTTTTTAAATGTTTTTACATTTATCCAATAAAAGATAAAGGCTTAAAATACAAAAAGAATTCAATTTTAGGCATATATACTCTAATTTTCACTAAAGGTCCACTTATCGCCTTTTGATGGTGAACCGTCATTAAATATAGTTTTGGTCACTCTTATACATTCTATTGGACCAAATAAAATTCTTATTTAGAATAGGGACATAAAAATTTACTTTTTGTGAATTTTTGGTATTTTTCCGATAAAGTTCTTTTTTTAATGAATAGTGAAAAATGTTGTATTTTAATTCAAAACCACTTTTTAATAGAATTTATTTATATGATTAGATTATATTTTGAATTGATTTTAAAGTTTAATTAGAATATATTTTTACCATTTAAGCCAATATTGGTCGTTAGAATTAATTTCACTTTGAAATTGGACTTAAACTAGTGTCAATATTTTGATACCTATTGTTTCATAAAAACGCGCTATTTGCTCTGACAGCGGGAATTAATTATTAAATTAATTAATGTAACTTATATTTTTTGATTTTTTTAAAATAGACATCATTTTTGAATTCAGAATATCAAATATATCTTAGGGTGACGTTTTGGTATTTTTCTGAAAAACTTCAATTTTTGATGAATAGTGAAACCACTAAGTGGTACTTATAAAAACTGATTTTTCGTTTAAATGAAATTTTACCACCTTTGTGTTTTGAATTTAAAAAATCTGTCATACATTGTTTTCATTAGGAAGTAAAATGTGGTTCAATGAGATTAAAATAATTTTTTGGTGAATAGTAACTTTTAAGTTTATTAATCGCGATTAGAGGTAATTAGTGTAATTTAAGGTAAAAATAATATTTTAATAATATGAAAATACCTAGAAACAAGTCCTACCCTTATTGGATGTGTCATTTCCGACCAAGGAAACCCATGGGACGATTTTTGGGACCCCATGGAGCCACTTGGGTAAGATAATGACATTAATGCCTTTTATTTAAAGTAAAAGTAAAAATGACACAAACATGAGTTGTTTTACTAAAAAGATTTTTAAATGGGGTTATACAAGTCATCATTTTGACTATAAATATTCATTTGAAAGATAAAAATATTTCCTACATCATGATATTTTTTTATAATTTTTAGACATTAAATAAATTAAACTATTTATGACATCATGATGATGCAGCGATTACCTCATTATTTAACGATTTAAATAAAATGAAAATATAATGTAAAATCTAAGACCTACACTTGTCAAAAACCTATTGGATGGGTGTATTTATAACCATTATCACCTTATCCTCTAAATTTATAATTTTGGGACCTTTTTTATCCGAAAATCATTTTATAACAAAGTATCTTTTCTTAACTTTCCAAGAGTGCCCCTCCTCTCCTCTTATAAAAAGCCCCACCTCTACCACCTTACCCACACTTCCAAAGCCTTTGGCTCGGCCAACCCCTGACCATTTTGTCTCTCCACATACCACTATTACTCCTTGAAGCCTCACATTGGGCATAAGTCTTCCCAAGTAAGCCTTTGAGCTCAAATCAAAAAGAGTTACCCGTTTTAAAGGTAGTGTTTTCTCTTGTGTTCTTATGTATTATTTTGCTTCTCCAACCCTCTAAAATCTTTTTATTAATTTCTTTTTTAACAAAAATAGTATCTTCCATATACTAGGATGTTTTTATAAGAATTATTCTAGCTAAACTTACACACACATACATCTAATGGTTAAAGAACATACTGTTTCTATGGATGGCGAATTTCTGCCTCACGAAACGATGGTTGTTCAATATTCTTCTAACAACTTCAAAGGTGGAAATTAATATGTCACTATATTTATATATGATATATAATATGTTTATGTTTTACTTAAGCTTCTGTATTTTTCATTTATGGCATACCTTTATGGTTTCCATTATGGGTAAACGCGATATCTTCATTTTAGGAAGTGCGGACTACCGCCCCCTCAAAGTGATTTGATTCGTTAATACCATATGTGGTATGTATAAAGGATGTATTTAATTATATTATATATTATATTATACTGGAATTATAATATACCTGTATATCATTATGATTCCATTCCATAAAATACGAAATAGAAATGAAAGTAGCGTCCATGCGTACGTACGGCTTACCGTCTCCATGAACAGTGCATTTCATTTCTTACCTCTAAATGGTATGTAATATTGTAAATGCATGTATATACTGGATATATATGATATATATGATATCTAAATCATGATTATAACTCTGGATATAATGGATACATGAACAACTTGTAATTATAAAGAGCATATTTTTTACTCAAGTACCAATGATCATTAAAATGACCTTTATTAACTTAAATAATTACATAGTGTTAATGACATGGTAATAAGTGATACAAAAGGAATAAAGAAAATAAAAAAGGTTCTTAATCAAGTAGAAATTAACTCAAGTTTATTATTCGGGACATTAAAGAACGATCAAGTCAAGTCGGACCCGAGGTATGGGACTTCGTCTCAATCTCCTTTCATTGAGGCATATTATGTTTTATACACAACTTTATTTTATACGGTTTATAAACCACTTTGACTTTTACGTTTATCCAAAAGGAATCTTTTTTATACGAATCGTTTTAATAAATGACAAAAAGGAATGTTTTTCTTTTCGTACGTATGCGGAGACAACGACTTCTCCGCCACCGTGACCATTATTTGAGTTTTGGCTTCCTCTACAAGCCATACCTTTTTTTTAAATGAAAAATAAATACCATGTTTTACTTTTATTTTATTTTGGTATTGAAAATGGTTTTCATAATGTTTTTATATCAATGTGTTTTATTGATATCTTGTGATTGAAAAGTGGAAATGTTATGTTTTCTTTATGCATGTTTTATGTGATACGATTATGTTATGGTTCTTGGGAATTATTATGAAGACGGGTGGTTCCGTGATAAACTAAGGGCAGGTGAGCCCGATATAGCTCTCCAATGCAATGGGTAATGCAAAGGGGTTAAACGTTGATGTTTCTCCGAAAAGATTTAGGGAATATACTATTATGGGTATTCCAAACGTAACCAAGAGGGTTACTCCCTATGTAAGAATGTTATGAATACCTCAAGTTACCTTTATGTCTTATGATTTCTATGATTTATTCATGATTTTATGAGTAATATTAAAGTGATTATGTTTTATGGGTAAAGTATGATTTCATTCTTATGTATATATGTACTCATGTTTCCTTTCCATGTTTTTATATCCCTTACTGAGATTTTTATGCTCATCCCAAGTTTTTGAAATGTTTTTCACAGGTCAAGGGAAAGTTACATGATATGATGATAGTGTCAAGGAAGTGTCAAGAAAGAATCCATGTTTTATTTTAAATATGTTTCCGTTGATGGGAAAAATGAATACTATACTTTATGTAACCACTTTGTTTAAATGTGGAATGTAATTCATGTTTTATGATCTAATCCTCTAAAACTATAAACTTGAAAAGATCCTCAACGTGTAATCTTGTAATAACTCAAGATTAAGTAAGGTTTAAGGCTGGGGCCTTATAGTTGGTATCATAGGTCGGTTTAGATAACTTTAGGAGTTAGAATTCTATTAAATGATTATCCAAAAATATTTTTTTTATGGTCAAATTGAAATGATATATCATTTGAAAATTACCATGTTGCTTCATCTAATACATGTTTGTTCAGAATGGTTTTCCGCAGAGGAAACAGGGAAGCAGTGCTAGGAAGGCATACAGAAGGAAATAACCTTCTGAATCAGCATCCTGAGATGGTCTGAATTGGAACTGAACTGTTTTTTGTAGTAATGGTGCAGTTGACTCAAGCGATAAATGGTGGTGTTATCCATGCATGAGATCAGCCAGATCAACCGTAGAGGAACATGTCAGTGGTGGAAAATTTCATGAGGCAACATCCCCCATCATTCAGAGGATCATCTGACCCTATTTTAGTTGAAGGGTGGATTAAAGCACTGGAGAATATTTTTGATGTCATGGGGTGTTAAGACAATCAAAAGTTTAGTCTTGTTATTTACCATTTGGAGGGTGAAGCAGATCAGTGGTGGTCGATGGTTAAAAATATCAGGGATGCTGATGAGATTGATGCTCTCGACTGGGATGAATTCAAAGGTATGTTTCTTGAGAAGTATTTTCCTAAGGCTGTTTGACTTAGGATGGAAAAAAATTCTTGGAATTGAGGCAAGAGGAAGACTCAGTGGCTGCCTATGAAGAGAGGTTCACTCGATTGGAAAGGTATGCTCTAAATTTTATCTGAGACCTTGATAGTAAAATCAATCGTTTTTACTCAGGATTAAAGCCAAAATATCGAAGGAAATTGGCTTCTCGTGAGTTCAAAAGTTATGAAAAGCTTTTTCGATGTGCTGAGAAGGTGGAAATGGAGTTTGCCGATGATCAAGTGTTCTATAACAACCAGCAGAAGAAGAGACCGAGGTGGCAGGAGAAAGGAAAGAATTCGTCAAAAAGGTCTGACGGTAAGAATACTAAGTTTCCAGTTTGTGATAAATGTGGTAAAAGGCATGCTGGGGAATGTCTTCTGAATTATGGAAAGTGATACTGATGCTGTAATATGGGAAATAAGTCTTGTGATTGCACTAAAAAATATCAGGTTGATGGTAAGACCAAATTTTATTTACAGTTAGTGAAATTTTTTAAGTGCAATGAGATGGGTCACTATGAAAATGAGTGTCCGACAAAGAGCTCCAGTGATGGGAAGAAGTTAGACTACAAGAAGAAAGGGGTGGTGAAATCCTTTTCAACTAATTCAGCAGATGTCGGGCCATCAAATGAAGTTGTATCAGGTACTTTGTTTGTTTTTTCAGATTATGCCAGTTTGTTGTTTGATTCTGGGTCTACACATTCTTTCATCTCTGAAAACTTTTCTAGTAAAATGGGAATACCATCTCAAGAAATGACTCCGGAACTTTTGGTAAAAACACATATGTGAAATGTTGAGGAAAAAAGAATTTATAAGAATCTTCATATCCTTATATTTGGAAAGAACCTACTTGCAAACCTTATTGTTTTACCTCTAGTATAGTTTGATGTTATCCTGGGTATGGATTGGATCTCTATTTACCATGCTAAGATTGACTGTAGAGATAAAGAAGTTTATTTTCAGAAAGACTTTCAGTTTGTGTACAAGAATGAACCCTTACTATTGATAACGTATCAAGAGGCCGATAAACTTGTAAAAGATGGAAATGAATGTTACCTTGCACATATTGTTGAAAACAAGGGAAATGTTCAGATTAGTGATGTGCCAGTGGTAAATGAGTATCCTGATGTTTTTCCTGATGAGTTTCCTGGAATAATACCAAATCAGGAAGTTGAGTTTACTGTAGACTTAGTTCCTGATGCTAATCCAATTTCAAAACCCCCTTATCGAATGGCTCAAATTGAACTTTTAAAGTTGAAGGAGAAATTTCAAGATTTATTAGAAAAAGGTTTCATTCGACCTATCACATCACCATGGGGTGCTCCTGTTTTATTCGTTAAAAAGAAAGATGGTTCTATGAGACTTTTCATTGATTATAGATCCTTGAATAACATCACTGTTAAGAACAAAAATCCTTTGCCTCATATCGATGATTTGTTTGATCAGCTCCAGGTAGCTCAGTATTTTTCAAAGATTGACCTGAGATCGGGGTACCATCAGTTGAAGGTAAAGGAAGCAGATATTCTGAAGACCGCGTTTCGTACAAGATATGGCCATTATGAATTTTTAGTAATGCCTTTTGGGATAACCAATGCACCTGCTGTATTCATGGACTTAATGAATATAATTTTCTATGAGTTCTTGGATAAGTTTTTGGTTGTTTTCATTGATGATATTTTGGTGTTTTCTAAAATTAAATAGGAGCATGAAAGACATTTAAGGGTTATTTTGGAAACCTTAAAAGAAAAGAAATTGTATGAGAAATTCAGAAAGTGTGAGTATTGGTTGCAAAAAATTTCTTTCCTTGGTCATATTTTTTCTAAAGATGGGAAAACTGTTGATCCTGCAAAAACAAAGGTTGTGGAAGAATGGAAAAGACCCACAAATGTAACTGAGATCTGTAGCTTCCTTGTTTTTGCAGGCTATTACCAAAGGTTTGTCGGAAATTTTTCACGGTTATCTAGTCCAATGACTAAGCTAACTTGGAAGGGTGTTAAGTTTATCTGGACAAAAGAATGTGATGATTGTTTTCAGGAATTGAAAAGAAGATTGGTGAATGCTCCAGTTTTGGAACTACCTTCCAGGAATGGGGAGTTTGTTATCTACAGTGATGATTCATTGAAAGGACTTGGTTGCGTCCTAATATAGAATGATCAGGTAATTGATTATGCTTCACGACAGTTGAAAACTCATGAGGTAAATTACCCTACACATGATTTGGAATTAGCTGATGTTGTTTTCGCTTTAAAAATTTGGAGGAATCATTTGTATAGAGTAAAGTGTGAGATATATACTGATCACAAAAGTTTAAAGTATATATTCACTCATAAAGAATTGAACAAGAGATAGAGGAGATGGATAGAATTAATCAAGGATTATGATTGTACAATTCATTACCATCCGGGAAAAGAAAATAAAGTGGTTGATGCTTTGAGTCGAAAAAGTAATGCTTAATTAACAATATTGTGTTTGGAACGTGATCCTTTGGTTAAGGATTTGATGAACTTTGGCATAGAAGTTGTTGGTGCAGGATGTCCTTCTGTTTTTTCAGGTATTAGTGAAATCTTCTCTATCAGACAGAATCAAGCAAGTACAGAAGCAAGGCAGTGAGTTGCAGAAAATGGTGGAGCTGGTTCAGAAATGCAAGTTGCCTGAATTCAACATTGATAATGATTGTGTTTTTAGATTTGGGAAGAGATTGTGTATGCCTTGTGATTCAAAGTTGAAGAGAGAGTTGTTATGTGAAGCTCATAGTTCTCTGTTTTCATTTCATCCTAGAAGTACTAAGATGTACAGAGATCTGCGGGAGAATTACTGGTGGGATGGAATGAAAAGAGATATTGCTAATTTTACAGTGAAGTGTTTGACTTTTCAACAGGTTAAAGCAGAGTGGCAGTTACTGAAAGGGATGCTTCAGCCTTTACCAGTACCAGAGTGGAAATGGGAAAATATATCCATGGACTTTTTTGTGGGATTACCGAAGACATCTTGAAGTAATAATGCAATCTAGGTTATTGTTGATCGCTTGACTAAATCTTCTCATTTCCTTGCTATACGAGATACTTTTTCCCTAGATCAACTTTCCCGTTTGTATCTTAAAGAGATAGTCAGGTTACATGGATTTCCTCTCTCCATTGTATCTGACCATGATCCCAGGTTCACTTCTAACTTTTGGAAAGACCTTCAGAAGTCGTTGGGTACTGAATTAAATTTTAGTACAGCTTTTCATCCTCAATCAGATGGGCAGTCAGAACGAACAATTCAGACTTTGGAAGATATGCTACGTGCTTGTTCGATGGATTATCAGGGAAGTTGGGACCAACATATTTCTTTGGTTGAGTTTTTATATAATAACAGTTTTCATTCCAGTATACATATGGAACCATTTGAGGCATTATATGGTAAACGATGTCAAACTCCAGCTTTCTGGGAATAAGTGGGTGAAAGGAATTTGATGGGACCGGAATTGGTAGAAGATTTGGCAGAAAAAGTCCAGCTGATACAGAAACAAATGAGAACATCTCAGAGCAGGCAGAAGAGTTATGCGGATAACCGGAGGAAGGATCTATCTTTCGAGGTAGGTGATCATGTCTTTTCAAAGTTTCACCATGTAAAAGTGTGATGCGATTTGGTAAGAAAGGAAAGTTGAGTCCAAGGTTCATTGGACCATATGAAATTCTAGAGAGAGTTGTATCAGTTTCATACCGAGTGTCTTTACCTCTGAGTTTATCTCAGGTACACAATATTTTTCATGATTCAATGTTAAGGAAGTACATTCCAGATCCATCTCATGTTTTGAGTCCAGAGGTAGTTCAGCTGGAACAGAACCTATCTTATAAGGAACAACCGGTCCAGATTCTTGACCACAGGGAGAAAGTGTTATGAAATAAGGTGATTCACCAGGTAAAGGTTTTATGGAAAAACCATATGGTTGAAGAGGCAACATGGGAATCTGAAAATTCTATGAGGGATAAATACCCCCCACTTATTTTGATAAGTGAATAAAATTGCGAGGACGCAATACCCAAAAGGGGGGAAGGATGTAACATCCCAGGTAAATAAAGAATAAATCATTTTAATATTTATTAATATTTATGAATTAAATATTAATTTTACTTTAAATGGGTTGCTATGTTTGATAACGTACCCGATATGCAACAAAGAGTTTCTTTGAAATCTTACGTTGCACACTAGTAATAAAATAATATTATAGTTAACATGTAGCCGTTGTATTGGCAAGAATGAATAGAAATAACTAAAATATGATTATATATGTTTTTAAAATGTTTTTACATTTATCCAATAAAAGATAAAGGCTTAAAATACGAAAAGAATTCAATTTTAGGCATATATACTCTAATTTTCACTAAAGGTCCACTTATCGCCTTTTGATAGAGAACAGTAATTAAATATAGTTTTTTCCACTTTTATACATTCTATTGGACCAAATAAAATTATTCTTTAGAATAGGGACATTAAAATTTACTTTGTGTGAATTTTTGATATTTTTCCGATTAAGTTCTTTTTTTAATGAATAGTGAAAAATGTTGTATTTTAATTCAAAAACACTTTTTAATATAATTTATTTATATGATTAGATTATATTTTGAATTTGTTTTAAAGTTAAATTAGAATATATTTTTACCTTTTAATCCAATAGTGTTCGTTGGAGTTAATTTCACTTTGAAATTGGACTTAAACTTGTGTCAATCTTTTGATACTTATTGTTTCATAAAAACACGCTATTTGCTCTGATAGCGGGAATTAATTATTAAATTAAATAATGTAACTTATATGTTTTTAATTTTGTAAAATAGACATCATTTTTGAATTTGGGATATCAAATATATCTTAGGGTGAAGTTTTGGTATTTTTCTGAAAAACTTCAATTTTTGATGAATAGTGAAACCACTAAGTGGTACTTATAAAAACTGATTTTTCGCTTAAATGAAATTTTACCACCTCTGTGTTTTGAATTTCAAAAATCCGACATACATGGTTTTCATTAGGAATTAAAATTTGGTTTAATGAGATTAAAATAATTTTTTGGTGAATAGTAACTTGTAAGTTTATTAATCGCGATTAGAGGTAATTAGTGTAATTTAAGGTAAAAATAATGTTTTAATAATATGAAAATACCTAGACACATGTCCTACCCTTATTGGATGTTTTATGTCCGACCAATACAACCCATGGGTTGATTTTTGGGACCCCATGGAGCCACTTGGGTAAGATAATGACATTAATGCCTTTTATTTAAAGTAAAAGTAAAAATGACACAAACATGAGTTGTTTTACTAAAACGATTTTTAAATGAGGTTATACAAGTCATCTTTTTTACTATAAATATTCATTGGAAAGATAAAAATATTTCCTACATCATGATATTTTTTTATAATTTTTATACATTAAATAAATTAAATTATTTATGACATCATGATGATGCAGCGATTACCTCATTATTTAACGATTTAAATAAAATGAAAATATAATGTAAAATCTAAGACCTACACTTGTCAAAGACCTATTTTATGGGTGGATTTAGAACCCTTATCACCTTATCCTCTTAATTTATAATTGTGGGACCTTTTTTATCCGAAAATCATTTTATAACAAAGTATTTTTTCTTAACTTTTCAAGAGTACCCCTCCTCTCCTCTTATAAAAGGCCCCCACCTCTACCACCTTACCCACACTTAAAAAGCCTTTGTCTCGGCCAAACCATGCCCATTTTGTCTCTACACATCCCACGATTACTCCTTGAATCCTCACTTTGGGCAGAAGTCTTCCCAAGGAAGCCTTTGAGCTCAAATCAAAAAGAGTTACCCGTTTTAAAGGTAGTGTTTTCTCTTGTGTTCTTATGTTTTATTTTTCTTCTCCAACCCTCTAAACTCTTTTTATTCATTTCTTTTGTAACAACACCAGTATCTTACATATACTAGGATGTTTTTATAATAAGTATTATAGCTAAACTTACACACACCTACATCTAATGGTTAAAGAACATACTGTTTCTGTGGATGACGAATTTCTGCCTCATTAAACGATGATTGTTCAATATTCTTCTAACACCTTCAAAGGTGGCCATTAAGATGTCACTATATTTATATATGATATATAATATGTTTATGTTTTACTTAATATTCTTTATTTTTCATTTATGGCATACCTTTATGGTTTCAATTATGGGTAAACGTGATATCTTCATTTTAGGAAGTGCGGGCTACCGCCCCCTCAAAGTGATTTGATTCGTTAATACCATATGTGGTACGTATAAAGGAAGTATTTAATTATATTATATATGATATTATACTTTAATTATAATATACCTTTATATAATTATGATTCCATTCTATAAAATACAATATAGAAATGAAAGTAGCGTTCATGCATACGTATGGCTTACCGACTCCATGAATGGTGCATTTCATTTCTTACCTCTAAATGTTATGTAATATTGTAAATGAATGTATATACTGGATATATATGATATATATGATATATAAATCATGAGTATAACTATGGATATAATGGATACATGAACAACTTGTAATTATAAAGAGCATATTTTTGACTCAAGTACCAATGATCATTAAAACGACCATTATTAACTTAAATAATTACATAGTGTTCATGACATGGTAATAAGTGATACAAAAGGAATAATGAACATCAAAAAGGTTCTTGAGAAATTATAAATTAACTCAAGTTTATTATTCAGGACATTAAAGAACGATCGAGTCAAGTCAGACCCGAGGTATGGGACTTCGTCTCAATCTCCTTTCATTGAGGCATATTATGTTTTATACACAACTTTCTTTTATACGGTGTATAAACCCCTTTGACTTTTACATTTATCCAAAAGGAATCTTTTTTATATGAAGCGTTTTAATAAACAACAAAAAGGAATGTTTTTATTATCATACGTATGCGGTGACAACGACTTCTCTGCCGCCGTGACCATTATTTGAGTTTTGGCTTCCTCTACAAGCCATACCTTTTTTTAAATGAAAAATAAATACCATGTTTTACTTTTACTTTATTTTGGTATTGAATATGGTTTTCATAATGTTTTTATATCAATGTGTTGTATTGATATCTTGTGATTGAAAAGTAGAAATGTTATGTTTCCTTTATGCATGTTTTATGTGATACGATTATGTTATGATTCTTGGGCATTATTATAAAGACGGGTGGTTCCGTGATAAACTAAGGGCAGGTGATCCCGATATAGCTCTCCAATGCATTGGGTAATGCAAAGGGGATAAACGTTGAGGTTTCTCCGAAGATATTTAGGGAATATACTGTGATGGGTATTCCAAACGTAACCAAGAGGGTTACTCCCTACGTAAGAATGTTATGAATACCTCAAGTTACCTTTATGTCTTATGATTTCTATGATTTATTCATGATTTGATGAGGTATGTTAAAGTGATTATGTTTTATGGGTAAAGTATGATTTCATTTTTATGTATATATGTACTCATGTTTCCTTTCCATATTTTTATATCCCTTACAGAGCTTTTTATTCTCATCCCATGTTTTTGAAATGTTTTTCACAGGTCAAGGGAAAGGTACATGATATGATGATAGTGTCAAGGAAGTGTCAAGAAAGAATCCATGTTTTATTTTAAATATGTTTCCGTTGATGGGAAAAATGAATATTATCCTTTATGTAACCACTTTGTTTAAATGTGGAATGTAATGCATGTTTTATGATCTAATTCTCTAAAACTCTAAACCTAAAAAGATCATCAACGTGTAATCTTGTAATAACTCAAGATTAAGTAAGGTTTAAGGCTGGGGCCCTATATTACCAATGTGCTAATGATCTGATCATAATTGTGTTTTGATATAAACATCTATATATATTTTAGGTTTTCCATATATAGGACCATATTTATATATCAGAGGTTCTCCATAGATGGTACCATCCATATATATCATAGGTTCTCTATCTTTCTTTGATTAGTTAGTGATGATATGGTTTAAAGACATGCAGTTGGGTACTCTAGAGTTTATCCCCATTATGGGAGGTGGTAGGTGTTTTGAATTTGGGATCCGGCCCATGAAATGGAAAATATATGTATACCTATGAAGATAATTATAACCCATATAGTTTGGGGCCACTAAATGGAACAAATCATACCTTTTAAGTTTATATGTCAAGGATCATCATGGTTCCTTTTAAGGTCATATAGTTATGGCCAAATGAAACTCCTTTTAAGGTCATGCAACCAATACCTATGGTATATTGGGATTAAAACTCAAAGAGGTATCCTAAATATCTTTGTTTTCATGAATAAAAGACCATGTATTTTGGGTTTCATATATTATGTTCTTATGTTAAGACGGTGCCATGTAGTTTAGTTTTAGGCGGTAAGGTCATATCTTATAAAATTTAAAGTCATGTAGCTAAGATTGTAAGGTGAAAGGATACCAGATAATGGTTGGTGTCAAAATTATATATGGAAATATCTATATAATTAATAATGTTTTTAGTAACTATAAAAGAGAATGAGTGTCTGGAACATGGGTAATATGGCCCTTTGAGTAGTTTAGCTCGTAGGGAATATGGCCCTTTGAGGAATGAGTTGGGGAATACACATGGGATACCCTATCCTTTCCTAGAAATAATAAGGATATGTTTAGGAATTATATGTATATTCTCCATGGAAGATAGGTTAGGGATTATACCTAATATTAATCCCATATATCAATCCATTTTTTATCAATTGATATTTGGATAGGAAATGATGATTAGACACATGGGGGATATGGAACGATGAGAAAGAGATTAGGGATTACACATGGGATTCCCTTATATGGATTTACATATATTATTAATGATTTATAGTGATAAAATAATAAACGGGAATATGGAATAGGCTTATACTTAGGGAGGGGGTCCATTATTTCATAGCTCATTCAGTGGATCAGGTTGACCAACTTGATAGTTGAAAAGCCTAAATGAGCATCATGATCCATGTGGAGTTTCACCAGTATTCTCATAATAGTAACCTCAATTATCAAGGGAATAAATAGATGTTATTACCCAAATAGTCTCTTGGACTGGGAGGAAAACATGGGAAAGACCTTTTCTCAAGGGAATATATAATTGAAAGGGATCATTATAGAAACCCATGCTTCACATAAATAGATATTACATCTTATTAGATGAATATATAATACATAAAATTATTATCCAATACATAAACATAAAGTTTTAGTGTATTTATAAACATGGATATATAAATAATTGGTTCATACAAAAATTACAGCATCACCCTCTTAATTATTCATAACTACCACCCTCTTAGACATATCATACATTGTACCCTTATTTATAAATTTGGATAAATTAAAACATAAGAATGGATGATATTAGATACTCAGAAAAGGTAAAAATAAGATATATCAATCAATGATCACAACTTAGAATAAGTTAAGAATAAGGATATGAGATCATAATCATAAGTTACAAAGTTCATACCTAATATTTCATAAATCATAAACATGAGTAATGGAATAAAACTTTATCATTTCAAAATAAATGAACTATAAGATTAAGGAATAATCATAAATCAACCATAAAGAGTAATTTCAAATCATAATCATAAAAACATGTCAAAATAGTGTGGTACCATAATATGCGTAGAAACCCTATCATTTTTCACAGTTAACTAACAAGACCATAATATCATAGTGGATCGGGTATTAACACATGTTTCTTATATAATAATAGATCTGGAATCACCACTTGTTCCCCATATCATAGTGGATCAGTAATCACCACATGTTTCCCATATCATAGTGGATCAAGAATCACTACTTGTTTATCGTAATGGATCATGAACATTAAATCATTTCCTATAATTATCTCATGAGATATATGTCATTACCCAATGAATTAGTGGGATATAACAAACCCACCCATCACATAAATAAAACTATACACAATATTTCCACAAGATCATAAACCCTTCACCATTTCAACATATTAGAAAACATTGAAATGTAAAGGGTTTCAAAAAGATCAAATCAATTCATCATAGCATAACCCCTGGAAAATAAATGGATTTTATCAATATTTCGTTATTTTAACCATAAACCATATATATATATATATATATATATAATAGGTATAATATTATATAATCATATACCTGATGAATCCAAAGTAACATCAAAGGATGTTATCATAGATGAAAAATTCCATTAAAATGTCACTAGAATGTTTCTTGAGAGAATACCATTTTCATTCTGAAACAAATTATTTAAAATCTAAAAATTTCCAAAATATTATAGAGAAACTTTATTTAAAAAGAACTATTAATATTTTTAAAGTAATATCCAAATCATTAAGTTTTCATGATAGAGAGAAATTCTATTCATGCCGTAATTGTTTCAACAAAGATTTTTTTCACACCTTCAGTAAAAAGTACATCATTCATTAAATGGAAAGAATATTATTTTTAAACCTTTTTATAAAATAAAAAATGTGTAAAAATTTCATTAAATAATCATCGTAGATTTTTAAAAACATTCTTCAATATATTTTATAAAATATAGATATAGAATAAATACATTTTTTGTTTGAAAGAGGTTAAATATGGTCAACTTTGTTTAAAAAACGTTTTTAAACTATTTTGTGTATCAAAGAGAGATAAATGGTTCTAAAATATAAAAATTTGTGAAATAACAAAAGTATAAAAAATTAAATGGTTTTATCAAATAAGGATCATATAATTTTCTCAATATAAATTCAAGCATAAACTATCCTATTTAATATGGGATTGAAACATAAATCCCTTTTCTCTTTAGAAATATTCATATTAAACTCTCATGTAAGGGAGAAACTTATATAGATCATAAGATAATTATAATTTTAAATATAATTATCATAAAATACAATCATGGGTTGTATATACACCACAAAAAGAAACAAGTGGTGAATATGACATATGTCTCATAGAAATAAAAGTGAATCAATAAACCCTCACCTCAAGTCTCATATTTTTTATTTATGTCTAAAAATCCTGTATAATAAATATATATTTATTATAAATATATTAATTAATAATATATATATATATATATCATACCATATATTATTTACTTATAATATATTATCGAACATTTATTAACAATTATTTATTAAAATCACTGTTTCAGGTGATGACTACTTCATTTTTCATGCACGTTCTGGTTCAGCAGTCTCGACCCTTGTAATATGATCATGGTTATATAATATCCATAATATTAATCATGTAAATAGTATTTTATTTAATAATTAGATACACTTTTATAACTATTCATGTAAAGTGGTGTTGGAAAATGAATTACATCGTTTCGTGGATATGGTAATCCATATATACACCCGAGTGATGTTTCCATTTCTTGATGGATGGAATGAAATAATGTTATATAATAATTCAAATTTATTTAATCATAATAATATCATAAATATCATATATATTCAATAAATACATTATTATAATCATCATTGTGAAGTGGTGATAAAAAATGAAACACATTTCTTTGTGGAGGTGGTAGTCCACACGTATTCAAGAGTAATAATTTCATTTCCCATTTTATAAAAAGAAGGTGAGTAATGGTTGTTAACTAATTATAATAAAAAATAATTATATTTAATATAATAAAATAAATATTTTATAATTTATATCATATTTTTATGATGGGTAAAAGTATAACTAAATTTGAATGTACTTGGTTATGAGTTATACCTCTTCATTGAGAAACTTCCTTTGGTTTGCACATCAAACCTTAAATGGATGCTCTTTTGGAAAGAAAAGAATCTATAAGATGCGGATAAGGAATATATTATGATATTTGGGTAGGTATTTTATGATTTATCATGCTAAAACTTTGTTAATAATGGAGTATAGGAGGTTCCCTTTTATAAGTGAGGGTAAGAGCACCCTTGGAATTACTTAAAGAATTAATTTAATAGGAATTAATTTTCTGGTTAAAGTGGCACAAAATTAACATATTTATAATAAATGGCTGTTATATTTTAAAAAAATATCATCCAATAATATTTATCAAGTATAGGTTATTTTTTAACCATTATATATTTGTTTTAACTATCCATTAACCCTTTTAATAATTACTATGATGTCAAAGTTTTTTCACTTTAAGGGTCTGGAATGTTTATATAAAAAGAAAATTGAAACATAAGTGGATATTTTTTAATATTATAAACAATATACAATTCAATTTTTTGAAGATAATTTTTTTATGAATTTTAATTCATTTAAAAAAATATTATTAATCATAAGATACCATTAAAGTCATTTTTGGAACTATTCAAACAGATTGAATTTAAAAACATCAGGATTGAAAAGGAATTCAAATAAAAACTTTAATGAATCAATATAATTTTATATTTATCTATAAAATTCATTCAATTCAAAAATTCATCCAAATTTTATTACTTTTACTATCTTTAAAATCATTGATTATATTTTTCTATTACATGAACAAATAATGTGTTGTTGTTGCATAAACATCTAAGGTAATTAATCCATAAATAAATATTACAAAAAATTACCATCATAAGAAATAAATTCACAATTCAAATAAAATTTTATAACTAAAATTAACATATTTTTATCCTTATGAAATAATATCATAGATATTAAAGTTAAGGGAGTGACATTTTTCATTTAACCTTTTCTTAAAATAATTTAAAGGTCATAATCATATAAAAATGGAAAAAATGTGTCATATTTTATAAAATTGGAATATAATGGATTAAATAAACTCATAAAATAATATAAATTAATGTGTTATAGAAATTTTAAATCCTTATCGCAATGTTTTAATTTTGTTTTACCCATTTTAACCTTACCGTAGTGATAAAAATTGACAAAGTTTACTATTTATAATGAAAAAAATAAAAGGTTCCTACTAAAATTTTTTTATCTTAAGGATTAAAAATATTTAATACATTTTTAAATATTAAATTCATAGAATTTTCATAACCCCATTTTAAATTTATTGCACCAAACGTAATGAGAAACATTTTTAGATAAATACATTTTTAAACATAAACCTGGATTTATTCTTATTTCATGCCCCAAAAAAACAATCAAATGAACATAAAATAATTTTATTTAATATATTAAATATATATATTTAATTAAAATAATTATTCAATAGTTATTTATTTGACTAATTAATATAAAAACACATTGTAAAAATAGTTTTTAGAAAAAATGTGTTTTTAAGCCACAAAATGAACTTATATAAAAAATCAAGTAAAATGATGGTTACTATATAATTATTTATATTATATAAAATTAAGTTGTACATATTTTAATTTAACATTAAATTCAAAAAAATAATTGTAATTTGGAATTAATTTCTTTATTGAAAATAAATGACAGTTTTTTAAAATCGGTATTTTTCATTATGCACCCAAAAATAAACTATTTCAGAAAAATACTAAAAAATCACATTAAGGTAAATTTAATATGATAATTAAAAAAATAATATCCATTTTTTAAAATATATTTTTTAAAATTATTATAAATTAATTATAATATTGACACATAAAATACAATAAAACCCACTTTTCAAGAAAATGTATTTTTGAAGCATAAAATGAATTTACTAAAAATTAAGTACTTATATATTATGAATTAATAGATAAATTTGAATTTTGTAAAAAATTATATATATATATATATATATATATATCATAATGTGTTTAATCAAATCCATGCTCATCAATTTAATGGTTGTGTTTTAATATATCCATATTCGTATTAAGCTTGGTGTTACATGTCAATAAAACTACCCAATATTTATAATTTATTTAAAAAAATTATATTCTAAAATATTTGGGTGTTATTTTCTACCCCCTTAAATAAATTTAAACCTCATATTTTTTATCTTGTAAATCAAAGGTTCAATATTTTAAAATACCTTTGTTTAAAACCCACATCATAAAAAGGGATAATAATTCCATTGAAAAGGTGATGTGGTAAACATAAAGATTACCTAAAATAAAACATAATCGAGTTCCCAAATAAGGAGAATATTTGTACAAAGTTAAAATTTATAAATTGAGGATAAAATAACCTCCAAGGACTAATAGATATTGATATATAACATGGTCATGCGAAACTTTTATGACCACAAAACCATAAATCATTGTGGGTTGAAAGGGCCATAAATTCATCATGAATAAAGGTAATATGATAATATTTTTTTTCTAATATATTTTCCCTATATTTGTGGGATTATTTTATTGTCAAGATAAATAACATGAAAAAATATATTTACTTGATTTCATTCTATTTCATAAGCACAATTTCATTATTTGGTTATACTTCGATCAATTTTTACTTCATCTCTTACTCCAATAAATTAATATTAATGATACATTTTTCATGTCTGAAAGACTAAAATTAACTTTTAATGGGTAATAATATTCATAAAATAATGAAAAATCATTCCTTATACCTATATATATTTACTAATACCAAAATGTTTAGAATAATTTATGCAATAAGCATAAATATAATATATTAGTCTCTAAAGCCTTAAAATGACATCAAAATTTCAAGTTAATCCATTCCAAAAATATTTAAACTTAAGAATACTTCAAAATATGTTTGACCAAATTCAAAACCCAAAATAAATTATAAATAATGTCACTAAATTTCCAAAATCAACTTAACTTTAATCCCCAAACAACTTAAAGTAACTCAATTTTTCAGAAACCAAACATGTGAATAATGTGATCATATATTCTCTTAAAATATGACAATCCTTTCCCAAAATAACATTAATAACCATAAAATCTAAATGAAAACATAAATTATTCCATAATTAACATTATATTTATTCCTTAAATATAATCAAATAAATATATTCCATAAATCCAAAAATTTAGTAAACTTCAATAATGATAACATAATCCAATTCTTGATCAAATTACTAATAAATTACAAGGTTATTAATACTAACCAATTTAATTTATCAATATAAATAATCTATTTATACCAACTAAACATTATTATCTTGATATCAGAAAAATATTAAGGGTTACCTTTTTCCTCAACCATGTGTTTCTATAAAATATCACCCTACCACCAAATCACTTTTCTAGGTTGTCATTACCATTCAACATATTCTTGAAATTACTTAATGAAAAATTCT
Source organism: Viscum album (assembly GCA_963277665.1). Classification (NCBI taxonomy): domain Eukaryota; kingdom Viridiplantae; phylum Streptophyta; class Magnoliopsida; order Santalales; family Viscaceae; genus Viscum; species Viscum album. The sequence continues at coordinate 672,914,706 of OY728126.1, forward strand.
ACAAAACAATCCTTATAGGTTTCGTGATTATTATAACAAAAATATCATTTATAAAACACTTTTATAACATAATTGTTGAATAAAAATACATTAACACTTCAATAATTCCACTACAATGATTGGAATAATAAAGGCCCTTTATTGGTCTAAGAGTTAACCCTTATATTAGGGAATTAACTCAGATAATTATTGAGTTACCCATGTATAATACATTAAACTATAAATGGTTCATTATGATGAACTTAATTTTATTTTGGTAAAATATTCATTTTTACTTGAAAATTACTTGTTTTATGCCCTTATTTTCCATGCATAAAGTGTATTATCATTCCTTTAATACATTACCTTGAGTATTTCTTCCCACATTCTTGATATATAGGAAGATTAATATTCTTTCATCCATAGTCTTTATCAATTAAACTCCTAAGAAACAACATTTATTTCTTGTTAGGTGTGTTAAGAAACTCACTAATGTTGATATTGTTAATTATATAACAATATAGATGACTTGGCATAATCACAAGGTTCCACATTACATCTCCAATTTAATTGGGTTTCACATGAGGAAAATAATTCCATTTCCCGTCACATTCAATGTTAACATGACTCTTCCTAGTTCCAACCATTGACTAAAACTAAGAAACATAGTTTGAGAAACTATAATCATAGTGATAAATCATATAATCCTAAAAAATTATTCATATGATGTCTAAATCATGGAAACTTATTTTAAATATATGACACCTTAGGTTTAAGCTTGGTTATCCATGGCCATTATCTATTTAAATCCTTCATAATGGTTTCTAAACAAAATCTGGATTAACCCAAGAATATCCTCGGGGAGTGTCTAGCCAGGTGTGCAGTTTTAGGACCACTCATCATGCACCAGGGATGATTGAGTTAATACTCCATCTTCCCCTTTTAGAGTTATTACCCCTAGGTTAATTTATACCACAGTATCAGCCACTTTATAGTATCTATATAGGGATATATTTTCTAGGAAAACCATACTCCTTTATTTATCTTAATTAATTATGTTCTTCTATACTTAAACTTATAATGACGGTTTTCACTAATTTTTTATAATCCTAATCTCTAAAGATTTACTAAACCCTACTATGATACCAAATATAGTGACCCATTCTTCACATACATATATATTTATAAGATCAATATCCATTATATAAAATTAAAATCCAATCTAGAATAGTAAATGTTTAGTGACTTTGGAAAATTGGATACATAAACAACTAGTTAAAAAAAATGCATCATCTCCCAATTAGTTCCTTACAACTAGCATCCTTATTATACTTATCATACTTAGTACACATATTCATAACCTGAGGAAAATTAAAACATCATAAGGAGTGATCTTAGATGATCATTAAGGGTAAACATAAGATATATCAATCAATGATCATAATTGAGCATAATATAATAATAAGGGTATAAGATAGTGATCATAACTTAAAAATTTCACACCTAATATGTCATAGATCATAGAAATGAATCATTGTGTAAAAATTTATCATTTAAAAATACATGAATCATAAGAGTGAGTAATCATAATAAATCAACCATGAACTATAAGTTGAAATCGTAATAAAAAAACATGTCAAAATAGTGTGTCTCTATCATAGGTATATAAACCATATCATTTGTCAAGGTTAACTACCAATACCATCATAGAATAATGGATCAAGTATCAACACTTTTTCTCATATAATAATATATCAATAATCACCTCTTTTTCCCATATCATTGTGGATTAGTAATTGCTACATGTTTCCCATATGATAGTGGATCAGGTATCACTACCTATTTCCCATATCTAATTGATCACATAAACTTGTTTCCCATAATTATATCAGGACATATAAGTCTTTAACCAATAAATTAGAGGGTTATAATGGACACACCCATCACATAAATAAAATCATACACACATCTTCCACAAGATCATAAACCAATCATTATTTCAACACATCATAACTCATGGGAAAGAAATGGTTTGTATAAAGATCTTGTAAATTTATCATTTCATAATTATATCAGGACATATAAGTCTTTAACCAATAAATCAGAGGTTTATAATGGACACACCCATCACATAAAGAAAATCATACACACATCTTCCACAAGATCATAAACCAATCATTATTTCAACACATCATAACCCATGGGAAAGAAATGGTTTATATAAAGATCTTGTAAATTTATCATTTCATAATTATATCAGGACATATAAGTCCTTAACCAATAAATTAGAGGGTTATAATGGACACACCCATCACATAAAGAAAATCATACACAAATCTTCCACAAGATCATAAACCAATCATTATTTCAACACATCATAACCCATGGGAAACAAATGGTTTATATAAAGATCTTGTAAATTTATCATTTCATAACGCATATAAAATAAACAATATTCATAGATATTTCATCATCATAACAAAAAAAAATGAAACAAGTAGATAATATGGCATATGTCTCATAGAAATAAAAGTAAGATGAGAAACCCTTATATCAAGTCTTGTCTTGCTCCATTCACGTTTATGCCTCCTATATAATAAATTTATATTGTTTATAAATCTATTTCAAAACCATAATCATATATATCATATCATATATTTTTTACGTATAACATTTTATCACCCATTTATTAACAATTCATTATTAAAATTACTATTATGGGTGATAAATACTTAGTTTTTCATGCATGTTTTGGTTTGGTAGTCCCAATTTTTATACAATTAGTATGGTTAAATTATATATATATTTTTAATCATGTAATTTTTATAATATTTAATCATTATATAAACATTTATAACTATCATATAAATCAGTTATGAAAAATTAATTACATCACTTTTTGGAGATGGTATTTTGTACATATGCATGAGTGATGGTTCCATTTTTGAATGGACCGAACAAAAGAAAGGTAAATAATAATTCACATTAATATAATCATAATAATTTAATAAAAATAATATATATTAATTAATTACATCATTATAATCATCAATGTGAAGTGGTTATGAAAAACAAAACACATCGCTTCATGGATGTGGAAGTCCACACGTACGCATGATCGATAATTTCCTTCCTCATTTGATAGAAATTTGGTGTATATTGGTTATTCCATAATCATAATAACAATTAATTATATTAAATATATTTAATTACTTATTTTATAATGGATAAATTTTAATTATAATATTTAAAAGATTAAATAAACTTTAAAGTACTCAATAAAGAGTTATACCTCTTTGTTGAGAAGCCTCCTTTGGATTGCACCTCAATCCTTGAAAGGATAGAATTTTTAAAATAAAAAATATATATTGGAAATTTTTAAGGAATATAAGATGATATTATGGTAGTTATTGGTTGATATAGAAGTCCCAACATTGTGAATAATGGATGAGAGGAGGTTCTCTTTTATAAGTGAGAGGAGGGGCACCCGGGGAATTATTTAAAGTATTAAATTAATATAAATTAATTTTCCAGTTCAAGTAGATACAAATTGATATATTTAGAATCTTGGATGAGTGAAATTATAAATAATTCATTAAAATAATATTTATACAAGTTTTTGTGATGTTTTATCTCTTATATATTAGTTATAACCTCCCACACGATAACCCTTTTAACAATTACCACGATATCAAAGTTTTTTTCCTATTTAAGGGTCAAGAATGTTAATATAAAAGGAAAAATTACTAATAAGTGGAAATTTTTTGATATTATATACCATATCCAAATCACTAGGATGAATATAATATTTTTATTAATTTTAATTCATTTAATAAAATATTATTAATCATAAGATATCATTAAATTCATTTTCGGAACTATTCACAAAGTTTGACTTAGTGACAGCATCATTAAAATGAAATTAAAATAAAAACTTTTAAAACATTACTTTTATTTTATATTTATCTAAAAAATTCATGGAAAATAATAATTAATCTAAATTATATTACATTTAATATTTTTAAAATCATTTATTTTATTTTTCTATTAATTTAACAAATACTGTATTAGTGTTGCATAAGAATTTAAGGTAATTATTCTATCACTAAAAATTAAAAATAAATTATCATGAAAAAAATAATTAATATTTCAAAAAATCTATTATAACTTAAATTTACCTATTTTTAAACTTATGAAAAAATATTATAGATATTAAAGTCAATAGTGTCATTTTGTATTTATCCTTTTCTTAGAATAATATAAAGGCCATAATCAAAGAAAAATGTAACAAATTTTCCATATTTTTTAAACTCAGATTATCATGGAAGAACTTCACTCATAAAATAGGATAAATTAAAGTGTTATAGAAATTTAAAATCCTTATCCCAAATATTTAACCCTCTTTTACCCATTTTACCCTTATTGAGGTGGTAAAAATTTACAAAGGTTACTATTCATAACGATAAAAAATAAAAGAAAAATATATACCAAATTTGATCCTAATTATTCTAAATTTGGAATGATGTTTTCAAAATTCAATTCCTATATTTTTATAATTTTATTTTAAAATAATCATGCAAAACGCAAGAAAAATCATTCTTATAAAAAATGTGTTTTTATGCATTAAACTATATTTTTTTATTCAATTCCTAGTAAAAACCTTGAAATGAATGTAAAATAAATTTATTGAGTATATAATATATAAATTTAATTAACCACTTTAATAAAATTTGATTTATTTAATTAATAAAGTTAAAACCACATTTATCACATAAAAATAGTTTTTGGAAAATTTTATTTTTAATCCAAAAAATAAACTTCAATCAAAATAAAGTATAATGTTTATTACTATATTATTAAATAGATCATATCAAATTAAATTTGTTTTATTTTAATTTAAGATAAAATTCAAAACCTAATGGTACTTTTAAATTACTTGATTTAATGAAAATAAATGATTGTTTTACAAAAATCGGTATTTTTCATCATTCACCCAAAAATCATTTATTTTAGAAAAATAATAAAATAAATATAAGATAAATTTGATATCATGAATTAAAAACTATATCCATTTTGTCAAATATAATATGTAAACTTTTTATAAATTAATTATAATATTTGCACACAAAATGTAATAAAACCAACTTTTCAAGAAAATATATTTTTGAAGCATAAAATGACTTTACTAAAAATTGAGAACTTATATATTATGAATTAATAAATAAATTTTAATTATTTAAAAAAATTATATATATATATATATATTCCATAATTTGGTTAATCCTATTCATACCTGTCAATTTAACAGTTATGTTATAATATATTGCAATTCATTTTAAGCTTGTTATTTCATGTCAAGAAAGCTATTGAATAGATAAAATTTATTTAAATGGAGATATATTCTAAAATATTAGCGTGTTGCATTCACACTATTTTAGAAAACTCATTCATGTTTCTCAGGAGGTAGTGGAGGTGACCTAGAGGAGTACCACCCAACAGTGAATTGACTTGGGATAATGAGTGTATGCAACGTCTTTTGGGTAACCTTATTATCACATTTGAGAAAATTGATCAAAATAGGTTCCCATGAGGATTAAATACAGGTTTAGAATAAGTGACTTGGTAAATGGTTCTCTAGAATGGATGCCTAGGTGATTTGGCACCCTAGTGCAAAGTAGGGTGAGTGGTCACCCCTTATAGTTGGTAGGGAGAAATGGTACCCCAACTGAGGATATAGAGAAGTGGTATCACTAGTGATCATTGGGATTAGTGGTCTCCCAAGTGAGGTTAGGGAAAATGGATCACCCCAGTGAGGCCAAGATAAAGTGATTTCCCTAGTGAGGCTAAGGTGAAGTGATCACCTAAATAATGAACTCGGGTGAAGTTTCACCCTAGTATAAAGGAAGGGAGAAAATAATACCCTAGTTGTAGGGTAGGGTGAAGTTTCACCTAGGTGGATAGTTATGTTAAAGTGTCTCCCAAGTGTAAGTTTGGGGAAAAATGTTACCTTAAAGGATATTAGGAGAAGGTGTTTTCATAGTGATGTGCTCCCAGGGTGATTTGGGCATTCGACACCTCAGTATGGATCACCCTGGAGTGAACCTTCACCCTATTTTTATAGGAATAGAAGATAAGTTGTCTTATAAGAAGTATTTGGTTTTTTAAAACTCCAAGTGGACCATTTACCCCAAAATATTAGTTTTTTACCTAAGGTTTTGGCTTATTAACCCACCTGAATAGAGAAAAGAAGACCTGGTTTTGAGGAGCTTCAAGAATTCATTCATCTTCCCAAAGGTGTCCAAATGATATCCATGGAAGTTATCTATAGACCTAGGATGACATTGTAATGTTCATCACATTGGGTGTCATGGAACACAATGTGGGAACATAGGTATAATGTGCAATAGTAGGAAGAATGCATGACAACAATGCATGCTTGAGGTTGGGGTTCATGCAAGTTTTTCATGATGGAACCCAGAGTACGTGCCTAGGATAATCATAAAGTAACATAGGTTTATGGACCTTGTTATAATTTATACCCCACATTTGAGAATTTTCTTTAGTTGATGCATATTTCCAAAAGTTATAGCCAACAAATCCCCCCCCCCCACACACACACCTTGTAATTGGACCCAATTAGAACAAGCAGTGTCTCATTTTGAGGTAAATGTTATTATATTGAAAACTTAGTATTATTAGAGTTGTTAGAGAAAATGTTTTGAATTAAATTTTCATTCACACTAGTGAATTACCACTTAGGTGGTGTGTTAGCTCATGGTTTGTATCTCTTTTTGTACTTCAGGTGTGATTTTCCATTGTCCATGAAGTCCTTGGGTTTCCTCCTTATTGCATTAAAAGGAGGTCTTATCTATAATTAAAAAAAATTAAGGCCTTCGAGCCGTTGGATGGATTTGAAGGAGATAAATATTTTTCAAGTTGTCTAAATCTCACAGATTTATGTCTATAAAAACACTGACTTTCTTTCTAAGTTTCTCAATAGCTATACCCCACAAATGAACATGTTTCTTATAGTCTAAAAAGTAGTGGGGTTAGTCAATGGGATGTGTACATGGTCTCTAGGGAACCCATCCTCATGTCCATGTATAATGAACTCATTCCCTAAAAGGCTACATGGGAATATCTCTAACAAACACCCTCATTAGCTCAAGATTTTTTAATGGTAACTATCAATTCCATGGGGAAGGAAACTAATCCATGGATGAAAATTGATTTTAAGACCTATATAAACATATTTTTGGTTCTTAGAGGAAATAGGACATTCTTAATACACCTAAAGGGGTTCCAACAATGTAGAAAAGGGGATCCCCAAGCATGTATTGGTATAATTTGAGTAAGGACGATATAAGTAATGGGTTTATGATGTTAACCAATAGATCCCTCCACAGACTCGGTAAGTATAATTCATTACCATGTGGCTGATTGGGTATATTTTAAAAATCCATGATTCACACAATAGAGTATGGTCGAGTACATTTGTGGTAGTAGCTAAGTTGGTAGAGTGGAAGTCCATTGACTTAGTAGTACCATTTTTGGTGAAGATAAACCATTTTCTGGTGCACATTCATAAAGTAAAATATCTCTTCCACATATTGATTATATTTCTAGTCTAGTGCGGATAGGTGGAAATAAAGATCAATTAATATGATCTCCATGGTGATGTTTAAATCCTAAGGTATAGATTCATACCATTCATCCAAGTTATCTCTAGTACTAGTCTACAATCATTATTGTGTGATAATACTCTGAGGCTTCTAATTATAGACTTGGAATCCAAGTTTATCCCCTCTAGTGATCCTCCCAATAACACAATCATAGACAATTAAAATGTTGAATATGAATCATGATCATATAATATCACCATGATTTATTGAATTCTGGAATTATAGATTGATTGTAATACCATTTTTGAGGACTATGAACCATATCTGTTTGCATGTAAATTATCGTGAATCTATAATTAAGTAGTTCTTCCACAGACATGTGTATTAATGTATAATAATCCAATCTTTTCAAGTAATATATGGATAATGATGTCTTAAGAAAACAATTTTATCATAATTAGGCCTCTTTATTTGAATTCCCGCATCACGATGACACTTGAGTATTCCTGGTCCAATATATCATCTTATCTGAATGGGATTCTAAAATCTAGTGTTCCCTAGATTACACTTCATAGAAATGAGAAATATAAAAAAGGGTCACCAAGAAGTCTGGTAAGAAGGTAAATACCGAAGAAGTGTTCAGGACTCCTAACCAATATCAACCTGAGACTCTTGATAGTCTCAAATCAAATATATGTGGCATTAAGAGGTGGAGTTGAGGTGGTTGAGTTGATGATAATAAATTATTACTCTGAATGAAGAAGAATGATTGAGAAATTTTTTGAAGTTAAAATAATATGATTCATTCTTATGACCTAGGAATAGGAAAGTTAATTATTTCTTGGGAATATCTCAAGGACATCAACTTATAGGAAACTATTATGTGGTTGTGAATATTGGGGATCTATGGTTTTCCCATTAAAGTGTAATTAATATTACCCAATTCAAAAACTTGAAGGTACCTATAATATTCAACCTTCATAAAAACCATATTAAAGTCATTCAATGTATTCAACCTAAGTGGGGTGAGAGTATTCCTCTAATGATCTTCTTTTCTCGAACATATCTACCCAAAAAACTAGTGGGGAGACCATCGTAAAATGGGGTTATGATTCCAAAACCTACCAACTTGTAATAGGGGGTGATCATGGTCATGTTACATCAATATAATGAGTCATGTCAATTATTGGATCTCCTACTATAGAAAATGAATAAATAACTAATAGAGGATATACCCATGCTACCATACTAAAGAGAGTGGGACCGATTAGGGAGTTCAATGCTTCAATGAGGATGGGGTGAGTATCTATAATTTTTATGTTAAATTTGGAACCCATAAAATAATACATATACCTCAAATATAACCTATAGGGATTCCATCATAAGTATATATTTTTTTTAGAGAGGATTCTTTTTCCCCACTCTATCTTACTAAGCACACAAAGGTTGGGATTATTTCAGTACTAATGAGCTCATAGGGGAGAGATAAAATATTATCTCTGAGTGATAAAATATTGAATTATATCTCATTCACTGGGAGTGACATGAATTTAACTAAGAGTCCTTAGAATTCTAACATTCCTCATGACAACATGGATGGGAAGATATGTGGAAGTTGATTCACATGACCCCTAGAGGGAATCTGAGTAGTAATTTTCACTGAATTTTCCATGTTTTTACGATCCTAGGATATAGGCGTTTAACTTATAGATGATCTATACTATAATTAATTAAATAATCCAAGTGTGAGAGATATATTAGGGGTATCAATCTTTCATCTCCCAAGTAGAGAAAGTGTCATATTCTATGAGTCTCATATCTGCAATGCTCTGAGAATATTTTTCTATATAGATTCAATGGAAGAGAAACAACTCATAACTAATGAAGAGAATATAGTGTTGGACCACATATATAAAGATATAAGTTCTTCCAAAGGAATTTTAGTGGAGTGCCAAAGGCTATTTGAAGATTCCCATAGTGGGGAAGAATAATTTTCCTCCAAAGCTAAAAATTTACACCCTACTAAGGAAGATGAGGCTACAAAGTTGGATAAACAATTATGCTTCATTGATAAGTTTGAGTGATCAATCGATGAAATACATGCCAATAGAGAATATCCTATAATATGTATCTATTTAAAACCTCTTTTTTTTAATTGAAGTTAGAATCTAGTTTTTTGATGTTTATACCTTATTTTATTGTCCATGAATGAAAAGAACTTTTTCAAACTATTTTCTACCTTCAATCGCATCTTGATCATTGATCCATGATAATTTTTGGAACTATAAAGGACTAACATAAAGATAAATAAATTCACTAAAACATTTTATAGAAATGAACCTAGTAAATTATAATCTCCAAATTTCTTGTGTCAATGATGGAACAATAGCGTAATCAACCACTATTCAAACATGTGCCTTTATATAAGTTTAGGTTGTCCAAATATAGTGGAGTCTTATACCATAATCATACACCAGGATAAGTCTTGTGATATAAATAATCACAAATTATTTTCCTCCAAAATGTATATATTTAGACTGATATAGGTAGGTTAGATATAGATTCCCTGAGAGGACAAATTTAGGATATAATTAACATTGAGAAGGGGGTATTAGTGTTAGGAATTTTTTTATACAAATTTTAATTTTTATCAATTTACCTATTAAACATTTTATGATCTTCATTCCCTTATTCTATTTTTATTATTATATACAGTTATATGAAATCATGAAAAATATGTCACATAATGATTTTACAAGGTTCACTACCCAATTAGATTAGCTAGTCCTTGTCCCATATTGTGATTAACAATGTATAGATTCTCAACTATAATGATATAAAAATTATATTGGAAAGGATATAAAATAATCCTTATTCGAATTGTGAGTCCCTATACTTTAGGAGGGGGTGTAAACAATCATGTATCCCTAGATTGGTAATGACCTTTATCAAATTACATCTCCTCTCTAGTTAGTTATACAACCTATAAAGATATTATTCACCCTATTATTAAGTTAATTTTTAATTCCAAAAATTATTCCACCTATTGAGACTTATAATGGATTTCATGGTGTTGTGTTATCCTTCACATTATTCCTCTTCAATTGTTACTTACAAAGTAGTAAGTAAGTAACTTTCCTTCTTATTCCTCCCTCTAGAAGCTATTTGTATGGTCCTATCTCTAATCATGTATGTTTGATCATGTTTATATGATGATTTTAATCTAGTGATGTTTTTTATAGTGATAGTTCAACATATATTTTTTCTTTTGCATCTTTCACACCTATTCATATGGTATATTCTGTCTGATGTACATTTATTTGATGGTTGTTTGATTGTTTCCTCTTTCTACGCCATGTCTGTCTGGTACCAAATGATTGGCAAACTCTATCATATATATAGGATATCCCTTATTATTTTTTATCATCTAATATCTATTTTTCTAGTGATTCTACTCCATATGATACTATATACTCAATTCGACACATGTATATCTATTCTTTCTTCCTTATTTCCTTTGGTTGGTGCTATGTTTCTCTGTCCAGTACCCCTTACTCCATCTAGTATTTCATTGATTGATTCATCAATCCATATGAGAATAACTCTCAATATTTTTATTTATAACAACCTCACATCACTTAAATTATTCAACATAATTCCTAGTCATAATTAATCACACAATTCTCAATGTATTAATAGACCTTTACATAGGTCATGTTTCTCCGCAGTCTCAAGGTGAGGCACATACTTTAAATTAAAAATTTCCACATAAACTTTGATAATACAACTCAAATATTTTAGGGTATGAACACCTTCAAACTTTCTAAAAGATAGTATTCAACCAATATTTATAATAAACTCCCTTATATCTCAACATTATCACACTTCTTAAGCTTTCCTAAAATTTTGGCTATAATTAGAAACATCCTTTGTGATTATTGAAACTTTGAACATCCAATTCATTATTTATATAATAAATAACTTTACAAAAACATTATAAAGTTCTTCAAACATTACATCTGGTATAACTTTATAACACTTCTTCTATCCAGTGAAAATTTACAAAGTGTTTCTTTATAATTTTATAGATAAATATTGAAATTTTTTTTAAGATACTTCCTTTGACCAGTGAAAAGATTAAAAAAACTTTCTTTTGATAAACTCTTTGTTTTGATGAATCTATTCAATATTACCTTTCAAATTTTATTCAGTATAATTTTATAGGTATCTTTTTCCTTCTAATGGGTTCTCAAATGTTTATTAGTTTTCCTCCATTTGATAAACCCTCAACTACAACTCTTCATCTTACGTCTGAAAATTTCATAGAACTCTATTATATGATTCATATACTTCTATCTGATATAATCTATTAGTAAACCTCAGTAATATTTGTTTGATCATCTTGCATATAAAATTCAATCTGATGAACATAACTTATAATCCTCTATTTTATGAATTCATATGGAAACTTTTGTCTGATATAACCATTTAAAGGTATCAAAAAATATTTTATATAATCTTCACATGTCTCATATATAAATTTATATGAAAAAAAATTCAGATCATATGAAATCCTTTATCTACTCTCTTCACTATATTTTTCACTTCATATGTCTATCTTTATACTAGTATGTCTAATGGAATTCATGCAGTTATTTAATTGATCTATCTTTCAGAGACTTTTCTATTCTTCTTAATTTTATATTGAATCATAGAAGTAAATTATTGTGATACTTTATCAATGAAGTAAACATTACTTAGCATCATCTAATATAGTTTTTCTAATCATTATCTTTATGATATAAGTATTCATGTAATAAGTCAAAAATTCATTTCCGAATGTTGTCTAATTTATTTATTCTATGAAAATTAGTCTAATATCATTAGGAATATTCCTTCGGTGGGTATCCAATAATTTTCTCTATCTGATCATACTTGAAATCTTGGTATGTTTAATAAAATATGTTAGATATATTTGGAAAGTTTCATTTGATGGACATTCTTCCTAATAGTCTTCACTGTCTTCATCCATTTGGATCTAGGGATACCCTTACCTGAGAAAGAACCTACCTTAATGAGAACATTATAATTGTTCATATTACCCTTATATAACTATTATATTACAATTATATTTGTATTATAAATGTCTATATATGTTTACACAACACATAGATTACTTATACACAATGTGTATTACCTTTATATAGCATGTATGTACCCCTACTACTTGAAGTATCAATATGGAAGCCTTCATTCAATGGACTTGGTCCAATTAACATCACTAACTCCTCAATATATTTTTATTTTTATGCTTCTTAATAAAACATTATAATGTTTATAATGAACATGCTTCTCTAAAATAAAGAACATGTTTGAAACATTATTATTAGATCATAAATCATCTTAAGTAAACCCAATTTATTTATAGATATTTTTTAAGATATTAATAATGGAGAACTTTTATTCTTCTCTTATTTATTTAATCATTCAAGTTGTATTAGATTTCTTACCCATCTTGGATTCTTCAATCGAACTTCTAGTAGCTTTTTACTTATAAATTATTTAAAAAATTGAAATAAATTAAATCATTATATTTCATTGAAAATTATTGAAAACTAATAACTTCAATTTAAAATAAATAAAACTCACACAAAAGTGGGATCTTAAATCCCCCTTTATATTTATTGGAAATGAATTCAAAGTTTGTTCCAAATGAATATTTCAATATGTGAATATTTCTCCCCCCTTTACTTTTTCAAAATTTCTTTAATTTCACTTTCTCTCCCCCTTATTAACAAGAAATACAAATTTCATGTAAAAACGGTATTGTTATATTATTAAGTATGTTATATCCATAATTTTACTCTTATTATATGTGTTCAATTCTCAGTGTAGAAAACAAGAGGATTTTATTTAGACAAAAAAACTATCCTTTACCAAATGATCTTGATACCTCAAGGAATGAGAACTCATAAAATTGTCTTAAAGGGTTTTACACTTTTATTTTAGGATGAAGATAATTAAATAAGTTATGAAACTTTTTTAAGAAATATCAACCTGAAACACATGAACTCACTTCAAAAAACTGATTAAAAACTTTCAAGTGCACCAAGCAGGATAAGTGTCCTTGTAGAAATTTCATACTTCTACTTTTCTTATGTCATTACTTAAATAAATTTCTCCCCGGTTGTATTAACATTTTAAACTTGGGTTAACAAGGATTAGAGATTATGAAAAATTTAACCTTTCCAATGACATGATCTTTAATATTTTTAAAAAATAATCATATTTATATGAAATAATAATTCTGGAGGCAACTTTATCATTCTTCAATTGTCACACCCTCAAGGTTACTTTTATTTAAATCTTCATAATGATGAATCTATTTAAAAGATATTATTTGGGAATTTCATGTTGATAAAGAACCACTATAGATCTTTCTTATGTTTCCATCTAGATTTTTGACAATTTCCAAATCTTTAACAAGGATGAACCATTCATAAGATATTTTTATAAACCATATTAAGAAACATTCCAAGTGGAAACTTCCTTTTCTAAGCTAGCCAAAAATTTAAACTATTTCTCCAACTCCGGATCTACTCTGATTACATACTTCACCTTCAATTACCTGTTATGAAAGTATGAATATAATATACAAATATTAAGGGAATAAGGTAGATCCTTCTTGATTCTTAACATGAACAACATGGTTGAGATGGTTTTCTCAACCAAGTTTCTCTATTTCCTATGCTCTTAACACTTACACATCTCAAGTTCAATTATAATTGGTGCTGCATGGATCTTACCACTTATTCAATTTCTTTTTCTGAGAACCATATTTCCTCAAGGGATTTTAAATCACTTATATCACATGGTGTAAATTTAATCTTCTTTAATAATATTTCTTTTGATGGATTTATTGTAGAAAAATTTATAGAAGTGTTTCTAGCCATTTTTTCACCTCAAATACAAAAAAAAATTTATATTCATGTGGAATTTTTTTCTTTTCATTTTTACACTTTCCATTTCATGTGTTTTTTCCATTTTCATCATTTTCTCTAAATCTTATATCTAGATTACTATCATATCATTATAACTTTGGAAAATAAAATTTATTTTTAATATTTATTCTTCTGAGTTCCATCCTTTTCATTAGTTCTTTTGGATTCTATAATTTTATTAAACTTCTTGGATTTGGAATCCAATAACTTATCACCTTTCTTATTCTTGGAGGATTTTTTTTCACAAGATTATTCTAATTACTTCCCGAGGTTTCTTATTCCTTCATAAACAACTTATATGATCTTATTTTATTTTCATATTTGGATACATGATGGCCAACATCTTTTTTAAAATCATAGTTATTATAAAAAATTTGAAAACTATTAGTAGTTTTTATATTTTTCTTACATTATAGATGTTAATTCTTCATCTCTGGTTTTATACCCCTTAACATGGGCTTCCTATATGATTTTAAATTTATATTATTATACCAAAAAATATAATATAAAATTCCCAAATATGTTTTAGTTCCAACATTGTAGAGACCCGAAGCTTAACGTACATGGACATTACATTACTTTTGCGGAATACTTAGTACATAACAAAAATACACACAAGGATCGTAATAGTTTAGTGTCTTTGGAAACTAGGAATATAATCTTATAATCGTGGTGAAAGATCTTCAACATCTCCCATAAAGATCTTCCTTTTTTTTATACCTAAAACCTTTCTTTATATCCTAGGGAAAAGAAAACATAAAAGGGTGAGCTCAAATTCTCAGTAAGGGTAAACAAAAGAAAAATAAATCACATCATATTCATAAGAACATAACATTTTGGAAATCTTAACCTGTAAAAGAGATCATAATATCATAATATAGGATAAATCATAGTAGTGAAATGAAATCCCAATAATCATAACTTAAAACATGAAACTTTGTGGCATACACACATAATCATAGAGAATAATTTCTTATTAGTCAAGACTCATTGCCAAGACTATCTTAGTGTACAAATTCCATTTCTGAACCAAGTCACCCTCGTTTCAGTCCTGTTTCACTGAACCGGTATAACCTACCATTCCAGCCATGTCTATCTCATGAGATATAAAATATTTACCCAATGCATTGGAGGGAGATGTAGGTCCCACCCATCTCATAATGATACCATTCTTATGTGTTGTAGAGACCCGAAGCCTGACTTACATGGACATTACATTACATTTGCGTAATACTTAGTACATTAAAAAAACACACACACAAGGACCGTAATAGTTTAGTGTCTTTGGAAACTCGGAACGTAATCTTCTAATCGTGGTGAAAGATCTTCAATATCTCCCATAAAGATCTTCCCTTTTTTACCTAAAACCTTTCTTTATATCCTGGGGAAAAGAAAACATAAAAGGGTGAGCTCAAATGCTCAGTAAGGGTAAACAAAAGAAAAATCAATCACATCGTATTCATAAGAACATAACATTTTGGAAATCTTAACCTGCAAAAGAGAGTATAATTTCATAACATGGGATAAATCATAGTAGTGAAATGAAATCCCAATAATCATAACATAAAACATTAATCTTTGTGGCATACACACATAATCATAGAGAATCATTTCTTGTTAGTCAAGACTCATTTCCAAGACTATCTTAGTGGACAAAGTCCCTTTCTGAATCGAGTAACCCTCGTTTCAGTCCTGTTTCACTGAACCGGTATAACCTACCGTTCCAGCCCTGTATATCTCATGAGATATGAAATCTTTACCCAATACATTGGAGGGAGATATAGGTCCCACCCATCTTATAATTAATCCTTTCTTATGTGTGCCACATAATCATAAAACATACATCATCGCATAACACATGTAACAAAAATGGGATTCTTGAAACATCATGACATCATAAATCAATTCATATAAGATAAAGGAATTCATAAACATAATTCAATCACAACATAGTCAAATCAATGTAAAAATATGGATAGAAACAGAACCCTTTATTATCTTAGATGGAAAATAATTTTGATAAAACACTTGAATTGAATTCTTGAGGAAAATATCCTTTCTTCTTCAAAATCAATTTCTTTTCACAAAACATCATGCAATTTTAAAAGAAAGATATTTTATTGAAAATAGTCATGAAATCTTTTAGAGGAAGCTTCATGAAAATAAGGCTTTATAAAACAGTAGAAATCCGTTCGTGCCGTATAAGTTTAAAAAAAACATTCTTCGTACTTTTGTCAGAAAAGTCAAAAAGTACCTCGTACGAAAAACGACAAAAGATTCCTTTCATACGTATTACTAAAAACTCACCGAAGGGTAAAAATGGATTTAAACAATTTTAGGTGGATGGAAATAATATTACATATTGAGTAAACATGGATGTGGAAGATAAAATACACCCCAGTAAATACTTACGAATAAACAATGTCGGATAAAAATGAGATTGTGATATTTCCCTTACCTTAGGTCCGATTTGCTTCGTAAGTGTCCGAACCTCCTGTATAATGATTTAAATAATGTCATTTACTTATTACAGAATCATATTAATTGTTATGATATCATATATGGTTCACTTATGACATTATATTACCCGTTCTTTTGTAAATTCCATGTTAAAGAAGCGTTTTGGGTAAAATCGTTTCATTTATCGTAGGTGTTCTGACTTGTTGTTCTTGACATTATTATTACTTATATCATGATTTACTTACTTCCAGAATATAAAATATGATTTATATATCATATATATTCAGTATATATATATATATATATATATATATAATAGATAGATAAATGAAATGAAAAACACCGTTCATGGAGACGGTAGTCCGTACGTACGCATGAACGCTGTTTTCCTTTCCCTATTGTCTTGAATGGAAGTAAGTAGATGACATACATATATATATATACATAAATCCAGTAGCTTTATAATGTCATATATTTCATTATTATTTCTTATATATACTTTATAATCATTCTTAAATGGTTAACATGGAGAATGAATCTCATCGCGTCGTGGAGACGGTAGTCCGTACGTACGCACGAGCGATGATATCATTTCCATAAATATTGAATTGAATTGGGGTGGATTATACAATATATAAGAATCAATATGATGTTTTAATAACTATGTATAGTTATTCTTTACACCATTATACCCATCCATGTAAGGTGGTGGGGGAAAATAGATTACACCACGGCGTGGAGACGGTATTCCGTACGTACGCACGCGCGGTGATTTCTTTTTCCGTAGGATAGATAGATGGTGAAATAGGGTTGTTTTATACTTATAATAACATATCAGTATATTAGTGATACTGATGTTATTACTTCATAATGAAACAACCTAAGAAGAAGAAGTGGAAGAAGAAATAAAGATGAAAGAATTGGTAACGGTAATTACCTCTTCTTTGAAGCGCCTTTTGGAGACCTCCTCTTAGGGAACTAAAATTGGTATTTGAGGAAGACCAGAACCTCTAGGATGTTTCTAGAGAAGTGGAGAAGAGATTTTGGCAGGGGTTGGCCGAGCTTGAGTGCTCAAATTGGTGTGAGGGGGAGGGGGAGGAGGTGTCCTTTTATAAGGGAGGAGAGGGGCACCTTAGGAATATCTCAAAATATTATTTTATATTAAAGTAAAAATCGGTTTATAATGGTTCCAAAGGGTCTTATTTAGAAGATAAAGTGGGGATGGGTCGAAATCCTATCAACCAATAAGATTTAGACAAGTTTAGGGTATTATTTTAACCTTATCAATTAGATTTAACTCTAAGTTAAATAATTTAACTTTTACCGTGTCTTTTTGTTTTCTTTCACTATATGGTTAATACACTTACTATAACATGCCAAACTAACCCCAAATTGTTTATTATTAATATATATATCCTTATCTAAGTCATTTGGCCGAACCTTAGATTTTTAGGAATAAAATAACAATTAATAATATAATATTTTATTTAAAAACTATTTTGTGTCAATTTTGACACTATTTGATATATGATTTTTGTGAAAGTCATAACAGAATTATATGTTCTAACCAAGTTGATTAAATAAACACTAATATATCATAGTAACCTAGAAAATTTGTGGAATTCATAAAAAGTCTCAAATTACATTCATTTTAGTATTTATAACATCAATTATGTTAATATTTCCTTAAAAGGGTAATTACTGCATCATCGTTGTGTCATAAATAAATTAATTTATTTAAAGTCTAAAAATTATAAATAAAATATCATTATGTAGGAAATATTTTTATCTTTCTAATGAATATTTATAGTCGAATTTATCTTATGTATAACCCCATATTAATAATGTTTTAGTGAATAAACTTTGATTTTAACTCTTTTAACTCTTCTTTGAATTAAATAATAATAAATGTCCTAATCTAATCCAAGTGGGCCTAAATGATAATATTTTACACTTAAGGTTGTTTTTGGTCGAGATACACTTGTCCAATAGAATTAGGACATGTGTTAGGGTAATATTAATATCATTCTTACCCTTAATTACCCTATTTACTTTTAACCGTGGTAAATAAAAGTAAAAAGTTACTATTCACCAAAAATTATTTTCATCTCATTGAACCACATTTTACTTACTAACATCAACCGTGTCTCTCGGATTTTTGAAATTCCATTCACAGAAGCGGTAAAATTAAGTTTTATGAAAAATTCAGTTTTTTAACTACCACTTAGTAGTTTCACTATTCATCAAAAAATGAAGGTTTTCAGAAAAATGCCAAAATTTCATCCTAAGCTATATTTCATATTCCGAATTCAAAAATGAAGTCTATTTTACCAAATTCATAACATAGAAGTTGCATTAATTAATTTTATAATTAAATCCCGCTGTTAAAACAAATAGCGTGTTTTTAAGAAACAATATCTATCAAAAGATTGACACTTGTTTATGTCTGGTTTAAATGTGCAATTACATCCAATGACCAACATTGTATTAAATTGTAAAAATATATTCTAAATATACTTTAAAACTACTCCAATTAATAATTTATCACTATTAATTATTTCGATTAAAAAAGTTGTTTTTTAATTATAATTTAGTAATTTTCACTATTCATCAGAATATGAAAGTTATCCGAAATGTACCAAAATTTCACCTTAGGCTAAATTCGATACTCCGAATCCAAAAATGAAGTTCATTTTGAAAAATAAGATTTACAGAATTTTAAAAAGTGGTTATTACTATTCATAACGGCTAGTTTTAATAACATTTTAATAGCATATTGCTGTTTAGTGAAACTCGTTATTGCGTACTACACACGCTATCGAGGAAGGTCGCGATTGCGTGTAATGCAAGGAAAGTCAAGGATGCGTGTTGTGCAAGATCCTTTTGGTGTAGCGTACAACACAAGACATTAATAAAATTAAAAAGAATGTTTTTTATAAAATCTTGGGCTGTTACATTCTACCCCCCTTAAAATGAATTTCGCCCTCGAAATTCGTCGGGGTTATAAATGGTTTACTATTTGAAAGTTTCTTTAATAGAAACCCACATCGTAAAAAGGAATATCAAAACCAATCTTTAAAAACAAAAGTATGAAACGTAACGGTTACCCAAATAAACTAATCATTGGGTTTCCACATAGGTGAAAATATGGATATGGAAGAGAAATCTAACCATCATGTTCTGATGGAGAGTGGTAGAGAACATGGCTATGAAAAAGCCAATAATCACAAATCCATAAATTTGTGACGATCTAAGGTACCATCCGATTCATCAGGTATAAGATCACTAGGACAACATTTTTGGTTTTCAAGATTGTTTTTAAAGAATTTGAATTAGAATAAATACTTACTTTATGTTGGTACAACCTCATTGTTGTTCGTTCCTTTAACAATTTCAACTTCATCTCTTAAATAAATGAAGTTGAATTTTTTATTTGTGAAGTGTTAGCAGATCATGTGATAGAATGACGGGTCATTCCATCTGTCTCAAACAAAAGGTTAGCAAAAATTATATACATAAGTCGATCTATAGTGAGATTAATCATATATTGTTCCTAAAATGGACTTATACTTCATATATCATACTGCTTAATATAATAAAACTAGTTTCTACTAAACAGGGACTTCCTGTAGGTCAGTGGTAGGCGATAAAGGCCAGTCGCACTTCGGTTGTGGGTTCGATTCCCACAGCCTTGTCCGAAGCGATGGGTTGTCGCCCGTCCTGCAGGTTGTCCTTTTTCTAAAACTATATTACTATAACATCCCATAAATAATATCGAAAAAACTTCTATCCTTAAACAATACTAACTTATGTCCAACATAATCCATTCCAATCTTTATTCCTATCCATAATACTGCAGTCCATTCTCATAACATAGTGAAAACGATTACCAGAGATTTAATACCATCATTGATCCCCATATATCATAAGATATATCTTGTTGGACACATTCCAAACATTCAAAGGACTTAATCTTGTACTCTCTTGAATACCCATTGAACATTAGTGAAAACTTGAATGCAGTTAAAAGTTAACACTTTCCACATAACAAAATCCTCAAAATTCTATATACTCAAACCATGATATCACTTAGTCCTTATATCAATCATGAGCTCATGAATACTGTTAAACATTTCATTTTCTCGTTTTCCCTTCATTATGCGCATATCATCTACATTCCAAAAATATCTGAATAACCTTTCATGGATACTGGTAACATTAATAAAACACTTTTAAAACTCAAGGAAAGACAACAATGTAACAATCCTTAGATGTCTCTTTATTCCATAGTACCATGAGATTACTTATACAACATTACACTTGATAAACATGTAATCATTTCACTACATTCTTAAACCATTAACCGAGCTTCAACAATTCTTTCATCTCACATATCATTTGTAGTCTCTTCATCATCGTCCACATAAATACTACCCATACGACCATACTGATTCTCTTCAGGAGTCATTCCCTTAGGGCATTTGTTTGCATAATGCCCATACATTCCACATTTAAAACACTTAACCATTGTTGATGTCGTAGCAATACCATTATCCTCATCCATGGTGTTAACCGACCCTTTTCCTTTGCACTTACTTGATTTGTGTCCTTCTTTTCCACACCCAAAGCATCTTCCAGTTCCCTTGAAACATTCTCCTTGATGCCTCTTCCCACATGATTTACATAGGGGAAATTGAACTTTCTTTCCTCTATGGTCATCATGAAACTCCATCTTTCTCTTATTAGCCGAGTCAGGAAACTTACCAAATTTTACTTTATTGATCATATTATGAGATTGTTGATTCGGCATAATAATGATGTTTGTACTTCCAAATCCCATTTCATTTGGTTTCTAATGAAGAATATCATTCCATTGTCCATCATATCCTCCATTATTGTGAATCATCTTGTTTCCAGCCATTTTCTAAAACCCAAAAAGAATAGTGTGAGAGGCAAAAATCATGCTAGGGAAAACAACATAATAAAGGGGGAGTACCTTCAATATCTAACATCTTAGGTTTAATTCTATTATCGTTAGCGTAATTCTGGTACTCTAACCTATACGTATACTTATCCCTAGGGACATCCCTAGACATACCTTAGAAATATCTCTAGGGATCTCACTAACGTTTTCGCATCCTAGTTTCCAAAGGTTGACTAAACCTTTCCTCTGATACCAACTGTAGAGACCCGAAGCCTGACTTACATGGACATTACATTACATTTGCGTAATACTTAGTACATTAAAAAAACACACACACAAGGACCGTAATAGTTTAGTGTCTTTGGAAACTCGGAACGTAATCTTCTAATCGTGGTGAAAGATCTTCAATATCTCCCATAAAGATCTTCCCTTTTTTTTACCTAAAACCTTTCTTTATATCCTGGGGAAAAGAAAACATAAAAGGTTGAGCTCAAATGCTCAGTAAGGGTAAACAAAAGAAAAATCAATCACATCGTATTCATAAGAACATAACATTTTGGAAATCTTAACCTGCAAAAGAGAGTATAATTTCATAACATGGGATAAATCATAGTAGTGAAATGAAATCCCAATAATCATAACATAAAACATTAATCTTTGTGGCATACACACATAATCATAGAGAATCATTTCTTGTTAGTCAAGACTCATTTCCAAGACTATCTTAGTGGACAAAGTCCCTTTCTGAATCGAGTAACCCTCGTTTCAGTCCTGTTTCACTGAACCGGTATAACCTACCGTTCCAGCCCTGTATATCTCATGAGATATGAAATCTTTACCCAATGCATTGGAGGGATATATAGGTCCCACCCATCTTATCATGAATCCTTTCTTATGTGTGCCACATAATCATAAAACATACATCATCGCATAACACATGTAACAAAAATGGGATTCTTGAAACATCATGACATCATAAATAAATTCATATAAGATAAAGGAATTCATAAACATAATTCCATCACAACATAGTCAAATCAATGTAAAAATATGGATAGAAACAGAACCCTTTATTATCTTAGATGGAAAATAATTTTGATAAAACACTTGAATTGAATTCTTGAGGAAAATATCCTTTCTTCTTCAAAATCAATTTCTTTTCACAAAACATCATGCAATTTTAAAAGAAAGAGATTTTATTGAAAATAGTCATGAAATCTTTTAGAGGAAGCTTCATGAAAATAAGGCTTTATAAAACAGTAGAAATACGTTCGTGCCGTATAAGTTTAAAAAAAACATTCTTCGTACTTTTGTCGGAAAAGTCAAAAAGTACCTCGTACGAAAAACGACAAAAGATTCCTTTCATACGTATTACTAAAAACTCACCGAAGGGTAAAAATGGATTTAAAAAATTTTAGGTGGATGGAAATAATATTACATATTGAGTAAACATGGATGTGGAAGATAAAATACACCCCAGTAAATACTTACGAATAAACAATCTCGGATAAAAATGAGATTGTGATATTTCCCTTACCTTAGGTCTGATTTACTTCGTAAGTGTCTGAACCTCCTGTATAATGATTTAAATAATGTCATTTACTTATTACAGAATCATATTCATTGTTATGATATCATATATGGTTCACTTATGACATTATATTACCCGTTCTTTTGTAAATTCCATGTTAAAGAATCGTTTTGGGTAAAATCGTTTCATTTATCGTAGGTGTTCTGACTTGTTGTTCTTGACATTATTATTACTTATATCATGATTTAATTACTTCCAGAATATAAAATATGATTTATATATCATATATATTCAGTATATATATATATATATAATAGATAGATAAATGAAATGAAAAACACCGTTCATGGAGACGGTAGTTCGTACGTACGCATGAACGCTGTTTTCCTTTCCCTATTGTCTTGAATGGAAGTAAGTAGATGACATACATATATATATATACATAAATCCAGTATCTTTATAATGTCATATATTTCATTATTATTTCTTATATATAATTTATAATCATTCTTAAATGGTTAACATGGAGAATGAATCTCATCGCGTCGTGGAGACGGTAGTCCGTACGTACGCACGAGCGATGATATCATTTCCATATATATTGAATTGAATTGGGGTGGATTATACAATATATAAGAATCAATATGATGTTTTAATAACTATGTATAGTTATTCTTTACACCATTATACCCATCCATGTAAGGTGGTGGTGGAAAATAGATTACACCACGGCGTGGAGACGGTATTCCGTACGTACGCACGCGCGGTGATTTCTTTTTCCGTAGGATAGATAGATGGTGAAATAGGGTTGTTTCATACTTATAATAACATATCAGTATATGAGTGATACTGATGTTATTACTTCATAATCAAACAACCTAATAAGAAGAAGTGGAAGAAGAAATAAAGATGAAAGAATTGGTAACGGTAATTACCTCTTCTTTGAAGCGCCTTTTGGAGACCTCCTCTTAGGGAACTAAAATTGGTATTTGAGGAAGACCAGAACCTCTAGGATGTTTCTAGGGAAGTGGAGAAGATATTTTGGCAGGGGTTGGCCGAGCTTGAGTGCTCAAATTGGTGTGAGGAGGAGGGGGAGGAGGTGTCCTTTTATAAGGGAGGAGAGGGGCACCTTAGGAATATCTCAAAATATTATTTTATATTAAAGTAAAAATCGGTTTATAATGGTTCCAAATGGTCTTATTTAGAAGATAAAGTGGGGATGGGTCGAAATCCTATCAACCAATAAGATTTAGACAAGTTTAGGGTATTATTTTAACCTTATCAATTAGATTTAACTCTAAGTTAAATAATTTAACTTTTACCGTGTCTTTTTGTTTTCTTTCACTATATGGTTAATACACTTACTATAACATGCCAAAAGAACCCCAAATTGTTTATTATTAATATATATATCCTTATCTAAGTCATTTGGCCGAACCTTAGATTTTTAGGAATAAAATAACAATTAATAATATAATATTTGATTTAAAAACTATTTTGTGTCAATTTTGACACTATTTGATATATGATTTTTGTGAAAGTCATAACAGAATTATATGTTCGAACCAAGTTGATTAAATCAACACTAATATATCATAGTAACCTAAAAAATTTGTGGAATTCATAAAAAGTCTCAAATTACATTCATTTGAGTATTTATAACATCAATTATGTTAATATTTCCTTAAAAGGGTAATTACTGCATCATCGTTGTGTCATAAATAAATTAATTTATTTAAAGTCTAAAAATTATAAATAAAATATAATTATGTAGGAAATATTTTTAGATTTCTAATGAATATTTATAGTCGAATTTATCTTATGTATAACCCCATATTAATAATGTTTTAGTGAATAAACTTTGATTTTAACTCTTTTAACTCTTCTTTGAATTAAATAATAATAAATGTCCTAATCTAATCCAAGTGGGCCTAAATGATAATATTTTACACTTAAGGTTGTTTTTGGTCGAGATACACTTGTCCAATAGAATTAGGACATGTGTTAGGGTAATATTAATATCATTCTTACCCTTAATTACCCTATTTACTTTTAACCGTGGTAAATAAAAGTAAAAAGTTACTATTCACCAAAAATTATTTTCATCTCATTGAACCACATTTTACTTACTAACATCAACCGTGTCTCTCGGATTTTTGAAATTCCATTCACAGAAGCGGTAAAATTAAGTTTTATGAAAAATTCAGTTTTTTAACTACCACTTAGTAGTTTCACTATTCATCAAAAAATGAAGGTTTTCAGAAAAATGCCAAAATTTCATCCTAAGCTATATTTCATATTCCGAATTCAAAAATGAAGTCTATTTTACCAAATTCATAACATAGAAGTTGCATTAATTAATTTTATAATTAAATCCCGCTGTTAAAACAAATAGCGTGTTTTTAAGAAACAATATCTATCAAAAGATTGACACTTGTTTATGTCCGGTTTAAATGTGCAATTACATCCAATGACCAACATTGTATTAAATTGTAAAAATATATTCTAAATATACTTTAAAACTACTCCAATTAATAATTTATCACTATTAATTATTTTGATTAAAAAAGTTGTTTTTTAATTATAATTTAGTAATTTTCACTATTCATCAGAATATGAAAGTTATCCGAAATGTACCAAAATTTCACCTTAGGCTAAATTCGATACTCCGAATCCAAAAATGAAGTTAATTTTGAAAAATAAGATTTAAGAAATTTTAAAAAGTGGTTATTACTATTCATAACGGCTAGTTTTAATAACATTTTAATAGCATATTGCTGTTTAGTGAAACTCGTTATTGCGTACTACACACGCTATCGAGGAAGGTTGCGATTGCGTGTAATGCAAGGCAAGTCAAGGATGCATGTTGTGCAAGCTCCTTTTGGTGTAGCGTACAACACAAGACATTAATAAAATTAAAAAGAATATTTTTTATAAAATCTTGGGCTGTTACATGTGTGCCACAAAATCATAAACCATACATCATAGCATAACCCATATAATAAAAATGGGAATCTTAAACATCGTGACATCATAAAAAAATTCATATAAGATAAAGGAATTCATAAAAATAAAATTTCATCACAACATAATCAAATCAATGTAATAATAGGGATAGAAACAGAACCCTTTATTATCTTAGATGGAAAATAATTTTGATAAAACACTGGAACTCCATTCTTGAGGATAATATCCTTTCTGCTTCAAAAACACTTTTCCTTTCTTAACATGTCGTACAATTCTAAACTAAAAGAATTTGATTAAAAATAAACTTGAAAACTTGTAAAGGAAGCTTCTTGGAAATAATGTTTTAAAAATCCATTCATGCCGTATGAGTTAAAAAAACATTCTTCGTACTTTTGTCAGAAAAGTCAAAAAGTACCTCGTATGGAAAACGACAAAATATTCCTTTTATATCCTTTACTAAAAACTCACCGAAGGGAAAAATTGGATTTAAACAATTGTAGTTGGATGAAAACAATATTACGTATTGAGAAAACATGGATGTGGATGATAAAATACACCCCAGTAAATACCAAAGTATAAACAATCTCGGATAAAATGAGATTGTGATATTTTCCCTTACCTTAGGTCCGATATGCTTTGTACATGTCTGAACCTCATGAATAATGATTTAAATAATGTTATTGACTTATTCCATAATCATACTTATTTTTATGATATCATATATGGTCATATTCTTAGCTTCTTATTAGTAATATTTCATTACTACTTGTTATTTGGGTGTTTATTAATTT
Organism: Viscum album; assembly: GCA_963277665.1. Lineage (NCBI taxonomy): Eukaryota > Viridiplantae > Streptophyta > Magnoliopsida > Santalales > Viscaceae > Viscum > Viscum album. The sequence continues at coordinate 672,941,981 of OY728126.1, forward strand.
TTGTTCTTATGCGAGCTTTGTCGAATAAATTCTTATTCTTCTCTTTAGGTTATAGATACCTCATTTCCAGAATGGTATTAGTGTAATATATATCATATTAATTCATTCAATTCATTTATATAATCATTATGCAATGAAGATCATGTAGAACGAGTCGCATCACATCGTGGAGACGGTATTCCGTACGTACGCACGAGTGATGATATCATTCCTATGATCGTGGAATTGTATTGGATTGTATGTATACTATTTCAGAATAAGTATCACTTTATAATAGTCATATATAGTCATTATTTACACCATTATACCCATCCAAGTAAGGTGGTGGTGGAAAATAGATTACACCACGGCGTGGAGACGGTATTCCGTACGTACGCATGCGCGGTGATTTCGTTTTCCGTAGGATGGATAGATGGTGAAATAGGGTTGTTTCATACTTATAATAACATATCAGTATATGAGTGATACTGATGTTATTACTTCATAATGAAACAACTAAAGAAGAATAAGTGGAAGAAGAAATAAAGATGAAATAATCGGTAACAGACATTACCTCTTCTTTGAAGCGCCTCTTCTTAACCTCCTCTTAGGGCACTAGGGTTGGTCTTTGAAGAAGACCAGAACCTATAGAATGATTATAGGGAAGTGGGGAAGTGAAATTGACAGGGTTTTTCCGAGAATGAAGGCTCAAATTGGTGTGAGTAGGAGAGGGATGAGGTTCCCTTTTATAAGGGAGGAGAGGGTACCTTTGGAATAACTAAAACAATTATTTTATTATAAAGTCAAATTCAGTTTTAAATAGTTCCAAATTGATTTATTTCAAAGCTAAGGTGGGTATGGGTCGAAATACTCTCATCCAATAGAATTTAGACAAGTTTAGGTTCCTATTTTAACCTTATCATTTATATTTAACTTTAAGTTAGATAATTTTACTTTTACCGTGTCTTTTTGTGTTCTTACACTATAAGTTTAATAAACTTACTATAAGAAGAAAAACGAACCCCAAGTTGTTTATTATTAATATATATAACCTTATCTAAGTCATTTGGCCGAAGCTTAGATTTTTAGGAATAAAATAACAATTAATAATATAATATTTGTTTTAAAAACTATTTTATGTCAATTTTGACACTATTTAGTAATTGATTTTTGTAAAAATCATAACAGAATGATTAGTTCGAAAAATGTTAATTACATCAATACTAACATGTCATAGTAACCTGTAAAATTAGTGGAATTCATAAAAAGTCTCAAATTACATTTATTTTGGTATTTATATCATCAATTATGTCAATATTTCATTAATAAGATAAATATTGCATCATCTTTGTGTCATAAATAAATTAAATTATTTAATGTATAAAAATTACAAATAAAATACCATTATGTATGAAATCTTTTTAGATTTCTAATTAATATTTATAGTCGAATTTATCTTACGTATAACCCTATATTAAAATTGATATATTTATTAAACTTTGATTTTAACTATTTTAACCCTTCTTTAAATAAATTAATAATAAATGTCCTAATCTAATCCAAGTGGGCATAAATGGTCATATTTTATTTATAAGGTTGTTTTTGGTCGAATTACACTTATCCAATAGAATTAGGACATGTGTTAGGGTAATAATAATATCTTTTTTACCCTTAATTACCCTATTTACTTTTAACCGTGGTAAAAAAAGTAAAAAGTTACTATTCACCAAAAATTATTTTCATCTCATTGAACCACATTTTACTTACCGACATCAACCGTGTCTCTCGGATTTTTGAAATTCCACTCACAGAAGCGGTAAAATTAAGTTTTATGAAAAATTCATTTTTTTAACTACCACTTAGTGGTTTCACTATTCATCAATAAATGAAAGTTTCCAGAAAAATACCAAAAATTAGGCCTAATCTATATTTGATATTATAAACTCAAAAATGATGTCTATTTTACCAAATTCAAAACATATCAGTTGCACTAATTAATTTAAAAATGAATTCCCGTCGTCTAAACAAATAGCGTGTTCTTAAGAGATAATAACTATCAAAAGATTGACACTTGTTTATGTCTGGTTTAAATGTGAAATTACATCCAATGACCAACATTGTATTAAATTGTAAAAATATATTCTAAATATACTTTAAAACCACTCAAATTGATAATTTATCACTATTAATTATTTCGATTAAAAAGGTTGTTTTTAATTAAAATTTAGTAATTTTCACTATTCATCAGAAAATGAAAGTTATCTAAAAAGTACCAAAATTTTACCCTAAGATAATTTCGATATTCCGAATCCAAAAATGAATTCCATTTTGAAAAATAAAATTTAAAATTTTTTAAAAAGTGGTTATTACTATTCATAACGGCTAGTTTTAATAATATTTTAATAGCATATCGTTGTTTAGTGAAACTCGGTATTGCGTACTACACACGCTATCGAGGAAGGTCGCGATTGAATGTAATGAAAGGCAAGTCAAGGATGCGTGTTGTGCAAGCTCATTTTGGTGTAGCGTACAACACAAGACATTAATGAAATTAAAAAGAATATTTTTCATAAAATCTCGGGGTGTTACAAACATTGTCCCACAAACCTTGAGATTATTCTTTCTTATGTATAAAGTTTTTGGTTCTTATTTATAAGTTTTTGAGTTCTTCATGGGGAATAAACTTACATAATATTTTTCATATCAACTTAAGTCACAGTGTTATAATTCTTATCCTCATTCTTTATCCATAATTGTACAATTTTTTTTTTACAACCTATACTATTCATGTAAACATATTTAGAAACATTGTTACAAAATGGTATAGATGGAACCTATTTGGGAATATCTACTTGAGATATATCATTAAACTAAGTCATGGTATTATTATCACATGTTTTAGGACTTTTATCCTTAAAATAATCCAATTAACATTGAGTAGAATTAGAAAATATTACTGCTTTTAAAGACTTGATATGTGTATTCTCAAGATTGGCTAACCAAACATCCAATTCTAGGAATCTCATATTGAGGGTGTCTTTATGATCTTCAATAATAATAACTTTATCTTCACAAACTTTCTTTATTATTTAAAATTCATCTTCATACATCTTAATATTGTTTTGTAACAATGATTCCAATTCCCTGATCTTCTTGTATTTTACTTCCAATTGAAAATCTTTGACATCATTTCTATTTTTCAATTTTTTATTCAAGATCATGGAGCATTTATTATAGAGTCTTAATAACTCTATATCTTAATTCAACTTCCTTGATCCATTTGTATTCAAAATCACCAACCTGATGGAGAGATTTTTACATTCTATAACTTTTTTATAAAGCCTTATCTATATTATTAGCTTTTTATTCTATCTAGGTGATCTCTTTCTATATACATAGAAAGACTCCACAAAAAAATAGACATTTCTTATTTGGGAATGAAATTCATACTATAACTTAATATATCAAATGATATATCTTAAGAAGATATAGATTGACAATCATCACCACTTATAAAAGGATCTTATTATTGAGGAAAAATTGCACAATAATTTTCTTATATATCATGATCACTTAACAATCCTGATTCACTTGAGGTAAGAATTTTTTCCTTATCCTTGGTGGAAAATTGATCCACCTACGCTTCACTATTCAAGCCATATTTTTCTTCTTTGATTACATGGAATCAATAAAATTATACTTCTTCTTATTTATATAAGAGTGGTAACTTTTTCAACTTTCTTTTCTCTTTTTTTTCTCCTGATCATCATGGTCTTGGTATATAAAGAATTATGCTTTGAGAAAATAGAATATTCACCAAAAATACACTTAAATTTTAACACTATAAATAAAATCAAATATTTAAAAGAAAATAACTACCACATAAAGAATACAATATAGGTTAACTCACCCTATAATACCAATTTTGGGGACCACTTCAAGATATACCTAACACTAAGAGGGGGGTTTATCAGTGTTATGAAATTTTTATTCAACTGTAACTTTTTTCCTTTATAATGTAAACCTATTAAGATATTGATTATCTTATTATATTTTCTTTATCATATACAAGTATATGAAATAAAGTAAAAGATGGCACACTATGCTTTTACAAGTTTCACTACCCAATAAGAGTGGATATCCCTTTCCAAGTATGGTGATCACCAGTATATATATTATACACTATAATGATATAATAACTATAGTGTTAAGGCTATAAAATATTCCTCATTCAAATTGTGATTCCTTATACTTTAGGAGGGGGGGTGGAAGAAATCATGTATCCCTAGATTGGTGATGACCTTCCCAACCTACAGCTCCTCGCCAGTTCTTTATATGACCTTTGACGAAAGTATTCACCTTCTTATTAAGGTACTTTGTAACACCAATAAATTATTACACCTTTTTATACTTATGATGGATTTCATAGGGATGTGTTTTTACCCATTTTATTCTTCTTCACTTTTTATTTATACAACATTGGGCAAGAAAATTTCCTTCTTCTTACTCTATCTATAACCTATCCATATGGTCCTTTGTCCAATATTGACCATCTGATCATGTCCATCTGATGATGTTTGTTCGATGATGTTTCATATAGTTACAATGTGAGAAATCCAACTTATTATTATTATTCTTGCACACCTATTCATACAATGTACGTTTATCTGGTGGCAGTTCATCTGATGCCTCCTTTAATTCCATGTTCATCAAATACCTATTCATAGAAAAGTTCTATCTAGTGTCTAGGAGATCCCTTCTACTTTTTTATCATTTGGTACATGTTTATCCAGTGCTTATACTCTATATAATACTATATTTTCATTATGTTACTTATATTCATGAACCTTCTTTTCTTCTTTCCTTTTTTGGTGAACTATTTATTTTTCTGATGCTAAAACTCTATATGGTACCGCCTACTCTATCTGGTAATTCTTCAAATTATAATTTTATCCAAATGAGAATATCTCTCTAGGTTTTTGGTCAGAACTTCGTTATGGAACATTAATTATTTATCATAATTCCTAGCCACAATTCATCACATAATTCTCAATGCATTAGTACCCCTTTATATAGGTATTGGTTCTTTACAATATTAAGGTGAGTCATGTACTACAAATTATAACTTCCCAGTTAAACTTTGAGAATCCTGCTCAAATTTTTCATCATATGACCTCCTAAGAAATTCCTAAAATATAGGAGTCAACCAATATTAAAAGGAAACTACCTTAGATATATGTTTCAATATCCTTGTTAATATTTACTAAAATCTCAGGTAAATCACAAATTTTCTTTGTGGTTATTGAAATATTGAACATCTAGCTCAGTATCACCCAAATAAATAACTTTAAAAAACTTTGTAAATTTATCTGAACATTAAATCTGGTGAAACTTCATCTAGTGTTCCTTTATAACTCTATAGGAACATCTTGAAATCTCTCTCAAGATACTTCCTCTGACCGATGATAATATTCACAAAATTTTATCTAATAACTTATTTATTCTGAAAACTATATTATATATTTCCTTTGAAAGTTTATCCAGAATATTTTCATACGAATCTTCTTCCATCTAATGATTTATCAAATGTTTATTAGTTTTCCTCCATTCGATGAACCCTTGTAGATCCACTCTTCACCTTATATATGATGAAGTTTAGGTTCGCATGATGAGGACCACCAAAGGTTCAAGAATAAGATGTTATAATATGAATTTCAAAATTGGTACGATGCTATATTTTTTAACATATTGGGTATCGAATCAACTTGAATGATTGTACTATTAGTTATGTAAATCATAATTCCAAATATTTGAATCGGGTTATTGTAATGTATCATTGCCCTAGACTACTCAACTAGTGCCTAGAATAATGGTTTCAATGTGGTGTCGGGAATGCCTTGTCATATTCCATAGGCTCTCAACTAGTAATTTGGATCTAGGTTCATATAGTTGAGATATTATACCCCATATCAAATTAGTAATGCTAGTTGAAAAATCCAAGAATCAACGATAATAATAGATAATCATAGTATCTAGAATAATAGAAAATAGAAATGTTATAAAAAATGTTATGTGGTAGTATACGGTCATAAAAAACACAGTTATACCAACATACTATAATACCCTAATATTTTATGATATATTTATACTTAAATAAATTTTATGTCTTTGATATCTTTCTCTACATGCAAAATTGAGTTTAAATGAACTGTAATATACTATTGAAATATTATTATTTAATGTGATAATTATCACCTATTCCTTGGATTGGTGGGTATTAATATGACTAAATAAATTATTAAAATTATTATTTACACATTTATAATATGAATTTATTGGTTATCAATTGATTATAAATAAAAATAAAATCATTTTAAAGTAAGATAATTATTTTTTAAAAAAATTGTTTTTTATTTCATCCAATAGGTTCATTTTCACATTAAAAACATTAATTTAATTTTTTTGAAATTTATTTCCTCTTTCCTTTGATAATGACTTTAATATTATTTTAAGTAAATAATAAATACAAAATGTCACTCTCTTTTTTTTAATAACTCTAATATTTTTTATAGGGATAAAAAGAGTTTATATTCAATTATAAATGGTTATTTTAATTATTAATCAATTTTTTTATCATGTTAATTTATTTTTAATTTTTAGTGATAGAATAATTACATTCAATACTGACGCAACACTGACACGGTACTTTTTCTGGTAATAGAAAAATAAAATTAATAATATTAATAAAATTAAAATCTATAAGATTTGGTTGAATTATTTTGTTTCAATAATTTATTCAATAAATATGATATATTATATTTTTTTATAAGTTTTTATTATAATTTCATTTCTATCTTGTTGTCTTTAAAGCCAAGCTATGTGAATAGTCTTGAAAATGTCTTTAATGGTATCCAATATTAAATAATATTTTATTAAATGCTTAAAAATTAATAAAAATATTATCATTGAAAACTTTAATGGGATATGGTCTATAATATCAATATTTTTCCACTGATGTTTCATTTTCCTTTTATAGTAACTTCCATGACCCTTAGAGAGTAAAAAACATTGATATTCTGGTAATCATTAAAAGGGTTAACAAGGAGTTAAAAATAAGAGATAAGGGTTAAAAATGCCTAATAATGTCTAAATTTTATTTTATGAGAGTATTTAGACTCATAATAATCATATATTATAAAAATATCAATTTTTTCACTTGAATATGAAAATTAATTTATATTAATTTAATACTTTTGGTAATTTCATGGGTGCCTCCCCTAACTTACAAAAGGGAACCTCATATACTTCCTAATTCGCAAATATTGAGCACTATATATCAGACAATAACCATAATATATTCCATAATATATTCCTTTCCCATTTCATATATCTTTTTTCTTTTCTAAAATACCATCCTCTCAAGGCTTAAGGTGTAAACCAAAGGCAGTTTCTCAACGAAGAGGTATAACTCATAACCGAGTAGTTTCAATTTTATTTCTTATTTTACCTCATATAAATATATGGTATAAATTATAAAATAATAAATTTAGTATATTAAATACACTATATTTTTATTATTATGATGGAACATCCATTATCCTCCTTTTTTCCATCATTTGGGAATAGAAAACATCACTCATTCATAGGTGTGGACTATTACCTTTACGAAGAGATGCATTTCTTTTTTCATCACTTATTCATATTGATGGTTATAATAATGGATTTAATGAATATATATGATATTTATGATATAATTATTCGTTTTTTTCAAGGTTAATTGTTATTTACTTTTTTCATTCCATCCATGAAAACGCGGAAACATCACTTGTGTGTATGTACATACGATCGTCTCCACAAAGTGATGTAATTAATTTTTCATCACTACTTTATATGAATAGTTAAAAAAGGTATATATAATGATTAAATATGATACTAATTTATTTATTTAAATTATATTGGAAATTTAACCATGATAAAAGTACAAATACCAAGACTTCCAAACTAAAACATGTAGGAAAAATGTAGCAGTTATCACCGATAACCGTTATTTTAATAAAGAATTATTAATTAATAGTTGATAAGATGTTATAAGTAAATAATAAATAGTATTATATATATGATTATGGTTATGAAATATATTTATAATAAATATATATTTATTATATAAGAATTTTGATTGCATACGAAGCAAAAAAGGACTTAAGGTGAGTGTTTCTCGTCTCACTTTTATTTTTGTAAGACATATGTCATATTCACCACTTATTTATTTTTTTTGGTTTATAAAATTCCCATGAATGTATTTTATAATTATTCTCATTAATATTATTAAGATTTAAAAATCTATATAATTTTTTCCCTTTCATGAGTTTTTTATTCAAATATTACCAAAGCGGTAAGGGTTTTTGTCATAATATCATTTCTTCTTCAGATTATTTATGCTAAATTTACATTGAGTGAAATATTATAGATATAATATTTTCAAACCCATATATTTTTTTATATTCTATTTATTCTTGTAATATTAAATTATTATAACCATTTTATATCTTTTATTCCTAAAATTATCAAGAAAATTTTTTCAAACAAAAGTTGGCCATATTTCTTCTTTGGTTGAAGAACATTTTCTTCCATGTTCATGAACTTAAAAATTGTTTCATAAAAGTTATTACATATAATTTTAATGTTTTAAGAAGATAATTTTTACTAAATATGGATTTATTTAAAAAAAAATTAAAAAGTAGTCTTTCTAAAAAATCGAACAATTTGTTTTTGAATTTTTACAAAAGTGTGAAAAAAAATGTTTTCTTTTAATGTATACGTCATGAATGGATTTTCCCACTATTATGGAGTTCTTTAATTTGAATGTTAATTTAAAATATTTCATGTTTATTTTAAAAGAAAACAATTTTCCTAATATTATATGAATTTATTGTTAAAATTTTATCAAAGTAAAAAAGATATTTTCTCATGTTTTCAAATAAATGTTATAAAGATATTATAAAGGTATTTTTAATCTATGTTAACATCCATTTATTTTTATTATGATTAAATGGGGATAAGATCCAATGATACCATTCATGTTATTTATATGGTTATATTATGTTTATGTGATGATGAAATGTTTATGAAACCCATTTCTTTTCCACAACTTAAGTTATGAGGAATGATAAATGTTTTATAACCTTGCAGCACACATATGTATGTTTTTCATTATCTGATAGGTGGGTCTATTATAGATCTCCAATGGATTGGGTAAATCCATATATTTAATTATATAATTATGGGAAACAAGTTGATATGTCATATGTTATGGGAAATAGGTTCGGATACCTGAACAACTACGATATGGGAAACATGTGGTGATACCTTATGAACTATGATATGGGAAACATGAGGAGATTATTAATCTGCTATGATAAGATGGCATTGATAGTTAACCTTTACATATGATATATTTATTATTCCTATGTTTGTACTGCACTCTTATAACATATTTATATGCTTTTTATTTGAACCCAGGGATCATGATTGATTTTTTAGGATTCCCTGATCTTGTGACATATGAATGTTGTATTCCATAACTCGTGATTATGTACTATAAATTATTGGGTATGATTTTATATTTATAATAACATTTTCTCATATCTGTATTCTCATTATATTCTTACTTATGACCATTGAATGATGTCTCCCATGTTTACTCTTACCGAGCATCTAAGTTCACCCCTTTTGTGTCTTAATTTTTTACTCGGATTTGAAGAAGGGTACTGGATATAATGAGTCTATAAGGGTATGAAATTTAAATAAATATTTTATAGATGATAATTATTATACTTAAATAATATTTTTATATATATTATCTCAAATTACACTAAACCTTTATAGTTCTTATGACAACCCTTCTCTTTATTACACATTAATTCATGATTTATTACATAATAGTACACATAATACAACCCAGAAGATCAAAAATTAGTGTATTTAGTAATTAGGTACATTAAATAAGAACTTAAAACAGGTAATACATCGTCTTTATTTAAAACTACCTTAACATGAGCATATTATTCCTTAATACTTAAAACTACATGGGATAACCTAGGTACATACATAAGAAAAGGGTGATCTATAAAGCCCGGTAAGGGAATAAACAAGGCATAACATGAAAAAATAACACATGTTAGAAAATAGTCATATAAATGTGGCATAAAAGGAGTGTGAATCATAAATATGAATAATAGTGAATGATATAGCATGATAATCATAAAAGGTGATATAGTAAATGTAGAAAAAACTTAAAATATTGCATCATAAACATAGGTCAAGGATAATTACCAATAAATCATAATGGAAAATATCAAGTGAAGGATTAGGTTCACTCACTAATACCTTTTATGAAATCTCATGAGACTAAAACATTACCCAATGCATTGGATTGTAATATAATTTTGCGTGCACCCGTCACTTTCATTCCATTCTCATGTTTAAGTGTACCACATATATCCTAAAATATAGAATGATTTATCAACTCATTTTATTCCATAATCAAGGATTTTGGAAGAAATACATGTAATTACCTAATAAAATAAGTATAATTTCATGAAGTTGTACACCCATGACAGGAAATGGGTACAGTTATTCACTACATAATTGTTTGGCATAGAAGATCGTGGTGAAATTTTGGCAGCATAACGGGGGTGTATAAATGTTCATGGAAGGAATTAATGAGATTGAAAGGGGTATGTAATAATTTATACATAAAATTTAAATTAAAGGGTATATTTAAGAACATATATCATCATTAGGAATTGTAGCTAAAATACATAATATAATGAAGAAACTTGAATAAAGAAGAGAATGAGAGGATCCCTTACCTTGAGAGTGTAATTCCAAAAGCCTGGGAGGATCTTCTTAGAAGATTATAGGTGAATTGGGAGAATTATATAGATGGTAGTGTAGATTAAGGATGTGCTCCAAGGTTTTTTAGTGGATAGAAATGATATATTTTGAGGTTTAATATAAGAAATCAATGGGGGGTTCTTTATTATTTCTCAAACATGGGTTTTGGACTCTATAATAAAATAAAAAAAACCACAAACCTTCACATGGTTTTTACCAATGTTTTCATCCAAAGAAGAGTGGTTTTAATTAATTTATTATTCAAATGGAGAAAATTATTATAATAATAACCTTGATTATGTGGAATTGAGTAATGATTATAAAGAAATGATTTTAAAACCTTAAAATATATTATAGGTTTTGGGGATTCATAAAGGAATTATAAAATTAATAAAATAAAATTAATCTTATATTATTTTAAAATGAAACCATATATTTGGTCTTGTATACCATATAGAGTACTTATTACATCATTTTTTGATCATTATGATGTCATAATACGCACCGTATATTTATACCATATTTAATTTTTACCCAAAAACTTGACTATCAAAGATAATTATTAAAAATTTACCATTGGATAATTTCAATCTTATGATTCCAAAAATAATATTTATTTTATCCAAACAGTTTTATAAATATTTAAATTTTCACTTTTAAAATAATAATCTGTATTTGTTGAGAAATTCTTAGTTTTTCACAATAATAATTTTTGAACCCTTATAGAAATTACATTTGTATTCATAAAACTTATATGATAATTTATATTTAAAATAATATTTTAATAAAATATTATCTATTTAAAAAATCCATTAATTTGTAAATTCTTTAATTTAATTTAAATATTACCCAAAAATATAATTGGTATTTTATTGTATAAAATAAAAAATCGTTTATAAATAAATGGTAATAAAATGAAAATATATTCAATATTATATACAATATAAATATTCATATTATTAGGTTCTTGATACATATCTCTTTAATACACCAAAAAACTCCCTAAGGTGAAGGTTTTTTATGGTGATACTTTCATGGGGTGGTTCAACATACATGGTTTGGGTTGTGATCATGATGGGTTTGAACTTATCTAGTAAGTGGTTTCTATCATGTTGAAGTTGTTGGATCTCAACTTGGGATAGGTCAAGGGTAAAGCTCAGTGATGTTATCTCCCTTGTAATCTCATATAAATGGGCTCAATAGGGTGTGATCCTACTTTTTGAGGTTATCACTTCCTTTTTATATGTAAATTGGATTTGTTCAAACCCTATATTTATACTAATCATATGATTGCTATTCAATATCTATATTATCAATAGTGATGATATTTAACAGCCTTTTAAATCTGATGGGATATAATGAAACCAAATAATTGAATGTGTTTTCTATATCCAAAATATATAATAATTCATTTAATTTAATCATGAGGAAAATTTTATTTATAAAAGTTTGGGTCATTATAATCTTCCCACATTCATAAATTTCACTCTCAAAATTTTCATTTCATAAACTAAAAAACGAGGGTAACACTTTTTCATCACTTCCTCTAGTTCCCACATCGCTTCTTCAAACTTATGATTTCTCCATAACACTTTAACTAGGTGCATTTTCTTATTCATTAGAACTTTGTCTCTAAGATCAAAGATCATCACCCACTGCTCCTCATAGGAAAGATCATTCCCCAATGGTACCACCTATGGATTCAGTACATGTGAGGGGTCTTGTATGTATATCCTCAAGAGTGATACGTGGAACACATCATGTACTTGAGATAGGTTGGGTGGGAGTGCTAGTTGATAATCCACTACTTTGATGTGATCATGGATATCAAAGGGACGGATGTATCTTGGACTAATCTTTCCCTTCTTTACAAATATCAAGAATTTATTACATAGAGATATGAAGTGAAATTCCTTATCTATAACCTCATACTCTAAGTCTCATATATGATTTTAAAAATTCTTATTTTATTTGACTCTAAGCAGCCTTGATGTACTGCTAAATGGACTTGAAATTTTCCACAATTTCCTTCACCATTTTAGGACCCAACAGCTTGTATTATCCAACTTCATCCCAACATGTAGGTTTTCTTCACCTATTCCCATAAAGGGATTTATAGGGATCCATTTGGATTCTTGATTGGACACTATTATTGTATGAGAACTTGATCATAGGAATATGTTGATCCCATCCTTTTTTTATGTCAATTGAACATGCTCTCAACATGTCCTTGAGTGTCTATTTTGTAGTTCCTCAGAACATATGTTCTGGTCAGGAATCACTTATTCCAAGAAGTTTCCATAGGATTTATTTATGGAACTGGAAACATCCAACAGTTCTTTATCCAAAAGGGACTTTCTTTCCAAAGGCATGCATTCATTGAGTTTGAACTTATGATACTTAACATGCATTGGTTGAGAGGAAGGGAGGTCAGACTCATCAAACCCTTTTAGGTGGAATTATTGTCTACTCTGGGACTCTCTTATAAACTTGATATATTCTCATGAATCCTTATTAATTCACTGAGTATAACATAGTTTTCTCTTGTAATTTTCAATCAATTATTATAATATGTGAAATTTAGAATCACATGTATGTATTCGAGGTTCATCATTAACAAAGACATTTGTATGTATTTGAGGTTCTCCATCAATGGTATCCTCTCATATACTATTTATAGATTCTTTTGACCATCATTATAATGATACTAGTTTATAAGACACTCAGTGGGGTACTCTAGAAAATTGCCATCTAGGGAGACGAAGGTTTGTTTTGATGTTGGGATCATACCCAAAAATGGGCTACCTACGTATCCTTGTGAAAGGAATCAAGATCCTTGTAGTTTAGTGACACTTAATAGGACACATAATACCTTTTTAAGGTCATGTGAAAAGGACCTACCATACAGTTTAATGTCATGTGGTAATTACATATAAGAAAAATGTGCTTAGTCAAGGTTTGGTGTGGGACTTATACCTAAGCAGCCTAAGGAGCTTGGAAAGAATATGGGTTTCCAAGTTGGATTAGAATATGTTAGGAATATAGCCCAGGAAGAACAGGGTTGATTAGAAGTGTTGTGTTTGAACCTCAAAGAGGCTTCATACGTATCCTATTTGGATAGGAATCAAATCCCACATAGTTCGATTAGTCTCATAGGAGAGTAAAGTTCTTTGAGAGAAATTTTTTTGGGCTTACTTCCTGAAAAGTATGCCTTGATAATTTGGGGGATTAATTTGGGGCTTACTCCTAAGGAGGATTCCCAGATTAAGGGAATTGGGGTTGGATTCATGAAGAGGATATCTAGTGAGCTTGGGCCCTGATGAAGGCTTCCTACGTATCCCAATTATGGTGGGAATTAGAGTTTTTATAGTTCAATAGGTGAGTGATTGTTTGAATGTTTTGATTATCACAAATATCTAAGACCATGTGAGTCATGATCGGTTTGAGAAATAAGAGGATGTGAAAGATTCAACAAATGCACCCACACTTTTACTCCTCTACTGTTGTAAGAGGATATGCCTATGGTGGAAAGGGTGGACAAGAATGAGGTGATCGGGGAAGAGGGTGAGGCGACGAGCCTTCCCTCTATTCTCTTTACATTGGAAAAGGGTCCAATGTAAGGAAAGAGTGAAGGTGAAGGAAATAGAGAAGAGAAAAACTTCAACCATCTACTTCAAAAAGTTAGGGGATTACACCAGGATGGTTTCCCTAGTGGATCTCAAGAGAGAAGGGAGATTTCTCATTTTCTTGAATGGAAAATCAAGTGTGAACTATACCTTCCCTACCAGATACCCAAGGTTATGGGTTTTAGAGATGAAAAGGGGAGGAAAGAACTCAAACCCTAATCCTCCAAACTAGGAACTCCCCAACATTGTTCCTGGGAGAAAGGTCCCTGTGACTGTGGATATAAAAACACAAAAACACTCCATAAATCATAACCCCATTATGAAACAAATGTAAGAAACCTCTGACTATAGATATACAAACCCAAAATAGGCGACACTCTGATGTTCCTTTCCCAAAGTTTTGATAAGTCAAGAGGTTTTCGTGGAGGCTTAAACTTATTCCCTTTTAGATAAGGAACCCAAGTAAGGAAATAACCTTCAATGAGTGGCTTTGATGAGGGTTTACAAGATGATGTGTAGGCCCTGAGTGTATCCAAACAGTGTAGGTACCCTTCATAGGTGTGTCACGTAGGTGTACCATGTAGGACTTAGCAATGACTAAAGACAATTCTTTAACATATGGAAACCAAGACTATAAAAGATTCAAATTGTGAAATACCTTCAAAACATTCTTATCCCATATAATTATATCTTCTATCATGTTTTTAGAGAGCTATCTAAGACAATTTGAGGGATCTAGGAAAAATATCTAAGCAATGGGAGCTTCAGGAATTCTTTAAAAAATTTGAATTCCTCAAATGAGAAGCCCAAGGTTCCAATTTATATGAAAGGAGGGGGTCTGGTCAAAGGAAATTTTTCATTGGAGGCCCACCACGCAGTCCCTCTATGTATTCCTATCGCATAGGTGTACAGAAAGTATACCACCATGGAGGTTCGCTATGTAGGTCTACCGCGCAGGCCCTTGAAATTTTGTCTTACCTTTTAATTCTTCGAACTTCATCTTAATATTTTGAAATATATTGGGGATGCCTCCATATTCTTTTTGTCTTACTAAGGAGTGTCATCAAAATACCCCCCCCCCCTCAAGATTGGATCTTATTAGAAAGAGGGTCGAGTGATGAGGTAAAATTGTGGGGAAAAGACTATGGAGTAATTGTTTAACCATGCGGGTTTTCCGCATAGCTATTTCGTGTAGGTATGTCACATAGCACTTTCGTGTAGATATGCCACATAGGTTTGCCGATGTCTATAAATAGGTCTGATTCTTTGCGATTTTCTTCACCCGCACTTTTATATTTTCAGCTCTCGTTGTGTAGCTTGTTTGTCCAGCCTCGTCGCGTTGTGATCTCATGTAGGTTCCTTGAAATTTTCTCAAGGTCAAACCATTCGAGTGATGGAGCTGCATGGAAGGAATTTTCTGAAGGATTTTCACTAGGACCCTTGTTGAAGAACCTACGAGGATGACCTCGTTGAAGGACATACACGAAGCATTCCCTTTGCCAAATTTTTTTAGATTCCTTTAAGTTGAAATTTGAATTTTCTTAAGTCAAAATTCCAACCTAATAGGGGGAATTTGGTAATTCTTTTATAGGAAATGGATCACTTGATAACCTCTACTAAAGAAGCTAAGGCACGTCAAAAATGAGATGATGAAGATTTCCAGACCAAACAATTATGACATTGTTGAAAGTACTCTTCCTAGACTATGGAAAGGTTTAATTCCATATCAATGTGAATATCTGTGAAGTCACTACATTCCCCTATACAGGCATGTGATTTCTCAATATGCTCACATTTCGTCGATTAAGAAATAATTCACAAAGAATTTTTTTCTCCAGTACTCCAATTTCCCTTTCATGAATATTACTTCTAGGGGTATTTCGGTTCATGAGGTAACAATCCCTATTGGTTTCATCCTACATCATAGTGTTTGTACTCCTGATATAAAAGATCATGTTGTAGAGCCAAGTCCACATTGCTATGATTCAGCATTTTGTGCTTCTCAAACAGATCAGTATAATGGTTTGAAGGAAGATTGGGATCTTCGTTCCGAAATAGGTGTTAAACCTGAAAGGATAAAGACGTTTTGGGTACATCGGACTTGTATAGAATTCAAAATAGAGCTATTAGATGTTTACATTTATGAAGCTATCTAGATGGGAAAAACATATGTTTATAAAAATGATTTCATTCTTGAATTACTGAGTCGTTGGAGTCCATAAATAAATTCCTTCCACTTGACACATGGTGAAGTTGGTATCAGTTTATGGAATATATACCAAATAGTTGGGGTTCCTATTCTCAGGGAAATGGATTATGAGTTTATTATGTCGGTAACAACATGTGGTGATGTTACTAGAACATCACCATTGGATCATGAACTATTCAAAATAGAAATGAAATTTCCTAAATACGAGAAATATATTCATGACAAAGTGTGTATGGAAGCCTTTTTAGAACCAACAACAGAGAAAGGTCCAACCTGGAGATGTCCTACTATTTTTCCTTCTATAGATAACCAGGGTAGTTCAGGCACATATTAGCCTACATTGGATATAGTTGACTATAAACACTAGGGATATAAAGTCAAAACTGATATTGATGAAAAGATACGCTTAGCTGGCTTCCATGCCATGTGGATAAGCATTTACTTCATTCCATTCCTTGAGTCTGGAGGCGGTGTAAGGCTAGAGACTTTTGTTATTGCAGATAAATTGGTAGAGGGAAAGTATATTGGATTATAAACTCCTTTATTGGAAATAATTTATTATTCCTTACTTCATTTATATAATGGGAAGGATCAATTTAGACTTCCAGGGCCATTTCAAGTGTTATGGGGTTGGATTGCAGCACACTTTTCTTCATACTCAGTGTTGAATTTAGTTAGAGTCCCCAATAGTTGATTCCCCCCAATTTTTCAGAAATTTTCTTTTATTCAGCCTCAGAACTTGAGACCTGATGTAGTGTTAAGGGAATTTAATGCATCAGGAGAATTCAACTTCATTCATTTTTGTAACCCACCAACTGGAACATTTATTTAAGATGGTAATGAAAAAAATATGAGTTGAGGTCTTATATGATTGAATTTAGGGATAGTGTATTATCGACTAGGATTGATGGTGAAATTATCTGTGATTCTTATGTCCCCTATAGGTTTTCTCACAAGTTCAGATGTCTTCAACAATCAAACACGTATGTTAGATATGAGAAACACCCAATGGTAGTGAGACAATTATAGATTTTGATGGATTTAGAGACATCCAAATTATTAATTAATTTATCTACATAAGATACATCAATCGGATTGGAAGATGGATATGCCAAAGCATGAGCTTATTCATACCCTCAGGGATCATTTAGAAAAGGAATATATCGGGTGGCGGCCACAATGACTGTTGTGCATAGTAATCAAGGTAAGAAGTCCAAAACCAAAGATGATTTAGAAGTTTTAGAAGTTTTAGAGACTTAAAAACATCTTCGTAGAAGGTATACCAGGAAGACTGGGGCTAGATAAGAAATACTTCTGACACCAAGGTGATTCAGCCACCACCATCAAAAAAAGATTCTCATCCTATTTTTTGAACTTTATGAATAAGAAGGGAGGCTTGAAGAAGATCATCGGTCATAAGGTGATGAGTTTTCTCCATATCCAACCATTCTGTGATCAAATTATGTGTGTCCTTTATTCATTCAATTTTGGGAGAGCTTGACCCATGAACTTAGGGATGCATGGGAATTCCTCCAACATGGAATTCAGATACCAGACATGGGTGGCATTAAATAACCTTCTGATTGTCATCCAGATAATAATCTATCTGAAGTACGGGAGTATATTACAGAGCTGGAGTCATTTATATATGCAACTAATGAACAAATCTCAACCTCTAAACAAGTATCCCATATGATGTAATTTTGGATACATGAAGGGGTAATTATTAACCCTGATTCGGAATGGTACATTCATGTTAATACTGAGAACATATTTTCCTTTTCTTTTATATAAATTTTTCTGTACCATTCACCATCATTAATCTTGATAAAATATCATTTTGTAGCTTTAACTCAGGGAAGGAACCTCCATATATATTCTCGGGTCACCAAGGTTTGGACTTAAAGGTTCTCCCATCGACACATAAAATGATCCTACGAAGTCTCCAAAACATTATCCAAGAGAGAGAATTATGACTAGGTTAATAGAGACAGACAATCCTCAACCATTACCTCGGGTTTCTCTTGTTAAGAGGAGTTTTTAAATTTCTACTCAAGATTTGAAAAGAAACATAAGAGAGAAATGAGATTGGTATGATGTGTTCGTCAAAGAGGTAAGTATTTATACTATCTTCGGTCATTAAAAATTACTTGATACACTTTGGTAATCATGTATATCCTCTTACAGTATCTGCATCTCTCTCCTCTCCCAAGGGATTAAGAGATTATTTCTCAAGATCAGAGAAGGAAACCCCATAAGAAACATAGGTTCATGTTGATGAATCTAATACCTTAACAGATAAAACATCAAAAGGTTCAGTTGTAGCTACTCCTGATTCTATTGAGAGAGAGGAAATCCATGGTAATATCAAATACATTTCTATTGAATATTAAATTCTTTTCTAATATTCTTCTTTTAAACATATCTCTGACCAGTTTCCCTTGCCGATGTATCCTGAAATAATCAATGCTAATATTCCTATCACTCTGAAAGGAAGTAATAAAGATCCAGGTCAATATGAAGTAGATATTGGTGTTTATCCTAATCTGGAAAGATTTGATGATGTTGTACCACTTGAAGAAATGACAGAACATAATGTCATCGGATCCAATTTGAGAATCAACCAACATTTTTTGGATACCGTAAATGGTGAGGATGCTATAACATTCCAAGCCACATACACTGAAATGATGGATTCCCTTCATCCAAACATTGATATTCCAGGTTCCATCAATGATTTTGGGTATTTTCATGAGTAACTACAAGGATTTAAGTTCTTATTCTTGCATTTTCCATAAATATTTATTCTTTGTTACTTGATACTTCAAATCAAAGTTCAACTTATGCAGCCTTGTCTGCAGAAAATGTTGCAAAGGTCCTTCAAGAATGGGTAATTTCACTCTATCCTTCTTCTACTGAAGCTAGAGAAATATTTAATAAGTACCCCACATTGAGAGACATTCCAGAGCCTTCAATTATGAAAATTTGGAAAACATAGGAGAATTCCCCTCCTCAAGAAATATATGCTCAAATTGTTGAAGCTGAGAACACTGGGGATGAATCCAATCAAGTGGATGACTTATTATTGGGTAAATGTTATCGGCTGTCTAGATCATGCTCTATTTCTTCCATTTTTATAAAACTAAAAATGATCTTGATTCATCATTTAGGGTTATCAGCTCCCACATCTAGATTGGAAGGTGAAGCTTCTACATTGACTCAGGCATCAGTAAAAGGTGAAGCATCAAATGTTCTGAGAGAAGCAGACCAAGGAAACTCTTTAAGTGATCTATTTCCAAAGTAAATTCAACCACATGGTAGTTACTCAAATTTAGACTTAGATATGCAGTATGCTCTTGGAATGGCACGTAAGAATACATGGAGTCATATATAGAACATAATTACTAAAAAACCTTTGGATGAGATACTGTACCACTTTAGCAAACTCCTAGCACTATTCTGTGTATTTGGATTTGGTGGATTTAATTATCAACCAGTCTACGATGCAATGAAAGATTCCATTCGTCGACAGGATTATGAACATAAGCTATGGTAATATATTTAAGAGGCTAAACAACTTATTAATATTTAAAGATTCCAATATGTAGTAGATGAGGCAAAGGTCGGTCATAGTAAGAAGTTGATTGAAATCATCCAACATATTAAAGAATCCATGAAAGAGTTGGTATATCTTAAACAGAAACTAGATGATGTTCATAAAAAACTCATGAAATTGAACCAAACACTGGGATAAATCCAATTTGAGGGGATAACTACCATTTCAAATGCTAAAGAATCACTTCGTCCAGCTGAGGAGTCTCAAGTTGCTCAGCTATCTCAACTTCAACAGAAGGTTGATAGGGCTCATGAGGTCATTCAAAAAATGAGGAGTCATGTAGAAAGTTTATTTTAACATATGACAGAAAGTCTTTGTTTGTGGATGTCCCTTTGGTTTTACATATAAATGAAAGTAATTTTGTCTCCAATTATATATGTCTTCATTATTGCTTTCTTTAATTTCAATATCAAAGGTGATGATGATTATTATTTTAACATCAAAACTTTATGTCAGATAATCATAATTACAATAACAGGAATGGGGTGCTCAGAAATTTCTTATTAAGAAAATGGGATTAATGAGCTTAGTTTTATTTTTACTGGGTTTATATAGAAACCCCCCCCCCCCACAAACTTTTTATATTTTGACTTTTATTGCTCAATATTTCATAGAACCTACAAAATGTAAGTTTAGTGAGCTTAGACTTTGACTTCTATCCAGAGTTCCCATTGCGGGTTTACAATCTGGTGAGTATCACATCACTTTTTATTGGCAGTTTAGAGTCATGCATGTCGGACTAAAAAGGATAGTGTTTAAGCTCGAATAACTTTGACCATAAATTTTGAAATTAGATCCTAAATAGGGCTCAGTGGATAGAAATTGTTCTAATATTCTTTAAATACTTCCAAGTGGAATCTTGAGTCATCATTTTTATGGTCACCAAATCTAAAACTTCTATAAACATAATGGAGGTCTCTCCCAAGAATGAAGTTACCATTATTTGACAAACCCATTATGGGGGTTGTATTATGTAGGTCCAATTATGGCATATGATGCATAGCAAAATAGTGGAATATTTTGCGTGACAGTCCCATTACATAGGAAACTTATGCAAGACCACCTAGGGTAACGTACTGCATAGTTAGGAAAAAGAGATCTTAGGAATTTAACATTTTATTTTTGATGAACAATGGTAAATAAGATTTGAGTGACTAATGACCATAGTGGGTGGTTTTTTTAAGGAAAGAGATTCTAAGAATAAAGGGTTATCTATTCCGACATATGTTATGAATAGTAAAACCACTTATACACAAATATGGTGTATGAGGAATGGTTAAAATTTATTAGAAATAGTTTTATAATATCATATTGTGTAGTTTTAAGTCATGCAGTGAGGACATTATACTGTGTAGTTTTAATTCATGAAGTGAGGACATTGTACTGTGTAGTTTTAAGTCATGTAGTGAAGACGTTGTGTGGTTTTAATTTAAGGCCTTTGGCTTTGACCAACGGTTTGAGACTCTCCAATTTCTTGATAATTTGTTTGGAAACATACTACCATTTTCAGGAATAGAAGGGAAGAATTGTAAACTATGATTTGGAAATTTCTAAATCTGAAGAATGATATAGGAAAGGGGATAAAAGGAATTATAGTAAGTCTTTCCTAATAATTAAGTTACCATTATTTGAAGAACCTATTATGGGGGTTTTATTAGGTAGGGACAACTAGGAAATATGCTACATATCCAAATAGTGGCATCTTTTGACGGACAGGCCCTTTATGTAGGAAACTTATGCATGGCCACCTAGGGGCACATACTGCATATTCAGGAAAAAGATCTCTCAAAAGTTTGACATTCTATTGCTAAAAGATGAAGAAATTTTGTGGATATTCATATTTTCCGTAGCATAGAGTTTGGTTTATAGAGAAAGGTACCTGAATATGAAAATAGTATTTACAATATTGATTTCCAAATAATCGGAGTAATATGATTTCTATGAAGGTATGACCGAAACATAGGAATTATGGTGTTTGTAGTTTTAGGTTATAATACTAGGACCAAAAAAATGGAAACAATAGATGTTATGTGGTCAAATAATCCAAGGTTATTTCATATTGCTTTGAAAAAATGGAGAGGGAAATGTGTAAACCATGGTCTTGAAGACTTTCAAATTGAGATAAAGGTAATGGGACAAATATACATGGATGACTACTTTAAAATAAATATTCTTGTATATTTTCGTCAAAGTTTGAAGGAAAAAATCACTTTAACCAAGAATAAAGATACCATTATTTGAAAAACCTATTATAGGGGTTGTATTATGCAGGGAAAACTAGGTCATATGTTGCATATCCAAAAGGAGTTATCTTTTGACTGATAGGCCTGTTATGTAGGAAACTTATTCTAGGACACCTAGGGGTACGTACTGCATAATTAGGCAAAAGAGTTCTTAGATATCAGAAACTATGTCACCAAAAACTATAAGAAATATTTTTAAGATCTGAAAATATTAAATATTAGGAGTTTGAAATACAAAAGGCGGTAATGCTCAATGCATAGGAGAAATATTTGAATCAATATTTTCCTTGAGTTTGAAGTCCACTCATATGTAAAAGGGGAACATTTCTTGTTTCCTGGTGGGCTCTCTAAGGAGAGAACCCAAAATGAATACTCCCACATAGATTGTTAATTATATGTGAAAGAGAGGTAAAAAAGT
This sequence comes from Viscum album, assembly GCA_963277665.1. Classification (NCBI taxonomy): domain Eukaryota; kingdom Viridiplantae; phylum Streptophyta; class Magnoliopsida; order Santalales; family Viscaceae; genus Viscum; species Viscum album. Next base: position 672,964,968 of record OY728126.1, read on the forward strand.
ATCATGTGATTGGGACCAGGATTTAAGGTCTAGTTTTCACTACGTATCTCATTGGGATGAGAATCAATCTATACGTAGTAATTTGAAACATTCCCTATGCAAGTTTGATTCATACACACAATGAATACATGGGTTTTTTTATCGTGGTTGTTCCCAATATTGGAGATCTTTTTGTCTCTACATATCCCATTGAAATGAGAATCAAGACAAACATAGTTCTTGACACAATTATTTCCCATAGTAATTGAGTTTTATGTGGGAGACGAGGGCTTTTAACACATCCTGGAAGAACATTTTAAATTTAAAACACAAAATGGTATGAAGATCAAACCATGTATCTTAAAAGAGAACTCTTTATAGATCTGGTTCATATACATGATGAGAAAAGGGAAATAAATTTTTTTTGTTGTTGTGGTTGAACCCAAGATTGGAGATTCAGGCATCTCTACGTGTCTCATTGAAAATTTTGATCAAGCCACACATAGTTCTTGAAATGAGGCCCCTATGAAGATTTGATTCAGATATAGGGAGAAATGGAACTCATGTGCCACCAAAGAGTATCAATGATGTCAATGGTGATTGCATATGGAAGCTCTTAACATCAAATAGAGAAGAAATTAACAGTAAAATTTAATGTCATGTAATGAGGACAAATGATGCTAAACATTTTATTGTCATGTAGCATGGATGTTTATGGTTGTTATCCAGTTTAGTGTCTTGCAACTAGGAATTTGTGCTATGTAGTTTAGAGTCATGAAGTGAAGAAAAAATTATGCTGCGAATTTTACCATCATGCAGCATATATGTTTATGGTTGTTATGCGGTTTAATTTCTTGCAACTTGGACTTTGTGTTGTGCAGTTTAGAGTCATGTAATGAAGAAAAATGATGTGCAGTTACACCAATTACTTCTTCAAGAATCCTACATTGGTTAGAGTTGTAATAATCTCTCCATCCATTTATATTAGGTAATAATATCCATTTGAGTAGACCTTATGTATGGAATAAGGTCCTTCCCACTTTGGATCAAGCTTTGGAGCCTTCTTTCTTGGTATCATTGCAGTCTTGAGTACCAATACCAATTCTACTTGAATAAATGAGAAGAGGTGAAATTTCTTGTTAAAATATCATGCTATTCAATTCTGATAGACTTCAAAATGATAAAAAGTATGCAACCTCTTTTTTTCTAATCATTCCATCTCATAAAAAAAATGAGACTTTTCATCTGTTGATAATTGATCACATATTGCAACTCAAAGTGAAGAAAATTGAATTTCAATTGAAAAAACTACTTTTGTGTCATACACTAATAAGTATGGAGTGTCCTGAGTGGTAGTATGGGTTGTAGTTTGATAATACAATAAATCATGAAAAAGTTTATCAAGACAAAATTTCTTATCTTTATCCACCATTTTCTGGATTATATTTGATAGGGTCTTATTGAAATCCTTTATCTATCTAATGTCCACTACATGATAGTGAGATGAATGGTTTGATTTGATATTGTGCTCCTAATATAACTTATTTACTTCAACAGAACAGAAATTGGTGTTTTTGTTCATCAATATAGTATGAGGGACACCAAATATGGTGATGAAATTAGCTTTGTAAAATTTAACAATACTTTTGGCTCTGACTTCTTTGAGAAGTATTGCCTCAACCCATTTGGAGAAGAAATAAGTATCAGTAAGAATATATTTGAACTGATTATTTGTAGCTAGAGAATAAGGTCCTACTACATCCATTCCTCATGTGGAAATGGGTATGAGTATTTAGTTGTATGTAACAACTCTAGGGGTTGATTAATGAAGTTGGAATTCATTTGGAAGGGATGACATTTCTTGGTGAAATCTGTGAAATCTTGCATCATTGAAGGCCAAAAGTATCCAAGACTTCAGATTTGATCAGAAAGCCTATGCCCAAACAAGTGAGCACCAAAACTCCTGGATGTACTTCTTTCATGATAGCAATAGTTTCTTCTCCATCAATACACCTAAATAGGATTCCATCAAATCCTCATTTGTAGAGGATCTTCTGGTGATCCGGACTATCATAAAAAGTGAAATTGTCTACTCGTCCTTGGATCTGTTATTTTTCATCTCTATTTAGTGGAAGTACTCCATTTTGAAGGTTTTCCATGATGGGTTTCATACATCCCATGGTATGACTATACAACTTATAAATAGGCCTAATTTCATTAATTTTCTCCATTCTAGTTTGAACTAAAGGTGAAACCACATGATGATGGGAAATACTAATGATTGTTTCATCCCAATTTGGATCTTCCAGGGCAAGTCTTCATTAGAAAGTGCATCATATTTGGCATTTTTTGATCGTGGGACATAGGAAATTTTTGAATCTAAGGGAAATCTCTTCATTAACCCTATAAAAATCACACAAAGGGATAAACTCTTACTTTCTGATATCATAATCCTCATTGATTTGTTTGATTACCAACTCTAAATCACCTTTTACTTTTAGGTGGTTCACTTGTACTTGGAACACTAATTCTATTCATGTGATGAGAGCTTATTATTATTCCTCATTGTTGGAGCTTCCTTCTGATAACAGAAATAAATATGGAAACACTGACTTTTCTGGGGAGATAAGTACAATTCCTAACCCAAATTTGTTGAGTTTAGGGTTTTCCATTATCTTCTCTTTTGGACTTTTGGAGGCGCCATCAAATTACATTTTCTAAATTTGGGGATTGTCTTTAATATAGAATTCCTCTTCATCAGGAATTTCAGTATTCAATGATGTATCTTATGCAGATGGGTGTTCAGCAAGGAAATCAGCCAAGTCTTGGAATTTTATTTCCTTTTGAGACACAAACTGGATATCAAATTGTTGAAAAATAACTACCCATCGTACCAAAATCCATGTAAGCATAGGATAACTGAGGATAAATTTGAGTGTTTTATTTCAAGGTACCAGTTTGATGTTGTGATGTTGTAGGTAGTACATCAATTTCTGTACTGCAAATATTAATGCAATGCAGCACTACTCGATACTTGAATATCGAGTCTCTATGTCAAGAATAGTCTTAATGAGATTTTAGAGGATATTTTAATTCCCAGCATAATTCTTTTGGGCAAGGAATACTCCCAGTGATCGCTCTAAAGCTACCACATAGAAAATAAGTGGATTTTCTTCAACATGTGGCATTAACACTGGTGGGATCGAGAGATAGTTCTTGAGAGTATCAAATTCCTCTTGGTAGTCTTCATTCCATTTATAGGTGACTCAATTATTCATTAATATGGTGAAGGGTAAACACTTGCCTTCCAAATTGGAGATGAAGCACTGAATATAGGCTAATTTTCCTTGAATTAACCTTAATTATTTAAAATTTTAAGGAGGTGACATGCCAAGTATTTCTTTTGTCTTCTTAGGATCAACTTCAATGCCAATATGGCATACAAAAAGCCTAGTAATTTCCTTGAGGTTATCCCTAAATCACATTTCAAGGGATTCATCTTCAAACTATTTTGATGATGTTTATTGAATATGGTCTCAAAATCAGTCAGGTGATTAGAACATTGTCTGGACTTAACTACTAGATTTTCCACATAACTTTCGATAAATTTTCCTAAGAAGGGTTTGAAGATATGGTGCATGGCACATTGATATATTGAACCTACATTCTTTTAGACAAAGAGCATTACTCGATAGAAAAAACACCATAAGGGGATCAAAAGGTTGTAGATTCTTCATCCTTTGGGGCCATTCAAATTTGATTTTACCCAGAGTATCCATCCGTGAAGTAGAGATCTTCATATCCAACTGTTGCATCAATTAAAAGTTCAATGATCGAAACTGGAGAGTAATCTTTGGGAAAATTCCGGTTAAGATCTCTGAAATCAATGAAAACTCTTATTTTTCCATTCTTCTTTTTCACTGGGACAATGTTGTCCATCCATTTGGGATATTTCACTTCCCTAAAAAAGTTATAATTAATAAGATTGTTAACTTCAGCTTCAATTTGAGATGCTTGAGTTGGGTGTGTTCTTCTTATTTCCTACTTGAATCCTCGATACACTTCTGGAAAACAAAAATGATGAGTGGATACATCGGTATTAAGACCTATAATTTTTGTATAGTTCCAAGAAAATATATCTCGATGTTTATTTAGAAATAAAGTATACATCTATTTATCTTCATAAGTCTTGTCCACACTAATTAAAGTGGGGTGTAGATCTTCTTATGTTCCCAGGTTTATTTCTCTAAGATCATCCACAGTGGTGGAGACTTTTTCCTCAAATTCTGGAGGAGAATCCATGAGATATTCTTTTGTTTCTTCCTTACATGTCACTTCTTCTATTTTTACTTGCATAGTAAGTGATGAAGTAAAACTTTCAAGGCAAGGGGAGGATTCAGTATTTGAACATCCTGAATAAGAGGACATCATTTCTAACACTACTAATGATAAAGGTTATTCCAAGAGTATTAAATAGGAGATTATAGGTTGTGAATCAACATACTTATCTTCATCTAGTATTGAGACAACTTATTTTAGCCTGATTGGTGAGGCAGAGACTTGATGATGTTTGGTGGATGAAATGAAGACCTCTCTGTTTAATATTTCACCACTTCTTGGTAAATCAAAAATTTCTCCTATGTTTTCAGGCTCAATTTCCAAAATTGACATTATGGAAGTCATTGGATGAGTGCTCGGATTTGGGTTTATCCTTTCAATTTGATTAATAGGAAACACATAATCTATACTCAAATGTTTGAATTGTTTCACTGGGATCTTTTCCAGGACATTAGGAGCATTGATTCTTGTTACCTTTTTTGTCATGGACCTCATTCGCTTTGTGTGATATAATTATGCCTCAATATACTAATATTTACAAGTTTTTAATAGAGCCTTGTCCCCATAAAATTTCCCAATTTTACCATTGAAACAATACTTGAGACATTGGTGGTATGATGAAGGAATGGACACATGTTGATGTAGCCAAGGTCTTCCAAAAAGAATGTTAAAGGTTGTGTCCTGATGGACAACCATAAAATATGAATTAGACACAATATCTCCAAATTGAGTTCTTAGTGTAATATCGCCTAAAGGTTTTTGTTCATTCTTTCCATAACCATGAAAAATTAAAGATAAATGAGATAATTAAAATTCAGTAAGGCCCAATTAATGAAGTGTATGGAGAGGAATTAGGTTGACTCTTGATCCATTATCAATGAAGGCTCATCATATGTCTGTATCATTAACCCTTCCAGATAGATACAAGGGTTTTATATGTCTATGTACAACATCATCTTCATATTCATCTGTAAAATATATAACTGCATGAAATTCTTTAGGATCATTCTATATATGGTAAACTTAAGTAGTAGCAACTTCAGTTTAAAATTCTTGAGGACTTGACAAAGCCTCAATAAGTGCTTCTCGAAAATATTTTGATAGATTCAAGGCATCCAAGATTAACAACTTGATCGGTACTGTAAGAACCTGTGTTTCTCAGGATAGTGGTTTTGAGAAAAAAATTTGAATTTTTATTGTTGGATACTCGTGAGGGGTAAAATTGTCATTTTCTCATACCATCAAATCTCGAATAATTTTTCTGACAACTCCGTTGGTCCTGGAATAGGGAGTTTACCCTAGGACAGGAGTTTGGAGGAAATTTGAGTCGTTCGAATTTTGGCGGAATATTTAATATTTAATATTATTAAATTAAATATTGAATTATTCATGTAGGTTCGTTTGGAAATAACTTTTAAACAGAGTTTAATATTGAGATTCCATCTACATCGTTGAGTCCGTAATGGGGAGTTTAGCCTAGGTAAGGCATAAACTCATGTCGGGCACCGGGGCCGGCTCGGACCCCTTTTTCTTCCTTTTCTTTTCTTCTTTCCTTTTCTTTTCTTCTCTCTTATTTCCTCCTCCTCCTTGCGCACATCTCCTACACCGATCCTCCTTGGCCGTGACCTATGGGAGAATTTGTAGATCGAGAAAATGGGAGAGAAGGAAGGTGAGAGTGGTACCGATTCGAAGCTCTCGACGCGCTGAGTCGGCGTGCGGTAACCGTGAGCTGTGAAATCAACCGAAGCTTCGGCGGTTTCCGCCCAAAGGTAGGGCCGTTTATGTTTTTTCCATATATCCTCATTAAAAATTTTGTTTTAAGTATTTTAAACCTTATATTTCTTGATTGTGGCCTCTTAAGGCCGGATCTAATGTTTCGGGGGGGAAAACGGGCGTTTCATGTGTTTTCAGGGTTTTCCCATCGGAAAACCCAGAATACACGGCGTGTATTCCATGGGTACACGCCGTGTGTTCTTCTCGTTTGGGGAAGACAAAGTTTTCTTAAGTACACGCTGTGTACTTTGAGTACACGTTGTGTAGTGGGTAGCCGTGTGGCTGGTCGTGTGAAATAGAACACGGAATAATGGTTTTTAAGGACTACATGTCGTGTACTTTAAGTACACGTCGTGTAGTGGTACATGGGAATGTGTTCAAGTGAAAATGGACATGGAGTAACTTTTTGTGAACAGTACACTCCATTTACAGTAAATTACATGCTTTGTACTATTACACAGGCAGGCCCTTTGTGCTCTGGCCATGTACTCTGGCCATGTACTACTTCAGTTTAGTAATTTTGAGATATCTTAGGCTCTGGAAGTCAGAATTGGGAGTGTGAGTAGTTGATTCTGATCATTTTTTCACGTAGATTGCAATGGTGGAATACGTTTTACATTTAGAGGTAATGTAAAGTGAGTTTTTGGAGTTTTAATCTAAATGGATGGTTTCTTCCTCCACTTATTGAGTTCAGTTTTTCACCGAAGAGTGAGACTTGGGGTGGATGATTGGTTGGGTGTTCGTACCAACTTAGTTGAGACCTTTAATAGAAGATTAGCTATGATCTATCTCCTATAACCCATGCTTTAGAGGATTTTTCCCTTGTGATATTTTCCCTTCTAGCCTATGAGGCTTTGATACTAGGTACTTCTAAGGATCCCCTGAGGGATGTCTTTGCTTGTGTGCTAACCTAGGAAGTCCCTTGTGGTATCTCTATCTTGTTCTTCCTTTGACAGGAACCATGTTACGGAATGCCTATGTTTTCCTTCCTTTGAGTATCCCATGTAGGATTCCTCCCTTACTCATTGATAAAGATCCCGCGTAGGATGCCTTTTCTCGTGTTTACCTAGAGAATCCTGAGTATGATGGTTCCTCAGTGTTTGACTTGAGAGACCCAGTGGGATCTTGTTTTTTTAACAACCCTAAGTTGTTATGTCAGGTTGGGTAGAGATGGTAATCGGGTGTCACCTATAACCCGTGTCAAACTGGTAATCCCTTTGGGATTTGGATGTATCGTTGGGTTGGCCGTTCGGGCCACCCTCATTTTTTGTTTATATCTGACTTGGTTTTGCTGATGCTGTAGTGTTTACCAAAGGTGATTCCCGGTTGGTGGCTGGTGAGCCTGACGTGAGATGTCTTTCTTGTTTGTTAGGATGCCTACTATTCCTTGTGTGTCTGAGTAGAGGTGGTTTGATTTTAAATGGGGTTATTTACCTTGTTGTGTATGTTTTTACCCATGTTACTTGATTTTTCCCATTGGGTCTAGCTTGCCTGTTAGGCTATTGTTTTCCATCCTTTCTTGTTTTCTTGTGTAGAGATAAGTTGATCATGTTTGAGGATAATTGTTGTTCTTGGATGTTTTTCCCATGAATTGTTCTGTTTATGACCTTTGGGTCTTGTTAGCCTTTGTCCGTTATACCTGTTTTCCATGCCTTGTGACCGTAGGATGGAATGATTTTCTTGACATGCTTGTTATGTTGTAGACTGGTTAGCCAAGTAGCTTTGTAGGTGTACATTGTCCTTATAGAATTATTATGCACTGACTAGCACAGGACCATGAGAACCTGGCACTATAGACTATAAGTTATAGACTGAGGGATCTTCCCAGAGAGTCTTGGACATTATAGACTATAAGGGATAGACCGAGTGAGCTTCCTAGAGAGTATTGGACATTATAGACTACAGGGGATAGACCGAGTGAGCTTCCCAAAGAGTCTTGGATATTATGGACTACAGGAGGGTAGACTGAGTGATCTTCCTTTGAGATTCTTTACTTGTTTGAATTTCCTTAAAACATTCCGGGCTAGAGGAGGAATTGACCGAGCGAGCTTCCTCAGAGAGTCCGTGATAGACCTGAGACTATAGGAAGAATTGACCGAGTGAGCTTCCTCAGAGAGTTTCTAGACCTTGGGGCTATAAGAGGGTTAGACTGCGTGATCTTCCTCAAAGAGTCCCTGACTACCCTAGACTATAAGAAGAATTGACCGATCAAGCTTCCCCAGAGAGTCTTATAATTTCTTATGACCAAACCAGAGGGGTTAGGTTGAGTGCACTACCCAGAGGGTTGTTGGTACTTCTTGGATAGGACCATAGGGGTTGGTTACGAGTACTTCCTATAGGGTTACCTGTTGTGTTATCTGTTTGCTTGTGTTTTATTGGTTGAACTAGAGGATAGCTTGTCTTTGTTTAGCTTGTTCATAGGCATATCTCTGGCGTTGGCCGAAGCGAGTACATGTCAATGAGATTATGGACCCATAGATAAACGTTTGAGATATGGATTTAGTGGCACTACGTCCAGCTCAATGCCCTTGAATAGGATGTCCAAGAGATCCGGATTATGGTCCCAAGGATCGACTGCTGATGTTGTTTCTTGTTATTTGAATCACTTCATCATGAATATTCATATTTATGTGTATGTGTATAGGTATGAGACTATACATGTGTACGTATATAGATATGTACATCCATGGTGGAACTTTCCCATTTGACAGGGATTACATACCCTGAGTTCAACTGTGGTTTCACGTTTGGTTTACTTCCTTTTGTTGTGTCCTAGCTAGGCTGAGCACATTGTTGTTGCATACACTTTTAGCATCACAGTTGTAGGTTGCTTGTCGGGGTGCCTACTGAGATTATTTATCACCCCTACACGTGCACCTCAGTGTACGTGTAGACCTTATGTCTGCTTTTCAGGTTGAGCACTGGTTGCATGGTGGATAGGGTTGAGGCCCAGTGTTTCATGATCGAGCGGAGCTACTTGAGTGGTTCTACTGATCAGGCTACTGCAGTTCGACAGTGTTTGGAGATCAGGTACGTGGATTGGCTCGAAGTTAGTAGCAGAGCCCTGTACTTTTACTTTCAGTTTCTTTTGTACTTTTATTTGTATGGTCGGCCCGGTGGGTGACTAGTGTTGTATTGTATTGCATAGTTGTTTGGGCTTTTACAGCATTTTATTATTACGGCTTGTTCTCTTTCAGTTGTTTACTACTTCCGCACTCTGTTTACTTTTCACTGTGTATGATACTTAGTTATTTCCGCTATTTTCTTACTCTGGTATGAGGGAATAGTCTCCCCACTATCATACCCTAGTCCCTCGCTTCTAGTCGGCAGCCTCTGGCGTACAGGGAGGAGTGCTTGAGTCCTTGTGGAAAACCGTCTCAGAGCACCAGTTTAGTGGCTTCCGGGTCGGGACGTTATAGGTACTTAGGTTAAATATTTAAAAACATCATATTTTTGGTCTAGAGGTCTATGATTCCCATCATGGATTTTCGGTTTTGTAGGTGTCTTGAATGTTTATTCTCCTGATGTAGATGTACCTAGTGTTAGGGAAGAAGCTGTAAATACTTATGATTTTGGTAGACTAGACTGACTAGGTCTATCTACATACTAAGATAATGATGGTGTATCCTCTAATTGGTCCTCCAAAATAATCATGTTAGGACCAACCGTGTCATGTGGGGGAGAACTTCCTTATTCATGGTGAGCCTGCTGAAGGGTTCTCCCATGAGTTTTTGCTGCAAATATGGTTCGAGTAGTGTAGAATTAAAATAGTGGTTTCTAGTATATCCATGTCTTCCCCTATATCCTCAACCTTGTATTATTCCTCTAATTCCACAATTAGGTACAAAGAATTTAGGCTCATCATAACCAGAATCGTAATTTTTATAGGGATCCGTTAAGTGGATAACGTTGACGGAACCAAAGATAAATTCTTCATCTAATGAAGATTTGGTTTGATAGGTTGGTTCTGGTTGTGCCATTTGGTGGGGTGGTGATAGTGTTTTTTAAATGGATGGCATGAAATATTCTAGATTCAATGACAACTTTTTCCATGACATGAGCTCATCCTCTTCTGACTGCTCTTTATCTTTTTTATCATGTCGCTTATTTGAAGATTAACCTTTAGAGGACTGGCCTTTTGATGAAGATGGATTTTCTATGGTGTAAGTGGAAGAATAAACAATTGATTATTTTAACTATGTTAGTATAATAGAATGATTTTGATTGATTTTTTTCATGATCATCCAATCATCATACTTCTATGCATTTTTTCTTTTCACTTCCTACCAATCACCTTCTTTCTTTGGGTTAGTAGCAGTAACACAAGCTACTTGGGCTGGAAAACTTTTCAGTTTCACTTTTCTAGAGTCAACTATTTTTTATGAGGTATTTGAAAACAAAACACTCCTTAATGGGATGTCCCAACATTTTTTTAAAGGAAAAATAATTTGGAAGATCTTTATCTCCTTCTTAGTTTGGTTTCTTTGGCCTTGGAAACTGAACCAAATTGTTTTCTAAAGATGAGATAAAGTAACCAAGAACCTATTCATTCTGAAAAGAATAAAATTTGTTCTTTAACTTCTAAAAATATTTCCAACATTGGTATTTTTTATTATCTTGACGAGGAAGTAGTTTCTACTGACGCTCAGGAGGCGGAGCCCTTCAAAATGATGAAGGTTTTGAAGTGGAACTAGATACAGGTGATTGATTGAGTGTAACTATAGCAGCCTTTTATTTCCATGTTTTCCTTCACAGATCTAATGGAATTACATGAGATTTAGATTTATTTTCCATAATGGAATCATCCACCTGTTGGGTGATTGAAGCAAGTTCTTGAAACACTCCTATGTATTTCACAAGGATCAGTGGTCTGCATAACTCATCACATAGATTTTCCACACAAATTGGCAGGAACTCTTCCTGAGGAAATTCCATATTTAAGGAATATGTTAATTCTTTACATTAATCAATGAAATATTAAACTATTTCATTTTTCATTTTTTTCAATTTGTAAGATCAAAAATTATTTTCTTTGTCAGTATTGAGTTGAATTGAAGAAGGAATTTATGATGGAGATATTCCCATCGAGTAATTGATCGAGATTGAAAACTTGTATACCAAACAAAAGATGGCCACTATAATGACTTCAAAAAGCATCTGAGATTTACTTATTCTTATTTTAGAGGAGTCCCCGTCATGTTATCACAATGAGAAACAAAATGTGTTAAGTGTTGTTCTGGATCTCTTGAACCATTAAAGATTGGGAATGTAGTATTCACAAAGTTTGGTGGGGGAGGGATCAGATCCACCCATTCAGGGTAAGCCTTCTTTTCTGGTTGTACTAGAACATGTCATTCTTCCATAGCTTCCAATGTATTTTTTAATGCCTCCATTATATTCATAATCATTTTGGAAATATTTGAATGATCTGGGATCGGTATAGGTACAACATCTAGCACTTGAACTGGTGCAACGACTGGAAAAACCACTGGTGGTGGTGTTGTTGGTATTTGTCTTGGATAACCCACAAGGAAAGGCCTATAAGGATGTGTTTAATCCTACCCTAGTTGTGTACCCAATGGAGGTAATTCATTATAAACATATATAGTTACCAAAAATCCTCATTGTTGAGGAGTTCCTATAGGATGTTCAAGTTAAGAATATGTATGGGGAGTATGTCTGGAAAAAAATTTGTTTCGAAGTAACTATGTATTGATTATTTTCAACTCTTTTATCTCCTCTTCTTACTGAAAAAATATTTCTTTATGCAAAAGATATTGACCTCATCTAGTGGAAAAGTGATATGTGATCTAACTTTTACCTTCCCCTTGTTATATGCCTTTTAAAGGGGTGGGAGTTGGTTATTTAAGGGCATACCTAGATTTTTGGTAAGCCTCTGATTTCATGTATGCACACCTCTTTCATTTTCTTCCGTGTGTACCATATTATGGATAAGAACTTCATCATATGATTCCCCTAAAATAGACTCATTATCTGGAGGATATTCTTCAATGGTATTAATGAAATTTACTGACATATAATGCATTGATGGCATTCTATTAGTATCGTTGTATCATCTTTTCCTTCTGTATCTTCCATGAGAATCTATTATTCTATATGCTGAATTCCCAAGAACTATTTTATAGACATTAACCCAAAGGGAATCCTTGGATAGTTCAATTGTTTTTTCACTTCGTGGCATCTTCCCTAATCAAGAGAAAACCAACTTCCATTGAGGAGAGGATTGTAGATGTGAAAAATCCCCCAGCCCTGCAGGGTGCGGATGTTCCTGTTCTTATTCTTAAAACCTTTGAACTTTTTTTATTGAATTAAAAGGTTTAATTAAAAAAGAATCCAACCCTGCATGATGGGGTGGCTCTTGAACTGATATAGCTGAGATTCATGCAGATTCTCTTCTGATTTTGTGAATTTTTAACGGAAAATTGGCTGGGTGCATTATCTAAAAACCACTCAAATAACCTATTTCAGAAGATCATTGTGCTATTTCAGACATTTGTGTCATTTAATGGATGATATTATCTAAGATGGAGACCTGCTTAATATTTTTAGATGCTTTATGAAAAACTATCTCAATATCTTGATCTCTTTGGTCCTGACTCTGCTGAGATTTGGTCAAGGACTGTTCTTGAGAATATCTTTGATTACACACAAAATCTATTTATTGTATCCAGTCTTGGGCAATAACATTTCATGAGATCACTTTTGGAGGCTTTGTAGATTTTGGAGTGCAGTGAAATGCAATGCTCCGTGTGTACCCCATCCTCTGATACAAACACCGGATGGGGTAAATTAACCGGCGCAACCTCTTTAGTGCATCAAGGCATGCATGCTGAAGGTTTCTCTACTTCTTTTCAACCATTAGATGTTGTTAAACTGATAGAGATTCCAAGTAGATTTGTCATTTCAGCCCTTCTTTTACCTTTACATGATTTTGATATTCATCATATGTTAATAATTCGTTTTTCAAATGATGAAGAGTTTTCCATAAGTTGAGGCAGACTTTATGAATGCAATATTCTGTCATTAATTTTGGAATGTTGTATTTAGAGTTTTCCAAATCCTAGAACATGATAGGTACTTCACCTTTATCTAATTGTTTTCTCATGATCAATATATCTTCATCATCTTTTACTAGTGGTTTATCCACTTGGTCTGACTAAATTGGATGATTCTTGATTGTTTTATTACAAACAATGGAATCAGTCACTTTTTTTTCTACTATATTAAAAGAAAAATGACCCAAGGGAAAAAGGATAATGACTATTTCCTAAAGATGTCTTCTAATTGCGAAAGTATTTTACTCGTTTATGATAAGTCATCAGACATGACTGGCCTTATGTTGGAAAGTACCTCGAGATAAGAGGTCTTTATCATTACTACATTTTCAATTTGGGAATTATCTTGACAATGTGAAACACTACTACGGAGAGAACTTTTGTAGTGAATTCCATCCTTAGGAGGACCACCACGAGGGATTACAGTAAGGGATAAATCCTCTTACTCCTTGTTCTTATGGCCACATGGAGTTTTTCAGTGCCTCTCATCTAGAGATAGGCTCTCTAGATTGACTGAATTTTTATGAAACAAGACTTCATGACAAAGTGTTTGATGGTGAAATTCAGAATTACTGCTACTACTCCCATAATTTGGTGATGAGAGGGTAGGATCTTGAGTATAAATAGATAAATGTTTGAGGGATTCAATAAATCCATCATTAAGAGGATATGGATCATAGATTGGATCTTGATTTTCCAACTGTGTTTGGAGAGAGTTATTCTTGGATGCTCTATTACACTTAGTTGGGGACACTTGCTAGGAGAAGTTGTTATCATAGGTGGTTGTATGTACCTGCCTTAGAGTGGTCATCAGAATGGGTCGATTACCTCTAATTGGAAAGGGTGTATGTTCCCGATCTGGTTTTACATATGATATGAGGGAGTATGTCCCATAACCCTCCTATACTGAAATAGAGGTATGTATCTGCTCTATGATGGCATGCTGATGTGTCACCCCAGGTGTGGGGATAGAGTTATGTGTATGTTGCCCTGGTACTTCTCAAGTTACTGTTATGATATTCTTCCATGCTTCCAGAATATGGGATGTAATTTGTGTCTTTACTTTCACCATTGCTAAAATATGTTTAGTGACTTCAGCGACCAGAATAGGAATATATGTCCATTCCATATCTGAAGTAGGTTTATGTTCATACTCTTATCTTCCCTTTCCTATCAGTGGGTACTGACAGTACTCGTGTATAGGGGTAGAGAGTTGAGTCTACCTAAGATTTTTTATCGAATCTTTCTGACTAACTTCTCTGGGTGCTACCAAACGAGATTGTTGGCAGGCTTGATGAACGCTGGTAGGTGTATGTGCCTGCTGGCTATTTTCCACCAAGCATGGTTGACAGACTTCTTTCAATGCTGGAAGGTGAGATTGCAGGAAGAATTGGTGAGTGTAAGCAGGTGTATGTTCATGTTTACTAGTTTCCAACACATTTGATTGGCGGGATTCCTTGAATGCAGTTAGACGAACCTGCTGACTGACTGATAGTTTTTAAAAAGGTATATATTCATATTCACAGTACTTCATCAGATTTAACTAGTGGGATTGGTGGTTCGCTTCCAAACGAGTCTATTGGGTAGTGGAATTAGGACTGATGGGTGTATGTTCTCGTTCATTTTTTTCCATCAAGTTAGGTTGATGGATTTATATGAAGGGGGGAAAGGTAAGAATATGATCCCTATTTACTAGATGTTGACCCTGGAGGTTCTCCTTGCACACCCAGGTCTGAGGGACCTGGGCCAAATAACCAGAGGCAACTCCCCCATCATGTTAGGGGTTCATTGTCGTGTGATTCTTCTAATGGTGATTGTTGTTGGGAGTCCTTGGGAAGGACCCATGCATCTTTGAATTGAGGTCATGAGTGACCTCTTGATTCACATCCCTATATTATGTTAGGGAATGGTTGTTTTGTTCTAGGTATAAGGACCCTAAATGGTTGAAGATAGTGGTTTTAACCATCTACTTCTTGACCATCGGTCATAACTGACCGGATGATCGAGGATGGTTGTTAACCTAGAGAGCCTGTCGGGCAACCTTCAGGGTTGGGATAGTACTGGGTTGACGGTATTCCCTTACTAGTACATTTGATACCCATCTTTGAAGATGCTGAGTTGGTGATGACATCCTTCCATTGGAAGATGATCCATCTTGAGTAGCGATCAGGTAATTCACAGGTGAAAACTTGAAGGAATCCATTTGGAGTGAAGGGAGTTCTAATAAAACTGAGAAGAAAAATGAACTCCATTAAAACAATATATTTTTATATGGATACATGAATGATTTATTATTTTGTATGGACTTCCTTTATCAATTTATAGGGGTATGACAGATGGGTAACACTATTAACTTGGTTAAGGATTCATGTCAGGTTAACCATTTTGGTTTTTTAGTTCCTCAGAACATGTTTTATAGTTAGGAATCACTGCTTCTATGTGGTTTCCATTGGATATATTTATGGATCCAGAAACATCTAATAGATATTTATCCAAAAGGGACCTACTTTCCAAAGGCAGGAATTCATTGAGTTTAAACTTATGATACTTAATAACATGCATTGGTTGATAGTATGGGTGGTTGGACTCATCACACCCTTTGGGGGGGGATTAGTGTCTACTCCTAGACTCTCTTATAAATTTGAGATATTTTCATGAATCCTTATTAATTATCCAAGTATAACATAGGTTTCCCTTGGAAATTTCAATCAATTATTAGAATGTGTGAAATTTCGAATCATCAGTATATATTCGAGGTTCTTCATTAATGGAGACATATTTATGTATTAGAGGTTCTCCATTAATGGTATCTTATCATATACTATTTAGAGATTATTTTGACCATCATTATGATGATACTGGTTTTTAATCCACTCAGTGGGGAACTATGGAATTTATTTTCATCTAGGGAGATGAAGGTTTGTTTTGATATTGGGATCATACCCATAAATGTTATACCTATATATCCTTGTGAAAGGAATTAGAACCCTCATAGTTCAGTGCTTCTTAATGGGACACATCGTACCTTTTTTAAGTTCATGTGATAAGGACCTAGCCATATAGTTTAATGTCATGGGTAAGGACATCTAAGAGAAATGTGTTTAGTCAAGGTTTGGTGTGGGACTTAAGCCTAAGAACCCCAAGGAACTTGTAAAGAATATGGGTTTCAATGTTGGATTATACCCTGTTGGGAATATGGACCAGGAAGAATAGGGTTGATTTGAAGTGTTGGGTTTGAACCTCAAAGAGGCTTACTACGTATCCCATTTGGATGGGAATAAAATCCCATGTAGTTCGATGAGTATTATAGGAGAGTATAGTCCTTTGAGAGATGATTTTGGGCTTAATTATTGAAAAGGATTCCTTGATAATTTGGGGGCTTAATTCTGGAATTAATCCTAAGGAGGATGCCTAGATTAAGATAATTAGGGTTAGATTCATGAAGAGGATATCCAGTGAGCTCAGGCCTTAATGAAGGCTTCCTACATATACCAATTATGTTGGGAATTATAGTTCTCGTAGTTCAATAGGTTAGTGATTGTGTGGATGTTGTAATTATCACAAATCTCTAATCCCACATGAGTCATGATCGGTGTGAGAAACAAGAGGATGTAAAAGATTCAATAGAGGAACCCATATTTTTCCTCCTCTGTTGGTGGAAGAGGATGTGCCTATAGTTTCGATGGGGGACAAGGATGAGGAGACTGGGGAAGAGGGTGAGGCGATGATCCTTCCCTCTATTCTCTTTACATTGGAAAAGGATCCAAAATAAGGAGGGAGTGAAGGTGAAGGAAGTAGAGAGGACAAAAAATGAAACCTTATACTTCAAAAGGTTAGCGGATTACGTCGGGATGGCTACCCTAGTGGATCTCAAGAGAGGAGGGAGACTTCTCATTTTCTTGAATGGAAAAGAAATTGTGAATCATACCTTCCCTACCAAATACCTGAGGCTCCGAGTTTTAGAGACAAAAAGGGGAGGACAGAACCCAAACCCTAATCCTCTAAACTGGGAACTCCCCAATACTATTCTTGGGAGAAAGGTCCATGTGACTGCAGATATACAAACCCACAGACACTCCATGAATCCTAGCCCCATTGTAAAAAAAATATGGGAAGCCTCTGACTACATATATACAAACCCAAAATAGGAGACACACAGATGTGCCTTTCCCAAAGGTTTGATAAGTCAAGAGGTTTTGATGGAGGCTTCAACTTAGTCCCTTTTAGATAAGTAAAACAAAGAAATACCCTGCCATGAGTGGCTTTGATGAGGGTTTAAAAGATTATGTATAGGCCCTGTGTGTATCCACGTAGTATAGGTACCCTGTGTAGGTGTGCCACATAGTTTTACCGTGTAGGCCTTAGCGATGACAGAAGAAAATTATTTAATATAGGGAAACCAAGCCTATGTAAGCTTAAAATTATGAAATACCTTTAAAAATTATTATTCCATTTAATTATCTCTTCTATAATGTTTTTAGAGATCTACCTAAGACAATTTTAGGGATTTGGGTGAAATAGCTACGCAATGGGAGCTTCATGAAGTATTTCAACTATTTGCAGTCCTTATATGAGGAGCCCAAGGTTCCTATTTATAGGCAAGGAGGGGGTTGGTAGAAAGAAATTTTTTGGAAGAGGTCTACTATGTTATCCCTCCACATAGGTCCATTGTGTAGGTGTACAGAAATTATACCTCCGTGGAGGTCCGCCGTGTAGTTCTGTCATGCAAGTATGTCGTGCAGGCCCTTGAAAATTTGTCTTGACTTTTAATTCTTCAACGTCATCTTGAGATTTTGAAATATCTGAGGGCTGACTTCATAGTATTTTTATCTTAATAAATAGTTTCAACAATTTTTGGATTTTCCTCTCATATTTTCCATCATTTTGGGGTGATAATTCTTGTTGAAGTTAAACATAGTATTTAGATCGTGTTGGAGACTCTTCCAAAATTTAGAGGTAAATCTTGGATCTAAATCAGATAAAATTGATAGTTGTGTTCCATTCAGGATCACCACTTCCCTAATTTATATCCTTATAATTTTATTGAGTTATAAGTCCTCTAGAATTTTAATTAAGTGAGAAGTATTTTTGAGTGATCCACCAAAACCCATATAGAATTATTTCCTCTTGATTTCTTCAGAATGCCAATGAAAAAGTCCATGGTGATTTTTTCCCATTTCCATGTAGGTATAGGTAATGGTTGCATCATTCCCTTGGATTTTTTCCTTTCTAACTTTACTTGTTTACATACAAGACATATTTATATATATTCCATGATCTCCTTATTCATATATTCCCACTAATAGTGCACTCATATATTTTGATATATGTTTGTGCTTCTTGTATGGATGGAGAAATTTAAACTATGTGCTTCATCAAACAACTCCTTTTTTAACTTAGGATTTTATGGTATACATAGTCATGAACCAAATATTACAAATCCTTTATTAACATTATATTATGAGGATTTCCCTTTTCTTATGTCTTACAATTTCTTCTAAATTTCCACATTATCTATTCGAGAATCCATTATTATCACTATAAGTTACAATTGATCAATCATTTGTGAAAGGATAGATTATGTTCCTTCATTTATGATTCTCATGTCCATATTTTTCAAGTCTAATAAAATCAGATCCTTCTCAATTATCATCAATGATAAAATTTCTAGATCCTTTCTACTTAGAGCATTGGCCACTTTATTTTCTTTCCCAAGATGGTGGTGGATTGAGAATTCATAATCCTTGATCAGCTATAACCATATTTATTGGTTCATATTAAGATATTTCTATGTTAATATATACTTGAGGATTTTTTTAATCTATATATATTTCACAATTATCCCCAAGGAGATAATTCCGCCATATTTTCAACAAAATGATCACTATAGGTAACTCCATATCATGTTTTGGGTAGTTATATTCGTGAAGTTTTAATTTCATTGAAGCACATGATATAAATTTTTTATTTTTCATTAACACTCAACCCAATATCTTCTTTAAATTATCACTATACACTATGAAAAGTTCCCCACTTATGGGTAGTATAAGTACAAGTGCAGTGATGAGCCACTTTTTCAACTCCTTGAAGCACTCTTCACATTCCTCATTCCAAAAAAACTTGACACCCTTTCGAGTTATCTTGGTTATAGGGTTTGAAAATCGTGATAAATTTATCACAAATAGAATATAATATCCAGATAACCCAAGGAAACTATAGATTTTTTCCATATATGTTGGAATTATCCATCCTTTAATTTCTTCTTTATTTGAAGGGTCTATAGATATCCCATTAATTGTGATAATATTCCCTATGAATGATATTTCATTCAACCAAAACTCAAATTTTTTGTACTTTTCATAAATATTAACCTTTATTAAGGTTTTTATCATAGTTATCAGATAATCCTCATACTCCTAATTACTTTTAGATTATATTAGAATATCATCTATAAAGACTGTCAAAATTTTTTTGAGGTAATCACTTAATATTATATTCATCAATTATATGGATATTTCTAGAGAATTAGTGAGTATGAATTGAATTACTATAAATTCATAGTGCATGTACCTTGTATGGAAAGTGGTATTGGGGATATCCTCCTTCTTCACCCTTACTTTATAATATCCCAACTGAATATCCACCTTGGAGAAGTATTGGGCTCCAAGTATCTGATTGAACAATACATCAATTTTTGGAAGAGGATACTTGTTAGTTATCATGATCTTGTTGAGTTCATGATAATCAATGAAAATTCACATTTACCCATCCTTCGTCTGGACAAAGAGGACTGGTACACTCTATTGTGAATCACTTGGGCTTATGAACCCTTTTTCTAGATTCTCCAGTAGTTGTTTCTTCAACTCTTTAATTTTCACAATATCAACTATATATGGTGTCTTGGATAATGGAAACACCCCAGGTATAATCTTGATTTAAAATTCAACCTCATGACTAAGAGGAAAACTACGAAATTATTTGGGAAACATATCTGTGTATTCCCTCATAGTGGAAATGTCTTCAAGAATGATATTTTCCTTAGAATCAATCATTTTAGCAAGATATTCTTGCTTATGAGGGAATAATATCCATTCTTGAAATGTTGGTGCTAAATAACATTCATCCTTCTCCTTGAAATTGTACAAAATTACAGGATTATCCATCAAAAGGAGAGTGATTTCCTTCTCATGGAAATTTATTTTGTCTATATATAAGGAAAGCTAATTCATGCCTAGAATTACATGAAATTCCACTAAAGGGAGGATCACAAGGTTCACTAGGAAGTTTATCCCACAAATTTTGACATAGGAGGAGTTATATACTTGGGAGGAAATAATTTCCCCATTTTTCATTTTCACTGAAATCACTACTTCCATGCTTTGTGGTGGTTTTTGAATAGTTATAATAAACTTATGTGATAAAAAGGAATGCATAGAACCAGAATAGAAAAGTATGTTCTCAATTTTTGAATGAATAACTGGCATACCTATCACCACTTCATTTTTAGGATCCACCTCAGCAGTTATGATGGAAAAATATCTCCCTTTATACATTGAAGGTTGTTGGTTGTCTTTGAAAACCCTTGTCTTAGTGCATTGGCTTGAAAAGTTCCCTTATTCCTTGAAGTTTTATAAATAAAAAATGTTTTGAGGGTTTACTAGAGCATTCCTTTCCTCCATCGCATTAGAAGGATTATACCATTGGAAATTTATATCTAGGTTTACTTCCTTCCCACACCTAAATTATTTCCTCATTCCCCTTAGTAAGTTTATGGGGTGCTTATTTTTACACTTTTTGACAATTGGGATGTTTAAATTTCTTATCACTGTTATATTTCT
This sequence comes from Viscum album, assembly GCA_963277665.1. Taxonomy (NCBI): domain Eukaryota; kingdom Viridiplantae; phylum Streptophyta; class Magnoliopsida; order Santalales; family Viscaceae; genus Viscum; species Viscum album. The sequence continues at coordinate 672,985,972 of OY728126.1, forward strand.
CCATCAGACCACTAGAATTAAACTCCACTTTCCACTTCTTATCCCTATGATACCCTTAATATTATTCGATACCCATTTTAACTTTTATGGAACATTGAACAATTTCTTTATAGCTATTAAAGTCTCAGATCTACAGATCTTTTCATAGACAGGTTTTATCCTGCCAAATAAGTGGTCAACCTTGCATTCGAGGGTAACAATAAATATGGAGGCCTATTTTTCAAGTATTGTGAAGTTTTCCTTATACGCCCTGATATATGTTTTGTCTCTTTGCTTGAGGGAAAGGAAATACCTTTCCATTTTAATTCAGAGAGTATGAGGAAAATATTTATCAAAAAACATTTTATGGAATTCTTCCCCCCCCCCCATCACTTCGATCTCTTACTCAGGCTTGGTATTATTGATCAATATCCACCGCTAATCGGTTTCTCCCTCCATATTATAAACATCCATTAGAACCTTCTCCTTCTCAGAACATTGAAGGATGAATAGGATATTCTCAATGGAGTTGATCCATTATTCCATGATTAAGGGTTCGGATGATCCCTTGAAAGTCAGAGACCTTTGTCGCATAAGGATCTCAATTGTAGAATATTATTTATTTGGGGGATTTGGGGCTCCTATTGATCAATGTTTTCAAAACTAGATTCATCTAAGAGAGTATCATCATAAATTTCTCTATTCCTACTCCCATCGAGTTGGCCATCTCATTTGGGCAGTTATCACATTTCCCTTCACATTGATTTCTTACCAGATTCCTCTTATTTTTGGACATTGGCTAGAATAAATGGAAAATTAGGGATGACTATTTTTAAACTATTAAACACATAAATAGTAACCCAATTACACTAAATAGATAAATTATAAAGAACATTTATTTCTTAACTTATTAATTTTTAGGGTTCAATCTATGTTATCCATTATCTATTTCCTAACATATACTCTTATGGGAATTTTTATTACCTTAATAATGGTTTGTAACGAGATTATGAATTTACCAAAGAATATCCCCTAGGAGTGTCAAACCAAGTGTGAAACAATGCCTATTGTCTTTCACTATTTCTCAGTCGATTCTAGCTCAACATGGTGTTTCTGGGTTTTACCCCTATTTACATCTGTGCTAAAGCCACATCTACTTATAGTATCTAGACACGGGTGTATTTGCTTGATAAATTATTTACTCTATAATTTACCAAAATTTAGGGATGTTTTATTATATTTGTTTTTATCCTTGAATATTTCTCTAGGGTTTTCCAATCCTAATCCAAAAAATAACTAAACTTTCTTTTGATACCAACTATAACAACCTTTCCCTTTATTAAAAAATTAATTATTTATTTATTACATAAGACAACATGTAATAGAACCCAAAAGATAGATAATTATAGAGTCTTTTAAGATTAGGAACATTACATAAAAAATTAAAATAGGTTATATATCATCATTATTGAAAACTTCCTTAACATTCTCATATTATTCCTTTATACTTAAAACTACATTGGATAACATGGGGACATATATAATAAAGGGGTGTGTTATAAAGTCCAATAAAGGAATAAAAAAGGAATAAGATGAAGAAAATAATTCATGTTATACAATAGGTATATAAATGGGGAATACAAGGAGTTAGAATCATAAACATGAACAATGAGTCATGATATATCATGATAATCATTAAGTCCACATGTGAAATGTGGCAAAAACTTAAAACACTAAATCATAAACAAAGTTTAAGGATAAATTACAAGAAATCATTATAGAAAACATCCCATGATTTATTAGGTTCACTCTCTAATCCCTTGAATGATGTCTCATGAGACTAAAACATTACCCAATGCATTGGAGAACTATATTATTCTGGACGCACCTGTCACTTTCATTTCATTCTTATGCTTAAGTGAGCCAAATAGATCATAAAACATGGAATAACTTATCATCGAAATTTATTCTATGACCAAGGATTGTGTAATATATGCATTTAATTAACAAATAAAATATTTATAAGTGCATGAAGGTGAACACCATTAATAGGAAATGGGTACGGGTATTCACTATACAATTGTTTGGCCTGACAAATCGTGGTGAAATTTTGGCAGTATAACAGGGGTGTATAAATGTTAATGGAAGAGATTAATGAGAGTGAAAGGGGTATATAATCATTTATAAATAAAATTTATAGTAATTGGGTATATTTCATAACATATCCCATCATTAGGAATTGGATATAAAATACATAAGATAATAAAGAAACTTAAATAAAGTAGAGAAGGAGAGGATCCATTACCTTGAGTATGTTTCCAAAATCTTGGGAGGAGATTATTGAGAGCATGGGGGAACCATGGGAGGAATATAGAGAGGGTAATTAATATTAAATATGTTATAAAAGGTTTTTTAGTGAAGATAAATGGGATATTGGGTGGGTTTATATAGAAAATAAGTGTGGAACTCTTTATTATTTCTCAAACTTAGGTTTTGGACTCTATATAATAAAATAACCAAAACCAAAAAATTCCCATGATTTCTTCCAAGGAGGGTTGGTTTTAATTATTTTAATTTTTCCAAGGGAAAAATTTATTAAAATAATACCCTTGCTGATGTGGAAGTGAGTCATGTTTATAAAGAAATGATTTTAAACCCTTAAAATATATTATAGGTTTTTTAAGATTCATAAAGGTTTTTTAAAATCAATAAAATAAATTTAATATTAAATTATTTTAAATGTAAAATATATATTTGTTTATTTATACCCTTTATATAATTTATTACATCATTTTTGGGACATTATGACATTATAATACACACCGTATATTTGTACCGTATTTAATTTTTGCCCAAAAACTCAAGTATCTCATAAAATTATGAAAAAATCACTGTTGGATAATTTATATATTATGATTCTAAAAAATATATTTATTTTATCAAAATAACTTTATAAATATACTAATTTTTACTTTTAAAATAATAATCTACATTTATTAAGAAATGTTGGGTTTTTGACAATAACAGTTTTCAAACCCTTATAAAAATTACATTTATCTTCATAAAAATTATATAATCATATATATTTAATAAAAATTATTTAATAAAAATATTTAAAAAAATATATAATCTATTTAAAAAATCTATTAATTCATAAATTCCTTAATTGAATTTGAATATTGCCCAAAAATATAATTTGCGTTTTATTATGTAAAAATAAAAAATCATTTTTGAGGAAACAATAATAAAATGAAAATATATTAATTATTATATAAAATTTAAATATTCATATTATTAGGTTCTTTATATATATCCATTTAATACACCATAAAACACCCTAAGGGTAAGGTGCGTGATGGTGATACTTTCATGGGGTGGTTTGACGTACATGGTTTGGTTCGTGATCCCGATGAGCTTAAACTTCTCCCATAAATGGTTTCACTTAGACTTAAGTTATTAGATATCAGCTTGATCTTGGTCGAGGGAAAATCCCAGTGATGTTATCTCCCTTGGAAGCTCTGATAAATGGGATTTTTAGGTTACAATCCTATTGGTTGAGGTCATCACATCCTTTGTCTGTGTCAATTAGATTTTTTAAAATCCTATATTTATACTAATCATATGATCACTGTTCAATAACTATATTATCAATGGTAATTATGATTAATGGTATTTTAAATATTATAGGATATAATGAAATCAAATAATTTCATGTGTTTTCTATAACCATAACATATAATAGGGAATTTAATTAAATAACAATGGGAATTTTATTTATAAATGTTTGAGTCATTATAGTTATCAAGAATGTTTATTTGAGAGATATATTGAATATTCATCAAATATATGTAATATCTATGTATTTTATGTGTAGTTATCTATAGTTAGTATCAGAGTATTTTTTATTTATTTTTGGACAAAATAGGATTAGAGAACTTTAGTGAAAACCATGAAGATAAGTCTAAGTATAGGATACCATCCTAATGTTTTGGTAATGTAGATATTGTGTGGTTTTCCTATAAAATATATCCCAATATGGATACTAGAAAGTTTATATGGATGTGGCATAGATGCACCTAGGTAAAAAACTTTTAAAGGGGAATATTGGGTATTTAATTGTTCATCACTAGTGCATGATTAGTGGGACTAAGACTTCACACCTATCTAGACACTCTTAGGAGATATGTTTGGGTTAATTCACATTTTCTTTATGAACCATTATGAAAGTATTTGAATAGATTATGATCATAAATAACCTAGATTAAACCTTTGGTTTTAGGGATTGAAAATAAATAGTCTTGATTTAGACATCCTATGAATAATTTTTCATGATTATATTATTTCTCACTATGATTATTGTTTCTCGCATGATACTTCTTGGTTTTGGTATATAGTTAGAACTAGGAGGATTCAAGTTAATGCTGAATGTGGTGGATAATGGAATGATTATACCATGATAAAAAAAATTAAACGTAATCTTAGATATGAAACCTAGTGATTATACCTAATCATTTATCTCATTTTATGATTAACAACCTCAACTTTTCGGAGTTTCCCAACACACCTAATAAGATAAAAATGGAGTTTTATGGGAGTTTAGTTGATGAAGTCCATGGAGGGAAGAATATTTAACTTCCTACATGTCAATTATATGGGAAGAAGCACCTAGGGAAATTTATAAAAGGAATGAGAACACGTTTTTTGTGTGGACAAAAAGGACATAGAGAAAGTAATTGATGAAGAAATATAAAGCGTTTAATGGAAGGAAATTTAGTTCATCCTAAGGTATAATTTTTAGTTCAATGTATAATTTGTGGGGAAATTGATAATTATCAAAGTCAATTCCCTAATCTAAGGGCTAACTCCTAGACCAAGGATGTTCATATGTTATTATAATTGTTAAATTGGAATAATTGATGTGTTTATGTATTGGGATTTGAGAATTATGTTTTATAATTGTTTTATCAATTATATTTTAGTTATATGAATCATGAAACGTCTGAGGATTTTCCTACAATTGTTTTTCATTAATTATTTATAATAAAATATTGAATGGAACGGTAAACTAGAAAAATTATTTAGTGGTAAGGTGATATTTTTTAGAATACACATGATTGATGGATAAATAACCCTTAATATATTTTGGATGTTGAAATAATAATGTTTAATTGGGATAAAGAGGTGATTGATATTGATAAAGTAAATTGTAAAATTTATATAGAATTAATTTTTTAAATAATATATTATTTTATGATGAATTTTTGGTGATCTAGGATATGTATATAAACAGTTAAAATATTTTTTTTAGTATATGATTAGGGTATATACATTTTTTCTATATGACATTATGGGTGATTGATATTATTTAGAGATAATTGTTAAGTTGATAATGGAATAATATGTTATCAAATAATTATAATCTTTGGGTATCAATTTTAGTCTGGCATATTTTAAATATTTATTAGGTTAGTCAATTATGGAATGATTTAATTTTAAATTTGGGTGTTATTATATATTTTTTGGATATTGGTGTATATAGATTTATTCATATTGGATAACTTATGCTAACCATTTCATTTTTTAGTAAATATATAAATATAAGTGGAATGAAATTTCATTATTTTTTGTATCTTATAATCCATTAAAATTTAATTTTAGTACTTCAGACATAAAAAATTATCTTGAATATTCATTTCTTGGAGTGAGAGAAGAGATAGAAGTGGAAATTGGTCAAAGTACAACCAAAGGATGAAATTTTGATTATGAAATGGAAATAAATAAAGTAATTATTTTTTCTCATGTGCTCTATATTTATATTAAAAGAATCATTAAAATCTTGGAAAAGGATCTTGAAAAAAAATTGTCCTTTTACATTTATTTCTAATGAAGCGGTGGTCTTATTTATCCCTTAACAAGTTACGGTTTTGTGGTCATTAACTTTGTCTATAAATCTCTATTATTCCTGGGAAATTATTTTTCTCCTCCATATCTATATTTTAACTTCCTTATAATTTTATCATTATCTGAAAACTTGATTGTGTGTTATTTTAGATAACCTTTATGTTACCTAGTTTCCCATTTCAAAGGATGTTTTATTAATACTTTGTACAATGTGGGTTTTTAACAAAGTTATTTGAAAATATTGAACCTTTGATTACCAAGAAAAAAATTATGAGGGAGAAATTTATATAATGGGGTATAATCGAACACCCAATTATATTATAATGTAGTTATATTTAAATAAATTTTATTTCTTTAATATCTTTCTTAACATGCAACATCGAGTCTAAACGAACCGCAACATACTATTGAAATATTATTATTTAATGTGAAAGTTATCACATAACCATTGGATTGAAGGGTATGAATATGACTAACTAAATTATGAAAAATTATTTTTTACATGTTTATAAAATGAATTCATTGTTTATCATTTAATAGGAAATAAAAATAAAAGCATTTTAATTTTAATGAGATGTTTTTCTGATAACGTGTTTTATGTTTTCAATGTGTTTTAATTTTAATAAATTAAATTACTCACTATTGATGAATAAATATTGGGGATTAAAACACATTTTTCTATAAAAAAATTCATTTTGATTTACCCATTTATATTAAAATTAATATCTACCACTTCTAAAAATTGAGTCTTAAAAATGGATTATATATTTGGAATTAGGATAATCAAATTTGGTAAATATTTCACTTTTATTTTTTCTGATTATGAATAGTTTCCATGGTAAATATTTTTCTCCTTGGTAAGGTTAAAATGGGTAAATAGAGGTTCATACTATGGAATAAGGCCTAGAAATATTCAAAAAATTGTATTTATTTCACTTTATAGGTTACTTTTGACCTTAGTAATATTATCTTTGAAATTTTGACAACTTTTTCCACTTTAATTTTATATTTAGATTAATATTATTTAATATAAATAATAAATACAAAATTTCCTTATCTTTGTTTTAATATGTAAAATATATTTTCATAGGTATAAAAAGTTGTTATGTTCAATTATAAATGGTTATTTTAATTATGGATGATTTTTTTCATCATGGTAATTAATTTTTAATCTTTAATTATGGAATAATTACAATAAATTCTTATATAACATTGACATAGTACATATTCAAGTAAGATAAAAATCAAATAAATAATTTCAAAATTTTGAAAGTAATAAAATTTTGATGAATTATTATTTTCCATGATTTTTTAGATAAATATAACATATTAGTGATATTTTAAAATTTTATATTATAATTAAATTTATATATTTTTGTCTTTAAATTCAAATTATGTGAATAGTCCTGAAAATTAATTTAATGATATCTTATACTAAATAATATTTTCTTAAATCGTTTACAATTCATAAAAATATTATCATCAGACAAGTGAATGTCGACAATATCAATCATTATCCACTTATGTGTTACTTGTGAATTTATATTATCTTTCATGACCCCTAAGTAGTAAAAAAATTTGATATCATGGTAATCATTAAAAGGGTTAATATGGGGGGTCAAAACTAAGATATAAGGGTTAAAAAAACCTAAAATTGTATAAATTTTATTGGATGAGAGTTTTTAGACTCATACTAATCCAATATTATAAATATATAGATTTATTTCTACTTGAAAATGAAAATAAATTTATTTTAATTTAATAATTTAGGTAATTACATGGGTTGTTGTAACACCATGAGTTTTTATGAATTATTTTTTTCAAATAAATTAAAATTCTTTTATGTTTTGCATTGCATGTTGCATCATGTTAAGTTTCCTTTATATAAAACAAAAAGATTATATTTTTATAAATGCAGAACTTATATTATATTTTGGTACACTAAAAACTATATTTTTCATGTTTTACATACAAAACTGAATTCCTTCGATAGCTTGCGTTACACACAAGACCTAGTTTTACCAAACTACATTATTAGTATTAAAATATTATTATATTTATCACCTAGCTGTTGGAATAGAATATATTAATAAGATTAAAAAATCATTAAAATATGGTTTACACATGCTTATAAAATTAATTATTTGGTTATCAATTAATTATAAATTAAAATAAAAACCAATTGAATATAAAGGAAGTGTTTTTCTGAAAAAAACCTATTTTTACACCCACAAAGGAATTTTATATTAATAAATTAAATTAATCACCATTAGTGAGGTATATTAATTAAATTTATATATTATAAATTAAATAAAAAAATTATATTCATTCAATAAGTTTTATAGGCATAAAATAATAACAAATCACGTTTTAGGCATAAAAAGTCATATTATTCTAAAAGGCAGTTTTAACACCTTTTAACGGTAGACTTGTTTTAATAATATTTTTTGAAACTTTTATAATTTTTATTTTAAAAAATAAACTTTATTTTCTAAATAATAACATAAAAAATTACTTTGGGTGAATTGTTTGGTATTTTTATGAGAAGTTTCATTTTTTTATGAATAGTGAAAATGCTAAATTTTAATTTAAAAAATAAATTTTTTATACTTTATTTATATAGTTAAATTATATTTTAAATTGTTTTTAAAGTATATTTAAATAAATTATACATCTATTAATACAATTTATGTCATTTGAATCAATTTCACATTGAAATTTGATATAAAAACATTTCAAAATTTTGAACATTTTCACTTTATAAACTAGTTGTTTCGTCCCATCCACAGGATTATTTTAAATTAATTTATACCACTTATGTGATTTTAATTTAGAAAATTTAATTAAATAATTTTAATAATAATAATTTAAAATTAATTTTGGACCAAAAATATTAGTGAAAACAGTTAAAATTAATTATAGTGATTAAGAGAAAAATAAGGTTACTGAGGGACTAAACTTTAACTTAAGGGGAAAAATGACCTAGAAACATTTCAAAAACACATTTTATGGACATATTTAGACGATTTACCCTCTTGGATAAAACATTTACCATTATTGGAGGCACATTATTTAAGGTATACCTTTTAATAGTGTTTACCATTTTGTATTTACAAGAATGTCACTCCTCCTCCACTATAAAAGGGCACTCCCCCCCCCACACTTATTCACAACTATAAATCCCTTTGAATAATACCAAAACAAACCAAATAATCTCCCAAATTCCCTCCACTTAAACTATAATCCTCACTTTGGTAATAATTTAAACCAATTAAGTTCTTTGGTGCAAACCAAAAGGAGTTACCTGAAGAAGAGGTAACATTCTTCAACAAGAACTTTTGTTTTATTTCTTCCTTCGTGTATTAAATTGTTATTATTTCATGATGGTATAAAAACCTAAGTATCATCAATATTATCATATGTTTTATGTCAAATTTATTACCTATACCTTCATACACTTCCATGAAATGGGATACGCAATCATCATTTGTGTGTACGGCAGACTACCGCATCACGAACTGATGTTGTTCGTTCTTCCATTACCACATCTTGAGGTTTGTAATAATGATGGAATTAATATTTTGATATTATATATATATGATATTTTTTATTTATTTATTCTTATTTAATTAATATATAACACATACATTCATGCTTTTCTTTTGTGCGAATACGATAACATTGTTTGTGGACGTGTGGACTATCGCCTCCTCAAAGCGATGTTATTCGTTCACACTTTACATGGAATTTATTAATGATGAGTTTAATAAAAATATTTGATATATATTAAATAATAATTCTAATGTAATTATAATATATATATATATATATATATATATCTTTTTCTTTCTTTATTTCAATACTACAAAAAAAATGGAAACAACATTAATGTGTATGTATGACCTACCGCCTCTATGAACAGTGTATCTCATTTTCTATTTATATATTTTATAGATTATTATAATTACATATATAAATAATATATAAGATATTTATATCATGGTTTACATTATGTATACAATTAAATCATGATCAAATAAAAAAGGACCAAAAATAAAAAGTCAAAACATATGCAAAAAACAAAGTGGATATTACCTGAAACATAACTTCAACATGGAATTATTAATAAATGGGTAATATAAATTCATAATAAAATAATATATTTTATGATATATAATAATATTTTTCTTTGGTATATTTATAATAAACTTATATTTATTATACAATAGGTTTCAATATGTACGAAGAAATTCATGACTTACGATAAGGGTTTTCTCATATTACTTTTATTTCTATGAGATATATGCTATATTCACCACTTATTCGTGTTTTTGGTGTATATACAAACATATGAAATTTTGTATCATGAATTTAATTTATTTCCTAATATTCAAAGTTTCAATTTATGTTATTCTTTCATGGATCCCATGATTTAAAAGTTACTCAAGTAGCAAGGGGATTTCTAGTCTCAGTTTTATTTCTATGAGACTTCTACCTTATTCAACACTTGTTTCTTCTATGTGGTGTATATACTTCCAATGAATTTAATTTATGATTATTATACTTAAAAAAATTATTTACATATCCATTTTCGGAAATCATTTTCATGGGGTTTACAGTAAAAACCATACCAATGTGGTAAGAGAATTTTGCCTCAATATTTCTTCTTTGAGACACATGTTATGCTATGAACCAATATCTTTTATGAGGTGTATATACTTTCCATTTAAAATTTTATATCATAAATTTCATTATTTTCATGATATTTTAATATTCATGTAATTTTATTTTTTTTATAGGGATTATGATTCAAAGTTACCAAAGTGGTATGAATTTATTGTAGTAATCACATTGTATATCGGGATTGTTTATGATTATGCTTACAGTGATGAAATGTTATGATAAATATCTTGATAATTATCATGAATTTTCTTATCCTATATTTATTAATTATATATCCAAGTAATGTTATCATTTTTCCACTCTTTAGTACTAAATATAATTAAGAAAATATTTTTAAAAAAATCCAACTTTATTTCTCTCTTCAGTCGGAAATTTATTTTAACCCAAAACCAAGTTTTCTAAAAATGTTTTCAAAAATGTTATAAAATACTCATATGTTATTTAAAATACATTTTTACCCATGTTTTACCTTTTCAACAAAATGTTTTTTAAAAATGATTCTTCTTATCATTTTCTGATCGAGGCACTTTTGAAACTTTTTACGGTGCAAAAATAAATTTTCAACATGTAAAGATTTATAAACCATCTTGAATGATGTTATTTTAAATATTACTTTCCAATTTTTAAATATTAATTTTTTTAATTAAAAATTATTTCATAATATTCTTGAAATTAATTCTTTTTAAATTGGTTTTCAAATAAAAGTTTTTTCAAAAAAAATTATGTTCAAGAAGTGTTTTAAATGATTTTCAAAGACTCCTTTATATGTTTTCAAGGTTATTTTCAAAGAAAAAGGATTTCAAAAAATTTAATGTTTGAAAAATAATTTTTCAAATAGGGAAGTATATTTTCATCAATAAATGTTTTAAATGATCATTTCAAAATCATTTTCAATCTAAGATGAAATACTTTGATATAGTTTATGTTTTATTAGGGATATGGTACAATGATGACATTCTTATTCTTTATTTGAATGGTTTATTTTTATGATGAAAAGTTTCTTTTGTACCCCAATTATATTTCATAGGTTATACCATGATAAAACTCTTATGAAACCCACTTCCTTTCATTGGTTATTCTATGATGAAATGATTGTGAAGTCTTTCTCTTTTCTACTAGGTTATGATAGGATAAAGTGTTTATAATACCCATTTCATTTAACGTGTTATGATATTATGAATGTTCATGATCTTTTGGAACACATATGTATGATTTCATTATGTGATAGGGGAGACCGATATATCCCTCCAATTTATTTGGTAAAGATCTATATCTCATGTGATAATGATAGGGAACAATTCGACGGGCTTGGTCCAATTTGGGAAGAATTTGTAACCTGATCCACTATGGGGATAAGTTGTAACCTAATCCACTATGAGTAAAGGGGTACCACTGGGGATGGTGGTTTATCCCACCTAGGAGGTGTAGCTACCTATGTGTGAACCTGATTACATGTTCATAATGTTATACATGAACCTGATTACATGTTCACAATGTTATGAGTGAACGTTATTACATGTTTATAGTGTTATGTGGGAACCTAATTACATGTTCACAATGTTATTAATGAACCTGATTACATGTTCAAAGTGTTATGCATGAACCTGATTACATGTTCACAATGTTATATGTGAAATTGATTACATTTTCACAATTTTATGCATGAACTAGATTACATGTTCATAATGTTATGAGTGATCCTTGTTACATGTTCACAATATTATGTGTGAATCTGATTTCAAGTTCACAATGTTATGCATGAACCTGATTACATGTTCATATTTTTATGCATGAACCGGATTACATGTTCACAATGTTATGTGTGAACATGATTACATGTTCACAATGTTATGTCTGGACCTGGTTTCATGTCCACAAGTTTATACTAGGGACTGATTTCATATCATTAACCTAAAGAGTGAACCTTTGTCTATTTAAACATGTTCACAATGTTATAAATTAATGTGAACACCAAAATTCAATGTATTATGAAAATGTTATTCTCTCAAAAATCATGTTCTTTGATTTCCTTATGATTCATGTCTTATGAACTTCCTCTATTTATTCCATGACTCGTATATATGATCTTTGATATATAGTGTATGATATTTAAATGTTATGATCATGTTATCATACCCTTATGTTCATTTTATTCTTACATATCTCCTTTTTTTACCCTTATTAATATCTGATCTCACCCTTTCTTATGTTTCTTTTCCCTAGGTTATAAAGAAAGGTTTTAAGAAGGATTGTTAAAGGGGAAGATCTGTATGGGAGATGTTGAAGATATTTCACTAAGTTAGAAGATTGTGTTTCCAATTTTCCAAAGACACTAAACTATTATGCTCCTCAGGAATTTACTTTTTAAATGTTCTAAGTATTCATCCAAAATGATGCAATATCCATGTATGTTACTCCTTAGTCTCTATAGTGGCCCTCCCCTCACTTATAAAAGAGAACTTATTTCTATTTCCTATTCAAAAAGTTTTAACACTATATATTAACCATTACCTAACCTAATAACAACTTAGATCCCTTACCCATGTATTAAAGATTTTGGTCTTTCAAAAATACCATCCTTTTAAAGCATATAGTTTATTCCAAATGAGGTCTCTCAATGAAGAGGTATAACTCTTAATTGAGTACTTTCAATTTTATTTTTTCTTATACCTCCTATAAATGTTTGGTATCTATTATAAAATAATGAATTTAGTATCAAAAATATAACTAATTTTTATTATGATGATTTAATAACCATTACCCACCTCATTTCCATTCTATTTGAAAATAAGACATCATTCATACTTATATGTGGGCCACAACCTTCAGAAAGTATTGCATATTGTTTTTTTATCACCACTTTTAATTTATAGTTATAATTATGGATTTTAAGAATATATATTATATTTATGTTATTATTATATTTCTATAAATTTTAATTATTATTTATTTTTCTTTCATTTCATCAATCAAAAAGTGGCAACATCACTTCTGCGTACATACGGATAATCGTCTCAATGAAGTTCTTTCATCATCGCTTTATATGAATAGTTATATAAGTGTATATAATGATAAAATTTTATACTAATTAAATGATTAAAATTTTGTATATAATGGAATCCTGATCAAAGTATACATATTGGGACTATCAAATCGAATCATGCATGAAAAAGAAAGAAATTATCACATAGAGTAATGATTGTAATAAAAAATTATTAATAAATGAGTGATAAGATGTTATAAGTAAATAATATATGGTATGATATATATTATTATGGTTACGTAATATATTTATAATAAATATATATTTTTTATATAGTATCTTTTAATGTGTACAAATAAAAATAGGACTTACTGTAAGTGTTTATCATCTCAATTTTATTTATATGAGACATAATCCATATTCACCACTTGTTTCTTTTGTGTGATGTATATAATTCACATGAAGTTATTTTATGATGATTATAATTATAATTAAATATATTTAAAAATATATATAAGTTTATCTTTTCATGAAGTTTTTATTCAGAGATTACCAAAGTGGTAAGGGTTTATGTTAAAATCTCATTTCCTTTTAGGATTGTCTAAGCTAAATTTCTATTGAGTAAAATTTTATTGATATTATCCTTAAAACCCCATATATTTTATTCTTATATATTTATTCTAGTAATTTTTATGTATTATAACCTCTTTTCTATCTTTGGTTCCAAAAATGATTGAGAATTTTTTTAAAGAAAAGCCGGCCTTATTTCTTCTTTGATCAACAAAATTTTTATTACATGTCCATTATCTTAAAAATTATTTTATAAAAAATCTAATATATACTTTGAAAGTTTTAAAATTTTAATTTTTTATACCTTTTCCTTTATTTATAAAGTTTTAAAAAAAGATTATTTCTATAAAAATTCTAAACAATTCATTTTTTACTTTTTGTAAAAGCATAAAAAGAATGTTTTCTTTTAACATTTACAACATGAACTGTTTTCCTTCCTTCATGACCATTCTTTGATTTGAAAATTTATTTATAATTGTTTATGGTAATTTTAAAATAAATTTATTTTCTCAATATTCTATGAATTTATAGTTAAAATTTTATCAAAGGAAAAGGATATTATCTCATGTTTTCAAAGAAATGTTTGAATGTTATTTTAAAGGTATTGTTCATCTATATAAAAATCCATTGATGTTTATTATGATTAACTTGGTATAAGTTATAATGATACCATATATGTTATTTCTCTATATGTATTATGGTAATGTGATTATGAAATTTGTATGAATATTTTTTTCATGAGTTTTACTATGATAAAATGTGGACTGTTTTTTGATCTTGTGGAACACGTATGTATGGTTTTCATTATATGATAGGTGGGACCATTATATCCCTCCAATGTATTTTTAAGGACTTATATCTCATGATATAATTATTTTAAATGAGTTAATGTGATCAATACACTATAGGAAACAATTATGGATGCATGACCCACTATGATATGGGAAACAGGTGGTGATGCCTAATCTATTACGATATGGGAAACAAGTGGTGTTGCCTGATATGCTATGATATTATGGTCTTGATTGTTAATATTAACATATGATATGGTTTTTATATATATAATGATTACATAATCTTATGATATTTTTATATGATTATTATTTGAACTCATGGCTCATAATTTATTTTTAATGATTCCCCAATCCTGTGACATACTAATTATTTATTCCATGACTCATGATTTTGATCTATGAAATGATGGGTATGATTTTATATTGATAATTACATGTTATAATTACCTTTTTCTCATGATATTATTTCATATAATCATTGAATGGTATCTCCCATTTTTAACCTTATTGAGCATCATAGCTCACCCCTTCTTATGTATTAATTTTTCTCTAATTTATGGAGAAGGGCACCAAGTATGATGAGTATAGAAGGGTACCTTGTATAAAGAAAGATATTATATATGATGAATATTTAACTTAAATAATATGTTTATGTATCAAGTCTCCATGTACACCAAAACTTTACAGTTCTCAAGCATGTTTATTTTGGATATATATTGAATATTCATAAAAAATATATAAAATATATGAATTTTATTATTAGGTCATTATACATAAAATAATAGATTTCCTACTAGGATTACCACATCTACAAATAAATAAAAGAATAAAAATATCAGAGGTGCCAATTCCATTTGAACCTCACATCACCCCAATATTCAATCCCATCAGATTTATCTCACTTGATCATGCTACACAAATTCTTTGGTCCTCTTAAACCTATGATCAGTAAAATAAACTCGGGTACACAATTTTCATGGCTATCCATGTAGGGTGTGAGTAAAACTCAGTACGGAACCCCCAATGGGGTCCCATATATAACTAGTAAATGTAGCGTATGGACATGTGATTTCACTAGATAAATAAATAAATAAACTATTGAAGTATAAATAAATTATACCTATTAATACTTGGGTTCTAAAGTGACACTCATGATCAACTATACCAACTTTGGAAAATGATATAGTGCCTCTGATCCAATGTAACAAACATTCCAAATAGTATCAGGATCAATGGATGATTCCTATGTGGTGATACTATGTAATATAGTAGGAATAAAAACTAATTCCTGGGTAGCCACCCATGAAATACAATAGTCATAGAAGTTGATTCCTAGTTAACCACCTAGTAAATTTATATAGGAATACTTTCCAAATCCCAAATAGCATTTTGTTCATTCTAATTCATCAGGAATACTCATAGGATCCTAGATATTATCCTATGTATCTAATAAATATCATATATACTCATGGGATCTTAGATAGTATTATAGGAATCCTATTCATATCAAGTGAATATACTAGATCCTAGGGAGTATCCTTGGAATCTCATAATGTTAGGATTATGGTTAGGTATTAGGTAATATCATAGGAATCCCATATAGGCAACCACAAAACCCCATGTATCACGAATTGGGTATTCCATATAGACCCAAGGGTCTAATACTAAGTATCAAACTTTGAATTTTTCATCTGATATTCATCCACTTAATCCTGGGAAGTGTCCCAAGATTCCCATATATCAGGATTAAAAGGATAGATCTTGGGGAGTATCTTAGGAATTCCAATGGTCATTAGGCATGAACCGAATCCTAGTTAATGTTTTTTTCATTCAACCATAAGACTCATGGGTGGTACGTTCCTCCTATAATATCTCATAAATGTATCTCAAGGGTTGTTCGTCTTCCCTAACCAGTCTCATAAAATAAAATTCTACCTCTAATTTGAGAAAACCACCAATATCACTATAATAATATTAGGTTCACATCATTGATCAGTGTTATAAGGTGATGCATAAATCAATGATACTCGTTCCCACACTAACCCTATTTAGGGTTACATAACATGGGGGAGACCTCTAAGGTCCCTTAGGCCACACCATAGCACGAGAACCCTATATGAGATCCTTGATCTCAATCTCATCTCTTGGTTAATCATCTATCACTTAGAGGGAATGGAATCTCTCGGAACAATTGTAATTGTAACATGGCCTCATAGGAAACCCCATGTCAATGTCACACAAGGGTGATGGCCTCAAGCCCATCCCCCCCCCAACAACCCTAGGTGGGTACTAACATACCCTTCTTATCTATCCATATATATAAATTCTGTCACACCCTGACCTTGGATTTTCTTTTATTTTATTATTTTCTTGATTTTGGGTCTTTTGGTTGAGGAACAGTTTGATTTACCGATTTGAATTTTTAAATTTTGGATGTTCTGAGTTTCTTATTGGCATGTTCATGTTTTGAGTGCATATTTTAAGTGTTAATCATGTGGGTTTTTGAGGAAGAGGAAATTTTTAGTTAATTTTCTTATTACATGGTTTGACTTACATGATTTGAAAATGTTCTGAGACAATCTATGTGGGTTCTGGGAGAAAATGTGTGGATTAAGTGTTCATATCTATGGAATGGTGCACAACTTGCACACAGTTAGAGGAAACCATGTGAAAACCATGCATGGGATTCTACAGTTTGGAAAGTGGAATTTTGCACGGTTGGTTCATGGTTTGAAAACTATGTGGAAAAACCATATAGGGATACACTTTTCTCTAGTGGAGTTTACACAGTAGGTACATGGTTTGTCATGTCATGCGGCCTAACTGTGTGAGTTTCCCATATCATTAAAAATGTGAAATTACTCTTTCTACCCTCCATTATTTTAACCCTAATTCAATATTTATTCCCATTTCTTGAACTAGATGCACCATAAGATCCTCCAACCTTTCCCCTTTTGTTATTCCTTTGTCTATGGATGCATTTTCAAGGTATAAGGTTATTTATTCATGGTTTTTGGTCTATTTACTCCTCTCATTTGTTCTCTTTATTGGTTCTTTGGTGTTTCTTCACCGGAATCTATCTTGGACAAACCGTATGGGTTAGGGTTGATGTGTTGGTTATTTTTATTGGTTTTTAGGGTGTTTAGATAGTCTTTTAATATCTGGTATTCCTTATCTTAAAGTTTCATCACATTCTCACATCATTAAAGTGGTCTTTTCTGTCCATTTCCTTTCCAGAACATTCTGTTGATACTTGAACTTTCCTTGAATGCTTTCAAAATGTTACCATAATTATTGTGATGTGTTAGTATGAATTTTTATGGTTTTTTCATGATGAAAAATGGATTTGAAATGGTTTCCAAAGGGTTTATTTAATTATTCCTATATTTTAATGCATGAAAGTTGTTTGATAAATTGTAAGTTGAACTTTTGAAGTGAAATTGGGTTTTTTGGGAGGTTTTTTTTTCTTAGTTGTGTTTTTTTAATATGGATGGATTTTTAATTGGATGTTTTATGTAGAAATATATGACTTTTATTTTGTTTATCTTATGGGTGGATTTTTGTGTTAGTTTAAAATAAATTGATGTTTCTTCAAAAAAGGTTTTTGGGTGATTTCATGAATACTTGAAGAGTGTCATTGAATATTGGTTTGGATTTTTTTTAAATGTATTTTTTAATTGGTTTTCAATTTTTAAATGATGTGTTGGATTCTATTTGGAATGTGAAGGTTCTTAATAGTTTCTTGAGGCCCATTTGGAACCTTTAAAAAAAAGTGTTTCTCCCTTAAATCATGGTTTTTCAAAGGCTTATCCTCCCTTCCCTATTTCTTTTCCCAAAATGGTTCATTGATTTATAAATGGTGTTTTGTTGCTTCATGTGACTTTAAAATTGATTTCAAATTTGTTTCCTAAATCTTGTCTCATTTTTAATTTTTAGATATGGTTTGGTGAAGAATTCATATAAATTCATGTTTGTAGCTTTAAGCCATATTTGGTAACCAAGTGGTGAAAATGGACCATTTGGATATTTTTGTTTTGTTACATGTTTTCATTTTATCTTGGGAATGGTTTTGGGTTTGAAATGTGAAGGCTCGTTTGGATTTGTGTATGAAAAACTGGTGTTTTATATTGAATTTTGAAATGGGGTGGAAATGGATTGTAATTGCATTTGGATTTGAAATATTAAAGGCCCAGTTGCCACTTTGTGTTGTATTTGAAAATTTGGTTTTGATGTGATGTTATATGAATACTTGATTGGTACCTTTTGATGTTTGGTAATTTTTTTTTGGAACTCATGTGATGTATAGTTTGGGAATCTTGGCATGTTTTGTAAAATAGATTGAAAGCTTGAGAAGGGTAAAGGACCGATTGGTATTTTTAAATGTTTGGGAAAGTGTTTTTTGAAACTTAAATTATGTGACTGCCTGATTGTCTCTTGTTAATGGATTATTGTTAGATGGGAACCTCTATGGATTATTCCCAAAGGATATGGTTATTACATAGGTAGTTTCAGTGTTTGGGCTAGTCATGCATAGTGGTAGTGGGTTTTGTTGTGCCACACGTATAAGGACCTTCCCACTCACCATATAATTTTTTCATGGGATTCTTAGGCGTCATCTAGAGGGTTGAGTTATGGTTTCTTTTCAACACTGATTATATAGGTTGTTACCCCTAGATTTGTTGAGAGGTTAGGTGGGACATGCTAGTAGATTGTATAGTTTTTAGCGGCCATTTGGTTAATGATTGTGGAGATACACCGTATTACAGAATGTGAGTATGAACTAAGTATGTCTAGGGACTTCCTCTAGGGATGTTTAGAAAATTACCATGATTATCTATCTATATGTTCTGTTTTTCTTTTGTTGATTTTTGGTTATTATTCATGGTGGTTTTTTTCTTCTTGTTTTATTTCCTTTATTATCATTAGATTTTCTTTTGAGTGATTTGGTATGGATTTGTGACTCATTTTTGGGTTTGAACTGGGTTTTGGAAAGTGAAACTTTCTTTATAAATAAAAGTTGTGTGTGTTGTTTTAAAAAGGGAATTTTTGTAAATCTATGTTTGGTTTTTCAATAAGAATAAAATCTTATTTTTTGTATGTATTTAAAACTAGTTTTTGTTGACTATTTTGGTAAAGTAAATGCATGGACTCTATGGTGATTACCTACTAAGATTTTTAATCTCACACGCTACTTATGTCACTTTGTGTTGGTAGAACTGGGTTTTTTTTAAGTTCAATTGTCTGGTTTGGTTTTACATTAGAGCAAGGTGGTCTTTTGGTTGGGGGTGACCAAGAGGTCACATGGAGATTATATTGGCATGGGTTGGTTTTAGTTTTGTATTCAATTTCTATTTTTTCAGAATTTTTTTTATTTGGATCAATTATGTATTCATTTATGTTCAGATTTTGTTAGATTTTGTTTTGTATTCCTTTTGGTTATTTGATCCTTTTTGTTTGGGCATAAATCATTCCCCTTTGGATTATCTTGGGTGCCATGTGCCAGTTGCTAGCCCATGGGGATCGGGAACGCCCTTCGGGCCTTGACTTGGACTAGGTTAGGTGTCGGGTCAGATGGAATCCTAGCCTAGTTCATGAAAAAATGGTGTTAAAGAGAGGACCTTATTATTTAGTGAGTCAATTAGATCAGATATTAGGACTTATGGGACTCGAGAGGTATCTATTGGAAGGATTCCATGAGCCCTTGCTAATTTTGATCCTCTAGTTTCTAGAGGTAGTTCGGGATTTGAGTCTTTTGTTTTGGTTGTGGGGTTATGGATGAGGAATGACAATGGAGGTGAGCTGGTGTCATGTTGTGATCTCACATGGATTAGTGACCCATGAGAATCTGATTGCATAGTTCGAGGTCCACTTAGTTGTTTATGCTTACATGGGGCATGTCCAACTAACCATGTCACTGGGTTGTGCAATGACACTAGTTCCTCATCCAGGGTGTTTGATGTGAGTTGTTCATTTGGGTTGGTTTTTATTAGTGTGAGTGGATTTTCAAAAGGAAAATTATTTTTTGGAAAATTGTGTTTCAATTGAATAATGGTTTAAAGGTTTTATTATGTGTTCTTTAGTGTTTGAACTATATTTCAATGTGAGTTAAGGTTTTGTGGAAAGTATCTTGAGGTTTGAAGTGGTTTGAAATTGAAATGAAATGGTTGTTTTTTAATAGAGTATTTATGTTTTGTTTGTAATGTTTGTTTTTTTTATCATGTTTTTTGGCTTTAGGTTTTCTTTTGGTTGAGTTTTTTGTGATGTTTATTTTAGTTCTGTGTTTTTATTTTTCTCAGAGTATGATGCCCAGAAAGGTCCCCAAGTTTTCTAGCGAGTTTCATCCTATTGTTGGATTTTCCCATACTCCTAGTAGAGTGGTGGGGTCGAGTACTTCTTGGTTTTTTTCATTCTTTCATATTGATAATGATCAATTAGAGGAATTTTAATGTCTTGAGGAAGTTGATATTGTCTTAAGATCGTTAGGAACTCCCAAAGCCATTAGGGTTTGTGTTGTTCTGAGTTCATTTGAGGGACCAGCCTTGGATCAGTGGAAGGTTATCTTCCTGACATAATTTCATGTTAGGATGTCTTGGTAATTGTTTAATACCACTTTATTTTGATGGTTCATACTTGAGTAGGTGAAGGCGTAGAAAGTGTCATAGTTGTTGGGTGTTCAACAAGGTCATCTATTGGTAAGGGCCTATGTTGATCATTTCAAAGAACCGGTTTCCTTTTCTTTGTAGATAGCCCCATAGAATCTTCTAAAATATACTTTTTTGGGGGGTATTCTTATATATATCAAGGATAAAGTTATATCATCCAGTTAAGTTTTATTTGAGAAGTGGTTAGATTAATTATTGTTAGCTGAGTTGGTTTCTGGAGCACAGATAGTGGGAAATATGGTATCTCTTTCCACTCATGAAGGTTACCCATCAGGGGAGAGGTGTGTTTCTAAGGAACTTATTCCTAAGGAGTCCCCTTTATTGGAACTTAATTATCACTCATTATACCAGTCATACATGTTCTCTCATTGTGGATGGTTCAGGCATTTTAAGTCATCTTTTTGTAATCCTCTAAGGGTGTTCCATCATTGAGGTTGTTTCTGTCATCTAGAGAATTTTTGTAAGAAGTGTTTCCTAAGGAAAAATCCTTTATAGATAGGTCATATATCCTGACTTTGGGGTAAAATATTATTTAAGATATCAAGGATCCAACCATAGTCCTCACAGTTAATCTTTTCATGAATTCAAGAATTGTTGGTGGTGTGGGGAACCTTGGCCTAGTTTTTGTCTCCAGCGTTGGAGTGGAGATGGTTAAATTTTCTCTATAGTAATTTTCACTATTGTTTTGAGTTTTCCATTGTTTTAATAAGATTGGTGGTTATTTTATTTTATAATTATATTAGTCATTCCTTTTTAATGTGAATCTTTAATTAGCAGATCTTTCTTGTGTGTTTTTAGCCTTTTACGGACTGCTTCTGATTTTTTATCATGCTTTCTTTAGAGATGAATGAGTCTTGGGGAGTCGATCAATGAACGGTTTTTCACTATTTGGTTCAATTTTATATAGTGGTTTTTCCCCTTGTGATTTTTTTTGTTCTTGTTGGGAGTTCTCATATTGGTTCCATCATTTTGGGAGTTTCAATGTTGGTCGTGATAATCAGGTTCTTGTGGTGGGCAGAATCACCCTCATTTTTCACAGTTTTTTTCACTATGGTTTTCCTTATAATTGGTCGAGTGTGAATTGTAAAGTTAAATGTCACCCTGAGGTTTGGGGTTTCATTTGACTTAATTCGAGTTTGGAATCAAGTATTATTTATCATTTGGCTGGGTGACTTTCTGGGAGAAGAAAGTGTTTGTAGTGGTGAGAATTGTCACACCCTAACCTTGGAGTTTCCTTTATTTTATTCTTTTCATGATGTTGGATCTTTTTTTAGGTTAGGGTTGAGTTCCTAGTTTTAATTTTTTATTTTTTTTATGTTTTGGGTTGCTTTATAGCCTTTGCATGGTTTGAGTTCTCGATTTAAGGGTTAATCATATGACCTATTCAGGTAGATGATGTTCTTATTTCATTTTATTTATGCATTATTTGACTTGTGGGGTTTGAGAATGGACTGGTAAAAACTGTGTGGGGTCTAGGAGAAACCGTTGGACTTGAGGGTTGGTGCATGGGGTATAGAACATGGCTTGTGCATAGTTAGAGGAAACTATGCGACAATCATGTGTGGGTGATATAGTTTGGAAAGTTTCATTTTTCATGGTTGTAACATGGTTTTCAAACTATGCAGCCAAACCATGTGAGGTTCCCCTTTTCTCTAGTAGAGCATGCACAGTTGGTGCATGATTTTTCAAACTATGCGTTCTAACCATGTGAGTTTCCTAGATCATTAAAAATGTGAAATTCCTCTTTTTCACCTCCACTATTTTATCCCTAATTCAATATTTCTACCCCTTACTGACCGAGGTTCACCATGGGAGCCTCCAAGATTTCCCCATTTGTCCTTCCTTGTCCATAGATGCATTTTCAAGGTTTTAAGGTGAGTTCATTGTGGTTTTTGGTCGATTTATTCCTCTCCTCTCTTTCCTCTCTTGGTTCCTTGGTTTTTATTCAGTGTAACCTCTCTTGAATGAACCCTATGGGTTTGGGTGGATGTGTGGTCTGTTTTTCATAGTTTTTAGGGTGTTCATACTGTCTTTCAAGCTTGTTTCTTCCTTCCCCTAAAGTTTTGTCGCATTTGTACATCGTTGTGGTAGGTGTTTCTGTCTATTTCTTTTCTTAAACATCTTGTTGATGCTTTATATTTTCTATAATTATTTCAAAAAATTTATAATATTTATTTGATGCGTTGGTATGAATTATTATGGTGTTGTTATTATGGAAAATGGGTGTGAAATGGTTTCCAAAGGGTTTCTTTAATTATGCCTATATTTTAATTCATGCAAGGTGTTTGATAAAATTTCATTTAGAATTTTAAAGTGAACTTGGGTGTTTTGGGTGGTGGTTTCCCTTGGTTATGTTTTAGTAATATGGTTGGATTGTGAATTGGATGTTTTATATAGAAATTTCTAAATTTTATGAGTGATGTTTATTCAAAAAGTGTTTTTGGGTGATTTCATGGATACTTAAAGAGTGTTTTGGATTTTGTAAATTATGTGTTAGATTCTCTTGGAAATTTTTGGGTTTTTAATGGTTTCTTGAGACCCATTTGGAACCTTGATAAAATTTGTTCTTCCTTAAACCATGGTTTTTCAAAGGCTCTCCCTCCATTCCATATTTGTTTTTCCAAAATGGTTCCTTGATTTCTAAACAGTGTATCAGTGCTTCATGTGACTTTAAAAAGAGTTTCAAATGTGTTTCTGAAATCTTGCATTGTTTGGAATTTTGAGATATGGTTTGGTGAAGAATTGGTATAAAGGCTCATTTGGAACTTTAAGACATATTTGGTAACCAAGTAGTTTAAAAGGAATTTTTGTCACTTTTCATGTTATTTCATTTTTTTATTTAACTTAGGAATAGTTTTGTATTTAAAATGTGAAGGCCTATTTGGTTTTGCGCACATGAAAGTGATGTTTTATATTGACTTTGGAAATGTAGTGGAAATTGATTATAAATTTATTAGGATTGGTAATTTTAAAGGACTGGTTGGAACTTTATGTTGTCTTTGAAAATTTGGTTTTTGATGTGAAGTTATGTAAAGGCCTTATTGGTACCTTTTGATGTTTTGGAAATTGTTTTTGGAAATCATGTGATGTATGGGCCTGATGGGAATCTTGGAATGTTTTGGAAAATTGATTGAAATATTGGGTATCATGAAGGCCTAGTTGGTATTTTAAAATGTCTGGGAAAGTGGTTTTTGAAACTCAAAAGATGTTATGGCATGATTGGAACTTATGAATGGATTATTGTGAGACAAGAGCTTTTATGTATGATTCCTCTAGGATAGGTACATCACATAGGTGGTGTCGGTGTATGGGATAGGTAAGCACAGTGGTAGTGGGTTCAGTTGAGCCATGCATTTGAGGACCATTCCACTCACCAAGTACTTTTTTCATGGGATTCATGGGTATAATCTAAATGGTCTAGTGACAGTTTCATGTCAAACCTCATCAGATGGGTTGGTACCCACTGGATTTGCTGATATTCTAGGTGGGATGTTCCACTAGATTGGATAGTTTACTGCTTGATA
This sequence comes from Viscum album, assembly GCA_963277665.1. NCBI lineage: Eukaryota > Viridiplantae > Streptophyta > Magnoliopsida > Santalales > Viscaceae > Viscum > Viscum album. The sequence continues at coordinate 673,011,068 of OY728126.1, forward strand.
GTCATTATCCCTACTAGTTTGTGCCTTCTTGTTTTGTTTCCTTTATTATCAATAGAGTTTATTTTGGATGATCCGGTATGGATTTGTAACTATTTTTGGGTTTTGAACTAGGTTTTAGAAAGTGAAATCATCTTTAGAAAGAAAATATTTTTTTTATTTTAAAAAATGAATTTGTGGAAAGCTATTTTTAGTTTCTTAAAATGATTAAAATCCTAGTTTCTCTATGTATTTTAAACTAGTGTTTTTGGAATGTTTTAGGAAAGGAAATTCATGAACATCGTGGTGATTACATACTGAATTGTTTAAGATAGCACCCTACTTATTCCACTTAGCATCGATAGACCCGAGATGTTTTGTAGTTTCAGGTTTCTAGTTTGGTTTCATATTGGAGTAGGTTGTTCTTGTGGTTGGTGGCGACTAAGATTTCACATGGAGATCATGTTGGCTTATGTTGGTTTTAGTTTTATATTCAGTTTCCATTTTGTTCAGTAGTTATTGTATTTGGATCAATTATGTATTCATTGATATTTAGTTATTATTGGGGTTTTTTTGTATTTATTGTGGTTATTTGATCCATGTTGTTTTGGGAGAAATCATTCCCCTTTGGATTATCTTTGGTTCCTAGTTCTAGTCACCAGCCCATGGTGATTGGGAATTCCCTTCGGGCCTTGTCTTGGGCTGGGTCAAGTGTCAGGTTAGATGGAATCCCAACCTGGTTTATGATAGAGTCTACCAACCTAGGTAATCACATATTAGTGTAGGGGGGAATTCTCACCCCATGATCATATCAACAAGATCATGGGAAAAAAGGAATCTCACTATTCTCACATGGCCAACTCGATAATATCATTCTCAAATTTCCACAAATCCTAACTCAAGGTAACTAAGGGAACCTATACAATTCCACTATAGTCACTTAATTCATTTGAATCTCACACCTCAAGGTATGTGTATCTGATGGAACATCATTGTAATCAAGACCTCATCCATTTATTGTTAAGGAACCAATTTAAAAATCAAGGGTCCATAGTGGCCCTTGGAATATATATACATTTCAAGGCATTTTACTTTAATAAAACAATTTATTTAAATAAAAGTGTAGTTACCCTTGATGGAGAAACCTCATCTAACATGCAACATATCAAAATTAATTTACCAATAAGGTAATGAATAAGGACCATCTACCTTTAATGGAGTTATTCCCATAAATACTTATCCTAATGGATCTCTCCCAAGATTTTCCAAGTCCAAATGGTTATCATATATTGATATGATTCCATATATTAATCCAAACATCCAATTCAATTTATATATAAGATGTTATAGTTAATTAACCAAATTTTTTCAATTAGGAATAACTTTCAAAGAACTCACTATGTGACCCCATCACACTAAAACCATTACTAGACACCCATAAAATATATATGGAATACTTCTAACACCATATCAATCAAAATCCCAATCATATGACACCCATTCAATGGATAAATTAATTTAATTTACTAAAAACCCTAAATAAATTCACTGGTTGATATACCTTCAACATAATTTCATGAAATAATATGTAATGAATTATGTTCAGAACCTCGATATTTCCTCTATCCATACCAAGAAAAATTACCATCCTAAATGTATGATCCGACCTTTATTAATTTAAATTTTCATTGAAACCCTAAATATAACTACACTAACTTAGTGGGGAAATAAGAGGATTAATAATAGATAAAGAATCATATCAATCGAAAAAGGAATGTCTACAAAACCACCCCAAATTTAACGGGTTGAAGGAGAAGGAGGGTGAAAATCCTCCTATTAACTCAGATGTGTGTGATTAAAAAGAAAATAGAAGGAGGGGTGTTTAAAATTTATAGTGTAAATATGGTAAAATATTAATTAAAAAACTAGGTAGGAACCCTCTATAATGTGTTCCTTATGCACCACATTATGGTGTAACTTTTCAAGGAATTATAGAGGCTCCAACACATCCAACTACATAAAAATCCCCTACCAACCCACTATTTCAGACAGGTGATCCTCCCATGAACCATGTCCATGCTTTATAGTGTTGAGGAAATTCCTTTGTTGTTTTCTAGATGATACCAGCAGTCACCCTACCCATTTCCCATAAGCGGAGCTCCCAAGCACCATGACCACCCAAGGTGTTTTCCCCTCTACAAATTCATAGAACCATGCTCATCCAAGTGGTTTCTCGTTCATTATGGTGAGATCCACACCATGGTGTTCCCCGAGCTGAAGCACCTATAGAAAAAAATCATAATAGGTCCACTTGTCCTCACTCCGATGCTCACCTAAGTACCCAAATCATATCTCAGGCCCCTATCCACATCCAAAAACATCTCCTTGATATATTAAAACTCTCATAATTCTGATCTAAATTCTGGTTCACAAAATGAATTCATCATCAAAATCAAAAATTAAAATTCCTTCTGAATTTCATGACCTAAAAAAAGGACGTGGGGATTTACCATCTCCCCACCATGGAAGTTCTCATAAACAAAATTACTCAATATTCATTTAACCTTTAATAATGACCTATCCTAATTGTTAAATTAGGATCAAATCATTGTGTTTTATATCTAAAAGTTGAATTATATTTCACTATGAAACTATAAACACAAGCCATGCTATCTAAAAAAACTCGATCCACCTACTCATCATCATCATCAAACATTAAGATGATACTCAACCACACCTTTCTATCTTAAGAAAACATGATTTCATCAACTACACCATCCTCAGGCTTATGGTTCTCCCCACTATAATTCACTTATCATAAATGCTAATTATTAAGCCATGGTATTCCCCACCATCATAATCACTAACAAAAATAAAATTAAAGTGGTCTAAAGAAATGATTTATGTGGTTTTCATATAAACACACCCAATTTTACATAAAAACCCTAATCATACCTCTTATGACTAACCATTCTAAAAAATTCTTGACTGAACCCACACATGCACTATCTCGTCATCTGGTCTCAATGTTGAAATCCATGGAGGAATCACAATTTTTTCCAATACCTATAAAAAATTTCAAACCTAACTCTTGGTGTAATTACATGGTTATATTCTTGACCAACCCAACCATTAATCATTCTCTATCCTTGAGCATAAATGAATTATTGATCTGAATCAATCTCAAATCACATCCAAACCATCTTGAGCCCAATGCCTACACATGGACTTCGTCTGATATTGTAACGACCCAAAATTTTACTAATGAAAATTCATCTTGATCTAATTAAATTTCTTATTATGTAAAATGGTTATATAAAACATATGCACTTCCTTGGTTTTATGTTTTTGGATTTTAAAATACTATTAAGAATTTTTACTGTTTCCAATATAGTCGTTGAAAAGTGATCACACGATTAGTATAAATATAGGTCTTTAACAAATCCAATTTACTCAGACAAAGGAAGTGATGGCTTCATCTAGTAGAATTCCTCCATACGAAGCTCATTTTTTGGGGCTTAGAAAGGAGGTGACATCACTGGGATTTTCTCTTTACCAATCCCAATTCAGCCTTCAACACATTAAGCTTGAATAGAACCGCATACGGTAGAATTAAAAGTTAATAGATATTACCACCCGAGTGATGTTATTCGAGCCACCCCAAGAGTCTGTCACCATCACACACCTTACCCTTAGGTCATATGAGGGTGTTATAAGGGGTTATATAACAAGACCCAAGCACTATGATTATGTGCATTAGTTTTGTATAGAATAAATAAAATACATTCAGTTTATTATTGTTTCTTTGTAAATGGTTTTTAAAGAACAAATAGTATTTTTAGTTAATATTAAATTAAGAAATATATTTTGATGAATTAATTGATTTTTTTTAATTAAAAAATATTTTAATAAAATATTATAACTAAATTAATTTTTATAAAATATAAATGATCATATAATTTTTTTATGAATGCAAGTGAAATTTTTATTAAGGTTTGAAAACTATTTTTGTCAAAACCCATGAATTTTCAATAAATGTCAGATTTTATTTTAAAAGTAAAAATACACACATTTATAAAATTATTTAGATAAAATGGATATTATTTTTGGATTCAGGAAATCTAAATTATCTAATGTTGAATTTTTCATAATTTTTTAAGACAGTAAAATATTTGGGTAAAAATTAAATATCATTTAAATATATACTGTGTTTTATGACATCATAATGACCAAATAGTTATGTAATAAAATACTATAAAAGTTATATTATGCCTATATATATTTTACCTTTAAAATAATGTGATTTTATATTTGTTTTATTAATTTTACAATGCATTAGTAGACCCTTTAATACTTATAAACTATTTTAACATTTTAAAATAATTTCCTTGAGAGTGTGACTCACCTCTACATAAGAAAGCCTAATTTTTATTATGTTAGTACATTTGAATTATAAAATATTTTTTTCCATTCTAATTTGGAAAAAACCATGGGCAAAAACCATGGGATGGTTTGTGGTTTTGATTAGTTTAATCTGTAGTGTACAAAACCTAAATAATAAAGAATTCCCTCTCTTTTCCTATATAAACCCACTCAATATCCCATTTATCTTCACTAAAAACTTTTAGAAATCAACCAACATCTCTCTATAATCCTCCCAAGGCTCCCCAATATCCCTATAAGTCTCTCTCAAGCCTCTCCCAAGCCTTTGGTATCACACTTACAAGTAAGGGATTTCTTCCTTTCTCATTTTTGTCTCAATTTCATTATGTTGTTATACCCTTTTATTTTCAATTAAAAATGTTGGGGTATGATTTTTCACCTCCCCATACTACCCTCCTTATTTTTTAATGATGATATATCCATTTATCTCTTTTTAATTCCTCCCATGTACACATGTTACCATGCTGAAATTCCATAAGTAGTTTCTCTCTTCTCATTTACATTCAAGCAATTATTTTATATTATGCATCTAAATTATGTTACATATGTTGGTACAAGTATCTATATAACCCCATTACTATTCATTTCATGTACATATTATGAGATACCCCTTTCTCTCTCATAAACCATTTTTATGAATTTTTATGTCACGTCGTTATGCTGCCGAAATTGCACCGCGATTCTCCAAGCCAAATTCATTGTGTAGTGAATACCATACCCATTTCTCTATCAAGGGTATTCACATTTATAAAAATTTACTTATTGATTATAGAGTTTTATTTATGAATTCCACATTCCTTTATCATGGAATAAATGATGATGTTTAATAAATACATGTTGTATGATCTATGTGGCACACTTATGCATGAAATTAAATGATTAAGAAGGGTGTGCCCTGATAGCACTCCAATGCATTAGGTAAAGATTAGTGTCATGATACATCAATTGAAATGAGGGTTTACTCATTATAATTAAAGTTAAATAAGTTTTTACTTATTCTCCATATGAAATGATCCTTGGATCATGTTAATATCATGTTAAATGTTTTTCCACATTTCTATGTTATGATAACCATTATATATCATGACTTTATGTTCATGTTTATCTTGTGCTCTATTGATATGCCTATTGACTAGAATGTACTATATTCTTCATGTTATGACTTTTTTAATCCCTTACTAGGCTTTATAGATCACCATTTTCTTATTAATTTCCTTAGGTTATCCTATGCAATGTTAAGTACGAAGGAATGTTGTGGTCATGTAAAAGAAGTTTTCAATAAATATGTTGTGTTTTATGTTATAAGTTGTTATGTAATGTTCCTAATTTCCCAATACATAATACCTATCTATCATTAGATTTGTATTAAGTGAAAGTTTATTTAATAAATCATGTTTATGTGTGTAATAAATAATAGGGTTGTTATATTTGGTATCAGAGGATAGGTTTAGTTGTTTTTGGGATTATGATTAGAAAACCCTAGTAAAAGCGTTATAGATAAGACTAAGTATAATAAAAACATACCTAAATTTTGGTGAGTATTAATTAAATGGTTTATCAAGAAAATACATCTTTGTATGGATACGAGCAGGTAGAGGTGGCTCTTGCACATATGTATCTAGGGGTAAAACCTGAAAACACCGCTTTGAGCTAGAATTGAATAGGAACTGGTGCATGACAACGGGCTTTGCTGCACTCTTAGTTACGACAATCCCAGGGGATATGATTTGGTAAATTCATAATCTTATTATGAACCATTATTAAGGTAATTGAAAAAATTCTCCTAAGAATATATGTTGGGAAATAGATCATGGATATCATAAATAATTTAAGGAAATAAATGTAATTTATAAGTTATCCACTTTTTATCATTGGATTCCCCTTTATGAGTCTAATGGTTTAAGAATATCTTCCCTAATCCTATTTTGGATTATTTAAATGAGTGTAACCAAAATAAAAAAGTGAAAGTTTGGGTTATTTTTCGTAGTTCTACACATTCTTTTATATCCCGAAAGTTTAGTAGAACAATCCCAACACCACCAAAAATCACGGAAGTAGAGATGTCGGTGAGAATGGAAAATGGGGCAATCATTTCATCCCATGAATATAACTCCTCTCCTATCAAAATTTGTGGTTTGAACTTCCCAGAGAACCTCATCATACTCCCTCCAGTGTAATTTTATGCATTTCTTTTCATGGATTGGATTTCTCTATATAGATCTAGCATAAATTTCTGTGAGAGGGAAATCACTCTCTATATGGAGAATCGAACTCCGATCCTATACAAGTGAAAGGAGGAGGATGAATCTTACCTAGCACAGTCATCTCAATCATGGATATTACTACCCTATTAACATGCGTATATTTCTCAAATGATTGATTCTAAGGAAGAAACCATCCTTGAATACATTTCTATTGTGAGGTAATTCGCTGAAGTGTTTCCCAAGGAATTTCCTGCTCTTCCTCCTAGAAGAGACGTTGAATTCTTGAGTGATATTATACTTGGGGAGTTGCCAATATCCAAGAATCCATATAGAATAGTTTTTGTGGAGCTTGAGGAGATGAAGAAACAACTACAAGAGAATATGGATAAAGGATTTATACACCCAAGTGCTTCACTATGAGATGCACCAGTCCTCTTCGTTAAGAAGAAGGATGGGTCAATGCACCTTTTTATTGATTATTGTGATCTCAAAAAAATCATGATAAAGAACAAGTATCCTATGGGATGAATTTATGACTTGTTCGATAAGCTACATGGAGCACAGTTCTTCTCTAAGGTGGATTTACGGTTGGGATATTACCATGTAAGGGTGAAGAAGGATGATATCCCAAAGACTAATTTTCATATAAGGTATGGGCACTATGAATTCATAGTAATTACTTTTAGACTCACTAATGCTCCATTAATCTTCATAGACTTGATGAATAGATTCTTTAGAGATTACCTTTAAAATTTTGTGGTGGTCTTTATAGATGGTATTATCATATACTCCAAAACCATCGAGGAGCATAAGGAGAATCTAAGAACTGTACTAGAGACCTTTAAAAAGGAGAAGATCTATGAAAAGTACATCAAGTGTGAGTTCTAGTTGAAGGAGGTATCATTATTAGGTCATATCATCACAATAAAAGGGATATCTATGGATCCCTCCAAGACAGCTGCAACTAAGGGATGGCCGAGGCCAACATCATTGACGGATATCCGTAGATTCTTGGGGTTAGTTGGATATTAACGCCGATTTGTGATAAATTTCTAATGATTTCCAAACCCTCTTACCAAGATAACTCAGAAGGGAGTCAGGTTTTCTTGGAGTGATGAATGTGAAGAGAGCTTCAAGGAGTTGAAAAGGAGGCTTATCACTGTGCTCGTGCTCACACTACCCATAAGTGGAGAACTTTTTGGTATTTAGTGATTCTTCAAAGAAAGTTCTTGGTTGTGTGTTGATTTAAAATGAAAAATTCATTGCCTATGCTTCAAGGAAATTGAAATTTCATGAGAAAAACTATCCAACACATGATCTAGAGTTGGCTGCAATAATCATCACTTTAAAAATTTGGTGACATTACCTCTTTGGAGAGAAGTGTGAAATATACATGGATCACAAAATACTCAAGTATATATTCACATAAAAAGAGTTGAACATGCACCAACAAATATGGTTAGAGCTGATCAAAGACTATAACCACTAAATCCATTACCACCTGGGGAAATAAAACAAGGTGGTGGATGCTCTAACTAGAAAGGACCCAACAATTCTATCATTTATTAGAATTAAAAAGTATCCAATCTTCTTGTATTTGATGAAGATGGACATGGAAATCATAAATAAGGGAACATCGTCAATCCTTTCACAAATTATTGTCCAACCGTCTCTTTTTGAAAGGTTAAAGGACACTCAAAAGGATGGTGTGGGAATTCATAAGAAAGTGGAAACTATCAAAAGAGTAAAATCCTCGGATTTTAATGTTAATGAAGAAGTAATTGTGAGATTTGGGACAAGACTATGTGTTCCATCAAATAAAAAGGTTAAAGAAAGAACTTTTGGATGGTTCACATAGTTTGAATTTCTCCATTCACCCAGGAAACATAAAGATGTATCGAGATATCCAAGATAATTATTGGTGGGATAACATGAAGAAGGAGATTTCTGAGTATACATAAAAGTTTCTGGTATGTTATCAAATGAAGTATAAGAGGAATAAGTCTAAGGGGATGGTGAAACCATTACCCATACCAACATGGAAATGGGAGAACATCACCATGGACTTTGTCACTAGACTTCTAAAGACATCCAAATTAAAAAATGCTATCTGGGTTGTTGTGGATCATCTTACAAAGACTGCACACTTCATTGCAATTTGATAGGATTTATCTTTGGATCAACTAGCATGGATATATATCAGAGAAGTGGTAAGGCTGCATGGAGTACCACAATCTATTGTTTCCAATCAAGATCCAAGATTCACCTCTAAGTTCTAGGAGAGTATTCAGCATGCTCTGAATACTGATCTAAACATCAGTATGACTTATCATCCTCAAACTGATTTCCAATCTAAGAAGACTATCCAAACACTTGAGGACATGTTGAGAGCATGCTCAATGGACTTCAAAATAGTATGGGATTAACATCTTCTTCAGGTTGAGTTCTCTTATAATACCAATTTCTACTCAAGCATCCAAATGGATCCTTATAAATCCCTATATAGTAAGATGTGTAGAACACCAACATGTTGGGATGAAGTTGGGGATCGAAAACTCTTAGGTCCAGAAATGGTTGAATAAATGGTGGAGAAGGTTAAGACCATCCAGCAGCACATTAAAGCTACTCAGAATCGATAAAAGAGCTATGTTGATAATCGTCGATGAGACCTAGAGTTTGATGTTGGATACATGGTATTCATCCGCATATCACCATGGAAAAGAGTTATAAGATTTGTGAAGAATTAAATGTTAAGTCAAAAGTCTTATTTTGACTTCTATATCATGTTTTGGAAATCACAAATGTATTCTATCATATGTTTATAAATTACAATTGTCTTTTATCATGTTTATCGTATCGTACTGACTCTGTCAATCATATCGTACTGACTCTGTCAATCGTATCGTATTGACTCTGTCAATCATATCGTACTGACTCTGTCAATTGTATCGTACTGACTCTGCTATTCAGATTATCATTATTTGTTTTGGTACTTTGTCAAAAACTCTCTCTGCATATGAATCGTACTCATGTTTTTCATTTCTATATATCTCTTGTCCTAACAAAACGATGTCATTGAGTTAGTTACAAACTAATCAAAACGATGTCATTCTTTTTGTTTCAATATGACCGTTGGAGGAAATATGACCGTTGGAACCCAAAGCCTATAAATAGGAGGTCATTTGAAGCTGAGAGAACAACGATGAACGAAGAGAACGAATGAAGAGACTCTGTGAACTACCAAGATTCTAGAGAGAGACACTATGACTTCTCTCATTAGCCTTGTGCGTCCGATCATCGTATCGAGGGCTTTCAAGTAATTGAAAGACAGAGGTGCCGATTACCTACAAAATTGAGGGCTACCGGGGATAGGCAGACAGACGTTCCGATCATCGTATCGAGGGCTGCCAGGGATAGGCAGACAGACGTGCCGATCATCGTATCGAGGGCTCACCAAGGTATTGTTGAGACAGACCTTTTATCCTAGGTGAAAGGATAACCCTTCTCTTTGGGTCAAAAGAATTGTAATACTTTTACATTTCCGTTGTTACTTGTATTAGAAAGGGATTTGTATTGTTTCCTTTCTTCTTTACATTTTCAATTGTAATTGTTTCAATTATAATCATTCTATTACTTTTTGTATTGATTGATTCTATACGCTTTAAGGTAGAATCATTCATCTTTGTATTGCTCTGATTATTGTGTTCACCTTGAATACAATTGTTTTACTTTACATTAGTATTACATTACATCATACCTTTTATATTCAATACAATTGTGGGTGTTTATATTTGTATTAGTTTAAGATCATTTAAACTAATCTCTTTGTTGCAAAAACTCAAAGGTTTTTAAACCTACAATTCACCCCCCCCCCCCTTGTATTGTTCCATTTAATAGACATATATATCTACTATTCGATCCAACAATTGGTATCAGAGGAGGTTTTCCACTGATTTTTATTACTATCTTTACTTCTTATTACTATCTTGAATACTTACTACACTAACGTGTGGAGTGGAAAAGTTGTTTTTGTTATATTAGATGGCAGGAATGAATATCGGATCAATAGATAATCTGAATCCTTCTAGACCACCAATCTTTGATGGGAATGATTATGAGTATTGGAGAGATCATATGAAGACTTTCGTCATCAATACTGGTGTAGAAAATTTTATTATGCTTACTGGGGGTTACAAAATTCCTGACAAAGAAGTTAGCACTTTCACCAACCAAGAGAAGCAAGAATATCAACTGAATTACAAGGTACGCAATACTTTATTATGCTCTATGACCAGGAATATATATAGTCAGATATCTTCATGTGAAGCAGCCAACTGTATTTGGAAGAAATTAGAAGTCACTCATTTTGGTACATCCAAAGTTATAGAAACAAGGAGAGCAATGCTTCGAGCAGAGTATCATGGATTTGTTTTTCCTTATGGAGAACCTGTATGTAAAGTGCAACAAAGGTTTATGACAATTTTCAACAGCTTAAAATCTATGGGAGAAAAAGGACTTTATGATGAAGCTCTTGTTGATAAGATTATAGATATTATGCCAAATGAATGGGAGTCAAAAAGGACAGCTATTGATGAAAATAGAAAAGTTTCCCAGATTACTCTTGATGAACTCTTTGGAACTCTTATACAGCATGAGACAAGAATGGAGAGAGATGCTGATTTTAATAAGAAGAAGAATGGGAATGGAAGTGTAGCTTTTGCATCTAAAGCTAAAACACCTGAAAGGCTTACAAGGTCTAAATCCAAGAAAGTTGTTATATCTGATTCAAGTGATTGTAATCTTTCGGATAATGAGTTAGCCAATCTTGCTCGAAGGATGAACAAGATTGTGGGAAAGAAAGATTTTCAATATAGATTCAAAAAGAAAGACAGGAAAGATAGGAAAGATTCAGAGGTAACTTGTTATGAATGCAAGAAAGCAGGACATATAAGGCCTGATTGTCCTTTACTGAAGAGGAAAGATAGAAAAGAGAAACACTCTGAAAGAAACAAGAAAAGGTTTTATAAGACAAAGAAAGTCTTGAAAGCAAATGATACGTGGAGTGAAAGTGGTAGTGATTCCTCAAATGATTCTTCAGAATATGAGACATCAGGACAAAGAAATATTGGACTTCTAGCCAGACTACCAATCGAAGATCATTGTCTCATGGCTAAGGTACATAATGCTGAAGCTATTACAAATGTCTCTTTAAATGCAAATTATGTTGATAATAGATATTATGAATCTTCAAATGATGAACCCTCATCATCAGAAGATGATACTTTACCTTCTTTTGAAGAAGTCTCTAGATTTTCTAAGTTACTTGAAAATGAAAATTCTAAACTCAAAAAGAGATTTAAAAAAGAAAATTCTAGAATTTCTATTTTGACTAAAGAAGTATCAGATCTCTCTAAAGATCTTGATGAGAAAACTTCTGATTTTGAAAGTATTTTAAAAACCCTTGAGAAAGTCAAATCTGATAAGGATAAACTTTCTAATGATCTTGAAACTGTAATTTCAAAGAAAAATATTTTAGAGTCTAACTCTAGTTCAAATTCAAATGTTTTAGAAAACAAGAATTTGGTTTTAAAACTAAAGTCAGAGATTTTATCCTTGAAAAAGTGTTTGTCAAACTTTACTCATGGAAAAGAAAACTTTGATAGGATGTATTCTCAAATTAGACCTTTGAGAAATCGTTCTGGTCTTGGTTATACTTATTCCAAACCTGTTTTTAGTAATAACTATTTTTTTCCTCAAAAAACCATTTTCTGTTCCAAGTGTCAATGTGGTGGACATTGGAGAAGAGATTGTTCTCTTAACAAAACTCAATCCTTAGGATTTCATAAAGCTCATTTTGCAAAACAAATGTGGATTCCTAAAATTCTTTTATCTAACCCTTCTGGATCCAAACAAGTTTGGATTCAGAAAATCTAATTGTTTCTTTTTCAGGAAAACGAGAAGTGTATCAATAAGAACATTTGGTACATGGATAGTGGTTGTTCTCGACATATGACTGGAAACAAAGATTTCTTTGAAAAGGTTATCAAAACAAAAGGTGGAAAAGTTACCTTCGGAGATAATGCTCAAGGAAAGATTTTTGGTATAGGTAATATCATTTTTCTTGGAAAAGTTATTATTTCAAATGTTTTGTTTGTTAAAGGTCTTAGGCACAATCTCATCAGCATAATTCAATTATGTGATGAAGGTTACCTTGTGAATTTTAGAAATGATAAGTGTCTAGTTCACAATTCCAAGGATGAATTCATTCTATCTCCCCATAGGCAAGAGAATGTTTACACTATTAACTTAGAAGACCTTAGGAACCAAAACTTACCTTGTTTAAGTGTAATAGAAGACCAATCGTGGCTATGGCATAGGAGACTAGGACACTGTAATTTGAGAAACCTAAGAAAACTCTCAAAGAAAGGAATTGTAAAAGGGCTACCGGACCTTAGATATGATTCTTCAAAAGTCTGTGATCCTTGTCAATTTGGAAAGTAACATAAAACTAGCTTTAAACCAATTAATGAAGTTTCAACTTCTAATGCATTACAGCTTGTGCATATGGATCTGTTTGGTCCTTCACAATCTGGAAGCATTGGAGGCAAATACTATGTATTTGTTTTAGTTGATGACTTTACTAGATTTACATGGGTCTACTTTCTCACAAAGAAATCTGAAGCCTTTTCCTATTTCAAAACTTTTAGATCCCAAGTTAAAAATGAGAAAAACCTACCATTGATAACTATTCATAGTGATCATGGTGGTGAATTTCAAAACTAAGATTTTGAAACTTTTTGTAGTAAGAAAGGTATTACTCACAATTTCTCAGCTCCAAGAACTCCTCAGCAAAATGGGGTTGTTGAAAGAAGAAATCGTATTCTTCAGGAAATGACTCGAACCATGTTGAGTGAATACTCAATTGCTAAGCACTTTTGGGCTGAAGCTGTTAGTATTGCCTGTTATACTATAAATCGTGTTTTAACTAGACCATTTTTTAATAAAACCCCTTACGAATTATGGACTGGCCGAAAACCTAAAGTTTCATACTTCAAAGTTTTTGGATGCAAAGTATTCATTCTGAATACAAAAGACAATCTACACAAATTTGCACCAAAATCTGATGAAGGAATCTTTCTAGGCTATTCTACAACCTCTAAGGCTTATAGAGTTTTCAATAAAAACACTTGTACTGTTGAAGAAACAGTACATGTAAAATTCGATGAAACTAACCCTTTTGTTTTCAACCAACCCAATCCTACATCCTCGGATGTGTTTTCCAAAAATGTTTATCAACCTTTATTAGAAGAACATTCTGATAAGGAAAATGTTCAAGAAAGTATTCCTGAAACATTTACCACAGAAGATTTTCTACCATATGTTGATGAATAGGTTTTACAAAACCCAAATCAATTGTTTCTTAGGAATCATCCCAGTGATAACATCATTGGTGATATAAATCAACCTGTAAGGACCAGAAATTCCTTAATAAATGAAATAGAACATCTTGCTTTTCTTTCCCAATTTGAACCTAAAAGTCCAAGTGAGGCCTTAGGTGATGATGATTGGATCAAAGCAATGCAGGATGAACTAAATGAATTTGAAAGGAATCAAGTCTGGACTTTAGTTGAAAGACCTAAAGAAACAACTGTGATTGGTGTAAAATGGGTTTTCAGAAACAAGTGTGATGAAAATGGAATCATTTTAAGAAATAAAGCAAGACTTGTTGCTACAGGCTATAATCAACAAGAGGGAATAGACTATGAAGAAACATATTCCCCTGTAGCTAGACTTGAATCTATTCGTATTCTATTAGCCTTCGCAGCATATTTCAATTTCAAACTATTTCAAATGGATGTCAAATGTGCTTTTCTAAATGGTTTTGTTCAAGAAGAAGTTTTTGTAGAACAACCTCCTGGTTTTCAAGACCCAAAACATCCTGATCATGTTTTTAAACTTACCAAGGCTCTATATGGTCTTAAACAAGCCCCTAGAGCATGGTATGATAGACTTACAGGATTTCTTTTAAAAAAAATTATTCAAAAGGTACAGCAGATCCAACTCTTTTTATCAAAATGGAAAACAAAAATGTTTTGGTTGTCCAAATCTATGTTGATGACATCATATTTGGATCAACTCAAAAATCTTTAACCGATTCTTTTTCAAACTTAATGAAATATGAGTTTGAAATGAGTATGATGGGTGAGTTAACATTCTTTCTAGGTTTTCAAATTTCTCAAAAACCAGAAGGAACTTATATATCTCAACATAAGTATATTAAAGACTTACTCAAAAAGTATGGATTTGACAAAACTAAAAGTATTAGCACCCCAATTGGTACCTCAAATACTCTTGATCTTGATGAAACTGGGAAACCAGTAGATCAAACAATTTTTAGAGGTATGATAGGGAGTTTGCTATACTTGACAGCTAGTCGACCCGACTTGATGTTTTCTGTATGCTTATGTGCAAGATATCAATCTAATCCAAAAGAGTCTCACTTAAAATCCGTAAAGAGAATCTTTCGGTATTTAAAAGACACTATGGATTTAGGCCTTTTCTACTCTTCTGGAAATGATTTTGTTTTAAAAATCTTTTCAGATGCTGACTTTGGTGGTTATAGAATGGATAGAAAAAGTACATCTGGAACATGTCATTTCTTAGGAGACTCTTTGGTTTCTTGGTCCTGCAAGAAACAACACTCAGTAGCACTCTCCACTGCTGAAGCTGAATATGTAGCAGCTGGAAGTTGCTGTGCTCAAGTATTGTGGATGCAGCACACACTCACTGACTATGGTTTGAGTTTCTCCAAAACTCAAATTCTTTGTGATAATACAAGTGCCATAGCTCTTAGTAAAAACCCAGCACATCACTCTCGTTCAAAACACATAGATGTTAGGCATCACTTTCTTAGGGATCACACACAGAAAGGAGATATTATTTTACAATTCATCGGAACGCAAGAACAACTTGCTGACATTTTTAAAAAACCTTTACCTTCCGATAGATTTGAATTTATAAAACAGAAGCTAGGAATGATTACATTAAAATAATCATTCATATCTACTTCCTATTTTAAATATCTCCTAATAGTAAGAAACTCCTCGTAGAAAGGGGGAGGACATTTCTATCTATGTTTTTATGTTTATTGTATGATCTTTAACTATTTAATCTCTTAATATGTATATTTCAGTTTTTCTGTTTATTGTATTGACAATTTCAGTTTTTCTGTTTATCGTATTGACAGTTTTATCGTTTCATTCATTTTTTTTCTGTTTATCGTATTGACAGTTTTATAGTATCATTTACTATCGACCGATGATAGTATTGAAATTCTTTTCCATCGTACCAATCAATCTTGGTATTGTATTGACCGATGATGGTATTGAATTTCTTTTCCATCGTACCAATCAATCTTGGTATTGTATCGACCGATGATGGTATTGAATTTCTTTTCCATCGTACCAATCAATCTTGGTATTGTATCGACTGATGATGGTATTGAATTTCTTTTCCATCGTACCAATCAATCTTGGTATTGTATCGACTGATGATGGTATTGAATTTCTTTTCCATCGTACCAATCAATCTTGGTATTGTATCGACCGATGATAGTATTGAAATTCTTTTCCATCGTATCATTCAATAGTTTTGAATCGACTGATGATAGTATTGAAATTCTTTTCCATCGTATCATTCAATAGTTTTGAATCGAACGATGATAGTATTGAAATTCTTTTCCATGGTATCATTCAATAGTTTTTTATCGACCGATGATGGTATTGAGATTGTTTTCCATCATACTGTCAGTTCATGGTAACAAGATTATTTTCCATCGTATGGTCCGATCATAGTAATAACTTTGTTTTCCATCGGCATCATATTTTTCTCCTTACGATTGTATTTTCTTTTGATTCTTACCAAAACCAACAATCACCTTATGTTCTCCGACAGGTATCTTTTTCATTTTTTTTTATTTTTTTTCTTTCTTTGTTTTAATCCTAACCATTGATATGGTTTTCTCTAATCCTGACCGTAGAATATCAACGGTCACCCTTTTTCGACCGTAGAAGATCAACGGTCATCTCTTTATCGCCTATAAATACCCCCCTCCCCTCCCCAAACCCACATTGGTTTTTTCAGGATTTGAGGCGCAGCTCTGCTCCACTAGCTATATATCATCGTACGATCTTCTCAATCGGCATCACCTTTATGTCTCAATCCTCTGCTAACACTCCCGCCGAAATATCTTCAAAGACTTTTACAGAGAAAGACTTTAACAGAGAAAGGTTAGTATCCCGAGACTTTTTCGATACGTACGATTCTACAATCAGGAGGATCATTTTGTTTCAAGGATGGGAACATCTGTGTGTTGAAAAGCCTGATATTCAAGATCCAGTTCTTTTTGATGAAGTTTGTCAGTTTTACAAAACCGTTTCTTTCGACAAAGATATGACTATAAACTTCGATGTGTACGATAGAAAATTATCTATGTCTGTGAAACAAGCGGCACATTTTCTGAATGTTTCTGTAGAAGGAGATTCTTTTTGTCCATCTCACAAACTACCAGAGGAATTTGGTACGTTTAATAGAGAAAATGCTGAAAAGTCTTTGTTTCTTATTAATGAGGAAAAGAGGAAAGTGTCTCATCTTTCACCGGACAATCGTTTTGTCACTTTATGGATGCAAGGTTTTCTTATCCCAAGGAAAGGGGATAGAGAAACTCTTAAAGTTTCTGATATATTCATGCTCGACTATCTTGTAAATATGAGAAAAGTAAATCTCATGGGGTATATTTTTGAAACCATCAAGAATGTCAAGACAGGAGGGATTAAGTCCCAGATGATTATGTATCCAGCCATCCTTACGAAGTTCATTTTTGAAAGTATGAAGTTTTGTAACATTCCTTTGAAAGGAAAACCCATGGATTTGAGGCCATCTTGGATTAGTAAGAGTACGATGAAAAAGCTGAATGTTTGCTTTGATTCAATTTCAAAACTTTTTTTCAGAGATGTAGAAGCTAAATTGGCTCAGAATCAATCGGCACCTATGCCAGCCAAGGACATTCAATCCACCGGTGTTAATCAAAAGTCTGATCCGCAAACCAGTTCTAAGCCGAAGAAGAAGCCAAGGTACAGTAAGGAGGTTGTAGCAAAATGGAGAAAAGATAAGGAACAGAGAAAAGAATGTGATCCGAAGTTTGGTCTTGACCCTGCTGAGGCTTTTGCAGAAAGAATAAGGGTAGAAGAAACCCTTCAGGCTGAAAAGAAAAAGAAGGTTATTTTAAAAAGGAAGGCTCAAGACTTTTATGTCTCTAAAGTCTTGAAAGCAGTTGAAGATGCTAGTGCTCAACTAACTGAAGAAGTGCACCAAGAGCCCATCGTAGAGAGTCTTCCTGAGAAAGAAAAAGGAAAACAATTGATGGAAGAAATAGAAGAAGAATAAGAAGGATACTTTCTTTTAAAATTTCTTCAAAACTCAAAGAAGAGTAGAGAGGAATCAGTTCAAAAGCCGAGTGAAGGTGTTAAACAAATCCTTCATGCCGATCAAGCACAATCTCCGGACAGAATGTCTTTTAAAGAAAGGCAAGGTAATCAATCTTCTCATTCTAATAAAGTTGTTGTCATTAGTGACAAAGTGGAAGAAGAAAGAAAACAGAAAGAAAAAGCGAAAGGGAAACAGCCAGTTGTTGACTCAAGAAAATCGTATGAACTACCATCGTATGATGAGGATACTGATTCAGAGCATACAATCTCTCTCAAGAAGGGTGATTACATTGTTCATGTTTTGAGAAGGGTGGAGAAAACCATTCCTTATTTCCCGAGGCTGGAAGGGAAGATTGATTTTATTACTGAAAATCAAAGGAAGAAGTTTGGCTCTGTAAAAGAATTGAGGAAGAAAGTTTTGTCAGTAGAAGCCGATTTGAAAGTTCTTTCAGAAAGCTCGGTTGCTCATAAGAAGGCTTGCAATAAGATGACCAAGTGGTCGTACAAAATAGAGAGCTCAATCAATGATCATGAAATAGCTATTGAAGATATAAGGAGGTTATCAAATGAGCTTGCAATTGCTTTCAACAAGCTTGATAGAGAAACGGTTGAAAGGCTGAATCTTTTATCTTCTCAAAGATCCGATGTTCCTTCAGTGAAAGACTTGCAAGAAAGAATGAATGTTTTCCAATCTGAATTCTCGAATTTTTCATCTTTCAAAGATGAAATGGTTTTACTGAAGAATCAAAATTCTGTGTTATCCAAAGACAACAAGAATTTGCAAAACAGGATTGATACCCTTGAAGAAGTAATCAGAGTCCAGGAGGAGACCATCAGAAATCAAGATCAGATTTTTGCGGATCAACAAGAGCTTCTCAAAACTCAGGGTGAATCAATTTCTGAAGACAAGAAGGAGATCAAGAAGATGAAAGCTGTTCTTCATGAGCTTATAAAGAAGGAGAAGGAAAGAGAAAACAAATGATTGTTGTATTTGTTTCTTTTGGAACTTTTCTTTGTTTTGTAATAACTCTTATGATCCTTTTTTTTTCTTTTATCCATTGTCTTGTATTGCTTCACTAACTCTTTCAGACAATTCAAGATTACTCCTTTCTTTTTGTAAATCACAAAGGGGGAGAATATTTACAAAGCAAAGATTGTTTTACAAAGGGGGAGAATGCTTTACAATGCTCTTAAGTAAAATCTACGAATACAATCCTTAGGAAAGTCCATACCTAAGGGGGAGTTAGTTTTATTCAATTTTTTATTCAGAAGAGTTTTCAATAACTCAGGGGGAGATAAGTATTTCTTGTTACATTTACTTTGTGTGTTGTGCTTTCCAAAAAGGGGGAGATTGTTAAGTTAAAAGTCTTCTTTTGACTTCTATATCATGTTTTGGAAATCACAAATTTATTCTATCATATGTTTATAAATTACAATTGTCTTTTATCATGTTTATCGTATCGTACGATGTTGATCGTACCGATCAAATCGTATTGTACTGACTCTGTCAATCGTATCGTACTGACTCTGTCAATCGTATCGTATTGACTCTGTCAATCGTATCGTACTGACTATGTCAATCGTATCGTACTGACTCTGCTATTCAGATGATCATTATTTGTTTTGGTACTTTGTCAAAAACTCTCTCTGCATATGAATCGTACTCATGTTTTTCATTTCTATATATCTCTTGTCCTAACAAAATGATGTCATTGAGTTAGTTACAAACTAATCAAAACGATGTCATGCTTTCTATTTCAATATGACCGTTGGAGGCAATATGACCGTTGGAACCCAAAGCCTATAAATAGTAGGTCATTTGAAGCTGAGAGAACAACGATGTACGAAGAGAACGAATGAAGAGACTTTGTGAACTACCAAGATTCTAGAGAGAGACACTGTGACTTCTCTCATCAGCCTTGTGCGTCCGATCATCGTATCGAGGGATTTCAAGTAATTGAAAGACAGAGGTGCCGATTACCTACAAAATCGAGGGCTGCCGGGGATAGGAAGACAGACGTGCCGATCATCGTATCGAGGGCTCACCAAGGTATTGGTGAGACAGACCTTTTATCCTAGGTGAAAGGATAACCCTTCTCTTTGGGTCAAAATAATTGTAATACTTTTACATTTCCGCTGTTACTTGTATTAGAAAGGGATTTGTATTGTTTCCTTTCTTCTTTACATTTTCAATTGTAATTGTTTCAATTACAATCATTCTATTACTTTTTGTATTGATTGATTCTATACGCTTTAAGGTAGAATCATTCATCTTTGTATTGCTCTGATTATTGTGTTCACCTTGAATACAATTGTTTTACTTTACATTAGTATTACATTACATCATACCTTTTATATTCAATACAATTGTGGGTGTTTATATTTGTATTAGTTTAAGATCATTTAAACTAATCTCTTTGTTGCAAAAACTCAAAGGTTTTTAAACCTACAATTCACCCCCCCTCTTGTATTGTTCCATTTAATAGACATATATATCTACTATTCGATCCAACATTAAAAACATATTCCAAGGTACATCAGCCCTTTTGAGATCCTTTATCACATTGGATCAGTGGCCTATCGACTAGAACTCCCACCAAACCTGTCACAAGTACCTGATGTATTCCATTTATCACTCTTAAGGAAGTACATACTAAACCCATCACATGTACTCAATCTAGAGGTGGTACAATTGGATAATTTTCTCTCCTATGAAGAGAAGCTGGTGAAGAAATTATAGCATAGGTAAAAAGTTATACGAAATACGATAATGCCCCTTGTCAAGGTGTTGTGGTGAAACCCCAAGTTTGAAGAAGCAATGTGGGAATCAGAAGAAGTGATGAAGCAGAGTTACCCTCATCTGTTTTAGTGTGGGGAAAATAAATTTCGAGGAAAAAATTTCTTAAGGTGGGAATATTGTAATGACCCAAACTTTTACTAATGAAAATTCATCTTGATATAATTAAATGTCTTATTATGTAAAATGGTTATATAAAACATATTCACTTCCTTGTTTTTTTGTTTTTTGATTTTAAAATACTGTTAAGAATTTTTACCATTACTAATATAGTTTTTGAAAAGTGATCACATGATTAGTATAAATATAGGGCTTTAACAAATCCAATTTACTCAGAAAAAGGAAGTGATGGCCTCATCCAGTAGAATTTCTCCATACGAAGCCCATTTTTTAGAGCTCGGAAAGGAGGTGGCATCCCTGGGCTTCACTCTTGACCAATCCCAATCTGAGATTCAACACGTTAAGCTTGAATATAACTGTCTATGGGAGAAGTGGAATTTAATAAATATTACCACCCGAGAGATGTTATCCGAGTCACCCCAAGAGTATGTCACCATTGCACACCTTACCCTTAGGTCATATGCGGGTGTTATAAGGGGTTATGTAACAGGACCCTAGCACTATGATTTTGTGCATTAGTTTTTTATAGAATAAATAATATACATTCATTTTATTATTGTCACTTTGTTAATGGTTTTTAAATCACAAATAGTATTTTTAGTTAATATTCAATTAAGAAATCTATTTTGATTAATTAATGGATTTTTTTTAATTAAATAATATTTTAATAAAATATTATTACTAAATTAATTTTTATTAAATATAAATGATCGTATAATTTTTTTTATGAATACAATTGAAATTTTTATTATGGTTTGAAAACTGTTTTTTTCAAAACCCATGAATTTTCAATAAATGTGAGTTTTTATTTTAAAAGAAAAAAATCACATATTTAGAAAATTATTTAGATAAAATAAATATTTTTTTTGGATTCAGGATGTCAAAATTATCTAATGGTGAATTTTTCATAATTCTCTGAGATAGTCGAATTTTTGGGTTAAAATTAAATACCGTTTAAATATATAATGTGTTTTATGACATCATAATAACCCAATAGTGATGTAATGAAATACTTTAAAAGGGATATTCTGCCAATATATTTTTAACCTTTAAATTATTTTGATTTTATATTTTTTTTATTTATTTTACAATTCCTTAGTGGACCCTCCAAGACTTATAAACTATTTTAACTTTTTAAAATGATTTCCTTGAGAGTGTGACTCACCTCCACATAAGAAAGCCTAATTTTTTTATTAAGTTTGGACATTGTCCTTATAAAATATTTTTTCCCCTCTACCTTTTCAAAAACTATGGGAAAAAACCATGGTATGGTTTGTGTTTTTGATTACTTTAGTGTGTAGTGTTCAAAACCTAAATAATAAAGAATTCCCTCACCTTTCCTATATAAACTCACTCAATATCTCATTAATCTTCACTCAAAACTTTTATAGCACGACCAACCACTCTCTATAATCCTCCCAAGGTTCCCCAATCTCCCTATAATCCTCTCTCAAGCCTCTACCAATCCTTTGGGATCACACTTCCAAGTAAGTGGTTTCTTCCTTTCTCATTTCTGTCTCAATTTTATTATATTGTTATACCCTTTTATTTTCAATTAAAAATGTTGGGATATGATTTTTAACCTCCCACATACTTACCTATATATTTATTAATGATGATAGACCCATTTATCTCTCATTAATTCCTCCCATGTACACCTATTACCATGTCAAAATTCCATAAGGAATTTCTCTCTTCTCATTATATTCAAGCAATTATTTTATATTATGCATCTAAATTGTGTTACATATGTTGGGAAATGTATCTATATAACCCCCTTACTTTACATTTAATATAAATATTATTATATACCCATTTCTCTCTCATCAACCATTTTATGAATTCTTATGTCACGCCGTTATGCTGCCAAAATTACACCGCAATTCTCCAAGACAAAGTCATTGTGTAGTGAATATCATGCTCATTTCTCTATCAAGGGTATTAACCTTTATGAACATTTGATTATTGATTATAGGGTTTCATGTATTAATTACACATTACTTTATCTTGTAATAAATTATTATGTTCAATGAATCCATGTTGTATGATATATGTGGAACACTTATGCATGAAATGAAATGATTAAGAAGGATTCACCCTAACAGCACTCCAATGAATTGGGTAAATATTAGTGTCATGATATATCAAGTGAAATGAGAGTTTACTCATGATAATTCTGGTAAAATTAGGGTTTACTCGTGCTCTATGTGAAATGATCCTTGGCTTATGCTAATATCATGTTAAATGTTCTTTCCACATTTCCATGTTATGATAATCATGTTATATCATCCATTTATGTTCATGTTTCTCTTGTGATCCATTGATATGAATGTTTCCTCGAATGTACTATATTATTTATTTTATTCCTTGTTTACTCTCTTACTGGTCTTTATATCTCACTCTTTTCTTATGCATGTTCTCATGTTATCCCATGCAATACTAAGTACGAAGGAATGTTGTGGTCATGTAAAAGAAGTTTTCAATAAAGTTGTTGGGTTTTATGTTATAAGTTGTTATGTAATGTTCCTAATTTTCCAAGACACTAGATCTATTAATCCTCATATTTTTATTAAGTGAAATTTTATGTAATAAATCATGTTTATGTGTGTAATAAAGAGCAGGGTTGTTATAGATATCACATCCAAAATCAATATTCAGTGTTCACCTTGAAACCATATAAAATTTTATCCTCTGGAACACTAGTATCCAAATTTCATCTTGATCATCCAATTATCGGTCTCATCACACCCTCTAACCTTCCTGTGTGTGGGTCATACCTACATTTCCCACACTCCATTCATTTCCTTACATAATAAATGGACATGTCCATCTCACTCTCACATTAACGTTAACATGAAACACCTATTGTTTACTATTATTTGATCATAAGGAATGTTATCCTTGGAACCCACCTATTTTACCATATATAACAAGGCTCACATCCTATAATAACCTATGATTCACTCCCCTCCATATTAAT
This sequence comes from Viscum album, assembly GCA_963277665.1. Taxonomy (NCBI): domain Eukaryota; kingdom Viridiplantae; phylum Streptophyta; class Magnoliopsida; order Santalales; family Viscaceae; genus Viscum; species Viscum album. Next base: position 673,035,074 of record OY728126.1, read on the forward strand.
TTCCTTATACTTCTCCCTGAGCATAAACCCAATAAATTTCAACAACATGCCTTCTAGAAAATCTATGTTAATTTACAACCTTTGGTCGACCATACCATGGTAACCTATTAAAAATTTGACGTATCCTCTCACCATAAATGGAAATTTTTCATTTAATCAAAGATCTCATCAACCCAAACCCTAAAACTTCAATTAATTCTATCGTTCCATAGCCTGAATATAGTTATTCACTGATCCTCAACTCAATAGGCATCATGTGTAACCATCTCTCACTATTATGATATCATCTAAACCCAACATATGTATGCTCATATACCACCCATTCATAAGACTCGACTCACAACCCCATGGGTTTCATTTCATGTAATATAGTCTCACACACCTATATCCACTAACCATGCTCTATTTGAATGATGATCTCTTCTAACCATAAGCATACTTAGTGATCCTTTTCAAAATCAAGGAATTTCACCCATGCTAAGGTAAAATACATGATCACCCATCACCATGGAATTGTCACTAAAACAAAATAGAATCCCCATGATCTATCTTACCTAGATCCAACCATCTAAGATCATGATCTATTATCCCATTAGGAATGAGGACTAAAATGAATAAGTTTAGCCATCCTATCAATCTTTCCCATAGAAACCAACCCTGATTCAAAAATAACCTTAGTGCTTTTCATCACAAAATCCCAAATAACCTCCATGTATATACCATATACCTAGTTAAACCACTTATGTACTAATCTAAACCCAAATAATGAACCCATACTCCTCATATCTAAGGTACTCACAAAATTTGGTTAACCCTGTCTCTTGGGTTACCCTCATAAACATTAATAGACTCATCAAAATATAGAGCTGCATCCAAAAGGTACTAGGCTCTCCCAACTATCCCATAAACTGGGTCTCATATTGGTCAAAAATCATGGGGTGCATCCCTGATCCCATCTCAAATATAACATGGAAAATCATGTTCCAAAACACCAACTCTAGTGTCTCCACACACATACATATGAGGAATAATATTACAATTCATCATCCTACCATGGAATTGATCCTCACTGGGAATCTACACATGATACTACCTCCTCTAGGACTATAATATCATCTAAATATACAATTGTATTATCCCATGATGACCCATATCAAGTATATAATGATCACATCGTTCAGTTAATTAGAATTCCACCAAGAAACTATATGGAAAATCATCATATGTGTGGTTATTAACACTTTAAATAACTAAACATATTTTCCTTTAGAACCAATAACAAGGAACACAATTCCTATACCAACCCACTAGGGTTCAATATACATACCTTAAAAGAGGTCATATACAGTCATCATCAAGTAGAACCCCTCTATATAATTCATATGACCTGTCATCATAGGATAATAGATTATTCTCCAACTAAGTAGAATTCTAATGAAAATTTATATGGGAAAGAACCGTGTATGTTTTTGTTGAAAATTTAAATAACTAAACCCTATATTGTTAGCGATATCAATCACATACAAGCACATGAATTTCATGTGATTACTATGTGCCAAAAATAATGCATGTACACTAACCTCTTTCAAGCAGGCCAAGATCCAAAACTAATAAATCATAAATCCAAAAATCAAGTGTTTCATGATATATGAAATCATACAGCCATAAAAGAGGCAACCAAGAATAGTTTTTTGATTTCCCTAGTGGTCTGTATTTATTGTCAAAAAAGGTGTTTGTGACTCATTAGTCTGTGGTCCATCACAAGCTCTGAAACATTCCTATATCACATGTCTACCATCTCCCCCAAATAGTAATACAAAATAAAAAACTCTAATACTAATTTTTAATGTATTTCCACCACAAACCACTTAACTAGTTCTTGTACTGGTAGTATCCACATGACATCCGGTATTCCTCCCCATATACCAGGTCCTTCCAACTAATAGTGGTGGTCTAGGGTGGAATTGTGGGGAGAATATACCACTATATTAGAGAAGAAAAATCAATGTAAATAACCAAATTACATCCATAATAGTAGATAATTAGAGTACAAAAAATAATAGAAAATATAAATTATATAAAAAAATGTCATGTATAAGTATACAATCATACAACGCATGATTGTACCAATATATAATAGATTTTCCAATAGGTTAAAAATATATACAAATAAATAAATAAGTGAAAATACTAGAGGCTACACTTCCATACTAGAGTCTCATCTCATCCCATTCTCTAATCCCATATGATCTATCATGCTCGATCATACTTCATTGGGGATTTTACCTGCATGAATCTATGATCAGTGGAATTTTCTAGGGTACCTAAGTTCCATGGTTCTAGAGCAAGGTGTGAGTATAACTCAGTAGGGAACCACCAATGGGGTCCCATATAAAACCATTAAATATAGTGTACACACATTTGATATGTTCAATTTAATAAATAAATAAACTTTATAAGTGTAAATAAATATATACCATCGATCCTAGGGTTCTAACGTGACACCCGAGTTTGATTATACCAACTTCATCTAGTGTCAAATTATCTCTAAGCACACATAAAAAAACATGAAAAATAATATTAGGATCAATGTTTTATTCCTTTGAGGTAATCCTATGCAATCTAGTAGGCATATAATTCGATTATTAGGTAAATGGATAGAAAATCCAATAGGCATGGAAGCTGATTCCTGGTTGACCACCTTAGTAATCCATATATGTATATTAATTGAATCCTAAATAACATTTTCATTATTAGAATACATTTCAATACTCATTGGATCCCAAATAGTATCCTGAGAATCCTACACACATCACGAATACTCTCCAGATCCAATATAGTATTCTAGGAATCCTATGCATATCAAGTGAATCCACCAAATACTAGGGAGTATCCAAGGAATATTAAAATTTCAGGCTCAAGGCTGGATCCTAGGGAGTATCCTTAGTATCCTATATTGGTAATTTATAAATCCCAATTAGTATGAACTAGGTATTAAATTTATACCCTATGGATGAATCTTAGGTATCAACCTAGGCATTCCACATATGAGGTTCATCCACTGAATTCTAGTAATTGTTCCACTGAATTCTGGAAACCTCTTTAGGTATCAACCTAGGAATTCCACATTCATTCATAAGACTTGAGGGTAGTGAATCCCTCCTATAATATATCAAAAACACATTACAAGGGTTGGTCATATGACCAAACTAGTCTCACAAAATCAGATTTGGTCACTCATGTACACGACCCACCATGTCACTTCCTCCATATTAGTCTCACATCATCAATCTGGGTTCTAAGGTGGCACTTAAAATCATCACTATTCATTCCCACACTAACCCTCTTGAGGGTTAAAAAACATAGGAGAACCTATTATGGTACCATAGGCTACACCATTTCATGATATCCCTACATGGGATCCTCTATATCAATATTATCTCTTGGGTTAGTACCTATCACTTACTATTTATGGAATCCCTCAACATCAGAATAATCATTACATGGACTCATTGGCCTCATAGGAAATCCCTTTTCAATATCACACAAGGGTGATCAACTCAAGACTATACCCTTCCCCAACCAAACTGGGTTGATTCTCACACAACCAACCTATCCAACCATCTACACAGATTCTACCCACTCATCCGATCACATCTTTGGGGTGGGGATCACCCCATTATTATCTCAACAAGAAAATATGATTAAAGGAATATCACAGTTTTCACATGGCATACTCAGGAAAATAATTCCCAAATTGTTACCCATCCCTACTCAAGGGAACTAAAGTCACCTACCCGATAATATAATGATCACTTAATACATTTGATTCTCACCCCTTATAATCCTTGTATCTCATGGAACATCATTACAATTAAGGAATCATCCATCGGTGATTGTGGTTCCAAGATAAAACCCAAGGGTACATAGTATCACTTAGCACATACATCCATTTACAATCATTTTACTATAAAAACAATTTATTTAAATAAAAGGGTGGTCACCTCGGTCAGTAAAACCACATATCATATGAAACATATCAAAATTACTTTACTAATATGGGAATTCATAGGGACTAACTACCTCAAACTAAGTTATTACCTTTAATTCATAGCCTAATGGTTCTCTCCCAAGCTCATTCAGGTCCAAACAGTCATCTTCCTTCGATATTATTATCATTCTCAATCCAAATATCCAATTTAATTTAATTATAATAATTTATAGTTATTTATCTAAATTATTTTAATTAGTTATAATTTACTAAAAACTCATTGAGTGACCTTATCACACTAAAATCATGACTACACACCCATAGAAGGTCTATAACATACTCCTAACACAATCCCAGTAAATATCCCTGTCATACGACACCCATTCAGTGCTCAAATTAATTTAATTTACTCAAAAATCCAAAATAATTTTTTTAGGCGGCCTACCTCAATGAAATAGGGTGAAATAGTGTTCAATGATGTGTTTTAATCATCTTAGGACATCCTTTGTCCAAACTAAGAAATATCCCCATCATAATAAGATGATTCTACCATGATCCAGTGGAATCATCTTTGATACCCTATCTCGAACCACAAAAATTCAATGGTGACATAATATGATGAATAATATAGGAAGAATAGAAAAATAATCACATCAATTTATAAAGTAATTACCACAAGAAAACCCAAGTTGAAGGAGTATTTAAGCATAAGGAGGGAAGAAAACACCCCAAGTTCAGTCACATGCATAGGAGAAGAAAAAAGCAGGATGGGTGTTTAGAATCAATAGGGGAAATATGGTAAAATATTACTTTAAAAAATGGTGGGAACCCTATAGAGTGTGGTCCCCATCAAACATGTTGTGGTGAATCTTTTCTAGTTAGTATTTTACATGATTAAATCTATGGAAAAGGCACTTCCATATCACTGTTTCGAATAGGTGATCCTATCACATACCATATCCAGTCTCTATGGAATAGAGGAAAATCCTTTAATTTTTTCTAAGAACCAAGGGCTCCACCATAGGTATTTTTTCCTATATGTTTCCTAAATGTGGAAATCTTGAGTTCCATACCCTCCCAGGGTTTTATTCCCTCTAAAAATCCTAGATACCACACTCACCCATGTAGGGTCCCCTCCGCCATAGACTTCACACTATAGTTCTCTCAATAGTGAATAACTTATAGTAAAAATTAGTTTTTGGTCCACCAAACCTCACTATGAAGCTCATCTAAGAACCTAAAACACATATTAGTCCTCAATACACATCCAAAAAATCTCCTTGAGATGTTCCAGCTCTCAAAATTACAATCTAAATTTTTTTATCTCAAAATAAACCACTCACTAAAATTAAAAAATAAAATTCCTTCGTAATTTCATAACTCATAAGGTGCATAGGGTTTATAGATATGTTGATATGGAATGGGTGTGTAGGGGGAAGAAAATTTACCAAATTCAAATGATGGGTTCTATTATGATTCTATGGTGGTGTAAAAAATTATCAGACCATTTCCTTGGGAGAAAATATTCTTATAGTTGGAAGGGATAAATATGGAAGCACTAAAATCATTACCAAGAAAAGATGTACCTTGGAGTTGAATGTTCTCATTACCGAAATCTGTGAAATTTTTTCAAGGATTCAAGAAACTTGAGGAATGAAGTGGTCTTATGAAGAGAAGGATATTCAAGAAACGTTTTGATCGCTCTAAAGGATACACCACCAAGTATTGAACAAAAAATTTAGGTTTAAGAGATATAACATAAAATTTATCTTACTTTTTTATGGACTAGTGGGTATGTTTAGTGAAGATTAGATTTTTATAGGGTTATATGGTGAGTCCCATAATATTCTTTCCATTTTCCATCTTACTTTATAAAATTTTTCTAATTAATGAATAGGAATGACCAATCAAGTTAAGACTTGACTTTTTTAGGCTTCCCTTTGTGGTTTTTCAACCTAACAATTCTTTTTTTTATTTTCTTTTGAAATTTAAGGGTCTTATAATTAAAAACATTGAGGGATAGATTTTAAGGTCATATATATTTTACTAAAAATGGTTTGAATTTAAGGTCATATAACTTTAAAAAATAATGAGGTATTCTACTTAGCAATAAGGGAAATATTGGTCCAATGTGAATGGAAAACCAACACCACTAATGTAGAAATATTTGAGAGAGGTGTGTGTAGTTTAAGTTCATAGTGCTTGGACTGAAAAATTGGTTTATCCTATATATAAGGGTGAGATAAACCAAATGTGAATGAGGATCCTAATTCTAATATAGACCCTCTTGGGGTAGTTTGTACACAATTTAAGGTCAAATTTTTCATACTAGTGATAAAGGGGGTAAATATGAAAACCCAGATGGGGATCAAATTTAAAATCACACAAAACCTCTTTAATAGGGAATGTAAATGATATAAATCCTAGATAAAATTATCTAAATCAGGAAAAATAAATGAGAAAAGTATTTTGGGTATAAACTTTAGACATCATTCGAATGATAGGATCCATATAAACATTGTTGAGGATGTATAGATATTATAAGAACTTATCCTTAGGATGAAATATTCCTATAGTTAGTAGGGAAAATATGGTAGTTCTGGAATAATTACAAATCATAGGTTCCTCTTGGATTCAAATTCACTCATTTTTGATATCCATGAAAATTTTATGGTGAATTAAAACACTAGAGGCATGAAGTGTGATTTTTGGGAATAGAGAATTCAAATGATAATGGGAATAATGTTGTCTTGATCCAATCATAACTAAGTTATTTAGGGATGATTAAAGGGAATGGAAAAGTATAGAGATTTATGCTTGGATTTGAAATATATGGTTCAAACATCACAATGTGTCCTGATATCATAGGAATAAATCCATACACAGTTCTTATAAAGGATAAATTTACATCAATATTTCTTAAATATAGGTAAGGGTTGTTTTTATATCCTAGTATAGTATTGGATACAGAAGAATATCCATGGTTGTATCTTGGTAAATTCCTTAGTGTGTATTAAAATATGAATATGGGGATCCCAAAAACTAGGATTCTTAGGAACATAGGGAATTTTATCCTAGTGTATTTTCACATATGTTGTGCACCCTTACAAGGATATATCTCTCATGTAAAAAAATCTGGTCACATATAATGGAGAACTCTAAGAATTTTAAAGTCCTATAGGATGAACCGTTATCTATGTATTTTCATGTCATGTAATAATAATAATAGAATTTTTTAGTTTAAGGTCATGAAATGAAGAACTCTACAAAAGGATTTATATTCTAGTCTATCTTACACATAAAATGAGATAACTTGTCTTAGTGTTGAAATTTTCAAGGGGAACCTGACACAAATAAAGTGGGCCAAACACTAAAGTGAAGTATGGGGTTAATTGAAATTTTTGGGGAGTCTTGAGATAGGAGATATAGGCATGACTAATTATCCTAAAATGATGGGAATCAATCCACACATAATTATTTGGTAGATTTATTTATATCATCTTGGGATCTAGTATGATATATAATGACCTAATATGAATAAAGATATCATAAAAAAGAGGTTGTCAGATTTCAATGGAATTTTGGTTGGGCCTGCGATTAATGATATGGGTTTTACTACATGTCCCAAGGCATAGAAATCAATCCACATAAAATTCATATTAAAAAATGGCATTTCTTATCCTTGGTGAAAAATAATGGATAGATGATAACATTCACTAGGGACTCCTATATAGATTTGGATCTTGTTCAAGGATAATAGTTATTACTAATAGATTATCCCAAGAATCTTAGTATTTCATGTGTGTAATTCCACATGTCAAGTCGTTTAACATTATGTGATGAGGTAAAATATATTCTATAGTTTAGGGTCTCATACGATGAGGACTTGTACCATGCAGTTTAACATTATGAGGTAAGGAAATTTGTGAGCCCCATGTGAGTTGATAAGAACCTCTGAACTATGATTAAAATTGAAATTATTTGTGACTAAGGCCAAAAAAAATAATTTGATAATCACTATATATCCTAAAATTCTATGAATCAATCCACTCATAGTTCTTATGAAGTTCTAGTGTAAGATTCCATTAGAGAAAACCGAATGTGAATGGAGAGGCCCCAAACATTAGGATTTAAGAGAAATGAATTTGATAGAGATTAATGGATGGTAATATGATGGAGGATCTAGGAATAACTACATATCTTAAGTTAGTATAAATCAATCCACATACAGTTCTTATAAAGAGAAACTTTGGGTCATATGTTAGGTGAACTATAACATTACGGTTGGATAATATATCCAATAAAATTTCATCCCCAAATAAAAAACATGGTCCCCTATGTATATTAGTCTATAAAATAGTGGAGAGTAAATTTAAATTTTATTCCTATGAAACAACCCCTTTTATGTAGTTTAAGTTCATGCATATTGGGTCGTATGTCATGCAATTTAAAGTCATGTAGTAAGGACTCGGGATTAAAATTCCTAAAATTATGGGGGGATTTTTTTTCTTGGAATAGGTATATAGATAAATAACCATATGTGGAGGGTTATTACATATACCTATATCACATGTAAGAGGAATCTAGGTCTCAAGAAATCAACCACACTTTTTAGTTTCTAGTCTTGTAGGATAGATGGTGCGTTAATGAGGCATGGGGGTTAGGTCATCATGCGGTTGTTGGTCTTCTTGGACCACAACAATTTCTAATTTTCCTCGCCGATGAGGACGATTTGGTTGTGGCATGGTCTCATGCAAGCAGATCCTTTCGAGGGTTTCAGCTCCACCTACATCGTTGGACATTTGACGTGCACATGAATCGTGACTCCTCTTCTTCAGCAATCTGGATATAGCTTCTAGGCTTACCGCTTCCATTCTAAAATCCGGCTCTTCTATGTTCAATAGGTAATTCAATTGGCTGATTCCTTTGTTCTGATCAGTGGACTGATTCTATGTTGCACCCGATTGTGGCACATATTTGCATCGAAATGGATCTCTCCCGAACTCTTCCCGATGGGGTTTGGATCATGGTTGAGGGACAATACAGGTATACTCAAAATATTATCTATGAATCATGGTTGCCGTTCTGTTCCTTCTGTAATAGATAGGGTCACTGTTTTGAGTAGTGTCGAAATAGGTCAATGGCGATGGTTTTGGTGGAAATTCCAACGGCAGATGAAGGTGTCTTAGTCCAGGTTGAGGGTGGGGTTCTTGCTCGGTCGAAGGATCCGACTCTGTTACGTGCAAACAGGGGGTCCAAGGAGGTGTCGTCTGCTCCTTTCCAGGATGAGGATCCCGGTTTCGTGCAGGAGCATGATTCTTCTATTCAAATGGGGATGGATATGTCGTGGCTTTATACCCCCTCTGCAGAGGCCCCTTATGCTTCGGGGAGGGGGAGTCTTTTAGGATCATTCGTGAAGGCTACACCTAAGGTATCTGGTCCTCAGGTGGATGTGGTTATCGATCGGCTATGGAAGGAACTAGGTGGAGTTCCGACATCTATTGGCTTGGGAACTGCTTGTAAGGGACTTGAGGCTGAGGTGCCGGTGGCCCTGTCCAGTGTTTCGGCCAAGTATTAGGAGGACCAGTACCCGTAGTATCACTTAAGGGGTCGAGTTTTTGAGCAGTCTATGACTTTAGAGAATCTGGGGCAGGCCTCGAAGGTTGTCATGTCCTATGCTGATATGGTCAAGGCTGGCATAATGTCTTCCCTCTATCCTAACCATTTTGTAGTATTAGAAGATGAAGAGAATCCTGAGGTTGAGTTAGGGTATGAGGAAGAGGCCGATCTGGTTAGGGAGTATGATTCGGAGTCCACGGAGGAGCCAATGAAGTGGAACTGGCGGAGGATTATATCATATTATCCGCTACGAAAGGGAAAAACACCATAGTTGACCTGGAGGGGTTTTTAAATAACTCTCGGAATGCAAGGAAGAGGAAAGATTTTTCCTTCTTGCCTAGCCCTCCTGTCACTAGATCCTCAAGAAAAAGAAAATTTCCTCATCAAGTTGGTGTCCTTGGTGGTGATAATGCCAAGGAGAACAATAATGAGGGGGCTCGATTGGTTGTTATGGAAAATCCTCAGGGGGATGATACGATGAGGTTTACGGCTTCGATGGAAGAATGGTAGGATGTTATCATTCATTCTGAGGAGGAAATTTTGGAGACAGCGGTCCCTTTCAATGCCTTAGAAGAAGATTGTGGGAAGTTGTATGAGAGAGTTCTTCAGGTGGCTACCAGCGAGGTGCAAACGGCATGGGTCGACAAGCAAGATCGAATCATGGCAAGAGGGTTTAATGCAGGGAAGATAAGCATGGAGGAATTCTTACAGGCATGGGATAAGTTTCTAACCTTGTTTGAGGATCTCATTACAGAAGATCCAGACAAAGAGGTAATAGGGATTTTATGGAAGCTTTTACAGAGAAATAATTCTAATAGGATTAAACATGATTTCAATGGCTCGTCTATCTCTTTTTCTATTTGATGTTGTGTTTCCTAGTTGGTCATGGATTCTTTTTTGTAAGGTTTCCACTCTTCCACAAAGTGGTTTTTTGAAAATAATAAAAATATGATTATGGCCCCTTATCTTAGTGTCGAGCAAGGAGAGAGAATCCTATGTTGATGAATAAGGACTCTACCACTAAGAAAATGAGGGGGATTAATTGGAATTGAACTTGTGGTTGGATCCAATAGCTTGTATGTTACTACATATCCTGTAATAATTGGAATCAAGCCACATGTATTTCTCATATGGTGAAGTAATTTTATCTTAGTGGTGACCAATAAATGAAGGAATGGAACATGCACTAAGAATTATTACATGTATATGACTCTCATGTAATTATAATGGGTCTCATAAATAGACCATATTAATCATTTTGAAAGTTAATATATGGTGGACCATATGTCATGTATTTTAACATCATGTGACTAGGACTTAGAGGTTCTGCAATTTAAGTTCATGTGAAGAGGACTCAAACTGAAAAATATTTTAGCATCGCGCATCTAGGATGATAAAGGATTAAACTCTATTAGAATTGTCTTTGTGTATTGAATAAGGTCCCTTCTGTTTTATCTCAAGTATTATGTGTTTATTTATAGGTATCATTGGAGTTATCAAATCCAATACTATTTCTCCTTGGAGGAATATTTAGAGATGAACCTAATTATTGAACACTTATGAAACTCAATTTTGATGGATTTCATGGTTATGTAGTGTTTGAAACTTTTTCTCATCTATTTTCTTCAACGCATCAAATAAAATATGAGAATAATAATATTTAGAAAACTATATATGAAAATGTCAAGCAACTTTAGTTGAACCTTGATGGGAAAGACTATTTGTGTTCGTATGTAGGAAAATAAGGAGTTTATTATGTAGCAGTATAGTTTTTGGTGTGATAATTAAACAAAGAATAAAAAAATTTATATGGACAAGACTTTTTCCCTTATCCACCATCCTATGAAGGATATTAGATAAAAAATTGAGAGACTCTATCGGTTTTTTTGTTACTTCATGGTAGTAGGATGAGTGGTTTGATTGAATATTATATTCCTAGTACAACCTTTTCAACTCATAATAGCATAAATTGGTGTTTTTTTCTATAAATATCATGTGAGTGACACAAAATATAGTTATAATGTTATTCTACATGAAGCTAAAGATGTCTTTTTTTCCTGAATTCCTTAAAGGACATAGCCTCTGACCAGTTGTAGAAGAAATCAATGGAAGTAAGGATGTACTTGAACTACCTAGTTGTAGTTAAGGGGTATGAAGCCATGACATCATTTCCCCATATAAAAAACACCAAGAGTATCTGGTGGAATGTAGAAATTATAGGGGTTAATGGAAGAAATTGGCATGTATCTGGAAATCATTACATTTCATCATGAATTCCATGCAGTTGTGAATCATTATTGGCCAGAAGTATCTAAGTATATTGATTTTATAGAATAGATTGGATCCTAACTAGTGATATCCATAGGCACTAGATTGAACTTACCATATGAAAATCAAGTATTATCCTCCTTTAATGCATCTAAGGAGGAATCCCTTAAATCCTATATTATAGAGAACTTTCTCAGAATTTGTTTAATTATAGAGGATGTGGTTTATTTCTTACCACCAAATCTGTTTTTCTTGGCTCGATATGATGGGAGAATTACACATTATAATTAGTCTACTATAGAAGATTCCCATTGAATTATGGAAGTATTCAGAGATGATATGGTCTCACCCAGATCAAGAGTGGTATTAACTTCATTAATCTCCACCATATCATTATTTATTAATATAAATAACACTCTATGGTGTGTTATGAGAATGATTGCATCATCTAGGTATGGATATTCTATGGTCGTGGAAGAATTGGACAATATATAAGCTTTAGTGTTCTATGAATGTGGTATATGAGATAGTATCGACTCTGAGGGGAATACAGCCATTATACATCATTCATAATTAAGTGAGTGGATCAAATATTCTTTATTAATATAATATTCACTATTGATCTACCTAATTACCATCTCTAAGGCACCCTTGATGTTCAAGCAGGCCACCGATATCTATAGAGATTTCTCTAAGCCTGTAATGATAGCTCGATATTCTACCTCATTATTGGTATATCCTTTTGGTAGATTCAAGGAGTATGGTATAACTTCATTGTCCAGGGATACACGTACAATCCCTAGAAGAACCATGTTATTCTTTATATTTTTTATCCTTCTTCCTTTTGAGATTATAGAAGCACCATTAAAGTATATCTCTCATATTCAAGGATGGAGGAAAACAATCATCATCAAGCTTTGTATTTAATAGTGAATTATCTAAGATAGGTTGTTCAATGAAGAAATCGGAAAATTCCTACCCTATAGTCATCTTTTGAGACAGGAAATGAATTTAAAATTATTAAATAATGATCAACCATAATACTAGATAATCGGTTAACATTGAGTGACCAAGGATATATTTTATAGGGTCTATATAAGATACAGGATAGACCTCATGATGTTGTAGGTAATTCCTTAGCTTCTTTTCTTGGAAAATAAATTTCAAGAAATTCTTATCAATATTAGAGTATCAATTACTAGTATCTAACATGGTTTTTATGGGATAATAAATATATTTATCATGTATGACATCATTTTTATAGGTAATGAGTGAACTGAGTGATCTCTTTTAGGTTTCCTCATAAATGATGGTAAGCTTCCCTTCTACTGGTGGAATTAGAACTAGTGGGCATAGAAGAGACTTCTTGATGTCATTGAAATTTTTCTCAAAACATCCATCCCACTAATAGGTGACTCCCCTCTTAATTATTTTTATGAATGAAAAAACACTTACTGGTGATATTAAAAATTAATCATCTGATATAGTCTATACATCCCTATATTCCACACAACTCTTCGAGGTTTTGAAGAGGTGGGTATGAAGTATCTCCTGGGTATTCTCGGTATCAACTTTAATATTATGATGCAATACGAAGAATCCAAGAAATTTTCTCAATGTAACCATTAAATCATATTTCAAGGGGTTAATATTTAAGTTTTGTTGTCCCGATATACTGAAAAGTGTCTCAAGATCAGCAAGGTGATCACAAAAATGTCAATATGTTCTCACAATTTCATCAATATGTCACTCTATAATTTTTCCCCCTAATGGGCTTAAAGATGTAGTAAATAGAGTGTTGGTATGTATCATTATTTTTCTTCATGAAAAATAACATTACTTGATAGGAATATACCCCTTGGGATGCCCTGAAGGTAGTGGCCTCCCCACCATCAAGGTCCATCCAGATATAGTTATAGGCTGAATACCCATTAATAAATAATAGGTCCTAGAAACCAATCATTAAATAAATCAGTAATTCTATGATCAGAACTAGGAATTAATGTTATAGAATCTTTGGTCACTCTAATGAAATTGATTTGTAAGAGAAGAGAAAAAGGTATAAAAACAAAGTAACAAGAATAATATCATGATACATGGAGATTTACATGGTTCAATAATAATCCCTTTTCCATAGAGAGGTGGAATAATTTACTATTTTAGGAGAAAAATTATAATGAAATTCACATAGTACAAAAACCGTAGCTCAAAATGATCTCATAATACAATGTATTGCTACTATAAACTGTGTTTCTATAGTTCCCAAATCACATAGTAAGTCCATTATGCCAAATTAATAGTTACTGAAAGTCTATGGAGCTATAATACCCTATTGGGGTCACAAGTCACAAGCTACCACACTACTAAAATACCACTGGTTGTGTCTCTGGTTAACTTTTCTATCATCACTCAGCATTAATACATCATGGTCCACTAGTAATTGAACTAACTTTATAAAATATATTGGGATACACTAATCTCCCACTTGGAGCCTGATCAATAAAAACTACATCCTTCCATGGAAATTTTTTTAATAAAAACTTAATTAATCTAATATCATCCTCTTCCTCACTCACCAATGGGTGATTTCTTAAAATATATTCAATTTTAAGTTGAAAATTAATCAAATACCATCTATTTTCCCTTCCATACTCTCATATTGTGGTACTATATTCTACCTCTCAGCCTCTATCCATTAATAAAGACCAATAAAGGAAAAGTAGTTCCTTAACTTCTCAATTTCCATCATCTTCATGTACATGTTTTTTATATTATTAGTTACAAGAAACTTTTGCAATTTTAGCATCTCATCATGTATTAATCCTTTTAAAAAATGGTACTTTAACTAAATATTATTCATTTGGATGTGAAACATTGGTTTCTTTACAAACTGTATAGAACTTTAACTATCAAAGTGAAATACATTTTCTTCTATCTTTATATCTAGAATCTCTAAGAAGTTCTTCATCTAAAATATTTATTTCCTATATTCTATTATAGAAATGTATTCTACCTATATAGTGGATAGTGTTGCCACTATCTATAACTAAGATATCAATATCATTTTAGTTTTTCTATAAGTAAAAAAAACTACAGTACCCCTCCTAATATCAAAATTACCTTCAAGGTAAGTATCCATATGCCTCTATGATGAATTTGATTTCCCAAAGCACATATATACTTTTTTAATTCCGTTTAAATACCACAGTATCCACTTCACTGCTTCCTAGTGCTTCATTACATGGTTATTCATGTACTTACTCAGAACTCCAATTTCATGAAAAATATTAGGTTGATTAAAAACTATGGAATACATAAATCTTCTAATAGGTGATGCATATGAAACCTTTTCCATGTTCTAAGCCTCTTCTATTATCTTCGGTGTTTTCTCCTCTAATAATTTAAAATAGATTTCCAGAGTAATATAATCTATATTTTCTTCCACAAAACTAAATTTTCTAAACAAAACATTCTAATGTATTCATCGTGTGATAACATCAAGGTTCTAGTTGTTTTTTATCTCTGGACCTTTATCTCGAAAATCTTACAAGTTTCTTCAAAATATTTCATCTTTAATTCCTCATCCAACTTCCCTTTTAGCTGATCAATCCTCTACATACATGATCCTATAATAATGATGTCACCAATATATATAAGAAATATAATATATCCATTATCAAAATACTTGAAATATAGTCATTTATCCATTCTACACTGTTTGTATTCATTTTTACTCATGAAATCATCAAAATTATTATTCCACTACCTGGGTGACAATTTTAACCCATATAAGCTCTTATGGAGTTTGCACACTAGGTCTTCCTTTATTGACTAAATATATACCTCTTATTTATATATATAAATATCTTCTTATAGATCTCCATGAATAAAAGTAGTATTTACATCAAAATTATCATTATGTAATTCCTCTAATGAAACAATAATAATAAACATTCATATGGTGGTAAGTTTCACTATAAGGGAAAAAATTCAATGAAATTCACACCTTAATTCTATTCAAATCCTTTAACTTCCATATTTTCCTTATAATTAAACTTTTTATTATGTTCTTCCTTGACCCAATATACCCACTTGTTCAGCAATTCTTTATTTCCTTATGGAAAAGGTTTTATCTCCCAAGTTGTATTATCATAAAATGAATAAATATCATTCTTCATAGCTAAATCCCACTTTCTCAAATCATTTAACTTCATTTCCTCTTTAAATTATTCTGGATCCCCAATATTAATCAATAATAAATAGTTCAAGGATGATAACTAACTCAAAAAAATATTCTTTACCTTATTGATCACCTCGACTCTACTTGAGGAGTAGGCTCTACTAGTTTTAGTGTCACATGATCATGTACACCTTCAAGCCCCACTTTCTATTAGCACTCTAATTCTTTGTTACCATAATCATTTTCAATTTCATGATGGTCCTTTTATATAAAACCTTCATTAAATATCACATTTTTTTTTCAAATGGTCATCTTATTCTTATTATCCAAAAAGTGATAAATAAATTCCTTAGCACCATAACCAATAAATAAACATGATTTGGACTTATCAACAAACTTGTCCCTTGAGTTGGAATCTATATGATATATCGCATAAAAATAAGAATCATAAATGAGAGTCTTATCTCCTTTTTTTGAATAGTTATCCTTAGGTATACATTCAACCATTGGTATAGAGGAACTCTTTTTGATGATATATGATTCCATATTCACTGCCTATGCCTAGATGTTCTTGGGTAATCTTGAGTGAAGCCTTATACTCCTAGAATATTCATTCAATGAACTATTAATAATTTAAAATACACCATTATATTTTGGTGTACCTAGAATATTCTTATCCCACTAAATACCTTTATTAGTACATAATTATTTGAACTTCTTATTATCATATTCTCTATTATTTTCAAACCTCAAGCATTTCAACTTTGATCCTGACTCATTTTTCCACTAGAGTATTCCAATTTTGAAACATGGTAAATACATCATATTTTATTTTATAAAGAGAAAAACACATTACTTGATGAGTTATCAACAAATTTTACATAATATAGTGTCCCTAAAATGTAATTTACTAGTTCAGGGCCCCAAATATCAGTGTGAACCAGGTGTATCTTCTCGTCATTCGATGTTCTAAATACTTTTAAAAGGCATGAGTTTTTATTATTTATAAAGATAAAATCTTCACACATGAAAAAATCCATCAAATTTATCTCTAGTAGAATTCCTTTTATTATTAACAACATTATTTATTTCTCACTCATGTGGCATAACCTGTAATTATACATTTTTGAGTCTGTGATTAAATTTTTTTTGCAAGAATGTCTAAAATAACTTCCGTCATATTGTGTAGGGTTCCATTATTTACTCCAAAATCTATGATTATGGCTCCCTGGGTAATTTTCCTTGCAACACCAGTGAACATGGTTCTAAAACCTAAAACATCAAGTTTCTCAATGAAAATAATATTCCTTCTCGATCTAGTAATATATCACACAATCTTAATAATAAGAAAACTCACACTGTTGGTTCTTATCCATGCATCAATCATTCCCATAATCTGTGAGGATTAATTATCATAAATATTTACCTTACCAAAATTCCCTAAAACATAATTATTTAGGAAACCCTTCTCTAATGTAAAATGTAAGGATAACCCAAAGTCTAAAATCTAAGACTCCATAGGGCTATCCACACTCAACAATAAGACATCATCAAGTCCAATAGATGTTGTGTTTGTTGTGTTGGTTTCAAGTGTATTTTATTTTTATATGTAATCTTTCTTGATGTTACCTTTTTCCCTATAAGTCTAGTAGGTTGGACCGAGACCTTTTTCCTTATCTTATATCTTTCCTATTTACTTTGATCATTCTTTGCGATTATCTCTCCACATATATCCACTTATTCCTTTTATGTGCAAGGAATACTAAGATAATATGTATAAATCTCTTACTTACATATCCTCACTAAGGATAAAATATCACACATAATTTAACTTCAAATTGGAATTCCTCAAAGAACTTCTCATTACTATTATAGTAGATTCCCAATTATCTGGTAACAAAGAGAGTAAAACCAATGCACATAACTCATTTTCTAGAGTAATTCCCACCTATGACAACTAACTTGTAATGGTGTTGAATTCATTGATGTGATAATAAATACTCATCCCTTCAATAATCTTTAGATTGAATAAAAATTTCATCAGATATACTTTTTTTGATGAAAAATACTTCTCATAAATTCATGATAGTTGTGAACAAACCAATTGTCATCTTCTCCTTTATGATGTTGAATGTCATATTATTGTCTAATGTAAGGTAAAAAATCCTAAATCCTTTCAATCTGGTAGCTCTCACTTGGTTTTATCTATATTTTTCAGTTTTTTAACCAGAATATATAAGTAACATTTTTATAATAAAGATAATATTTGATCTATATCTTATATTAAATAAAGTAAAATTCAACAAAATGGTACATCTTTACCTTATCTTATTTCATAGAAATCATTCAATTCAATAAATATAATCTCAATATTCTAAAATCAGGATTTGATACAAATTATTATGGAAACATTAGGATCTATAATGAAAATAGATTTGTATAAGAGGATTAAAATGGATAAAAAATAAAAGAACAACAATAAGATCACAAGATATGGATATTTGCGTGGTTTAGGAATAATCCTTGCGTCTACGAAGTGGAAGAACACTTCATTATTTTGGGAGAAAATTAAATGCAAATTCTTAGAGTAAGAAACCATAGCTCAAAATGAGATCAAAAATCAATGTGGTGTTACAGTATACAATGTTTATATAGTGCCAAAAATTCAAAGTTCAATTTGATACAATAATGGTGGAAAGAATTTTTAGGAGCTACAATACCCTATTGGTGTTTCTAGTCACATGATGCTGCAATACCATAATGAATTACACACTACTATAGTTTGTTTATCAATGTCACCAATTAGCTCTAATATAGTTAGTCATTATTGCTACTGTATGGACCACCCGAAATTGGATCAACTTCATCCAATGGATAAATCTACACTATTCTAAAAATTTGACCTTTGGTAAATTCTAGTTAAGATCTATGAAATTAATGCATACTCATATTTTTCCATTATTTTTTTGATAGGAAAAATATTGACAAAACATTTTTTGTATTGAACTTCCCAGATGAATTTGTTTATGATGAGCTTGTTGATTTCAATTTCTACCTTGGCTGCATGGGTCAAGTTCATCCTTCTGGATTTCTATTTAAATCCATGGTATTCATTTGTAAAACCTAAATGATGGGTATCCAAATAAGGATACAATAAAAGAATCTCTATATATTTCAATGAAAATACATCTCATTATTACTTGAGGAAGGAAATAAACATCTCTTATTCATTAGGTAACATTGAGGTTCTAATAAACATAGGCCACAGATCCACCTATGTACCCAAATTCACCTGTCCGAGTTCATTGATGATAGTGGAGATACCTTCCTCAAACACTATAGGAGGATCTTTGAAATCTCCTTCTCCCTCCTATTCTACCTTACTATTATCATAAGTAGATGATGAATAGGAAATATATGATCTAATAGGTGATACATGGGAATATTTAGATATTTAAAATGATGTGGGTAATCTTGGATATTTTCACCTTCCTTATCACTATTATCCAAGGAAGATGACGCATTGATGTCTTGAGATTTTGGAGATGACATGGGGAAATTGTTATTAGATTCATTGTTTTCTTTTCCAATATCACATTGCCCTTTTACATGTTTATACCTTGATGACATAACATATATCATGTGGATGGTGGAAATATGCTCAAATCTTATGCTTTTCTTATTCTATTGGGATTCATATCCACTTATTCAAAGATCCTCGGTTGTGTTGACTATGATTGAGGATTGGTCAAACCTTTATGGTGGTAAAGAAACTCTTAAGCCAAGTTGATACACATGGATTGTGAAATATTTATTTCTTTAATCAGCAATGATTACTCCATAATGACATTTACCTGAATTTTATAAGAAAGTAGATGGTAAAATTCTTCATCTTATTATAAAATTGAACCCACGTGACCTATTAACTTCCTATATCAGTATTTTTAACTCAGTTAGGTTGATGGTAAACACATTGTCACGACCTTCCTTCACCAAAAGGAGGGAAGGGTCAGCATATTTTCAGGCCCTTCCTTCTTTAAGTTGAAGGAGAGATAATGACCCCCAAAACCCACCTTCAATAGGTCCTGGAGTGGAGACCAGCACCAAGGGTATAGAATCACACACTAAATGGAAGGCCTTACCCTTTTTCTTTTAATAGGATCGGGAGATAAGATAGTAAATCCCACAACGCCAAAACTGAAAGTGAAAATACGGCTGAAAATAAACCATTCCCATATGCATGTTCAAAGGTAAAAGATACAAGTCACAAAACTCCAAAGGTAAAAAGATACCAAGAAAAAGGGAACAACAACAGCAACTACCCCAAAGGTCCAAGCTAGTATGGTCCTGTACGATCCCTGAAGTCCTCCTGAAAACCTAAAAGCAGTTTTATATACGTAGGGTGAGCATACAAGTATACTCAGTAGGGAAAAACCAAAGACTCTCGTGCACAAGTGGGGAGGCATACTAATTCCCTGTGAGAAAAGACATAACCAGTCACCTAGCAAGGAAACTAACCACCCAAGCCTCACCAAGACACACTCCCCAAATAACGCAAGTAATTAATGTATAGTAATATCACATTGATGTTTGGTTACCCTGCGCCACTTTCCCACTGGTTATTGAAGACATCTTATGCATCAGACAAATCCCGCCATTCTCATCGCAGTCCCACTGCCATACCCCGCCCACACACACCTGGGCCACAACTGTCACACGTAACCACACCTAAAAACACCTAGGCCAGAACAACCACTGTCATGCCCAAAGACACCTGTGCTAGAAGAACTACTGC
The DNA here is from genome assembly GCA_963277665.1 of Viscum album. Classification (NCBI taxonomy): domain Eukaryota; kingdom Viridiplantae; phylum Streptophyta; class Magnoliopsida; order Santalales; family Viscaceae; genus Viscum; species Viscum album. Next base: position 673,055,927 of record OY728126.1, read on the forward strand.
CACGCCCGAAGACACCTAGGCCTTATCCCGAAGATACTTGGGAAACCACCAGCCCGCACACACCTAGTCTAACCACCACACTACCCTGCCCAAAGATTCTTGGGCTAATAATAGACTTCATGCCATCACAGCCTGCCCGTAGATTCTTGGTCTATCCGGGAAAGGGAGAAGAAAAGGATCTAATAAATAGACACTCATAGGAGTGTTGGGAAAAACACCCTCCCCCATGAAATGGGGGTGTTCGGCACTAAGTGCTCAACTTGGGTGGGGCGAGAATAAGAAACACAAAACTACAAGTATATGTATAGGTAACAAGCACTCACCCAATCTAGGTTTTTCTTCAGCCAGCCTAAAGAACACTATCCTTACTATTCATTCATAAGAGAATGGAACAGCACCCATGCCCAAGTCACAACTCACACCAAACCAAATCCCCATTTGTCCCATCCTTGTTTTCATGTTCAGTAATAATGTTTAAATAAGTTTCTGCACCTACTTGGGAAACTAGTAATTATAATCACAATCCAGTAAAAGAGTACACCCAACAGCAATTTAAACATTCACACTCGGTTCTCTTGTAAAAGCACATCAAGTGAGACCCCTCCAAGTATTGGAACCAAAGCAGGTCAAAGTGAGATACAGTCCCAAGTTCCCAGAACTATGAATAAGAAGGTTTCACAACATAATAGGATCCCACCCCAATTCGTGATACAAACAGAGGATCCCATCCTCACCCACATCACCCCAGCAATCTAAGACCCTATCCAAGAAAACCATAAGGTCACCCATACTTGGCCCGTGGAGGAAGAAACCAAACCAATACTACCAACACAAGGCAGAATCAACATGTATTTTCAGATTTAAAAGATTTAACACACTCCATGATTTCAATTCCACTGGGCTTAAATTGGGGTTATCATAGAAAAGGAGTTGATCCTGGTGATTCCAATTTATTTAGACGAATATACGTAATTAAAAAATTTCCTTTACATAGAAAAAGGTTCACAACCAAAATAAAATCCATTTAAACATCACAAGGGGGTAAGGTTTTATTAGTGCATAGAGAAATACCACCAACGGCCATGATTTTTGAGTAGGCATAAGCCCGCACAACTCAGAAATCATTAATCATGAAAGAGGAGAAAAACATAGCAGCATCATCGATCACACCCCTCCCCTTCGTTCTTTAGAATCTGTTTATTATCTTCATTAAAGTTTGGTTCATCCAATTCTACAGAAGCAGTAGTGTACCCACCCCGCAAGATACACAGAAAGGATAGAAGAAGGTGAAACCCCTATCTGACTGATCAAGGATCGACGTTAAGTCCCCGCATGAGTAGCAGGATCTCCACGGAACACGATCAAGGAAAACTTTGCCGGGTTACAACTCTTCGGGAGGAAGGGTACTCCGAGTGGAGGGTGATCAAGAAAAAGAAATGTAGGGAGAGGCCTTTAGGTTATAAATGCTGATAAGGGATGAGATACAACATGCCCGGGACGGTTAATATACAAAGAGAAAAACATGAAACTGTTTAAGGAGTGGTATCGTGGGTTGACCACGCGGCTGGGACACCCCACACGTCATTAAAGGGTCCCTGCCTTTCGGGGTGGTTTAAACCGACGCACACCAGGGTACCTCACCAATAATTTAATTAAACGACATTAATGGGAATTAATGGGATTTAAAATAGTCTTAATGGGGTCAAAACAAGGTTTAAAACCCAATTCGCGCAAAAAGGAAGCGCTACTGAAAAACCCGTTGGGGGTAGGTGAGAGATACCAGTAGGCGACAGCTACCGGTTGGCGACAGCTACTGGTATCCAAGAGCAACCGGTTGGCGATAGTGACCGGTAGCCGAGAGCTACCAGTACCCCAAGGTCACCAGTAGGCTAAGTCTACCGGTAGTCCGAGGCTACCGGTAGGCCAAGGCTACTACTAGGAGTCACCAAGAAGCTGGGATGGCCTTCCAGACCACCCAGAATACCTCAAACATCATATTTTTACCAAGTAAAGAATCCCCAAAAACCCGGGCCATTACATCAGATACCTCTCAAACTATTCTCGCCCTCGAGAATCAAAACAAGCCGGAAGGAAAGAGAGGGTCCGAACGACCACCTCGAAAGATACCTCTCAGGAGTGAACCTCATCGTTATCTAAAAACACCTCCCTCTCAAGAACCAAGCAACATACCAGGTTAAAACTGCCCAGTCATATGGGTTGGGGAGTCTCTTCCCCCATGTCAAGATACTATCCACTTGGGGCGGAACTGACTCACTCGCACGGGTTTAATCGCATCTACCTTAATGCGTCTTGATTAGGGGTCAGGTCCTTCCCTCCCTATAGCCGAGACTTTTCACACACATTCAGATAAAAGAAAAACCGCATATTTCATAGCCAACAAGGTAAAACACTCTATCACAACAAGTATAAACAGAACATCACAAAACTCAAAACAACTCTGGGTAATGGGCATGCATATGTGCTTCCCTCTCCCAGGTACTCTCCTCAATCCCACCATGTCTCTATAACACATGAACCAAGGGAATGGTTCACCCATGAAGAACCTTCTCCTCATGACCCTCGATCCTCACTGGTCTTTCCACAAAGGTCACATCGTCCTCTATGTCTAGATCTCCCCAGCCGAGGACGTGTGAATCGTCATGCAGATACCGACGGATCTAGGACACATGGAAGACGTCATGTATCCTCAGTAGCGGTGGTGGTAGCGCTAGCTGATAAGCTACTTTGATGACCCACCGCAACACTTTGAAGGGTCTGATGAACCTCGTGGAAAGCTTACTTCCCTTACCGAACCTCTGTTGTCCACGCCAAGGGGAGACCTTCAAGAACGTGTGGTCTCCTTCCTCAAACTTCAAGGGCCTTCTCCTGCTATCGGAATACGACTTTTGTCGGTCCTAGGCCACCTTCATCCTTTCCCGTATAAGCTGAACCTTCTCTGTCGTGCCCTGCACCATCTCTGGGACAAGGATGCCCACCTCTCTGATTTCGGTCCAACACACTGGTGAGCGGCATGGCCTTTCGTACAAGGCTTATAACGGAGCCATACCAATGGTAGAGTGATAGCTATTATTGTAGGAAAACTATATCAAAGTCAAGTGTCGCACCCATGATCCTCCTAAGTCCAGAACACATGCCCGCAGCATATCCTCCAAGGTCTGGATGGTGTGTTCTGTCTGTCCATCTGTCTGGGGATGGAAAGCAGTGCTAAGACGTAGTTGGATGCCAAAAGTGTGTTTCAATCCTCTCCAGACTCGTGAGGTAAACCACGCATCCCTATCCGATAATATGGACCTTGGAACTCCATGAAACCACACCACCTCATCCACGTACCTTCGTGCTAAATAATCTACTGCACTCGACTCCTTGATAGCCATAAAGTGAGCTGATTTCGTCAACCGGTCCACTATTACCCAGATGGAGTCGTATCCCCCTTGCACCTTGGGCAGTCCCGTGACTAAATCTATCGAGATGTTATCCCACTTCCACTCGGGGACATCTAGATACTGCAGTAGGCTTCCTGGAACAAGGTGTGCAGCCTTCACCTACTGACACACTAGGCACTTGGCCACAATCTCTGCCACTGCTTGCTTTACCTCGGGCCACCAAAACTGTCTCTTCAGACCTTGGTACATCTTGGAAACTCCTGGGTGCACTGCTAGGGGTGATTTGTGGAACTCACTAAGAACTCGGCCGCGCATCGCCTCTGGAACAAACAAATTTCCTCGGAAAGGCATCTGGTTCTAAACATCCTCCGTCCACCCTTCCGGAGCATTGCCTCGGTCAACTCGGTCACGCATCACTTCGCACTCTGGGTCTCCCCACTGAGACTCCTACACTTTCCGCAAAAGAGAAGACTGCATTGTCATCTTATATAGGAAACCTCCACCTTTATCCATCCTCGCATTCAGGTGCAAGGCAGCCAACTCCTCCATTACCTTCCAAGCATCTGCTGACTCTCGGACTGCATCTTCTGTGACCTCTTGATCAAAGCATTGGCCACTACATTCCCTTTTCCCAAAGTGTAGGAAATATCGAAGTCGTAATCCTGGATAAACTTCATCCACCTTCGCTTCCGTAAGTTTAGGTCCCGCTGGGAGAAGACATACCTCGATCTTTTGTGATCCGTGAAGAACACAAAGCGTTCTCGGATAAGGTAATGCCGCCATAACATTAGTGCGAAAACGACCACTGCAAGTTCCATATTGTGGGTGTCATAATTATGCTCATGAGGTAGTATCTTCCTAGACCCATAAGATATCACCCATTGTTTCTGCATCAACACGCATCTGAGGCCGTTCCCTGAAGTATCACAGAACACGTCATATGCATCCCCGTCTTCTGGTAGTCTCAGCACTGGGGAACTAACCAATTTCTCCTTCAGATAGCTGAAGGCTGCCTTGCATTGCTCACTCCACATGAAAACCTGGTCCTTCTTGGTCAAGGCTGTCAAAGGGGCTACAACTCGGGAGAAGTTGGGTACGAACCTCCGATAGTAACCTGTCAGCCCGAGGAAACTGTGAACTTCTGCCACATTCTTGGGTGATTCCCAAGAAACAACCACCTCAACCTTTGATGGGTCCACCGCTACCCCATATTCTGACACTACGTTCCCAAGTAAGTGTACTTCTCACATCTAGAACTTTCATTTAGATAACTTCCCATAGAGATGGTGCTGTCGGAGGACCCCTAAAACTATCCTCAGATGCTCTGCATGGTCCTCCTCTAATCTTGAATAGATCAGGATGTCGTCGATGAACACGACTACGAACCGATCCACGTACTCCTGGAAGACGGAGCTCATAAGCCCAATAAACACAGTCGGGGCGTTCGTAACACCGAAAGTCATGACTACAAACTCGAAGTGCCCATATTTGCACCTGAAGGCCGTCTTCGGGATGTCTCCCTCCTTCACCCTCAACTGGTGATACCTAGACCGTAGGTCGATCTTTGAGAACCATCCTTCCCCTTTCAGCTGGTCGAAAAGATCGTCTATCCTCAGAAGATGGTAGAGATTATTGATCGTTACCTGATTCAACCTCCTGTAGTCTATGCACAACATGAGACCACCATATACCTTCTTTGCGAACAAGACTGGATCACCCCACGGTGACGCACTTGGTCGAACATAACCCCTCTTCATCAGATCTTCAATCTGAATCCGCAACTCACATAGCTCTGAAGGTTCCATCTGGTAGGAATCCATCGAAATCAGACGAGCACCAAGCTGCAAGTCTATCCCAAATTCAATGTCACGTCGAGGGGGTAGAGTTTTCACCACCTTAGGGAATATGTCCATAAACTCATTGACGATCCCTGGTACCTCCACCATCTTGGCATCTACTAACTCTACTGACAGCTCGGCGAACAAGGAGAGGAGGGGTTCCTCTCGCCTGCTGCCCTTCTGACTGCTCCGCTCGCTGGTGAAAGTAACACGTCAGCTGCCCAAGTCTGAGAACACAACCCTTCCTTGGAAGCAGTCGATAATGGCACATACATAGAACAGCCAGTCGATGCCTAGGATGACATCGTATGGCTGTATCTTCAATAGTAGGAGATTCCTGACTGACTGATATGGCCCTATCATCAGTCTGTATCCTCGACAAACATATAACAAGTTGTTCTGACCTCTGACTGGTGTGCTCATCACCAGGGGAACTGGAAGTCTCTTGGAATCTAGACCCAAAGAATGGGATAGACTGAGTGAAACGAATGAGTGAAAATCTCTGGTATCGAACAAGTAATAAGCAAGGGTGCTAAAAAAAACTGATCATACCTCGAACGACCTCTGGTCCTGCTGGAACTGCTGCCTCTATGGCATGAAACTGCCCACTCCCAGCTCCTCTGCCTCTCGGTTGTCGGCCACCTCCCCGACCATGCCCTGGTCGAGGTCCCTGAGAAGCGTCCTGAGGTTGGCCTCCCCCTACAACGCCTGCCCTCGGAGGAGCGGGAGCTCGCTGCCCCTGTTGCCACTGCTAGAAGGGCCAATCTGGAAGCTGCTGTTGGGGTGGGTACTAGGTCTTTCCGCCACCATCGTACTTTACTCGGTCCAGGCACTGATTCCGGAGATTTCCATGGCTTCCATAGACGAAGAAAATCAGTCATGGGACCAAAGGAAAAGGGCGAGTACCGGGGGACCAGGACTGGAACTGCTGCGGCCTGCTCCCTGCTGGTCTGAACCTAGAGGGTCCCGATGCTGGAGGTCTGGTGCTGACAGCCTTTTCTTTTGACGGGCCTAGCTGAATCCCCTCTCGTGACACAACTCCTAGCGCATTCATCCTTTCCACCACTTCGGCCTTCTTCTGGACCTCCAAGTATGTTGGCAAGGTGAAGGGGGTAACAGCGTATTGGAGGAAAGGTCGGAGCGCCTCCTAAAAACGTCTCACCCGAGACTCCTCATCTGGAAAGAGGTCCGGAGAAAAATGAAGGAGGTCCTTGAACTTGATTCCCAGATCCCTTACTGACATACTCCCTTGCTGAAGGGAGAGTAGCTCCTGCATCTTCTCCACATTTATCATAGAAGAGAGGAATTCTTCCCGGAACTCCTTCTCAAAATCATCCCATGCCACCTCAGCCTCTCTCCTCTCCCTTAGGTAGAGTTTCCACCACTGACGCGCTGCTCCCCGCATCTGGCTGACGGCCAGAGGGACCCAGTACTCAGTCGGAGCCTGAATCAAGCCGAAATCTATCACCAGCTCCTCTAGCCAGTTCTCTTCCTTCATGTCGGAGGTGTTGCCCTCATACTTCTCGAGGGTCTATTGCTGGAAGGCTCGAAGCGTCTTCTGCCACGGGTCGTCCTCCTCCTCTTGATCAGCCCTCTTCCAATCAGCCAAGTCAACCTCTTGGGCCTCGATCTCCCACACCGCCCATGGTCACCTCCCAAGTGTCACAGCTGCAAGGTAAAAAAGGAATTCCTAAGCCCAAGTAGTGAAAAATATTGTTCTTAAAAATTTCTTAAACTTATTACTTATTCAAATCCTCAAAACACCCATGAAACACGAGAACACAAGTCGTTATGATGCATGTACCTTTACTAGGGTCTCTACCCTACAATTAGCATGGACTTACATGGTCGTTCGGTAGGTCCAGAGCCCTTGCATTGGACCACGGGGGCCCCTAAAATCTCGTGTCCTAGCCGGTCTTCCCTGGACTAATTCACGCACCAAGGTCACCCAACATTGTTTCCCTACCATCCCATTCAATCCTTACTGTTCCTAACTCCAGACTCCATCCTATATCTCAACCATTTCCCTTTGATACCATTCTGTCACGACCCGCCTTCACCAAAAGGAGGGAAGGGTCAGCAGATTGTCAGGCCCTTCCTTCTTTAAGTTGAAGGAGTGATAATGACCCCCGAAACCTGCCTTCAATAGGTCCCGGAGTGGCGACCAGCACCAAGGGTATAGAATCACACACTAAATGGAAGGAATTACCCTTTTTCTTTTAATAGGATCATGAGATAAGATTGTAAATCCCACAACACGAAAACTGAAAGTGAAAATACGGCTGAAAATAAACCATTCTCATATGCATGTTCAAAGGTAAAAGATACAAGTCACAAAACTCCAAAGGTAAAAAGATACCAAGAAAAAGGGAACAACAACAGCAACTTCTCCAAAGGTATAAGCTAGTACGATCATGCACGATCCCTGAAGTCCTCCTAGAAACATAAAAGTAGTTTTATATACGTAGGGTGAGCATACAAGTATACTCAGTAGGGAAAAACCAAAGACTCTCGTGCACAAGTGGGGAGTCATACTAATTCCCTGTGAGAAAAGAGATAACCAAGCACCTGGCAAGGAAACTAACCACCCAAACCTCACCAAGACACACTCCCCAAATAACACAAGTAAGTAATATATAGTAATAGCACATCAATGTTTGGGTACCCCACGCCACTTTCCCACTGGTTATTGAAGACATCCTACGCATCAGACCAATCCCGCCATTCTCATCGTAGTCCCACTTCCATACCCCGACCGCACACACCTGGGCCACAACCACACATCCCGCCCAAAAACACCTGGGACACAACCACTAACCCGCCCATAGACACCTGGGCCACAACTGTCACACGTAACCACGCCTGAAAACACCTAGTCCAGAACAACCACTGCCACGCCCGAAGACACCTGGGCTAGAAGAACTACTTCCACGCCCGAAGACACCTGGGCCTCAACCCAAAGATACTTGGGAAACCACCTGCCCGCACACACCTGGGCCAACCACCACACTACCCTGCCCAAAAATTCTTCGGCTAATAATGGACTTCAGGCCATCACAGCCTGCCCGTAGAGTCTTAGGCTATCTGGGAAAGGGAGCAAAAAAGGATCTAATAATCATCCACTCATAGGAGTGTTGGGAAAAACACCACCCCCCATGAAATGGGGGTGTTCAGCACTAAGTTCTCAACTTGGGTGGGGCGTTAATAAGAAACACAAAACTACAAGTATATGTATAGGTAACAAGCACTCACCCAATCTAGGTTTTTCTTCATCCAGCCTAAAGAACACTATCCTTACTATTCATTCATAAGAGAAGGGAATATCACCCATGCCCAAGTCACATTTCACACTAAACCAAATCCCCATTTGTCCCATCCTTGTTTTCATGTTCATTAATAATGTTTAAATAAGTTTCTACACCTACTTAGGAAACTAGTAAGAATAAGCACAAGCCAGGAAAAGAGTACATCCAACAGCAATTTAAACATTCACACCTGGTTCTCTTGTAAAAGAACATCAAGCGATACCCCTCAAAGTATTGGAACCAAAGCAGGTCAAAGTGAGATACAGTCCCAAGTTCCCAGAACTATGAATAAGAAGGTTTCACAACAGAAGAGGATCCCACCCCAATTTGTGATACAAACAAAGGATCCCATCCTCACCCACATCACCCCAGCAATCTAAGCCCCTATCCAAGAAAACCATAAGGTCACCCGTACTTGGCCCATGGAGGAAACAACCAAACCAATACTACCAACACAAGGCAGACTCAACAAGTATTTTCATATTTAAAAGATTTAACACACTCCATGATTTCAATTACACTGGTCTTAAACTGGGGTTGTCCTAGAAAAGGATTTGATCTTGGTGCTTCCAATTTATTTAGCCGAATATATGTAATTAACCAATTTCCTTTACACAGTAAAAGGTTCACAACCAAAATACAATCCATTTAAACATCACAAGGGGGTAAGGGTTTATTAGTGCACAGAGAAAGACCACCAATGGCCATGATTTTCAGTAGGCGTAATCCCGCACAAGTCAGAAATCATTAATCATGAAAGAGGATAAAAACATAGCAGCTTCATCGATCACACCCCTCCCCTTCATTCTTTAGAATCCGTTTATTATCTTCATTAAAGTTTGGTTCATTTAATTATATAGAAGCAGTAGAGTACCCACCCCGCAAGATACACAGAAAGTAGAGACAAAGGTGAAACCCCTACCTGACTAATCAAGGGTCGTCGTTAAGTCCCCGTGTGAGTAGCAGGAGCTCCACGGAACACGATCAAGGAAAACTTCATCGGGTTACAACTCGTCGGGAGGAAGGGTACTCCGACCGGAGGGTGATCGAGAAAAATAAACATAGGGAGAATCCTTTAGGTTATAAAGGCTAATAAGGGATGAGATAAAGCACACCTGAGACAGTTAAGATACGGAGATAAAACTCGAAACCGCGTAAGGAGCGGGATCGTGGGTTGACCACGCGGCTGGGACACCCCACACGTCATTAAAGGGTCCCTGCCTTTTGGGGTAGTTTAAACCGACGCACACCAGGGTACCTCACCAATAATTTAATTAAATGACATTAATGGGCATTAATGGGATTTAAAACAGGCTTAAAGGGGTCAAAACAAGGTTTAAAACCCAATTTGCGCAAAAAGGAAGCGCTACTGAAAAACCTATGGGGGTAGGCGAGAGCTACCGGTAGGTGAAAGCTACCAGTTGGCGGCAGCTACCAGTATCCGAGAGCTACTGGTTGGCGACATCTACCGGTAGCTGAGAGCTACCGGTAGCCGAGAGCTACCGGTACCCCTAGGTCACCGGTAGGCTCAGTCTACTGGTATTCTGAGGCTACCGGTAGGCCAAGGATTCCGCTAGGAGTCACTGAGAAACTGGGATGGCCTTCCAGACCACCCATAATACCTCAAACATCATATTTTTACCAAGTAAAGAATCCCCAAAAACCCGGGCCATTACACACATAGTCTTTACTAAGTTCACTCCATGGACTGGTAAGACTAGCCTCCAGGCCATTGGGGGCATTTATATAGATGTTATCATCTACCATTGGTTTATTCCCCTACCTTTTATAAAACCATTTTTCTATATATTGGGCATTGTAGGAATCAAATGAGGCATTATCATCATGAAACACCTTGTATTATCAATCTATAGAGTATTTTATCCACTAATGGTACGATGAGGGTACCTATAAAATCACAGGATTTTATAAACATTTTAAAATATATGTTTACAATTTTTAAATATTTTTTTCTATTCATTAAAAATATTTCATAAAAGGTATGAATCAGAATAAAAACACTTCATTCAATCATAATTAAATATCCATTATCTGTACTAAAGCATGCCTCCTCCCATCCATGTGTCTCCACCAGCTTTATTCTCTTATCATGGCCTCCTCCCTATGTATTCTAATACTGACACAAATCATGCCCAACTTTTCCCCTCTCCTAAACCAGTCGATTCCTCAAAATCTATCTCCTTCCCACCAAATGGTTACAGCTCCATGAAAATACATTCCTCAAATCTCATCTTTCTCTCCATGCAACCTCGTATACCTCCTAAAATATTTATCTCCATTCATCTATTCCCTACAAATACCTACTGTATAACAATACAAAACTCTTCCTCTTTGTTCTCCACCCTTGATAATGGTTCTATCTACTTCTTGAATGTGTCCTACAAACTCGTGTCCTAAAAATACACTCTATAATCACAACATACAATATATCGAAGATTTTCTCCAAATAGTCATCAAACAACCACTAGATGTCAACGGTATGGTCAATAAATATTTCTAATATTGGTTCTATCTCCTCATCGAAGAATGCCTAATAACCCAATTCTTTCAAATACTCACTCTTTCATCAATAGGAATTGTCTATCGAAGCTATTCTCCAAGGAATCATGGAAAGATCACTGGAATTCCAAGGCATCATCAGAATACCACCAGATCTTCAAGGTATTGTTTATACATATTTCTTAAACCCTATAACATATCTCTTATACTTTTTTCTTTGATCATTTGGAAAATTATTCTTATTTCAGGACCTACTGTAAGTCAATTTATATATTGGTATTCATTATGTCATATCTCCTTCTTCAGTATTTTATTTTTTTATCTTTTGATGCACCATTCATTGTGATGAATAAGATTGGACTTTCACAAATAATATTTTTTAAGATGACCCTGCATATTTTATTCTACCTTTTTTATCACACATACACTCTTTATTTTGTGAAATTGTAAATAAAATTAAAAAAAATTAATTATATCATTGTACAATTAAGACCATTGGATTTACAAGTTATGGTCAATACATTTTTCTAATACTGGTTCTAGCTCCATGTCGAACATATCCTAAAAAACCATTACTAAAAATACTCACTCTATCATAAAAATTCATCATCTATTAAATTTATTCTACAAGACATCATGGAAATACCATTGGAATTCCAAGGCATCATCAGAAGACCATTGGATTTCCAAGGTACCATTGATACATGTTTCTTAAATCCTATAGCAGACATCTTATACTTTTCTATATATGAATATCCATATAATTTTAATTGAATTTCCCCCTACATATCAAAAAACATTATACAAGTAAACTAGGAATCAAAGGATTGTAAAATTGAAGAATAAAGTCAATATTTATACTAAATAATGCCCTATCCCATCCATGTGTCTATAACTGTAAAGAGTTAGTGAGTTTTGACTATTACTAAGTATAAACACTTTCATATTAAGGCATATACATACTTGTAATTTGAAACTATTTATTATATATTAATTTAAATGTTATTTCTTAATTTATCTGATTTTTTATATTCCTTTTCATCATAGATTTCACAACAATCTATGTCTTCTTTCTTCAAACAGACTTATGAAAGGTAAAAACTATGGTCCCCATTAACTATAAGAACAATTTCTAGTAGATTATTCATAACTTGACTAATCTTTTGAAGGTTTGATTTATTTAAATTATTTTATTTAAATGTGATTTAATATTACTCCCACTATAATTCATACTTATTATTCCAAATTAGATATTCAACCCATATCTCTCTCCAGATAAGTTCCTTTTACTGTTGAATTATTTCTTGGTGAACATTAAATTCCTATTTTATTTTGTCTTTAGTTAATCAAACACATTTTATATGAACTTAATTTTTTCCATTCAATATTCCCTTGACATTTATTATATATATTGTTGTGATAAATTCATGAAACACCATGAAAAAGATGTCACAAAGTTCCACAAATAAAAAATCATTGTGCAAGGAGTCTAGGAATCAAAGGATTCTAAAAATGTAAAATAAATTCAAAATTATCACAAGATTGGACTTACATCTATTATCTCTTCAAATGTTTGATAAAAAATATCTTTAGGATGAAATAGGAGTTTTTCAAATATATAAATATAAGAAAAACCTATTATAGGGTTAACTCCTTAATCTTAGGTTCTCCTATTCACAATTGTTTGAAAAATGCAGATAACCAAATAGCTAATGTTTTTCAATCATACCTACCATATGATATTGATAGCAACATGTGAACTACATCGTGCATTTCTTTTTTAAAAGTTGTGATAAATGGTTTGTTACCTTCTTGTTGGGTTACTGCTAATATTTATCGACTTTTTATTGATTCGTTAAAATATATGCACTGATTATTTTTCAAACTATAAATTCAAAATTGGGAAACGTTCAAAACCATTAATCATATGAAAATGAAAAAAGATTAAAATGTTAGAATGAAAATATTACTCTACCAACTGTGAGCAATACAAAACAAACATTACCCTTGAAGGAGGCAAGACTATAACAAAAACTATAGATGCAAACATTAAAAAAACTAATAAAGGTATCTTCTTAACTACAATATCTATTTCCAAAAAAATTACTAATACATTTCATAACAATTATGTATTTAATAACTCTACCTTCAACATTATAGGATCATGTTCTCCTTGTAGTTTTTTATATTCTAACCAATTATCCAGTGTTACTACCAAATCTCCTATGTCCATTGATGTTAATATTGTATGAAGTGAAAGTCATCTCCCTCTATCTATATTGTGAGATATTAGTAACTTTCATATATTTTAATCTAAAAATAATTGAACTTTCACTATTTTAATATTAGTGGAAATAATTAGCACAACTTACTCGATTACAGGTTCTTCGTTGATTTTTTATCATCATCCATCCATGTCAACATTGATTCATTAGTAGTCATTTTCTCTAACATTAATGTGGATAGTAAAAAAAATCATCATTTCATAGTAAATAATTTTCATATTAATGTAGCTTATGTGTAGTTTAGGAAAACTTTACAAAAAAAATAAATAATGATCTTTACATTGATTTTGATGATTGTATGAGATTATGTAAAGTTTATATGTTCAATGTAGATATATATTTATATATTTTACCTTATATTACTGATTATCAGCTAATATTTCTATAAAAAAATTTATAAATATATTAATAATTATATTAACCATTCTTAAAATGAATAGAAATGGAAATACATAAAAGCAATCATACTTTAGTTGAACATATTAGTATTTTATAACCCACTACATTTTTTAATTAATTTTTTTTATTTTTATTATACTTTTACCTTGTTACTATAAATATATTAATTGATAATTGATTACTTGGATATTGATGATCCTCAACATTGTTGCATGTACTGGTGTTCTATGTTGTGTTTTGGTGAAAGAGTTAAATGATACAGAGTAAAAAATTCTCATATATTCTCACTACATTATTCTCTTGGTAAAATAAAACTGGGGTAATTAAATTCCCCTCTTGAATACCTAAAATCTATTATTTTTTATAATAAGTCAAAATATGGAAGAAAATTTGGGATCTTATCTACCAATACAACATAATGTTCTCTTTTTTATATATAGGAGGAACAATTGATAATTTTTTAATACTGGAGGCATTCCTTATATTTACATACTCAATAGAAAAAACTATCACCGTATTGGAATCTTATAACCACCTGCAGTCCGACTATATTTTTTTGACACTTAAAGAAATTAAAAAATATAATCAGGTCTATGTGGTACTTTAAAGATACTTCACTAATACATTTCCAATTTATTGTTTTTTTTATCAATTTACAATAAATTCTTTTTCCGTAGCTCCAAAAAAATGATATAGAATATTCAATTAACCCTATCATTGTGGAAAATATAAAATCTATGTTTTATGAATTCAATAAGTTAATTCCTCAATTTATAACTACAATGGATTTATTTGATACAAATTATGTCACAGATTTAAAGATAAGGATAATTAAGTGAAGGGGATTGGATTCATATACATAAAACATTCCAACATCATTGGAAATTGCTATACTAATAGTTGGTGATATTGAAAACGTTAATGATGATAGATATATCATCTTAAAAAAATTATTAGGTTAATTACAATGTATTGATGAACTTCACCCTCAATATATTTCATTGCAATATCCCATTATTTTTTCCACTGGTAGTGATGGGTATTAGAATAATGTTTTCCACAATTTGTATTCCATAACTTCAAGAGTTCAAAAAGTAACAATGAGAGAGTACTTTTCATACCATCTTCAATTCAGTCCAAATCAGCTGAGCATAATATTACACTCAATGTGACTCTTATAGAAATTTTTAGTTTATGCATATAAAATGGTTGAATCTTAATGTTTTTATTTCATTTGATTAAATCAAAAGAAATCAAGAGTTGGCATAAATAGTGGTTTGCATGAATCTTACATAATAGGTGATCATGATGGTACAATTTGTGGGAAACTTATTATTTTTCCTTCAACTTTCACTGTTTAACCACGATACGTGATTCAGAATTATCAAGATGAAATTGAAATTTGTAACTGGGCTAGTTATCCTGATATGTTCCTCACTTTCACATGCAACCCATGTTAGCCTGAGATTACGTGATTTATTAAAATTTATAACCTTCACCCAACATATTGTCCCAAAATACTATCAAGGGTTTTCAATATCAAGGTTTAATATTTAATGAAAGATTTAAAAGATGGGATTCTTTTTTGGAATGTATCAATCAGGTATCAATTGTTATCTTTGAATTCATTATAATATGACATTGTAGATTATCTTTAAAATGTTTTCAATTAACATTGATCTACTTATGTAGTTGTTATAACAACTGAATTTTAAAAACATGGGCTCTATCATGTACATATAATTTTATTCCTTGAACCTCCATATAAAATTTCAATAGCTTATTCTATAAATAAAATAATTTCAACTGAAATACCAAAGAAAATGGAGTATCCACTTTTATATGAATTTGTAAAAAACTTCATGATTCATGGCCCTTTTGGTTTTGATAACCCTTTCTCGCCTTGTATGATAAACTTTAAGTGTTCAAACGTTTTACCAATGAGTTTTTTTAGTACTTCATTTTTAGAAGATGATGGAAATTGGACATACAGAAGATGAGAGAGTGGTCAAATAGTATCAAAAAATGGTGCTTAATTGTACAATCATTATGTTTTCCCTTATATTAAAACTCTTTTGGTTAAATAACAGACTCGCCTCAACATTGAAATATATAATTACTTGAGTTCAATAAAATATTTTTTTAAATACATCAATAGTGGGAATGACCAAGTCACTGATGCACTATATAAAACAAAAAATTATGAGGAAGGTTAGAATTAGGTAAATGAGATAAAAATGTATTATGAATGTCGATATATATCACCATGTGAGGCTACTTGGAGAATATATGATTATGACATCCATTCCTGGTTTCCCCTAGTTGAGAGATTGTATTTCCATTTTCATGGTGAACAAAACATAACTTATTTAGATAGATCCCACCTTGATGATGTTCTATCAAAATAAATGACCTCCCAAATGGTGTTCACCAGATGGTTTGAAGAAAACACAACTTACCGTGATACAAAATGTCTCACATATACTGAATTTCCTACAAACATTTTTACCACACTATAGAATGAAGATAGTATCTTAGAAAGCGAGGATTTTCTTTTGGTAGATTTCATTATATTCCTCCCACAATTAGAGAGATATATTATCTTATAATATTTACAAATAAAGTTAATGTAAAAATATATTTTAATGATATCATGACAATAAATCAAAATATCCATCTCACTTATCAAGAAGCCTATTATTCTTTGTAATTACTTAGTGATGATACAAAATTCATTAAGGCTATTACAGAGGATTAAATTTGGGAAACAAGGAATTCCTTACACATGTTGTTTGCTAACTTGATATTCTCAAACATAGTTTCACAACCAAACCATGTATGGGGTAGCATATGAAAAATAATATCTTAATATAATGAATATATTCAAAAAAATAGGTTATAATACTAGGGTATAGGAATTTTGTATTACGATATTACTTTATCATGTTTATATGTACATCTTCTAACATAAATTTAAATTACATAATGAAAATAGTGCATGTTTCTATATTATTCTCATTATATCATTATTTTAATTCATTTACAATATCACTTGATATTGTAATTATACTAAAAAATATTAAATGTTTAATGGTATTCATTTATAATAGTGGTTTCTTTAGTGTCATAATAAACATAGCATGATATTTACATGTTGCATAAACTTTAAAATACTGCATAATTGTTGTTCTAACATTATAATCACTATACCACTAAAATAGTGAACATAGAATATTATTTTATGTTACCCAAAGTTCATGAAACTAAATTAATTTCATGTATTGTGAAAAGAATCCTCTATAATTTTAAAATAATTTCCAGTGCATTTCATTTATTTTGAAATGCATCCTCTATAATTTTAAAATGATTTCTAGTGCGGGAAATATTATTTTAGAGTAATTGTGTTGTATTCCTACTATGATAGTGGTGTAAATAGGGTATTCCAGTGCTTTAAAAAGTCTACATCTATATTTTTTTGAATATTATAGTGTTATATAGCCACTACTATAGTGGTGTGAGTAGAATATCAACTTTTATATATATCCCACTACTGTAAATATTCCAGTGTTGTAAATATAATATTCCACTCCTATATAAATTCATGCCCACTTTTAATTTTTCAGTGCTGAAAATAGTATATCTAGTTTTGAATGTCCATTACTACACGCCCACTACTACCTGCCCATATTGTTACAAACTGTATGCTCACTGCTACATACAATATAACTGAATTTTGTGAATAATTTTCATACTCTATTTGACCAAAGTAATTGAAATAAATTCAGTTGTTATTTTATCTTGTTTAAATAAAATAAATAAATCATTTAATTCAAATAATCAAAAACTTTATTCTATAATGAAACCATTGTACTTTGTTTGAAATAACTAACTCAATATTAAAAATTTAACTGTATTCCATTTCTACATAACTTTATGCCCACTATTAATTTTTCAATGGTGAAAATAGAATATCCAATACTATAATCCTACTACTATATGCCCACTACTACATTCCTAGAGTATTAAAAAGTATATGCTCACTACTACATGTAGTATAACTAGAAACTGTGAACATTTTTCTTAATTTTTTTGAGAAAAATAATTTAAATAATTTCAAATTACATTTTAACCTATTTAAATCAAATCACAAAATCAATAAAATAATTACAAATTGTATTCTACAATGAAACCATTGTAATTTTTTTAAAATAAATAAATCTTATAAATTTCACTATATTACTTTTCTAAGTATATATATCTTAGGTCTCACCCAAAAACTACTTTTTCCTTGCCTTTTTGATAAATTTTATTTCATAAATACATATTTTATTCATATCTAACAAGATTTTATGATAACAAAAAAACATCTCACAAATCAAAAACTATAAAAATATTCATTATTGGATATTGACAATATTCTTTTCTCCCATGGAATATCATTGAATAATTATCCTTATATGCCACTTCAAGACTCATATACTAATTTCATTGGAAATATATTGGTTTCATCAAAACTAAATTATAATAATTATCCTCATATTCCACTTCAAGACTCATCTACTACATATATTGACTTAACTCTGAATTTTCCAATTCAAAAACTAAATCAGTAGAAAATAGGAAATTATTGTGTTATCTAACAAATTTTGATTTTTCAATCAATCCTATATTACCATTCTTCATTTAACAAACATTTCTTTTTATCAAAAAAAAAATCAAATGGAAATTTTCTTGAATAGTTTGAAAGATAATCAAGATCAAATGTTATTTAATCTTGATCATTGAAAATTGTTTTTGTGAAATGAATAAATGCAAAAGAGTATTGGTATAACCTAGAAATTAAAAAGTAATAATTTAGTAAAAAGAAAACAATCACAAAAAATATCATTACCCTAAAAAAATAGCTACAAATCATGTTCAATTTATAATTATTAACATGAATTTGATCTCAAAATAAGAAGAAATAAAGGAATAAGTATTAAACATAGAATAATATACTTGATCAAGATATCTTCTCCCTCTATATCTTGATCTCCCTCTAAAACCCTTCCCTCGAATGTTTCCCTCTTTTTTCTACCCGTGTCCCACCAATAAATCAATCAATGAATGAATTAATGAACAAAATTAAGTTTCCAATACAATTATAAGGTTCTTGAATACTTTCCTCACATCCATAAACTCATCACCTTTCACCCCAAAGCTCCACATGGAAGCCTTCACTATTTATCATCTTCTTCAAAGTGACTCAAGCTAACTCCTCCAAATATATGACATTCCCCCATTTGATTCCACATCGAATCCATGTTATAAGAATTTACTTATAAACCCATATTGATTCAGACTTCCAATCTCCTCTAATAATATTTAACAGCTTTCCAAGTACTCAACATTATCGAGATCAAATCCCATTTGATTTGATTTCTAGTTTTGAGAGTAACAGTAGAAAAGTGTTATGTATTGGTAACTCAAATAGATTCCTCAAATTTGGTTAAGTATGTGAACCTTAAACATCATCATATACTCTTACATACTCTTATGCCTCTTTAAGAATCATATTGTACATAATTATAGTAGGCATACCATATGTATAAATTTTAGTATTCCTCCTATGCCTATTACAGATCAATAAATTACATATAGTATGAATATAGTATACAGATATTTTTTGAAATTACACTCTTGTATGCATACACTTTATACATTGTTTAAATTTACCTACACCTATAAATATACATGCACATTGTTTAAAAATATATGTGATGCATACACCAATATGCATACATTATGTATACTTTCACATTGTTTAAAAAACAATATGCATACATGTACTGAGTTTTCTATATTTATGTTCATATAGGTGTATGCATCATGGTGTTGAATTTACCTACAGTTGTAAACAGACATTCACATATAGTTTTCTATATTTATGTGAATATACCATGACATTACACATGTGTTATTTGAATTAATAGATCGTTTATTTAAACCATGGTATGGGATGAATCAACTTAAAACAAGTAGAAAAATTATAAAATAGTTATTTAATATTGATATTTATTAAATTATGTTATACTCATCTCTCTCACTCTCTCTAAAATTGGATTTATATGCTTTTCTCTGATGCGTGTAGCTGCTGGTAAATGCAGGATGATCTCCCCCTTGAAGTTGTGTGTAAGATTTAGTAGGTTGAGTAGCTGTTGGAATCACAGGCAGCATTGGAGATAGGTGGATCACTTGAAGGGGTGTATATTATAAATAAAATCTAATTCCACCACATTAGACCAAATATCAAAGCATTACTTAAGAAAAAATACCTTAATCACGGTGGTGGTAATATCTTTATGAGGTTGCAATTAGTTTTCACCTACTAAGATAGTAAGGTTATCATGATCCTTCGGTATGAATCATTCTCATATTATGGGAATAAGTGGAATTTACTATTTTGACATGTGTAGAGGAATTAAAATTTATAATATTATTTGTATACACTATGAAATTCTGGGAATCTAATTATGGGAATAGCCAAACTGATACCAATAAAAATTTTCACACAAAACAACGCTTATGAGCAGGTCAAGCGGCTACTAGAATCACAAGTAGCAGTGGAGAAAGGTGGGTCTCTTTAAGGGTACAAGATTATTGATGAAATCCAATACCACCACTTCCAAACTGATATTAGAGCATTCTTGATGACACAATACCTGAATATTAGTGGTGGGTGTGATCTTTATGAGGCTTCTCTTTGTTTTTAGCTGCTAAGATAGTATGGTTATCATGCTCCTTCAAGTATGAATCATTTTATAATTATGGTAATAAGTGGGATTTGTTAATGGATGATGAATGAGAACCCTAAAATAGTGGTGCATTTTTTTTCTATAGATTCATGTGGATCTTACAAGTAAATGTAAAGGGGTTCATTAATTTGTATGAAGCTTCATATTATGGAATGCAAGGGAAAGATATAGTTGTGGAAGCCATATATTTCAATATGATTACACTTGATCATGCACAATCAGAAACTAAAAGGAACACATTGGGGCTTCTACATCAAAAATCTGTCGAGAGTCACCTCAAATAGATTCCTCAATAACAGTCTCCATGGATAAACTCGCAAGAGTTAGATGAAGGCTCTACGATAATTAGCTAAAATAGAGTCTTGTATGTTGCGGTCTATGCACCAAAGAAAATTTATTTATATAATTGGGTTTGTTTGATATGAAAATATATGAACCATTAAAATGGATATTTTTTATCATTGTTATTTAAAATGAAATTCAGTTCATTTAGTCGATGTTTCAAAAAAGTTTATTTTTTTTAATTATGTGTGATATGGAGTTGACATGTGGAACCATATAATAAATTTTTTTATATACCAATAATAGTTGGAAAAATTATTTTATGATATACCAATGATATATAAACTTATATTCCATTATTTTCCATAATTTATAATTATAATTTTTAAATATTCATTTTTTTTAATTTCAAAATTTTATTGCTTTTAAATTATGGAATCTTTGAAAAAAAATTAAACTTGATTTAATTTTAATACTTTATCATATTCCTATATTTCATTTGTATAAAGGTTTTAATAACTTTAAATTATTAGTGTGTGTATGTGAATCTGTAATTAAATGATTATATTGTGCAAATGCACGGGTTGAGTATTAGTTACAAAAAAAGTACATGAAACCATGTATTACATACCATGGATGATTACATATCTTAAAAGTGCATAAATTTAAATGAGATAATAAATATAAAATAATAATATCTTTACAAATAATAAATCCTCAGGATCATCTTCACTCTTAAGAATCACTATTAGTATATTTAAACCTATAATAACAAAAAAACATTATGAAATGAGAATACATGTTGTAAAATAAAAAATGAAAACTATAGGAATGAGAATAGTTCTTTGTGATATTATAATGGAATAAATTTATAGGAGGTAATTGAGGTAATATAGTCTTTTTTAAGGGGTATATAGTGATTGTGTAATTTCCCTATCTTGGTTCTCTATCGTGTAACCTCAAGTATGTCTCCCCACATGCTAGAGGCTACCAACTAGTGGTGAGGGTTTAAGGAATATAGTGGGGAGACTATACCCACAATAATATAGTATAAATCATAATGGAAATAAGATAAATCAATCATGAAATAAAACTTGATTAGATAATATATGTATACTAATATTTTAGATAATAATAATAAACCACACCATGCAATACTATATTCCAAAATAAACATTGTGATGAAAGTCATACATGTAAACAACTAAAAACAAAATCCATAATAAAGAATACAAAAATTAAATTTTCGAACACCATGTTTGGTCTCATCTCTAAGCTCCAATTCCATCCAGAAAAGTAATTAATCAATCATAGGTCCCCTTTCCCTTATCTTGGCCTACATCTATGAAATCTTCTCGGGTACCAAATGGTTCCGAAATAGGATGTGAGTAAAACTTGGTTGGCCAACACCCATGGTGTCTAAATAAATAGTGCATACAAAAGTAAATTAAAAAGAATAATTATTTTATAAATTAATGTAGAACATCAAATAACTCTACTGAACCTCAAGCTCCAGGTTGAGATTTGGGGTCATCAAAACCTACTTTAACACAATTCTAGGTATCTATGTCTAGTGGCATATTCTCTTTCCTAGAATTAATCACTCATACCACTTACATGTTCCCATGGAATATTACCCATGACAAGTGAGAAGTATTAAGTAACCATTAATATTTAAATCTATGAGAATTCCCATGCTAGAGACACTTACATGTTCCCATGGCATATTACCTCTTCCATGTGTAAAGTTTTGAGTAAATATTAATACTGGACTCTATGTGAACTACCATTCTAGAGATGCTTACATGTAATCATGGAATATTACCCATACCAAGGGAGAAGTACTATTGGACCCTGTTTGAATTCCCATGTTAGGTCCACTTATGTGTTCCCATGGTTCATTACCCATTCCAAGGGTGATTTACTCATTTCACAAACAAATTCAACAAGAGAAAATTCATTCAATTAATAAACATGAAAAACATTATAACATAATTCTTATTGTTTAATTAATCAACTTACCAATTATCAAGTCATTTATTTGATTATTCCATATTACCAAGTATCAAAATAATTATAATAATTCCATTTCACATATTAATCAAGACTAATTACTTATCACATATCAATTATTACTTTATATATCCATGTTGTCAATACAATTCTAATGTCATTATAATTAACCATTTACAAGACATGTAATTATTTATCAATTTAATTACCCCAATTTACATCTAAATCAATTCACATTTTTAAGCCAATAATAAACAATTTCTAATTCATTGTAGATATTTAGGTTCATATGTTCTAAGTTTCAACCTAGGGTCAAAGGTAGATGCACCTCTATAGTTGTTACAAGTCCTAGTCATGATGCCAATGGACCCAATGGGATCCTTGGGATTTATATGCATTAAGAAATAAATAATTACAATTAATAAATTTCATGTGCATGGTGTTATGGTATTATCACACAGGTTTCACATACTAAAGAAACAAAAAAGACATTATGGAGTTGATTTAGACCACCCACCTCAAGCAATGAAGAAAAAGGAAACCATGATTATGCATCAATTCAACAT
This sequence comes from Viscum album, assembly GCA_963277665.1. Taxonomy (NCBI): domain Eukaryota; kingdom Viridiplantae; phylum Streptophyta; class Magnoliopsida; order Santalales; family Viscaceae; genus Viscum; species Viscum album. Next base: position 673,079,333 of record OY728126.1, read on the forward strand.
GAAACACCAAGATACCCTTATTCATAGTGATAGATACACACCATCAAGGCTATAATAAAGGAATATAAGAATAAAACAAGATGAATTCATCAATTCCAAGAATAACTCACTGGTTCAAGTTTTCTAGCCTAAATTATGGATCAAGGAACCAATTTTTGGCATTAGAGTATTTGAGGAAGCTCTAAAGAACCTTAAAAATTCATAAATATTAAATTAGGATCAAATTTGGGGTTAATTAGAATTTTAAAAGAGTTTTTGTGGGGATATGGATTTTCTCCTTACTGTGTTGGCCCAGCCCATGCCTTCAGTTGGTCGACGAGAACCACCAACTAGCTGGTGGCGTCCTCTAGTGCACCTGCATGGATGAAGACCCTATCGGCTGGCTAGTGGGTCTCATATAGGAGACCCATTTTCCTTGTATCCTACTAGCTAGTTGTTTGGTCTCAACAACTATCCAATGTGACTCTTATATATTTACCAATATACTAGTTAGTCCACCGGCTATTTGATAGACTACACTGGATAATCAGTGGCACTTCAGTATCCCTGGGGTTGCATGCCACCTCTAGCCTTCAACTAAATAATCTTATTTGAGCCCCCAAACACCTCTAAACCAATACTTTAAGCAACAAATGGTACTCGATTACAGGACTTAAATAGGGTCAAAAAATTTAAAGAGGAATGTACCTAGGAAAAGATGGGATCTTACAACCTCCCCCATCATATAGTAACTCATCCCTAAGTTGTTATCTCATGCATCACATAAAGGAATTAGTGAAAAAGTTGGGCCACTATGCCCTTATATAAAACTCCCTCTCCTATATAACCACTTGAACACTCCCATTATACTGCTACACTCCCACAAGATGAATGATATTTCCTTATATATTCTTCTCACTATGTTACATTATATAGACCAGATTATCCTAAATGTATGCATCAGTATAAATCTCAACATCATCAATATAAATCATGTAAAAAGGGTTAGGGTATTATATATAAATCTTTGACATGTGAAACACATAATTCATGTAACTTTAGCACTATGAAAGAATTAATCGGTATGTAATTGGACAAATTCTCTCTACTATCTCAAACAACACAATGAACCTGAGTGTTATCTTTACCTACTATCAAATATGATATTTCCCCAACCTAAGTGACACTTGAAGAAAAAACTTGATGACCAACCTTGAACTCCAAAGTTAAACTTTGATGGTTAGTATAGTATTTTTTTTCTTCCCTTCATGGTTAAAAACCGCTTTCTGATCAAATAAACCTACTTAGATGTCTCCTAAATGAGACTCAATCCAATGAGTACTGACTTGTATACGTCTAACTAGAATAGAGGAGAATGAAAATAACTCCCATATAAATCCTAGAATGGATCCATTTTGATCAATTCCTAAAATATAGTATTATAATAAAACTCTATGAGTGCTAGATGTTTCTCCCAAGAACCACCAAAGTCCAAAACATAGGCTCGTAACAAATACTCTAGAATCTAAATAATCCATTCGTATTGGAGGTCAATTTAAGGATGATAGACTACGCTCAAAATAACCTATAACCTAACACTTTATAAAGGACCTACTAGAACCATGACATGAAGTGATGATTTAGATCAAAAATTATACTCCTTAGAATATTATGTAATAGATCTATTTATGACACATATAGATTTTCCAAATCGTCGACAGTAAAGGTCTACCTGATTGGAAATAGGTGGGATACCTTCATTAGTCGATCCATGATCACCTATATTGAATTATTTTTCTGAAGTTTCATGGGTAATCTTTTTATGAAGTCCATGGTGAAATCATCCCATTGACATTCTAGAATGGTAAATGGTTGCAGTTACCTAGTAGGCCTCTAATTCTTGTCCTTCACCTACTGACAGGTGAAGCATTGCACCACAAATATTTTTATCTCCTTCTTCATACCTATCCACCAATGATTCCTATAGAGTTCGTGATACATATTTATCAAACCAACATATAAATCCCATTTAGAATCATGTAATTACATCATCAGCTCATTGCACAAGCTCGTAAAAACCCAAATATGGACATGGATAAGAAGATACCCATATCTTCTAAGAGACCAACTCAATGGTGGCTCCCCACCATATATGTTGTCTCTCAGACCTAATACCCCTAGATCAGATAACCACCCACTCTTGATTTTTTCTAAAAGCATGGGAAAAATGATCATGATATCAGAGTCACTCACCCCTGGGAATCGTAAAAATTCATATGAATATCAGAAAATATTTACATCAGCCACCACTAATCACAAGATTCCCACATTGATTTTATCTATATATTGCTACTCAATGTGTCGGAAATGATGTTTACCTTTCCTATATTGTATTCAAAATTCAAGTTTAAAGACTACAGATATAAGACCAACCTCCTATATTAAAGGTTTGGGTACCACTATAAAAAGAAATACTTGAGGCTCTTGTGATCCATGTACACCAAAAACATCTCACCCCAAAGAAAATGACACCAGAATATCAGGTAATGTACTGACATGGATAACTCTAGATCATGAGTAGGTAAATTCCTCTCATGGATCCTTGGAAATCTAGAGTAATAAGAAACCACTCTATCCTTTGGTATCATAAGTGCTCTAAGATTAACTCCTGATGTGTCGTAGTACATGGTATACTCATTACCCATCTCAGGTAAGGTGAGGATCAGTGATGAGGTCAACCTTATCTTAAAATCCTAGAAATCCTCCTCACAATCATATGAATAAATAAACTTCACCCCTTTCTTGGTCATCATAGACATCAATGCCACCATATGGAAGAAGTATTAGGTAAAACACCAGTAATATCCTATCAGGAAAAAAACATTGAATGTAAAATATCTTCTTGGATCACTTCCAAGGTACCATAGATCTCACTTTCTCTAGGTCCGTCGACAATATAGACTATGAGATAATGTGTCTCAATAAGTGCACTTTTTCAATCAATAAATAACACTTAGATATATTGGTCTATATCTGGTGTTATCTCATCATAATTAGGACGATTTCAATATGTAGGGAATGATAATCTTTAGACTCAGAGTACACTAAGATATTATTAATGAAAACCACCAAAAACTGATCCAAAAAATGGATGGAAGATATGATTCATCAAGTACATGAATATTGATGTTGTGTTTATCTGACCAAATGGCATAACCATGAACTTGTAGAAGCCATACCTTCACCAAAAATAATTTTTAGGTATGTCATATGGTCTCACCCTAAACCAATAGTACTCTGACCTTAATTAAATATTGGAGAAAATCTTGGAATCTCTTATTTTATCAACTAGAACACGGATGTGTAGAAGGGGATACCAGTTTTTTACCATTATCTAGTTCATTATTTGTTAGTATGCACATAGTATTTAAGTCTTATCAATCTTATTGGATAAAATCACTGGGAAAAAACCCATAGTGAAGTAATAGGATGTATGAATCCTTTAGCTTCTAGATCTTCAAAATTCACTTTCAACTACCGAATCTCCACTGGTTTTATCTTTTAAGGTAGGCTAAAAATAGATTTATCTCCCATAACCAACTCAATAGTGAACTTTATCTCCTTATCAAGTGTTATGATAGAAAACTCTTTAGGAAATAAATAATTAAAGTTGTCTAACACTAGAGGAAAATTAACCTTATGTAAATCTCCATCATCCAGAACATGGGTTGTTATCTGGGCTATGAGGAAATTCAATCTTAAATGAATTGTTCATGTAAGACCAACCTCATGATCCCAATCACCCTGGTTAAAACAGCTTCCCCCTTCTAAATATATAAAAATAACTCCCCTATTATAATAATCAATATGATTCTGGTATATAACTAGATATCCAAACCTAGAACCTATCCATTTCTAACACAAATAGTTCTCAAAAGAAGCAGTAGCCACTAATTTTAATTGAAATATCGGATACCCTTTGATCATACCCCTAATGGTGTATCAATGGTTATAAACTTATCCAATATTTCCACCTCCAAACCCAAGTCAATGGAAAATTGAGTAGATATAAAAGGAATGAAATTCCGCTATATCAAATAGAACACAAGGAAGGAAAGATGACATAATATCTATACCTATAACGGTTGAAGATCTTGTATCCATACTAGTAGAAGTAGAATATATTACAAGAATCTATGTCACCCCTATACCCTAGGATCCATTATAACTCCCCTATTATTATCTATCCTATTGGTATTATCTCTCTTATTTCGGGGTATCACATCCCCTACCTTGGCTAAGTGACTAGTGGAAATCAAACTACCCTTTGGATGAAGGGTAGTTTAGTCCCTTCCAAACTTGGGTGCATACCCTAACCCTATTCCATTGATCAACTACAAAGTTTTCCTATATAATTTCTATATATTTCCCATATTACCACAAGTGTGAAACTCTATAGTAGGGAAAGGAAACTGGAAGCACTTATAACTATCCCAAACACATTGAAAGTAATTCCCTTGTTCACACTCTTGAGGTAGTTGTACACTCCTCTATCTTCTCTAACCGCTACTACCCTAGAAGAAAATATTATCATAGTGCTTATTACTACTTAAATAAGTGATCTCTAATAATCCTACTATGAATTACTTCCCACCACTTGGGGCCTCCCTCAGGTTCCCTTCTATGATGAGATCTTGATTCATCATGTTAGAGAAGTTTCTCTAGAAAAAGACGTTCACCTGCAACTTTATCTCATAACTAAATCCATCATGGATGTTTTTTTCTATGGATACCTTATCTTCTAACAAATATGGAGAAAAACCTTGATTTTCAGTAAAACATCCAATATATTCCATCACTTATATGCTTTTATACATCATGTTCATGAACACTTGAGCCCTATCATCCCTCGAATTATCTAGATAGAAGTGACTTATGGACTTCACCTTGAATTCCTTCCAAGTGATATCCTCTTCCTATCCATATTTCTATATGATTTATCACCAGTGCTTGTTTGGTCCTATTAGCATAAAAGTATCAAGCTTAGCCCTCCTGTCTATAGGAGTCTTTAGGTGTTTGAATATAATCTTAACAGATTCGATCTAGAACTCAGATGCCCAGGGTCCTCCCTCACTAGTGAACATGGGTGGGTGTTTTGGTTAAAAATATCTCATCATACCTTACATATAAGTCATAGAATGAGTAGTCTCCCTCTCTATAGATCATAATACCTATAGAAAATTTTCAATAATCTGATCATCTATCATGTTTTTTCAAGATTCAGGAAGTTCTAGTTTGGTTGTGTGAGTTGTGTGATGATTACCACTATATTAAATCTTAATATAAAGATGATGTGTAGGTATTTTCACTACAAGTGTCAACACACTACTCAGATCACATGATACATAACAAGATCAGCCTTAAAAGGTTAATATGGGAATAAAGAACCACTGACACAAGGTTACTCCCAAACATGGCTTAATAAGTGAATTGGCATTCCATAACATTACATCCATTCATTTTTATCAAATATGTCAAGGGATTACATTTCACAACTTATATGGGAATTTATTTCACAAGTGATAAATATGTCCCTAGCATGAACAATGCATGTTGAAAAAAATTCCTATGTGCCAACTATGATATATGCATACGCACCTTATGTCATACTGGCCTAGGAGTAGAATATAATAAATTAATAATATCACACAAAATTGCATCACTAAAGTTAAAATAACATCACCAAATTAACAATAAAACGTCAATAATAGAAATCCCATCCCTGAGAACTTGGGTTTTCACCCACACATGGGTGAGTTATTCCCATGCATGAGCTCATTTCCAAGCTTCAACACATCCTAGTATCCGGTATACCTTCCCCAAATAGTTAAGCAATAGAAAATACCTAATATTTGATACCACTTTATAATTTCTCCAACTCGATTCTCCCTCATCTGACCAAGACAGGTCGTTACATGACCTCAAGCGCACCGCCCCGTACTCCAAAGGTTTATGACTAATAGTAAGGGTCTAAGGAATATAATGGGGAGGATATACCTTATTGGAAAAAGTATTAATAATAATGGAAATAAGTTAAATCAATCATGATATAAAACTCAATAAGATAATAAATGTATACCAATAATCTAAATAATAATAATAATAAACCATGCCATTCTATATTGTATGCAAAACTAAATGTCATGATGAAATTCATGAAAGTAAACAACTAAAAATTGACACTATAATAAAGTCTATAAAAATCCAAATCTATAACCCCATGCTCAGTCCCATATCCAAGATCAAATACCATCTAGAAAATTCATCAATCAAGAATAGGGCCTCATTCCCTTTTCTAGACCTACATCCATGAAATTTTTCTAAATAGAAAACAAAACCTAAACAGGGATTGAGTAAAACTTAGTAGTCTGAAACCCATAGTGTATAAACAATACAATATAAATAAATATTTCATGTAATAGTATGTTAAATAGTGGAATTAATTCATAAATTAATATAGAACAAAAAATAACCATGCTGACCGTCGAGCTCTAGGTTGACTCTTAGGGTCATCCAAACCTACTTTGACAGGATGTTGGATATCTCTATCTAGTGACATATTCTAAAAACTAGGATGAATCACCCATAACACAAGTGGATTCTCATACTAAGGATAAATCAAACATATATCATATCAATAATATTACTTATTTCCCTAAAGCATCAAGTAACCATACATCTCGCCCCCATCCATCAATAATGGATTCTATATAAATTCCCAATCTAGAGTTACATATATGTTCCCATGGTGAAATAACCAAGAAAAGGGAAAAGTATCAAGTAATCGTGAATACTGGACTCTATGTGAATTCATGTGATAGATTTTCTTATATGTTCTCATGTCAAATTTCACATGACAAGGTCAAATTATTATTAGACCCTGTTTTAAATCCCATGCTATGGATGATTATGTATTCCCATGGTGCATTAACCATGCCAAGGGAGATTTATTTATTTCATAAACAAATGCAACAAGATCCAATGCATTAAATTTCCAAAAATTTCAATAATTATAACTTTATTTATATTGGTCAATTCATGAAATTGTCAATTATCAATCCATTTATTCCATTATTCTATGCTATAAATAATCACAATAATTGTAAAAAATCCATTTCACATATTAATCAAACCCAATTACCAATCACATATCAATTATGCATTTATTTCATCATTCCATTAAGATAATTCCAATTCCATGCCAATTAACCATTTGAAATCAAGTAATTATTTATTGAGTAAATTACCCCAATTCACATAACAAAAAAATTTACATTTTTAAGCTAATATATTAACAATTTTCCAATTAATCATAGGGCTCTAGGTTTATACATTCTAAGTTCCAGTCTATGTTCAAAGGTAGGTGTACCTATTAGGTGGCTGAAAATCATGGTATCAAATCCAACATACCCAAAAAGATCTATGTGAGTTCTATGAATTAATAATTCAAAAATTTCAATTAAGAAAGTTTGTATTCATGTAGTTCTAATGTGATTCCATGGGTTTCACATACTATAGAAACAAAATAGACCTTAGGGAGTTTCTTTAGACCACCCACCTCAAGCAATGAAGAATAAGGAAAACCAAGATAGAGCATAGGATCAATATACAACAATATGATCCCCCTATTGATAATAATAGATCCACATCATCAATTATAGAAAAGGGGGATCCAAGAATAAGACAAGGGGAATTCATCAATTCAATTAAGTGCTCACCGATTCAAGTTGTCCGGATCGAATTGTGGATCAAAGAACCATGATTTTTCACTAGAGGATTATAGGAAGATCAAAATAACCCTTAAAATTTGAAAAACCCAAATTAGGGATGAATTAGGAGTTAATTAGGAGTTTAAAAGAGGCTTCAGTGGGAGAAAAATATGATTTTCCCCTTGTTGTGTCGGCCTATCCGGACGCCGCTGGCCAGCCGGTGGTGTCCACCAATGCACCTGCATGGCTAAAGATCCTACTAGATAGTTGGTGGGTTTGTTATAGGACACCCATTCTACCTGTGTCCCATTATCTATCCATTGGGTCTCATCAACTTGCCCATGGGGCTCCTGTAGCTTTACCAAGCTACTAAGTATCCCATCATCTATTCTGTGGCACTACAACATCTCCAGTGTGCCACATCAAACCATTTACTAACATAGCTTATTTGATCCCCTAAAATCCTCTAAAAACAATTTAAAATAAGTTTAGGGCTCTATTACATGACTTAAAGTGGCTCAAACAAAACATAAAGAGGAGTATAATTAGAAAAATATGGGTGGGTATAAATTAGTAAACATGTTACCAATTTTGAATTACTGGTACATAGTTAATATATCCAAATGTTATTTAGATGTTAAAAATATACATTTTCATTGTAAATAATTTACTTGAAATAAATAAAATATTTTGTGATAAAATTATAGGATACTAATTCATTTGTGAGGATGACTTTTATTTTAAAGAAATTATTTTTATAAAATATGAATTTCTATTAAACTTATTACTTTTAAAGAATTATTTAAATAAAATATATTGATAAGAATGAATGAATGGAAATGTAAATAAATAACATAATTTAGTAACTATAATGAGTAATTATTTAATTATACATAACTAAAATATATATATATATTTAAAAACACAGTTTTTATTATATATTTTTATTTAAAATATTAATTTCTCGCATTTCAAATATTAAATGAAATTATATATATATATATAATTAATAATTATTATTATATTGATTATAAATTGTTTATAAATTAAGATAAAATCATTTAATGATAAAAAGGATATATTTTTCAAAGAATTGTTTTCTATGTGTAATATATTTTTAACTTAATAAATTAAACTAATCACTACTAAATAATTATATTAATTAAATATATTGATGATATAAATAATAAAATAAATTATAATTCATCTATGTTTTATAAATATAATGTTATAATAATAAATTTATTTTATGATAAAAATATATTTTTTCTAAAAAAAAAATTTATGTGTTACATGTTTCTATATTAATATTAATTTTTATCATTATTATAAATTGAATCAAATGAAATTGTTAGAACATGGAACACCCTGAGAGGGTAGGGGTAAATTACCGTGTCAAATTTTTATTTTAATTAAATAGACTTTATCCCCATGTTATTAGGAACTCATTAAACCTGTTTGATTGAATTGTGCAATCCCCCAACACACGTATTCTGAAATAGAAACACAACAAATCAATTTTACTTTGTTCACTACTAAGGGCTAGTTCATAGAGCATACAACGATAGCATTTTAGTCATACCATAATCCTCTAAGATTTACTAGATTTCATGGATTATAATTTTTTGATCATGGTTAATTCTTGACAAGTTCACCACATTTATAATAATTTTAGGGACAGTTCGCTACCTCCCTCATACCACTTCCATAAACTCCCCCTTGCACACTACTTTGGGTGGAGTCTTCCTCAATTTATCAACTTGAAGGTTGCATTCATATATGAGTACACGTTGATGATTTTTCACATCATAAAGATCCCAATATGATGCTTCAATGAATTCCAAAAACTTTTCCTAAGTGAAATGTAGTTCACGTAAGTAATTTCATGAAAAATTCTTTTTTAACTTATAATTTTTATAAAACCCCTAAATTTCATGAATCCACCTTCACTAAAATCCATTTGATCGGCTTTTTTATCAACCATACTTCTTGATAAACATATTTTCACATAAATTTCTTATTTCACGTAAGAAATGTGATCATGTAAGACTTAAATGAATTCAGTGCAATCATCCCTCCTCTAAAACATTGATTCGTCAAAAGACAATAGGCGATATATTTATAAGCAAAAAATACCCTCTCATTAAATTTTTACTCACAATAAAACTTCCAGTTTTCATGATTCCTTTGATTCACTAATATATATCGGTACATATAACTCAATATTTCATGAAATTTTAGACTTTACCAATATTTCATCTAGATTTATCGTGAAACCTACTAAATCATTTGTGTAGATACCTTTGACTTTAAATAAATTATTTTTATAAAATATGACTTTCTATTAAACTTATTAATTTTAAAGAATGATTTCAATAAAATATATTCATAAAAATTAATTAATAGAAATGTAAATAAATAATATAATTAATTAAATATAATGAATACTAATTTAATTATTCATAGGTAAAAAATTTATTTAAAAATAGTTTTTTAATTATATGTTTTTATTTAAAATCGTAATTTCTAAAATTTCAAAAAATAAATGAAATATTTTGTTTATATATAAAAAAATTAATAATAATTCTTATATTTATCATCAATTAGTTATAAATGAAGATAAAATCATTTAATGATAAAAAGATATATTTTAGAATAATTCCTTTTTATGGATAATATATTTTTAACTTAATAAATTAAATTTATCACTACTAAATAATTATATTAATTAAATATATTTATAATATATATAATCAAATAAATTATAATTAATCTATGTTTTTTAGTATAATTTTATGAGAATAAGTTCATTTAAGGATAAAAATATATTCTTTCAAAAAAAAAATTATGTGTTATGTGTTTCTATATTAAAATTAATTTTTATCATTGTTATAAATTGAATCAAATGAAATTGATAGACCATGGGACACACTGAGATGGGAGGGGTGAATCAGGGTATCAAATTTTTCTTTGAATTAAATGGATTTTGTCTCTAAATTGGTAGGAACTCATTAAACCTATCGGATTGAATTATGCAATCACCAAACACACATATGCTGAAATATAAACATAACACATCAATTTTACTTGGTTCACTGATAAGGGCTAGTCCTTGGAGCATACAACTATAGTGTTTCAATCATACTAGAATCCACTAAGCTTAACTAGATTTCATGGATTATAATTATTTGTTCATGATCACTTCATGTCTGGCTCACTAACTTTACAAGAATTTTAGGGATATCCCACTACCACCCACAGACCACTTCCATAAACTCTACCCTACACACTAATTTGGGTGTATTCTCCCTTAGTTTATCAACATTAAGGTCATATTTATATTTGAGTACATGTTTATTATTTTTTCATAATGATGATCCTAATATTATGCTTCCATGAGTTCTACAAACATCCCAAGTGAAACTTAGTTTTCTTAAGTAATTTAGCAAAGCATCCTTTTTTTACTTCTAATTTTGATGAAACTCCTAACTTTCATGACTTCTACTTCACTAAAATGCCTTTTTCCAATTATTTATCAACCATACTTATTGATAAACATGTGTTTGAATAAAGTTCTTGTTTCACATAAGAAACATGATCGTGTAAGACTTGCATGAATTCAAATCAATTAGTCCTCTAAAAAATTGATTCTTCAAAAGACGATAGGTGGCCTATTTATAGGAAATAAAAACCCTCTCATAATATTGTTCCTAATTAAAAAACTCCCAGTTTTCTTGATTCTATCAATTTTCCAACATATATCAGTACATGTAACTCAATATTTCATGAGACTTTAGACTTTAATAATATTTCATCTAACATCACTGTGAAACCTTCTTTTGCATAACTTCATAAATTTCATGAAACTATAACTTTTAAATAGAATCATTTCACAAACTCTAAAAAAAAATACTTTAATTAAACTCTTACATTTCTCTTGAAACAATGTGTAACCTTCTTGAGGCATTAACTCTTTTTCCTCCTAGATTTTCTGGACAAAAAATTAGGCAAACATAATAAAAAAATTAACCTTCAAGATTTAATAATTTTGTGTGTATTGGAAAAATTATACATATATAGATAAATCCATTAATTATAAACTCCATTATTATAACTTTCAAAACAACCAAGAATCCAGAAAACAACCTCCCCCTACTTGAAAACTCCTTGATCAGCCCAGTGAGGATTGACAACAAACACAACATACAATCAATTTCAATATTTAAATAACATTTGTACCAAAAAAATGGATTTGATATTTATAATCATGATATTCAAATTATATAATAAGTTTAATTTCATTTTTAGGCATAAAAATAAGTTACCAAGGTAAAATTTAGCTACCACAAAAATGGTAAAAGTTTTATTTTCAAAGAATTGTTTTTTATAAATGTTGTGTAATTTTTATCTAAATAAATTAAATTGATATATTTTAAATGATTACTCTAAAGTAATTTTTAAATTTATAAACAAATATATTAACACTCATTTAATTATTATTTGATAGGAAATAATAATAAGGATTCTTATTCTTTAAAAATTCATTTTTCTACAAAAATAGTTTTTTTCTATATATTTTATATTTTAATTTAAAATTAATCATTATCATATATAGAAATTGAATTATATTAAATGGAGTCCAATTTTTTAAATATTAGGTTGAAATTTTGGAATAGGGTTCATCTTTTATTTTTAGTAAAAATATGATTACCATGGTAAATAACTAAACAAGTTAAAAAGGGTAAAAAGAGGTAATTTATCATAGATCAAATTTTGTTTAACTAACATGAAATAAATATATTATAGAATAATTATTTAGGTTCCATAGTCAATTCTAAAATTATGACCATAATTTCCTCACTTAACTCACCTAAGCCCCATGTTATTCCATCTTTACCCTTCACCTAACTTAAGTTTCCAAGGAAATGTCCATCAATTTCACCTATAAAAATATATCTATTCCAAACACTCAAAAACACTCTTATCCTTGTAAAATTTCCTAAATCCATGCTCATTTTTAATACTGTAGATTCCTCTCCCATTTTTTAAGTCTTTGGTCATATTAAGGAGACATAATCCCTTAATTCCAAGGGAAGTCATTGTGAGAAGGTGTGATTTCATCAAAGTAAGTAATGAGTTGTTTTTAATTCCTTTTCATTTACTTTATCTCCCCCAAACTTTCTAAAACTCATTCACCACTCCAATTACATTCTATAAAAATCATTATGCTTCTGTTAAAATGGTATTATCATAATATAACTAAACTTTATTACTCATTCATTTGTTATAATGTGTTCTTGTTTGGGTCAGTTCTACCACCAACATGAAAAATGTTATAATTCTTAAATATTGAATGATTAAGAGAACATAAATTATTATAATATAATTTAATAATTATTAATTTAATATTTTTTTCTTAATTTTAGAATGTTGATTAAAATTTAACAAAACAAACACATTATGGACTTCATCTAAGAGAACCATACACAAAACTCTCATGGAATGAACCTATAACTTCATAAATAATTATAGAGAATATATTAAATTACCTTGACTATTTTAGATATTATTAAATCATGGACCTAAAATTATGACCAAAACTGTTATACCGAAGGTTAAAGAGTAACAATTGAAACTACTAATAACCAATTGCCGATATTAACTAAAAATAAGAAATAATTATGTAATAAATAAATATAAAATATTAATATAAAATTTAATATACAGAAATAAGGTTCCAAAAAATATTATTAATGAGTCTTATTTTATTATACAGGAAGGTAGAGCATGTCGGATTAAGCGGGAATCTAAGGTAAGGGGTTTCCATATCAATTTCCTATCTTTGAGACATGTTTTGTCTTATGCATATATTTTCATTTACATAGTGTATACCAAACCTATTTGATATATTATATCATTAATGTATTTATATTCATTTTATTTAAAGTTTTACTTAAATTTCTCTCTTTAAATGGTTTTTTATTCAAAATTTACCAAAGCCTTAAGGGTTCCATTCCAAACACACTTTTGAATTGAGATTGTATATGTCTAAACTCCTATTTGGGGAAAATATTTTTTAAATATCTCTTAAAACCCATTTATTTTCTTAAAGTTTGGATATTTATGAGGTTTAAATGTCTTATTACCATTTCCTAATTCCTTGGTTCACAACCCAATTAAAAGGATGTTTGTAAGTGGATTTAACCATATATCTTCCTTTCAGTTGGGAATCTTTCTCCTTCATGTCTATATTCTTTATTTTCACAATTTTTCCCTTATTATTTTGAAAGATAAATATGTATTATATTATTAAATATATATATTTCTATTTAAATATTTTCAAAAGTATTTTTTATAAATTTTTCATCAATGTTATTTTTTCTTTAATGGTGCTTAAAAATATTGAAAATTGATTTATTTTCACATTTTTATAATTTATCTTCCACTATAAATTTATTTATTTAAACATTTTTTATTTTTATGGTATAATTATTTGGTATTATTTTAATATGTTTTTTTAATAATTATTCATATCACCTTCCTAAAAATGATTTTTTAAAAGTGACTTATAACTTTTTCTTTTTACAATAATGATATAAATGTTTTCTAGAAACTATTTTTATTACTTCACTTCCATTTTTCTTTCTATCTCTCTAAATGATTTATCTATTATGGAGTAACATTCATGATCACCCCTAAGTAATTTTATACTTATTTTGGGATAATGGATTTTGATATTAACCAATCTAACTCTTGATGTCATTTTATAAAATACTATTTGAAAATATTATGAAACCTATTTTCTCTCCATGATTTTTTATTCATGATATGATATATGATTGAATTTATGTGGCGCACATATATATCCTTTATCATTATTTTATGGGTGGGGTCCTATATATCCCTCCAGTTCATTGGTAAATTTTATATCCTATGAGCTCAAAAGGGTACATGGGAGGTTATCACAATTCCAAATGGTACACAGGAGGTTATATTAATAAAAAGGATACGTGAGAGGTCATCCCAATCCTAAGGGTAAATTATTGGTAACCCAATCCCAAAAAGGGTACACAACTAGTTATCCTGAGCCTAAAAAGGGTACATGGGTGGTTAGCTCAAACCCAAAAAGGGTTCACAGGTGGTTATCCCAAGACCAAAATGGTATATAGGTGGTTATCCAAATCCTACTATATTATAGGAAAGTGATTATCCTAGCCCATTATGTGATGATTATATCAGTAGTTAATCTTTACACATGTTCTATACTCATATTCATGCTATTTTTCTATGTTGTGACATATTCCAATGTAATGATCCATGGATCTTCATTATTGTATCATGTCTTTAAATCATTATTTCATCATATATGTTTTATATTTTGAGGTTATATGTCCTTATATCAAACCTTGTGGAAAAATCTTATGATTCCATGTTCTTTTTAATCAGATATTTCTACTATTTTCATGTATTATCATTTTCTTATAATATAATCTCTATGAATCATTGATAATTTTCCCCTTAAATATAATTTGATATCAATCCTTTTGTTTCTCATTTACCTAGGGAATTATATACAAGATTTTGTTTATAATGAAGTCAGGTTTGGAGAATTTTGTGGGATATTTTTAAATAAATAATGTGAAATAAGACATCTATATAGCTAATCTCTAATGACACTAAAACTTTGAGTTCTAAGATTTTATACTTATTTGTGATATGTAATATTTAAATTATGGTAATGATGTAAAATATATTTATTTTATATTTATTACATCTTAATTTTTATCAAATATAGTGTGTAAAGTATGCATTTTTATCACCAAATCCAAGAGTATGGGTCTGGGGTACTTAAGTTGGCATCAGAGTGGGGTTTAGTTATTTTTTATAATTTTTTTAAGAAATATAGATGAAAAAACAT
Source organism: Viscum album (assembly GCA_963277665.1). Lineage (NCBI taxonomy): Eukaryota > Viridiplantae > Streptophyta > Magnoliopsida > Santalales > Viscaceae > Viscum > Viscum album. The sequence goes on from OY728126.1 coordinate 673,094,999, forward strand.
AAAAAAACATATGATTAACCAAAGTGATGTAGGGTAAACCAAAAATGTCATAGGTTTCATAATACAGGACATCATGGGATTTATTTCCCTTATCATGTGATCAAATATTATGATTATTGTTTCTTAATACTCATACTAATTTTTTTTGTCTTCAAAAATTACTATAACTAGGATAAAATAATTTAAAAATGGGTGTGATGGGAAATTTAATGATTATCCCAATGACCAACCAAATGGGATGAGAGATGGAGTGAAAACCTCCATGTAAATTCTCACTTAGGTTATGAACAATAACCTAAATAATGTTGAGATTTTGAATGCACCAAATAAGGATAAACATACTATCAATTCATTCATATAGAAACATCCACCCTCCTTTAGTGGGTCTTTCAATCCAATAATTATCAAGCAATTTATCAACACACTAGTAAATATATTTTATGTCCTCTAGTACTTGGAGAATAAAAAGGTTGTTTTAACCACTTATCATTTATAATGTAAAGCTTAATAACAATAGACTTTGATAATGAACATGAGGCTAAAAGAAGAAACCAAATCCATGAAATGTTAAAATTTTAATCAGTTATTTTTCAATTAATATTTTCTTTGAACAATTTACAAAACAAATAGAGAGTGAATTCCTAGAGATGAATAAAAAATAATATAGGTCCATTAATACCTATAAAGTAACCTTCATGAGACTTAAAAGGTATGCTTCTAGTTTTATTATTGACCCTAAAAGAAAAAATTATTATTTATTTATTATATTAAAACCATGTCTTTGAAATACATTTGTTATAAGGATATTTCGTTTCTATGAATAAATTCTTCAATGTGTTATCAAGGTTGAGATGGAGATTGGATACTCTCATTATTCTCATGTTTTTAGGGAGAAGAAGAGGAAATTATAATTTCATGGAAAATCAAATGAAAAAAAAACATGAAAGAAAAAATATTTTTCTTCCTACAAGACAAATATATTAGAAGAATCATGGGGGAATTGTCTAAAAAGAATAGGTAAATGCTTCAAGTGTGGAAGATAAGGTTATTGAACACATGAATGTCAAAGGTATATAAAGAATTTGAATAGTGATTAACCTAATTTAACACCCACATTCTAATACTTCAATTGCAATGAGTATGAATATTATGATAATGAATGAACCAAACTAAGGGTTAATGATGAAAATAAATATCAATAACCTCCAGATATAATGGATAAATTGAACTCCTATACAATCACAAATGATGAAGCAATCCATGAAACCGGCATGGTGTAAGGTACACTCACCATCCACTATAGAACTGAAAATGTATTATTTGGTTCTGTTTCTACCCACTCATTCATATCTTGGAATTTTTCTAAGAGCATAAATTCTCCACCATAATAATTATATTATTAGTGTAAAATTCTAGTATGGTTATTTTATACCCTTTCAAAAACTCTTATCTAGTTACAGTTTTTGAAGATGCACTTCCTATAAATATTATTAATCTCCCTTTAGTTGAATTTAAGGTGATTTTAAGAAAGGATTTTCTCTCTCTACATAGATACCATATTAATTGTTGATATAGGGAAGTATCGTTCCATATCCCATATCAACCTATGAACATATATCAATGCAAGGATGACTATGAACTTTATATGGGAATCACATCCAGTATATGGGTCTTAATACCTAATCATGAGGGATACTTGGCTCAAATAGTGGGGAGAACTCATTATTAAATATATTACTATTATTATGGGAAATATTAGTAACCTATTCTTGTCTAAATTGTAAGGTTAATATCTCATTAGAAAATGTATCTTTAGTTTTTTTGATCTTATGGACACCCTTAACTATTTTCATCAATGATAGATAATTAAAATTGAAAGGATGTTATTTATTTAGGGTGGATGTAACACCCTAGGTTTTAAGAAACATTTTAAACTATATGTATATAATTATTAAAAATGTTTTTCTATTCTTTCAAAATAATTTAACTTAAAAATAATTCACATAAGGTATGAATTATACTAATATCACTTTATTAAATCATAATAGAAAATTATATAAAATTTTATGAAACCATGTATTAAATACCATGGATGATTAAATCTCTTAAAAGTTCATCAATTAAAAGGGGACAATAAAAAAATAATTATATATTTACAACTATAAAATATCCTAGATCATCTCCACTCTTGAGAATTATCATTAGTATAACTAGAACTATAATGATAAAAAACATGCAAGGAAAAAACTTGTTGTAAAATCTAAAATGAAAACTATAGAAATGAGAAGTGTGATTTGTGATGTTAGAATGAAATGAATATATAGAAGTTAATAGAGGTAATATAGAAATTATATAACTATTATTAAGGGGTATATAGTAGTTGGGTATAATATCAGTAAACTTATTACTATTTTGAAATTACTGTTATGTGGTTAATATACCTAAAGTTTATTTAGATGTTAAAAAATATAAATTTTCATTCTAAATAATTTAATTTCAAAAAATAAAATATTTTACAATGGAATTAAAGGATAATGATTCATTTGTGAAGCTATGGATAAGTGTCACCCTAGTGGAAGTCTAGAATGAAATTTCACCTTAGGGTGAGGCTGGGATAAGGTGTCTCCCTAGTGATGTACTCCTGAGGAGATATGGGTTCATGGCACCTTAGTATGGATCACCCAAGAGGGTTCCTTAACACTAGTTTAGAGGACTAGGAGAGAAGTGGTCTTTTTTAAGGGTTTTTTGTTTCAAACCTTAAGTTGACTCAACTATCCCCAGAATATTAGTTATTTCCCTTAGGTTTTGGCTTAGTAACCCTCCTAAAGGGAGAAAAGAAGACCTCAGAATGGGGATATTCAAGCATATGTTTGTATTCTCAAAGGTGTCTAAAATTGTGTCCATGGGGATATTTATAAACCTGGGATAACCGAGGTGTGCTATTCGCATAGGTTTCTAGGTTTCACTATGTGTATGCATAGCTATGGTGTGTGCAAGTAGGCAGAGCATGTGACTAGGGTGTGTGCTTAAGGTTGAGGCACGTGCAAGGGATGCAGGGTGTGCGCTAGGGACCAATGTAAAGTGACATGGGTTCAAGCTATGCTATGTTTTTGAGAATTTCCTTTGACTGATTCATGTTTCCAAAAGGTATCAATGACAATAAGTTTAAATAAAAAACATTTATAAAATTTTAACATTTTTTTAATAATAAACTATAATTATATATCACCTTTACTATTTACTATCATACCTTTATATTTATAAATTTTTAATAAAATACTTTACATCTAATTTAGATATTAAGATTTGAAATATAAAATTAATTTTATTAAAATCAAAGTACAATTAGTAATGATTGAATTTTAAAATAAGAACTCTATAAATATATAACAACATATATTTCTTTTTAAATAGAAAATCACATTCTTTTTTAATACCATGCTATAATTATTTCTAAGAATACAAAAATAATAAATAGAAATATAAATCCATGAATAAAAAATGTATCTATAAATATCCAATAATAAAATTTAGACTTTAAATATATCAAAAATAATAAATAAAAATGTGAAATATTATTTATCCTTCAAATAAATTATATATGACGACATAAAGTAAGAATAATTGTTTTTAATGTATAATTATTATCTTATCACTACACCAAAAAAACAATTAATGTTGGTTTTTTCATGTTTAGTAGTGATTTAAATTTTTTTGATTAATGCATTGTGGTTTCTTAAAACTGGCATGCAAATCTATGTCAGGAATTATTTTGAAATAGTTTTGAAAGCCATTATAAATTATTTAGTATAAATTTTATATGTTTAGAGGTGGTTTTTTATTTTTTTAAATCTTTTTAAAAAAATTATTATTTTATATTATTATTTATTATTTATTATTTATTATTGTATATTTTTTATTATTTTAATTTATTATTAATATTATCATGTCTGACCTACACCTAACCTAGCCCATTCCCTATCATATGACCCACTGTTATCCCTACCTGGCCCAACCCATCCTCTAGCCTAGGCCTAGCCTAGCCTCTATTTAACATCCCAACATAGCACACTCAACAATAACTAGATCAGAGTGCCACATGACCTCAAGCACGCCTCCCCATACACCAGAGTATGTCAACTAGTAATGGGGCTCATAGTGATACCTTGGGGAGACTATACACTCATATTATAGTAGAATAAAATAGTAAAAATAATATATAATCTATCATTAAGATATCTAATATAATTAAATAAATCATCATAACCATAGATGAACCAAAGAATAAAATATAACACATTCTATAATAGAATGAACTATCCAAAATGTCATGCAAGTTAGGTAGGAACCAACAAGATCTCCCATGGGTGGATCATATATAAATAGACCTAAAGTAAATAACTAATACCACATCCTGGTCCTGAGTCCCAAATCAGTCCCATATTCTAACTCCATCCAATATATCTAGATCAAACATCTAATATCAGGAATCTTCCCTACTAGTACCTATAATCAACAAGTTTTCTTGGGTACCAATGTGTTGGGGTCACATGAGAAGGTTGTGTGTATAACTCAAAAGGACACCACCAACACTATCCCTAAATATATCCAATCTATACAGTACATGTAAAATTTTATATGCTCATAAATAATAAATAATAAATTGTATAATAAATACTTGTGATAACCATGGGTATTATCTTAGTCACCCGAGTGTGACTACACATGTTTCGTCTGCTGCTAGAATTTCCTTGAACTTGATACATTAATACCCAGGGGGAATATCCACCCTCCTCAAAACCCTATCAAATATATATATATATACACACACATAAGGGTAATAATATCCCTCCCATGAACCATTTCATAAATATTGACACCCATGGGGAATAGATCCCCTCCTTGGAACCATATTATATATCATACACCCAGGTGGAGATAACATCCCTCCCCAAAATCATCACATATATCATAAACCTAGGAGAAAGAGAAGCCCTCCCCAGAATAATCACATATATCATACACCTAGAGGAGAAGATAATTCCACCCAAAACCATATTGTATACCATACTTCTAAAGGGAAGAGTGGATATCCCCAAAACCATCTCATATATCATACACTTAGGGGAAAGTGGATCTCCCTAGAACCATATTTTATATAATACACCCAATGTGTAGAACATACCACCTCATAACCATATTTTATATCATAAACCCAAGGGGATCCACCCACCCAAGAACCTTTTCATATGTCACAAACATAGAGGAAGAGTGGCCCACCCCAAAACCATGGGGGAGATAGGACCACAAAATTTGTGACCAAACTCATCTTCAAAATCCAAAAAAATAATATTTCCCACCAACACTCTACCTACTTAGTATAGTATTTAATTTTTCTATCTAAAGAGAAGGGATTTATTATCTATCAAATAATAAAAACAAACCCAAAATGGAAAATAATAAAACTATTCCAAATAATCTAGTGATGATAGAAAAGTTGTGTCATATGCAGTAAGAAATAAAACAATAATAAGAATAAGAAAAAAGTGTAATGGGGAAAATTAAAAAAGGAATCATGGTAGTAGATAAGTAGTAAATTATATAGAGGAATTTAAATTAATTCAGATTGTGTCAAAAATATTCCCATATTCCTGAAAATAGTGATTGATCTAAATCAACTATCATAAAAATATTTTCAATTACTCTATTGAGAGTGAACCATCTATTGACTTAAATCTGAATTTTTCAATTCAAAAACTAAATCAGTGGAAAAGAGGAAATGATTATGATATCTAACAAATTTTTATTTTTCAATCAATCATATATTACCATTCTTCATTGATCAAACATTTCTTTTTCTCAAAAATTTTCAAATGGAAAGTTTCTTGAATAGTTTGAAAGATAATCAAGATAAAATGTTATTGAATCTTGATCATTGAAAATGGTTTTTGTGAAATGAATAAATGAAAAAGAGTAGTGATCTAACCTAGAAATTAAAAAGTAATAATTTATTAAAAAGAAAAAAATCAAAAAAATATCATTCCCCTAAAAAAATTAGCTGCAAATCATGTTCAATTTATAATTATTAACATTAATTTCATCTCAAAATAAGAAGAAATATAGGAATAAGGATTAAACATAGTGTAATATTCTTTATCAAGATATCTTCTCCCTCTGTATCTTGATCTCCCTCAAAAACCCTTCGATCGAATGTTTCCCTATTTTTCTACCCGTGTCCCACCAATGAATCAATCAATGAATGAATGAATGAACAAAATTAAGTTTCTAATACAATTATAAGGTTCTTGAATACTTTCCTCACATCCATCAACTCATCACCTTGCACCCCAGAGCTCCACATGGAAGCCTTCACTATTTATCATCTTCTTCAAAGTGAATCAAGATAACTCCTCCAAATAGATGAAATTCCCCCATTTGATTCCACATCAAATACATTTTAGAAGAATTTACTTACGATCACATATTGATTCAGTCTTCCAATCTCCTCTAATAATCTTTAATAGCTTCCTAAGTACTCAACATTATCAAGATCAAATCCCCTTTGATTTGATTTCCATTTTTGAGAGTAACAGTAGAAAAATGTTATGTATTGGTAACTAAAATATATTCCTCAAATTTGGTTAAGTATCTGAACCTTACGCATCGGCATATACTCTTACATACCAGGATATTACTCTTATGTATCACAATTCTAGTCCACAATATCTAAAAGGGTGGGACCCTTACATATCTCCTTTTTTCCCTTACATACCTCCTTATAAATCCATGATGTAGATAAAAAATTTATTAAAGGGTGAGACCCTTTAATAACAATAGGATTCAGTAAGACCCTTACATATCAAATTGTCTGTTAATTTGATAAAGGGTGAGACCATTTCATATCACCTTGTACCAGTGGAGGTACTCTTGAGTATCACTCACTCATGAATTTGACAAAGTGTGGGACTCCTATGACTATTTTTCTATTATATACTGACCAAATACTCTTATATAGTGCCTTGTTTTAATTTTTAAAAGGGAATATCTACTCTTACATATCAATGGGATTTCACTAGAACTATTGCATATAAACATCCGTAAAAGATTTAATCGCCTAAAAAATTATACATAATATTTTATTTTAATATTCAAAATAATTTATTCATACATGATATATTTAACTCATGTATAATATATTTCATTACATATATAATATATTTAAAACCATACATAATATAACATGTTAAATATGTAAGATATTAAAACTTCAATAAAAATTCACCAATCAAGATTTATTTAATAGAAACTATCAAATTAATGTTCACAAAATTATATAAATAATAAAACATGCATCATATTATCATTTAATCCTAAAAACCATGATTTTTCCTGATTATTCAAAGAAATCTCATTTTCATAAACATTTGACAAATATTAAGAATTTATCAATAAAAATCATTATATCACAAATAAAACTATATTTAATATAAAAATTATGTGAAAAACATGTATAAAATACACTCATGTCACTCATATATCATACACCTAGGGGAAGAGTGGCCTTCCCCAGAACCATCTCATATATCATACACCCGAGGGGAAGAGTAGTATTCCCTAGAACTATCTCATGTATCGTACACCTATGGTGAAGAGTGACCTAACCTAAAAATATATCATATATATTACTCATCATGGGATAAGAAGACACCCTAGATATCATCATATAAGATAAAACATTTGGGGGATAAGTGGACCACATGAATATCACCATATATCATAATCACAGGTGTTGTAAACTCTCCCAAACTTGATATAAATTTCCAAGGTTTGATTCTCAATCACACAACCTATTACCACTACTCCATTCATACTAGTCTAAAATTGAGTTAATCCTTATGTTCTAATCCTCTATAGGGTCAACACAATTCTAGGGAACCCATTTTTGTTTTCTTGCTCACATCATAGATCAGAAACCCTAAATGGGTTCCTTTATCTAATTCTCAAACTCTAGGGTATAATTCCATCACTAAAAGTGTAATAGAATCCCTCAGCATTTCTATAATCCCATCATGGCCAAATTGGCGCACAATAAATAATATAATCAAAATAATAATAATAATAATAATAATAATATCATAAGGGGTGGTATAATTATCATCTCACTTTCAATAGTCAAACTAGATTCATTCTCTCACACCCAAACTATACTTAAATAACTGGTATAGTATACCTTCATGGGTACACACAAACCAGTGGGTAGTAATACTTTTACCACACTCTAATAAACTAGCCAAAAGGCTATAAGGTAAATCAAGGTTTCATGTGTCCTACTCTTAGGCCAACCATTTCCAATCCATCACACTCTATACTTAGAGTGGACTAAGGGAACCTATCCCAAGTTCAACTATGTTTCACTCATTTAACTCATTCCCCTCAAAATTCCTTATCATATAACACATATTTATGGTTTATCCCATATCCATCGGTGACTCAAACATCAATCCTAGTGTTGAAGGATTCATCATGACCTAAGACATTTCTATTTTACTCATGGGGATTATGAGAAAAAATCATTTTAATTTAATGTTTGATCACACAAAGGTGATGAGACTACATACCAAATGATACATAACATAATTCATAAATGTTAGAGAGATGTTTAGGGGAAAACTACCTCATTCAAAGTTATTCCCTTAGTGAAACTCAACCACCAATGTCGGCCAAGATCAACCGGACATCATCCATTATCATGAGGACATACCCTATCAATAAACACTTAATAAATCATAAAATACTTATAATTAATTTACACATTAAATCAAATTAATTACATAATCAATATCCAAGGCATGATCAAATAAAAACTCATTGGGTGATCTCCCATGGATTAAACCTTGAGTAATAGGGTGTGCACTACCCCTAGTGTCCACCTAGACCTTTAGCATATAAAATACCCAAACTCTTATAAACACATCCCTCAATTTCACCCAAAATAATTGAAATCCATAAATAACTCGAATCAATGAAATAAATTAATGAATTTTCAAAAAAATCTAGTGTTTATATCCTCCTAGAATCCCCTCTATCCAACCTAATACATAACCCATCAAATCAGGATGGTTTTACTATTCCCTGGTGGAATTATCACTCAATATCTATCCTAGAGACACTAAAATCAATGTATAACAAATGAGACAGATAACCAAGGAAAAAAATAAAAAATAACTTAAATAAAAAATCAAACCACCTTCAATTGATACAGATCACAAAAGTTGAAACGTAGAAGAGGAAGAGGAGAGTAGATCGACCTCCCCCTATTTAAACATCCTGAAAATGAATAAATCATAAAGTGTTTAATTTTAAAGGACAAAATTATAATCTTAACATTGGTTTAAAATTAGATAATAGGTTCATTTCGATTTGACCTCTAAGGATCATAGCTCAATACATTTATGAGAAACTCCTCATGATGTGTCCCCTCGGGACACGACATGAAAACTTCCTTGTCCAGAACCAAAAATAAATTTCACTACATAAGGTCACATTGCAACATGAACCTATTAATTACATTCCAAGGACCTATTTCAAGGAATCCCAAAGAATCACATCCACCCACCAGGGTGTGCCAGGGTGCTTCAAGGCACAACCCCAAGCTTCATAACGCAACCAAAAACCTAGATCAGCCTGATACTATTTCCTCCTAGGGACCCTCTAGGGAATATCCTAGAAATTTTGGCATGATAATTACCCCAATAAACCCTCATGGTATATCCCAAATCCTCTATATTCCGATTCCACTACAGTTAATTTGGAAAATTCTAGATTTACCCTTAATTAGTTGAGTTACCCTTATGTGTAATCCAAATCAACAATTACATATTGATGAATTTGTTAATTTTCTGACTCTTAAGTATTTTAGTAACCCTTATGTATCATATATTGACCCTTAGGTATCAAGTAATTTACAAATTTTTAGACTCTTGTGTATTAGAGTAACCATTATATATCATAGAGTGACCCTTACATATTGAGGAATTTACGAATTTCCTGATTCTTGATTACCATAGGGTAACCCTAATCTATCATAGGGTTACCCTTTCTTATCATAGTAATACTCAATACTTTTAAAAATTCTCAATCTTCAAGTTATAAGAAACCCTCGTGTATTACCTTTTCTACAAGGAAACCCATGTATTTCCTTTACCACAGGAATTCCATATATATTTCCTTTATGGTAAGAAACCATTTTATATTATAAACCTTATTTATCACAATCCTTATGTATCACACACAAAAAACTCTAATAATTTAAATCTAAAATAAAAAAATATGGCATGTCGCAACACCCACTAGTCGTTGTGTGATCTTCCACCTTTAGTAGGAATTCACAACAAGGTACCCCATTTCTAATCAGATACTCACCCAAGAACCCAAGACACATCACAATCCTCTGATCACAATTATAAATGCCTCCTAATGATTCTTCAAATCTTAGAATCCCATTTTTAGTTCCAATTCTAAAATTTTCAATACTCTAGGACCAAAAATTCAAATTTTCTCTTATTTCACTAACCCATAACAGCATAATTCATTAAAACATCCCCACCATAACATTTATCATCCTAGATAAGACACTTAGTGTATCCTATATAAACCATCATGCTCACTAAGCATTGATACATACTTTAAATTCTATGTCTCCCATTGGTTATGGTAGTGTCGATATAGTACCCAAACTAGCTACACTACTCAAAACCCCTAGAGATTTCCCCCCAACCCTTCATATTTCCATTCATTACCCAAATGATGTGTTTTGAACCTCTCTAAACTATCATGGTCAAATACATGTAAAGCCCTATTGGTTCCTTGATTCACTAACCAATCCTAAAAACCCAAGCATTGTGGTGTCAATTAATTCTACCAACTCTATGATAATGCTCTGGTCCAAATGAAATTCATTAATTCTCAAACCATATGTGTCAAACACCATCAGGTGAAATCACTAGTCTATAACAGGACATCACTAGCTTGACATCACACCCGAGAATCAATCAACCATTCTCATCAAAACCTACAGTATCACTCCTAATACTACAACCATAACACAATATCCCACCTCAATGTACATGTTTGTGTGCTTCCCACAAATAGGTTACTCTATAGACCAATTTCCCAAAAAACATATTGTAAGATCCTAGTTTTTCTCATAAGGTATATATCCTTTAATTTTCATTTTAAATATTTTGTTTGATCTATATAAAAGTGTCTAAGATTTTAAGAAAGGGTTCGGGAGTGTATAGGGATTGTTTAAATCCCACAACTATGGATTTTTGAGAAATTATATGAGTTGCATGTTTGGTGCATGGTTAGTAGTAACCATGCAGATCAATCATGTGGCACACATATAGAGGAGTGCGGTTTTTAAAAACTATGTGATGGGAGGTCACAAAACCATGTGAAACTTCTATAATAAATTACAAAGGATAATTCACTCCTTGCACATGGTTTTGAAAATCATTTACTTATTCATGCAAGGGAGAGACATCCTTGGATCGTGAGTGTGCACAGGCAGTGCATGGTTTGTTAAACCATGCTCCTAGCCATTTGAGGGGGTGCCACCTTGAGGCAGTGGTGGTGCATGGTTTTTCCAACCATGTATCCAAACCATGAACCCCTTTAAAGACCCCTAAAATTATCAAATTTCACCACCTTATTTATAACTCTCACCTCTCTTTTCTTTTCCTCTCCATGCATAGCACCCTCCTCCATTAGAAATCTCTCCCACCTATCAAGCTAGGATTTTTGATAAATCCTTCATCTAGAATCTGGTTTGAGTATTGTTTATTGAATTGGATCCCCCTTAGTAATCTCTTAAATCCTCTTTTTTTTATTCTTCAATTATCTCACTGTATGGAATATTATTTTCATGTAAGATAATATTCCCTATTATCAGGGCATTAGACTATTTCTCCAATTTCTATCATTATTGAAAGATTTAGAAGCTAATAATATATGAGGAGTCTAATACCATCATAAGTTATGTGTTCTATGAATTTTCCTCAAATTTATGATGTTTATAAATTTCCATAATTTTGTTACACACTGGACTACCCAAGAATTGCTTCTAAAATTAATCTGCTTTAATATAAATTTTATAGACCTTATTTTAGACCCATTATAACACTAGTTGACATGGTTGGAGGTTGACACCCCAACATGAACCACCCTATTAGGTGTGTTATATTAAATATTCCCTTGGTTAACACTTTTAAATGATTAACTATAATATCATTTGTTTGTTGTTTACTTGGCCTCTATAAAAGAATTTTTTAAACTGAATTAATTGAATTTCCTAATGACTGTAATTTTTTAATTTCCCCTAGTATAGTATAATTAAAGTGTTAAATGGATGAGTATCATTGACCCTTATCATTTTTAATTGAAATTTAATGTAATTAATTATAAATTATTTAAATTTTTTCATATAATACACTCATGGTCCATGATGTACTCATTGCTTATAAGGTACCTAATTTCTATAAACATTTTTCTCTTTATAGGAGTGGTTAGACTTGAGATCGCATTGGATTCCCAAGGGAATTACTTGATAAATTAGAGGATTCTACCCTAATTCATTAATGTGATTTCCAAAGAAGATACCCACCTTGGAATCAGGTCTTTGTCTATTAGATGGATACCCAGCATGGTGTTGTGGGTCCATCCTCAATCACAATAAATTAGACTACCTTGTATTATCTACTTGGATTCAGCTTGATGTCATCGAATGTGTGACACCTTGGATTATAGGTTTGGGATTTGGTTATTCTTAACCTAGGATTTACTATTCACATGATATATGGACTTGGTTAGAGATATTTCTAGTGGAATTGTTAGGGTATGTCTCTTGGATTACACTTAGGCCCTTAGTTAGGCTACATAGATGTTTATTATGAGCTAGCTTGACCTTCTAAGGTCAAGGATGGCTTGGTTTCTCCTAGGATCCTATTTTATCATTATTAAATCATAATTATTACATGGACACCCATATTTCAATAATTTTACTAAATTTAATCAATAATGGTACATTCAGAGACACCCAGCTGATATTGAAGTAGGTAAGGTCGTCCAGGTGTCCCACAAAGAACCTGATCTTGACCTGGGTTGTATTTATTTATCGTTATACATTTGATATACCTGCACACCATTACTATTTATATTCACTGGATAGATTAATTATAGACATAATTGGTGGTGTTCTACAGAGTTTTACTCAAACCCTATTCGAGATGTCATTTGATACCCAGTCAGAATTCATGGATGTAGGTAGGGAAAAAGGGAAGTACTCAGTTGTGGATTCCTAATTCTCTTTATAGGCTAGCAGCTTAGGATCACAGGACTAAGCCATTTCTCATGATGCTCATATATATAGTTCTTTTTGTCTTTTTTCCTTTTTTATATACATGTATATTACTGTATGCCTACTAACATATATTTGTGATTCATTTTTATAGCATCATGACATCATCATATTTTTTATATGATACTGGATATGGATCCTGTCGGTCTTTATTTATCTTGGTGATTTACTTATTCATCTATTATTCCTTTATTATATTACTAATACTATTTATTTATATTATTATATTGTTCTTCCGCACTCTAATTATAAGGGTATAATATTCCCACCATACTCTTATAAACCTTTTCTTCTAGTTGGCAACCTTTGACATATGAGGAGGTGCTCTTGAGGCGATATAGACATTGCTCAGCTACTGTTATCAAGTGGGTCGGGTAAGGATTTCACCAAGTGGTATCAGAGGATTATTTTACTTTCCATATTTTTTGAGTTGGTAAAAAGGAGACTAGGATGTGTCAGGTTTTTGTAGTGGGACTATTTTTGAAAGTTTTTAATCCACGTATAGGGAAAATCCAAATTACATGGGATGGAAATTTCTGTTTTGGATTCCTCTTATTACTAATTTGCTAATTTCACCATTGGTTGATTCAAATAATATGTGGATTTTTTTTTTACCTTTAGACCTATATGGAAATGAGGTATTTGATATTTCATCATTATAGGCACTTGAGATCATATGTCATGTATATTCCATTCTATGTTTATATTATTGCATGCATTATTTGTAGTATGTTTTAGTTCCTTTATTTTTATGTTAAATTGTGGTAGCATTTCATAAAGTAGAATGAGATATATAATTGGTTTCTTAAGTTTTTTTCATCAACCTAATAAAATTTTATTTAATATATTGATGTTGAAACCTTAAATAATCAATTATGGAATGTTTATCCATGGACCACTCATCGCATGGGTTGAAACATGTTTATAGTTTTAATTATAAAGGTATAAATTCCAATTTATAAAGTGTATGGGACTTTTTAAATTAGAAATGGTGTTTCATATAATTTAACCACTACAAATTAAGTGTTACATTATAATACCTAATGTTAAAAAAATTTCATGGTTTTATAACATGAAAATTTCAACTTATAAGGTGTGGTACTTTATAACTTGGAAATGGTAACTCATCTAACTGGACCATTATAGACATATATGTTTATAAACTGGTTGATTCTTAAAAGTTAAAGGAAAATGTTTTCATTAAATGGGGATGTCAATAATAACTTAAGGGGTGTTTTCCACTCTAACATGCAATTGATCCTCCATAAAATAGAACCTTTATGATTAAAAAATGAGACCTTACCAATACATTGACTTATACTTTGGTAGTTTGGATAGATGGATTAGGTAGTGAGTCCTTATGTTTATCTTGTTGTTATAATAAAACCATGTTTCAATATACCTTGAGTCTATCCTCATTCCTTATGATCTTCCTTTATGTTGTCAAATATTATTATGAGGTGTGTTCTTAAAATATTTATAAATATTCTACCATGATGGCCTCGAGTCGTGTTCCAGGATTGTGTCAATGATCATGCTTTAGAGGTGGTGGTCCTAGATCCACTAGTAATACCCCAGTAGTGCCACCTATAGAACCTTATGATATTCCTAAACTGGGCACTGATTCTCATCTTCAAGAGGGTTTTTTTGTTTGATTTATTCTATGTAAGGAGTTTCATGACCTGCACTTACAATTTCTGATCTTATGCATGAGTTCTAAAAGCATCCAACTAATTTTTTAGGGGATGGTGGCCCCTAAAATACTAATATATGGATAGAGGTCATTATTTATATATCTTTTAGAACCAATATACACCTCTAGATAGTATGTTTAGTCTCTCGACTTACATACTTCATGGTTCTACCAAACATTGGTGGGATTTTTTTAACCCAGAATACAAGAACTGAATCATGGTTTGGAGGGATTTATAGTCTATCTTTAATGACAATTTCATTCCTAATATATTGATATCTAACCAATCTAGGGATTTCATCCACCTGGATCATGGTACTATGTCTATTATAGACAATTCACCTCACTTCACTGAGATTTAGTGTTTTGTATCAATCCTTATTGGTGATGATCATTTGAGAGAGAGACACTATGAGGATAGGCTCGGGTATGCCATCCGCTCTTAGGTAAATGTATTTTTTAGATACCATTTTAGAGATTATGATTTAGGACCATATTTATGAGAAAACTTTTATGGATTATAAAGGTACAAGGTGCAAAGATTCAGCACCGAGATAGGTTAGTAGTTCTTCCCATGACAGGAAGCATCACTTTGAGGATTCCCACTAGTGAAGTGGTGGCTAGAGTAACTCCACTTGTAGTTATATTATATTCCATTAATGTAAAAGGTAGGTGAATGTGAGGCCTCAATGAAATAGAGAATTAGTTGAGTGCTGATACTATAGACAAATGGGTCATATTTAGAGGTTTTTTCAGGCCTTTCCACCTACCCCCAGTGGAAGAGGATCCTCATTGGCTCCATCTTCAAGAGCAGGTTCAGAAGCCACTCATAAATTAAGGAGTTGGATCACTATTGAATGATCAAGATGTAGAGTCATTCATGGTCATGGGATCTAGACATGGGACTAACAATGACAGCAGAGCATACCTTCCTAGGACATTCCATATATATCTACAAGCCATGGTTTAGGCTTGATATATGTAGTGAAACCAATCACTAAGAAGTATAGTGTCGTTCCTTATACAGTTATAGGTACAATTATCATGGCCTATTCTTTGGTATACACTTTATTTGAAATAGTTTTTTCCCACTCCTTCATATTCGTGACTGTTTTAGAGATCCTTGGGATCGAGATTCAGTATTTCAAGGGAGTGATGACCCTTGATACTCCCTTGGGTACCCAGTAAAAAGGTGTACACTAGTTCAAGGAGTTACCCCTTGAGATATGTGGGTATCCTCTCTTATGGTACCTTTTCATTCTTGAGATGACGGTATTTGACATCATTCTTAGGATGGACTGGTCGGTACAATATCACACTCATATTAATTTTTATCACTATAGGGTGTCATTCACATCACCAGAGGGTAGTAAATATGTTTACATGGGTGAATGGGATGTCTATTTAAGTCAAGATGGACCTAAGAAATGTGGAATAAGTGGAGAGACATCCAAATTTCTATTATCTATATAGATGAATATGGAATGTTTTAGGTGGATTTCTATCTAGTAATATATTGTTTCAGATACATATTCCTAGATTACCTTTCTGGACTACCTCCTAAAATAAAGGTAGATTTTACTATCGATATATTTCCAAGAGCTTCACCAGTATTCATTCCTACTTATAGGATGTATACTACTAAGATTTAGGATCTCAAGAGGCATCTAGAGGACTTAGAAGCGAAGGGGTTTATATGGCCCAATACTTCACTGTGGGGTTCACTAGTGCTTTTCACCAAGAAGGTAGATGGAACCCTCAGGCTTTGTGTGGACTAGAGAAAATTGAATCAGATCATATTTAAGAACCGGTACCCACTTCCTTGCATAAATGACTTATTCAATCAGATCTGGGAAGCATGAGTTTTCTCCTAGATAGATTTGAGGTTAGGCTACCATCATGTGAATGTTAGACCAGCTGATATACCACACACATATTTTCAAAGCCATTACAGATTGTATCGGTATTTATTGATGTAATTCACTCTCATGAATTCACCAATATTTTTCATGGATCTGATGAATCAGGTTTTAAAACCTTATATAGATTTATTTTTGGTGGTCTTTATAGACAATATCTTTGTGTATTCTCATACTCAACATATCCATTACAAACATCTTGAGATCATACATAATACACTGAGATATCACCATTTTTATGATAATATTACTAAATTCCACTTTTAGATCGATAAGGTTCACTTAATTGGTTATATTATATCAGGATTATGGGTATCTATAGATCCATATAAGGTGATAGTTTTGGTTTCCTAGGACCATCCCAATATTTTTTTGAAATATAGAGTTTCTTAGGGATAGTTGGGTATTATAGGAACTTTATACAATAATTATCACTCCTTACAACACATATTACAGGTTTGACTAAGAAGTTTGTGAATTTATTGTGGTATTAATCTTGTGAGAAATAATTCCAGGAGCTAAAATGGATATTGAACTCAGCACTAATCTTGATTATGTTGGATCTAGGAAGAGGCTATACATAATTTTTTGATGCATCAGGCATTGGTCTAGGAGCAGTTCTGATTCAGGATGATCAAGTCATGACATACTTCTCTTTCCAACTGACCTCACAAGTATAATTACTCAATTCATAGTCTAGAGATAATATTTTTCATTCGTGCCATGTGTTTTTGGAGGCATTATCTACTAAGAGAACAATTTTTGGTGTTTACATAATAATAAATCCTCAAATACAAAATCACATAGCATGAATTAAATCACAAATAGTGAAGGTGGGTCTATTACCTTCAGTTCTTTGGATTTGATCTTGCATATATGCCTAGAAAAGGCAATGCAGTTGTTGACGCTCAGAGCCAGAGGACTCATACACAAGCTATTTAGGAATCTAATGATGAATGGAGTTTGATGGATCTTCTTTCTAATATGAATATTAAGGTTCATAATAGTCATGAGTGTCCTTTCCTTATAGACTTATTATTAAACTCATCACTTATGGATCAATTAAATAGGAGTAAATTCTTTGATCCCAATGGATTAGTCCTGAGGTAAAGTATTTTAGGTGATGACCCACCATCAGGTTGTTCTATTAGTAGAGATGAGATCTAGCTTATTAATGGTAATGTCTAGGTGACTACAGACATGCATAAGTAATTGATGAGAGAATATCATGATTCAAAATGGTTGGAACATATATGGATATCCAAGATTTGTTGTGGATTATGCTTCCATTATTTGTGTCCTAGGATGAAATATTAGATCGTTGCTTTTTTCACTAGGTGTCCCACCTGTCAGTGGGTGAAGGTGGAGCACCAATGGTCTATTGGCTTGTTAAATCTGTTAACATCCTTAGAATGTAAATGGGATGATGTCACTATGGATTTTGTTACTAGTTTACCAATTTCACCTTGAGTTAGTGATGTATTTTGGGTAGTTGTTGATAGACTCATGAAGTTCATCCAATTCCATTATATTAGGGAGACCTTCTCAGTACAAGGGCTTGGGAGATTCTTAGTTTTTAAAATTATACACCTCTAACGGGTCCCTCATACCATCATTTCAGATAGGGATGATCAATTCATGTCATTTTTTTGTATGGGTTGAATAAGGCACTGGATTCACTAGTATTATTGAGTACATCCTATCATCCTCAAACTAACAGTTGGTCCAAGAATTCTATAAAGATATTGGAGGACATGCTAGGGGAATGTTTCCTTAATTTTAGATATTCTTGGTAAAAAATATACATATCATGGAGTTTTCATAAAATATTATCTTTCAAGATACAATTCAGATGGATCCTTATGAGGATATATATGGTAGACCATGTCAATCACCTCTATGTGGGCTATAGGTAGGGGAGGCAACTCTACTAGGACCCCATGTTGTTTAGGAGACTTTGAAGTAGGTACATCTTATCGTGAAGTGTATGTATTCAGCTTAGTCTAGGAATAAGTCTAATTTTTAATGATTTAGTCAACCTATGGAGTTCGAGATATGGGATCTGGTATTCTTTCATGTTTCACCTAGATTAGGTCATCGACAGATTTAGATACAGGGTAAGTTATCGCCTTGTTTTTTCAGGCCTTTTGAGATCTTGGAGAGTGTTGTGTCAGTAGAATATCGAATAAATCTTACTCAAAGGTAAAAAACCATAAACAATGTCTTCCATGTATCACAAATTTTTCATTATTATTCCATCCCACCTCATTCTTTTTATCCAAAGGATATTGAGTTAGAGGTTGATGCTTCTTTTGAGAAGTACCTCATTTGTATAGTTGGTCATAAAAGGAAGAACCTTTGAGGTAGGTATGTACCTCTAATATGGGTTCTATAGAGGCACGGCCATGTATAAGATGAGGTATGAGAGTGATAGGTTGATGTACATGCTTAATGGATGGATTTGTTCTCATACGATGCTTTACTTCCCTCTGAAGGGAAACTTAAGGATGAGTTGTTTTAAAGATAGGAGACTATAAAATCCTAGTTTTTCTCATGAGGTATGGATTATTTAGTATTCATTTTAGATCTTTATTTTGATCTATATTAAAGTGAATAAGAGTTTAAGGAATGTTTTGGGAGCATTCAGGCCTTTTTCATAGCCTAAATATCTGAATTTTAGAGAAGTGGTATGAGGCGTACGGTTGGCATATAGTTAATAGTAACCATGAGGCGTAATCATGTAGCCCATATATAGAGAATCACAGTTTTGAAAAACTATGTGAGGGAGTTATTGTATCCATGAAAAAACTCTTCAATAAATTGTAAAGGATAATTCATGGCTTGTGCACATTTTAAAAAATGTACACCTAACTGTGTGAGGGAGAGACCCCCTTGGACAGTGAGTACACATGGGTAGCGCATAGTTTGGAAAACTGTGAACCTATTTATGTGGAGTGGTTCCACCTTGAGGAAGTATAGAATCATGGTTGGTTCATGGTTTTTCCAACCATGCTTCCTAACTGTTTACCCCTTTAAAGACCCTATAAATTACTGAATTTCCCCTCCTTCTTTATAACTCTCTCCCCTCTTTTCATTTACTCTCCACTCACATCACCCTACTCCATTAAAAATATCTACCACATATCAAACTATTATTTTTTATAAATCCTTAATACAACATCTAATTTGAGTTTTTATTTTCACATTGGATCCCCCTTAGTAATATCTTTAATCCTCTTGTTTCTCTTTGATTATTTCATCATTTGTAATGTTGTTTTCAAGCGAGCTAATATGCCCTATTTTATATACATTGGTTTATTTATCCAATTTCTCTAATTCTATCTTGATCTAGAGGCTAATTATAGATAAAGAGTCTACCAACATCATAAGGTAGGTGGTCTGTGAATTTCCCTCAAATTTATGATGTTTATAAATTGTCATCGTTATTCCACATGTTGGACTAATTGGAGTTGAAACTAAAATTAATCTACTTTAATTTAAATTGTGTAAACCTCATTCTAGTCCCCTTATGACATGAATTAACATGGTTGGAGTTTTATTTGTCAATAAGAACCACCCCTTTATGTTTTTTATATTAGATATTCCCTTGATGGACACTTTTAAATGATTAACCAATAGACCATTTGGGTTTCATTGACTTGGCCTTTATAATGGAATTGTTTAAACTAAATTAAATGGATTTACTAATGATTGTAATTCATTAATTTCCCTGTATCACTTATAATTAAAGTGTTAAATGGATGATTATAATTTACTCTTGTAATTTTTAAATTAAAGGTATTATAATTAGTTATAAATGAATTGAATCTTGGCATGGAAGATACCCATGGCCCTTGATGTGATTTTTTCTTATAAGGTGCCTATTATCTATGGAACTTTTTCTATTTATAGGATTGGTCATACTTGATCTCACCATGGATTCCCAAGGGAATTCCTTGAGCGCTTAGAAGATCCCCCCTAGATTCCTTGACCTAATTGTCAAGGGATATACCTGCCTTGGAATATAGTCTTTGTCTATTAGATGGCCACTCATCATGGCATCATGGGTCCATCCTCTATCTCCTGAAATTATAATTCCTTTGATTGTCTCCTTAAATTAATTTTTATGTCTATGGACATGTGAAACCTTGGATTAATTCCTTGGACTCTAGTAATTCTTATCCTAGTATTTACTATGGTCATTCTCCATGGAATCAATTAGAAATATTTCTAGTGGAATGCCAAGGGTGTGTCCCTTGGATTACAATAATCCCATTAGATAGGAGGCATATATGTTTACTATGAGCTAGATTTACCTTCTATGGTCAAGGATTCCTTGGTTTATCCTTGGATACTATTTATCATTATTACATCATCAGTATTACATAGACACCCCTATTATAATATTTGACTTGAATTTAATTAATAATGGTCTGTTCAGCAACACCTAGCTTAAGATTAAGCATGTATGTTGACCAGGTGTCCCATGAGATACCTAATCTAGACCTAAGTTATATTTATTTACTATTATATATTTGATATACCTTAACATCATTACTATTTATATTCATTTTATTTATTATTTATAGAAACCATTGGTAGTGGCCTACTGATTTTTACTCACACCCTGATTAGGCCATCATTTGGTACCTAAGTAGAATTCATGGATGTAGGTAGGTAAAAAGGTAAACACCAAATTATGTATTCCTATTTATCTTTATAGGATGGGATATTAGGAGCACATATTTGATCAAGTTCTCATAATTCTTATGGATATGGTTATTTTGGTCTTTTTTCCTTTTTGATATACCTATATAGTATTATATTATTTCTTCTATGTATGTCAGATTCATTTGTATAGAATCATGACATCATTATATCTTGTATATGATACTGGATGTGGATCCTTTTGATCTTTGTTTATCTGGATGATTTACTTATTCTACTTTTGTTCCTTTATTATATTAATTCCTATATTTGTTTCTATTATTATATCATTGTGTCACACTCTAATTATGAGGTTATAGTCTCTCCACCATAATCATACAGGCCCTCACTACTAGTTGGAAACCTCTGGCGTATAAGGAGGTTCACTTGAGGCCATGTGGCCATTGTCTTAGCTACTATTATCAGTGGGCTGGGTTGGGACATCACACACACCCAATCATACCACATCACCATCACCCCACATCTGGTATCTATCAATTATCAAATGTACTAACTCTACTTTATCCTAATTGATCAATATCCATAGCTAGTCATTTTCCATCTACCATACAAGACTTCGTCTCTTGCATCCAAATACTAACACAAAACTAGAAAAACCACTAAGTTGAGTCTATTAACACATCACCCTTGATGTATATCAAAAACTACTCAAAATCAGAACCACGTGATTATAAAATAAATAGTTTACTCTCTACCATAGAATGTAACACTCGAATATTTCAAATTATATATTTTCCTTTAAAACTGAATGTGTTTAATAGATTTCTTTGCACGCAACACCAAACCAAAATGAACCATGGAACATTATATAACTGTTAAAATATTGATATAGGATTTTTGGGTAAATATAGATGTAACCAAATTATTAAATATATATATAAATAAAAATAAAAGTTATTTTTTATACAAATTCATTGATAAAATTTAATTATTATAGCTAGATAACAAATAAAACCATTTTATACATGGAAATATACTTTCTTAAAAAATTGTATTCTAATATATATTTATTATATTATGGTTAAATAATGGTTTAAACTGATATTATTGATAATATATATGATAAAATAATTTAACAACCATCTAACATTTATTACTAGGCAAGTAGTAAATTTATTTTATGCTTAAAAGATCCTTTTTTCCAAAAAAAAATTATTATTTGTTTTGCATGCTTATTTTAAAATTAATTTTTATCACTTTTAGAAATTGAATCTAATAAAATTATTTGGAAATTTTAAATCTTCTTGATCAAATTAAATAATGGTTTATATTTCATTTTTAGGCATAAAATTAAGTTATCATGGTAAAAATTAGTTACTACGGTAAAACAATTATTTTTCAAGGAATAATACTTCTCTAAATATTTTTATTTTAAATTAAATTAATTTATATTAAAATAAAGACTATAATATGATATTTAAACATATATAATAAAATTCATTTAATTTTTAGTCAATTTTAAATAAGATTAAGAACACTTAATGATTAAAATGACATTTTTCTACAAAAATAGTTTTTCAAAAAATTATATATTTTAATTTAAAAGTTAATTTTATCATATTTAGAAATTTAATTAGATTAAATGGATTAAAAATTCATATTTATCACATCAAAAAAATTTAATAAGGGTAATCTTATATTTTTAGTAATAAATAATTACTATGGTCAAATATTAATCAAGATTAATAAGTGTTAAAATGTGTAATCTAATGTAACTTAATTATTACTAAATAAATTTAAAACATAGACATTATACAGTAGCTTTTTTAGGTTGAAAATTCATAACTACATGCCTTAAAAACATTTACCCACCTAACTCACCTAAATATTATTTGATTCTATTCTTACCCCTTACCTAACATATTTTTCTAAATATTTGTCCCTCTTTTTCACCTTTAAATGGACCTCACTTCCATACATTTCAAGCCACATCCAATTTTCAAAATTCACATGAAAATATAGAAAATTTACTTCTTCTAGGGACACTATATATGTTTTCAACCTATATTCTCAATAAAGTGACTTGTCTCCTTCATTTTATAGGATACTTCAGAAGAAGATAAAAATTCTCAACATAAGTAATACTTACTCTTTAACTTCATTTAGTTGTCATTATCATCCAACCTACTAAAAATCTAATCTAAAAATATGTATATAATGAAATTATTATAAATAATATATTTAAATGTTATTATATTTATGTTATAACCATTATTTATTCTCCTCACATTCAATTGAAAAAATAAAAACATTGTTCATTTGTGTGTGTGTACTACCACCTCCATGAACAACACATTTCATTTAATTCCACCAACATTCAAATATAGTTATAGAAATGGGTTTAGTGAATATATATGTTATGTGAAACATCATACCATAACTCCTAGATCTGGTTTTGAAAACACAAACTTTACATACCATCTTTGAAATGAGCTAAAATGACCCAATTTTAACTATCAATAATTGAAATATCACCAAAAAATATTGAGTTGCATACATTAAAATGAACCTTTAGGTTTAAATTTTTAGATATTAGAAAAAAATTTAACTAAAAAAACACATTTCATTATCATTATATGGAAAAAAAATTCCACTATATAAGAAACATTTTAATCCATAATAATTCTTCAACATCTCCCACAAAATTATCCACACACACAACTCTTCTAGACATATCGTGTGTAATAAATTTCTCCATAATCAGTGGAAATAGAAACATAATAAGGAATGATATCATACATTAAGTTAGATTTAACATAATAAATAAAAATTTAAGACCATAAGTGATCATATGATTATCATAAATAATATATAAAGAATATATAATCAAAATAATTTTATAATCAAAATAAATTGCGATCATAACATATCCATGTTTTTCATATCAATAAATAAATGAATGGATAAAAACAACTAGTTCCTTAGTTAATATATTCATAATTTTAAATGGATAATTCCATTACCTAAGACAAGACATCATGAAATTACTATCAAGGCCCTATGTTTAGGCAATATTTTTATTCAAGGCAGGCATACACAAAAATATTCAAGCTAGTCTGTCTCATGATACCTATCATTCATTGAGAGTTTATCTATAATTGGGCCTCATACATAACTAATTAAGTCCAATGCATTAAAAATATGAAAAAACGAATAAAAAACACATAATAAACTTTTTCAATAATCAGCTATATTGAAATAAAAAATATAATAGATTTCAATACATGGTATACCTACCTTAGCAGTTAATAATCATCCATATGGAGAAAACAAATTTATAGAATGTGAAATATTGTCTTAGTCAATAAATGTAATCATATGATCATAATCCATCCATAGAAAAAAAATTATGGTTTCAAAAGAGTATATCCCAAATGTAATAAAATAAACTTAGAAGTATGTTGACATAGATGGAAAACACCATTAAAAAAATAATGCTTCAAATAGTACCACACAATAAGGGATAAAGGGTTGGATTATTTGATACTATGATTTAAATACCCCAAAAGATAAATATAATAATATAAAAAAGAGGGTATATCATGAAATATAAGTCCCATTAGGTTGAATCCTTTTGAATCTAAAAAGGAAAATGGAAGTAAAAATTCAATAGAGTTTTTAGAAAACATTTTTAATTTTATCGTAAAGATGAAATTATGGGTCACTTTCAAAAGTCATTTTTGAAAAGGTGAAGTGGAAATTTTGAAAAAATTTACTTTTAAAAATAATATTCAATAATGGGGCCTTGAAAAATACATAAAGGTATCCAAGGAAATGTGGTCTGGAAGATAAAACATTTGTTCATTAATGAAAAACCCTTTTGAAATTTTTAATGTACATTTATTAAAAGCCCACCTTATAAAAAAAATGGGTCGTAAAATTTTTTTTATATTAAAACAGAAATCTTTCAAATATGAAGATAAATTTACATATAATAAAATTTTAGGGTGAGATAACCCAGGCATGGAAATGAAAATTTCAAGATGTAAGATTATAACTCAAAGAATGATGATTTTATTTATCAATATCCCTTATAGGAAACATACTCCATGAAACATGAAATATGTGAAAAGGATTTTATGTGGTAAAAATGTAAACAATGATATAATAACACATAATAAAATCAAAGTTCATAATATATCCAACTTATGTGAAATAATTTCAAGAGGACAGTCATTACTCATTCAATGAAACTTGAGATATCAAAAACTCTTATGACAGGGGTAACACTTGAGTCAAAATACATTTAAAGAAAAGAAATTGATTTGGATTAGTATATACCATGGATTAAAATGTAATAAATTATAAAAAAATCATGAGACAGTAAATCAATAGAATACCATACAAAGGAAACATGGTGCATAACATGTAACATGTCCCAAAGAATCAAAATTGAAACTAGGAAAACACTTACCTCAATTCTTGACTTCGACTACAGTGCTTGAATCTCCTATATAAAAAATAAATATCTTAATAATATATTTTATAATATTATTCATATATAAAAGCTCTTATAAACTTTATTTATAATTATTCTAATCATTTATATTAGTTAGTTATTATATATTTTTTATATCGGGTGTGAGTAATCTTAATCATTTTGAACTAGTTTCATAATAGCAGTGTTGTTCTTCATCCTTCTCCAAAATTTCATCATTACCAAGTCATAAAAGGGATTTTAATTGAGTTATTTTAATTATTTATAATTTTATGATTTCATTCTATGTGATTTTTTGTTACTATCCTTAAATATGAAATCAGTTATGAGTATGTTTCGGTGATCATTCACGAACAGATGTTGGTATCTTAATTAATGAGTTTAAAAATAATTTTTCCATTAAATTGCTAAAAAAATATTTATTTGATTATATATATCATATATTATCAGTAATTATATTATCATATTCATCCATGATATTATTTTATAGCATTTTTCAAGTAGGTGGTTGAACTGACCTAAACATGAACATACCATAATTATTGGATGATTATGATTATGATTATGAAAGTGGTTTATATTCAAAATAATATAATTATTACATAATAATAATTATATTATTTATATAATTATAATGTGGTGAATCATATTTAAAAAATGTTTAATAAATAATAATAAAACTAGATGAAAAATGAGATACATTACTTCATAGAGGCAGTAGTTCGCACAACGCATGGTTAACATTTTAATTTATAGAAGAATGAGAGGGAAAGAAGGTGGATTATAATTTTTCTCTTAATAATCATAATTATATTTTATATTTCATATTTATTCTTAATTTTAACCCTTATAACGATCTAAGAGAGGAGATGGTGAAAAATTAAAGTTGTCACTTTATGGAGACGGTAGTTTGCACAACACACGAATGACGGTTTTCTTTCTAAATAGAAAAAGGGAAAGGTGGTTAATAATTATTTGATTTGAATAATAAAATTAATTATAAAAAACATTAATAATTTAATTATATAGGATTTATAAAATTATATTTGGGAAATTAATAATGGAAATAAAAGAAGTTATGGAAAAATTAGTAATCACATTGAGGACTTGAGATTTCCCTTGAAGGACTCCTTGTAAATGGAGGTATTAGGAAAATATCATGTGACTAGAGGCTCAAGGAAAAGAAAAAAAGTTATAGGTGAATTAAAAATGGAAAATTTTCAAGAATAAAATGAATTTTCTCAGTGGGATTTAAGGGGTGGTGAGAGGTTCCGGTTATAAGTGGTGAGAATGGAATTTTTATAAATATTTCAACTTAATACAAAGAGATCACATATTTCACATGTCAGTAAGACTCTAAAATGAACAATAATGGATTTTGGGGATGACATAAGGTAGATTATACCTCAAAAATTCATTTTTATACATGTCCTAAGCATGTTTCTAAGTCCTTTACTCCTATAATTTTCACTTTTACCATTTTTTGCTTTATTATAGCGACTAATTTTTACCTAAGAAATTTATATTTAATGGATAAAAATAAAATGGACCCTATTAAATAATTTTGACCTAGTGATTACAAATATTAAATTCAATTAATCAGATAAGATGTATAACTTCAATAAAATCAATTTTAACATTAGCGCATTTAATGCATAAAAACCCATTTTTTAGAAAAAGTGTATTTTAATGATTAAAATTTATTTATAGGGTGAAATTATTGATGTATTTGATTTTAAAGATATAAATCAGTTTAATTATAAAAAATAAAATTTATTTGGATTTAAAATCATGTTGCAACCTAATTTTATCAAAATAATATTTAATTAAAATAAAATGTCGAACAAGTTTCTTTTATTGAAAAATATTAATTAAGTTCATAAAATGTAAAACATAGGTTTTATAAATCAATAATAGTATTTTTTAAATGTATATTTCTACTCATTAAATTCATATTTTATTAATTATAATATTTTATAAACTTTTAGATCATGTTCATATAATGATAAAGTCTTAAAATTTACAGTTTTTGTAAAAACTGTCTTTTTTATTATTCACCTAAAAATAAATTATTTCATGAAAATTCCAAAAAAACATACTAATAAAATTTTATAATTATAAATAAAAATAAATAAATTCAATTTTTCCAAATTCAAATTCTAAAATTTGAGAATTTCATTTTTAAATAAAAACATGAAAATATTTTGAAAATTATTTTCATGGGAAAATAAGTTTTTTAATATTTTAACTATTATTATTTTTATTTCTTATCAATTAATAATAAATTTTGTATAAAAATATTATTCATCTCAATAATTTATTTTATGATATATTTATTATCCTAAAATAAAGTGCATAAAAATAAAATTTAAGAAGGGTTACATTTTAAAACATAAATTAGTATTATGGGTTATTTAGCTACACTAATTGAATTTTTATCAGTGACTTAATATTAATAATGAAATTTATTTTTATTTATATATATTTCATAATTTTGTTATCTCTATTTTTACCAACAAATTTTATGACTGTATTTTAGTAGTTATATAATGTTATGTGGTTTTTTTTGCATGATGTTACGTGTGAATAAAGTTATTGAACACATTGGGTTTTAAAGAAAAATATATAATTTAAATTCTTAGGGTTTTACATTATCCCCCTTAAATAAATTTTGTCATAAAAATTTTTATTAATACTCACTAAAAATTTATTTAAGGGTGTCTAAAATATATACATAACTCTTGATATAATTTAAAATGAGGTGTCTACCTTAATATCTTAGGTACAAGTAGGAGAAATTTATTTTACCTCTATCGTGTTAACTGATTGATTCATATTTTCCTTTCAAAAAATTTCTTTCTTCTATCCTTTTTTTCATGTGAATCATATTTCAATTCCATTGAGTCATTCCCCATAATTATTCCTACTACATTTTTGACACGAAGGAAATTGAATCTTATTTCCTTTATCATCTTCATCACCTGGACTTTTATAAGACTCTATACTTATCTTATTGGTTGTGTTTGTAAAATCAACTAAGTATTTGTTTTTAGTCATAATTCTTGATATCTAGTTTGGAATAATTACAATATTTCTAAATCCAACTCTTATCCTATTAGGTTTCTCATTGGGACAATCCCTGTATTGTCCATGCCATTCATTATTAACTTAGTTCCTTCATGCTTTAGCCATTACTAAAACCAAAATTAGTTAATCATTAGTGATAAAAAACTACCACTATAAGAGGATTATTTTAAGATAATTACATGAAAATTTCAACCTAAAATGTCTTATTCTATGAAATTATTAAATTATCTTTCAGTTTAACCTAAATCACTCTCAATTCAATCTAGGTTTCTTTAGGTGGGGTTATCTCATATTCCTTAACATAATTCCTTAACATAATAAATCATTTATAATGGATTGTAAATATAATGTGATTAAATAAATAATATACCCTGGTAGTTTCTATCTAGTGTATTCTTAGGCCCACTTATCATGCACTATAGTAAAGACTCATTTGATACTCAACCATCCCTTTCTAGGGTGATTACCCCTAGGTGCATTTGTTTCATATTCGTATCCACTAGTCAGTATCTAGACAGGGATGTAATTGTTATGAGAACCACACAATCTCTACTTTACCAAACATTTGGGATGTTATCCTACACTTAGACCTATCCTTTAAACATTTCCCTAGGTTTTTCACTAAAGTTATATTATCTTAATCCCTAAAGTCCTCAATATTACCTCGACTAACCAAAAGGGTTAACTATAACTCTAAAATTATGATCAACCTTAGCTTATAAACCCTTAAATTATCTTGAAATAATATCTTAATCTCTAAATTTATCTAAACCATCCTTTGATATCAACTTTAGATCATCGAACATTCACTCCTGAATACAGTGCCAAAAACACATACTTTATATATCATATTTGAAATGAACCAAAGTAGTCCAATTTTAACCATCAATAATTAAAATATCACTAAAAATTATTGAATCACATACATTATAAGGACCTTTTAGTTTTATGGTTTTATAGAGTTAAGAAACCTTTTATCTAAAAAATATCATGTCTTTATCATCAAATGGAAATTTTTCGCACAATATAAGAACCACTTAATCCATAATAAGTATTCAAAATATCCCACAAAATTCTCCAAACATGCTACCCTTCTAGAAAAATCATCTGTGGTACATTTATCAATGACCTGAGTAAATGTAAATATAAGAAGAGGTAAGCTCAAATTCTTAGTAAGGGTAAACATAAGTGATAACAATAGAAGATAATAAGTGATCTTATAATGATAATAAATAATATGGAAGTAATAGATAATAAATATAATTCCATAGTCAAAAGAAACCATGAGAATAACATATCCATGGTTTCCATATCAATAAATAAACTCATAGATAATAATAACAGGTTACTTAGTGATGAAATTCATAATATCATATAGCTAATTCTATTCCCTAATAAAGTACATCATGATATTACTATCAAGGCCCTGCGTTTGGGAAATATTTTGTTCTGGGAAAGCATACACCAAAACACCCTAGCTAGTTTATCTCATAATACCTCTCGATGCATCAAGGGGGTATCTATAATCAGGCCCCACCCATAACTAATTAGGTCCAATGCATTCATCATATAAAAAAATGAATAAAAAACACATAATAAACTTTTCTAATAATCATTAATATTGTAATACAAATATATAGGATGTTAATGCATAATCTACCAGCCATAGACATCAATAATCATTAATGTGTAGCTAAAAAATATACAAAAATATTGATGCTTTCCCCAGTTGATAAATGGAATAACATGGTCATAAGTCATCTAGAGAAATAAGGTGTATGGTTTCAAAAGAACATATCCCTAATTTGATAAAGGAAACTTGTAAGTATTTTTTTATAAATGTAAAATTCCCCTAAATGAAGAATGATTTGAATGGTACTGCATAAAAAGGGGACAAGGATTTGATTGTTTGATACCATGAGTTCAATTCACCTAAAAGATAAATAAAATAATATAAAAAATATGATATATTATGAAACATAAGTCTTATTAGGGTGAATCCATTTTAATCTGAAAAGAAAAATGGAAGTGAAAACATAATAGAGTTTTTAGAAAACATTTTTAACATTATTGAAAAGATGAAGTTACTGGCCACTTTCAAAAGTCATTTTTAAAAAGTTAAAGTGAAAATTTTGAAAAAAATTACTTTCAAAAATAATCTCCAATAATGGAGTCTTGTAAGAGACATAAATTTATCCAGGGAAATGTGTTCTAGAAGATAAAACATTTGATCATGAAATGAAAACCCTTTGGATATTTTTAATGTAAATTTTTTGAAAACCCACCTCATAAAAAAGAGTAGTAAATAATTATTTTGAATTAAAACTTGATTTTCCCATAAAGGAATAGAAATTAGAATATAATAAAATCTTAGGGTGGGAGAACCCAAGAATGAAAAGGAAAAGTTCAATATGAAACGTTATAACTCAAAGAAAGGAGATAGGAGTTATCAATATCCATTACAAGCAACATAATCCATGAAGCATGAAATAATTGAAAATGGGTTTATGTGGTAAAAATATAAAAAATGATATAATAACACATAATAAAATAAAAGTGTATAATTTATCCAACTTATGTGAAATAATTTATAGATAATTATAAAACTCAATGAATAAAAATTGAGTTACCAAAAACTTTTATAGCTAGGTAACACTTGATTAAAAGCCTGTTTGAAGAAAAGAACTTGATTTGTATGAGTATATCCAATTTATTACAAATTAATAAAGAGTAAAAAATCATGGGATAGTAAATCAATATAATACCATACAAAGGAAACATGGTTCATAACATGTAACATGTCTCAAAGAATTAGAATTGAGACCTAGAAAACCCTTACCTTAATGTCTGACTTTTGCTAAAGAACTTTAATATCTTATATAAAAAAACAATTGTATTAATAATATATTTCAAAACCTTATTCATATCTATAATATTTTATTAATTTCATTTATAATTATTATCTTCATGTATATTAGGTAGTTATTATCTATTTTTGATATCGGGTGTGAGTAATCTTGACCGTTTTGAACTAGTTTCATAATAGCGGTGTTGTTTACTATTATTATCAAAAATTTCATCATTAATATATCATTCAAGGTAATGGAATTTATTTTTTTGTAATTATTTATAATGTTATAATTTTATTCTACGGTATTTTTGGTTATCATCTTCAAAGATGAAATTGACGATGAGCATGTTTCGGTGATTTTGCACGAATAGACATTGAAATCTTTATTAATGATTTTAAAATTAATGTTATAATTTCATAAAAAAATAAAATATTAATTTAATTATTTAAATAATATTTTATTATTAATATTTTTCACATATTAATCTATGATATTATTTTATTGCATTTTTCAAGTAGGAGGTAAGACCGACCCAAACATGAACTTACCATAATTAATAGATGATTATAATTATAAAAGTGGTTTATTTTAGTAATCATATCATTATTACAGAAGAAAAAATATATTATTTAGATAATTTTAAGGGATTGAATCGTATTTAAATAGGTTTTAATAAATAATAAATAAACAATATGAAGAATGAGATGTGATACTTCATAGAGGTGGTAGTCTATCCAATGACTGACTAAAAATTATCTTTTTTATTATCAAAAAACATTTGAGGAAAAATTGATAAACCATTAGATCAAAACATTACAACCAAATAAAACCATGAAAGAGGATACCAAGTTCAAAACTATAGGATCTGCCCCATCCCAACAAAGAACGGTTAACATTTTCATTTCTCGAAGAATAATGGAAATAAGGTGGGTTATAATTTGTCTCATAATAATAATAATTATATTATATATTTCAAATTTATTCTTTATTTTCACCCTTATAACTATATAATATTGGTGG
Source organism: Viscum album (assembly GCA_963277665.1). Taxonomy (NCBI): domain Eukaryota; kingdom Viridiplantae; phylum Streptophyta; class Magnoliopsida; order Santalales; family Viscaceae; genus Viscum; species Viscum album. The sequence continues at coordinate 673,128,153 of OY728126.1, forward strand.
TTGTGGAAATTGTTAGTCGCTGCTTCATGGAGAAGGTAGTCTGCACAACACATGAATGATGGTTTTTCTTTTCTTAATAAAAAAGAGGAAATGTGGTTAATAATTATTCCCTTATAATAAAAAAATAACCATAAAAACAATACTTATTTAAATATATAGGAATTATAAAATTATATTTGGTAAATTAAGAATGAATATAATGGAATTTGGGGGAAAATTAGGACTTGAGTTTTCCCTTGAAGGACTCCTTGAAAATGGAGTTCTTAGGAAAATATATTTTGAATAATGTGTCAAGGAAAAAGGAATATGTTTTTAGATAAATTAAAAAATATAATATTTTTAAGATGAAACTTAGTTTTGGGATTGGTATTTAAGGTATGGTGAGATATGCCTTTTATAAGTGGTGAGAATAGAATTTTTATAAATATCTAAACTTAATACGAAGACTGTACAAGTTTCTCATGTCAAGAAGAATCCAAAATTTAAAATAATGGATTAGAGGATGAGATAGGTTCAATAATACCCCAAATATTAATTTTAAAATATGTTTTTAACATGTTTCTAAGTCCTTAACTCATTGAATTTTCACTTTTACCATTTTTTACTATGGAGACTAATTTTCATCTAAGTAATTTATATTTAATACCTAAAAATAAAATGTAATTTTTTATATAATTTTGAAATAATAATTCCAAATATGAAATACATTTAATTTTACAAAATTTATATATATAATAAAATAAATTTTAACATTAGAGCATTTAACGCGTAAAAAACTATTTTTAGAAAAAATGTATTTTATGCTTAAAATTTATGTGTAGGGTAAAATTATCAATGTAATTTATTTTAATGATATAAATTGGTTTATTTATAAAATAAATAAAATTTATATTTCTTTCAAATCAAGTAAAAAACTAATTTTACCAAAATAATATTTAACTAAAAGGAAATACCAAAAACAATTTCTTTTATTGGAAAATATTACCTAAGTTCATAAAATGTTAAACATGGGTTTTCCAAATCCATATTAGTATTGTTTTTTAATGTATTTTTTTATTCATTAAATTAATATTTTATTAGTTTAAAGGTTTTATAAAATTATGGGCCTTTTTTATATAATGATAAAGTCATAAAATTTACAATTTTTGTAAAAATTACTTTTTTTCAATGTTCACATAAAAATAAACTATTTGAGAAAAAATTAAAAAAATCATACTAAGATAATTTTTTTATAATAAAAAATTTGAATTTGGTCAATTTAAATTTTTAAAATTTGTGTATTTAACTTTTTAATAAAAACATAAAAATATAATGAAAACTGTTTTCAAAAAAATAACTTTTTTAATATACTAACTATTCTTATTTTTATTTTCTATCAATTACTAATCAAATTTATTGTAAAAATATTAGTCATATAAATAATATATTCTATAATATATTTACTATCCTAAAATAAATCTTATAAAATACAGTTTTAGAAGGGTTACATTTTAAATCATAAATTAGTCTTATTAGTTATTTAGCTACATATAATGGCCCGGACCTCCCTAGTCCATTAAATTGTGAAATACATTGGTTGAGGTATTATGGATGCTCACGGTGGCTCATTTCAAGAGTTTTTCAAAAATTTATTTTTTCCAACTATAGGTCACCTAACGGTGATTCATCTAATGGTAGGTTATCTACTCATGAATCATTTCCAATAGTTTTTCAAAATTCTAGTTTTCTCCAGTTTTCCAGTTTGCTGTAGTTTCTCCCCTTTAATGTTTTATTTAACATAAATTGAGTTTAACACCATATTTAAGGGGTTTTGAATCCTTTTCAAGGGATATAAAATATATCTTTAATTTTACAACACTCCGGAGGATTTAAGTTAGTCAAAACATGTGGTTAAGATCCACTTTTAATAGGGAGTTCAAAATGGTTACATATCCCTTGAGTATCGGATCTAGACCTTCAAAACCAAACACCTTTCCTTCATTCATTATTTCTCTTTTCTCTTGATACCCAGGAATACCAGAACCTTTCTTCCCCTAGGATCCATGCATCTTTTTTGTACCCTTGGATCACATTTCCCTAGAGCCTTGCTCACCCCTTGTTTGGCGTAAGGAGGAGGTGTTGATCATCTATTTATTTATATAGAGATCCCTTCATCCCTCTTGTTTTTATATCATGTGGGATGGGTGTACAAATGTTTCCCATGTTAATGAAATTGAATCCAAATTTAATAAATATAATTGAACTGGCTTTAAACCAATAAACATGGGATGGGGAAAATGATGCATGATTTTATTTCATTGTTTATTGATATTGTGATCTATATGGGATAAATGCCTACTAAAAATCATGGTTGTTGGTGGTCTTTGTTTGTGAACTCAGGATGAATTTTAATGTTCTATTATTGATCATGTGTTGAATGGATGTATATATTCAATTGATTAACTATGTATATTCAGTTAAATAAATGGATTCCCCAGGATCGAACTTGTTCAATGATAACCCCCAAATTACCAAAGTGGAATTAAAAAATGAGTGTTTGCCAAATCTGAATACAACCTGCCTTATTTGGTGTGGTTGTGTGATGTGTATGGTTTTGTTCTGTCTTGTGCCTTGTATGGTTGTGCGGTGATGGGGTTAAGAGCATGACTATAAGGTGGGGTGGTATGGGTGGTTTAATGGAATCTCAGGTTGAGAGATTGATTGATTGTGGAATGGATGGGTGATGTTTGAGTAGTAGAGCTACAAGTTTAGGTTGTGCTATGTTTATGTTAATAGGTGTGATGGGTGTGGTGTTGTTATACATTAGGGCTATCAGGTTTGGTGGTAATGAGATGTGTTTCTAGGTTTGGCTGTGTGTTGGGAGTTTTTTTGTTGAGAGGATGGATTGGGAAGAATGACTTTGAAGAATGATAATGTAAGTGGTTGGTATGGATGTTGAATGGAGTGGAAATATTAAGTGATTTGTTTTACTATGGTTCTATTTCTTATGCATGGTTTATTTTGTGTGTCTTGTTACATGTTTTGGTTGGTAGTTTCTTGGGTATGGATGGAATGAATAAATGGTTTCATTAATAAGGACTCATATTTGTTAAAAATGATTTGGTTGGGGGTATGTTTGATTTGTGGCTTATTGTGGATGGATTGAATTTATCAACTTACGAAGTGGATGTTACTGGTTATAATAAATTCATTTAGAGGTAGTAGTAGAGTTGGTAATATCATAGGGTGGTTTTTTTATTGAGAACCCATAGGTTGGGATTGAGTGTTTGATACTATATATACATACCTATATTTTCCTTGTCTTTTTTATATGCACCCCAACCTAGTTGAGAACTATGTTTCGAACACCCCCATTGTCATAGGGGAGGGTGTATTTACCAAACATATCGGTGGGAGGATGGATGGTTGTCCACCTTCTCTTCCCTTCTCCATCTTCTAGGCGGTGATAGCCCAATATTATTCGAGAAGTTAGTGGTTTGTGAGGTCCAGGCGTGTGTGCAGGTGAGTTCTGTTTTCCCAGGTGTTTTTGGGATGACATGAGTTACGTTTTACCTAGAGTCTTCAGGATGAGATGTGTTGTGCTTTCCCATGTGTTTTCAGGATGTGGCATGGTATGTGTCCTAGGTTTTTGTAGTTAATACATGGTTGTGAGTCCCAAGTGTGTGCGGGTAATATGTGATGATCTTTGTTTTCCCAGGTTACAAGACTATAAGTGAGGTACAAGTGTGTGCGGGTGGGTTGTGATGTGGTACTTTCATAAGAGGTGGGATCTCCGAGAGATTTTCAGTTAGGTTGTTAGAGTGGATAATTAGTTGGAAAGTGGTGTGGGGTACCCTATCATCTATGTTCTTACAATATTACTTTACTTGGATGTGTTATTTGGTGGGTGGGCCTTAGTGAGGTTAGGATTTTTGTTAGTATACCTATTTAGGTGATGTCTACTACTTTCACATGGGTTCATTATTATTCTCTTTTTACATGTGCACAAGGTACTTTGGTTTTTCCTACTAAGTATACTTGTATTCTCACCCTATGTATATGAAAAAAAATTAGGTTTCTAGGAGGACTTTTTAGACCTTGCTGGACATTTCTAGTTTGGAACTTTGGAGCTGTTTTTGTGTCACCACCTTATCTATTATTCTTTTTGTCTTTCATTTGGAGAATTTTATATGTATAATTTTCAATTTATACATGCATTGTGGGATGGTTTGGATGTATTTTATATATTTCATGGAGTTGTTTGCGGTTGATTCATCCTATCTCCCGATCTTGTTTTCTTATAAAGGGTAATGCTTCCCGTATTGTGAGACCTTTGTACCCTTGGTGCTAATTGCCAACCCGGGGCCTACTAGAGGTGGGACTCGGGGGTCATTATCTCACTTTTTTCATTTTCAACCTAGGAGGGGTATCCTTGTGGGAGGGGTTCTTGGCACTAAACTAATTTAATTTTTATCAATGTGTTAGTATTAATAATGAAATTTATTTTTATTTCTACATATATTTCATAATTTGGTCAGCTATATTTTTTACCTTCCAATTCTACATCTACATTTTAATGGTTATATAACATCTCTAAGTTCATATTACTTCAATATTTCATGTGAATAAAGTTATTGAACACATTAAGTTTTAAGGAAAAATATATAATTTTAAATTATCAGGGTGTTGCATGTTATTTATGTCATGGTTTATATTTTTAATTCTAAATTATGAATTATTTAAGTAATAATACCAATGAGTGGTCATTGTGAAACTAACCACCTAAAATGAACATTATAAGTGGAAAAGTTATTTATTTATAAGTGACAATTTCTTTTTCATTTACCTTATTTTGATAAATCTTCCCAATTTAGAACCATTGCCTTAATAAAATATAAATGATGTCATTATACTTTTTTGATAATGATATTATAACAAAATAATCTAACAAGAGACATACTCACACATGAATTATAGCATGTTCTTGTTGGGTGGGTTTAACCAACTAATTGAACAATGATATAAATTTTTATAAAGTATGTATTAAGAGACTTAATATTGGGTATTAATAAGTGAATAATTATTATTATTTTTTTCTGGAATGGTAATATAACATTTAAATCTTAAATTTAAACAACATCATCCATTCATTATAAATTACCATAACACGCTCGTCATTGACTTTTCGATCATGAATAATAACTAAAATTTTTATGAAATGAAATCATAACATTATAAATAATTATAAAACATAAATTTTATTACCTTTTATGATCTAGTAATGATGATCTTTGAGTGAATAATGAAGAAAAACACCTCTATTATGAAATTGGTTAAAACCGATAAAGATTACTCACACTTGATATTGAAAATAGATAATAACTAACTAATATACATGTAGATAATAATTATAAATTAAGTTTATAAAAGTTTATAGATATGAAAAAGTTTCTAAAATAGGAAACTAATTTAGTCATTTTTGTTAAACAGGATATTCAATCACTTTATTGGAAGTCATGAATTAAGGTAAGGGGTTCTTTATCTCAAATTTAATTTTTTGGGATATATTTTATATTTTAAACCATTATATCCTTGATATGGTGTGATTAATACCTAATAAAATTATTTTAATATATAATTCATGGGATATAAAAATCTAAATCAAGTTTCTTCCTTCATTCATCTTTTGATTTCAAGTGTTACTAAAGTCACAAGGGATCTTGATAACTCAAAATATAATTTTTTTATTTATAATTCCTCTTATTGAACCTTTTTCTTATATGATTGGATTCTTACACCCTAATATTTTATTCCATGGTATTTTTTATTCCTCTCTTTGGATAAGTCCCTTTTAATTTAAATCTTTTACCTTCATAAAATTCTTTCTCAAAAATTATGTCATTGTTGAGAATAATTCTCATCTACATTAATGATGGTTTCCCATCCTTATATATATTTTCCTTCACACCAATGTTATAATTTATATCTTTAAACTTAATTATGTGTTATCTAATGTGGCCTTTATATTTCCCTTTTACAATTTTCAAAAGGAATTTTTATTACACTTTTTATAATGTGATATTTCAACAAAGATATTTTAAAATAATAAAATGGTTTTCCTTCTATAATCCTTTTTTTATCTTTTACTTCACATTTACTTGATTTAATTTTTAGGTATTTTTCAAGGCTATATTATTGAAGGTTATTTTTTAAAAAATTAAAATTTTTCAAAAAAAAAATTACTTCACCTTTTTGAAAATAACTGTTGAAAGTGACACATAACTTCAGTTTTTTATGTTAATGTTAAAAATGTTTCATAAAATATATTTTTTAATCTTTTATTCCATATAAACACATTAATTCACTATTACAACCATTCATTTTAATTAATATTTCTTTTTAGATTTTAAAATGTTTCTCTAAATAATCATAATTTTTAATGATTTTAAAATGAAAAGGGGAATTTTCTTTATTTCTTTCAAAGTGATTTTCCTAGTGATCTTAAAAACATACTTTCCATCTATGTCAATATATTATACTCATTCCTATGTCATTATCCTATGATACTATCCACCTTTTTTATCTAGATGTCCTATTCTTATGTTGTGTCTTATCATGTAACACATTTCCTTCTTAGGTTAATTATGCTTTCATGGAAATATGTTTGACTTTATTAGGTGGCACACATAATATTAGACATATGAAGGGTGTACCCTGATAGATTTCCAATGCATTGGGTAAATAATTAATTTCTAAATATGACATGTTTATGATACCTTAGCGACATGCCTTGGTAATTTTTTATGATACCATGGTGAAAAACCTTTGTAATATGAAGGGTGTGCCCTAATAATGCTCTAATTCATTGGGTAAAGAGTTAATTACTTAGTAATGTATTATAATGCCTTATAGAATAACCTTAGTAATATTATTTTAAGACATCTTGGTAATGAACTTTGTTGATATTATTATGAATGTATCACATTTATGTTGTAGCCACATTTCCAAGTTATGTTGTATGTAATTATAATCATGTTATTTCACATGTATTTATCTTTACGTTCTTATGCTAGTATTCTTATGTTATGCCCCAAGTCTTATCCATGATATGTTATGATTTTTTTGTTATTCCTTACTAATCATATGATCTTACCCAATTCTTAGGTTTTAATTTCCCTAGATCATGAAGAAAATTATACATATATTGTGTCTAGAAGAGCATCATGTGTTGATAATTTTGTGTAGATATTTAAGACTTATTGTGGATTAAGTAGAAGATTATATACTGGGAAAAATTGTTAGTTGAAAAAGACATGGTTTTTTCTAGTTAATTTTTTTTAACTCCTTAAAACTATAAACATAAAAGGTATTGGGAATGTATTTAATGAAATATTTTATATAATTCATGTAATAGAAAAGTTCATGTCCATATAGCGTTATATAGAATTTCCTCCATCACTAATCCATGAGAAAAAACCTTCCTAAAATCCATCGATAGTTGAACATTGACACTCATGATCCTCACTCATATTTCTTTAGGATCTAATGATACAATGGAATCCCATGAAACTACTATCCAATACCTCAATTAATTCACCAGCATACACCTAGTCTAGGGAGATCTAACTCAATGTCGAAGACCATTCTCACCATCGCGCAAATCTCACACACCATCCGACTACTAACCTTATCTAGTCCCACTAGAAACTCATAATTCATCTAGTACCCTAATCACTATAGTTGAGGCACTCTATTGATTCCTTAACCATCATGTCGATCCACTTGACCGCTTGGTGTTTCACAAGTCCCAATGATCATGTTATTGCTTTTCAAACATTTCACAAAAGGTCACAGCTCATATCTCATATGAGTTTATCATCTTTTCATATCCATAATATCATAACCCCTCAGTTATTACACTATTTCACTATCAATATCTTGTCTCATGCATAATTTATAACTTGATTCACTAAACTTTATCGGTCAAACTACACTTAACCATAGCCCATAGTAGTCCCTACGTTAACCAATATACATTATAACATCAAGGTTCAACACCCTTTTCATATTACTAGATCACAATAAGTTTTCTAAAACCTTTCCACCATCATCTATTAACTGATCATTATCTATGCATGATCAGAAATTGAATCCCATCAAAAAATCATGAACTAAATCCATGTCACCAGGGAACTAAGGAGTCATGTACCCTAGCACAACATATTGGCACCCCTCAGGGTCCAAGACCCTATACAGGTCTCATGGTACAGAACAAACACATACAAAAATAGCTTATCCACACACTAATAAGTCATTATATGCAAGAATTGTGCATTTCCATCTATCACAGTGACCTCACCATAGGAGTCACGATACCTTCACATCTCAATATCCTTATCCTAGAGATTTATCAAATCTAATAATCAATATTACCCACATGTCATCCATATCCAATCATGGATAATTAAACACAAATCTAACATACCTTAGGCCTAATATGTTCCAATCCACCTACCACATAGGTTAAGAGAAACCTCACTCACTTGACCCATCGTAAGTGATTATCTATCAAACCAATCTCACAATGGTGCTCAGCACCAAAACAAATCATACCCAAGTAAGTGCACACCCCCATAATAACCTACCATATCATTCAACTCATTCCATCTCGGGTCATATCCCATCAACCCTGGGTTCACATACTTAATCAACCAACTAACCATGCATCACCTTTAGTTCATCTCATAAATCCTAGGATTTCTAGCCTAATTAACTAGTTGTTCATGACTCACGTGCATTCAAAACCTATTATAACACAAGCATTGACCATGATTTCACATCCATAATATTGAAGGCATCTCCATGCCTATACCATATACTTGATATCACATTTCATGCATCAATCTCAAACATAGATCATCTACTTGTACTTACTGTCTCTAAAGAAACTCATAGTCTTAGGCTAACCCCTCTCTCAGGTTAAACTCATAAACCAAAACGTATCTCTAATATTTACATGAAAGTGTCATGTCACTTAATTGTATCACCAACTCACCAATATCTTAAGTCTCGTATTGAAATCACTAGGATCTCCCAGCTAGACCATAACCATACCCCAATGGATCATAGCTCATGGAGAAACATCCACACTCTTATTTATAATACCACCAAGCAACTCATGGGTCAATATACCCATTATAGGGTTTTAATCCTCACTGAGCATCCACATACCAGATTAAACCCTGAAGAACTAAGGTCACATCCATAGGCATATAAACAATATCACCCAATAATGATTTGTATTAGTAAAATCATAGATGTTTGGTTTGGTTAAGTATAATGCTACCAATAAGTTATTTGGGAAAACACCAAATAAGTTATTGTTTCCACTTTAAATAATCCAAACCTATTTTCTTTTCTATAACTAGTATCATAATAACACACAAGAATGTGCATTTTGTGTGAACCTAAATGCCTGATATGATGCATGGACTCATGCCTCTTGACTCCTTAGCCAAGGTAAACTAAAAATATCAATAAATCCAAAATTTCATTCTTAGTATGCATCAACTCGATTGTAACATTCAAACCCAAGAACATTAGATCCCAACTCCCTAGAAACTTGGAATTAAACTCTTGTAAGAGCTGTCCAAGAACAAACACATCATTCATCCCAAGATCCAAATAGACTTATATTTTATATAATATATCCCAAATAGTGATACAAATAAAACAAAGCTCTGATACCACTTTTTAACATCCTGGCCTAGCTCACTCAATAGTAACTGGATAAGGGAATTACATGGACTCAAGCACACCACCTCATACATAAGAGGATATCAAATAGCAGTGAGGGTCTATAGTGATACTATAAAAATATTATAACCTCATATTAGAGTAAAATAAAATAATAGAAATATTATACAATCTGTCATCATAATATCTAATAGAATGAAATAAAACATTATAACAATAGAAGATTCAAAGAATAACAAGCACCACAAGCTAGAACAAAATTAACTATCCAAAATATCACATGAGTCAGACAAACACCAACATGATCTCTCATGGGAAGATCATATACAACTCAGACCAAAAGTAAATAACTGAAATCTTAACCTAGTCTCGATCCCCAACCAAGTCCTATCTTCTTACTTTGTCTAATTTATCTTTCTCAACTGTCTAATATTGGGTATCTACCCAAGTTTTACATATAATCAAAAAGTATTCTCAGGTACCAATGTGTTATGGCCACCCGAGAAAGGTGTGAGTATAACTTAGTAAGCCACCACTAATGGTGTCATTAAATATATACAATCTATACATTTCATGTACAATGTGATATGCTCAAAAATAATAATTTAAAAACTGCATGAAAAAACTTATCACGACCGTGGATATTGTCCTAATTAACCGAGTGTGACCATACTTTCTTTGACTAATGTCGGAATATCTATGAACATGATACATCAACACTCAATGGGATAGAATACCTACCTAAAACCATATCATATATATATAATGGAATAGAACCCCTCCTTGAAACTATCTCATAAACATCAACACCTGGGGGGATAACTCCCCTTCCTGAAACCATCTCATATATCATACACCCAAGGGGAATAACACTCTTCCCTAGAACTATATCATATATCATACACCCTAAGGTGGGATAGTGTCTTGTAATGGAACCATCCCATATATCAACACTTAGGGGGGGAGCGGCCCACCCTGGAATTATCTTGTATACCATACACCTAATTGGGAGAGCGGACCACCGCAGAACTATATTGTGTACCATAAACTTAGGGGTAGGTATCAGCCCACTCTAGACCAATCTCATATATTATAAACTTAGGGGGGAAGATCAACCTTTATGGGAGCCATATTGTATATCATACACCTAGGGGGAAGATCATATCACCCCATAACTATCTCATATATCATACTCAGTAGAGGGGATAAGAAACCACCCCAAATGTCATTATATATCATAAACCCTTTGGATGATAAGTGTACCACCTATATATCATCATATATCATAATCACATTGGTTGAAAACTTTCCTAAATCTGGTATTCATTTTCTTGGTTGGTCTTACAATCACATAACCCATTCCCACCACTATATTAATATTGGAATACAACTGAGTTATCCCCCTTGAATTTTTATCAATTTATTAGTATTAATAATGAAATTTATTTTTATTTCTATATATATTTCATAATTTTTTTATCTATATTTTTTCCTACCAGTTATATGGATACATTTTAATGGTTATATAATGTCTCGCAGCTTGTATTATTTCAATTTTTTGTGTGAATCAATCTATTTAACACGTTATGTTTTAAGGAAAAATATATAATTTTAAATTATCAAGGTTTTAAATTTTATTTGTGTCATGATTTACATTTTTTAAGTTTAAATTATGGATTCTTTAAGTAATATTAGCAATGAGTGTTCATTGTGAAACTAACCACCTAAAACGAACATACTAAGAGGAAAACTGATTTATTTATAAGTAGAAACTTATTTTTCATTTACCCTATTATGATAACTCTTCCCAATTTTGATTTATTGCCTTAATAAAATATAAATAATGTAATTATACTTTTTTTATAATGATATTATAACAAAATAATCTCTTCCATAGCCATACTCACCATGGATTGTAGTATGTTCTTATTGTGTAAGTTTAACCACCTTCATGAAAAATGCTATAAATTTTTATCAAGGATGGATTTTGAGACTTAATATTGGATATTAATAAGTGAATAATTATTATTTTTTGGTTTTGTGATTAAAATATAAACATTTAACTTTTAAATTTAAGCAACATCATTCATTCATTATAAATTACCAAAACAATCTCATTGTTGACTTTGTAATCATGAATAATAACTAAAATGATTATGAAATGAAATTATAACATTATAGATAATTATAAAACATAAATTTTAGTACCTTTTATGATGTAGTAATGATGAAATTTGAGTGAATAATGAAGAAAACACCTCTATTATGAAACTGGTTAAAACAATCAATATTGGTCACACTTGATATTGAAAATAGATAATAACTAACTAATATACATGTATATAATAATTATAAATTAAATTTATAAAATTTTATATATTTGAAAAAGTTTCTAAAATAGGTAATTAATATATTCATTTTGGTTAAATAGGATATTAAATCAATTTAGTGGAAATCAAGAATTAAGGTAATGGGTTCTTTGTCTCAAATTTAATTTTTTGCGATATATTTTGTATTTTACACCATTATATCCTTGATATTGTGTTATTAATACCTAATAAAATTATTTTAATATATAATTCATGGGATATAAAAATCTAAATTGAGTTTATTCCTTCATTCATCTTTTTATTTCAAGTGTTACTAAAATCACAAGGGATCTTGATAACTCAAAATACCATTCTTTGATTTATAATGCCTATTATTGAACATTTTTCTTATATGATATTTTTATTCCACCATAAGATTTTATTTCTTGGTATTTTATATTCCTATCTTGGGATAAGACATTTTTAATTAAAATATTTTACCTTGATAAAATTCTTTCTCAAAAAATATATCATTGTTGAGATTAATTCTCATCCTACTTTAACGATGGTTTCCCCTCCTTATCTATATTTTCCTTCACACAAATGTTCTAATTTAAATTTGGAAAGTTAATTATGTGTTATCTCATGTGTAATTTATATTTCCCTTTTAATATTTTCAAAATGACTTTTTATTACACTTTTTATGATGTGATATTTCAACAAAGATATTTTAAAATAATAAAATGGTTTTTCTTCCATGATCCTTTGTTTTATCTTCTACTTCACATTTAATCGGTTTACTCTTTAGGTATTTTTCAAGGATACATTATTAAAGGTTCTTTTTTTTAAAAAGTAAAACTTTTCAAAAAAAAAACACTTCACCTTTTTTGAAAATAACTTTTCAAAGTGACAAGTAACTTTATCTTTTTATTTTAGTGTTAAAAATGATTCATAAAATCTATTTTTTAATATTTTCTTCTGTATGAACACATCCATTCACTATTACAACCATTCCTTTTAATGAATATTCATTTCCATATTTTAAAATGTCTCTCTAAATAATCCAAAATTGTAACTATTTTAAAATTAAAAGGGGTATTTCCTTTATTTTTTTTCAAAGTGATTTTACCAATTATCTTGAAAAGGTACTTTCCATCTATATCAATATCTTATGATCATTTCTATTTCATTCTCCTAGGATACCATGCATCTTATTTATCTGGATGTCCTATTATTATGTTGTTTCTTTTCATGTAACCAATTTCCTTCTTGGGTTAATTATGATTTGATGGAAATATGTTTGATTTTCTTATAAGGAACACATAATGTTAGACATATGAAGGGTCTAACCTGATAGATTTTTAATGCATTGGTTAAAGAATTAATTTTAAGAGATGACATGTTTATGATACCTTAGTGATATAACTTGGTAATTTTTTATGATACCATAGTAAAAAACCTTGGTAATATGAAGGGTATGCCCTAATAATTCTATAATGAATTGGGTAAAGAGTTAATTATTTGGTAATGTTTTATAATACCTTAGTGAATAACCATAGTAATATGATTTTATGACACCTTGGTGATTAAATTTGTTGATATTATTATTAATTTATCATTTTAATTTTGTAGCAACATTTCCAAGTTCTACTTCATGTACTTATTATCATGTTATTCCACATGTATTTATCTTTATGTTCTTATGCTCATTTTCTTATGTTATGACCCAAGTCTTACCCATGTTATGTTCTGATTTCATTATTATTCATTACTAATCATCTAATCTCACCCAATTATTATGTTTTCATTTCCCTATTTCATGAAGAAAAGTGATACATATAATGTTTCTAGAAGAGCATCATGTGTGGATAATTTTTTGTATATGTTTAAGACTTGTTATGAATTAAGAAATAGCTTATATAGTGGGAAAATGTATGTTAGTTGAAAAAGACATGGGTTTTTCTAGTTAATTTTTTTTATAGCTCCTTAAAACTCTAAATATAAAAGGTATTGGGAATGTATGTAATGAAATATTTTATATAAGTCATGTAATAGAGATGGTCATGTCTATGGAGCGTCATATAGAATTTCCCCCATCACCAATCCATGAGCAAAAACCTTCCTGAAATCCACCAATAGTCAAATGTTAAGACTCATGATCCTCACTCATATTTCTCTAGGTTTAAATGATACAATGGAATCCCATGAAACTAATTTCCAATGCCTCAATTAATCCACCAGCGTACACCTAGTCTAGGAAGATCTAACTCAATGTCCAAGACCATTCTCATCATCATGTAACTCTCACACTCCATCCTGCTACTAACCCTATCTAGTCCCACTAAAAACTCATAATCCAACTAGTACCCCTATCAATATAGTTGAGGCACTCTCTTGATCCCTTAACCATCATATCAATCCACTTGACCCCTTGGTGTTTCACAAGTCCCAATGATCATGTGATCAATTTTCACACTTTTCACAAAAGGTCACAACTCGTCTCTCATATGATTTGATCATCTTGATATATCCATAATCTCATAACCCCTCATTCATTCCATTATTACACTATCAATATCTTATCTCATGCACCAGTCATAACTTGATGCACTGAACTTTATCGGTCAAACTATACTTAACCATACCCTAGAGTAGTCCCTATGTTAACCAACATACATCATAACATCAAGGTTAGACACCCTTTTCATATTCCTAGATCACAATAAGTTGTATCACACCTTTCCACCGTTATCTATTATCTGATCACTATCCATGCATGATTGTACACTAAATCCCATCAAAAACCATGAATTAAATCCATGTCATCAGGGAACTAAGGAGTCATGTGCCCCATCACAACATATCGGCACCCCTCAGGTTCCAACACCCTATACAGGTCCCAAGGTATTGAACGCATACATCCAAAAATATCTTATCCACACTCTAATAATTCATTGTATGAAAAAATTTGTACATTTTCATCCATCACCATGACCAAAACATAGGATCCATGAGACCTACATAGCTCAATCTCCCTATCTTGGAGATTTATCAAATCTAATAATCGATATTACCCACATTTCATCCAAGGCCAATAATACCTAATTAAACACAAATCTAACCTACCTTAGAACTAATATGTGCCAATCCAAATAGAACTTAGGTTAAGAGAAAGCTCTCTCCCTTGACCCATGGTAAGTGATTATCCATCAAATCAATCTCACAATGGGGTTGAACACCAAAACAAAGCATACCCAAGTAAGCATACACCCCCATGATAACCTACCATACCATTCAAATCATTCCATCTCGGGTCATATCCCATAAATACTGGTCTCAAATACTTAATCAAACAACTAACCATGCGTCACCTTCAGTTCATCTCATAAATCCAAGGATCACTAGCCTAATTAACTAGTTGTCCATGCCTCCTATGAATTCCAAACCTATTATAACACAAGCACTATCCATGCTTTCACATCCATAATATTGAAGGAATATCCATGCCTATACCATATACTTGATATCACCTCTCATGTATCAATATCAAACACAGAGCATCTACTTTCACTTACTATCTCTAAAGTCACTCATAGTCCTAGGCTAACCACTCTCTCGGGTTACACTCATACACCAAAACTTATCCCTAATAGTAATAGTAAAGTGTTATGTCACTTAATTATAACTCCAACTCACCAATATCTTAATTTACATCTTGAAATCACTAGTCTCTCCCACCTAGACCCTAACCATAACCCAATGGATCATAGCTCATGGAGCAACATCCACACTCTTTTTTATAATACCACTAAGAAACTCATGGGTCAATATACCCATTATAGGGTTTTAATCTTCCCTGAGCATCCACATACTAGATTACACCTTTAATAACTAAGGTCACATCCACATGAATATAAAAAATTTCACCCTAAAATGATTTGTATCAATAAAATCATATCCATATGGTTTGGTTAAGTAGAATGCTACAAATAAGTTATTTGGGAGAACATAAAATAATTTACTATTGCTACTTTAAATAATCGGAACCAATTTTCTTTTCCATAATCACTGTCACAATCATCACACACAAGTATGTGCATGTCCTGTTAACCTATGTGCCTGATATGACGCATGGACTCATGCCTCTTGCCTCCTTGTCCAAGGGAAAATTCAAATAACAATAAATCAAAAATTCCATTCTTAGTAAGAATAAACTTGATTGTAACATTAAAAACTAAGAACATTAGATCCCAACTCCCTAGAAACTTGGACTTCAGCTCTTTGAGTTGTTAGTCAAGCACAAACACACCATTCATCCTAAGATCCAAATAGTATTATCTTTTATATAGTATATCCCAAATAGTGATATGAATAAAACAAAGATCTGATACCACTTTTTAACATCTCGACCTAGCTCACTCAATAGTAACCAGATAGGGGAATCACAAGTCCTTAGGCACACCACCTCATATATCTGAGGCTATTAACTAGAAGTGAGGGTCTATAGTGATACTATAGGGAGATGATAACCTTGTATTAGAGTAAAACACAATAACAAAAATAAGATACAATATTTCATCACAATATCTAATATAATTAATGAAACATTATAACAATAGCATATGTAAAGAATAACAAGAACCACAATCTATAAGTGAATGAACTATCCAAAATATCACATGAGTCAAACAAAAACCAACATGAACTATCATGGGAAGATCATATACAACTCAGACCAAAAGTAAATAACTGAAACCACTACCTAGTCTCGAGTCCCAACCTGGTCTTATCGCATGACCCTGTCTAATTTATCTATATCAACTGTCTAATATTAGGCATCTACCCAACTTGTAAATGTGATCAGGAAGTATTATTGGGTACCAATGTGTTAAGACCACCTGAGAAAGGTGTGAGTATAACTTAATAATACACCACCAATTGTGTCATTAAATATATATAGTTTATACATTTCATGTACAATGTGATATGCTCAAAAATAATAATTAAAAAACTTCATTAAAAAAACTTATCATGGCCATGGATGTTAACCTAATTACCTAGGAGTGACCATACTTTCTTTGTCCAATGTCATAATATCTCTAAACATGATACATCAACACTCAGGGGGATATGATCCCTCCCTAAAATCATATCAAAAATATATATACACACATATAAAATTGAATAGTGCCCCTCCAAAAAACCATCTCATAAACATCAACACCTGGGGGGATAACTCCCCTTCCTGAAACCATCTCATATATCATATACCCTGGGGGAATAATGCTCCTCCCCAGAACCATCTCATATATCAAACACCCCAATGTGGGAGAGTGGCCCACAATGTAACCATATCATATATCATACACTTAGGGGGTAGAGCGGCCCACCTCGGAACCATCTCATATATCATACACCTAAGGGGGGAGATTGGCCCACCCCAGAACTATATTTTATAGCATAAACCTAGGGGTGAATATCGTCCCACTCTAGAAAAATCTCATATATTATACGCCTAGGGGGAATATCAACCTTCGCAGGAGCCATATTTTATATCATATTCCTAGGGGGAAGATAATATCACCCCAGAACTATCTCATATATCACACTCAGGAGGGGGGATAAGAAACCTCCCCAAATATCATTATATATCATAAACCCTTAGGAGGATAATTCAACCACCAGGATATCATCATATATCATAATCATGTGGGTTGAAAACTTTCCTAAACTTGGTATTCATTTTCTTGGTTCATCTCACAATCACACAACCCATTCCCGCCACTATATTAATAATGGAATACAACTGAGTTAGCCCCCTTTTTCTAATATTCTCTAGGGTTAATATAAGACCAAGTCACCCATTCTAGTCCCCTTAGTTGTATTAAATCCCAAACATCCCACATGGGTTCCTTTATCTTATTCTCAAACTCTATGGTCGATTCATGTCACTCGAAAGGGAATAACATCCCTCATATATTGCTATAGTCTCATTATATCCTAATCAGGCACATAGGTAATAATGTAAGCAAAACACAAGGGATTTCATAATGACTATATCACTTTCAATAGTAAATCTAAGGCATTACTCTCATATAAAACCTATACATAAATCTTCTATATGGTATACCCACCCAAATAAACGCATACTAGTGGGGGGAATCAACCTACACTCTAATCAGATAGAAAAAAGTATATAAGATAAATCATGGTTCTATATGGACTACTACTAAGACAACCATTTCTAATCCATCACACTCCCCTACTCATAGTGAACTAAGGTCCCCTATCCCAAGGTCCATTTTGTTTCACTCATTGAAATCATACCCTTCTCTAGTCCCTATCACGTAACACATATTTATGGTAAATACCATAACCATCTGGGACTGAGGAATCAATCCTAGTGTTCAAGGGTTCATTGTGGACTAAGAAACCTCCATTATAATACCATATTATTCCATTGATGGATGTCTCTAAGAAAACTATGATGACTATTACAACCAAAGTACTCAAGGAGTATCACAACCACCCATAAGTGTTTTCCTTTAGTTATCACATACCACACAAGAATGGTTTTTTTCATAGTTATCGCATACCACCCAAAATTAGATGTTTTCTTAGTTATCAAAGACCAACCAAGAATGGTTTTTTTCATAGTTATCATGGACCACCTAAAATCAGGTGTTTTATTAGTTATAATGGACCATCCATGAATGGATGTTTTTAAAGTTATCATGGACTACCCAACATTGGGTGTTTAATTAGTTCAAAACATAATCCATCAATTATTATTCCACCAGTTACCACTTTATGAGAGCATCTCAAACAAAGTCATATTTCATTATTCACCAGCTTACAAAATTAAAAAATGTTCAACACAACTTTAATCATAGGAAATTTCCAATTACAACTTGCATTTATAACACAACTATCCTAGTTTTCATCTTCTAAAAATTCATAAGGATACTAACTCAATCAAATAATTACAATATAATCACCATACAATTGGAATTTATCAATTTAGGGGAGTAAGTAGAATGGTAATATCATGTTTTAAATTTATAATCAAAATATGAGGTCACACACAAAAATTTAGTGTGACACACAACACAATAACTAAGTAAAATTTAAATGAATATGATAGAGACTTAGGGACCACTTACCTAATTTATAGAGGAGTCCACTCAACTGATATCAACTTCCAATTCAAACTATAATGGGACAAATTAAAGAAACAAACAAAATCCCTAAAAATAAGGAACATTAGATAAAATAGGTGGATCAACTTCAACTGGAGAATAAAAACAAGAATAGAGGAGGATGATCCTGTAAAATCACCTCAAGTTTTTTATCAAAAAAACTACAATGGAGTTGGATAAGGATTTAGAGAGTTTTATAATGGAACAGTGGGAGAAGGGAGGTGTGTGCAAGGGGGCCTCCTAGATTAAATGATGGGGGAATCATGTAAGATATTTTAAGGAGAAAGGGGGTAAAAATAAAAAAAATCCCCCATTAAAGAAAAGAACTATGGAGGCCACCAACTAACTGGTGATCTAGCATCTAGTCGGTGTTGGGCACAACAGCTAGCTAGTGAGCCCAGTGGCCCTGCTCAGCTACTAGTTATCCCACCACCTAGAAAATGGGACTCTAGCAGCATGATGGAGTCCCGGATCCCATCCATGGGCCCCTGGTTCACTCCTTCTACCCCTCCTACTAATGAAAAAATAATCAAAGAGGGTTATAAAAGGGGTTTAACTAACATTTAAATAGTAACATACCACTATAAAGGGTCAGGATCTTACAACCACCCCACCATATGTCATCTCTCTCTCAAGGTGAATTTTTGTACATCACTGATCATTATTAATGAATAACTATGTCCATTTGTCTTAGACATCATATTCTCATTCCCAGGTTTCCTCCTAGTTCCACCCATGCTACCACAACACTCATACTAAAGGGACTGTCTTTCCACAATGAGTTTTATAACAACAATCCATGATAAAAATGGGAAATTTTCAAAGGAAGCGTCAAAATCCAACTCTAAATCATCAACCTCAATAACATGATATGGTTTTAGATGATACTATAAAAATAAGAGATGTGAAATACATCATTCATAGATATGTATCTCAAAAGAATATCTAGTCAGTTTACAACAATGCTGACTTTTTTGATCACCTCAAATGGTTATAAAAATATTGATGGAAAATTACCCTTCTTTTGAATCTGATCATTCCCAAGTATCAGTGAAACACATAAGAAAACATAATCTCACAATTCAAATCCCAAGGTATGAATTATTTTTTCAAAATAAGATATCTACCTACCCTGTCTATTTTCCAAATACTTCTTAATTAACTAAACCTTCTCATTTATCTCCTGCATGAGGCTCGGACCAAGTATGGCTGACTATCAAGCTTTCATCCTGAATAAAGGTGATCGGCATGACCTCCTATATAAGTCTTCAAATGGATCCATATGAATATATTCTTGATAACTATTATTATAAGCATACTCCTCCAAGGAAATATGACTCTCCTGAGATCCACAAAAGTCAATGACACATGCTCAAAGCATTTCCTCCAACACTTGTATCGTATGCTAAAATGTTCCATATTTATATGGGTGGTAAGTTTTAATTAGGTGTACCTATATGCCCAAAACCTTCTAAAATCCCTTCCAAAATCTTTAAGTGAATTAAGAATCCCTATCAGAGATGATTATCCATGTTGCACTGTGAAAGTGTACCACCTCACGCACATATAACCTACCAAAATCATCCACTAAAGAAGTATTATTGATCATTAATAAATGGTAAAATTTAATAAATAGATACATGATGACCCAAAAATCATCATTACCTAGAGGAATTATTAGTAATCCCATAAAAAATTCTATCATCGCATCATCCCACTTTCATTCTATAATGGATGATGACTGGAGAAGACCGTCAAGTTTCTGGTGCTCAACCTTCCCCTACTAACATGTGGAGAATCAAGTGAAGAAGCCTGCTATGTATTTATTCATTAAAATCCACCAATACCATCTATATAGATCATGGTATATCTAGTTTAGTCCCAGATATATATCCCACTTTTAGGCATGGAAGTCCCTCATATACTCCTCATGTATACTCATAAGGAATACCACTTTGCCTAAAATATATAGAATATCATCAGAATTCAAAGACCAATTATGTGGTGGATCCCCACTATATATACTATCCCTAATCACAAAGAAGTATAAGACTTAAATATGACTCTACTTCACCCTTTCAATAATTTAGAAAGTGATAGGTAGGTAATCCAAAGAGGCACTTCCCTGGTACTCTTGGACATCCAAACACATCTCGACAAATAGAGTCATCCATAATATATATTTTTATTTTCAAATAACACTTTTAAAGGGGAAGTGTGAACCTTAACAACTTCAACCAATTAAAAACATAAAAATCGAATTCATCCCAGGTATCTATAGGAACTTACCCTCCCCAACGAGTACTATGTTATGTCAAGCCACCACCTTCACAAGACTTCTCGGCGAGCTATCCTGTGCAGGGTCGTATGGGCCTGGTACCGATGGAAAAATCCATACCCTCTAAATATTCCAAATACCGATGGACAAATTCTAGTGAATACTTCATGCTCTGAATCCACATTTAGAGAAATTCCTTGTAGAGTGTCTACATGATTTCACATTTCAGAAGAAAAAAAATATCACCAAAAACCAATATACAAACACAAATCGTGAAGAGACTTTCCAATATTAGAATCCTTATAATACTTTGAAGCCATCATAGAACCTCACATCCTTGATGTCATCAACCTTAAAGTGCATTGGACACTCGTTCCTCTAGTCTTGCTCCAGGACTCCTCCACTTTCTCTGAGAAGGATCTGAGCAAACCTAGAATCCTTCAAAGCCATCATAGAACCTAACATCATCGATATCATAAACCTTCAAGGGAATTGGGAACTCATACCTATACTCTTGCTCCATGACTCTTCCACTTTTAGGTCATGTTTTTAAAAAATATATTTTAGGCTTTTATGATCAGTGTAAACCTAGAACCTCTCTCCTAAATGGCAATGTCCCTAGAAACTCAAGGCAGACACTAGTGCTGCCAACTCCAAATCATGATTTGAGTAGTTACGCTCATGTGAGATCGTTTTCTAGACACATAAATGACTACCTACCCATATTTCATCAACACTACACCCAATAAAACACTTGAGGCATTAAAATATACAGTGTAATCCTTAACTATATCGAGTAAGGTAAAAATTAGTGTAAAGTTCATCCTCATCTTCCGATCCTTGATGGATGCCCCACAAGAATCAAACCATAAAAACTTCATTCCCATCTTAGACAGGCCTATCAATATAAATTCCAAGCAAGAGAATTCTGGGGTAATTATGTGATAATGGTTGACCAATCCCAAGAAGCTACGGACCTCAAAGATGTTCCTAGGTTTCTCCCAATAAATTATAGCCTCCACCTTCTTGGGATTCATTTACACCCCTGGATCAGATATCACATGGCCAAATAAGTGAACCTAATACAACCAAAAATTACACTTTAAGAGCTTATCATACAGTTGTTTCCCTCTCTATGTGCTTGGAATTATATGTAAATGAAGATAATGTTCCTCCCTTGACCTATATTATACGAAGATTTTGTTAACAAAAACAAAAATGAAATAATCCAAATAATATTGAAAGACCCATCAAGGACATGAATATTATTAGTGTATTTGCTAACCCAAAAGGCATCACAAGGTACTCATAAAGGTCATAAAAACTTATGAATACCATAATAGGAATGTCAAAAGGATACACCCTCAACTAATGGTACCTCGAATACAATCCAATATTTGAGAAAAATCGGGTTCCCTTAAGTTGACTGAATAAATCATCAATATGAAGGACTATATATCAGTTTTTAACCATCACCTGAATAATCTTCTAATAGTCTACACATAATCTCAAGGAGTAATTTTCCTTTTTAGGTAACAGGACTGGAGCACCCTGGGGGTCATGTTGGGATGAATGTACCCCTTCAACTCCAAGTCCTCTAGCTAGGATTTCAATTCTCGATGCTCTGTTGGTTCCATACTATAAGGATGAATAGATATATTCTCCATTCCTAGCATAAAATTGATATTAAATTCAATCCCATGATCTGATGGAAACCTTAAAAAAAATCAAGAAATGCATCCAGAAATGGATTAATGATGAGAGGAAAGACTACCTGGTGTGTCTCTCCCTCATCAAAGATGAGAATAGAAATATAGGTTGTGATTTCATCCAGTCACTAAAGATTAGGTCATGCATAACCTATTTTCATATCCTACTCACCAAATATTTAAATTTGTCACCCTCATGAGAAGTGAATGAAATTTATCAGTGATAGTAATTGACCCTCGCCCAATAACGAACAAGACAATACATCACAGTAATTACATAAAAACCTTATATTTCCAATATGATGAGATACCATAGGAAACAACAACTTCCAACAACTAATTCATAATATACACACTTACAGATTCCCTCTAACTTCATTCCTAAAGGTGTTTCAATTTATAACACTCTACAAAGGTACTCCACGACTAAACCCAAACCTTCAATAAACCGATAGAAATGAAAGAATGTGAAGACCATGTATCAAAGAAAGTAGATAAAAGTATAAAATCTAATACTATCATACATTGAACAATATATATCCCCACATTCTAATTAGTCAGGGTAGGCACAACAACGTGAAACTAGCCTACACCATGGCCCCATGCTCTAATATGACTACCCTAAGTCACATTCCCCTACGACATCTACTTCCCCTAGACCTAATCTCCTTGTCAACCACAACTTGAATATAAATTGGAAGCCCAAATGCCTATATAATGAGGCTTAGTGCTTATAGTCCTAGGGCCCTGAGCTGATCTTGGACCTCTGCCACTAGATGCATGTTGTACATCCATATAAAAGCGGTAGAGGTGTCCCACTTTTACACACTGATGCAACTCATGAGAAGGTTTAGTACACTATGTATTCTTATTTACTAGACATCCACACTAATAATATTGCACTTTACTTCTCCCCCATGTAGGGATGGAAGAATTACCGCTCAACCTTGTTTGAATACCACCCCATGGAATGAGTCATCGACTTGATGTTTCTTTCTACTGAATGAACAAACACCACTACCATCCATAAAGGATAACTTCCTAGTACCATAGCCCCCGTTGATGTTCCTACCAATTATCAAGTCGTGGTTCACAATATTAAAAAAATTGGTCAAGAAAAATACATTTGCATGAACCTTTACCTCATAATGGAGTCCATCTTAAAATGATTTTCCCTAGTAGTCTCATCACCAACCAAGGTAGGAGAAAAATGTTGAAGCTATGTAAATAGAGAGGCATAATCTATAATTTTCATTTCCCCCTGGTCCAACTTCATGAACTCCCAGGACCTATCATACTATAAGGTCTCAAGGAATAAATGGTTAAAGGATCGAGTATGGAAGTTCATCTAGGTCAACCCAACATTTTGGTCACCTTGGAAAAGAACATCCCACCAATGTCAAGATACCCCTCAAAATATGTAGATAGATAATTTTTCTATATTATTCCAAGGAATATTAAGGTGATCAAGAATAGTCTAAATAGATTCCATCCATAGTTATTCCACCTATGGACCACCCTCTCCCATGAATACTGATGATTGTTGTCTCTAAAACTCATGAGTAAGAACAAACATGGAATATGTAGCCCAAGGAGTCCCCCTATACATCAACTTGACCACATGAAAAAGACTCTCCTGAATCAGATCATCCAGAGCTAGGACTTTCATAGAAGGAGGCTCTGGTCCACCCAACAGAAAGGTATGCTCACCCTCTCCCTCTTAGTATGGGACCCTGGCTCTCCAGGGCAGCATATCACTACAATGCCAACACACGCATCTCACAACAAGATAATAGGGAAACTATCAAAGATCAAATAAAGCAATATAGGAATAATATCCCACTACCCTTCATATTCAACCCATAATATCTCATAAAAATAGGTACTCTATCAATCCCTAACTATCACCCAAGATCATATATAATCACTTTCCATAAGATTAAATAATTTAGTCTTCCCATTATTAGTGACGGTGTTGCATTTCACAAGGTTTACATTCCCTTACTTTTCAAATATTTCATAGCCTTGAGTTTCAATGGTTTGTTTAAATAAAGTTTTATTTACCATCTATGAGGGAAAATAACTTTTAGGTTGTTTACTGGCACTTTATTTAACCAAAACCTTCATTTAACAATCCATTTATATCACAAGTTTCATAAGGGGTTCCTCAAGGACTTGGTCAAGTTATATTCCACCATATATTTATGGGAAAACAGAATATAAATAATTTTTAACACTTTAAATGATCAAAATACCTTTTATTCATAGGAAGGTGTGAATATATATATATATATATATATATATATATATATCAATCAACCATAAAAAAAGATAGATGACATGTAAATCCTATGTGCCTAGAATGATACATAAATGCACACACGCACTCTTTCCATATCATCCCAAGAGACCAAATTCCAAAAATCAATGATATAAAAAATCAAGTACATCACTTAAGGTGAAATAACACGACTATAAAAAAATCCAAGAACAACAGTCTCATCCCTAATAACTTGGCTTTTTCCCCATACATGATTTAGCTACTTCTAAGAACAAGTTCATTACCAATCCCTGACATGTATTATTACCCAATATACCTTTTCCAAATAGTAAAATAAATAAAATATTCCTCTGATACCACTTTATAATGTTATGGATCAAAATCCACTCAATTAGTGCCCTGGAATAGAGGCACTACATAACCCCATGAATGCCTCCCTGTACAAAAAATACTATTGACCAGTGGAAAGGGTCTATGAGAATATAGTAGGGATACTATACCCTCTTGTCAAAGTGAAAATTCAAAAAAAAAGTAAAGTAAATATCATACAACACATCACATCAAAAATAAACATACAGGTGCTCAGCACTAAATCATAATCAAGTAATATCCCTGATGATACAAAATAAAAGTTAGTGTCATACATACATGTCCAACATAACCAACAGGTACCAAAAGTATACAAAATTCAAAAGGAAAAAAAATACAAGACTCTACAAAAAATGGGTATGAACTCTAGACCATATCCCATCTCCAAACTCTATCCTAACCAAGAAATCAAGCATCTGTAATAGGACTCTTTCTCTTTTCATGACCTGCAACCATGAAGTCTGATCAGGTACCAAACATTGGCTTAAGCATGGTGTGAGTGAAACTCAGTAAGCCACAACCAATAATGTCCCTAAATAAATTCGGTCTAAATAAAAGTGCATGTGGTGGTGTTGTAATTAAATAATTTAAAATACTAATAAAATAAATAACAATAAACTCCAAACACAGGCTCCATGGTGAGACCCAAGGTCAAACCTACCAGCTTCGGCCAGTTTTGGATGTATCTAAGCACATCATGATGACCATACCAACCCAAATACCTAAGGAGTATAACAACAACCCATAATGGTGTTTCCTTTAGTCATCATAGGCCACCCAATAATGGGTGTTTTCATTTTTATCAAATGTCACCCAAAATCGGGTGTTTTCTTAGTTATCACTAACCACCCAAGAATGAGTATTTTCATAATTATCATGGACCACCTGAAATCAGGTGTTTTCTTATTTATCATAGACCACACAATAATGAGTGTTTTATAGTTATCATAAAACACTCAAAATTGGGTTTTTTCTTAGTTTAAAACATAATCTATCAATTACCATTCCACAAGTTACCACTTTATAAGAGCATATCAAACTAAGGCATATTTCATTATTCACCAACTTATAAAATTAAAACATGTCCAACACACCTTTCATCATAGGAAATTTCTAATTAACACTCCCATTTATAACACAACCATCACAACTTTCATCTTATAAAATAATTTCATATGTGAATTTATCAATTTAGGGAAGTACATAGCATGGTAAGATCATGATTTAAACTTAGAATCAATATATGAGGTCACAGTTGGGAATTTAGAATTACTCACAATGAAATCACTAAATAAAATAGGCGTGACTATGGGAGAAACATAGGGACTACTTAACATAGGCCAAGATTAGTCCATCCATATGATATCAGTCATCGATTCAAGCTAGAATAAGAGAAATCAAATAAGTGTAAAAAATCCATGAAAATAGGTAACATTAGATAGAATAATTGGAGCACATTTATATGGTAAAAAAATAGAGAAATATAAACCCATGGAATCATCTCAAGTTATTGATCTCACAAAATTGCAATGGAATTGGCCAAGGATTGAGAGAGTTCCACCATTGAATAGAGGGAGAAGGGTGGTGTGTGTAAGGGAGATATTTTCATCAAAATGATGGGGGAAATTAGGTGAACTATTTTAAGTGTAAAGGGTGTAAAAATACAAAATTTCCCTCCCCCACCCCACCCCCACCCCAATTGAAAAAAAAGACTCTAGAGGTAATCGGTGAGCCACTGGCCTCTACTAACTAACTGGTGATCCAATGGATAGTCGGTTCTAGGCTCATCATCTTGTCAGTGAGCCCAAAAACAATACAAATCTATTGGTTATCCCACCAGTTATCTAATGGGACTATAATATCATGATGCAGTCTTGGATCTCAGTCTGAAGCCTCTGAATCGCTCCTTTTATCCCTTCTACTCCTGAAAACATACTCAATGAGTGTTATAAATGGGGTTTAACCAAAATTTAAATATTAACATACTTATATGAAGGGTCAAGGTATTGCATGGATTAAGTTAAAACATTTCATTTTCATTTCAATTTTTATCTCACACAAGTGGAAAAATTGTATACCATATGCTACATAATATAATGCATAAACCTTATGGAGATGTTTAGGGATTAACTACCTCATTTGGAGTTATTCCATTTAATCAAAACCCATCCACCAATGTTGACCAAGTTCAATTGTACATCATCTAACTACATGAGACCCAACTCTATCAATAACCACTTAATCAATAATAAAACACTTACAATTAATTTACACATTAAACCAAAATACTTACATAATTAATATTTGGGGTACAATCAAAGGATAACACATTGGGAAATATCTTTTGGATTAAACCTTGAGCAACGGGGTACACACCACCCCCCAATGTCTACTTGGGACTCTAGCATACAAAATCACCAAACCCTTATTTAACACATCCCAAAATTTTACCCAAACTAATAGATATCCATAAATAACTTGAAGCAGATACATTACACAGTTAATCTACACAAAACCTAGTGTTTACACCCTCCCAAAATCCCATTTATCCAATATAAGTAAAACCCCTTCAAATCAAGATGATTCCACTATGCCTTGATGGAATTTTTACTCAATCTCTAGCCTAAAGATACCATAATCAATAGCTAATGATGTGGGATAAGAGCTAAGGTAGAAGAATAAAATCATACCTTAAAAAAAATCAAACCACCACTAAACGTCACATATCAATGAGGTCAAAAAGGGAGAAGATGAAAGGGTTAGGAGCTTAACCACCCCCTGTTCAGACATCCCAAAAATAAAGAAGTCTTGAAGGGGTTTAATTTTAAAGGCTCAAAAGACCATCTTTCCTTTGGTTTAAAAAATGGAAATAAGGCCCATTGTAGCATTACCTTTAGGGAACACAATTTAATACCTCTACTAAACACCACTCATTTCATTTCCCCTTGGGTTACAACATGAAACAACTTCTTTGACCATAACCAAAACTCGACTTCACTTCCCAGGGCCACATTGCAGTGTGACCCTCTTAATTACGAAACAATTCCCCCTTTAAGGATATTCTAAAAAATCATAAACACCCACTAGGGTTGGTTTGGGTTCTTCAAGGTGAAAACCCAAGCTTCATGGCACAATAAACCACCTGGAGTAGCCATATACTACTACTTCCTAGGGACCCTCTATGTAACACCCCAAGTTTTGATGAATTATTTTTTTCAAATAAATTAAATTTCTTTTATGGATTACATTACACACAAAACTAATTTAATATTGTGTTATATGAAAAACCAATTTAAGCTTTCACTACACACAACACTAGCTTATCTTTCATTATAGGCAACACTGACTTTTAACAAAACCATGATATATTATTAATATTATTATTTATACATGATCATTATAACCTAAAATTTAAACTTAGTAATATTAATATTAATAAATAATTTTTAAATATTAATTATAATGTATTTATATATATATAACATATTTATAATAAAATACATAATTTTTGGTAAAGTCTTTATGTGTTTCAAAAATACTATTTTCTCAAATAAAAGTTTTTTATGTATTTTTTGTGAACAATAATAAAATTAATTTTTGAAAATTTTATAAAATTAATTTGATAAAATAAATATCATTTTTTAATTCACAATGTAAAAATTATCTTAGGGTAAATTTTTGGGATTTTTCTAAAAAGTTTCATTTTTTGTTGAATAGTGAAAAATACTAAATTTTAATTGAAAACTTACTTTTAATTTAATTTATTTATAAAGTTAAATTATATTTTAAATTGGTTTTAAACTATAATTAGTTAAATTATACATCTATTAATCCAATTTATATCATTATAATCAATTTAATATTGAAATTGGATATAAAAACTTTGTAAACTTTTGATCTTTGTTTCTTTAAAAACCCACATTCTCATCATGTCTACAGGATTAATTTTAAATTAATTTTTACCAATTATTTTAATGGAATTTTTAAAAATGGATTAAATATTTTGATTAATAATTATTTATATTATATAATAAGTTAAACTTAATTTTTTACCAAAATGAACAATGAATGCAGTAAAAATTATTTACCATGGTTAAGGAAAAAATGGGTTTACCATAGGGTTAAACTAAAAAATTAAGGGTTAAATTTACCTATAAACTTATCTAAAAATATTGGATGGAAATATTTATACCTTATCATCTCTAAGTTTATATTTTTGATCCATTTTTTACCCTCATTATATGTGAAAAATATGGGAGCATTCAATTCATTTCAAAAATGCCAAGTGTGTCCTCTCCCCCACTTATAAAAGGTTACCCACTGTCCTCTCTTATTCACACCTTAAAACATATTTGGTTTGAATAATACCAACCCAAATAACTTCCCAAATTCCTTATTCTCATTCTATAAGCCTTATTTTTTATATAAATCCAACCAAGGAAGGATTTTAGTGCAAACCTAAGGAGGATGCATGAAAAGGAGGTAACGTTCATCAATGAGCGTTTTTATTTTATTTATTCCTCCACACCCTTAAATTATTATTTTATAATGATTATATAATAACCTAGGTATATTAAATATACTAATATGTTTTATTTTAAGGTTATGACCTACAACCATATCCACTTACATCAAATGGGTTATGAAATCATCATCTGTGTGTATAGCGGACTACTGCCTCGTGAACCGATGTTGTTCGTTTTTTTATTACAACCTCTAACAATTGGAATTGATGATTTATTTATATTTTATATATTTTATTTATGTTATTTATTATGTTATTTTTATTTTTTAATTATTATATCACATATACCTTCATACCCTCCATTTTGTGGGAATACGATAATGTCGCTCGTGTGTACGGCAGACTATCGCCTCGCGAAGCGATGCGATTCATCCAGACTTTAAAAGAAATGTATTAAGGATGGGTTAAAAGAAAAATTTTGATATATTTTAAAAAAAATTATTTTTTAATTATAATATATCATTTTCTTTTTTTCTTCCAATCTAACAAGAAAATGGAAACAACATTCATGCGTACGTACAACCTATTATCTCCATGAACGGTGTATTTCATTTCTTATCACTAACTTTTATAGATTAATCTAAATAAATTAATAATGAATATATATTATATTTATATAATGGTTTAAATTCTATATATTATTAAATCATTATTTAATTAAGATGACCAAAAATAATAAGTCATAACATATATGGAAAAAATGCGGTTATTACCTGAAACGTAACTTTAACAAGGAATTGTTAATAAATGTGAAATAAAATGGAATAATTAAATAATATATGGTATGATATATATTAATATGGTTATGTGATATATTTATAATAAACCTATATTTATTATACAGTATATTTGAAGGAGTATGACGGAAGTCATAACTTAAGATAAGTGATTTTTGTCACAATTTTCCTTCTTTGAGACGTACATTGCTTTATGCACCTATATTCTTTCACAAGGTGTATATACAACCCCTTTTGACATGTAATATCATGAAATTATTTTTCCTTGTGATATTTTAAGTTTCACTTTATGTTATTCCTTCATGGGGATTATGATTCAATGTTATCAAAGTGGTAAATATTTTATGTTACAATATCATCATTTATCATGATTAATTATGATTAATTATCCAATGTTGAAAACTCATGATATAACTCTCAATAATTATCATTAATTTTATTATACTATGGTTATTCATGATATCATCAAGTAATAGTACCATTTTTTCACTCTTAGGTACTCAAAATTATTAAGAAAATGTTTATAAGAAAATCTGACTTTATTTATCTCTTTAGTCAGAAATCTGTTTTCTTCCAAAATAATATTTTTGAAAAATATTTTCAATGAATATTTTATTATTATCCTATGATTTTTAAAATATTTTTTTACCCATTTATGACTTTTTACAAAAAAAAGTGAAAGGAATCCTCATATCATTTTTCAAAACAATGCTCGTTTGGATTTTATCGAAAATAAGAAAGGAATATTAATTTTAACGTGTATGGAATGAATGAAATTTTCTGACATCAAGACCAATAATTACTTATAAGATTATTTTATAATTTTTTAAGATTATTTAAAAATAAAAACTTTTCAAAATGTTTTTGTGTTTTAAAAAAAATTCAAAGCGAAAAGGATATTTTCCTTAATAAATATTTTAAATGATCTTTCAAAACTTTTTTCCATTAAAGATGAAATATATTAGTGTTATCTATGCCTTACCGAGGATAATATAAAAGGATACCATTAATATTCTTTCCTTTAATGGTTTATGTTTTGATAGAATGATGTTTATGAAACTCTTTTCTCTTCAATGGGTTACACCATGAGAAAATGCTTATGAAATCTTCTTATTTTCATAGGTTATTCTAGGATGAAATAATTATGAAACCTTTCTATTTTCCATAGGTTATGATATGATGAAATTTTTATGATACCAATTTCATTTCATGGGTTATGATATGATAAATTTCTATGATCTTATGGCACACATTTGTATGATTTCATTATGTGACGGGTGGGACCTATATCTCCCTCTAATGAATTAGGTATAGATTTATATCTCATAAGATAGAAAGTAATAGAATGGGGAGTGAAATCGATTTAGTAAGATAGGGCTAGAATGGGGAATGAACCCGATTAAGTAAGATGGGGATGGAATAAGTAGTGAACCTAGTTTAGTAAGATAGGGCTAGAGCAGGGTGTAAACCAGGTTTAGTAAGGGGATTTGTCTATTATGATAGACTTGGAAATGAGACATGGATAATATGGAAATGATTTTCTTATGCTTATTTTTATGCCATAAATTCCATGCCTTATGCCAATTTTATTATCTTATGTCTCGTGTTATTTTATTTCCTTATGATTCATGTCTTATGAACTTCCAATATTTATTCCATAAATCAAGATTATGATCTTTGATATGCATATTATGGTTTTTTAGATGTTATGATCGTGTTATCATATCCTTATGTTCATTTTATGTTTATGTATCTCCCTTTTTTACCCTTACTGAGCATCTTAGATCACCCCTTTATATGTTTCCTTTCCCTAGGTTTTGAAGATATGTATTATGTATGATATGTTAAAGAAGGAACATGAGCCTCAGCCCAATTGGTGAGGTCTCTCTAAGTGTATCCATGAGACCCAGGTTCAAAACCAGGCAGAGGCATAATTTCGGGGTATTGCAGCAGTACTATAGCAGTACTGTAGCAGTAATGTAGTAGTTACTATAGCAAATAATGTTCATTACTATAGCAGCTAGAACTATTCGTCTTGGGCCATCAGTTTGGGATTGGAGTCCTTAAGGCCTTCGGGCCACCCAGGCCTTCAGGTCAGTAAGGCTTTAGGGCCACCTCATGGCCTTCGTGCCACCTCAAGGCCTTCAGGGCCACCTGATTTGTAGTTGCACAGACAGATTCTACAAGAAACCACTCCAGAGGAGGAAAGAATAGGGTGCATCCACCAGAGCAGGGCTAAACGGACTTGGAATAATGAGAGGGTATGGAATTTTCCATCGTTACCACGCCTGTGCACCTCTGCACATGTACATGCTAGCTAAACAGTCATGAAAAGGTGGAGAGTTTATCACGATGAAAATTCTGGAGAGGAGAAAGTTTCAATTAGTCATTGTCTATATGATTTCCTTAAAACCTACGAGTCATGTAATGTCTCCAAGCCTAAGGGTAATGTAATTCCTAAGCCTATGGGCCTTTTAAGGGTTCCCCTTCATCCCTTGAAGGGGTTTATCAGAAAATCAATTAAAAAGAAGGACTTTGGGCCATTAAGTCAATCAAAGAAGGGTGCTAGTTATGAAGAACATAGTGGGAGATGATTTAGCTCACTTATAGACCAGTGTTTATGTTTCCATGTTTCCAAAGGCACTAAACTATTATGGTCCTCAAGTGTGTATTGGAGTAATGTAATGAATATTCACCAAAAATTATGTAATATCTATGTATGAAAAATATGGATTTATATGGTTGGTATCAAATAAAATTCTTAGTTAACCTTTGGAAACTATGATGAGAAAACCTTATTGAGATCCCTAAGGTAATGCTTAAGGATAATTCTAAGTATGAGACAAAGTATAGGAAAATGTCTTGGAATTTTAGTAAAGGACAGAGTGGGTGGTTTCTAAGAAATTACATCCCTATCTGGATACTAAAAGTGGATGTGGCTCTAGCATAGAGGTACCTTGGGGTAATAGCTCCAAAAAGGGCATATTGAGCTAGACTCGATCATCACCTAGTTCATGACAATGGGAATTTTTTCATACCTGGTTTGACACTACTGGGGGATATGCTTTGGAAATTTAAAAACTCTTCATGAACCATCATGAAGGATTTAAATAGATGTTAACCATGAATGTGAATGACCTAGGATAGACCTAAGGTGTCATAAATTAAAGAAGGTGTTATTATTTAGATATCTTATAAGTGATTTTTCATGATTATTTGGTTCCCCTCTATGATTATTATTTCTTACACTATGATTTTTGGTTTTATTCAATGTATGGAACCTATAGAAATCGTGTTAATGTTGGGTGTGATGGAAAATACAATGATTATCCTCCTGGTCATCCAAAGGTTATGGGAGATGGAATGAAAAATATAGTTGTTATGATCACACAAATTTATCAATCAATGGATCATGTTGGAATTCCAAATGTACAAAGGAGGGAACATCATTATCTTGAGTCCTTCGTGAGTAAATATCCACCATATTTCAGTGGGTATTTTGATCCACTAGTTTCTAAACAATAGATCAATACCATTGAAAATATATTTCACATTATCCAGTGTTCAGAACATGAAAATTTCATTTTGTATGTCTACCATTTGGAAGGTGAAGAGGATCAATGTTGGACTCTTATCAAGAATACGAGGCAACATGATGAAATTGAATACATGGTTTGGGATGTGTTCAATAACTTATTTTTCAATAAGTAATTTCCTCATATTATTCATACAAAGATATATAAGTAATCCTTGAGTTAAGGAAAAGGGATGATGAATTAATTAGTACCCATGAGGAAAATTTTACAATACTTGTGATGTAAGCTTCTGGTATTATCATCCAACATGAAAGTAAAGTTGATCGATTATTCATTGGATTAAAACTAAGTCTCTAAAGGTATTTATCCATAATAGACTTTAGTATCTATAAATATATTGTTATATGTTCTATCAAGGTATAAATGGAGGTTGGAGTTATGTATCTATCTTATGGTTTTGACAAGAAAGGGAAGATAGAGTTCAAAGAAAAATCTAAAAAACATATAGAGAAGAATATGATATTTCCTTTATTCTCAAAGTGTGGGAATAACCATGGAGTAAATTATCTTAAGGGGAGTATTAAATTTTAAGTGTGTAAGGTAAGGTCATTGAGAAATTGAATGTTGAAGTAATGTCAATAAGTTTATAACAATGCGAATAGAGAGAAAGCTACATTGAATGCACCACCCACACTTCAGTTCTTCAAGTGTAAGGGGAATGGTCATTATGATAACAAGTTCCCAAACCTGAGGTCTAATGATGATGATCGATGTTAGAAACCTCTTAATCCAAGGGACAAGGGGAAATCTCATGCAATCATTGTTTTTGACGAGGGGTGTGATAACGAAATGGTGAAAGGTAAACTTATCATCCACTCTAGAACTACTAGTGTCTTATTTGACTCTAGATCTACCCATTATTTCATATCTGAAGAATTTTCTAAGGGTATCAAGATTCCATCCAAATTATTATATATAGAATTATCAGTGAAAACCCATAATGGTATAATGATCCCATCTCAGGTATTTGATTCCTCTCTGGTTGACGTTGGTGGGAATGTGCTTCCTAAAAATCTTTTCATTCTTCATCTAGTGGAATTTGATGTTATACTATCCATATATTGTCTTTACCTATAAATCACACATCAATTTTTGAGTAAGGGAAATCATGTTTGATATTCTAAACAAATCTATGAACGTCTATCAATGTTATGATAAGTACAAACTTCTAATTTAGATCACATCTACTACATGGGCTTTGATTCCCATTCAGAAGGGGTGTTTATCTCAAATGGTTGGGGATAAACTTCACATCAATGATATTCCCATTTTGTAGGAATATATTGATGTCTTTCCAAAAGTGTTTCTTAATTTTCCACAAAAACATGATGTTGAGTTCTCAATAGAACTCTGTTGCGAAAATGATGGGAGCAACGAAGCGTAAAATGATCCACATAAGATTAAAATGGAAAAAACAAAATAATAAGAATAAGATCTTGGACATAGATATTTTTGGGGTTTGGGAAAAGATACCTACGTTCATGGAGAATCCGAATTTCACTATGATTCGGGAGCACAAATTTACAGGAGAACTCTCAGAGTTTCTAACCACTAAAACCCTAGACTGAAATGGGATACAAAAGGAGGAAGATGATCCATTGTTCCACCAACAACATAGGAAGTCTGCATCACTACGGTGAAAGTTTGATGGAAGTATTCATCACAATAGTTCCATAACCATGAAATTCTAAAGTTCTACAGTGGATAGTGGCTGGAAGTTTGCGTTGATACAGTATTATTGACTCCAAAGTTCGACTTTCTAAAGTTCCCTATTAGTGTCATTCGGTCAGCTCTGATACAATGGTCATAGTTTCTACAACACCCCAAAATTTGGCTTGAGGGCCTTAGAACCCTGGAGCAGTGGCGCGTTGCCCCTACAACCCCCAACAATCTCACCATAAACCTCGACCCACAAAGTTTGTGGCCTGGTTTGCAGTATGGGCCACAATCAGATAGCCCAAACATAATCCAAAATGTATTAGGATACACCAATCCAACAATCTCCCACTTGGATCCTAATCCTCTATGCTGAACAGCTTCGATGCCACTGACTAAGACAACTTACTTAATCTAAGATCCTCCTCTTCTTCACTTACTTGTGGCATGCTTTTCATTCACAACTTCAATTTCAAGCTGATGATTCATTAAATACCAGCTATTTTACTTTTTACTTCCATTATGTCCTCCCTTATTCTACCTCTCATCCTCTATTCATCAGTGGAGACCAATAGAGGCATAGAAGCACCTCAACTTATGTATTACCATCGACTTCATCAACATGTCTATCGGATTGTTAATTATACAAATCTTCTTCAATGTCAACAACCCATCATGTATAAAAACTCTGATGAAATGATACTTCAACTGAATGTTCTTTTTCTGGGTATGAAACAATGGGTTCTTTGTAAGATTTATAGCACTATGACTATCATAGTGTAATACATTCTCCTATCACTTCCTTCCCAACTCATCTAATAAGTTCTTCAACCAAACCATATCCTTCCCAACTTCTATTGTAGTAATTTATTTTGCCTCTATGATGGATAAATTCACCACCTTCTATAATTGTGATATACATATTACCATAGTTCCTCCACATATAAATACATAACCTGTGGTACTCCTCCTATTTTCGACATCACCTCCAAGGCCAGCATCCACATACCCATACAATGAATTTACTTTCCCAAATCATAGATATACCTCCTTACTTCCCTTCAAATACCTTATTATCCACTTCATAGCTTCCCAATGTTTCTTTCTAGGGTTATCCATGTACCTATTCACAAATCCCATTGCATGAGAAATGTCCAGTTGAGTGCAGACCATGGCATACATCAGGCTTCAAATAGCTGATGCATATGAAACCTTTTCCATGTACTCAACCTCTTCTGTCATCTTTGGTGATTTCTCCTTTGATAGTTTGAAATGTCCCACTAGCGTAATAGAGACTTCCTTTGATTCTAATATACCGAATCTTCTCATAACCTTCCCAATGTAGTCATTTGGTGATAACATCAAGGTTCCAAATGCATGGTCTCTTTGAAAACCTCATTCAACTTCCTTTTTAACTCATCAATCCTCTTCATACATGATCTTACAATTATCATGTCATCCACATATAGAATCTATATAATATATTAATCACTAAAGGACTTGATGTAGCAACATTGATCCATGCCACATCGTTTGTATGAATTTTTATCCATGAATTCATCAAAAAAATTGTTCCACTGCCTGCGTGACTACTTCAATCCATATAATATCTTCTGGATTTTTCACACTAGGTCTTCCTTCCCATACTCAACATATCCCTCTAGCTACTTCATATATACTTCCTCATCCATATCTCCATGAAGTAAATTCATCTTCACATCAAGCTGATCAAGATATAGGTCTTCTGATTCCATAATGTTGAGAACTACTTAGATGGTGGTAAGCTTCCCTACTGGTGAGAATATTTTATTGAAATTCACTCCCTCCTTATATTGGTAGCCTTTCACGACTAGCCTTCCCTTGAACCTTATCTTGCCATCATATTCTTCCTTGACCTAGTACACCCATTTTTTCTGCAATTCTTTCTTCCCCTGTGGAAAATGTGTTAACACCCAAGCATTATTGTCATGTAATGAATAAATTTCTTCCTTTATGGACAACTCCCACTTTCTCGAATCCTTTGACCACATTTCTTATTCAAATAATTTTGGTTCTCCATCATTAGTCAATAACAAATAGTGTAGTGATAGAAAATACCTCTGTATGATCCTTCTCACCCTTGTTTATCTCCTTAACTCTACATGAGTATTAGGCTCCACTGGTTTTGATGTCTCATGCTCAGGTACACCTTCAAGATCCACTTTCTCTTTTAACTCTGATTCTCCATTCCCATTTTAATCTCCAATTACATGAAGATACTTGTATATGACACCTTCATTGAATACCATGTCTTATCTCCTAATGACCATCTTGTTGAGATCATCCCAAAAGCAGTAATCAAACTCCTCAGCACTATAGCCAATAAAGAAACATGGCTTGGACTTAGCATCAAGCTTGTCCCTTATGTTAGCATCAATACGTATATAATTCAAACTTCCAAAGACTCGTAAATTTGATATTATTACATCCTTATTAGACCAGAGATCCTTGGGTAGACATTCTACCATTGGTACAGATGGACTCCTGTTAATGAGATATGATTTCATGTTCACTAGATCAACCCAGAAGGTCTTGGGTAACCCTTAATGAAGACTCATTTTCCTAGAATGTTCATTTAGTGTTATATTCATCCTTTCAGCTACACCATTATGTTGTGGTGTTCCTAGGATAGTCCTCTCCCACCGAATTCTATTATTTGTATAGATGTCCCTGTACTCATTATTATCGTACTCTTCTCCATTGTTGGACCTCAAGCATTTCATCTTTTATCCTGACTCATTTTCCACCATGAACTTCCACTTATGAAACATCTTAAACATTTCATATTTTCTTTTTAGAAAGTAAACTCGTACCTCCCTTGTTGAGTCATCAATAAATTTTACATAATATTGTGACCCTCTAAGGGAATGTACTAGTGTAGGCCCCCAAACATTGGTGTGCACTAGGCCCATCTTCCCATCCTTCGGTGTTCTTACTCCTTTTTCAAATGATGCCTTCTTCTGATTTCTAAGGATGCAATCTTCACATAATTCAACTTCCACTAACTTCGGCTCTGGTAGAATCCCTTTTTTCTATCATCTTCGTCCCCTTCTCACTCATGTGGCCTAGCCTGTAGTTCCACAATTGAGAATCCCTGGTAGAATTTATTGATGTCACCATGTTCATGAAAGTCTCTATCATATTATACAAAGTACCATTTTTTCTCCTTGATCTATGACCATATCTCCCTTAGTAATCTTCCAGGAATCACCAGTAAACATGGTACTAAATCTTGCATCATCAAGTTACCCAAAAGAAATGATATTTCTTCTTAAACTAGGGATATACCTCAAATTTTCCAAAACCAGCAAACTCCTATTATTGGTCTTGATTAGTTTACCTCCTTTACCTAAAATCTTCAAGGGTTCATCATCCAAAAGATGTACCTTATCAAAATTTCCTGAAATATAATTGTTTAGAAAACCCTTCTCTGATATAGAATGTAAAGATGAACTAGATTCTAAAATCTAAGACTACGTTGGGCTATCCACACTCAACAGCAGCACATCATTAGTTCCTTCAACTGTCGTGTTTTATTTGTTGGTTTTAGGAACCTTCTATTTATCTATGCACTCCTTGACATTTCCTTTCTTTCTATAAGTCTAGTAGGTAAGACTAACCCCCTTTTCCTTGTCTTGTCTTTTACCTCTTGACTTTAATCACCCTCTATGATTGTCTTGTTGTGGATATCTTCCTCTTACTTATACATTTAGATCAGAAATAGAGAATATACCTGATTCTCTTATTTAGATATCCTCATTGAGGATCAGGTCCTGTACATCCTTCAGAACCAACTTTTTATTCCTCGAATAACTGCTCATAGCTGTTACAGATGCTTCCCAACTGTCACGTAAAGAAGACAGTATATAAAAACTAGGCCTTATTACATTGCATAATCCTAAATTTAGTCAAGAAAATTACTTCCTTTCACATTGAGGATCTTTTCAAGTTTATATATTTATAGAATTGGGACATAATACATTCATAACATTCTACATTAATATAGAGTTGATATTATAAAAATGGTATTTATATCTTCCAAAATATAAAAAAATTAAATAAAACATGTTTTCTTTGAAAAATCTTCATAACATTTAACTTGGATTCCTTCTTGTATTACACATACATATAACCTATGAAAATAATTTAAAAACTTGGGATGAGCACAAAAATCTCAGTAAGGGATATAAAAAAATGAAAGAAAACATTAGTCCGTGAATACTTGTATCGTATGAAATCATTTTCAAAAAAATACATACTTGTTACCCATATAAACTTACTTTTTGAAACTTGATATTTTCATGAGATTTTCAAAAAAGATATATAACATAAATAGAACCATAAAGGTACCATGGGGAATTACTTACATAATCTTGTAACCCTATCATCTACCTTATAATTTGTAACCCTCACGGCTACCTTAAAATTTTTGTAACCATCGCAGTTACATTTGGAGTAACCATATAGACAACCTCCAAACTACACATACCCAATGAATTGGAGGGAGATATAGGTCCTACACTTAATCATAAACAATGTACAATAACCAAAAAATAATCATAAAAAATGAATAATTTCATAAAAACATTTATTTTGAATTTTGTAAAACAGAATTTTAAAAGAGGATTTTAAAATAAAATCCCTTTACAAATATAACAATTTAAGTGAGACTTAATATAGAGGATGGAATATGTATATAAACTATAAATAAACATAATTTCACATAATATAAACAAAATTCATCACACAAACAATTTTAATACTACATAAATAATGAAGTATAAGTTTAACCCATTGAATGGAAATTGGTTTAAGAATTCCCTTAGCTCAGGTTTGTCTTACTTAAAAATTGTTTAAAACTCCTGTATAATGGTTAAAATAGTGTTATTAATATCTTATAGAAACATATTCATGTTTATAATACCATATATGATCATTTCATTACATCATTTATCCCTTTAATTGTTAGTATTTTGTTCCTTCCATTGTTTTGGGTGCGTTCTTTACATGATTTCCAAGATCAGTTCATAATGGATATTCGTGTTGATTCAAAATTGTTGGTCGGAGTGGACACTCAAGAGGGGGGTGAATTGAGTTCCAATTAAAATTTCTGTTAAAAAAATTCTTATTAAAAATCCCCCAAATTAAATAACAAGCTAAACTATAGTGAATTTGTAATACAGTAAAGGGTCAGTTAGGTTCTCAAGAGATTGATTAGTTCTCAGTTATCTAATCTGAAGATTATATTATCTTTTGAAACTAACCTAATGCTTTACAATAAATAAAAACACTTGCTAGTTTAACTATCAAAGTTACTTTAAAACAAATTTGAATTTAAAGTACTTAGCAGCAGAATATTCAATATAGTTTAAAACAAAATAAATAAGCACGGCAGTTTTAACCAAGAGGTTCAGTCTCAAGCTGAGACTTAGTCCTCTCAAAAAAAAATTATATAAATTTTTATCCACACCTTGGATCGGGGTTAACAACGGTACACCGACTATCCAGGTACTAAGACCTCTACCACAGTTCTACGTGGGAAAAACAAAATAATAGCACACAGGCTATCCAGGTCACACTTGACCTCTACCACTATCCACAGTGGGATATAAGAGTATGAGAGAGATTAAGTGAGGATTTAGAAATCATCTAGTTCATCATAGGAGACAGTGTGTGTCAAAAAATATAGAGCACACACACTGCTCAAAATGTAAATAAATGAAACACAATAGAGATGAACAGATAAAGATGAGTTTAGAATGCTCTATAGGTTTTGAGTGAAGCACTGGACTCCTTAAATTGATGCAGATGAGGCTTTGAGTCCTTCTCTGGTTTTCTGTCAAGAAACAGAGTGTCATTTTTTTTTGGATTCCAGGTCCAGGTTGATCAGTCTAATCATCTTGAGTGCAAGTGAAATTGTTGAAGCTCTTTTCTCCTTGAATGTTCAGGTTCTAAGGATTCAGTATGAATTATTCCTTCTTCTTCTATGTATGTAAGTCCTTGAATATATCCAAAAGATTTTCTTGTATGTGCATGGAAAAACTGATTGATCACCACACCCAGCATCTTTTTCACTTCGTTTCAACACAAACTTTTATGTACGGCTATTTTCTTTCCTTTTATAGATCAAGTGGTCCGACAAGAAGCATGATTGCTTTTGCAGGTATGAGGTATGGTTCCTAAAATTCCAACCACTATAATTAATTAATAGCAGGTGCACTAAAAACATCAAATATGACCGTTTCTAAATAAACAAATAGAAATAGAGTTTAGAGATATAATGACTGGTTTCCATCGGTATCTCTTAGTATCAGTGAGCTTGTATCGGTAGCTCTTCTATATCGGTAGTTGTTACTATTTATAACAGTAGCTCTATGTATCGGTATCTCTTTATATCAGTAGATCCTCTTATTGGTATCTTCTTTGTAATAGTAGCTCTTTTGTAACAGTATCTGTCTGTATCAGTGGACTGTGTAACGGTAGCCATCTGTCTGTATCAGTAGACTTGTATCGGTAGACATTGTATTTGTATCGGTGGGCTTCCTTTCGGTAGCTGTCTGTATGTCTGTTTGTATCGGTAGCTTGTATCGGTAACTATGTACCAGTGACCTTTACTTATCGGTAGACAATGTACCGGTAGGACTGTATCAGTCTACTTGTGCATACCGGTAGACTTGTTCTATTGGTATCTCTTCTTATATCGGTAGCTATTATGCATATAGATGACCTTATCCATATCGGTAGAGTTCTGTATCGGTGTACTTATCCTTATCAGTAGTTGTGTATCTGTTTTCTGTATCAGTAGCTATGTGCATACCGGTGGACTTAACACTTATCTGTTCTATGCAAAACATATCCATATTGAGTTAGGATTATTTCAAAGTATGTATAAACATAGATAAACATTGATTAACATATTCCAATGATTATTTTGATATTTTTGTCAACATAATTTATCATATATATATAGGATTATAAACACATATTAAAACATGATTTAGATTATCAAAACATATTAAATCATAATTGGGATTATCAAAACAAGTGAGGTCAACAATCTCCCCGTTTTTGATAATCACAACTTATGGTATTATAATCCAAAATAATCATTAATGTATCAGAGGATATAGTATTAAATGCAATTGCATCAGAGGTAATAATAAAAACAATGTACTAGAGTTACAAAACAAATGTACCAGAGGTAAAATATAATGGTCCTTCATATCATTTTTCCCCCTTTTTCCCCCTTTGTATTATTTATCCCCTGTATTATTTCTCCCCCTTTATGATTAGAAAAAAGAAGGAAAGAAAGGATGAGAAAATTAAAATAAAGTAAGAGAGAATGAAAGAATGTATGTATTACTTGAATCAAAAATACATAGAAATACAGAAGTGAATCAAAAAGAATACAAGTGATTCCTATCAAAGGTCCTAGCCACCAATCAATCCACTTCTTTAATGTCCACTTTGGATTTGGATTTGGATTTGGAGGAAGATTTAGGCTGGGTATCTTTAAAAGAAGGCTTGGGAATTCCAGAAAGCACTACTAGAGGTTGAGCAACAGAGACTATTCCTGGCTTGT
The DNA here is from genome assembly GCA_963277665.1 of Viscum album. NCBI lineage: Eukaryota > Viridiplantae > Streptophyta > Magnoliopsida > Santalales > Viscaceae > Viscum > Viscum album. Next base: position 673,172,168 of record OY728126.1, read on the forward strand.
AGTGGGTAGGTCTCTGTGTGATCATAGGAGTGAGGCTTTGGATTTCTTGGACTGGAGTCATCTGAGGAATGGAGGCAGACTGAGAAGAGGCAGGCAGAGCTGGAGGTGCAATGATTGGAGTACTGTCCACATGAAAAAATGGCAGCAACAGATTCCTAAAGTCAATTATGATCCCTCCTCCTCTTTCCATAGCATAAATGAAGTCATCCTTGTTATCCATAAATTTATCTAGAGCAGGAGTAAATTCCCTCATCTTTCTTACTTGTTCTTTGAAAGCCTGAGTGACTGGGGGTAGCTTCATGTTTTTTAACATAATATTGAAATGGTTGTTGAGCTGATGCTTGGTATAGACCCTTTGTAAATAGTAATCCACTTTGTCTTTTACCTCTTTCTGAGAAGCAGTGGCTTCTCTCATAAAATTCTGAACAATTTTCCCTATATCCCTAGTGGTAGTCACCACTTGGGTCAAAGCATCAGAGTCTACAGAACCACTGGTAGAAGACTGTCCAATCTCTTCTCTCATCATAGCTCGAATCTGATCAATATCCAAAGAAGGCTTGGTAGATCTCATAGGTGCAATAGTAAAGGCTATTGTTTTTTTAAAGGATTTAGTCAGCCCACTCATGAGATTTTTCACAAGAGAGTCATGGGTTCTGACATGCTACTCCATGTACTTTTTAAATCCCTCAAAAACATCCACAAATTGATGTACTACACCTTTAATGTAATTTATATCACCACTCATTTGAGTTTGAGAACTACTCAAGGTAGTTAGAGAAGCAACAGACTGCTTCAAGGCAACAACAGCTCTTGTCCAGCTCTCAAGAGAGAGTTCTAAAGATTTTTCCATATTTCTCATCTCTTCAACAAAGAAATTCTTTAAATCTACAACAGATGTAGTCCAAGTCTCCTTCAAATCAGCCTTTAAAGACTCAAGATCAGCCTTAGTAACCAGATTTTCAGGCACAACTACAGGTTCTCTTTCTATCACAATACTAGCCATAGAGTCATTCATAACAGATTGAATGGATGATATTAGAGATTTTTCCATTCTTCTAATCTCTTCCAAAAATGAGGTATTAAGATCAGACTTCAACTGTTCTAGATCAGTTTTTCTTAATACATCCTCAGGTAAAAACTCAGAAGAGATATTATAGTTAACTTCTGGTCTATTCATGGGTGTCTCATATTCAGAATCAGGATATTCCAACCCACAAACTACAAAACCTGGGTCTTCTGCCCAGTCTTCAATTCCATCAGCTACTGAAACATTACCAAGTATAGTTGGATTCTCCCCCTAAACTGGTGCATTCTCTTATATATTTATATCAATATAACCCTTAGCAGCTCGATATTCCTAAGAAGAATCCTCCAAAACCATCTCCATTTCTCCAACAGTAGGAGGCTCCTCAGGAATAGGTGCAGGTCTATCTAATTCAACAACTTCCTCAGTAGGCATTGAGGAGTTCCCAATCAGTGGACTAAGACTCAAGAAAGTAGAAGCAGATGATTCAGTTTCAGATTCTCTTTCTTCTTCCTCATTCTCTGGAGCAGGCTGGTCTTCCTCATCAATAGGGGCTTCTTCATTGCTTACTCCCAGCATAGTTTCCTTTCCAGATGAGACAATTTCAGCAACAGGACTTGGAGCCAAGTTTGGCTCCCTTCCATTAGCTACAGAGGTATCCTCTTCATCAGTATCATCATTATACTGAGGTTACTCTTCATCAGGTCCTAGACCTGGATCCCTCACATCCTTAAGCCTAGAAGGATGATCCACATGATTAAACTTATCATATAGCTTCTCATCATCACTGACTTATTCTCTTCTCCATGGATTCCAATTGATCTTTATGTATTTACATATGGTTTTGGTAATACAAAAGTTGTCTTTCATAACCATTGTCTCATCCTGAGACTTAGCTACACCTCTTACCTTGATCATCACAGAGATTAGCTTTGAAAAGAATAGAGTATTAGTTTTTGACTTTGGCCTGGTCATATCTTCAATTTGAATCATTAATAGTCTACACAGATTCACCTTAACACCATGTCTTAACAGATGAAGCAAATAAATATCTTGATATTTCAAATTTGAAAAGTTCCCTCTTCTTGGACTTAGCACATGTTGAATGGACTTGAACACTAACCTGTTCTCTCCATCTATTTCTGTATGAACTACCTTTCTTGGTGCACCATCTCCTGTTAATTCTTCGAAAGCAGCTTCATACTCAAAGATGTCACTGGTAGGAGGTACCGATTTCGAGAAATACCCAAAAATGACTTCATGTGGAACTTTCAGGCACTCATCCCACTCAACAGAGGAAAATGATATTTCCTTTCCATTCACAACTGAAACCATTATATTCTCAGCTTCTAATTTCTCAAAACGAACAAACTCATATAATTATTTTACCAGCTTTGGATACTAGGGGCCATTGTATTCGAGAATCATTCTACCCATTTCTGGTCCTCCAGCACCTCTAGAACTAAAGACTTACTGTTTATCAACCATTCCGCTCATAGCTCTTTCTCAACTACTATTTCCCTTTGAAAAAGATACGGATTTGTAGGTTTCTTCACTTCAATTCTACCACTATACTCTCCTTTGAGTCTCTTTGCATTCGGCTCATCATCCTTTTCGTTGACTGATGGTCTATTCACTCTTGCCATTCTGCGAATCGCGAGGCTTAGGGTTCAAGAGAAACAAAGGTTTGGGAGCTAAGACTTGAAGGTAAAGAGTTTGAGGTGGATCTAGATGAGGTCAAGACTTATGTTTTATCATTTAGGAATCACAAAATAAATAAATAAAACATAATAATTATAGTACAAACGATACAGATTTTGGTGGCTAAAGTTACAGAAGTTTAAAAACAACGCAACCTAACGGTGATACATGCCAGTGAGGATTCCTAACAGTGAGGTATTTTTATCGGTGAGGTCCACTAATAGTGAGGTTCATACTGGTGAGGTATAACAGTGAGGTTCATACCGGTGAGGTATAACAGTCAGGTTTCTAACCTACAAAGTATATCATTCCTAACTCATGTCTAATGTAACTTAACCAATCCGAACTTAAGGTCTTGGTGAAAATGTCAGCTAATTGATGTTCAGTACCTATAAATTCAAGAGTAATATCACCTTTTTGGTAATGATCTCTTAGAAAGTGGTTTCTTATATCAATTTGTTTGGTCCTAGAGTGAGATACATGGTTCTTAGAGATATTAATTGAACTAGTGTTATCACAGTTTATAGATACATATCTAAACTGATATCCGTAGTCTAATAATGTATGTTTCATCCACAGAATTTGTGCACAGCAACTACCAGCAGCAATGTACTCTGCTTCAGTAGTAGACAGTGCAACAGAATTCTGCTTTTTACTACACCATGATACTAAGGACTTAACTAGAATATGACATGTTCCAAAAGTTCTCTTTCTATATAACTTGCAACCATCAAAGTTAGAATCTGAATAACTTATTAAATCGAATGATTGTTCTTTTGGATAAAATAATCCTAAGTTAGTAGTATGTTTAAGATATTTTAAAATTCTTTTAACAGCAAGAAATTGTGACTCTTTTGGATAAGCTTTAAATCTTGCACACATACACACACTAAACATAATATCTGGTTGACTAGCAGTAAGGTAAAGCAGACTCCCTATCATACCTCTGTAGTTGGTTTGATCCACTGGTTTTCCAGTTTCATCAGCATCCATCTTACAATTAGTACTCATAGGTGTATCACTTTCCTTAATACTTTCTAAACCAAAACGTTTTAAAAGATCCTTTGTATATTTACTTTGATTTAAAATAATACCATTTTCATTTTGAAAAACTTTAAATCCAATAAAATATTTGAGTTCTCCCATTAAACTCATTTCAAATTCATTTTGAATACTCTTTGAAAAATCAATACACAAAGTATTTTTAGAAGATCCAAAAATAATATCATCAACATAGATTTTCACTATCAAAACATCTTTAGAAATTATTTTAATAAATATATTTGGATCAGAAATCCCTTTAAAAAACCTTTTGAAATAAGAAAACCACTAAGTCTATCATACTAAGCTCGTGGAGCTTGTTTCAAACCATATAAAGATTTAGAAAGCTTAAAAACTTGATTTGGAAAATTAGGATTAGTAAATCCAAGTGGTTTTTCAACAAAAACATATTCAATTATAAAACCATTTAGAAAAGCACTTTTAACATCCATTTGATATAACTTGAAATTCAGATGAGCAGCATAGGCAAGTAGAATCCTAATAGCTTCTAATCTAGCTATAGGTGAAAAGGTTTCCTCATAGTCTATTCTTTCCTCTTGACTATACCCTTGTGAAACTAGACTTGCTTTGTTTCTAACTATGTTTCCTGATTCATCAAATTTATTTCTAAAAACCCATTTAGTGCCTATGGTCAAAGTGTCCTTAGGTCTATCAACTAATTCCCAGACTTTGTTTCTTTAAAATTGATTTAATTCTTCTTGCATATCCATTACCCAAAATACATCATTGATTCCATCATTGATATTTTTAGGTTCTAACTATGAAATAAAGGCTTGATGTTCAACCTGATTTCTTAGAGAAGCTCTAGTTTGTATCCCTCTATTAAGATTACCAACAACAGCATCTAAAGGATGATTATTTAGAATCCTAGTTGATCTAGTAAAGGTGGGACTAGAAATTTTAGGTTCTTCTCTATGTTCGGGTTCACCAGGAACATATTCTGGAATATTTCCAGAACTGGTTGTCTTTGAAACAGGTTCACTATTTTTGTCATTAAGGTCCAGAATAGATAGATCTTCTTCAATATTTTCAAGAGAAGACTTGGGTTCATGTGGATCAGTTTCATCAAATTTTATGTAAATAGATTCTTCCACACATTTGGTTCTTTTGTTAAAGACTCTATAAGATCTACTGGTTATAGAGTAACCTAGAAAGATTCCCTCATCACTTTTAGAAGCAAACTTGTCAATATTATCCTTAGTATTAATAATAAAGACTTTGTAACCAAAAACTCTGAAGTAACTAACTTTAGGCTTCTTATTATTCCACAGTTCATAAGGGGTCTTCTTAAGAACAGGTCTAATCAAAACTCTATTTGTCATATAACAAGCTGTATTCACAGCTTCAGCCCAAAAATAAACAGGTAAATCATATTCATTGAGCATGGTTCTTTCAATTTCTTGAAGGGTTCTATTTTTTCTTTCTATTACACCATTCTATTGAGGTGTCCTAGGGGCATAAAAGTTATGACTATAGCCATTGTTTGAGCAGTAGGATTCAAACTTGTGATTTTCAAACTCATGGACATGATCACTTCTCAGGGTCTTAATCTTAAGTCCACTAAGGTTCTCTACAGACTTGGAGTATTTAATAAAATAAGAACAAGCTTCACTTTTATGAGCAAGAAAGTATACCCAAGTGTATCTAGAAAAGTCATCTACTAAGAAATAAACATAGTGATTCCCATTTAAACTAGAAACTCTTTAAGGTCCAAAAAAATCCATGTGAACCAACTCGAGAGGTTGAGAAGTTGAAACTTCTTTCTTTAATTTAAAAGAAACTTTGTATTGCTTTCCCTTTTGACAGGGAGTACAAACTTTATCTGATGGGAATTTTAGTTGAGGTAGGTCTCTAACTAAATTCTTCCTAGCCAGTTTTCTAAGTGAGTGAACATTGTAGTGTCCTAATATTATGTTCCATATCCAGGATTCTCTATGAAAATCATTTAAATAAGTAATATTCTTCTTAGCTAAAGAATTAAAATCTACACCATAAAAATTTTCATTTCTTAAGGCGGAAAATACTAGAACATTTTTAGAATTAAAAACATTACAAGCATCATTTTCAAATTTAACATCGAAACCATCATCACACAACTGAGAAATTATTAACAGGTTGTATTTTAATCCATCAACAAATAAAACTTTAGAAATTAAAACTGCATCAGTGTTACCAATCTGGCCTAAGCTGATGATTTTTCCTTTTTAATTATTACCAAAGGTGACATGTCCTCTATCAACCTTGATTAAACTTTTGAAACATGAGTAATCTCCAGTCATATGCCTTGAAAATCCGCTATCCAAGTACCATATCTTCTTATGGGAACTCTTCAAACCAGTTTCCTACAAAACAGGTTTAAACAGAAAATGATTTTGGTACCCAGATTTTCTTGGGTCTAGACAGGTTAGCAAGCAAAACTTTTGGAACCCAGATTTGTCTAATGGGTCTCATACAATCAATAGATTAAAAATATTTTGAAAGATAAACTTTGTTTGATCTATAACTATGTGAATAGATAGTTGAGGCATAGGAATTTCCAAAACTGGAACTAGCAGTATACTGTCCAGATTTAGGAATAAATTTATTCTTAACAAGTTGTCTCTGTCCAGGTTGATAGACTAAACCAGTAGTATACTTTGGTGAAACTTGTTTTCCAAGAATTTGAGTTAGAGTATTCTTTCCATTTTTGAATTTTTCTAAATCTATTCTAATTTTCTCATTGGACAATTTAAGTTGAGTATTCTCCTTTAACATTTGATCATTCTTTTCCTTTTCTACTTCTAAAGAAGATTTGATAGTGCTAGTTAAAGCATGTTGTTTCTTTAATGACTTGTACTTATCTTTAAGCTCATTGCAGGTTTCCTCTAGCATATTACAGTATTCAAATAACTCTTCACTCGACATTTTTTCAGAATCAAAATCATCTCTAGAATAATAAGAATTTAAATCAGAAGTATCCAATGTTACCTCAGATGTGTTTTTCATGAAACACATATTAGATTTTTGATATTTTTCATCCTGAGTGGAGTCAGAATCACTTGAACTATCTTCTGAAGCACTCCAGGCTACTTTCATATCTTTCTTATATTTTTTTTCCTTATAATCATATTTCTTCTTGAACTTCAATTTTGGACAGTTAGCCTTAATGTGGCCTTTCCTTTTTCATTCATAACACACTATCTCATCATCCTTATCACTTTTCTTCCAATTTTTCTTCCAATTTTTCTTCCAATTTTTCTTACAATTACCTCGTTGGTCATACTTACCCTTATAACTTGGTTTTCTAAAAAATTTATTCTTCCTGTAGAACTTCTTGAATCTCCTGGCTATTTGAGCCATCTCTTTATCACTATCAGAATTTGAACCTTCACTTGTTGAGCTTTCAGTAGGTATGTGAACTTTCTTCTTGTCCTTGCTCTTTGAGGCAGTAGACTTAAATGCCACTGACTTCCTCTTTGGTTCATCATCTTCTTCCTTGTTTACTTTAAGATCTTCTTCATACATCATTAACTTACCAATCATCTCCTTAACAGGCAGTGAACTTATGCCACATGATTCTCTTATTGAAACCGATGTGCCTCTCCATCTTTCTGGCAGACATCTTAGTATCCTCATGATTTTCTCTTTTGCTGGAACAGCCTTTCCAAGTGAGCTCATTGTATTTAAAAAAAATTTGAACCAGAGATACATGTTAGAAATAGGTTCATCAGGCTTCATTTTAAAATTATCATACTTAATAGTGTAAGTGTTTAGTCTCATTTCCTTAACATTAGTTGTTCCCTCATGGGAAATAGCCAAAGTATCCCAAATTTCATAAGCAGTTTTACAAGCTGATATTTGATTAAATTCTTCATCTCCTAAAGCACAATACAGGGCATTCATTTCTTTATAATTATTATTGTAAGCAGTTTTAGTAGGTTCATCCCAAGTAGTACTTTCAGTTTCTGGAATTTTATACTGAGTCTTTATAGCAGTCCAGATATCAAAACTCATACTTTCAAAATGAATTTTCATTTTCAGTTTCCATTGGGCATAATTAACACCATTAAAGAACGATGGTCTGTTGGTAGCAGCACCTTCTAGTCTATTATCCATAATTAGATTTTAGCAGATATATTTAAAGATATAAAATTTAGAACTAATAGAAATTTAAGATCTTTAAGATACAACTAAAATCACAGTTGAAGAACAGAGTATTTGGAAATCCTTTACAAATAAACCACCTATGATACCAAATTTTGGTTGGAGTGGACACTCAAGAGGGGGGTTAATTGAGTTCCAATTAAAATTTTTGTTAAAAATATTCTTATTAAAAATCCCCCAAATTAAATAGCAAGCTAAACTGTAGTGAATTTGTAATACAGTAAAGGGTCAGTTAGGTTCTCAAGAGATTGATTAGTTCTCAGTTAATCTAATCTAAAGATTATATTATCTTTTGAAACTAACCTAATACTTTACAATAAATACAAACACTTTCTAGTTTAACTATCAGAGTTAATTTAAAACAAATTTGAATTTAAAGTAATTATCAGCAGAATATTCAATATAGTTTAAAACAAAATAAATAATCACAGTAGTTTTAACCAAGAGATTCTGTCTCAATCCGAAACTTAGTCTCCTCAAAACAATTTATATAAATTTTTATCCACACCCTGGATCGGGGTTAACAACAATACACCGACTGTCCAGGTACTAAAACCTCTACCACAGTTCTACCTGGGAAAAACAAAACAATAGCGCACAGGTTATCCAGGTCACACTTGACCTCTACCACTATCCACAGTGGGATATAAGAGTATGAGAGAGATTAAGTGAGGATTTAGAAATACTCCAGTTCAGAACAGGAGACAGTGTGTGTCTAAAAATACAGAGCACACACACTGCTCAAAATGTAAATAAATGAAACACAATAGAGCTGAACAGATAAAGATGAGTTTAGAATGCTCTATGTGTTTTGAGTGAATCTCTGGACTCCTTGAATTGATGCAGATGAGGCTTTGAGTCCTTCTCTAGTTTTTTGTCAAGAAACAGAGTGTCATTTTTGTGTTTGGCTTCCAGGTCCAGGTTGATCAGTCTGATCAGCTTGAGTGCAAGTGAAATCGTTGAAGCTCTTTTCTCCTTGAATTTTCAAGTTATAAGGATTCAGTATGAATTCTTCCTTATTCTTCTATGTATGTAAGTCCTTGAATATCTCCAGAATATTGTCTTGTATGTACATGGAAAAACTGACCGATCACCACACCCAGTAGCTTTTTCACTTCGTTTCAACACACACTTTTATGCACGGCTTTTGTATTTACTTTTATAGCTCAAGTGGTCTGAAAAGAAGCATGATTGCTTCTGTAGGTAAGAGGTATGATTCCTGAAATTCCAACCACTATCATTAATTAATAGCAGGTGCATTAAAAACATCAAATATGACCGTTGCTAAATAAACAAATAGAAATAGAGTTTAGAGATATAGTGACTGGTTTCCATCGGTAGCTCTTAGTATCAATGAGATTGTATCGGTAGATCTTCTGTATCGGTAGCTGTTACTATTTATAACAGTAGCTCTATGTATCGGTAGATCTTTCTATCAGTAGTTCCTCTTATCAATATATTCTTTGTAATAGTAGCTCTTTTGTAATGGTATCTGTCTGTATCGGTGGACTGTGTAACGGTAGTCATCTGTCTGTATCAGCAGACTTGTATTGGTAGACATTGTATTTGTATCGGTGGGCTTCCTATCGGTAGATGTCTGTCTGTCTGTTTGTATCGGTAGCTTGTATCGGTAACTATGTACCAGTGACCTTTACTTATCGGTAGACTATGTACCGGTAGGTCTGTATCATTCGACTTGTGCATACCGGTAGACTTGTTCTATCGGTATCTCTTCTTCTATCGGTAGTTGTTATGCATATCGGTGACCTTATCCATATCAATAGACTTATGTATCAGTGTACTTATCCTTATCAGTAGCTGTGTATCTGTTTGTCTGTATCAGTAGCTATGTGCATACCGGTGGACTTAACACTTACCTGTTCTATGAAAAACATATACAGATTGAGTTAGGATTATTTCAAAGTATGTATAAACATAGATAAACATATATTAACATATTCCAATGATTATTTTGATATTTTTTTCAACATAATTTAGCATATATATATATAGGATTATAAATACATATTAAAACATGATTGATATTATCAAAACATATTAAATCATAATTGGGATTATCAAAACAGGTGAGGTAAACAGAAATGAAACTCCATAATTGGAATAGAATTGTATTTACATGTTTCCAGAACCATAATTTATATCATTTATAATTTTGAATTCTGATATGAGGATGATTCATAAGTTAAATCATTATTGATATTTGTTTAGGTTATTTTGGCGATTCTTCGATCGTAATGAACTCATTTTGTTTCATAAATTAATAACATTTGTACAAAAAGATTCCAAAACATTATATAAGATATAATACATAAAATTTAATCTGGTTCAACCATAAAAATGGTTTCATGACCAGTCTTGAAAGAAGTAAAAGAAATTGAGATCACATTGTCCATGATGTTGGTAAATCGACACATCACGGATGGTGTTTTAATTTTTTGAATAAGTGGGAGAGGAAAAGAAGTATAATGGTGAATCTTCCATATACATGATAAAATACCAAATATATATAAGATTATGTATCATTCATTCCTCTCGGATAAGGGGTTGTGAGGAAATAATAAGAATATAAAAGAAAATTAAAATAAAAGAAATAAAACAAAAGAGAATGTTTACCTCTTGTTCTCTGCTCCTTCAGATCCTTCTTAAGGCCTTTGGTTTTGGCCTTTTGGTAAGATAAGTAGCTATAGTAAGTGGGGAAGATCCTTGGGAGGGGTATTGGGCATAAATTAGCTAAGGCTCAATTATTGAGAGGTGTGGGAGGAAGAGGGGAATGAGGGTGGATTTATAGTGGAGGAGAGGAGGTATTTTACATTATTTTAATCATTATTATAATATTTTTGCTCAAGACTATGAATGGTATTAATTCATGTGACCCAAAATAGTAATAATGTCATTTGAGTTCGAACCAAGTGGTATTACATCACTTATGATGTCATAAATAGTGTATTTAACTAATAATTTGAATATACGGTATTTTATCATATTTCACTATTTATCAAAAATTCAAGAATTTTAGAAAAATTAAAAAAAATAACCCTAAACATTTTTAGTTGTCTAGAATTCAAAAATGAACTCCATTTTTTGAAAATAATTTTATAAATATTATTAATTTAATTTTTTAATAAAATTATAATTTATTCAAAAATAATAATTTTAAATCTATAACTCATTTTTTAACACCTTGAAAAAATAATCAAGTTGAAATTATCTTAAAGAATTAAGAAAATAAAATTATTATTATTATTATTATTCATTAGGTTCATATTACTATTCATAAGGGTATGTTACTATTCACCAAAAAAAAGTTGGTCCTATCAGACTCCAAATAACTTACTGATCACAATTGTAGATGACCGTTTTTTTGAAATTCAAAACATAGAAGTGGAAATATTATGTTTAAATAATAGTTATAAATATCTAATTAAAATAAATTTTCATGCATTTCAATTTATTTTTAAGACCATGGGGTGTTACATTATCCCCACCTTCTGGAAATTGTGTCCTCATAATTTTATTTACTTATTAAAAAAGTGAGGGTACATTTCCCTCATAGCATTTTCATACTCCCATGTTGCTTCTTCAACCATGTGGTTTCTCCACAAAACCTTTACTTGGTGGATTACCTTATTCCACAATACTTGTTCCCTTTGATCAAGAATCTGAAATGGTTTCTATTCATAAGAAAGGTTCACTTCTTGCTGAACCGCTTCTAGGTTCAAAATATGAGTTGAATCTAGTATATACTTTCACAACATCAAAACATGAAAAACACTGTATACCTGAGATAAATTCGTAGGAAAAGATACTCGGTAGGTAAGTGGTCCAACTTTCTCTAGAATTTCATAAGGTCCAATGAACCATGGACTTAGCTTTCCTTTCTTACCAAAATGCATAACACTTTTCCATGGTGTAATTCTAAGAAAAACATGATTGCCTACCTCAAAAGAAAATTCTTTCCTCCTATTATCTGCATAACTTTTCTGTCTACTCTAAGTTTTCCTCATGCGTTTCTGGATCATCTTCACTTTCTTAGATACTTCCTCTACTAATTATGGTCCCATCAACTTCTTTTCCCTGACTTCATCTCAAAAAGTTGGAGTTCTACACCACTTCCCATACAATGCCTCGAAAGGTGTCATCTGTATACTGGAATGAAAACTGTTATTATAAGAAAACTCAACTAAAGAAATATGTTGATCCCAAATTTCCTAGTAGTCCATTAAACAAGCTTGAATCATATCCTCCAAACTTTGAATCATTCATTCTGACTACCCATCTGATTGAGTATGAAAAGTTGTACTGAAATTTAATTTTTTTCTCAATGACTTTTTAAGTCCCTTCCAAAAATTAGAAGTGAAACTGGGACCCTAGTCAGATACAGTGGAAAGAAGAACTCCATGTAACCTGACAATATCTTTGAGGTATAGTCAAGAAAGATGATCCAAAGATATTGTATCTTGAATAGAAAGAAAATGTGCATATTTTTTCAGTCGATCAACAACAACCCAAACCGCATTGTTAACTCGATGAGTCTTAGGTAGTCCCACCACAAAGTCAATGGATATATTCTCTCATTTCCACTCTGGCACTAGAAAAGGCTGAAGCATCCCCTTCGGTAACTACCGCTCTGCTTTAACATATTGACATGTTAAACATTTCATGGTAAAATCTTCAATATCTCTTTTCATTCCATCCCACCAATAATACTCTTTAAGGTCTTTGTACATCTTATTACTGCGAGGATGAACTGAAAATGGATAACTATGAGATTCACACAACAAATCTTTCTTCAAATGGGAATCACAAGGCACACAAAACCTTTTTCCAAATCTTAAAACACAATATTTATCAAGGTTAAATTCTAGAAACTTACCCATTTTAACCAATTCTACCTTTTTATGTAGCTCACGGTCTTCCTTTTGTGCTTTATTAATTCTGTTTAATAATTATGACTGCACTGAAACCTAAAAAAAACAGAGGTATTTCCTACACTAAAAACTTCTAAGCCAAAATTCATAAAATCATTAATCAAGGGATCATGTTACAAATGTAATATGGTTAATGATGCATGATTTTTTCAACTCAAGTCATCCACCACTTTGTTTTCTTTTCCTAGATAGTAATTGATCATGCAATCATAATCCTTTATCAGTTCAAGCCATCTTCTCTGCCTCATGTTTAATTCCTTCTGAGTGAATATATACTTCAGACTTTTATAGTCAGTATATATTTTACATTTGGATCTATATAAATGAAGCCTCAAGATTTTCAAAGAAAAAATCAGAGCTGTCAATTCAAAATCATGTTTGGGATAATTTAACTCATGAGGTTTTAGTTGTCTTGAAGCATAAGCAATTACCTGATCATTCTGCATCAGAACGCAACCAAGTCTCTTCAATGAAGAATCACTGTAGATGAAAAAATCACCATTTCTGGAAGGCAAGGTCAAAACCAAAGCATTCACCAATCTCTTCTTTAGTTCCTGAAAGAAAACATCACATTATTCTATCCAAATAAATTTAACCCCTTTTACATTAACTTAGTTAGCAGACTAGATAACCATGAAAACTTCTTAATAAACTGTCAGTAATAACCATCCAATCCAATAAAACTACGAATCTCTGTAACATTTGTAGGTATTGTCCATTCATCAACCACTTTTTTTTGGTAGTATTATCTATTATTCCATTCTTATTTACAATGTTCTCAAGAAAAGAAATATTTTGCAACCAAAAATCACACTTTCTAAATTTTCCATACAGTTTATTTTCCTTTAAGGTTTGTAAAACATCCCTTATATATTTTCCATGCTCCTCTTTATTCTTATAAAATACCAGAATTTCATCAATAAACACAACCACAAACTTATCCAAGATCTCATGAAATATTCTATTCATAAGATTCATGAATACAAATGGTGCATTAGTTAACTCAAATGGCATAAAAAAAATTAACAATTCTCATATCTAGTACGAAAAGTTGTTTTTGGGATTTCATCCTCCTTAACCTTCAGCTGATGGAATCCGGATCTCAAGTCAATCTTGGAAAAGTATTGAGCTCCCTGGAGTTGATCAAAAAAGTAGTCAATATGAGAAAAAGGATACTTGTTTTTAATAGTGATGTTATTCAAGGCTCTATAATCAATGAAAAGTCCCATGGAACCATCTTTATTTTTAATGAACAAAATAGGAGCACCCCATGGTGAAGTGCTGGGATGAATAAAGCCTTTATCAATCAAATCCTGTAACTGATTTTTCGATTCAATAATTTCCATTTGAGCCATTCTATATGGGGTTTTTGAAATTTTATTAGCGTCAGGAACAAAGTCAATTGTGAATTCAAATTCCGGATTAGGTATAACACCAGGTAATTCATATGTAAAAACATCAAGGTATTCATTTACCATTGGTACATCATTAATCTGAATAGTTCCCTTGTTTTCAACAATATGAGCAAGATAAATTTCATTTCTATATTTCAATATTTTCTCAGCTTCCTGATATGTTATCAATTATATGGGTTCATTCTTGTATAAAAATAGAAACTCTTTCTAAAAAAAACTTTTTTAACACTAAAGTCAATCTTAGCATGATAAACAGAAAGCCAATCCATTCCCATAATAACATCAAACTCGAATAAGGTAAAAACAATAAGTTTTGCAGGTAAAGTATTTCCACAAACCACAATAGAAAGGTTATTATAATTCCTCTTTTCCATAATATTTCCCTTTGGTGTTTTAACAGTAAGTTATGGTCTCATTTGTTGAGGTGATATTTCCAATTTACCAGAAAATTCCTCAGAAGTAAAGGAATATGTAGACCATATATAAAACAAAACATTGGAAAAATCTAAGTAAACAAACAAGGTACCTGATACAACTTCATTGGATGGACCGACATCTTCTGACGTAGTTGCAAAGGATCTCACTACACCTTCCTACTTATATTCCAGCTTCTTTGTATCATTTAGATATCTCTTTGGGCAAGTATATTAATAATGACCCATATCACCACATTTAAAACATTTCATATTTTTCTTATCAGGATTATTCTTAGTATCATTTTCATTACAATCTCAGGTCATATTTCCAAACTTACCACATTGAAAACACTTCCTAGTTTTCGTAAGGCATTCCCCAAGGTGCTTCTTGCCACACTTTTCACAAACTGGGAACTAGATTTTCTTACCATCATATTTCTTTAGTTGATTCTTACCCATTTCTTTCCATCTAGATCTCTTCTTCTCCTTGTTTTCAAAATGCATGTGATCATTAGAAAACTCCAACTCTACCCTCTCAGCACATCAGACAAGTTTCTCATAACTTTTGAATTCATGGGAGTCCAATGTCCTTCGATACCTTGTCTTCAATCCTGAGTAAAAGTGGTTGATTTTTCTATCAAGATCCAAAATAAGATTTGGAGCATACCTCACCAATAGGGTGAAGTTTTCTTCATACACATCCACTGAATCTTTCTTCTTTTTCTTCAATTCAAGGAATTTATTCTCTATCCTAAGTCGCACCACCTTAGGAAAATATTTTTCAAGGAAAATAATTTTAATCCATCCCACTCTAAGGCATAAATATCCTCTCTATCCCTGATATTATTTACCATTGACCACCACAGATCAGCTTCACCTTTAAAATTATAAATGGAAAGACTTACCTTTTAATTATATAAACATCCCATAATATCTAATATCTTTTCAAGGGATATAATCCATCCTCCAGTCACTATTGGGTTATAAGATTCATTGAAAGCATGAGGGTGTTGTCTCATAAAATGTTCCACTATTGTCATGTTCTGTTGTGGTACCTCTAGTTGTTCTCTTTCATGGATGCCACCACTATTTATTTCCTATGTTAACTTATCCATTAATGTCTCAAATTGCTTGGTTCCAATCCCTACCATTCTGGGCTACAGATTTGGAAGGATATCGTTCTGTCAAAGCCTCTCCTCTTCATCTTCCCTATTTCTTCTATAGACAACCATTATGAACAAACATATCTTAGTCAAAGAAACATGGTAATCATTAAATTATATAACATTTCAAATTAATCATAGATTAAAAATCATTTATAGTATTCTATTAACATCACTCTAACCCCTAAAGTTATCTAAATCATCCTCTGATGCCAACTATAAGGACTCGGCCTTATTACATTGCATAATATTGAATTTAGTCAAGAAACTTACTTCCTTTCACATTGAGGATATTTTAAAGTTTAGATATTTAGAGAATTGGTACATAATAAATTAATAACATTCCATATTAATACATATTTGATACCATAAAAATAGTATTCATAACTTCCAAAATATAAAAACTTTTAAATAAAACATGTTTTCTTTGAAAAATCTTCATAACATTTAACTTGTATTACTTAATGTCTTACACATCCTTATAACCTATGAAAATAATTTAAAAACTTTGTATGAGAACAAAAATCTAAGTAAGGGATATAAAAATAAGGAAAGAAAACATTAGTCTATGAATACTTGTAATGTATGAAATCATTTTCAAACAAATACATACTTGTTACCCATATAAACTTACTTTGTGAAACCTGATATTTACATGATATTTCCAAAAAAAACATATATAATATAAATCAAACCATAAAGGTATCTTGGTTCTTTACTTACATAATCTTGTAACCCTCTTGGCTACCTTATAATTTGTAGCCCTCACAGCTACCTTACAATTTGTGTAACCATCATAGTTACACTTGGAGTAACCATACGTCCGACCTCCAAATTACACATACCCAATGCATTCGGGGAGATATAGGTCCCACCCTTTATCATAAAAAATTCCCAAGAACCAAAACATAATCATAAAACATGAATAATTTCATAAAAACATTTCTTTTGAATTTTGTAAAACAGAATTTTAAAGGAGGATTTTAAAAGAAAAGCCCCTTACAAATATCACAATTAAAGTGAGATTTAATAGAGATGATTTAGTATATATATACTCTTTAAATAAACATAATTCCACATAATATAAACAAAATTCATCACACAAACAATTTTAATACCACATAAATAATGAAGTAGAAGGTTAACCCAATAAATGGAAATCGGTTTAAGAATTCTCTTACCTCAAGTTTGTCTTACTTAAAACTTGTTTAAAACTCCTATATAATGGTTAAAATAGTTTTATTAATATATTATATAAACATATTAATGTTTATAATACCTTATATGATCATTTCATTACATAATTTCTTGCTTTAATTGTTAGTATTTTGTTCCTTCTATTGTTTTGCGTGCATTCTTTACATGATTTCCAAGATCAGTTTGTGATGGATATTCTTGTTGATTAGAAGTGAAAATACAGAATTGGAATGGAATGGTATTTGCATATTTCCATAACCATAAATTATAACATTTATCATTTTTAATTCTAAGATGAGGATGATTCATAAGTTAAATCATTATTGATATTCGTTTGGATTATTTTGGCAATTCTTTGATCGTAATGAACTCATTTTGTTTCATAAATTAATAACATGTGTAAAAAAAGATTCCAGAACCTTATATAAGATATAATACATAAATTATAATATTTTTCAACCACAAAAATGGTTTCATGACCAGTATTTAAGGAAGTAAAATAAATTGAAATCACATCGTCCACAATGTCGGTAAATCGACACATCACGAATTGTGTTTTAATTTCTTGAATAAGTGGGAGAGGAGAAGAAGTATAATGGTGAATCTTACATATACATGATAACAACCAGAATATATATAATATTATGGGTCATTTATTCCTCTTGGATAAGGGGTGATAAGGAAAGAAGAAGAATAGAAAAGAAAATGAAAAGAAAAGAAAGAAAACAAAAGAGAATGTTTACCTCTTGATCTCTTCTCCTTGAGATCCTTCTTAAGGCCTTTGGTTTTAGCCTTTTGGTGAGACCAGCAGCTCTAAGATGTGGGGAATATCCTTGGGAGGAGTATTGGGTAGAACTTAGGTAAGGATCAAGGCTTGAGAGGTATGGGAGGAAGAGGGGAATGAGGGTGGTATCTATAGTGGATGAGAGGAGGTATTTTACATTATTTTAATCATTATTATAATATTTTTTCTTAAGACTATGAATACTATTAATTTATGTGACCCCAAATAGTAATAATGACATGTGAGCTCAAAAAAAGTAGGCTTACATCACTTATGATGTCATAAATAGTGTATTTAACTAATAATTTGAATATATGGTATTTTACCTTATTTCACTATTCATCAAAAATTCTAGAATTCTAGAAAAATCCCAAAAATTCACGCTAACCATTTTTCGACGTGTAGAATTCAAAAAATGAACTCCATTTTTTTAAAATAATTTTCTAAATATTATTAATTTAATTTTTTTTAAAAATTATATTTTATTCAAAAATAATAATTTTAAATTTATGAATCATTTTTTAACACCTTGAAAAATTAATCAAGTTGGCATTATCTTAAAGCCTTAAGAGAATAAAATAATAATATAATTTACTATTTATTAGAGTCATATTACTATTCATATTAATATTCATAAGGGTATGTTACTATTCACCAAAAAACAAGTTGGTCCTATCAGACTCCAAATAACTTACTGATCACAATTGTAGATGACCATTTTTTTGAAATTCAGAACATAGAAGTGGTGAATTTATATTTAAATAATAGTTATAAATATCTACTTAAAACAAATTTTCATCCATTTCAATTTATTTTTAAAACCTTTGGGTGTTACAAAGTAGAACTAGAGCACATACCTCATCACCAAGCACAATATCCACCGATGTCAATTGACTTATGATTGTGCTAAATTTGTTGTTGTGATTTGCAACAATTATTCCTTCAACCATTTTCATATTGAACAATCATCACATTAAGTGCACCTTATTTGTTGCAAAAGGCTTCTTGTATATATTTGCGAGAGCATTAATTAACCCAATTGTCTTCTTATCCTCTCTTATGTTGAATGCCATGTTTCTAGCTAATGTGAGGTGCACAAATCCTAGAACCTGCCGATCCAGCAACTCCCACTCCGACTGATCCATGCCCATTGGATTCAAACATAGAAGAGGAAAGTGCATATTTTTTTATAAAGATAATCCTCAATCTTCATCCTCCAGTAACTGAAGTTAGTTCTATAAAATCAATCAATCTTCACCTTTCCTTCTTCCATATCCATCGTTGGAGAATCTCGAAATCAACCTCTGATACCAGTTGTTGCAAAAACACTGGGAGAAATGAAGTGTAAAATGATCCACAGAATATTAAAAGAAAAAAAACAAAATAAGAAGAAGAAGATCTTGCACACATAGATTTACATTCATAAGAGCTTCAGCTCAGTTGGTGAGGACTCAGCAAGTGCGTCCAAGAGACCTGAGTTCAAAACCGGGCAGAGACACATTTCCGGGTTACTGTAGTAGTACTGTAGAAGGTACTGTAGCAGGCACTATTTGGTACTGTTGTAACACCCCAAAATTTCAAAGTACGTTATTTCTTTAAAGTAATTTAATAACTTGCACTACACGCAACACCGAGTTCAAGCGCACCCCAACTTACCAAACTAGTCGTTCAAAAGAAGTTATGAATAGTATTAACTGAATTTTGAACTTTATATAATACTTATAATTTTAGAATACATATTATGAGTTTCTTAGACATAATTTATGAACAAATACATTTTTTCAGATAAAAGAATTATTTTTCAAAAAAATGCAATTTTACCGCCTTTTAATGGAGAACCCTTTTTAAATCCAATAATTGAAACTTTTATATATTAAATTTGACAAAATAAAATTCTTCTTTAGAATCAGGACATAAGAATTTAGTTTCAATAAATTTTTGGTGTTTTTCTGATAACTTTCATATTTGGGTGAATAGTGAAAAATACTATATTTTAACTGAAAACAACTTTTTTAATCAAAATATTTTATAGAGCTTAATTATACATTTTAATGTTTTTGAAGTATAATTAGATTATATGTTTAACCTTTAATCCAATTTTGGTCATTGGAATTAATTTCACTTTGAAATTATACATAAACAAGTGTCAATCTTTTGATAGTTACTGTTTCTTAAAAACACGCTATTTGTTTTGACAACGAGAATTAATTTTAAATTAATAAATGAAACTTATATGTTTTTAATTTGGTAAAATAGACTTCATTTTTGGATTTGAAATATCAAAATTAGCATAGGGTGAAGTTTTGGTATTTTTCTAAAAACGTTCAATTTTTGATGAATAGTGAAAAAACACTTAGTTATCGTTTAAAACCGAATTTTTATTTAAATAATTATTTATTTTATTTAAATTTTATTTTAGGTCAAAATAGATACATAATACCTATATAAGTTCATTTTAATTCATTGTAATCAATTTATAATAATTTTAGATATATAAAAATTTTATTGAACTTTTACCGTCTTTTACCCACCTCCTAGGAGCATTTGTAAATTTACATAAAAATCAATTTTACCACTTCTGTGAGTTGAATTTAGAAAATCAGAGATACATGGTTAATATAAAGGATTAAAATGTGGTTCAATAAGATAAAAATAATTTTTGGTGAATAGTAACTTTTTACTTTTATTTACCACGGTTAAAAGTAAATAGGGTAATTAAGGGTAAAAATGATATTATTATTATGCTAACACATGTCCTAATTCTATTGGATAAGTGTAATTCAACAAAAAACATCCTTATAAATAAAATATGACCCTTTAGGTCCACTTGGATTAGATTAAGACATTTATTATTATTTTGTTTAAAGAAGAGTTAAAAGAGTTAAAATCAAAGTTTAATGACTAAACCATTTTTAATATAGGGTCATACATAAGATAAATTAGACTATAAATATTAATTAGAAATATAAAAATATTTCCTAAATAATATAATTTTATTTATAATTTTTAGAGATTAAATAATTAAATTTATTAATGATACAATGATGATGCAGTAATTACCTTATTAATGAAAGAATCAAATAAATGGTATTATAAATATTAAAATAAATATAATTTAAAAGTTTTTATGACATCCATGAATTTTATAGGTTAATATGACATGTTAGGATTGATTCAATGTATTTTTTTTGAAGTAATCATACTATTATTATTTTAACAAAAAACAAATACCAAATAGTGTCAAAATTGACATAAAATAGTTTTTAAAACAAATATAATATTATTAATTGATATAATGGTCCTAAAAATATAAGGTTCGTCCAAAAGACTTATATAATAATATATATGACATTAATGAACCAATTGGAGTTCTATTGAAAGTATGTAGTAATTTTATTAACCATATAGTGTAAGAATACAAGAAGATGCGGTAAAAGTTAAATTATTTAACTTAGAGTTAAATCTAAATGATAAGGTTAAAATGGTAACCTAAACTTGTCTAAAACCTATTGGTTGAGTGGTTTTCAGCCCATACCCACCTTATACATTAAATAATACATTTTTGAGCCATTATAAACCGAATATGAATTTATTATAAAATAATATTTTAATTTTTTCCAAAGGTGCCCATCACCCCTCTTATAAAAGGGCACTTCCCCTTCTCTCAAATTCACACCTCCAAAGCCATTTTTCTTGGCCAAAAACTGCCCAAATACTCTCTAAACTATTCTCCCTTCATCCTATATTCCCTCCTTTAGTCAGAAATCCAACTTAAGGAGCCCTTTTGTTTAAATCAAAAGGAAGAACCTGAAGAAGAGGTAATAATTTCACCACCCTCTTTCAAGTTTTTTTCTTCTTCCACTTCTTATTTATTTGTTATTTACATTATAGAATAATAAATATAGTATATTATATATACTGTGATTTTATTATAAATATTTTACAACTTTATTCATTATTCTATCCATCTTATGAATGATAATGTCACCATGCGTGTGTACGTACGGCTTACCGTCTCCACGTCGTGGTGTAATTTTTTATTCAACACTATGTTATTTGGATGGATATAATGATGAGTAATATTTATATAAATAATTAAAATAACATGCTAATGTCTCTGTAAAATTAATATACCATCCAATTCCACGCCTTTAAGGAAATGATATTGTCGCTCGTGCGTACGTACGGATTACCGTCTCCACAACGCGATGAGATTCATTTCCACGTTCACCATTCATCGACAATTATAAAAGTATATATATTACTAATAAGTATGTAATATATGACATAATAATTATACTATAGATATATATATTTATATATATATATATACTTACATATATCTTATTCACTTAGTTCAGTTCAACACGATATGAAAACAGAAACAGAGTTTATGCGTACATACGGACTACCATCTCCATAAACGGTGTTTTTAATTTCATATATATGTCTATTATACATATTTATATTCTAAATATATATGATATATAAATCATGTTTTATATTTTTGAAGTATTTAAATCTTGGTCAAAGTGATACAATCAAGAGTAACAAGTTAAAACATGTACGATAAAGAAAGCAATTATTACCTGAAATGTTAATTTAACATGGAAATCATTATTAAATGGGTAGTATAAAGTCATAAATTAATCATGTATGATATTATAAATATTAATATGGTTATTTTATAATTTAATAATATACTACGATCTTTATACATGAGGTTAAATGTACCCTCGACCAAAGGAAAGTGCAAGGTAATGGGTTTTCATCTCACTCCTTATTCCCGTGAGATTCGTGCCATATTGCCACTATTACCTTTTGTGTGGTGTATGTACTGCCGATAATTGTATTATTTGTGTAATACACTTTAATTTATGTGTATTTACATATTCATTGTATTTTTTATTTGTAAGTATTTACTGGGACATTTTTATCATCCATGTCCATTTTTCATAAAAATGATTTCAAAATGAATATTTTAAGGATTTTTGAAAGGTAATATTTATCAATATCAGAATTTTAAATGTTTTAAATATTTATCTTTCTAAATCTTTTTAATTAATGTCCATGTTTTCAAAATGGTTTTAAAGATTTATTTATATTGACATGAATGTTTTGAAATGATTATTATTTTTAAAAGTTTCAAAGTGGTATGGGAAACTTTGATTCAAAAATCTATTTTAAATTAAATCCTTTATAAATGTGTGAATTTTAAATGATTTTACAAAATTTATATTTCTCTCAAAATGTTTTACTCATCATTTTCAACAATGTCAGCATCCTTTAATGGATATTATTTTTGATTGAGGTTGATTTATTATAATATAGTCTTCCATATTGTATTTAATGAGTTATGATATGTTTGATTGTGGATGTTCTATTTTTATACCATTCATGGTTTATGGTTAATGTATTGACATTTCGTATTCTAGTTTTAATATGAATGTTTATGTTATGTTTCAACTTTTTCATATGAGGGATGCGATGGACATAGTAAGTGATAGGTGGAGCCCACTATAGCTTCTTGATGCATCGGTAGGTCTCATGATACAAACTAGTGTCTTGGCACAAGGCCTTGACAAAAAAATTATTTGTAGTCTTGGAACGAGCCCTTGACTATGTGGTAATGATGTCTGGTATTAGTAATTCCCTCATTGTGAAATTAGATATTACATGTGATTATTCGACTAGTAGAATATCCATGTGCATATTTATATGGTAATTTTTAATTTATTTTTACCATATTATGTTCAAGTTTATGTTTAAAAGGATTTTTTTTATTACACATCTTGCCTTAAAATTTTATAGCTTCTGCTAAATTATTTACCCTTACTGAGCATCTAAGATCACCCCTTTCTTATGTTTTATTTTCCCAGGATTCCAAGAAGTGTATTATGATTGATATGCAGGGTTAAGATACAGGGAAAAATAGAATTATCAAAGAAATATCTATGTTGTATTTTATGTTTCAAATTGTAATGTAAATTTAATGTATGTAATCTATTTTCCAAGACTGCTAAACTGATCGGTCCTTCGGGACTTGATTCTTTTTAATCATGTCAATGTATTAAAATAATGCACCAGCTCTGGGTAACTAGGGTCGGGGAATTATAGTTGGTATCAGATGAAGTTTATAAATAACCTTGGAAGCTAGATTTAGATAAAATTTAATTAGAACACATATACCTAAGATAGACTTTGAGGATTATTATACAAGGACTTCCTAGAATTTTGGTAATGTAGATATTTTGTGAGTTTTCCAAGAAAATACATCCCTATATGGATACGATTAGGTAGAGGCGGCTCTGGAACAGATGTACCTAGGGGTAAAACCAAAAACACCGCTTTGAGCTAGACTCGAATGGGAACTGGTGCACGACAACGGGCCTTGCTGCACTCTTGGTTACGACACTCCTAGGGGATATGCTTAGGATAATTATCGTTTTCTTTACAAACCACTATAAAGGGTTTATGAGTATATACCTCCTAAAAGAAAACATTTTTGTGATTATGGATTATATCCATAAACTGTTCAATTTACGTTAGGTATTTTACATGTTTGGAATTATGAATTGCAATTCATAAACTGACCTAGTGTATGCCATTGTTTAGAAATGGCGCCCAGTAGAAGGAATGAGAACTCCAGCAATACATATGATCCAAAGAGTAATAAGGATCATATCTTTCACGATAATAAGCCAAAATTTAGAAAGGAAATAGTCTCCCATATATTCTCAACATATGAAGAAATAATATCTTTTGTTAATAAGATAAGTTAATAATTCTCTGAATCCTATGGCTTTGAAGGAAAGCCAGAGAAGAAAAGGATGGTAGAAAGAAAGATAGATAAAGGGAAAGAAGGATTTTCCAATATGTGATAAATTTGGAATGAATAACCTTCGTAAATGATTTAAGGGAATGGGAGTTTGTTATAAGTGTGGAGAAAAAGGATACCAAGTACGTGATTGCAAGGGTAAGAAAAAGTTTTCAAATGTAAAATGTTTCATCTGCAAGGAGTTGAGACACTACGTGAATCAATGTCCCATTCATAAGAGTATACCGCAAATGATGTTATTGGATAATAATCAGGTTATGATACTACCTCAGATTAAGAATAATGACTAGTGTTCTTATGTTGTTATTATAGAATTATTTCATTTGAGTGTTGTATCAACAGTATACTGGTTACATAAATTGTGGAGATAAATAAGGATTGTACTGTAGTACTATTTCATTGGGAATTTGAGATTATATGGTCCTGATACTAAGGTAGTAATTTTGGAATAAGAGATGGTTGATTTTGGTAATTCAGGATGTTGCGGTGTTGTAAAAGAATGCATGATAAAGGCATTCACATGTTATTACCTGGAAAAAAAGGATCCTCATTATGTTTAACTTCCTTATAAACTTTGGACTGAGAGTTTGGATATAATTATTTTGGATAATTCTAAAGGTTGAAATGGATTAAGTTTGAAATTGGATACTATTGTTAAGGTTATTTTTGGAATTCCATAAAAAGGACAACCAGGAGGTCGGGCAGCAACCCGTCACGTCTGGCGAGGCTACGAGACTTGAACCCGCAATCGAAGGGAGGCAAGGGTGTATCACCTATCACTAACCCACGTGATGTCCTGGATTCAATAATGTAGTTTTTTTTAAGGTTCTGATATGTGAATTATAAATTCATTATTTTTGGAACCCTATAAGATTAGGATAAATAGAATATATATTTATTTATTTATTTGAAATTTTTTAGAGTGAAATATGATTTTGTGGTAGGAATTAGTTGAAGGATGAAACTCTGCTTGTCAAGTATACACACACACACACACACATATATATATATATATATATTACCTCTTATTTTATGGATAAATTAATTATTAAACTTTAGGGAAGGGATCTTAAAACCAAAACTGTGTTATCCTAATACCTTACATTTTGTTGAACCGATGGTATTTTAAATCATCATAGATTGGTGGCTTTGAGACCCACAATTCTATAATTGTTTGTGATTGATGACCTCAATCACTCCCTATAAATATTTACATTTTTCCTCCAATTATGTGTCTATAATTTCCACCAATGTTCTCCTAATTGAAATCATAATTTGGTGGTGACTTTTTCATTTCCCTTTTCCTCTTATTAAGACTAAATTTTATTAACCCAATTTTCTATGTGGGTTTTCCCACAAAGGTATTTTCTATTTTCAACCATTTATTTTTGAAGAACAATTTCAAATTGCGAGGACGAAATTTATTGAAGGAGGGAAGAATTTAACACCCCAAGATTTCAAAGTACGTTATTTCTTCAAAGTAATTCAATAACTTGCACTACATGCAACACTGAGTTCAAGCACACCACAACTTAACAAACTAGCCGTTCAAAAGCAGTTATGAATAGTATTAACTGAATTTTTAAATTTATATAATCCTTATAATTTTAGAATCCATATTATGAGTTTCTTAGACATAATGTAAGAACAAATACATTTTTTCAGATAAATGAATTATTTTTCAAAAAAAATGCAATTTTACCGCCTTTTAATGGCGAACCCTTTTTAAATCCAATATTTGAAACTTTTATATATTCAATTTGACAAAATAAACTTCTTATTTAGAATCGGGACATAAGAATTTAGTTTCAATAAATTTTTGGTGTTTTTCTGATAACTTTCGTATTTGGGTGAATAGTGAAAAATACTATATTTTAACTGAAAACAAATTTTTTAATCAAAATAATTTATAGATTTGAATTATAAATTTTAATGTTTTGGAAGTATAATTAGATTATATTTTTACCCTTTAATCCAATGTTGGTCATTGGAATTAATTTCACTTTGAAATTATACATAAACAAGTGTCAATCTTTTGATAGTTACTATTTCTTAAAAACACGCTATTTGTTTTGACAACGAGAATTAATTTTAAATTAATAAATGCAACTTTTATGTTTTTAATTTGTTAAAATAGACTTCATTTTTGGATTTGGAATATCAAAATTATCCTAGGGTGAAGTTTTGGTATTTTTCTGAAAACGTTCAATTTTTTGATGAATAGTGAAAAACACTGAGTTATCGTTTAAAACCGAATTTTTATTTAAATAGTTATTTATTTTATTTAAATTTATTTTAGGTCAAAATAGATACATAATACCTATATAATTTCATTGTAATTCATTGGATTCAATTTATAATAATTTTAGATATATAAAAATTGTATCGAACTTTTACCGTCTTTTACCCACCTCCTAGGAGCATTTGAAAATTTACATAAAACTTAATTTTACCGCTTCTGTGAGTTGAATTTCGAAAATCCGAGAGACACGGTTAATATCAAGGAGTAAAATTTGGTTCAATAAGATAAAAATAATTTTTGGTGAATAGTAACTTTTTACTTTTATTTACCACGGTTAAAAGTAAATAGGGTAATTAAGGGTAAAAAAGAAATTATTATTATCCTAACACATGTCCTAATTCTATTGGATAAGTGTAATTCGACCAAAAATAACCTTAGAAATAAAATATGACCCTTTAGGTCCACTTGGATTGGATTAAGACATTTATTATTATTTTTTTTAAAGAAGAGTTAAAAGAGTTAAAATCAAAGTTTAATGACTAAACCATTTTTAATATAGGGTTATACATAAGATAAATTCGACTATAAATATTCATTATAAATATAAAAATATTTTCTACATAATGGTATTTTATTTATAATTTTTATAGATTAAATAATTAAATTTATTAATGACACAATGATGATGCAGTAATTACCTTATTAATGAAAGAATCAAATAAATGGTATTATAAATATTAAAATAAAAACAATTTCAAAGTTTTTATGACATACACGAATTTTCTAGGTGAATATGACATGTTAGGATTGATTCAATGTATTTTTTTTGGAATTAATCATACTGTTATTATTTTAACAAAAAACAAATACCAAATAGTGTCAAAATTGACATAAAATAGTTTTTAAAACAAATATTATATTATTAATTGATATAATGGTCCTAAAAATCTAAGGTTAGTCCAAAATACTTATATAATAATATATATGACATTAATGAACCAATTGGGGTTCGATTGGAAGTATATAGTAAGTTTATTAACCATATAGTGTAAGAATACAAGAAGACACGGTAAAAGTTAAATTATTTAACTTAGAGTTAAATCTAAATGATAAGGTTAAAATGGTAACCTAAACTTGTCTAAAACCTATTGGTTGAGTGGTTTTCGACCCATACCCAACTTAGACTTTAAATAATACATTTTGGAGCCACTATAAACTGAATATGAATTTATTATAAAATAATATTTTAAGTTTTTTCAAAGGTGCCCCTCACACCTCTTATAAAAGGGCACTTCCCCTTCTCTCAAATTCACACCTCCAAATCCATTTGTCTTAGCCAAAATCTGACCAAATACTCTCTCAACTATCCTCCCTTCATCCTAGAGTCCATTCTTTAGTCATAAAGCCAACTTAAGGATCCCTTTTGATCAAATCAAAAGGAAAAACCCGAAGAAGAGGTAATAATTTCACCACCCTCTTTCAAGTTCTTTTCTTCTTCCACTTCTTATTTCTTTGTTATTTCCATTATAAAATAATAAATCTAGTATATTCTATATACTGTGATGTTATTATAAATATGGGACAACTTTATTCATTATTTTATCCATCTTATGAATGATAATGTCACCATGTGTGCGTACGTACGGCTTACCGTCTTCACACCGTGGTGTAATTTGTTATTCAACACTATGTTATTTGGATGGATATAATGATGAGTAATATGTATATAAATAATGAAAATAACACTCTAATATCTCTTTAAAATTAATATAACATCCAATTCCACACCTTTAAGGAAATTATATTGTCGCTCGTGCGTACGTACGGATTACCGTCTCCACAACGCGATGAGATTCTTTTCCACGTTCACCATTCATCGACAATTATAAAAGTATATATATTACTAATAAGTATGTAATATATGACATAATAATTCTACTATAGGTATATATATTTATATATATATATATATATATGTACTTATGTATATCTTATTCACTTAGTTCCGTTCAACAAGATATGAAAACGGAAACAACATTTATGCTTATGTACGGACTACCGTCTCCATAAACGGTTTTTTTTCATTTCATATATATGTCTATTATACATATTTATATTCTAAATATATTTGATATATAAATCATGTTTTATATTCTGGAAGTATTTAAATCTTGGTCTAAGTGATACAATCAAGAGTAACAAGTTAAAACACGTACGATAAAGAAAGCGATTATTACCCAAAATGTTAATTTAACATGGAAATCATTATTAAATGGGTAGTATAAAGTCATAAATGAATCATTTATGATATCATAAATATTAATATGGTTCTGGTATAATTTAATAACATATTACGATCTTCATACATGAGGTTAAACGTACCCTCAACCAAAGGAAAGTGCAAGGTAAGGGGTTTTCATCTCACTCCTTATTCCCATGAGATTCGTGCCATATTGCCACTATTACCTTTTGTGTGGTGTATATACTACTGATAATTGTATTATTTGTGTAATACACTTTAATTTATGTGTATTTACATATTCATTGTATGATACCTCTTTCATGGGGTGTATATTTCGTAATTTACCAAATTGGTATGGGTTAATTCCTCAATCTCATTATTATCTGAGATTGTTTATTTGTAAGTATTTACTGGGAAATTTTTATCATCCATGTCCATTTTTTATAAAAATGATTTAAAAATGAATATTTTAAGGATTTTTGAAAGGTACACTTTATCAATATCAGAATTTTAAATGTTTTAAAGATTTATCTTTCTAAATCTTTTTAATTAATGTCCATGATTTCAAAATTATTTTAAAGATTTATTTATATGGACATGAATGTTTTGAAATGATTATTATTTTTAAAAGTTTAAAAGTGGTATGGGACACTTTGATTCAAAAATCTCTTTTAAATTGCATCCTTTATAAATGTGTGACTTTTAAATTATTTTACAAAAGGGGTATTTCTCTCAAAATGTTTTACTCATCATTTTCAACAATGTCATCATCCTTTAATGGATATTATTTTTGATTGAGGTTGATTTATTATAATACAATCTTCCATATTGTATTGAAAGAGTTATGATATGTTTGACTATGGATGTTCTATTTTTATACCATTCATGGTTTATGGTTGATGTATTGAAATTTCGTATGCTAGTTTTAATACGAATGTTTATGTTATGTTTCAACTTTTTCATTTGAGGAATGCAGTGGACTTAGTAAGTGACGGGTGGAGTCTGCTATAGCTCCTTGATGCATCGGTATGTATCATGAGACAAACTAGTGTCTTGGCACAAGGCCTTGAAAAAAAAATTATTTGTAGTCTTGGCACGAGGCCTTGACTATGTGGTAATGATGTCCGATATTAGGCATTCCTTCATTGTAAAATTAGATATTACATGTGATTATTCGACTAGTAGAATATCCATGTGCATGTTTATATGGTAATGTTTAATTTATTTTTACAATATTATGTTCAAGTTTATGTTTAAAAGGCTTTTTTTATTACACATCTTGCCTTAAAATTTTATAGCTTCCGCTAAATTATTTACCCTTACTGAGCATCTGAGCTCACCCCTTTCTTATGTTTTATTTTCCTAGGATTCCAAGAAGTGTATTATGATTGATATGCAGGGTTAATGTAACACCCCATGTAAATAAAGAGTATGACATTTTCAAATTTATCCATATTTGTGAATAAAATATTAATATAACTTTAAAGGGGACGCTATGCTTGATGGCGTACCCAACACGCAACAACGAGTTTCTTGAGAATCTTACATTGCACTCTAATAATAAAATAATATTATTTTAAATGGTAGTTAACGCCTAGTTGTGTTGATGGTGGGAATGAATATAACTAACTAAAAAATGATTATATATGTTTGTCAAATATTTTTACTTTTTACAATAAATGTTAGAGGATTAAAAATACGAATGAATCCAATTTTAAGCATAAACATTCTAATATTCTTTAAAAGGTCGATTAACTGCCTTTTGATGGCGAACCTATTTTAAATACACTTTATGACAATTTTATGTGTTATATTTGACAAAATAAAATTCTTCTTTAGAATCGGGACATAAAAATTTACTTTGTGTAAATTTTTGGTATTTTTCCGATAAAGTACATTTTTTAATGAATAGTGAAAATGTTGTATTTTAATTCAAAACCTCTTTTTAATCTAATTTATTTATATGATTAGATTATATTTTAAATTTGTTTTAAAGTGAAATTAGAATATATTTTTACCATTAAATCCAATGGTGGTCATTGGAATTAATTTCACTTTGAAATTGGACTCAAACTAGTGTCAATCTTTTAATAGATATTGTTTCTTAAAAACACGCTATTTGTTTTGACAGCGGGAATTAATTATTAAATTAATTAATTCAACTAATATGTTTTGAATTTTGTAAAATATAAATCATTTTTGAATTCGGAATATCAAATATAGCCTAGGGTGAATTTTTGGTAATTTTCTGTAAAACATCAATTTTTGATGAATAGTGAAACCACTAAGTGGTACTTATAAAAACTGATTTTCCATTTAAATGAAATTTTGCCACCTTTGTGTTTTTAATTTCAAAAATCCGACATACAAGGTTTTCATTAAGAAGTAAAATGTGGTTCAATGGGATTAAAATAATTTTTTGGTGAATAGTAACTTTTAAGTTTATTAATCGCGATTAGAGGTAATTAGTGTAGTTTAAGGTAAAAATAATGTTTTAATAATATGAAATGACCTATACACATGTCCTACCCTAATTGGATGTGTCATGGCCGACCAATACAATCCATGGGTCAACTTGGGGACCCCATGGAGCCACTTTGGTAGGAAAATGACATAAATAACTTTTTATTTAAAGTTAAAATTAAAATGTCACAAATATGAGTTGTTTAACTAAACAAAATTTTACATGGGGTTATACAAGTAATATTTTTTACTAAAAATAGTCATTTTAAATCTAAAAATATTTCCTACAACATAGTATTTTTTTTATAATTTTTAGATATTAAATAAATTAAATTATTTATGACATCATGATGATGCAGCGATGACCTCATTATTTAACGATTTAAATAAAATGGAAAGATAATGTAAAATCTAAGACCTACACATGTCCAAAACCTATTGTATGGGTGGATTTAGAACCCTTATCACCTTATACTCAAAACGCATCAATGTGGGACCATTCAAATCCGAAACTCATTCTAAAATAAAGTAACATTTTCTTACTTTCCAAGAGTGCCCCTCCCCTCCTCTTATAAAAGGCCCCCACCTCTACCTCCTTACCCACACTTCCAAAGACTTTGGCTCGGCCAACCCCTGCCCATTTTGTCTCTCCACATCCCTCTCTAACTCTTAGAAGCCTCACTTTGGGCATAAGTCTTCCCAAGGAAGCCTTTGAGCTCAAACCAAAGGGAGTTACCCGATTTTAAGGTAATGTCTTCACTTGAGTCCTTTTGTTTTATTTTGCTTCTACAACCCCCTAAACTCTTTTTATTAATTTATTTTGTAACAAATACAGTATCTTCAATATAATAGGATGTTGTTATAATAAGGATTCGATCTAAACTTACACACACCTACATCTAATGGTTAAATAACATATTGTTTCCGTGGATGGAGAATTTCTGCCTCACGAAATGATGATTATTCAATATCCTTATAACACCTTAAAAGTTGGCCATTAATATGTCACTATATTTATATATGATATATAATATTTTTATGTTTTCCTTAAGCTTCTGTATTTTTCATTTATGGCATACCTTTATGGCTTCCATTATGGGTATACGCGATATCTTCATTTTAGGAAGTGCGGACTACCGCCCCCTCAAAGTGATTTGATTCGTTAATACCATATGTGGTACGTATAAAGGATATATTTAATGATATTATATATATGATACCATACTGGAATTAAAATACTATTATGTATCATTATGTTTTAATTCCATTAAATATGAAATAGAAATGGAAGTAGCGTTCATGCGTACGTACGGCTTACCATCTCCATGAACGGTGCATTTCATTTCTCACCTTTAAATGTTATGTAATATTATAAATACATGAATATACTGGATATATATGATATATATGATATCTAAATCATGAATACAATTCTAGATATAATGGATATTTTACCACATGAATAACTTGTAATTATAAAGAGTTTATTTTTGACTCAAGTACCAAGGATCGTTAAAACGACCGTTATTAACTTAAGTAATAACATAGTGTTCATGACATGGTAATAAGTGATATAAAAGGAATAATGAACTTGAAAAAGGTTCTTAAGGAAGTATAAATTAACTCAAGTTTATTATTCAGTAGATTAAAGAATGATCGAGTCAAGTCGGACCCGAGGTAAGGGATCCTACCCCTCTCTTTCTTTTTAAGTACACTCTTTTATGTCATTCCTTTTAAGCTCATCTTTATTATGATTGGGATGTTATTTTATATTACTATTACTTTAATTTTTATGTTCATATGATTAGAGACCCTATTTTCTCTCATCAATCCATTTTGGAAGTTTTTAGTGGCACCGTTAGGCTGCCGAGTTTTCTTAGGGGATTTTTCATCTCACTTTTATTCCCATGACTTTTATGATACGTTTGCCACTATTTCCTTTGAGTGGTGTATTTACTTCCCATTATTATACACTTTGTGTAGTATAATTTCATTTATGGGTATTTACATCTTCATTTTATGACCCTTCTTCCATGGGGTGTACGTTTCGAAAGTTACCCAACTCGGTAAGGGGACCTTTCACCCTCCTCTTTTTAAAAGACTTATTTTGTTATGTCTTTTAATTCACATAATATTATGTTGGGATATGTTATTATATATCCTTATTGATGTATATTTTATGACCAAGTGATGAGATACCCTTTTTATCTCTCATCAACTCTTTTTCTGAATTTTGAAGTGACGTCGTTAGGCTATCAAATTTTTGCAAGGGAACTTCTTAACCCAATTTTGATTCTTTGGGATAAACTTGTACACCTTGAATATGTCGTTTTATGATTATGTGTGAATGTCCTCTGATTGTTGTACACTTAATACCCACTTATATTTCATGTATTCATTTGTCACACATAATTATGTAACTGATTTATCCTTAATCCAAGGATACCATCTTTGTATGGGACTTCGTATCAATCTCCTTTCATTGAGGCGTATTTTGTTTTATACGCAACTTTCTTTTATACGGTGTATAAACCCCTTTTACTTTTATGTTTATTCAAAAGGAATCTTTTTTATACGAAGTGTTTACTAAATGACAAAAGGGAATTTTTTTTGTCATACGTATGCGGCGACAACGACTTCTCCACCACCGTGACCATTATTTGAGTTTCGGCTTCCTCTACAAGCCATACCTTCTTTTTAAAATAAAAATAAATACCATGTTTTAATTTTCTTTTATTTTGGTATTGAAAATGGTTTTCATAATGTTTTTATATCAATGTGTTGTATTGATATCTTGTTATTGAAAGGTGGAAATGTTATGTTTCCTTTATGCATGTTAAGATTATGTTATGGTTCTTGGGAATTGTTATGAAGACGGGTGGTTCCGTGATAAAATAAGGGCAGGTGAGCCTGATATAGCTCTCCAATGCATTGGGTAATGCGAAGGAGTGAAACGTTAAGGTTTCTCCAAAGAGATTTAGGGAATACTGTGGTGGGTATTCCAAACGTAATCAAGAGGGTTACTCCCTATGTAAGAATGTTATGAATGCCTCAAGTTACCTTTTATGTCTTATGATTTCTATGATTTATTCATGATTTGATGAGGTATGTTAAAGTGCCTATGTTTTATGGGTAAAGTATGATTTCATTCTTATGTATATATGAACTCATGTTTTCTTTCCATATTTTTTAATAACCCTTACTGAGCTTTTTATGCTCATCCCAAGTTTTTTTGAAATGTTTTTCACAGGTCAAGGGAAAGGTACATGATATGATGATAGTGTCAAGGAAGTGTCAAGAAAGAATCCATGCTTTATTTTTAAATATGTTTCTGTTGATGGGAAAAAATGAATACTATCTTTTATGTAACCACTTTGTTTAAAAGTGGAATGTAATGCAAGTTTTATGATCTAATTCTCTAAAAATATAAACCTGAAAATATCCTCAATGTGTAATCTTATAATAACTCAAGTTTAAGTAAGGTTTAAGGCTGGGGCCTTATAGTTGGTATCAGAGGTCGGTTTAGATAACTTTAGAGGTTAGGGTATTCTTTAAGCATAAGTGACATTACCATAATGGTTAGGATTTCAGAAAGAGTCATAGTTTTAGATAAAGTGAATGAGTAAGTATATCTTAGTGTTTATCTTCCTCATTAGTACATGATGGTTTTTTTGATATACTCACACTGGCCTTTTTGGTTTTAGTAAATGGCTGGATCTAGCAGGTACCAAAGTAACAGTGGATGTGAAGGAAATTGTGACAGTTTTTTGAGCAAGCAACTGAATGATATGGGAGCTGCAATGAGAACTCTTGTGTTTATCCTCAACCAACTATCTGGAGTCATGATTGACCACCTAAACCTTGGTGATTTCTATAAGGCATCATATATGCGGGAAACAAATCCCTACGAAACTACGGGTAATAATCATAAAGGTAAGTGTGTTCAAAAACCTATGTGTCAAAGATGTGGAAAGAAACACCTAGGAAAATGTTTCAAAGGGATAGAAATATGCTATAGATGTGGAAATGAAGGTCATAAAGCAAGAACCTGCCATGGAAAAAGAAAGCATCCAGTTGACTCGAAGAAAGGGAAAGAACTTCTTTCTGAGGGATCAATTGAATGTTTTAAATGTGGTGTACATGGTCATTATGCAAACACATGTCCTATGAAGAAGTTTCGTGAATGGGATCACCAAGATCGTACAAATATTCTTTTACCAATACCTAATGCCATTCCGATTGAGGATGAAGAAACTGACAATGACCAATCAAAGGAAAGAAGTATTTCAGAATAAGTTGGAAAGGAATGGTTAATGGATCATGAAGAATGTTGAATGAGTAAGAAGTCAACATATAAGGACTTCAAGAGTTATGGTGAAATTATTAAGAGTATTAAGTCTCTTTTAATGATGGGGTTACATTAGAAGACTTTTTATAGTATGTGTAACCCTGATGTTTAATATATGAAAATTTTATTCAAGGAATAGTTATCTGTTCTTTTGTGGACATAATTATAAAGAACCATTTGGGTTTATATGATCCTTACTTTTGAGGTAATTATGGGTTACTATATGTTATGATGGAAGTGAAAGGCATGAGATAAAATTGAGGTTAAATTATGTTATGGTTATTTTTTATGATTTTATCTCTTTTTGGGGAATGATTTGAGAATTATATAGTTTTGGAAAAAGGACAACATGCAGACCGTGTGACAACCCGTCGCACCAGACAAAGCTGTGGGAATCGAACCCACAACCAAAGTGCAACTGGTGTTTATCGCCTACCACTGGACTACGTGAAGTCCCTGGTTATTTTGACTAATTATTTTTAGTTAGATGATTTTATGAATTAAGAGTAAGCTGATTTTGGGTTATCTATGGAAATTTATTAACCTATCATGGAGGATATGTGATTAGGTTAATTACTTTTCAATACGAGACTTTAAGAGTAATTGATGTTATTTAGAGATAAGTGTTAATTTGTACCTTGGAAGACTATGTGACTAAATCCTTAAAATATTTGGGTTTCAATATTAGTTTGGTTTACTTTGAAGTATTTTATGGACAATTTGTTTATTGAATGGTATTTGTTAAACTTTGGGTATTGTTTGATAAATTTTGGAGATTAAGAATAGATTTGTTTTTTTTAAAGGATTGTCCTTTTTGGGTATTATCTGATATTGTACTAACCTTTTTGGTTTTGGTTTTGGTTAAGGTCTAAAGATATGGGAAGTATATAGTTCTCTTTTGTGGATTAGGTGATTCTCTAGAAGTTTATTATAGTACTCTTAATGTGAATAAGTCTTCCTAAATACTCGTCTTTTGGGGAAAGTATGAGTTTGTGTAAGAAATCTAGTAAAAGTTGAAAGTCAACATGACAAGTAAGTATGTTTCCTTAAGATAAAAAATAAATTCCTCAATGAAGAGTAACTTAAAACAAAAGTGTTGTCTGTTAACTTTTCCTAATGGGGAATCAAATACCGTTTAACCCATTACAAGTTTGTGATTCTCTTATGGTTAACTTTCTCCTAAACATGTTTACTATCACTCTCCATCAGAACATGGCCCTTTGTTTTTTCCTCCATGTCCATATTTTCATACTTGGAATCCTAGTATGGGTTAACTTGGGTGACCTTTGTACTTATCTTTCTTTATTTTAAAGTGATTGTTTTACTGACTCTTGTTCCGATGTGGTATTTTCAATAAAGTTTCCAAGCACAATTTTAAAATTGCGAGGACGCAATTCCCAAAAGGGGGGAAGGATGTAACACCCCAGGTAAATAAAGAGTATGAAATTTTCACATTTATCCATATTTGTGAATAAAATATTAATATAACTTTAAAGGGGACGCTATGCTCGATGGCGTACCCAACACGCAACAACGTGTTTCTTGGGAATCTTACGTTGCACTCTAATAATAAAATAATATTATTTTAAATGGTAGTTAACGCCTAGCTATTGTGATGGCGGGAATGAATAGAACTAACTAAAAAATGATTATATATGTTTGTCAAATATTTTTAATTTTTACAATAAATGTTAGAGGATTAAAAATACGAATGAATCCAATTTTAAGCGTAAACATTCTAATATTCTTTAAAAGGTCGATTAACCGCCTTTTGATGGCGAACCTCTTTTAAATACACTTTATGACAATTTTATGTGTTATATTTGACAAAATAAAATTCTTCTTTAGAATCGGGACATCAAAATTTACTTTGTGTAAATTTTTGGTATTTTTCCGATAAAGTACATTTTTTAATGAATAGTGAAAATGTTGTATTTTAATTCAAAACCTCTTTTTAATCTAATTTATTTATATGATTAGATTATATTTTAAATTGGTTTTAAAGTGAAATTAGAATATATTTTTACCATTAAATCCAATAGTGGTCATTGGAATTAATTTCACTTTGAAATTGGACTCAAACTAGTGCCAATCTTGTAATAGATATTGTTTCTTAAAAACACGCTATTTGTTTTGACAGCGGGAATTAATTATTAAATTAATTAATGAAACTTATATGTTTTGAATTTTTTAAAATAGAAATAATTTTTGAATTCGGAATATCAAATATATCCTAGGGTGATTTTTTGGTAATTTTCTGAAAAACTTCAATTTTTGATGAATAGTAAAACCACTAAGTGGTACTTATAAAAACTGATTTTCCATTTAAATGAAATTTTTTCACCTTTGTGTTTTGGATTTCAAAAATCTGACATACATGGTTGTCATTAAGAAGTAAAATGTGGTTCAATGGGATTAAAATATTTTTTTGGTGAATAGTAACTTTTAAGTTTATTAATCGCGATTAGAGGTAATTAGTGTAGTTTAAGGTAAAAATAATGTTTTAATAATATTAAATGACCTAGACATATGTCCTACCCTCATTGGATGTGTCATGTCCGACCAAGAAAATCCATGGGTCAACTTGGGGACCCCATGGAGCCACTTTGGTAGGAAAATGACATAAATAACTTTTTATTTAAAGTTAAAATTAAAATCTCACAAACATGAGTTGTTTAACTAAAACAATTTTTACATGGGGTTATACAAGTCATATTTTTTACTATAAATAGTAATTGGAAAGCTAAAAATATTTCCTACATCATAGTATTTTTTTTATAATTTTTAGACATTAAATAAGTTAAATTATTTATGACATCATGATGATGCAGCGATGACCTCATTATTTAACAATTTAAATAAAATGGAAAGATAATGTAAACTCTAAGACCTACACATGTCCAAAACCTATTGGATGGGTGTATTTCGAACCCTTATCACCTTATACTCTAAACACATCAATGTGGGACCATTGAAATCTGAAACTCATTCTAAAATAAAGTAACATTTCCTTACTTTCCAAGAGTGCACCTCCCCTCCTCTTATAAAAGGCCCCCACCTATACCTCCTTACCCACACTTCCAAAGCCTTTGGCTCGGCCAAACCCTTTCCATTTTGTCTCTCCAAATCCCTCTCTAACTCTTAGAAGCCTCACTTTGGGTAGAAGTCTTCCAAAGGAAGCCTTTGAGCTCAAACCAAAGGGAGTTACCCGATTTTAAGGTAATGTCTTCACTTGAGTCCTTTTGTTTTATTTTGCTTCTACAACCCCCTAAACTCTTTTTATTAATTTATTTTGTAACAACTACAGTATCTTAAATATACTAGGATGTTGTTATAATAAGGATTCTATCTAAACTTACACACACCTACATCTAATGGTTAAAGAACATACTGTTTCTGTGGATGGCGAATTTCTACCTCACGAAACGATGATTGTTCAATATCCTTCTAACACCTTCAAAGGTTTCCATTAAGATGTCACTATATTTATATATGATATATAATATGTTTATTATTTTCTTAATCTTCTGTATTTTTCATTTATGGCATACCTTTATGGATTCCATTATGGGTATACGCGATATCTTCATTTTAGGAAGTGCGGACTACCGCCCCCTCAAAGTGATTTGATTCGTTAATACCATATGTGGTATGTATAAAGGATATATTTAATGATATTATATATATGATACCATACTTGAATTAAAATACTATTATGTATCATTATGTTTTAATTCCATTAAATATGAAATAGAAATGGAAGTAGCGTTCATGCGTACGTACGGCCTACCGTCTCCATGAATGGTGCATTTCATTTATCACCTCTAGATGTTATGTAATATTATAAATACATGAATATACTGGATATATATGATATCTACATCATGAATACAATTCTGGATATAATGGATATTTTACCACATGAACAACTTGTAATTATAAAGAGTTTATTTTTGACTCAAGTACCAATGATCGTTAAAACGACCGTTATTAACTTAAGTAATAACATAGTGTTCATGACATGGTAATGAGTGATATAAAAGGAATAATGAACTTGAAAAAGGTTCTTAAGGAAGTAGAAATTAACTCAAGTTTATTATTCAGGAGATTAAAGAACGATCAAGTCAAGTCGAACCCGAGGTAAGGGATCCTACCCCTCTCTTTCTTTTTAAGTACACTCTTTTATGTCATTCCTTTTAAGCTCATCTTTCTTATGATTGGGATGTTATTTTATATTACTCTTACTTTAATTTTTATGTTCATATGATGAGAGACCCTATTTTCTCTCATCAATCCATTTTGGAAGTTTTAAGTGGCACCGTTAGGCTGCCGAGTTTTCGTAGGGGATTTTTCATCTCACTTTTATTCCCGTGACTTTTATGATATGTTTGCCACTATTTCCTTTTAGTGGTGTATTTACTGCCCATTATTATACACTTTGTGTAGTATAATTTCATTTATGGGTATTTACATCTTCATTGTATGACCCTTCTTCTATGGGGTGTACGTTTCGAAAGTTACCCAACTCGGTAAGGGGACCTTTCACCCTCCTCTTTTTAAAAGAATTATTTTGTTATGTATTTTAATTCACATACTATTATGTTGGGATATGGTCTTATATATCATTATTGATGTAAATTTTATAACCAAGTGATGAGATACCCTTTTTATCTCTCATCAACACTTTTTCTGAATTTTGAAGTGACGTCGTTAGGCTGTCGAATTTTTGCAAGGGAACTTCTTAACCTAATTTTGATTCTTTGGGAAAAACTTGTACACCTTGAATATGTCATTCTATGATTATGTGTGAATGTCCTCTGATTTTTTTACACTTAATACCCACTTAT
This sequence comes from Viscum album, assembly GCA_963277665.1. NCBI lineage: Eukaryota > Viridiplantae > Streptophyta > Magnoliopsida > Santalales > Viscaceae > Viscum > Viscum album. Next base: position 673,213,002 of record OY728126.1, read on the forward strand.
ATTTCGTGTATTCGTTTGTCACACATAATTATGTAACTGATTTATCCTTAATCCAAGGATACCGCCTTTGTGTGGGACTTCGTCTCAATCTCCTTTCATTGAGGAATATTTTGTTTTATGCACAACTTTCTTTTATACAGTGTATAAACCCCTTTGACTTTTACGTTTATTCAAAAGGAATCTTTTTTATATGAAGCGTTTACTAAATGAAAAAAGGGAATGTTTTTGTCATATGTATTCGGCGACAACGACTTCTCTGCCGCCGTGACCATTATTTGAGTTTCGGCTTCCTCTACAAGCCATACCTTCTTTTTATAAGAAAAATAAATACCATGTTTTACTTTTCTTTTATTTTGGTATTGAAAATGGTTTTCATAATGTTTTTATATAAATGTGTTGTATTGATATCTTGTTATTGAAAGGTGGAAATGTTATGTTTCCTTTATGCATGTTAAGATTATGTTATGGTTCTTGGGAATTGTTATGAAGATGGGTGGTTCCGTGATAAACTAAGGGCGGGTGAGCCCGATATAGCTCTCCAATGCATTGGGTAACGCGAAGGAGTGAAACGTTAAGGTTTCTCCGAAGAGATTTAGGGAATACTGTGGTGGGTATTCCAAACGTAACCAAGAGGGTTACTCCCTACGTAAGAATGTTATGAATGCCTCAAGTTACCTTTTATGTCTTATTATTTCTATGATTTATTCATGATTTGATGAGGTATGTTAAAGTGACTATGTTTTATGGGTAAAGTATGATTTCATTCTTATGTATATATGAACTCATGTTTCCTTTCCATATTTTTTTATAACCCTTACTGAGCTTTTTATGCTCATCCCAAGTTTTTTTGAAATGTTTTTCACAGGTCAAGGGAAAGGTACATGATATGATGATAGTTTCAAGGAAGTTTCAAGAAAGAATCCATGCTTTATTTTTAAATATGTTTCCGTTGATGGGAAAAAATGAATACTATCTTTTATGTAACCACTTTGTTTAAAAGTGGAATGTAATGCAAGTTTTATGATCTAATTGTCTAAAACTCTAAACCTGAAAATATCCTCAATGTGTATACTTTTAATAACTCAAGTTTAAGTAAGGTTTAAGGCTGGGGCCTTATAGTTAATCTACAGGGAAAATGCAATTCTCAAATAACTATCTATGCTGTATTTTATGTTTCAAATTGTAATGTAAATTTAATGTATGTAATCTATTTTCCAAGACCGCTAAACTGATCGGTCCTTTGGGACTTGATTCCTTGTAATCATGCCAATGTATTAAAATAATGCACCGGCTCTGGGTAACTGGGGTCGGGGCGTTACAACTGTAGCAGATGGAACTATTCATTCGTTTGGGCTTTCAGGCCACTAGTTTGGGCCTCGAGTCCTTTAAGGCCTTTGGGCCACCCAAGGCCTTCGAGCCAGTAAGGCTTTTGGACCACCTCAAGGCCTTCGGGCCACCTTAAGGCCTTAGGGCCACCTCAAGGTCTTCAGGACACCTGAAATTGTTCTTAAATGATCAGATAGACTCTATAAGGAGTAGACTCCAGATGGGGATTCAGATCAGGCGCATTCACCAAAGTAGAAGCTAAGAGGATTTTTTCAAAAGAGAGGGTATGGCATTGCCATCGGGACCAGCCTATGCTTGCATGGGAAGCCTAGCTGAATAGCCATGTGAAGGTGGTGAGATAATATCATGATAAAGAAGCTAGGAGGAGGAGTTCCAAGTATAGTCTGTATATTTCCTAAGACCTATGGGTCATGTAATCTCTAAGCCTACAGGCCTTGTAAGGGTTCCCCTCATCCCTTGAAAGGAGGGTTATCAAAAAATAAATTAAAAAATAAGGCATTTGGGCCATTCGGGCACACATAGATTTACATGGTTCAAAAAATGAGCCCTAAATCCACAGAGAGGCAGAATTTCACTATGATTCAGAAGCACAAATTTACAAGAGATCTCTAATAGTTTCTAACCACTGAAACCCTAGCCCAAAATGGGCTACAAAAGGAGGAAGATGATCCATTGTTCCACCAACCACACAGAAATTCTACATCGATATAGTGAAAGGTGGTTGGAATTCCGCGTTGCAATAGTGTTACGGCCACATAAGTATAAAGTCCTACAGTGGCTGGAAACTTGAAGTCCATGCCACTATAGTACTATTGAATCTAGAGACCAGCCTTCTACAGTGCCCTATCAGTGTTGGTCGGTGTAAGAACCCGATTCTTCCTTTGAGGTATAGATCTTTCCTTTTCAGTTTATACTTAATAAAAATGGGGAAAAGAGGTCAAGGTCTGGCTGCAAGCTTGTTACATGACATTACATGGGCCTACATGTCATGTACTTATAGGTACAAGTCATGTATAGAGGGCTACATGTCGTATAATCCCAGTTCACGACCATGTAATGACCTTTCCAAGATTTTTATGGACACGACATGTAGTTTCTATTACACATTGTGTACTTTTATTTTTTTCATTAAATCAGGAAGTAGCGTCATTTTTTAGGCGGACAGAAACAAGCCCTTTCAACAAGCAGAGCGCCCAAGAAAAATCTGAATGGGAATTCTTCTCCCATTTCGTCGTCTAGAACCAGATTCAAACACTATCGAATCTGTTGAAACCCTCTCAGTGAGTGATCAATTCCTCTTGAGCCTTTCTTTCTGATTTCTTCTCTCAACCTAGTTATCGAGGGTTGAGCATTTTTACTCATTTTGTAGATCTACTCTTATTTAGGTTGAATTGAAGATCAGCACTGGATGAGGAGATTCATACTACCATGAGATAGGTTGTCTTGTGCCTTTCATGAATTGTTATGTTGTTTATATGTGTTGAAGTGTAGTACACCCATGTTTAGGGTATTGTATTGAATGTAATTGACCCATTTTATTGATTAATGTTGATTAGGTAATTGATTAATTGAACCAAAGCATGTTTGAGATTGTTTGATTTGATTAAGGGTCACCCCATGGGTGTGTTTCCCTCAGATGACCATTGTTTAGCCATTAGGCCTAGGATGCCTATGGGAATGCATTTGTTCCCTTTTAAGGGTTGTTAAAAATGAAATTGGTTTATTGAATGTTTCCCTCATGGGATAATAAATGTTGAAGTGATGTGTTATTTTAACTTACATGTTGTTTGTTATTAATTCAGCCCATGTGAGTATTTGAAAGGCCAAACCTTATGAGGTGGGTCGTTGCTTGTTTATATTGGATGCCTAAGGGTGAGTTTGAGGGTGAGGTTGTTCTATTCCTGAGGGTGAGGTTCTGTTTTTCCTGAGGGAGAGGTTGTTTTATTCCTGATGGTGAGGTTGTGTTGTGCCTAAGGGATAGATTTTTTTGTGCCTACGGGCAAGGGTTTCTATGCCTAAGGGTGGGGTTTTACTATTTCCTAATTTTGAGTACTTCCTAGTTTATTGATTTCACTATTTTACATTGTTGTTGAATATACTCACTGATAGATAGGAACATATCTTTAGGTGGTTGTCTACTGGTATTTATTTCTTACACCATGTTTGGGTCATGCTTTGGGCCCAAGAAGATTATATGGTTGCAGGTGTTGATCAGGGAAAGTTCCCGTCTACTGGTACATGATTTGTTGCTTAGGTGCATGAGAGCATGGGACCAAGCCAAGGCTTGCGATGGTTTTTATTTTTACTTGTTTCTTTTGAGATTTTGGAACATATATTGTGGATCATTATAGTGTACCTATTTTGGATGTTTCTTAGAACATGAACATGTAGCATCATTATTGTATGTTATGACATCTAATTACTTCTATTATCAGTCTTCCACTGTTTACTTCAGTTTTATGTTGTTTATTTCTTATTCTATTGTAATATTATTTATCCCTATATGTTACACTCTACCGATGAGGGCATAGTTTCCCACTATCACACCCTAGGCCCTCACTGCTAGTCAGCAACCTCTGGCATTTGGGGAAATGGAGTTTGTTAATTAGTTTTTATCAGGAGTAGCTACCTCATGTATAGGTAAAATCAAAATTACCTCGAATTGAATTGTGATTTTTGGATTTTGAGCTATTATAATTGATTTGATTTCACCATTGAGTGACACACTTGTTTTGTGCTGTTATTATTGATATTATTGTGGTTATTTTGTTGCAACCCAATGAGATGAAGGTATTTCATCTCATGCATCATATAGGAAATTGTTAAAAATCACATTCCATGCATTATTGTCATGCCATTTAGAAGCATTATTGATTTCATGTTGTTATGCTAGATGTTGTTCTAGATATACATGTTGTTGTAATAGGTGTCATGATATATATGTCTTCTATTGTGATAGCTGTATTGGTACATTCCATGGTTGAATTGGATGGATACCAAACTTTGGTCCTTGAGGAGTATGGGCCCTCTTGGATCGGAATTTGGTGGATCACGTTTCATCCATGGAATATAGATTGTGTTTTTATGTGCTATATGTGGATGTCGGGATTTTATTCATGGAGAGTATGGGCCCCCACAGATTAGAATTTGGCACACCATTGCTTTATTTTGCAAACAAAGGGGTTCTGAGGAAGTTTATGAGGCTTACTGTCTGGAAACCCAGACAACACGGAGTGTGATGATATGAACACACACCATGTGTTATTATGTTTGGTAAGAGAGAACTGTTCTTAAGTACATTTTGTGTACTAGGAGTATACGCCATGTGGTAATTGACCATGTGTCTGTCCATGTAAGAGAGAACATGGGTTTTTGGTTTTCTGTTAGTTCACGCTATGTACGGTAGATAAAAACAATGTAGTTTTACTTAGGTGGGCCCTATGTGACTCTGGCCATGTGGAAGTACATGACCAGGAGGGAGAACTTGAGTACACGTTGTGTGTCAGGATAACATGTTGTGTACCTAGGATGTTTACACAACTAGGTTGAAAAGAGTACATGCCTATGTAAGAGCTTTAGGGTACATGTTTTGTGTTGTTTATACATGTTTTGTACTTCTTTTTTGGCACCCTTTAAGGGTATTTTCCTGTTTTATCCCCTTTTTCAGTTTTTGGACCCGAGAGTAGTTCTTTCTAAGTAGTTTTCTACGTAGATCACAATAGTGAAACCTGTGGATAATTCTAAGGACTCCTAATGGGTATTTTGGGGCTTCTTTCTAAATAAAGAGGTTATTCCTACTGTTACCATTTTCAATTGTCAACTGAGAGTGAACTTGGCGTGAATGCCTGGTTGGGTGTTTGGACCAACCTAGTTGAGACCTTTGATCTGAGATGAGTTGTGAGCAGTCTCTTGTGACCTATTCTTTTGAGTACATTTCCCATGTGAGACGTTCCCTTATGGCCTATGAGTTCGTGAGACTTGTTTCTTTTAAGGATCCCCTAAGGGATTCCTTTACTTACATTTCGTTCTAGGATCTCTCTTCTGTGTACCATTTTTTAGGATCCCTATTTTAGGGTGCCTATGTTGTTTATCTTTCAAGGATCTCATGTAGGATTCATCCCTTGTCTTTTTATCTAAGGATCCTGTGAAGGATTCCTTCACTCGTGTTACCTGGAGGATCCCGAGTAGGATACCTATCAGTGTTATGACGCTTATGCTTCATAAGGGGCTAGCTTGTGGTAGAGCTTTCCAACGTGGGTACCGCCCAGGTGTCATTGTCCCTAGTAGGATGTTTGAGTCTTTAAAGAGTACACCCTTGTTCAGATGGGTGATCATTGTATCTTGAACCTTGATATGGGAATGAGCATTGGGGAATGCTCAGTTTAGAAGGTTAGGTATTCCTCGATCATGCTCAGCTACCTAGGATTTCGTGAGAATATCTCTTTCCATAAGTGATGGGAGACTTGGTATGTCATCATCCGTGTAAATGGTTGTGTTGATTATGTGATTTTGAGCCAGTTCTTGCATGATCCATCTAGTACTATGATGCATAGGGTGGATAGCCTATGAATAGTACCGAGAATGTGTTGTTTGTTCTTATAAACTCAAGGTAGTATATGTTGACATACGCGGTACCCATTGAGTGTTAAATGTTAAAAACAACCCGTCGAGTTCTGTTAAATCGTTGAGCTTTGAGTTGTTGTGTCTGTTCTCAGTTATCTCCAAAGTAGAGTGACCTAAACGTTTTGAAACCAAGTTTATCCCACTGATCGAGAGGACTTTCTGTGACATGGGTGTTTTGGCATTCCAGTCAGTTTAATTTTATCTTTTATACCAAGTGATATGATTTGGTGATCATGGTTGGTGGAATAACACTCATGCGTTTAAGTTGGTTCTAAACTCATGCATTTGAGAGTGATTGTTCCTTCTTCTTGACATTTAAGACACTCCTAGGTGTTCAGTGTCACGTCAGTTCTATTTAAATTTGTTCTTCCAGATATAAGGATCACAATCAATGACCATTCAAAGATGGTCATTTCTACTTGAATGCCTTTAGGATTGTTAGTCTTGTTTCATGTCAATGCCTTTCTAGATGCACGACGTTGTTGCATTTTGGCTATGTGTGCATTCCTGAGGCACCAATGATCATGGATGGACCTCAATGATTAAGTGTGAGCTTTTACGGAAATGTCTTGGGATAAAGGCATTGTGATCAGTTAAATAACGATGCGTCAGTAGGTGAAGTTTAGTTTTCTTTCAGGAGGTCGACCAGTAGTGGTTTGACTATCCTTCTCTGGTAATCCTTATTTTTCTCTTAGTGTTCTATTTCTTAAGATATGAGCATGTCCCCTGTCTTGACATCGTCTTAGATTCACTAAGAGAGCATCGGTTATGTGTTGCACTACAATCGAGAGCTATTGGGCTAGTTTGGGAACTTTTATGTGTTTTGCGTTGGAAGCATAGTTTTAAATGAGGCTTGGTTAATCCTGAGTGATACTTGGGTTCCTATATAGGAACACCTTGGACGGACTCAGGGATGCCTACCATTTTCTTTGATGTGAACACCAGGCAGAAGCTGCTCTGGGTTCAGTGAGTGTTCTTATGTGGTCTTTCAGCTGTGTGCCAAAGTATCACTTGTAATGGGTAGTATGGACCATCTTGGTGAGTTCCTTAGACTCTGGGTTGATGAATCTGAGGTTATCTCAGACTTGTAGTTGGGCTCGGATGTGATGTTTTAAAAATAGGTAATGGTTCTAGTGGGATGGATCTGGAATTACGATTTTACTCATGTTGTAGAATGACATTTTAATTGATTAAGGGATGGATTGACAAAGGAGAATCACTGAGAGATAGGTATTATCTTCAGTGAACGGGATCATTGTGGTCGTATGGTGCCTTGGTAGTAGGCGTTGTGTTTTATTGCAATACATCGGTCTTCTAAGATGGGCATTTTTATGAGATAAGTCATCGAGTGATGGTTTGAATCGTTATCCTTCTTGTTCTTCATGTTTGGTTCCAGTGAACCAGTTTAAACACTCCTCCAATTTAATTTGGGTGTGGTGTAAAATTCTTCAATGATTTTTGAAGAAAGATTGTGTGACCTCTTTTGATGAGGTCAATCAAAGTTTGACTGTTCTTTGTTTTAAGGCCTCCGTTATGACCCCAGTTATGTTCGGATTTTCCCAGTTAAAGGAAAATCACACCGGAAGCATTGTTAGAATTCTCAAGGGTGTGTTTGGTGGAGTTTTCCAATGGTGTAGTTGTTGTGGTAATGATTCTGTTTTCATTGTTCTTAACAGACTCATGAAGGTTTCACTATTCCTACCAATCAAAGAAACCTTCGGCGTTGATGAGCTTGGAAGGTTTTACATCCATGATATTATGCGACTGCATGGGGTTTCGTATTCTATCATTTCAGATAAGGATTCCTGATTTAATTCTCATTTCTAGAAAGGGATACAAAGGGAACTGGGTACACAGGTGCTTCTAAGCACATCTTACCACCACATATGGATAGCCGGTCAGAGTGCACGATTCAGGTGCTGGAGGAAATGCTTCAGTCATGCATCCTGAATTTCAAGGGTTCTTAGGAGAGAGACATACCCTTGGTTGAGTTTTCCAATAACGATAGCTTTTAGGCTAATTTTTAGATGGCACCATATGATTCTTTGTACGATAGGTCATGCCGGTCACCCTGTGTTGGCTGGAGGCATGAGAGGTAGCTATGCTGGAACCTAGTCTTGTCCAGGAGACTACTGAGCAGGTTCGGTTGATTCAAAAGTAGATGGCTATTGCACAGTCTTGTTAGAAATCATACCTTAATAGCTGTAGATGACCTATGGGGTATGAGGTCAGGGATCAAGTTTTCCTATGTGTTACACCGAGGTTGGGACACAAGAGGATCAGAAGATAGGGTAATATTTCACCAAGATATGTCGGGCTGTTTGAGATTCTGGTGAGGGTCAGGCCGATTGCCTACCGATTTTCGTTACCTCAGAGGTATCAGGATATGCATGATGTATTCTGCATTTCTCAGTTGCGACATTACTTTTCAGACCCTTCTCATGATTTTCAACCTGAGGAGGTTGAGTTCCAAGTAGATGTGTCCTTTGAGAATCATCTTTTTCGTATTGTGGATCATAGAATAAAGGTTCTTCGTGGTTGATCTATTCCTTTAGTACAGGTGTTATGGAAACATGAACGAGTGTAGGATGAGGCCTGGGAGAGGGAGGTTGATGTTCGATCACAATGGCCGGAGTTATTCTCTGATGTTACTTCACCACCCTTGGAAGGGAAATTCAAGGATGAATTTCTTTAAGGGGGGAAGTTTGTAAGAACCTGGTTCTTCCTTTGAGGTACGGATCTTTCATTTTCAGTTTATACTTAATAAAATGGGGAAAAGAGGTCAAGGGATGGTTTCAGGCTTGTTACACAACATGAATGGGGCCTACACATCATGTACTTATAGGTACATGCTATGTATGGAGGGCTACATGCCATATAATCCCAGTATACGTCCATGTAATGACCTGGCCAGGATTTGTACGGGCAGGGTATGTAGTTTCTAGTACATGTTGTGTACTTTTATTTTTTTCGTTAAATCGAGCAGTAGCGTTGTTTTTGTCAGGATAATAGAAATGATCTATTTCGAAGAGTAGTGTACCCAGGTAAAATAAGAACATGAATTCTTCTCCCATTTCATCATATAGAACCTGATTCAAACACCATAAAATTCGTTGAAACCCTATCGGTGAGTTCTCAATTCCACTTGATCCTTTCTTTCTGATTTCTTCTCTCGACCTAGTTATCAAGGGTTGATCATTTTTACTTATTTTGTAGATCTACTCCAATTTAGGTTGAATTGAAGATCGAAACTGAACAGGGAGAGTCATACTAACACGAGGTAGGTGGTCTTGTGCCTTTCATGAATTGTCATGTTTTTTATATGTGTCGGAGTGTCGTGCACCTATGTTTAGGGTGTCTCCTTGAATGGAATTGACCCATGTTATTTCCTAATATTGATTATTTTGGGGCCACTTTATGTATAAGGTTGTATTTGTTGTTAATAGTTGTCAATGAAGACCAAAATGAAGGAGATGAAGAAGTACTCCAATGAAATGGAGGAATGGAAATTCAGATGATTGTTAAACTAATCATAAATTCAAAGAACTTGTGTCAATAAAATGTGACACATTGTTTACAATAGTGAATAGTTGTGAGGTATAATCCATCTGAGGATGATTGAAGAAGAATGGGGATTTGATGAATACCATGAAATTCTTCATGATTGCATGAGAACTATGCTAGAGCCTACTTGAAGAATTGAATCATATGATTTTCATGAAGTAGAGAATGATGATTGAAGAAGAAGAGTTGTTGAAGAAGGAAAATCATAGAAAAGAATTGAATCATATGATTTGCTTGAAGAATTGAATCATATGATTTGCATGAAGTAGAGAATAACGGTTGATAAAGAAGAGTTATTAAAGAAGTAAAATCACATAAAAGAATCATGAAGGTTACGGCTGAAGCATATATTGAAGGTGGCGCTGTTTCCCAGTGGTTGCCAAATTTTTGGGCCTAAAAATCGAAAAATGAAGACATGGATTGTTGGTAAAAGGAGGTGCACGCAAAGAGGAAGTGGTGCGCGAAAAATGTGGGTTGTATGCGAAATATTTGAGTTGTGTGCGAAAAATAGTGTGGTGTGAGAAATAGAGAAGCAAGGTTTTTCGTGAAAGAGGTGTTTCGGAATCAGAACGTCAAAAAATGGCAAAGGAATGGATGGGCTACGCGAAAAATCCAGAGCAGTGCACAGAAAAATAGGAATGCGCGCGGAAAAATGTTGTGTGCGAAATAGCTGGGTGAGTTTTTCGCGCAAGCAGTGTCTCGGATCAGAAATACTTAAAATCATAAAAGGAAAGAGGCGCGTGAAAAATAGGATCTGTTTTCCCCATATGCATGGAAAATCAAACTTGTGCGCAAAAATTTGGTTGTGCTCAAAATGTGGGTTTGATGTTTTGCGCACAAAGGAGGCTTCAGGTTCAAAATGATGAAAAATAGAAAATTCATGAGGTGCGTGAAAAACCTAGGTGGTGCACGAGAATAAAAGGAAGGTGCGCATAATATAAAGAACTGAGAGATATTTTTACATGCAGAAAGGGGTTTTTATGTGCAGGAAGGGGTTTTACGCGAAGGGTCAAAAACACCTATAAATATGAGGTGACCCCTCTCATTAGAGCAGCTCAACTCTTAGACAAATCTCGAGCTCTGTCATGTGGAAAAATTGAAGTATAGATTGGTGCATGAAAAGAAGAAGTGTTGTGCGAAAAAGAAAGTTTTGCACGAAAAAGATAAGTTCTGCGCGGAACAGAAGGGTTGTGCGAAAAGGATTTTTCACGCCAAAGGGTGTTTTTACATGAAAGGCTTAAATTTTATGTGCAAGACACCTAGAAGGGTGCGTGAAAAATTTGGGTGTCCCGCAAGACTTTGACAGGTGCCTAGAACCCTTGAATAGTTTTCACGAAGAAGGAAGTACAGTGAACCATTCGGTTTTATGAAGAGAAGTATTACCACACACACATGACTAGTGTTTAACACCCTCATTGTGCTTTGTGAATAGAAGAACAACAACACGTGCAACTAAACTCAGATCTGCATTGAACGAGGAAAGTATACTGATACACACAGGTGTTGGTATCGGGAATTAAAGGAAGAGAAGAAGAAGATTTAGTGCATTCAGTTATTGCACTAAAGTGGAAGAGTGAACACAAAAGAGAATCAATTCAGGACTCTGATGCAAGCAACGTATCATGATGAACAAGAGGCAAAGACTTCAATGTGAATCTATTGAAGAGACCTTCACGTCTATACACTTAGTGGGACTTCACCAAAGGCAGTGATCCAGGGGGAGTCAACGGGAGTGACCTGAGGGACACAGTGAGCTATCCCTGAACGTTTGTAAAGGCAGTGATCCTAGGATAGAGTGACTGTTCCCGAACCATTGTAATCTACAATTAGTGAAGAATAGTGTAATTAGGTATGACCGACAACCTTTCGGCGTATGCTCCTAGGACGTAGCCCTTAGTGGTGAACCAAGTAAAAAGTGTTGTGTCATATCTTTGCATGTGAATGTTTGATCGTTGATCATATCCATCATACAGGTTTAACTAGTTCCTACCAACGTGGGAACAGATCCATCAGTTTAAAAGAAAAATTTGACACCTTGATTCACCCCTACCCTCTCAGGGTGTCTTGGGGTCCTACAAATTAGGTAATTTATTAATTGAACTAAAGCATGTTTGAGATCATTTGATTTGATTAAGGGCCACCCCGTGGGTGTGTTTCCCTCAGATGACCATGGTTTAGCCATTAGACCTAGGATACCTATGGGCATGCCTTTATTCCCTTTTAAGGGTTGTTAAAAATGAAATTGGTTTATTGAATGTTGACCACATGAGATAATAAACATTTAAGTGATGTAGTAGTTTAACTTACATGTTTCTTGTTATTAATTCTACCCATGTGAGTATTTGAAAGGCCAAGCCTTGTGAGGTTGATCGCTGCTTGTTTATATTGGATGCCTGAGGGAGAGGTTGTGTTATGCCTGAGATTGATGTTGTTCGATGCCTGAGGGAGAGGTTCTGTTGTGCTTGAGGGTGAGGTTGTGTCGTGACTGAGGGTGAGGTTGTGATGTGCTTGAGGTAGAGATTTTGTTGTGCCTGTGGGTGAGGGTTTTCTATGCCTGAGGGTAGGGTTTTTCTATTGCCTACTTTTGAGTACTTCCTAGTTTACTACTTTAACTATTTTACACTGTTGTTGCATATACTCACTGAAATATAGGCATATATATTTTGGTGGTTGCCTACTGGTATTTATTTATCACACCATGTTTGGGTCATACTTTGGGCCCAAGCAAATTATATGGTTGCAGGTGTTGATCAGGGCAATCACCCTTCTACTGGTGCTTGATTTGCTGCCTAAGAGTATGATAGCATGGGACCAAGCCGAGGTTTGTGATGCTTCTTAGTTTTCTTTTTTTTCTTTTGATCTTTTGGAACATATATTTTGGATCATTACAGTGTACCTATTTTGGTTGTTTCTTAGAACATGAACATGTAGCATCATTCTTGTATGTTATGGCATCTGATTACTTCTATTATCAGTCTTCTATTGTTTACTTCAGTTTTATGTTGTTTACTTCTTTTTCTATTATATTATCATTTATTTCCTTGTGGTACACTCAGCCAATGAGGGCATAGTTTTCTCACTATCACACCCTAGGCCCTCGCTGCTAGTCAGCAACCTCTGGTGTTTGGGGAAATGCGATCAAGGTCATGCGGTCAACTGGGTACGGGGAACCAATTGAGTGTCACCTGGATCTGGGATGTTATAGTCGGTTAGATCTACTACAGTGTTCAGAGTTGCTACAGTGTCTCAAAATTTGGGCAGGGGGCCTTCAACCCCCAGAGCAGGGGCATGTTGCCCCTGCAACCTCCAATGAGATCACCACAGAGCTCGGCCTGCAAAGTTTGTAGCCTGGTGTGCAGTACGATCCGTAAGAATTCCGCCCAAACATCATCTAAAATGAATCAGGCTACACCAATCCAACAAACTCATACCTGGTGCCACACCAATTTTAAAGACTCCTTATATAATGGCCTTGATTGAGTTGTAGGGATTGAAGAAGCAACTCCTGGAAGACCTTGAGAAGGGATTAATTCGTTAAGTGTTTCACCTTGGGGTGAACCTATTCTTTTTATTAAAATGAAATATGGATCAATGTGACTCTACATTTATTATCGGGAACTCGACAAGATCAAAATTAAGAACAAGTATCCTCTTCACCGTATTAATGACGTGTTTAATCAACTACGCAAAGCTCAATACTTTTCAAAGATTAACCTTAATTTTGGATATCATCAATTGAGGTTCAAGAAGGATTATATACCCAAGATATAATTTCATACAAGGTAGGGACACTATGAATATATAGTGATTCCATTCGGTCTTACAAATGACTCCACTATCTTCATGGATTTAATGAATATAGTTTTTAGAGATTACCTTGATTAGTTTGTGGTAGTCTTTATAGATGATATTCCTATCTATTAAAAGATAAATGAAGAGCATGAAGACCACTTGAGAATTGTACTAAAGACCTTAATGGAGGAAAATCTATATGAAAAAATTGAAAAGTGTGAATTTTGGCTACAAAAGGTTTAATTTTTGGGTTATATAATCTCAAGATAGGGTATATCGGTAGATCTGTCAAAGATAGAGGCTATTGAGTGTTGGGTCAAACCAACCATGGTGATTGATATACGTAGTTTTCTTGGTTTATCTGAATATTATCGATGGTTTGTAGAGAATTTCTCATGACTATCTAATCCTCTGACCAAGTTAACTTTTAATGGAGTCAATTTCATCTAGACAAATGCATGTGATGAACATTTCAAGGAACTAAAGAGAAGATTAGTTGGTATACCTATGCTTACTTTACCCTGTAGTGGAGATGGGTTTGTAATCTATAGTGATGAATCCAAGAAGGTATTGGGATGTTTTCTTATGCAGAATTACATGGTTATATCTTATGCCTCATGAAAATTGAAATTTCATGAGAAAAATCACCCAACTCATGATTTGGAGTTAGTTGCGGTAATTTTTTCATTAAAGATATAGAGGAATTGTCTTTATAGAGAAAAGTGTGATATATATACTGATCACAAAATTTTAAAGTATATATTCACACATAAGGAGTTGAATATGAGCCAAAGAAGATGGCTAGAGATTATTAAAGATTATGAATACTCAATACATTACCACCCTCAGAAAGTGAACAAGGTGGATGATGCTTTGAGTCGAAAGGATCAAGCTATATTATCCATGATGAGTATCATAAAATATCCAATATTTCTGGATTTGTAAAGGATGGATCTGGAAATCCTAAAGGGAGGGGAAAAATCTTATCTTACTCAATTGAATGTTCAACCATCTATACAATTGAAGATTAAAGAGGTGAAAAAGGAAGATATAGAGCTACAAAAGAAGGTTAGAAATATTCCTGATTTTAACCTTGTTCATGATGGAATGATAAGTTTCAGCAATTGTGTATGTCTTCCATCCATACCATAATTGAAGGAGTTGTTAGAGGAAGCTCATAGTTCTTTATTCTCTATTCATCCTGGAAGTATGAAGATGTATAGATATTTGAAAGATTACTTCTGGTGAGATGTCATGAAGAGAGATATCGTAGAGTTCGTATCCCGATGTTTGGTGTGTATGCAAGTTAAGGATGAAAGAAAAAAGTCTAAAGGGATATTGCATCCATTTTTCATACCAGAATAAAAATGGGAAAACATCACCATGGATTTTGTCATTGGACTCCCCAAAATTTCTAAAGGACATAGTGTTATATGGGTTGTAGCCAATCGCCTTACTAGGTCATCACACTTCATCGCTGTTAGAGAATACTTCTCTCTAGATCGGATTTCCAGGATATACATTAAGAAAGTGGTAAGGTTGTATGGAGTACCACATTCCATTGTGTCTAATCAGGATTTGAGGTTTACCTCAAAGTTTTTGTAAGTCTTCAACAAGCTCTAGATATAGAATTGAGTTTCAACACTACCTATCATCCTAAAATAAATGGTCAATCTAAAAGAAAAAATCAAACCCTAGAGGATATGTTGAGATCTTGTTCTTTAGATTTCAAAGGTGGTTGGGATCAACACATTCCTATAGTTTAGTTTTCTTACAACAATAACTTTCACTCAAGAATTAAAATGGATCCTTATGTATCCCTCTATATAAAGAATGCATAGCTTCAATGTGTTGGTATGAAGTTAGATAAATAAATCTATTGGGACCTATGATAGCTGAAGAAATGGTAGAGAAGTTTAAATTCGTTCATCAACACATTAAGACTGCTCAAAGTCGACAGAAATATTATGCTGACAATCACCGATGTGATCTAGAATTTGAAGTTGGTGATAAGGTGTTTCTAAGAATTTCTCCATGGAAAAAGGTTATGAGATTTGAGAAAAAAGGGAAACTAATCCCTATGTATACTGATCCCTTTGAAATTCTTGATCGTATCGAGATGGTAGCCTATCACTTGGTGCTTCCACTGAATGTCTCTCAAGTCCATGATGCCTTCCATGTATCACTCCTCAGGAAGTACATACTCGACTTTTCACATGTACTAACTCAGAGGTCATACCACTGGAGCAAGATCTTTCTTATGAGAAATAATCGGTGGAGATTATGGATCATACAAAGCAAGTTCTACAAAACAAGACCACTCACATGTTCAAAGTTTTGAAGCAAAACCACCAGTTTGAGGAAGCTATGTAGGAACTTGAGGATATGATGAGGCAGAATTGTCCTCATTTTTTTGTATTAGAATGATGAATTTTGAGGGTAAAATTCATTTTAAGGGGGGTAGAATGTAACGCCCTGGGTTTTTATGAATTATTTTTTTCAAATAAATTTAGTTTCTTTGATAGATTGTGTTACACACAAGACCAAGTTAAGCTTGAGCTACACGCAACACTGGCTTAGCTTGCATTGCACTCAACGCTAAGTTTTAACAAAACCATGATATATTATTAATATTATTATTTAAACGCAATCATTATAACCTAGCCTTTAAACTTAGTGATATGAATAGTATTAACTACTTTTAAAACATTAAGTATAATGGTTTTATATAGAGAAAACATATTGATAGTAAAATACATAATTTTCGGTGAAGTCTATATGTTTCAAAAATACTATTTTCTTAAAAAATGTTTTTATGTATTTTTGAACAATAATAAAATTATTTTTTAATAATTAGAAAATGAATTTGATAGAATAAACTCCATTTTTTGAATTTAGAATGAAAAAATTAGCATAGGGTGAATTTTTGAGATTTTTCTGAAAAGTTTCATTTTTTATGAATAGTGAATTTTTATTGAAAACTCTCTTTTTGTTTAATTTATTTATAAAATTAAATTATATTTTAAATTGGTTTTAAAGTATAATTAGTTCAATTATACATCTATTAATTTAATGTAGGTCATTGGAATCAATTTCATATTAAAATTGGATATAAAAACTTTTGATCGTTTTTTTAAAAAAAAACTCACTTTCTCATCACGTCTACGAGATTAATTTTAAATTAATTTTTGTTCCTTATCTGAATGAAATTTGGAAAAAATTATTTCATATTTGGAATCAAATTAATTTATATTATCTAATAAGGTCAACTTAATTTTTGACCAAAATGAATATTGAATGCAGTAAATATTATTTATCGTGGTTAAGGTAAAAATGAGTTTACTAAGGAGTTAAACTAAAATGATAAGGGTCAAATTTACCTATACACTTATCTAAAAAATATTGGGTGTCCATATTTTGACCTTATCTTGTCTAAGGTTCAAATTTGATCCAGTTTGGACCCTTGTTCCATGTGAAAAATGTGGGAGCACTCAATTCTTTTCAAAAATATCAATTGTGTCCTCTCCCCTACTTATAAAAGGTCACTCATTCTCCTCTCTTCTTCACACCTTCAAACCTATTTGGTTCACCCAAGACCTACCCAAACCACTTCTCAATTTCCTTCCCCTCATCATAGAATCCTTAGTTTGGATAGAAATCAAACCAAGGAAGTCTATTAGTGCAAACGTACGTAAGAAGGATACCCTTAGTAGAGGTAACGTTCATCAACGAGCATTTTTATTTTATTTCTCCCTTCACCCCCTTCAATTATTATTATATCATGATTATATAATAATCTCGATATCTTCCATATATTGAGATGTTATTATATTAAGGGCATAACCTAAAAACATCTCCACTTCCATCAAATGGATTACAAAATCATCGTTCGTGTGTCTGAAAAACTACCATTTCGCAAACCGATGTCATTCGTTTTTTCATTACCACCTCTTAAGGATGGACATGACGGTGGATTTATAGTTTATATATATTATTTATGATATTTATGATGTTATTATGATTCTTGAATTATTATATCACACATACCTTCATACCCTCCATTTGTGGGAATACGATAACGTCACTCATGTGTACAACAGACTACCGCCTCGTGAAGCGATGTGATTCGTTCATGTCTTACATGGAATGTGTTAAGGATGGATTTAAATAACATAAGTGGTATATTTGATATAAAAATGATTCTGGAATGACAATATATTATTTACTTTTCTTTCTTCCAATCCAACAAAAAAATGGAAATAGCGTTCATGCATATGTACGGCCTGCTATTTCCATGAACGGTGTATTTCATTTCCTATCATTAGATTTTATGGATTACTCTAAATACATATATACTGAATATATATGATATTTATTCATACTCATAATATTTTAAGTTTCGCTTTATGTTATTCCTTCATGGGGATTATGATTCAATGTTACCAAAGTGGTAAAGATTTTATGTTACAATCTCATTATTTATCGGGATTGTTTATGATTAAATCTCCAATATTGAAATCTCATGATCTACCTCTCAATAATTCTCATAAATTTTCTTCTCTTATGATTATTCATGATGTTTTCAAATAATGGTACCATTTTTAAACTCTTTAGTACTTAAAATCATTAAGAATATATTTTTTTAAAAAAATGACTTTATTTCTCTTTTCAATTAGAAATTTATTTTCTTCAAAAACCATATTTTTTAAAATGTTTTCAAAAAAATATATTATTCTCCTATGATTTTTAAAAGAAATTTTTACCCATGTTTGACTTTTTATAAAAAAAATAAAAGGAATCTTCATGTTATTTTTCAAACAATGTATGTTTGCCTTTTACCAGAAATGTGGAAGGAATCTTCGTTTTAACATGTACGGCATGAACAAAATTTTTCGACGTCATGGCCAATCATTGCATCGAAGATTCCTTTATAAATTTTCAAGGTTATTTTCAAATAAAAATGTTTTCAAAATATTTTATGCTTTAAAAAAGCGTTTTCAAACGAAAATGAAACTTTTCTCAAGAAATGTTTTAAATGATCTTTCAAAATTATTTTCCATCTAAAATGACATTTGTTGGTGTTACCTATGTCTTACTGGGCATATGATTTAAGGATACCATTAATATTATTTCTCTAAATGGTTTATGTTTTAATGGCACGATATTTATGAAATCTGTTTCTCTTCCACAGGTAACACCATGAGGAAATGCTTATAAAACCCGCTTCTTTTCACAGATTATTCTAGGGTGAAATGATTATGAAACCTACCACTTTTCCATAGGTTATGATATGATGAAATGTTAATGATACTCATTTCATTTCATGGGTTATGATACGATAAAGATTTATGATCTTATGACACACATAGGTATGATTTCATTATGTGACCGGTGGGACTTATTTCTCACTTCAATGCATTGGGTAAAGATTTATGTCTCGTGAGATGGACAGAACTGGAACACAGAGTGAACTCAGTTCAGTAAGACATAGCTAGAACAGGGAATGAACTCGGTTCATTAAGACAGGGCTGGAACAGAGAGTGAACCCAGTTCAGTAAGATAGGGCTGGAATGGAGAGTGAACTCAGTTCAGTAAGGGACTTTGTCCGCTATGATGGTCTTGGCAATGAGCTTTGGCTAATATGGAAATGATTTTCTATACTTATGTGTATGACACAAATTTCATGTCTTATGCCAATTTTATGTCATCATGTCTCATGTTCTTTGATTTCCTTACAATTCATGTCTTGTGAACTGTCAATCTTTATGTCAAGATTCAAGATTGTGATCTTTGATATGCAGCGTATGGTTTTTCAAATGTTATGTTCTTGTTCTCATACTCTTATGTTCATGTTATGCTTATATATCTCTCTTGTTTACCCTTACTAATCATATGAGTCCACCCCTTCTTATGTTTTATTTCTCCATGTTATGAAGATATGTATTATTTATGATATGTCTAAGAAGAGTGCTAGTTATGAAGAACGTAGTCAGAGACGACGTAGCTCACTTATGGACCAATGTTTTTGTTTCCAACTTCCCAAAGACACTAAACTATTATGATCTTTATGCCTGTATTGGTGTAATGTAATGAATATTCATAAAAAATGATGTAATATCAATGTATGAAAAGTTTGGGTTGTTATACTCCACAACGCAATCCACCCATTGGGGCGCAAGCTTTCCCTCAAATAACGTTTATAGTGTAACCCTCATCCTCGCAATGTCCAGACCATCACACTTAATTTGGCGAAGTCTTGATTTACCTTTATCATAGTTACCCTTATCGATCATCCAAATTAAGCCTTACATATTGAGGACTTTAGCAATTTTCTAACTCTTACGTATCAGGGTAGCTCATACGTATCATAGGGTGACCCTTACGTATCTAGGACTTTGCCAATTTCCTGACTCTTATGTATCAGAGTAACACTTACGTATCACAGGATGACCCTTATGTATAGAGGACTTTATCAATTTCCTAACTGTTACGTATTAGAGGGCAACCCTTATATATTGCAAGGTAACCCTTACATATCACAGTGTAACTCAATACTATGCAAAATTCTTAATCTTCAAGGTCTTGACAACCCTTATGTATTGCTTTTGTGACGTAGACAACCCGTACGTATTGCCTTCACCATAGAAAATCCTAATGTAATGCCTTTGTCGTAGGCAACCCTTCCGTACCATAACTCTTACATATTGCACATCACAAGCTCCAACGCTTTAAATTTCACATAGAATATACACCACATTGCAACACTCATTTGTTGCGGCGTGACCGATCACTTGTAGGAATTCATAGCAAGGTCACCCCAACATGCTCTGACACTTACCTAAGCATCTGAAACACCTCTCAAGCTTTTGATCACATCCAAAAACACTTCTTGAGAGACATTTCAGCTCTCAAAATCTTATTTGAAGTCTCAATTCTTAAAACCCTGGTTCGGGATCAAAAAATCTAATTTTCTCTGATTTCATCAATTTGTAACAACACTGCCCCCTTGCCCAAAAACCTGCAATGTAACTCTTGCAAAAATAACCCCAACGTTGCAAGGGGGGATTTGAACCCCCATCCTCAAGGGTATCTTACCTTTTACTACGGGATCATCCAATAACCCCAATAGTCATATATTGACTACCGTAAACGGAATACCTACCCTAATTGTCCCCAACAATCATACAACAATCACATTACCATTTTGTATTTTTATATTATCCTCCCTCATTTATTATTTAAAATGTTTATGGTATTTCTAATATTTTTCATTTTTTTACAATTATATTTGATGGTATGATTCTAATAAGAATAATATTTCAAACTTTCAGTCTTTATTTACTTATCTTTATTTATCATTAAGTTCGCATTAATCTTCCCTATCAACTATCCTATTTTTTGTTTTGGGGTGGAACATGGGTCCCGGGGACTTTGAACAGTGAAGCATGTCCTTCACGCCTTCATCTTGGCAGGAGAGGCTATCAAAGCCCCGCCTCGAGCAACGCGCCTCCACGGTCCGGGGAGACGCCGCACCAAACGCCCCGAGCTCACCAGCACCACCACGCCCGTCGCTATAAGCAGCCATCCAAACATGAGGAGGAGACGAGCCGCCGGAGACGAAGGCAACTGTTCACCTAAAGCAAGCATTCCGGCAAGGACGCCCGTCACGATTGATGAGACGGCAGCACATGTCGACACCACAATCGCTCTCCCATGCCTTAATCCTCGCGTCTGCTCAAAACCAATAACACGCCGTTCATACTCCATAAATACCACCACAGTCGGTGTTGTTAACTACCTACCTGATAAACAAATCCAGCACCGCTGCACAAAATGCTCATCCAAAGGCATACGGGAACCACCACCCTGGGGAACTCCTGCTCCAGGAATACAAAACCCATTTTTGATATCACTGATGCCATCCCAAACAAGATTCCAGACTCCAGCCCATATATAATTTCCTCAATAACCTCTGACTGCATCTGCATTAAAACAAAAATCAATACTCCAGATGACAAAATGATGATCATTTCAAAATTTTGACATTAGCCGCATCAGGAATTTACCATTTCCTGTTCCCTTCTTTGACGTTTGTAAAAACGAAGCCACCCATTAAGCAGCACCTAAATTGATCAAATAATCAATTTTCACAATGGGAAATGACAGGTCACAATATACAGTGACTTACAAACAAATAAAAAACTTGTCAACAGGGATTGATAAAGGATCAAGTAGAAATCCCAGTTAATTTGATTTGGTGGGTTAACCCACTTCAAAAGGAGGCAGACCCCATCAATCATGATTAGTAAACAATGGTTGGATTTGTATTTACTGCCAATAAAATGATTGACAGCTAGAATTTCAAAATAGAACCCGAATCCTGCACTACTGATTGACAGGACAATCATTTGTACATGATCGGCATTAGATGGTACATAGAAAAAGATACCTACAAACAAGAGGGCAACAACAAATGCCAGCCAAAGTAATTGAAAAATCGATAAAGGAAAAGCCTTCTGCTCCTCCCCACCAGCACCAACCCCTGCAAGTAAATGATTTTAACAGAAAGATAATTCAACAAGGCAATTATTACGCAAAAAATATAGGAAATTGCTTGGACACAGGATACAGCAAAAGCCAGCAATTTAGGAATGTAAATGACTGAGACCTTCTTCCCATTTGAGAAAATGGTGTCGGCCTTTCTATTAAAAGCCCAACCTTATTTGTTAAAGGGTTCCCATGCATAATAATAGAAACAATTTCCAGTAGGAGATTATTATCTACTTGGATAAATTTATCCCATTAACTATAATTAAAAACCATTTCATTTCTGTGCTCCATGCACGCAAAGAGTCGCGTGAAAAGGAAAAGTGTTAAGGTTCAATATAAGAGATCGACATTCAACAGTCAATATAGGAGATCCTTAAGAACTTACATTACCTATGGTACCAAGACCAGCCAAGGCAATCCCTATCCAATCTATTATATTCACGGCCTCTTTAAGATAAAAATGTGAGAAAATAGACAGGATTGCAAGACCACAACCAGAAACAGGTTGGACAACAGATACCTGAAAGTACGCCAAAACTGTTAAAAAAACAATAAAAATGCGATGTAGTACAAACATTGTGCATTTCTGTGACATGTAAAACAAGTTGTTTATAGACAATCACCAAGTCAACATGAATCCAATACGACATGTTTACCACCATGTTTGAAACTTTTCAACAGGCCACAAATTTGTTCCCTTTGCTGTCTCTAATTTACTCATCTTATTCCCTTCATGGTTCAACCATTTGTGATTTTTATCAGATACACAGAATACCAATGTATATGCAAAGGCCAACAAAGGGACACTTGGAAAATTTGATTAATATAGCGATAGCTTTTTTACAAATGACAGCAGACAGCCTATTTATAGGCTAAAATTCTAAACAAAACAAAAGACCAAACCATCCCTAAAAATATCCTAAGCTAGAAAGCACATTAAAAATAATCAAAATAAATAAAAGACTTAAAAGACCCCTGCATGGGGTGCGCAGCTGGCAGCCAAGGTGATGGCTGCACTGGAGGTGAGAATCAGTGCTGCATCACAAACTCAAATCTAAAGGAGAGCTATGGCTATATAACGTGGCATCAAAGAACAAATCTCAAGTTAAAAATGCGACTCCAGAGATTTTGCATTAACAATAAAGTTGATGTGTGTATAATGGATATCAACATGATTGCATATCAAAGACGGATTCAGCATGGCTTCTAGGTAATTTATTTCTCTTGTTAATTGTAAATTTGGGGAGAAGGAAAACTGAAAAATTCATGAGAGCCGAGAGAGACTTCCTAGGTGAAATTAAAAAATAATTCTTACAACCGCTGTCTGCAGAAGCTATAAAAAACAGTAAAACAATGATAAACACACACACATGCATGCATGCTCAACGTGAAATTACCGGAGCTAGTGCCAACGCCCTTAGCATCAACATGGCTCCACATATGTCCATTAAAAAACCAGTAACCCAAGTTTTATTGAAGGCATAGGCTCTTATCACCTGCAAAATCAAAACATCTGTCATGCCTTAATAGAGTGATCACATAAAAAATATTTAAAACGTCACTTCAAAAAGTGAATAATTGCACCATCACAAGTTTGAACAGAAATAAATTTATGCATTTTCCATTGTATGCAAGCATAAAAAATCAAACGATTATAATTGATGATTGATATTAATTCTATTTCTAAAAAAACATTTATGCTTAAAATTCTGAAGGAAACCACTTGAATATGTGGCATAATGACATTTTTTCAAAAAACAGTCTGGAAACAAATATATAAAAGCACTTATCATAAGTGATATGCGCCATGAGGACTTTTCAACTAGTGTTATCTGATGCAGCACGGGACTTAAAAGAATTTATGTTTGGAAAAAGAAAATGCCCATGAAATGACACCTGGCAGTGTATTTAGTTAGTTGGTTAGGATAAACAATTTCTTGAGAAGGCATGATAGAATAAATCAGATAACTGAAAGTAAGACAGCTGGAAAAAGTTGTCAGTCAGTTGGGATTTGTAAGAGAGAATAAAAAAGACAGCTGGCAAAGTTGTTGGTTAGGATGATCAGTTTATTAGCAAGGCTGGAGGGAATAAATTATGATGGGCGTGGCAACTGATGAAATAAGGAAAAGATAAGCTTCTGGCAGTCTTTAAGAGCTGCACAGGAGCTTATCTTGAGGAGTCTGTTGGAGCTGCACCGGAGTTCATCTTGTGGAAATAGAAGACTGCTTTGGAGCTACTGTCAGAGGCAAGAACCGGTGGAAAGTGAAAAAACTGCTTGAAGCCACTTTCTGAAAGATCCAGCAGAGCAAATCAGTGATTCTGGGAGATATTCTTCAGAGTATTGAAAGTAGAAAGTAAATTTCAATCATTTGGTATCAGAGCAGTGATGATCGTAGGGGAATGGTGGTGACTAGGATGGGGAGAATTGAAGCAATCGAAGGTAATTTTGTGGAACTCAATTCAGAAGGCATGAGTTGAAAGGGATGATGGTTGAATTGATGAAAGTTCCAGCTCAGGGTCAAGACGATTTGAGAATTATCAAGAAGACAGTTGAGAAGCCAGAAAAGGGAGTCGAACCTGGATCATGTTCTAATATCTTGACTGGACAGCTTGAGATTCATGAGTATCGTGATGAATTGGAAGAAACTTGGACTAAAACTGTGATGCGTGAGAGAGAATTTCACTCAGGGGACGTTTCTTTGAACCTTCGCTAAGAAAGATTGAGATGTCAATTTAACCATCGGATTGGATTTATAAAATTGAGAGATATTTTAGGCATTATGGCATATTTGCAGTGGATAAGGTGGAATTGGCAGCAATGTGCGTAGAGGGAAAAGCACTGCATTGGTACCGGTGGATGGAAAATCACCTGGGACTTCCAGATTGGGAAGGCTTAAAGGAAGCCATTGTTCTCAGGTTCCATCCATCCCAAGGAGGAGATATGCTGGATTTGTTAAAGGAACCAAGGCAAGAGACTACAGTGGAAAACTGCCATGAGAGGTGCAAGTTGTATTCAGCAACTCTGACTAGAGTGCATGAAGAATTTTTGCGAGCAACTTTCAAGAACAGGTTGTCTGAAGAAATTAAGACAGAGGTAAAGTTGTTCAAGCTGAGATCATTAATTCAGTTGACGGAGTTAGCACAGGATGTTGATAAGCTCAAGCAGACAAAGAGAAAAGGTCCGGAATACCAGGCCTGGAGAATTAACCCATGGGTCAAACAGTCTCCTAATAATGTATTCAGTGGTGGATCGTGTTGAATCAGAAATCCCCCTTACCTCAAGGTGAGGAGAGGGCCTTCATTTATAGAAAAGAAAGAGGAAGTTACAACGGAAGTTACAAAGAAAGTGGGGCAGGAAGTTACAAAAGAAGTGGGGCAGGAAGTTACACAGACTCCAACACTCCCCCTCAAGCTAGGTGTACCTAGCTTGGACATATAAAGAAAAAACAGACAAATCAATAAAAAGACCGCAACACTCCCCCTCAAGCTGGGCGTCAGATGCTGTGGATCCCCAGCTTGGAACTAAGAGAGGCGAGGCGAGCACCGGGGAGGCCTTTGGTGAAGATGTCAGCAAGCTGGTCTGCCGTTGAAATGTGGCTAAAGCTGACATGTTTGTGCTCCAGGTGGTGGCGAAGAAAGTGACAGTCCACTTCTATATGCTTCGTGCGTTCATGGAAAACGGGATTCGAAGCAATTTTAGTGGCTGCCTGATTGTCACACCATATGTAAGCAGAAGTCTGCTGAGGAAAGCCAAACTCCTGAAGGAGTTGTTGAAGCCATAGGATCTCGGTAGTGACGGTGGCCATGGCACGGTACTCAGACTCGGCACTGGAGCAAGAGACGACCGTCTGTTTCTTGCTGCGCCAAGAAATGAGATTGTCTGCCAAGAATATGGCAAACCCAGATGTAGATTTCCGAGTGGCAAGGCAGCCAGCGTAATCAGCATCGCAGAAGGCCTCAATATGCTGATGAGGATGCCGGGAGTAGTGAAGACCACGGGCAGGATCGCGCTTGATGTACTTGGCGATGCGGAGGACAGCATCCCACTGAGAGGTTGTTGGATGCTCCATAAATTGACTGACTTTGGCAACTGCACAGGAGATGTCGGGTCGAGTCATGATGAGATAATTGAGTTGGCCCACCAATCGACGGTACCGCTCGGGATGTGGGTACATTGCTGAGGAGGCATAAAGAGACCGCTCCCCAGGCTCGAGAGGAGTATCGACCGCAGTGGCCTGAGTCATCCCAGCATCCTGTAATATATCCAATGCATACTTCCGTTGGCAGAGGGAGATGGTGTTCGAGGAATAGGAAACCTCGATGCCGAGAAAGTAGGTGAGAGGACCAAGATCCTTCGTGTGGAAGTGTTGGTGAAGATGAGCCTTGAGGTGGGTGATACCCACAGAGTCGCTGCCGGTAATGACGATGTCATCCACATATACGAGCAATAAGATGCAGCCACGTGCGCTCGTCCGGTAGAAGACAGTGAGATCCTTCATACTGCGAGAAAGCCCAAAGTTGCTAAGGACCGTGCTAAAGCGGCCGAACCAAGCACGGGAAGACTGCTTCAGGCCGTAAAGAGAGCGGCGGAGACGACAGACGCGAGATTCAGCGCCGAAGGCACAAAATCCGGGGGGCTGCTGCAGATAAATTTCTTCCTCAAGGAAGTCATGGAGGAAGGCATTCTTGACATCCAACTGATGAAGAGGCCACTGATGATGGGCGGCAAGAGAGACGAATAACCGGACAGAGGCCATCTTGGCAACTGGTGAGAGGGTTTCAAAGTAGTCAACACCGTACGTCTGTGCAAAGCCTTTGGCAACAAGTCGGGCTTTGAGGCGGTGGAGAGTGCCATCGGGATTCAGCCTGACGGTGTAAATCCATTTGCTGCCCACTGCCTGTTTGCCTGCTGGAAGAGGTACAAGATCCCAAGTATGGTTATCCTCTAGAGCCTGCAATTCATCCCGCATTGCAGCTAACCACCCGGGGTGAGATTTGGCTTCACCAACCGTGCGAGGTACAAAAACTGTCTCCAGAGCGGACAAACCCCTGTATGAAGATACAAATAGAGTACTCTGGCAGGAGCGAGTACCTTTACGAAGGGCAAAAGGCAAGTCCTCGGGTGGCAGAGCAGAAGCAGCGGACGAAGCGGGAGCGTCAGTGGCAGTGGCCGGGACGGGGGATACAGTCGATGGATGCCGGGAGTAGATCTGACCAAAATGGGTGTCAACAGGGGTTGACGCCGGTGGAGGATGGATGATGAGAGGAAGACAATCATCGATGACAGGGTCAGGATGAGGAGAAGGAAGGAGGAATGGAGAACTCTCAACAAATGCAACATCGGCCGAGATGACATACCGCCGTAGGTCGGGGGAGAAACAGCGATATCCGCGCTGAGTGCGGCAATGCCTAAAAAGATGCAGCAGAGGGATTTGGGAGCGAGTTTGGAGAGACCCGGACGTGTGTCGCGAACGTAACAGAGGCACCCAAACACGCGAATGGGAAGGGAGTGAAGAGGGGGAGAGGAGAACAAAGTCCGAAAAGGAGTCTCCCCCCGAAGGATAGTGGAAGGAAGACGGTTTATCAGGTAGGTGGCAGTGAGAATAGCATCGCCCCAAAACTGCAGAGGCACCTGTCGGTGAAAGAGGAGGGCACGAGCAGTCTCCAGAATATGTCTGTGTTTCCGCTCGGCCACGCCATTCTGCTGGGGTGTATCAGGACAGGAGGTCTGATGAAGGATGTCTTTTGTCTGGAGAAACTGCCGAAAGGAAGTGGAGAGATACTCACGCCCATTGTCCAAGCGGAGACATTTGACCGAGATTGAAAATTGATTCTGAATCTCAGCATAAAAGGTTTGGAAGGTGGAAAACACGTCGGAGCGTTCTCGAAGGAGGTAAAGTCAAGTCATTCGCGAAAAATCATCAATGAAAGATATATAGTATTTATATCCCAAATGACTCGAAATGGTACAAGGACCCCAAACATCTGAATGAACGAGATCAAAAGGATTTGAGGCTCGTGTATCCACCCGAGGAAGGTATGTAGTGCGATGATGTTTTGCAAAAATACAGGACTCACAATGAAAAGAAAGATTCCGACTAAACTCTGGAAAAAGCTGATGAATGGTGGATGTTGGCGGATGTCCCAACCGGGAATGAAGATCCAATGCTCGAGAAGAGGTAGATGAGCAAGCGATGGGTGTCGGGGCATCGAACATGTAGACCCCGTCCCGAAGTCGGCCTCTACCAAGTTCCCGGTTCGTTGTCTGCTCCTGAAAAACAACCCCAGAGAAGGTAAATATGGCAGCACAGTTATAATCTTTTGTCAGCTTACTGATGGAAAGAAGATTAAACGGACTGTGGGGCACATGTGCCACAAAGGGTAGGTGAATCGACGGAGTAAGAGAGCAGGCGCCGAAGCCCGCAATCGGGATAGTGGAGCCATCAGCGACAGTGATGGCTGAGGAACCGGTATAAGGGCAGTAAGAGGTCAACATACCAGCATCACCGGTGAGGTGGTCGGAGGCACCTGAGTCCAACATCCATGCAGGGGAGCGACGACCGACAAAGGCAGTGGAGTGAGCAGAATGGGCTATAGAAGCCGCTGATGGGCCGGGGTCGGCAGAGTCCCGAGGATCATGAGTAAGCCGGATGTCGGCCATCGAAAGGTCCAGAGTGGGGAAGAGTGGCGACTGTCGATGGCGCTTCCTGGACCGCAGTCTGTCCCTGCCGCGGGCGCAAAGATGGACGTCCATGCAGGACACAACATCGGTCGATCGTGTGGCCAACCTTGCCACAGTGTTGACAGAGGGGACGTGGACGACTTTCCACACGACCACGTCCACGAGGACCAGATGAGCTGCCACCACCATGACCGACGAGAGTTGAGTGGTCGATAACGGGGGCGGGAGGAGGAAGAGCCCGTTGGGCCTTGCTGAGCCGATGATACACCTGTGGGATCTCCAGCGTCGACGAGCTAGCGAGCAGTTCGGTTGCCGTGGTGGAAAATTCTGGAGCGAGGCCGTTGAGAAGAGTGAAGAGGCAGAGTTGATCCTGCTGGGTCTGAGCTTCGGTCGGTGTTTGTGGAATGGGCCACAACTCCTGCAACTCATCACGCAGCCTTTTCCATTCCAGGAAGTAGGTTGTAAAGGATTGGTTCTGCTGTCGAACATGGGACAATCGCTGAAGGATATCGGACACCCGAGCGAGGTTATTGGTCTCGGAGTACATGATATTCAAGGAGTCCCAGAGCTCCTTGACGGTATTTGCTGTGCGGGTGACATCTTTGACCGATCGTTACATGGAATTGACCAGCAGAGCGAAGATCTTGCTGTCAGCAAGTTTCCAGGAACGATATTTGGGATCAGTCGAGGCTGAGGGAGGATCCTCAAGATGATGATCGAGGTCCATCCCGGTGAGGGACATCACCACAGTCTTCCGCCAGATGGAGAAATTTGTGGAGTCCAATCGGTCATCCACAAGGCGGGTAGAAGCGGTGATAATCGGCGGCAGAGGGGAGGAGTCTGCCATGGAAGCGGTGCATGGATAGCGAAGATGCAGCGGATAGAAGAGCCGGAATCACGGAGCCGTGCCGGGAAGCAGAGCACGCCGGGCGCTGGAAAAAAAAAACCTGAAGGAGCCCGGTCTGCCCGGATGGAGCTGGTTCGGTTGGAGGGAGATTGCCGGGGCGAGTGCGCCGCTGGGCGAAGGCGCCACTGGTCGAGGGCGCCGGAGCGACGGCGACGGGGCGAGGGCGACGGGGCGAGGGCGCCGCTGGGTGGGGGGAGCCGCGTCGGGAGAGAGGGCCGCGGAAAAGGAGTCGCGCTGGGGGCGACGGGAGGTGCGACGGGAGAGGGCGCCACTGAGCCAGGGCTGCCGGGAAGGAGGGTCGCCGGGACGGGGGTCCGCGCGGGTGAGGGCGTCGGGAGGAGAGCTGCGCCGCGCTTGGGAGGTCCTGCGCGCAGGAGCGAGCGCCGGAAAGGAAGGCGCACCGAGGGGGAAGCCGCCAGACAGAGCCGGAGCGGGAGGCTGCCGCGTGGGAGGGATGACCGGCAGGAGCAAAGCCGGACGACACACAGAGCGCCGGGAAGAGGGCACCGGAAGAAAACTGCGCCGCACTGGGGACGGCGCCGAGTGGGGAGCCGCGCGGAGCGGAAGGGGAGCAACGTTGTGGAAAAAGGGGCGCCGGGAAGGAAGGCCGCGCCGCGCTAGGAGAGGCCGCCGCATAACAGGACATGAGGGTCTTGTAGGGGCAGCGCGCACAGGAGGGGGGGCAAAATTAGAGGGTGGGTCGGAACCCCTCTGATACCATGTTGAATCAGAAATCCCCCTTACCTCAAGGTGAGGAGAGGGCCTTCATTTATAGAAAAGAAAGAGGAAGTTACAAGGGAAGTTACAAAGTGGGGCAGGAAGTTACAAAGGAAGTGGGGCAGGAAGTTACACATACTCCAACAGATCGCATCACAACTGTAACGCTCTGATCCACCCCTTGTGTAGCAGTAAACCGGGGAACAAGGGAAGATGAGAGAAGAAGCTTCGAGGGAGAGCGAATTGGGAATCCAGTGATAAATAGGATTGACCGGAGCAAAATATTAGGTGAAAGATCATCAAAAGGAGGGAGAAGTGAAACGTCTCACAGATGCTGAAATGCAAAGACGGCACATTGAAGTGTCCTTTGGTTGATTGGTTATATTTGTTGTCAATATGTGTCAATATGTATGTCTTGGTGAATGATTGGTGATGGAGTGAGTATCCACCCAATGACAAAGTAGAAGCTGCCCATACATATATGGGTAAAGGAGATTGATGAAAGTGCTGCTGCCCTTGAAGGACTTGGTTGGACAGATTCAAGGAGCAGCCCATTAAAATCAGATGATTGTAGAGCTGGTCCTCAAGTCAAAGACAAGCGCTGAAGTCTAGGAAGTCTTGTCTACAACAGTTTGAATAGAAGAGCTGAGAATGCAAGCGCTGGCTGATGGATTGTGTGCTTGACAACTTGTATAAGTTGTAGTTAAAATGAATAAAACAGGTTCAAAGTCTTGAAGAAGAGGTGGCTAAGAATTGGAGAATCCATCCCTGAGTTATCTTGCATGAAAGCTGCTGCAAATAGTGTCTAACATCTCTTGGATGAAGGTTTTAAGAAGCTGAGTATGGAGCTGGAATTTAAAGGCAGTGAGCTCTTGGAATACTCTATTTTGAGTATTTATATGCTACTAAAAAACTTTGAATCAAGCTAAAGGAGTTTGGATTTATTTTAATAATTCCCATATTTATTTGAAGTTGGTCTAAGATGATTTGAAATAATGAAGATGGCCTGAGATGGTTTTGAAGTGACTCTGAATCAATTTGAATAAATCTGGAATTTGGAGTTTGAAGCAGAAAATTGGTTTAACTGGGTATGCATGAATTCAGATCTGCATAAACATCATCGTCTGTGTAAGCATGATTTCTAGTACTGCCTAAGGATCATTCAGAGCTGTCGAGCTGAGAGAATAGCGAAGGCATGACTGCGTGATGAGAACCCAACACAGCGGAGGCACTTTAATGTATTAGGGAGAAATAATGGAGGAAAAACATAAGGAATACGGCAGGAACTTACAGAAGAAAGAACACTACAGGTGAGGTCATCCCCAACCACCCTCCCAGCCCATGTTTTCCAATCACTGTCACCCTCCCGAAAAAACACCTTGTCCTCAAGGTGGTGGATGTGTCCCCCAAGTGTGACGGACCCAGCATGCCAATCAATTTTCCAGACCCGCCTTGCTCCATGGAATCGCAGGTGGTGAGAAGGTGCGCTGCCCATATAGTCATGTCAAGCAATCTTTCATATGCTCCTCCTGGTTTGCTTGAAAACTAATGTTGTCAGTTCGTCTCCGTGTCGCATCATAGTTGCCGGATGGAGCAGCCCCCTAGTTAACAGACAACCGTAGTGGTGGGGGCTGGTTTCCAGCACAAGTGTCCCATGCTGAACATTAGTAACTCCCGCAAACAGTGAAAGAGTAGGGGATGTGTTAGATCACAACTGGATATGATTTAAATGTTGCCGCCACCTTTGCCTGGTTTGGCGTCAAATCACCAGCAATTCCAAATGGAGAAACAGCAGGGAAATACACAAATTGAAAGGCTGAAGGGCTTGCATTTGTGCCCAAACAGTACCCATGCTTCCAGAAAGGCAGTTCCATGTTGGGAGAAATTGCTAGTAAGCTCCATCCAGCAGCACGCGCAACAACAGTAGGTAGAAGGGGAGAAGTGACCCTGTTTGTGCTAGGTTGTCCCATGTCCGTAGGAACGGGTTGAAGTCCAGCAGTTTCCAGAAGAGGTTCAGCAGACCACTTTGGATTGTCAAGCGCCAGTAACAGCGTCTCAGGCATACCTTGTGTCCTAGCCGCGATCGCCTCCAGTGACGTTGTACCTGTGAACCCCCCAGAACTGGGTCGTCACTCCCACAGTGCCATCATTGGTGGCGCTTCGTTCTCCGAGTGAGCGGTCATTCCCGTGGCAGCTGCAGGCAC
This sequence comes from Viscum album, assembly GCA_963277665.1. Classification (NCBI taxonomy): domain Eukaryota; kingdom Viridiplantae; phylum Streptophyta; class Magnoliopsida; order Santalales; family Viscaceae; genus Viscum; species Viscum album. The sequence continues at coordinate 673,245,388 of OY728126.1, forward strand.
GCAAGTGGATTTTCCCACAACATCGGAAAGGACAGTGTGGAAGGCGGACAGATTGGAAGTAGAGGACGTGAGATCCTCGGCAAGAAACGATGCTCCCTCCGGGCAGTGAGCCATGGAAGTGATGAGGTGGCGGAGGTCCGCCAATTCGGAGGCCATAAATTTCCAGAACTCAGTCTGCTCTGTGCAGGTCGCTGCCAATGTCGATTCCACGTTTGTGAAAGTGGTTTCCAGGATTCCCACGCGTTGTTCAAGACTGTCCTGACAAGCCTGTTGGCGGGTTTCCATGGCAGGGAAGGTGGGGTGAAGGGCAGGTCGGACCAATTTGATAGGAACTCAACACAGCGGAGGCACTTTAATGTATTAGAAAGAAATAATGGAGGAAAAACAGAAGGCCGTATCACATCCAGTCCTCCCCCCTTACTCTCTCCATCCCTCTTATTTATAGCCCCTTCTAACCACCCTGTGGGGCCCCCCAGCATATTCCCCCCAAGGAATAACAAACTGGTCCCCACCAGGAATCAGTTAGAGAATTCCCAGCATATTCCCCCAGAAACTCCCCAGCAGTCCATCCAGCTAACAAACCCCTAACAACCCCAGCTGGCCCACCCAATCTCTCCTTGGCAAATTCCTCTCCATAACCAACAGCCCCTATTGTCCAGCAGAACCTCCCCTCTTTCCCAGCCCATGTTTTCCTATCACTGCATAAGCATGTAAGCATAAATCCTGAACTGCGTAAAGGTCATTTGATCTACTTAAGGATCGTTCAGAACAGCTGACTGGAAATTCGGCAAAGTCCTGCTCTGCATAAGCATCATTGGGATCTGTGTAAGAATGAGGTACTTAGTAAGGATCATTGTAAGGATGATGGTCTTGCATAAGTATCATCCATGTTGTGCCTAAGCATGAATTGAAAATTCGTAAGGATGATGCTCTACATAAAATCATTTGAGGTCTGTGTAAGGATCAACACATATTAAAAATCCAAAGATTCTGCAGATTGAAAATTCAAGTTTCCAGAATTATATTCTGAAGAGGGGAATTACATTTGGGATATGCTGAAGTCATTCTTTCATATCCAAAACATCATGAAGTTGTGACAAGCCATGATACGATCATGATTTGAGGAAGATTAAAGGAGATGAATGAGGGAGAGATCATTGTTCTATTCAAGCTATGAATTTCAAATGAGAATATTTGAAATTCCATATTGGTGATCAAAATTAAAGAGGAATTTTGATGATGCCCGAGTTGTTCTTCAGTGTTTAGAATATCACAAAATAAATTGAGATTCAAGCTTTTGAGTGAGAAGCTGATCTTCACAGCTGAGAAAGAGAAGATCAAAGCTGGATGAGTTTTCAAGAATAATGCAGACATTGTTGAGTCGATGCTTGAGTTGTTCCTTAGTTTTAAATATCACAAACTGAATTAGTGATTCTAGCTGGGATGAAGAAGAATGTTAAGCTGTTGTTGGAGAGTACAGATTCAAACCGGATCTATACAAGTTTAATGAAAAGCTCCCACGCCACAAGCAGTATGGCTGTGTGAATTTTATACAGCTTTGAAGAGTGAATTAAATGAGGCTGCAATGAAAGTATTTTTGAAAATAAGAGAATGTCGAGCCTTCTGTAGAGAAACCGGAAGATCTGTTCGGCCAAATTTAAAATAAAAATGAGAAGTATTTTTGTAATACTCCTGAACGCAGCAATTTAAATAAAAATGACGAACGCGGGAACACACCCACATGCTGTCATTTGAGAAAAGGGATATGAGGATCGTGGGGCGCGGCATGTGCATGCGATTTGTTTGCTTGCACAAAATTCCTGAACTCCTTCCATTTATGGAAAATCAAAGTGACCCCACAAATTAAATGAGGCCGTCGGTACAGTTATGTATCGAAGAGAAAAATAAAATAAAAGAGTGTGTTGTAAGCTTGTGTTGTGCGCTGCTGCTGTGCGAGTTAGCCGGGAGGAAGAAGACCTCTCGAAGAGGAAGAAGAACTGATCCTGTACTGAACAGAAATAGTATCTGGGTATCGAAGAAGTGAGGAGGAGAAAATTGGTTCGTATACCAGTTCCTGCAACACACAATGCTGCAGAAGTTTGAGAAAGACAGAAAGAACAGTGAGAAAGAACAGATCCGAGGCTTTCATTGTTTACTCGTCAGGTAATGTTTTGGGGTTGTTCTCGAAGAGAAGTGAGCAAGGCCGGCCGGCATGCAGGTGTTCCTATAGAATATCTACAAGTAGTCGATTTCCTTTGAGTCTGAGTGTGAGAAGCCCGGCAAATAGTTCCTGAAGAACAATAAGTTGTGCAGTCTACAGAGACCAAGTTGCATGCAGTAGTTCTTGAAGATCAAGAGGCAGTTGAAGACTCTGTGAGGAAGCAGATCGAATTGTTGGATGCAGTGACATCCCTGGACAAACTCGTGATCTCCTTCAAAGGTTGAAGGAAGTGCTGTGAACTTGCAGGAGAGTATAAATAACATGCTAGAAGCAGTTCACATTTACCTGTGTAATATGGTGAATGCACACCTGTGTAATATGGTGTGTAAACACCCCAGAAAGATGAAGGGTTAAAAGGCTAAATGTTATTACTCATGTCAACAAAGAGTGTCATTCTTTTCGGCAGTTTACCTCATTAAAACTCCACAGTTGGAGGTTTAACCTGGAGTAATGATCAGGATGAGTGATCTTCTGAGAAGTTTCTCTGAGTGTGTATGAGTGAGGACAAAGCACACTAGAAAGAACATGTGTTGACATATGGAAACAGTCATTAGTCGCATGATCCGTTCGGGCGCGTGGGTGAGCCCCAAGTAGTGGACCACGTGTCTACGGGGCAATTGGTGGTGTATGGCGGACCAAGACCCGACAACCATGTTAAGGTGGGGTATCTGTTATGTCAGCGAGGCCCAGTCGTTACATTGGTATCAAAGGCGGTATCCAGCCGAAAGTACAGTCGCACTGCCTAGGTTGAAATGTAGGGTCCAAAACGGGGATGTGCTCTAAAGGGGGTGATTGTAACACCCCGGGAAGATAAAGGGTTAAAAGGCTAAATGTTACTACCTATATCAACAATGTGCACCTTTGTTTACGGAATTCTACTGATTAAAACTCCACAAATAAAGAGGTTTGGCCTGGAGTAGTAATCAGGATAGATGACCTCCTAGAAAGTTTCTCTGGTTGTGTGCGAGTGAGGACAAAACACACTGAAAAGAACATGTGTTGGTTTGTAGGTACGGTGATTAGTCTGATGATCCGTTCGGACACGTGGATGGGCCCCGGGTAGGGGACCACAAGTCTGTGGGGCAACCAGTGGTGTCTGGCAGACCAGGACCAGATGGCCATGTTAAGGCGAGGTGTATGTGTTGTCAGTGCGGCCCAATTGTTACAGTGTGAAAGGTTTCAGAATGATACTAGACCACTCACTTGCAATTGACGACAAAATTATCAATGGAGAATTTGTGACTCTATGAAACCCAATCACCACAAGGGGAAGTTTTCTCACATCTGGGCCGAACCTTGTAAAAACACCCGTGTCATACTTTACTGCTTTATTTGCATTGCATATAGGTGCATGCTGGGTTAAACAAAAAAAGATTCACCTGTCTTAACCGGCGAGGTTCAAAGTCGAAAGGGGAAAAGGTTAAAAGAAGAAATTGGAATTTGGTCAAAATTGACCACACCTGATTCACCCCCCCCCCCCCCGAGGTGGGTCTGCACCGGTCCACTGGGACTTACACGCATGAATGGATTGTGCTTCAAATGGGATGAATGGTGGCAGCCTGGACACCGTTGCAGTCACCCTTAGCTTCAGCTTTTTGTAGTGGCTTCCAGTGAGAAGGCAATGGGTTGTGAAGCTACAAAAGTGGAGAACATACAACCAAAGGATGCCGACTTCGAGCCTACAGCTGAAATTTCGGCACATTCAGCAGTGGGAATCTTGTGCCACCTTACTAAGAAAATGGAAGGAGTTTTGGGAGGTAAAAATATAATAATACTAGTTGATAGTAGAGAGCTTCAACTTTCGAAGGAGAAGACGAAGAGATTTGGAGTCATGGTAGGAAATGGGGAACTGATTCAATGCAAGGGGGTTTGTAAGGGCGTTCAGCTGGTGGTACAAGGGACGAGGATTCAGCAGGACTTCCTACCTTTTCCGCTGGGCAGTGTTGATGCAATTATGGGATTAGCTAGGCAGAAAACTTTGGGAGAGGTCGGAGCAAATTGGAGAGATCTTACTATGACATTCAAAGATAAAGGAATACAAGTGACATTAAAAGGGCACTTGGCTTTTTCTCAGACGTTAGGTGTCCCTAAAAAATCTGATGAAAACAGTAAAGAAAGAGGGAGTGGGGTTTTGGGTAGTAGAGCGCGGAATGGCTTGAGTCACTGAAGAAATAGACCGATTGTCCTGAAGAGCTTGCTTCATTGATGAAGGAATTTGAAAAAATATTCGCTCATGCCAATAGTTTTCCCTCAGACTTCATGATCATTCTATTACTATTAAGAAAAATGAATCACCACTCGATTGTCCTGAAGAGCTTGCTTCATTGATGAAGGAATTTGAAAAAATATTTGCTCATGCCAATAGTTTTCCCCCAAACAGACTTCATGATCATTCTATTACTATTAAGAAAAATGAATCACCACTAAATGTTCGACCCTATCGTTATCCTTGCTATCAAGAGATAGATGCTGGAAACTGAAATTAGTCAACATAGCAATGATCCATATTCAAATCCGGTGCAGTTGGCCAAAAAGAAAAATGGGGAATAGAGATTTTGTGTAGACTACCTTGTTTTAAAAAGAACAAGTTTCCAATTCCAGCAATTGATGAGCTTTTGAACTGTAGCGACCCGGATTTTTCCAGGTCCAGACTTAGCTTAATTTTGAGTTTCAAAGTCCCAGGACCTCCCCAAAGGTAAGTAAAACACTAAATTTACCCTGGCGGACAACATCTAAAGAAAATTTCTGATATTTTCATTGATCTCGAGGTGTAGTTTTACCCCCAGCATGGATTTTAGTGAGTTTCTGAGCAAGTTGAATTTTAAAGGGACTTTTAATATTTATTAATTAAATAAATATTTATCTCGCTAGCTTGGAGGGTGACATCTCTTGAATGGAGTGTCGGATGGGAATTTTGAGGTCGTCGTTGAGTCTGGAACGGCGGGTTTACTCTAGGAGCGACAAAATTTCAATCCCGAAGCCCCCTAGGATAGGCCGTCGCGAGTGTCACTTTAAAATAAAAATTAATTCCTGCAATTTTCGCAGCAAAACCCTATTTCCACGAGTAAGGTTCTGGGTTACCCTCTTTTCAAATTCCTTGACCCAAGGTTCGAGTCATGTTGTTCCGAGATGAGGGAAGTTTCCTTCGGGAGTGATTCTTCCTTGGTTGCCGATAGCGGGTGATGGTGCTTCGGTTGGACCTTGTGTCAGAGTCCTTTGGAGTATCTCTTTTTGGATGGCACTTATGGAATTTTGATCTGGATTCTTGGATGATTGGTATAATTGATCGAAGAATTGCGGGTTCTTTGGGTGTTTTAGTGAAAATGTGTTATGTTTGGTGTTGTGTCTCTTGGAGAGCGTGTGTTCCCTTAACCTGTTGCAGAATCGTCGGGAGACACAACGACAGAAACGAGAAAACGAAAGAAAGAAAAGCAATAAGGACACAGCAATTTACGTAGTTCGGGAAAAATCCCTACGTCCACGGGAGAGGCAGAATTTCATTAAATCGGGAGCACAAAAAATACTAACCCTAGCCCGAAAATGGGCTATAAAACAATGGAGAAGACGATCAATGTTCAAAAAGTGAGTCCGCGTCGCTACAGTGAACGGCAGCCAGCTTTGTCAAAAGCGCTACAATGGCTGTCGGCTGGAGGTCAAAAGCACTACAGTAAAGTTGACTCCGAAGTCCGCACTGCTACAGTGTCTGTCGGTGTCGGTCGTTCAACTCCGCTACAGTAGTCAGATATGCTACAGTGCCGAAAAAATTTGGGTTGGGAGCATTCGGCCCCCAAACCCCCGGAGCAGGGGCGCCTTGCCCCCTGCAACCCCCAATGAGCTCACCGCGGAGCTCGACCCGCGACAGTTGCGGGCCACAAGCATTCGGCCCAACCAGATCGGGCAACACCAATCCAACATAACCCACCACCAAAATCTAAATGGTGGAGACCTTGTCTCTGTTTGTAGTGAATTGAGTGCCACTTAGAGATATATCTCGTTGGCGTTTCCCTTCTCTTGTGGTCTTCCTAGCATCTCATCCCTCTCGCCTCTTGGGGCGTTGGAATTTTAATGCTCCCTTGTCTTCCATCTGTCACACCAAGGGCTTTCTGGGGGCAGAAAGCATTATGGTAGAAAGAGAGATTGTAACGCCCCATATTACGGTTGTTTTATTTATTTAATATTATTTTTGGGTGATTTAAAGTTTTAGATACTTTTTGGGTGTCGCACGAGTTGCACATGATTAAGAGTAACCATGCGGCAACCGTGCGTTTGGGTCTGCACCTTGACAGTATCATTTGGCATGGTTAGTGCGCGGTTAGTCACCATACGGGGTCCTAGGGGAAACCATGTGGCTTGCTTTAGAGGTTCCAGTAACCTCCACACGATTGACGCACGGTTTAGTAAACCGTGCAGCCTAACCGGGTGGGTCACCCGGTTTTTAATTTTTTGGAAATTCCCAAGTTTCCCCTCCCCAAATTAAAAGCCTAAAAACCCTATTTCTCCTCAATCATGCGTCGCGCGACCCCCAGCCAAGGCAACCCCCTTGGCGTGTCTCCCCTCCTTTGGTCTCCCCTCTTTGGCAATTCCAAGTGTGTTCTTCGTGATTTGAGACCGAATCTCCGAGGTAGGAACTCTGATTCCTTCTCTTCTCCCTCTCCTCTTATTTCTTCTTGGTTTCTTCGTTCCCCGTCATTGCGTTCCGATTTTGCCAAACCCTAGGGTGTCGGGCTTGACCGGTCTTTGTGATCTTCTTGCTTCTAAGGTGTACGATCCCTAATTCAAGTCCTGTTTAGCCTGGATTAAAAACTTTGGACCATTCATTGTCGATTCGAGGTATGTTTGCCCTATGTCCTAACTTTTAATTTTAGAACTACTGATTGCTTGAGTTCTAAATTTAAGTTTTAATTATTTAATGGTAGTATTATTGGTGATTATTGGATTTCTAAGAAGAAAATTAAGTTTCATCTTGGTTTCCATAGAAATCGAAAGGTTTTCCTATTTTAAAGGCTAGTTAAAATCTGAAGTGATTGTGCACGCCATGTGTTTGAGAAATTGTCCGAATGGCCTTTGTGAACAAATTCTGAGATTTTAAAAGATGTTTTAGTCTTCAAAGTGAATTCTCAAAAGTTTTACTCGGCATTTCAAGGGGTACTTGAAAAGCCAAGTATTGATAAAATGTTTCAAGAATTGTTTTAAATCAAATGTAATGTCTTGAAATGCTTTGGCATCATTTGGGCCACTAAGTGAATTGGGAAATGATGTTTTGACCCTTTGGGGGTTTTCAATGAAAAGGTGAGTTGGTTCTTTGATGGGTTTTGAAATGGTTTGATAAATCATTTTTTAAGAATGTTTTGGAAATTGAATTTCAATGTGTTTTTAAAGAGTCATTTGAAATGGAATTCCAAACGACTATAAAAGACTTGGCTTTCCGAGTCCGTTTCAGTGAAGGCTCGTTTGACACTTTGAATGGTTTTAGAAATGGTATTGTGTGAACCCTCTTGAGCCTCGTTTGATTGTGATTAATGTGGATTGTGCCTCGAGAGGCATGCCGTATATTTTGAGTTATATGATGGATATGTGATCGGGCTTTGTGACGCCTGTATCGATCACTATTATTGTTTGCTCACCTCACTTTGTTTTAGTCATGGGAACCTAGGTGGCTATGTAGAGCTCATGACACTCATTCCTTAGTGGTTTGATGTAGGGGATTTCTTTGACTTCCTGTTGTATCCCCTAATTGATTGACATGTGCGGCACCTTGGTTGATTTGTCTTATTTCTAGTTATTATTTCACCTAGTGATGGGATGTCGTTTGATTGATCCTTTTATTCACGCAATGTGTGTTGGTTTTCTAAAGCATTTTGGGAAATGGTTTTTAAGAAGTGTTCTTAAATGAAAAAAGAGATGTCCAGCAGGGCGCACATGTTTTTAAAGGAAAGTTTCCCATGGTGATTGTTTTTTATTAAGAAAAATGAAAAGGAAAGGTTTGTAGATTTACTATGAAATGTTAACGATTTTAGTACACATAAAGATAGAAAACCTATTTTTATATTGTATTTCAAACTAGCTTGAAATAAGTTTATAATTAAAGGTTAGCCTTGTGGCAAGGCGGGTGGTAACCAACTAGGCTTTTAAGCTCACGCCTATCTATTTCATTTCAGTTTCAGGCTTTTGTTCAGCTCTTGACCGCTCATTGAGCGTTGATTGTGTTGGGATTGGATGGTGACCTATGGTCACGTGAAGGTTGGTCTTTATTTTGTTTTATTTAGTTCCCCTTGCCGCATCAGCCAAATAGGATTTTCTGCTTTATCCTTAATCGGTGGTGCATTGTATATGTGGAGATTGGGTGATGGATCTCAGGGCCTGTTTCTGTGGCGGGAGTTGGAGGTGAGCTAAGGGATTGCTTTATTTTAAATTGTTTAAAACTGTTTATATTAATAGTACTGCATTTTTTCTGCGTATATGGTTATGGCATGGGCGTCCAACTTACAGATGGGTCATGCAGGAATTTCTGATGAAGTTCCGCTGCTTAGTTAATTGTTATTGTTTGGGAAAAATCGTTCCTCATGGGGTATTCTTTGATGCTCAGACACTAATTGTCAGCCCGTGAGGATCGAGAACATCCTTCGGGCTAGTGGTGGACCGGTTCGGGTGCTGGTTCAGGGGGCATCCTGGGCCCGCTTCATTACACTACGGCATGACTTCTTCCAAAATAACTCTTACGTATTGCCTTTGTAATCCAAATGGGGCTATTACGTATGGCTCATGACCTTTACGTATCAACTCGTGACCCTTATGTATCAAGGTGCATCTCTGGTACTTTGTCGATTTTCCGTTTGCATTGTTTGGACAGCCCTTACGTAACAGCTCACTCAACCCTTAGTGCAAGTACTTTGCCATTTTCTCAGTCCAGATCAACCCTTACATATCATTCAGACCAACCCTTTCATATCAATTAGAAAATCTGGATTGCTCTTACGTACAGGGACTTTGCAAATTTCCAGGGTGCAAGGTCTGGACACCCCTTATGTATTATAAGGAAAATTTAGGTTACCCTTACCTATAAGATCCTTTACCATTTTTTTGACCCAATCTGCTCAGCACCATGGTAACCCTTACATATCAAATACTTTACCATTTTTCTGATCCAATCTTCTGATAACTTTTACGTATCAACCCTTATATATTGAGGACTTTACCAATTTTTCCGACCCAGCCTGCTCAGCACCAACCATTTCCAGACTTCATCCCAACTTTCTCCAAACATCTTCAAACCTGCTCACACCTCTTCCAAAACCAGAATATGCCTTCACACTCCAAAACCATGTATGTCATTGTTATGCTTCCTCAACAACCCAACTGTGGTTCTCATATGTATGGTAACCATCTTCACTTCTTTATCAATGTCACCATGTCTCCCCAAGTCTTTCACAATCTTCCATCGCCATCATCAATTGACAAAAACTACAATAGTAATTGACAACAAATCGAATTCACAGCCTCCAGTTGCAACATTCTCTCACTATGGATTTTGTTGTCAATTCTACAATAAATCCAACTCCATCACATTTTGCTTGTCATTCTCTCCCTCTTTCTCATAGAAGTCCATAGGTATCTTCTCAACTGCACTCTATGTTGAGCCCACTTTATGTGTGCAGTATTTGTTGTCTAAATGGAGTGTCATTAATGTTTGATGTCAATATGGTGGAAGAAAATGCTAGGAAGATTATAGGTATTCCCAAGCTTTTGATTGAAAAAGAAGATCCCAAGATTATGTCACTTATATAGAATTTGGAAAGGACATCTTGGAAGAAGTGGTTTGAAGATATGAGGAGTTTCATACATGTTGTTTAAGAGACTTAAAAATATATATGGATGAAGAAGAAGATTTGAGGAGTTTCATGCAAAAAATATTACATGAGGATATGGGTGATGGCATTGGCATATATGAAGATTTTACTTAACTCCATTTGTAAGAGTTCAGTAAAAATGTGGCTAACCCCAAGAATAGCCAAGGAGCCGGCTCAACCACGCATATGGGAGCATGGCTCACCATGTGGGAGCTAGCCCAGCATGGCCAGCCCCAGGTGGCAGGTGACTATAGTAAAGGCAAAGCCCCTGCATGGGTAGGCATGAGAATGCGCACTAGGTGCGCAGAGGAGCGACGGCCTCTGTTCGGGGCGGCACGGCGGCGGAGGCAGAGGAAGCCTGGAGCGGACCCGGATACTCACAAATGGGCATCTAAAGATGCGGGATGGGTTATTAAGAAGTGACATCCTGCACAAGGCCCCAATGTGGGACAAACTCTCATAAAGCAACAATGTCCCTCCCCTAAATGATGCAGATAAAACATGGGAGTGTTGTGTGTCACACCGAACAACGTAGTCCGAGACTTAACGCATCGTCTTCCTCCTTGATAAACCCTAGCACTGGATCAACTGCGGGATCTTAGGAATCAACCACACGACTATCTTCGAATCGACCACACGCTGACACGGTCAATCGTAAAGGCGAGCTTTTGTAAGTATAGAGAATCTTCCATGAGTTTGTGCATCGATCGTGCACGAATCTTCCATGAAGAAAGATCCCCCGTGTGTGAGGAGCTTTTGTGAAGGGAACAAACAGTTTCTGTGAGGACAGAGTTTCCGTGAGTGTCGCATGAAAAGAGGAGCTACTGTGAGTATGAGGATCTTCCGTGAGGAGCACGAATCTTCCGTGGGATGAAGGGGATCGTTCGTGAGTGTCGCACGGAAGGAGGAGCTTCCGTGAATAGGAGTGACTGTGAATATGACTTACGGCATGTGTTTCCAAGTTGTCACATGCATGATGAATGAGTGATATAGAGCTTCAGTGAGCAGTTCAGGTGATTGTGAGTTAAGATGAGTGACTGCAAGTGCGATCAACCATGGGAGGTAAGACTTGATCAACTACATTTGCATGCAAGGAAAACAGAACAGAGACGAGGGTACATGTTGAAACCGTAACAGATGTTCATTATTCATGCCTACATCAAAAAGATGGTGTGTCCAGATTGCACATCACGTGTGGAAGATATGGATAAAATCAAGAAGGTCGAGCCACATTCTGAATACCTGCATGTCGAGAACAGTGATGAGGAAAGCTACGTATATGGTGCATGCAATACTCATGCATACAGCCATGCAGGAACACGAAGAGAAACCGCATGAGAATAATTCACACGATGGTTAAGGAAAGAAATAAATGGGAGTTGAGTTCACGGGTATGTCAATAACCGTGTAAAGGGTGTTTAAAATAAGGAATATATTAATTCAAATGATGTCAGGTGAAGCGGTCCTTAAATGAAAATATGATACTCTGTTTATTGTATTTCAAATAGGTATAAAATGGAAAAAGGATTTGTGGGATTATCCCGTGCCGCAAATGGAGGTGCCACGACTGAAGCAGTTTCATGCATTCATGCATATATTAACGACCTTATTGAATACATGAAATTATCATGGAAAGATGAAGAGAAAAATAACCACAGAAGTTACTGCATGTTCATGTAGTTACAGATAGCTTAAATATATGCAGTTTTTATGAGAAGACAACGGGAATTGTGGATCTAGTCTATGGAAGAGAGTTGATGATCTAGGAGGATTTGAATTACCGTAAGACTCAAATCATGTATTTGCGTGGTTTTGTAAATACTGGAATGAAGAAGAGAGGAAAGAAGCATCAGCGCTGCAGTTATTATTATTATTACATATATATTGCAGGCTGTCGAAGATAAAATTGTTGTTATAGATCCAATACAGAAACTGAAGAGAGTCTGTTGGTATCAAAGAAAAATAGAGAGACCCGACTCTTGTCATTCATATACATCCTAAAAGTCGAAGAAATGAGGAAAGATCCAGTGCATTTTGTTGTGCGCTAAAGAAAGAAGAGGAAGAAGTGGGAAGAAAGGAAGGTGTGCGTCTTTGTTTGCACAAGAAGAAAAATTGGTCGAGTTGGCCATGAAGTTCATGGGAGAAAGAAGGCTCGGTGTAGTCTGGTTTGTACAAAGAAAGAAGGGTCTTACAATCAATGCAAGAGGAAGAAGATTGCATGCACTGTTGTACAAACAAGAGAAGAAGAGGAGCTACTAGCATGCTGTTGTGCAAGAAACAATAGGAGGAGAACAAAGAAAGCACTCCAACAATCAATAGAAGTCACATCTTGTGAAGAACTTTTTTGATGTTGTGAAGAACTTGAAGAACTTGAAGACTGTTTACACAAGCAGTATAAAGATCCAGTAAGGAGTTGCATTTGGACTAGGTTATCACCATCCCAAGGATTCAGGATTGCTTTCTGTCCCTCGTCCTAAAGTGCAGGGAATCACACATCGACTCAGGATTGTTTCCAGGTCAAACCACTGTAATTGGTACCTCATTATAGTGGAGAATCTGTGTATTGGTTATCACCATATACAGCAAGGACTAGCTACTCTTATTGAGTAATGAACCTTGAAAAACATCATGTACCATCTTTTACTTGCTTTCATCCACTTGCATACGAAATAAAAGAATAAACAAGAGAACCAAGATCTTAACAGATATAAGAGATAAAGAGATAAAAAGTAACAATTGGATTAAAAAGTCTCCACTTTGAGCATATCCCAAAGTGGTCTTAACACTCTCTCTTTATCCATACAAGACTTGCTCCAGATTTTCAATGATCTTTGTCGGGGTTTTGTTGGGACATATCGATTCTCCTTAACTTCGGTAATCCAGACTTAGAGAGTTAGACCTCTCCCTTTGAACTGCAACCTCTTCACAGCCAACTTGATACCACTAGTTGATATCCAAAACTCTTGGCTCTATCAACCATTTCAAAGTTACCTTCAAAAGCATTGGGTCATTTTAACTACTTCCAAATCAGCCTTAGCTCTTGAACTTGTGGCTCCGTTTACCACCTTCAAACCTTTAGATTCTCTCTCAGCCACTTGTTGATTGAACCTTTGACACTATATATCACTGGTGGAACTCCAGATTTTGCACTTCAACCTTGATACCGCTTGATGAACAAAACAATTCTAGATTTTTCATTTTTCAAGCTCTGAACCATTTCCACGCTCCAACTGCATTTTATTCAAAGATTTTCAACGAATGAATTTACCACTTGGCAATGAGTCATTAACAAATTCTCCAAGACTACTACGTCAAACTCAGTGTAGGAAACAAAAGTCTAAATCAATAATTTCAAAGTTTTCCATATCACTCACTTCCATAAACACATGCAACTAGAACTTTTAATTCTTCATGTGGTCTCAACCACACTTACGCAGGAACGTCGACGGATAAACAATAAAGTATCAAATATGTGAGTGCCACATGTTGAACTTTTAATTCTTCATGTGGTCTCAACCACACTTATGCAGGAACATCGACGGATAAACAAAAGTACCAAATATGTGAGTTATGCCACATGTTGAACTAACTGATACCACTTGCTCATGATAAACTTGTGATACCACTTAATATCCATGTTTATCCTTTCTTCATAGGGCTTCTCTTGTCAAGAATAAGGCTAAACAGCCTTCGGATACTAATCATTAACTCCCCCTGAATGCCATCAGTTCTTCACACCAAGTTTGAGATAATTTTCAGCATGGGGAAACCACTTGTTAGTTATCACTTTCTTCCCCGCGGCTTTTGGTATCCTGGAAAACAATCAGCTAATACCACATTGTTAGTACATGAACAAATAAACATGAATTCCATGAATGTTGATGCTTCTTCTCTTGAGTTGTCCTCTCCTTTTAGTGGTCTGATACCACTTGAGATATGGCCCGATATCATTTATTGATCACCAAATTTGGCTTGACACCACTATACCACTAGATATTTCAGATAAGGCTTTAACACCACTTTAATTCCAGATCAGGCTCTACATCATTTGAACTTCTTCATCACAACATGCAATTCCAGATTCAACTTTGATATCCAAGGTGGTTGATAGACACCACTTGTTGGGCAGATTGATCCTTGATAACATTGATGTTTTCTCTAACGCCACTCGTTGCATGAATTCCCTTTCAGCACACTCGCATCTCCCCCTTAATCCTGCGCCGCTTTTAACAAATAGTTAAAACATTTAAGTGTATGGGGAGAGGGGTACTTCCAAGACATCCTCAAGTAAAGGATTGTGATTGGTCTTGGTGTACCAGCCCTTCCAACTTGCTTCCGAGCCTTGCTAGTGGTTATTCCTTACTACACCACTGTACAAACTTCACTTTGAATATTAGCATAAGAATTTCCATCTTCTTTGGCTTGGGTTTTACCTCCATTGTGAGACTAATTTCACTTGTGCGTGTTTCTTCCTTCGATGCTTCATCATTGTATTTTCATCATGCTTCCTTCGCCATAGGAGGGCTCTTCCACCGGTCTTGACCTTTTGTCTTTTGGTATAATTTGTGAAACTACTTAGGCGTGTTTCATGTTTGTCCTCTTTAATAGCCATGAGTCACCACGAACTTTTTCACCCTTCGTGGACCACTCTTCACATGCTCGTCCATCTTTCTCACAATGGAGCGACTTCTTTCTTCTTCCTCTAAGACTTTGTTTGGTACGCAAGAACTAGTGACTGGGAAATGAAAACGGAAACGAAAAGCGGCATTTTGTGCCCTGCGACCACCACTGCGGCTCCCACTGCATCGCCCTTGTCGCCACTGCTACACCATGCCACCATCGAACCCCGCCACAACCATCACGCCCTGCAGTTTCGTCGTCATGCCCCCATCACCATCGCCCCTGTTGTCGTCGCCCCTGCCATTGTCATCGCCTTCGCACCCTCGTCGTCATTGTGCCCCCCGCCCCCTCGTCATCATTGTCCCCAGCACCTACCACCCTTCCCCTCTCCCCTCCTCTCACCCTCGGCATTGTGCCCTGCGACCACACTGCGGCTCCCACTGCATCACCCTCGCCGCCACTGCTACACCATGCCACCATCGAACCCCGCCACAACCATCACGCCCTGCAGTTTCGTCGTCATGCCCCCATCACCATCGCCCCTGTTGTCGTCGCCCCTGCCATTGTCATCGCCTTCGCACCCTCGTCGTCATTGTGCCCCCCGCCCCCTCGTCATCATTGTCCCCAGCACCTACCACCCTTCCCCTCTCCCCTCCTCTCACCCTCGGCATTGTGCCCTGCGACCACACTGCGGCTCCCACTGCATCACCCTCGCCGCCACTGCTACACCATGCCACCATCGAACCCCGCCACAACCATCACGCCCTGCAGTTTCGTCGTCACGCCCCCATCACCATCGCCCCTATTGTCGTCGCCCCTGCCACCGTCATCGCCTTCGCACCCTCGTCGTCATTGTGCCCCCCGCCCCCAGCGTCGTCATTGCCCCAGTCGCTGCACCCTGCCACCACCATTGTCGTCGCACCCTCATCGTCATCGCCCCTGGCACCATTGTCTCGCACCCCCCACCCCCATTGTTGTCATTGTCGTTATTGCACCCCCTTCGCCATCACGTCCCCATCAAGGTCGTGCCTCCACCGCTCCATTGTCACTATCGTTCCCCCTTCGTCGTCGCATCCCCGTCGAGATCGCGGCTCCACCCTCGCCTTCATGATTGTTTTTGAAGACGAGAAATCAAGGCAGAAAAATAATTATAATTTTTTATTTATATTTCAACATTTTTTTATAACAGGTTCTCTTTCCTTTTCATACCATACTAAATGCGTATTTTTATTCCAATTCATTTTCTCTTTTCATTTCCCTTTTTCATTCCATTTTCATTGAAATCAGTTCCTGCATGCCAAACAAGACCTAAATTTGTTTTCATTCTTTCCAAAAGAGCTGTTGTGAGCAAGCCATTATTGATGTTTGGTGCACCCTTCGTTGAGGTGCAGCATTATTTCCCTCAAAAGCGGTAAATTTGTTTTTCAGCAAAACAGATTTTCTTCAGGAAGCTTTGATCCCGTTTGTCATAGGAACGGAAGAATTCCTTATTACATATTTAGCTCCACTCTGGCTGCAATTTCTAGTCATATGCCCATGGTTAGCACAAATAAAACATCTCGTTAAAATCATGTCCCGTATAGTCATTTCTCGGTTAAGATGTTGATGCAACATATTTTCTTCCACCTTTGAGCTCTGAGGCTGTAGACGCACATCCATGGTGTGTCCCATGATTCCACAATAGTATAATTTTCCATAAAAGTAAGTACCACTAAAAACAAGAGGCTCATGTGCTCAACAAATCCAAAAATAGATTTTGAGATTGAACACCAAGTCGGAACCTCTAGGCTCTGATACCGCTTATTGGGACCAAACTAAACACACCCACCCTAAGGGGGGTTGAATCAGGGTGCACACTGATAGGGAATCCGCCACAGGCCTTGTACAGGGGACAACTGGCCTCTATCAAGGTTGTTAGCCCAGCTATATTTGTTAGGGAGGGAGGACAATTGGAAGAATATCCTCACAGAATATGTTGGGCGCCCTACAGGCTGTTAGAAGGGGTCTTTTATAAATAGGAGTGGTTGGAGAGAGCTGGAGGTAATGAGAAAATAGTAGTAACGACCTGGGGCTTGGGCAGGATTGAGGGAGTGTCCTCTTTCTGAAGTGTTTCATTTTCTTCCCTTTGTTTACTCTTCTTTTGTAATTTTGCTCGATAGTAGCCTTAATACACTTGTGAATGGTTGTTTGGTTGTTCAATACTCATCAATTGGTCCAACCTGCTGGCGTGAACCATCAGCTTCCCTTCAGCAACGACGTGCACACCCGGAAGATGCATGACCCTTCATCCCCGTTGTTGCTCGAAGTCACTCACGCAAGCGCACTGTTGGGCTTGTTGCGGTTCCTTCGTTTCTGCCAACAACTCACTTCTGCTTGAATTTCTACGACAGCGACAACATACCAAATTTCTGCTACAAATGCATCCCGGTCCCCTACTGCCGCATCTTGCAGAAGCTCCGCACACAACTGGAAGGCACACAAGACCAGCTTCGACTCGGAGGATGACGACGCCACACATTGTCGTCTCCACCTCTGCTCTTGCTTTGTAGTGACCTCGACTCTGACCTCAACCCTGACCTCGACCATGAATACTCTCACCGCACATCAACAATCCTGGTACGTCAAGTTCCAGAAAAATCTCTCCACCCCAATACGTCGTTGGGAGACAGCCCCACAACATGAAGAGTCCAAACTAGCGGTAAGCACCCAATCAGCCTACGTTCAACAATGGCACGCACACTCGGCAGGCGCTCAGCTCCTCATCCCCAATGTTGGCGTAGACAATGCCAGAACCACCCTCGCGGGAGAGACTCACTGCCGATGACGCCGTAGAGCTGAACCAGCAACCTGCCACTGCCTTCTCTCCACCCACACCAAAATTGTAATGCCGATGGAGACTCGACTTCCAGCTCGTCTTGACAACCTCGAACAGTGCGCAACGAAGCTCGATATGAAGCTCAATTCTTCCATCTCCAACTTCACATCAGCAATAACCAAGTACCAGACTTGGGCGCAGATGCAAGTTGAACACGAGTGCAATGAACAGGCCAAATTCCTGTAGAAACGAGCACATGAATTTGCCGAATTCCACATGTACATCTCTGGTATGAGGAACACCGCAGGAATGGCCGCTCGGGGGGGGGGGGGGGGGGGAGGATTCTGTCTGCCAACATTATCCCGCACGACCTAGCGAAACGACATCAACAAAAGGAGCGAATTCGTTCAAAACATCGATGACCAAAGCATTGCGAGGGGAAACAATGATGCATCAATATGATGATGCGTGGCCATTGGAGCATGGGCCCCAAGGGACATTACCGCAAAACAAGGGTGTCATCAGGCGGGTTACTACAGCCATCGGTACCACGGATCCTATGTTAGATGCTCGGAAAGTTGAATTCATAGTGTCCAACGATCATGTTCCCCGAGGTTGGCTTCGGGGGAGTTTAGGCCTTCCACCATGGTGACCATTCATAATTGTCGAATCATGACCCGTTTTTGAGGTGGAACAACAAACAAGTGCCTTTGAGTGACATTTAGTGGAATTGTGAAGTACAAGGATGCACGAACAAGCGGCGTCCTATAAATTGTCAACAAGGGGAATGCTCCATCCGACAACTACGGTGAAGCACGGAGACAACCTAACAACAATAGATGTCAAGCAAACCGGAAGGAGCATATGACAGATTGCTTGGTATGACTATATGGGCAGTGCATATTATCACTATCCTCAATTCCATGGAGCAAGGCTAGTCTGGGAAATTGCTTGGCATGTAGGGTCTGTGTTGCGTCGCATAGAACAATCAAATGAAAAGGCACCCAATGCCACAAACCAAGCGGTTCTTGGAAAGGGACTTGACGCACACACTACCCTTCGGGATATATTGCGGAGCCTTTCAACTTCTTATCGCATTGTCCACCTTGACGTCAAGGTGGATTTTCAGAGGGTAGCAGTGATAGGGAATCTGTCATAGGCCTTGTACAGGGAACAGTTGGCCTCTATCAAGGTTAGCCCAGCTGTATTTGTTAGGGAGGGGGGACAGTTGGAGGAATATCTTCAGGGAATATGTTGGGGGTCCCACAGGTTGTTAGAAGGGGTTTTCATAAATAGGAGTGGCTGGAGAGAGTTGAAGGCAGGGAGAAAATAGTAGTAATGGCCTGGATCTTGGGCAGGATTGAGGGAGTGCCCTCTTCCTAGTGTGTTTCATCTTCGTCCCTCTGTTTACTCTTCTTCTATAATTCTGCTCAATAGCCTTAATACACTTGTGAAGGGTTGTTTGGTTGTTCAATACTCATCACACACCGAATTAAAACTTTCCCTTTTGAAGACCCCTTGCCCGTACAGATTTTATCCCATCGTTAGAAGAAACATGTTCAATCTCACTTTCTCTCGTTGCCGATCACATCGAATATCAATTACATATGCAAGAAAGTAAAGCACAAGCACACAAGGATTTTACTTGGTTAACCACTTAGGTCATGGTCACTTTGTGCTAAGGCCCTTACAAGTTTTAAGAAAGACCCACTGTCGATCCAAGGGTCATTCTCTTCTTTTTCGCACACCGCTTCGGTGAAAACAAAGTCGATTTATAGACATGAGAGACTCTCCAACAGTTTATAGACATGAAGGTCTGTTCCAGACCAACATAGGTTGTTGAGACACCTTGTATCCTCATCTCCAAATAAATGCTCCCTTAAGCTCCGTTTTGTTGCACACTCCATCAATGTCAGATGAGATCAACTCCTTGATGTGAGGGTTGAGTTTATGTCTCCCACAAAAACAATATGGCGATGTAACACCTTCTCCGAGCCTTCTCTCTTGGATTAAACCAGATATGTCGATGGAAATCCTTAGTCTCCAAACCAGATATGTCAATATGTTCAGGCTCTTCTCTCCTAGTCACCCCCTTTTCCTTCTGTTTCATTTATATTCTCAGAATGTCACGTGGATTCTATTTCATATTTTGAATATGAAAACCCTTCAATCTCGGCACTTTTTAAGTCTGCGGTTTTCTCTCGTTTATTCTCATTAAACTCAATCAAATATCCTAATTTAAACCTACTTGAGACTGGGCTAGACTTTCCCAAGTTTCCACAAAATCCGCATTTCAATTCCTCATATGCATGATAACATGCAGTGACATTGTTGCGGTGCAACATATTCTTCACGGCGTGATGCTTAGTTAACAACAAGATCCACAAAGTTCATACAATATCTTATATTTAACTCCTCATAATATCACGACGTGATCCTCCAACTCTTCTCGATCCTCAAACCTCTTCACGTTGCAAAATCTTTCCCACGACGTGGACACCTAGGCTCCAAAACATGTAAATCGGAATTAATTCTACACACCACCGTTGCGGCGTGGCCTTCATTCATACGACATAACTTCTTTCAGAATAACTCTTACGTTTTGCCTTTGTAATTCTGATGGGACTATTATGTATGGCTCGTGACCCTTACATATCAGCTCGTGACCCTTACGTATTAAGGCGCGACCCTGGTACTTTGTCAATTTCCTGTCTGCGTGGTCTGGACAACCTTTACGTATCGGCTCGATCAACCCTTACGTACAGGTACTTTTCCATTTTCCCGGACCAAATCAACCCTTGTGTATCATCCATATCAACCTTTAAGTATCACTTCGAAAAACTAGATTACTCTCAAGTATAGGTACTTTGACAATTTCCCAGGTGTAATGTTTGGACAACCCTCGAGTATTATAGGGAAAATCCAAGTTACCCTTACGTATCAAATACTTTACCATTATTCTGACCCAATCTGCCTGGCACCATGGTAACTCTTACGTATCAAATACATTACCGTTTTTCTGACCCAATCTGCCCGACACCATGGTAACTCTTACGTATCAAATACTTTACCGTTTTTCTGACCCAATCTTATGGTAACCCTTACATATCAACCCTTACGTATTAAGGACTTTACCAATTTGTACGGCCAGTCTACTCACCACCAACCATTTCCATAATTCATCCCAATAACATCTTCAAACCTGCCCATGCCTCTTCAAAAGCTAAAATATGCCGTCACACTCCAAAATCATGTATGTCATTTTTATGCTTCCACAACAACCCAAATGTGGCTCTTATAGCGATCCATACTTTTCATACATAGATATTACATATTAATATGAATATTCATTTCATTATACAAAAACATGTATGAGGATCGTAAATGTTTAGTGTCTTTGGAAACTTGGATACATAAATTGGTTCATAAGTGAACTACATCATCTCCCACTATGTTCTTCACAACTAGCACCCTTCTTAATCATATCATACATAATAACCTTTCTCATAACCTGAGGAAAAAAACATAAGAAAGGGTGGGCTCAGATACTCCGTAAGAGTAAATAAGGGAGATATCAACATAACATGAGTATAAGGGTATAAGAACATAAACTTAACATTTGAAAATCATACCCTGCATATTAAAGATCATAATCATGAGTTATGGCATAAAGTTTGACAGTTCATAAGACAAGAATCGTAAAGGAGTCAAAGAACATAAGCTATGAGAGCTTAACATTGGCATAAGACATGAAATTGTGGCATATACATAAACATAGAAAATCATTTTCATAGTAGTCAATACTCATTGTCAAGGTCATCGTAGTGAAATGGGTTCACTCCCCAAATCATCGTAGTAGTCAAGGTTCACTCCCAAGACTATTATAGTGGACAAAGCCCCTTATTGAACTGGGTTCACTCCCCATTCCAGTCATATTTATCTCATGAGATATCAATCTTTACCTAATGCATTGGAGGGAGATATCTCACTCGTCACGTAATGAAAATCATACATATGTGAGCCACAAGATCATAAAACATTTATCATATCAAAACTCATAAAAAGAAATGGATTTCATAAACATTTCATCATAGCATAACCGTGGAAAAGAAATAGGTTTCATAAACATTTCAAC
Source organism: Viscum album (assembly GCA_963277665.1). Lineage (NCBI taxonomy): Eukaryota > Viridiplantae > Streptophyta > Magnoliopsida > Santalales > Viscaceae > Viscum > Viscum album. Next base: position 673,267,026 of record OY728126.1, read on the forward strand.
ATTTCATCATAGCATAACTCGTGGAAAAGGAACGAATTTCATAAAAATATTGTCACCGTAATCATAAATTAAGAATAGTATCCTTGAATCATATCCTCAGTAGATCATAAGTAGAATCAAAGATTGTTGTTGATGATGAATGGAAATACCATTAAAAGATCAATAAAACATTCTTGAGGAAAATAGTTTTTCCATTTTGAAAATCACTTTTTAAAACTAAAAATTCACAAAATATTGTCAAAATCTCTTTCTTTGAAAATAACCTTGAAAACTTATAAAGGAACCTCCAAAGTAATGATTGGTCATGACGGCGGAAAATTTCGTTCTTGCCGTAAACATTAAAACCAATATCCCCTTCATATTTTCAGTAAAAAGTCAAAAATACGTCATTCAAAAAACAATAAGATTCATTTTAAAACATTTTGTGAAAAGTCAAACATGTGTAAAAATGACTTTAAACAATCTTTAAAGAATAGTAAAAACATTCTTTAAAACACTTTTAAAAACATGAATATGGAAGAAAAAGTTTTTTTTGGCCGAAGAGAAAAATAAAATCGGTTTTTCCTTAAAAATATTCTTCAATCTCTTGAGCAATTAAAGAAAGGAAAATAAAAAAGAAAACATGCATTCTCAAGAAATTATTAGATGAGAAGAAAAATCATGAGTTTCTTGAGAGGTCGATCATAAGAATTCATCATCGAAAACTTAATCATAAACAATCCCGATAAATGATGAGATTGTAACATAAATCCTTACCACTTTGGTAGCTTTTGAATCATAAGCCCCGTGAAAGAAAAAACCTTAGATGGATATGTATATCCCATAATTTTTATGAGAATAATCATAAAAGACATTCATGTCAGTATATACACCACATAAAAGAAACAAGTGGTGAATATAACATGTGTCCCACAGAAATAAAAGTGAGACGAAAATCTCTTACCTAAAGTCTCGACTTTCTTCGTACACGTTTGAACCTCCTGTATAATAAATATAAGTTTATTAAACATCTATTCCAGAACTCTACTCATATATATCATACTATATATGATTTACTAATAACCTTTTATCACCCGTTTATTAACAATTCTTTATTAAAATCACTATTCTGAATGATAACTGCTTCGTTTTCCATGTATGTTTTGGTTTGGTTATTTTCGTCCTTGTACTTTGATCATGGTTCTATCATCTCCAGAATGTTAACCATAATATAAATATCATATATATTTATTATATACATATTTAGAGTCATTCATAAAAGTAGAAATAGAAAAATAGATTATATCGTTCATGGAGACGGTAAGTCGTACGTACGAATGAACGTTGTTTCCATTTTTTCAACGGATATAACAAAATAAAGGTAAATAATAATTCAACATTCCATAATCATTATTATATCATATATATATTTATTAAATATATCCTTAAAACCATCCATATAAAGTGGAAATGAAAAACGTATCACATCGTTTCATGCAGACAGTAGCCCACATGTACACACGAGCGATGTTATTGTTTTCCAACGGTTTGGATGGTAAAAAGGTAGATGTGAACTTATAATTCCAGAAGTGTAGTAATATCATAAATATCAATATATACTTCAAATACATCATTATATTAAATCGTGGGAAGCAGTGATGGAAAACGAATTACATCGGTTCGCGAGGCGGTAGTTCGTCATACACACGATCGACGGTTTTGCTTCTCATTTGATGGAAAAGAAGATGGACATAGGTTATGTCATCAACATAATAACACCTCAGCGTATGGTAGATACTGATGTTATTATATTGAAATTATTAAGACGTGAATAGAGGTGGTAATACAAAAAAAAAGAGTTTAGTGAAGTCAATTACCTCCGCTTAGAAAAATCTTCTTTGTATCTCTTATTAAGGACCCTAGGGTTGGTCTTTTGGGAAGACTGACATCTAAAACGTGGGTAAGAATGCTGATGGGAGATTTTGATAGGGGTTAGTCGAGCCAAAGGGCTTAAGAGGTGTGAAGAAGCGGGGGGAGGTGTTTTTTTATAATTGAGGAGCGACATTTTTGTAAATACCCAGAACTATTCAATAATGAGAAGTCACTCTCAAGCTAAGTACCTCCAAAATTGATAAATAATGGGGTGCAGGAAAGATATGGCCAAGTCACACCTCCATAACAACAAAAAACTTGTTTTAAGCATGTTATTCCTTACCTCTAAGGTTAGTCACTTTTATCATTTTGGCTTTCACCATGGTAACTAGTTTTTTTTATTTACCTAGGTAATTTATCTTTTAAGACTAAAAATAAAATGAGTCTTATTAGATAATTTGAACCCACTAATTCTAAATATGAAATCTAATTTATCAAATAAAAATCTTATGTGTGGAAAATTAATTTTTAACACAAACACATGTAACGCGCAAAACCTCGTTTTAACGTTAACTACGATAATTAATTTGTATTGTCTTTACTATTCATTGTGACCAAAAATTAAGTTGACTTTATTACCTGATATTAATTATGCTGATTCCAAATATGAAATTAATTTTACTAAATTCAATTTACAAAAGTGGCATAATTTAATTTAAAATTAGACCCGCAATATCAACGAAAACACGGTTTTCCCAAAGAAAAGGCTTTCTTAAGTATAAAAAGTTTTTATATCAAAAATTATCATAAAGTTGATTACAATCACCTAAATTGGATTAATCATAATATAATTGAACTAATTTTACTTTTAAAACCATTTTAAAAAAATTGGGACTTTGTAAATGCTTTAAAAGAAATGACACTTTAATATAAAATTAGTATTTTTCGTCATTAATCGAAAAATTAATCTTTTCAGAAAATTCTCAAAAATTCGCTCTAATCTAATTTTGACGTGTTGATTTCAAAAATGAAGTTCATTTTGTCGAATACATTTTCTAAGTGGAAAATTTTAATTATATTATTTTCTCCCAAAAATCAATATAAGACATTTTAAGGAAAAAGTGTCTTTTTGAAACATATAAATACTTAAAAAAAATGTATATATATTTTCTTTATCTAAACCTCTATACATGTTTTTAAAATGTGGTTATTCATATTCATACCGTCAAATTTAACATCAAAGTTATAACGGTTGAGTTAAAATAATGATATTTTAATAGTATATTGCAATTCGCTAAAACTTGGTGTTGCGTGTAACGCAAGCTATCGGAGAAATTAAATTTATTTAAAAAATATATTTCATAAAATCTCGAGCTGTTACAGTTATCATGCGTGTGGTAACCATTTTCACTTCTTCATCCATGTCACCATGTCTCCTCAAGTCAGTCACCATGTCTCCTCAAGTCATTCAGAGTCTGTCACCATCATCAATTGATAACACCTCCATTGGTATTTGACAACAAATCCAATTCACAGCCTCTGGTTGCAACAACCTATTAAATATATTCTAGAACATTTCAAAAAACGTAAGGGAATGTCACAGCTAGGTAATTACATTAATAACATCCGGTCTATTATAGAACGCTATGATATAACTTCCAATCATTTAAACACACCGTTATGAGATAAGATTCTGATTTCATTGTTGAAAGCTGTAATTCTTCCAGAAGCATATAAGGATAAATTATGGAAAATCATAAGCACCACCACTTGTGGCAGTTTGTTCCATGAAAATAGCAAAACGATGATTATAAATATCAGAATTGGCTGTTTTAATCTAAAAGAATCCACCCAAAAAGAATAAAATTTCAAATGCAAATGCTCCCCCCAAAAAATAAAATTATTATCACTGTATATCATAAAATCAGATTATGTATTTCTTTGCCTCTAAACGATCATCAATAGAAGCATCGCCCATGCCAGAAGGACAGTCATTATGGCATGCCTTTCTAAAAAGCAAATATTACTATTTTCTTCTAAAAATGAAAAATCACTTAGGTTTTGAGTTTTATAATTAAAGGCCAGGATTTCAAAGAAACGACATTAACACCCGCATAGAATTGAAGTCGACAGAAATACGACTCAAAACAAAAAATGATGTCACTCGTAATCACGGTTTCCTACCAGTGAATAGCTCAAAAAAATGAAGGGAGAAAAACAACATATTGAATAATCGAATCACAGCTACTCTGCGCGGATCAAAATTTCAAGCATTCATAGACGCAGCGAATGAAGCGAGAAACGTGCCTTGAGCTTGAAGGAAAGCGGAGGGAGGATGGCTGTGCCTTTCTTCTGAAGAACCTTGCCGATGTTGTTGCCGGCGCTGGCAGCTAACGTCAAGCAGATCGATTCCCACATCCCTCTCTCCCTCAGAGCAGATCGTACAGGCCTTTGCCGTGTTTCCTTTTCAGGCGAAAGATCATTGGTGCGATAAAAGCGGAAAAACAGGTTTGTTTGGCTGGTTGTCGTGATTGTCATTTCCGTCGTTTTGAGGATTCGTCCAGTTTTACGTGTTTTAAATTTAGTAAAATGGATTCATATCATATTACATAATAAATTATTAGTTAATTACTTAAAATTGTCTGATAAAATTTAAAAATATACATAAGTAATTTTATAATTTAACTAAAATTGATTATTTTAAGGGATAATTAGCTTTGATTTGATTAACAATTTTTTTAATGGATTATTGATAATAATAATAAATTATTTATTTATAATTATCAAATGTTATCAATAAATTAAGATAAAATAATTTTTAATTAATCAATAATTAATGATTTATTAATTAATGGTTTTAATATTTTATCATTTTATTTATCTATTAAAAAGGTCTGAGGAAATAAAAAAATATTGCATCACAAGTCCATTGTTCACCCTTTTGGTAAGGGTTGGCAAATTTAGCAGGGGTTTTTTTTTTATTTAAAGGGGCGGTTTATATTATTTGGGGATATGGGTTGGTCCAGCGCCAAATGAAGTGGCGCTGGACAAAAAGGGGGGCAAAGCGCCACTTCAAGTGGCGCTTTGACCGGCCCCACACCACCCACCACACATATATATATATATAACAAATTTATTTTAATAAATATAATTAATAAAATAAAATAAATACAATTACAAAAATATAAATATAATAAATTGATATATATGTTAATTACAAATTATATATATATCTAATATGATTATAAATTTGTAATTAGTAATAAATATGTATATTTAATAAATAAATATAATAAATTTATATAATTATATATATAATTAAGTAATTATATAATAAATTCATTGATATATATAATTATAAATATATATATAATTATATAATTATAATTATAATATATTAAATATACTAAATTTATTTATTATAATAAATATAATAAATATAATTAATAAAATATAATATTATAAATACATAATAAATTATAAATATAATATAATTATATAATAAATTATAAATATAATAATTATTATATAATTACAAATATAATAAATATAGATATAATAATTATATAACAAATATAATTATATATTTAAAATTATAATAATTATATAAATATAATAATAATAATAATTTTATAAATATAAATATAATAAGAATTATATAATAATTATTATTTTAAATATTACAATAATTATAAATATAGTAAAAATTATATAATAAATTACAAATATAATAATAATTATATAATAAATTATAAATATAATTATTATTATATAATTATAAATATAATAAATATAAATATAATAATTATATAATAAATATAATTATATATTACAATGATAATTATATATTTAAAATCATAATAATTATATAATTATAAATATAATAATTATATAATTATATTGTATTTCTTATATTTATTATATATATTAATTATAATTAATAATTATATAATTATAAATAAAATTATTAGATAATTATAAATATAAATATAATAATTATATAATTATAAATATAACAAATATAAATATAATTATGTATTTATTGTATATAATTATTAGATAATTATAAATATAATAATTATAAATATAATAATTATATAATTATAAATATAACAAATATAAATATAATTATGTATTTATTGTATATAATTATTAGATAATTATAAATATAATAAATATAAATATAATAATTATATAATTATAAATATAACAAATATAAATATAATTATGTATTAATTGTATTTATTTTTTTATTATATTTATAAATATACATTTATAATATCTATTATAATAAATATTATAATAAATGTATAATAAATGCATAGTAAATGTATAATAAATATTTATATAATACATTTATTATAAATGTATATTTATTATAATAAATATTATAATATTTAATTATAATAAATGTATATTTATATTTATAATAAATATACATTTATTTATTATAATAAATCTACATTTATTTTATACATTTATTATAATAAATATGAACAATAAATGTATAATAAATATTATAATACATTTAATTTTTAATTATAATATAATAAATGTAATATGTAATTATTTATCTTTATTATATAATTATCATATCTATATTTATTATATTTATAATTATATAATTATATTATAAATAAATGTAATATGTAATATAATATAATAAATGTAATATGATACATTTATTTTTTAATTATAATAAATGTATATTTATAATTATATAAATGTATAATAAATATAACAAATATAAATGTATAATTACATATTACATTTATTATAATAAATAAATAATTACATATTACATTTATTATAATAAATAAATGTATATTTATAATTACATTTATAAATGTATATTTATTATAATAAATATATAATTATTGTAGTTATATAATTATTATAATTATATAATTATTGTAAATATATAATCATCGTAAATATATACTTATTATATATATATATATATAATTAATAAGGTTTATTTATATAAAGATATGATTATAATAATTATATAAGTATAAATATAATAAATATATAATTAAAAATATAATAAATATAGAGTTATAAATATAATAAATATATGATTATAGTAATTACATAATTATAATAAATATGTAATTATAATAATTATATAATATTTAATAAAGTTTATTTATATAAAGATAAATTATTTTAATAATGTGTATTTAAATATAAATTTATAAATTTTAAATATAAGGTTTATTTATATATAATTATTTATAAATTGATAATTATTTATAAATTTATAAATTTATATATAATTATTTTAATACATAATTAAACCATATCAAATTTATTTATAAATTTATATATATATAAATAAACATTATTAAAATTATTTGTATTTATTATATTTATTATAATATATTATAATTATGCTTTTATTAAATTTATAATTATGTATTTATTATAATATTATATTATGTATTAAATTTATAATTATGTATTTATATTTAACAAGGTTTATTTATAATAAATATATAATTATAAATATATAATATTATAATTATTATAATAAAACTTATTAAATATAAATAATTATATATATATTATTATAATTATTATAATAATTATATATATAATTATTTACATTTAAATACATAATTATAAATTTAATATTATAATAAATACATAAAAGGGATGGGGTGTAAAAAAAACAAAACAAAAAAACAATAAAAGGGAGGGGTGTGCAAAAAAAAGGGAAGGGTGTGCAAAAAAAAACGGGTGGCAAAGCGCCACTTCATGTGGCGCTCAACAAACACATTCCCCTAAATTTTTTCACCCTAAACCAATTAAAATAAAATAAAAAATAAAAAAACCCCTGCTGCTAAATTTGTCGTAAAGGGTTCGACTATCTTGTGTGTTTTTATTTATTCCTCCCTTGAATATGTAACATTATTTATTAAAAATAATTTTTTAGTTTATTTTATTATTATAAATTATTATTTTAAATATCTCTCCATCTATATTTCAAGCTTTGTTATTTTTCAATTTTTCATTTACTTTCATTCCAAACAATTCTATGGACGAAATAGACTTTGAATATTAAAAATACCACAAAATTATATGATCTTGATGTAAATTCTAATTAACTTTACTAGAACCATAAGTTTAGCTCCGATTTTAATTTAACTAATGTTAGTTTAGTTTTAAAATTAGTGTGCATTCCTCGATTTAAACTAAAAAAGCTGACTTTATTCATATATGAGTGGACTTCTCTTTGGATCGATGGCCTAAAATTTATACAGAGATAAGAATGAGATTACATGTCATGCCATTATTAATTATATCAAAACATGATATTAGGTTCACTTCAAATTCCTAAAATAGCCTAAATAAATCATTAAATATCAATCCATACTTAAGCGTATTCAAACCCATTCAAATGAACAATTCAAGCACAACATTCAAATTGTATAAAAAAACATACAAAACTTATCTACTTGACTCACAAGGTGGCCACGAACAACATCCACAAACAATAAAGTCACTCTACAGTATAATATATGTTAGTCTAACATAGTGCTCACATTCATTACTACAAAACAGGCTTTTAACAGCGTTAAAAATGGTCTTTATCAGTGCTAGAGAAGCGCTGACTACCGGAGTGAGATTAAAAGCCCTTGTCTTTTATCAGCGTTAAAAAAGCGCTGATAAAGGGGTCATTTATCAGCGCTTTTATTTAACATCGATAAAGGGTAATTTTATCAGTGTTTTTAAAAGCGATGATAAATGACACATTTATCAGCGCTGATAAAGGGATATACTGCATTGCGGTGTAACAACACGCTGCACCACACCACAACACAAAAAACACCACCAGATATCAACAAAATCAAGTACCAATATAGAATTTAAATGAAATAAAATTTACAATACAAATACAAAAAACACACACTATATTATAGACATTTCAAACATTGTTTTATACAATTACATAAGTACAAATTATTGTATACATACAAAAACATCAATGTTCCTTTGTCTTTTGATCTTGACCCCGACTCATGTTATTGCCGAACAAACCACCTCTACTCGAGCAAAAGAATGCATCTGTATAATAAAATAATTCTCATGTTAGTAATAATGTAAAGAAATAAATTAATAGAAAGTGTTAATTTTAAACTAAACTTTGAGTCATGCTAGGAACATTGTGCATCAGATTGAGTTGTGGTAGATTTTTACACGTAACACCATTTATTGTTCATATTCAAACATTATCTCTATGAAAATTAATTAAATAAGTATATGATAAAGCCTCACGAGTGCACCCTAGTTATTGCATCATATGGTGGTGTTTGGGAGGTATCGGTTTGGAGCCTCCCCATGCCCATTTAGGTAAGTTTTTGTTTGTTTATTCCCCCTACCCTGACCGATGTAATATAAATAAGTATAAGATAAAAATAACAGCAAAATCAATTAAGTAATAACTGATAGAATGATGAGAAAACAATCTAGGATTGTTTGCGCGGTTTTGGTGATGTGATGCACGTTTTATACTAAAATGACACTTATATATTGAAAAGACGCACTGAGAGTCATACTGGTCACACAGTACGTCGGATTGACGTGCGACTGATTCCTACACATCTCAAATGAATTATGGATCATTGTTCTAAATTATCAAAACAATTCAAATGTGTTTTCTCGATTTTGAATACGTCATTTGTCTTTTTTACTAAAACGTCATTTTAAACTAAACACACACACTTTGACTCATACCAATCACATCATATATCGGTTTGATGTGAGACTGATTCATACACATCACAAATGACCTATGAATTGTTTTCCTAAATTATCAAGAAAATACGAGCGTGTTTGATCAGTTTTCAGTGAGTGCCTCTTTTTAAACTAAAATATCGATTTTAAACTGATAACAAACACTTCGAGTCATACCGGGCACATCGTATATCAGATTGAGGTGCGGCTGATTCCTACACATCAAAAATGACTTATAAATCATTTTTATAAAGTATCAAAACAATCTGAATACGTCTGCTCAGTTTTGATTAGGCCAGTTGACCATTTCACTTAAATTGATGTCAATTTTAAATAAAAAGACGCACTTAGAGTAATACTGTGGGTCAGATTGAGGTACAACTAATTCCTAAATGTCCCAAATGACTCATGGATCGTTTTCCTAAAGTATCAAAACAATTTGAATGCGTTTTCTCGGTTTTGAGTATGTCACTTGTCTTTTTTACTAAAATGTCATTTTAAACTGAAAACACGCCCTTTGACTTATATTGATCACATCATGTATCGGTTTGACGTGAAACCAATTCCTACACATCAAAAAATTAATTATGAATCATTTTCCTAAATTATCAATAAAATACGAGTGTGTTGGATCAGTTTTCAGTGAGTGACACTTTTTGAACTAAAATATCGATTTTAAACTGATAACAAGCACATTGAGTCACACAAGGCACATTGTATATTAGATTGAGATGAAAATGATTCTTATACATCACCAATGACTTATGAATCATTTCTATAAAATATCAAAATAGTCCAAATGTGTTTTCTTGGTTTTGAGTTGGGTCAGTTGTCCATTTTACTAAAATTGATGTCAATTTTAAATAAAAAGACGCACTTTGAGTCATACCAGTCACACTGTGCGTCGGATTGAGGTGCATCTAATTCCTACATGTCTCAAATGAATTATGGATCATTTTTCTAAAGTATCAAAACAATCCAAATATGTTTTCTTGATTTTGAGTATGCCGTTTTTCTTTTTTACTATAATGTCATTTTAAAATGGAAACACACACTTTGACTCATACCGATCACATCGTGTATCAGTTTGACATGAGACCGATTCCTACACATAAAAAATGAATTATGAATCATTTTTATAAATTATCAATAAAATTCGAGTGCATTTGATTGGTTTCCAGTGAGTGACACTTTTTGAACTAAAATATCATTTTTAAACTGATAAGAGACACTTTGAGTCATATCGGGAACATCGTGTATCAGATTGAGGTGCAGCTAATTCCTACACATTAAAAATGGCTTATAGATAATTTTTGTGAAGTATCAAAACAATCCAAATGCGTTTTATTGATTTTGAGTAGGTTAGTTGTCACGACCCGACCCTACCCGGGCTCGAGCCGCAACTACCCCAAGCCCGCCTCCATAGGCCAGGGGCTGGCGACCAGCGCCGAATGCACAACAACTCAGGGAGGCCTTTGCCTAAGTACCCGTACACACACACACAACACACTCAATGCAAAAGTGCAGAGTAAAAGAGAAAAGACAAGTAAAGAAAAAGGGCAACTGCTATAAATAAACCACAAGTGCATTGACCTCTAACAGTACAAAACAAGTGCTGAAAGTAATTGAAAAAGAAAAGGGCAAAACACACGCCCAACCAGAAAAGTGCCACAACCTGGAAACAGGTAAACAAAAAGGAAAACAGCTGGAAGGGTCCCCCACCTGGAACCCGACTCCGACCACTGCATGCGGTCCATGCTTCTGAACTCCTAAGCTCCACTGAAGTCACGACCAACCTTTCCGTCGTCTGCAAGGGCACACTAAGTGCGGGCAAATCCCAAGTAGGGGTGAGTATAAAAATACTCAGTATGATACCCCAAAGGCTCGAAGGAGCAACAAAAAAGGCACCTAAGGGTGAGCAGTAGAGCAAACGGGGAATAGTAAAGGAATACAACAAGGAGTGCAGTAAAGATTCCAGCTCAACCCAACAAGAGAGAGGAAGTAGACTCGTCCAGACATAAGGAGCTGGAAACGGTGAGAAGATGAACTTCCCGTCGAGTCTTCGCTACCTATAGCAGGAGAGTAAACTCGTCTAACCACAAGAATCTAGACACGGAAAGCACGTGGCATACCCCACGCGTCTTCGCCTCTCCTGGAAAGAGAGTAACCAAACCCAAGGAGTGGGTACTGGAACAAGGTATATACAAATACATATGCTCAATAAGAAGCCCGAACAAGCTCGTAAGGGGATCTCCATCCCATAGCTCAGCCCAAGAAAGTGAGTCGCCAACAGTCCTAGAAGTACACACCATCGATGCCCAGCATCCTGCACGTTTGCCCCGAACTACAAGTTGAGGGGCTCAAACCACCGCACCTCAACACTATCGACTTTGGGCAGCACTGACTCGCCCACACAGTTTTAGGTCGCGTCACAAGGACGAGTCTCGGTGGGGGAAAGCGCCCCTCGTACTTGAGAGTTCTAGGGGAACGTCAAGCCACACCTTGTCACTGCCCCGCAGTCGAGAGATCTCCTCAAAGTCAAAGCTATCACATCACTGACTCGTACAAACAAGGGTCCCGCTCTGGTAATCACGGAGGAAAGCCACAGACTAGCCTAGTAGAAAGGACTGAGTATGGAATGTCAACGGGTGTCCCACTGCCCAGCCCTACTGGAGGGTAATTCATAATATGATATCGGGTGACCCACTGCCCAGCCCTGCTGGAGGGTAAACCCTAGCAAGATATCGGGTGACCCACTGCCCAGCCCTGCTGGAGGGTAAACCCCAATACATCATCAGACGACCCACTGCCCAGCTTCACTGGAGGGTAGACCCTAATACATCATCAGGCGACCCACTGCCCAACTCCGCTGGAGGGTAGACCCTAATACATCATCAGGCGACCCACTGCCCAACTCCGCTGAAGGGTAGACCTGGAATAAGCCGACAGGCGACCCACTGCCCAGCCTTGCTGGAGGGTAGACCTAGAACTAGACGACGGGCGACCCACTGCCCAACCCTGCTGGAGGGTAGACCCTAAGAGTTCGTCAGGTGACCCACTACCCAGTCTCTGCTGGAGGGTAGACCCTAAGAGGTCGGGTGACCCACTGCCCAGTCTCTGCTGGAGGGTAGACCCTAAGAGTGTCAGGTGACCCACTGTCCAGTCTCTGCTGGAGGGTAGACCCTAAGAGTGTGCAACCCAAAACTGCTCTAGCCATCTCCACTGGAGGGTACAACACTGGCCAACCGAACACGGAGTGGGTATCGTGCAACCACCCGACTCCGGAACAAAACTAGGGGAAACCACTCAACCCTGCTGATCTAAACCATTGAGCACAAAGCCAGGGGAAAAACCTCAACCCCGCTGGTCAACAATCGGGAACCAAGGGACCCTCTACGTCGCGAGAGGTCAAAAGTACGCAAAACAGAACACGTCACGCTCCTGGGGCCCACACGACGTGTGGCCCCAAGTTAAACCCGACCAAGCACACAAACATTCTTAGGTACCAACATCCACATGTACCTCCCAGCGCTCCCATATACTCCCAGAGTATACCACGTCTCCAGCCCAAAGGCTAACGTGCACCCGACACCCAACGTCAACGTGAAGTCGTAACGTAACAACTCCAACCTGCCACCTCAACAGCTGAGGCATAACCAACCACATCTCTTTAGACACCAACCTCACTCTCCCAGGAGTGCACGCGATCACATGCCAAAGGTCCGCTACAAACACGGTAGAAGAACCGCCACCGGGGCACCTTTCATATTTCCACATTTAATAAGATCACGTAAGAGGCTCTGCTCACCTGAACAGATTACACCGTTGTAATCCTCACGGAAAGACATGCGAGATAGACTACTTAATCACCTCAAACGGATATCCGACGGAAAATTCACCAACACCACCTCATGCCCGAAACGACGTCCCGTGATCCCGAGCCTCGGCCCTGAAAATAGTCGGGCGCATCACACCATTGCGATCCCCTTGGGAAAACACGTCAAAAAGACTGCACACTTGAGCACAACAGATATCCGGGGAAAAAGATGCATTCTGGCGCACCGCACACGAGCGGTGCTTCGTGGGACCCACATCCCAGTCCTGAAACACAAAGAATGGATTTCACCGTTGTGATCCTCTCAAAAAAGTACACAAGGTGGACTACTAACTTGTCCAAAACAGTCACCCGGTGATAGAGATGGAAAATCACCGTCAATGCCCAAACAACCCTTGTGGGGCTCACACCATCATGCTGAATTAGAGCGGGCGGATTGCACCATTGCAATCTCCTCGGAAAAACACCCAAAAACGATTGGTCGCACGCCCCGAACGGATGACCGAAGAGGAAGTCGCTAAACGCTGCACGCAGCTCGAAAGACGGGTTATGGGGCCCACGCCTCAAATCCGGTTCCAAAGCCCGAAGCCACACTGTAAAGCTTCGCCCTGGCGCCAGAGTCCCAACGCCGTTGACGGCGCTCAAAACGGACGTCAGACGCGTCCGCGCTGTCCAAAACAAGAATCCCCGGGATAACGTCAATCCCCTCGACGTACGTGTCGCACCACCGAAGCCCCCATCTCGGGAACTATAATTGCCCGGGACTATCTCAAAAATACCGCCTTTCTTTTAGGTCCGCACTGCCACAGACGGTGCTCAAAATGGACGCCCGTAGCTCGAAATACGGTCATCCAAATATTTTAAGGGGGGGGGGGGGAACCCCCTTGGGCCGGACCGGCCCGGTCCGGCCGGTCCGCCCCGCTCGGGCCGACCTGCTGGGACCGCGGCCCAGCCGGACCCGCGGACCGCCGCACAGCGGCCCACCGTCTCTCGCGAGACCCGCGCTACACGTGGGTCGCTCTACCGACCGACCAACTGGCCGGTCGCGTCTACGTGGAGACCCATCAATGGCGGGTCTTAGTCTCCCCGCGGGGTCGCAGAGCGACCCCGGTTGTCCCCTCGTCGGCGCCCCGGTGCTCCCCTGTGCCCCGGAGAGTTTCGCCTCGCCCCGCCGACGGATGCCGCGCCGACTGCCTAAGCCGAGCACCCCGCCGCCTGGAAGAGAAGCCACCGCCGCCAAGGGGGACCGCCGCTGCCTTGAAGAGCCGCGCCGCCGCCGAAGCCCCTGCCGCCACCGCTGGAGCTCGCCGGAAAAAAGAGGAACCCGCCGGAAACTTTGAAAACCCGCAAACTTCGACGAGCCGTTGTGGCCTCCTCCGAACTCGGATTTCAAATCCGAAATGAGTGTCAGAAAGAGCAGAATTTATACTATACGACCATGGGATTTGTTCAAAGATTTAACAGCAAATCGACATATAAAATTGAATTGAAAGAGAGGTTCGGAAATAAAAACGCAACAAAAACCTCCTACTTCGTTGGGCTTCGCCCGACGCTTCACGGACGGACCGCCGGAGTTGTCGCGCCTCGCTGGAGCTGCCTCTCCGGAGCTGGAGGAGGAGAGGGAGGGATGCCGCATGCTGCTGTCCAGGCGACGAAGAAGGAGAGGGAGGGGGTGGGTTAAGTGTTTAAATAGAAAACACTTAACCACCCGCCCGTCGGCCCGAACCCGAACTCCCGATGGGGTCGGTATTAAGCCTCCCCTAGGCTAAAAACCACGTTCTGAACGCAATGGCGGTCTCAGAATTTTAATCTGAGGCCTCGTTTAAAAGTTATTAAACTCAACGCCCGAGGCTGCCAAATTACGAAAACGCCCCTGGGGCCATTTTTCACAGTCGGCCCGCGCCCGCGAAACTTACACCCCTCCTAGGGTAAATGGCACGGTCCGAACTCAACGGTACCCTTGGTTTTCCCATCTGAACCACCATTTAAGAGATACTTGAGTTTCACCATTAAATGAATAAATTAATTAACTAAATTATCCGTTTAACGTTCCGAAAGCGAGCGAGGGGTCCAAACGTCCTGCGCCAACATGCTTTATGTAGTTCCTAGGATAAACACCCCATTCCAGACCCATCCATACACTCGGATCTCTGATCTGAAGCACGGTTTAGGAGTTATCCCATTTATTTGGTGTTTCCAGTGTGAACGCACTGAAAATTTAATTCCGGCCACTCTGGGGCTCGGAATCTCACGTCGTCTGAGGGCGCTGCTCTGGAATAATATCAAGAATATTCTAGAGACTTTCGCAGAAAAAAAAACCAGGTTCTTACATCATTACCTCCTTCAAGTTTTTCGTCCCTAAAAAGCAAAACCATGGAACCAACTCAGGGTGCTAAGCCCACACCTGGATTTCCCGTACCCAAAAGAACTCTTGCACAGCTCTGCGTCACCGCGCAGGGACCAAAGATTTGGTCCGCTCGCAAGGGGCCTGCCCTCGCCGATGACGTGCATAGGAGCACACACACTTCTTCTCAAATGAGTCACGTGGGGGACGTCGTACACCCACTCCAGACTCCGAGACCAGGGCAAGGCGGTAGGGAACCTCGCCATCCCTCTACACGGTCTCAAACGGTCCGAAGGACCTCGGGGGTAGCTCACGTCCCCGACCAAACCTCTACGTCGCATGCCGCGACTGGAATCACCGCCCGCACCTGGAACAAGGCCTGGTGATTCCCTCCTTCAGAATATCCATATGGTGAAACACCCAAGGATATCTGGTCACGCAAGGTTCCACAGTCGATGTCACGCAACCAAGACTCTCTTACACGCTCGGAAAGCGATGGAGTCAACACAATCAACTAAAGAAAAAGGTCCCACGCCTTCTATCACACCATCACAGGGTTACACCGACGCCTCGCACCACCCTGGTAACACCTCAAGTAAGAAGCAGGGAGGAAAGAATTCCACACACAGAGTCTAACAATTCTACTGCAAGAAGTAGAAGAGTTGTAGATCGTACCTCTTATCACCTCATACTCTGCAGGATCGTAGACATCTAAAGCTCGCAGCTGCCCGCGGTCCCAACTGTCAGCTCCCGGAGCTTGATGTGGACCGCCTAGTGGTGATGGGAAGACCTCGTAAGGTCATCCTCCACTTCCAGCTCCTTATGCTCCTCTTCTAGCACCACCTCTTTGGGTACTACTCTGATCATGACGTTGCCTCCGTCGTGGTGGCGCACCTGCTGCCTGCCTGAAGCTCTCTGCATGCCTGGTCGGGCAGTCCCGTGCCAGGTGACCTCGCTCATCGCAAGCATCACACCGGATCTCTTCAGGCCACACTGGTGCCCTCCGGTGCCACTATGGTGTACGACCATGCCCTTGAGTCTGGTTGTCAGAAAACAACCTGCGTCGAGGTTATGCTTGTCGACGTCCGCTAGCTGCGACATACGTCTCGGCTCCAACGTGCCTGCTGCCACCACCAACTCTAGAATGTGACAGGAAGATCTCTGTCACCAGTGCCTACTCTAGCATCCCGAAATATGTGGAAATTCCAAAGGGTACTATGACAGCATGAATCTCTCGGTGGAGACCCCGCTCAAACTTCCGCGCTCGAATGTTGTCGTCATGGATCAAGTCCGGGTAAAAGCATGCATGGTTTGCGAAACTAGCTGCGTACTCGGCCACCATAATCCCTCCCTACTGAAACTTCAGGAGCTCCTGAATCCTAATAGAGCACAAGTAGGAGGAGCAAAACTCCTCATAGAACAAAAACTGAAAGTCACCCCACGAAAGCGATGACTCGTCAAGAAACTGAGTCACCAGACTCCACCAATGCCAAGCTGCTCCACAAAAAAGGTTGGCTGCCAAAGCCACTCTCTGATCTGTCGATGTCTGCACAAGCCTAAAAAGGTTAACCACTGTCTCTAGCCAAACCTTTGCTGCCTATGGGTCTGGCTCACCACTGAACCTCAGCAGTCTCTACCGCTGGAACTCACGGAGCGCACTCAACCTACGCTCAAGCTCAGCCTGCTCTACTGAAGCTGTCTGCTGCTCAACAGGTGGGGGTGCTGCTACCAGCCCACCCAGAGAAAAGGGCTCGCATGATGGGTCCCAGACTGAGGCCTCGTAGCTCACAGGGTCGTCATCACGAACCAAAACTGGTATCCAGGCTAACTGTCTTCGCGGAGACATCCTGAATATTATCAAGGAGTGTCGTAGTCAGATGAGCATATATGTATATACCAATAACAACGATGGGGATCTTACTCTAGAAGGACAGTCAAGGACTCAATCCTATGTGATGCACAAACAAATTTTCCCTACAACAAGTGTCTCAGCATGCCGAGTCGACAAGCGGGTTATCATGGTCCTGGTGAATAGATACGTCGGCCGCTGCACCATTACTGGACTCCCTGGCCTGAGAGTCGCTCTCGATACACCTTAACACTATTGCCCTAAATCCCAACCAATTCCTTTTTAGGGACATCCGAACAACTTCCCAAGGAACGAACCCCTCTGATACCACTTTGTCACGACCTGACCCTACCCGTGCTCGAGCCGCAACTACCCCAAGCCCGCCTCCATAGGCCAGGGGCTGGCGACAAGTGCTGAAGGCACAAAAACTCGGGGAGACCTTTGCCTAAGTACCTGTACACACACACGTAGCACACTCAATGAAAAAGTGCAGAGTAAAAGAGAAAAGACAAGTAAAGAAAAAGGGAAACTGCTATAAATAAACCACAAGTGCATCGACCTCTAACAATACAAAACAAGTGCTAAAAGTAACTGAAAAAGAAAAGGGAAAAACACGCGCCCAACCAGAAAAGTGCCATAACCCGACAACAGGTAAACAAAAAGGAAAACAGCTGGAAGGGTCCCCCACCTGGAACCCAAATCCAACCACCGCACGCGGTCCACACTTCTGAATTCCTAAGCTCCACTGAAGTCACGACCAACCTGTCTGTCATCTGCAAGGGCACACCAAGTACGGGCAAAGCCCAAGAAGGGGTGAGTATAAAAATACTCAGTAGGATACCCCGAAGGCTCGAGGGAGCAACAAAGGAGGTACTGAAGGGTGAGCAGTAGAGAGAACGGGGAATAGTAAAGGAATACAATAAGGAGTGCAGTAAAGAGTCTATCTCAACCCAACAAGAGAGAGGAAGTAGACTCGTCCAGACACAAGGAGCTGGAAACGGTGATAAGATAAACTTCCCGTTGAGTCTTCGCTACCTATAGCAGGAGAGTAGACTCATCTAACCACGAGAATCTAGACATGGAAAGCATGTGTCATACCCCGCACGTCTTCACCTCTTCTGGAAAGAGAGTAACCAAACTGAAGGAGTGGGTACTGGAACAAGGTATATACAAATACATATGCTCAATAAGAAGCCCGATCAAGCTCGTAAGGGGATCTCCATCCCGTAGCTCAGCCCAAGATAGTGAGTCGCCAACAGTCCCAGAAGTACACACCATCGATGCCCAGCATCCCGCACGTTTGCCCGAACTACAAGTCGAGGAGCTCAAACCACCGCACCTCGACACTATCCACTTTGCGCGGCACTGACTCGCCCGCACGATTTTAGGTCGCGTCACAAGGACGCGTCTCGGTGGGGGAAAGCGCCCCTCGTACTTGAGAGTTCTGGGGGAACGTCAAGCCACACCTTGTCACTGCCCCGCAGTCGAGAGATCTCCTCAAAGTCAAAGATGTCACATCACTGACTCGTACAAACAAGGGTCACGCTCTGGTAATCACGGAGGAAAGCCACAAACTAGCCTAGTAGAAAGGACTGAGTCTGGAATGTCAATGGGTGTCCCACTGCCCAGCCCTGCTGGAGGGTAATTCATAATATGATATCGGGTGACCCACTGCCCAACCCTACTGGAGGGTAAACCCTAACAAGATATTGGGTGATCCACTACCCAGCCCTACTGGAGGGTAAACCCTAATACATCATCAGGCAACCCACTGCCCAGCTCCGCTGGAGGGTAGACCCTAATACATCATCAGGCGACCCACTACCCAGCTCCGCTGGAGGGTAGACCTGGAATAAGTCGACAGACGACCCACTGCCCAGCCTTGCTGGAGGGTAGACCTGAAACTAGACGACGGGTGACCCACTGCCCAGCCCTACTGGAGGGTAGACCCTAAGAGGTCGTCGGGTGACCCACTGCCTAGTCTCTGCTAGAGGGTAGACCCTAAGAGGTCGGGTGACCCACTACCCAGTCTCTACTGGAGGGTAGGCCCAAAGAGTGTCGGGTGACCCACTGTCCAGTCTCTACTAGAGGGTAAACCCTAAGAGTGTGCAACCCAAAACTGATCTGACCATCTCCACTAGAGGGTACAATACTAGACAACCGAACACGGAGTGGGTATCGTGCAACCACCCGACTCCGGAACAAAACCAGGGGAAACCACTCAACCCTACTGATCTAAACCATCGAGCACAGAGCCAGGGGAAAAACCTCAACCCCGTTGGTCAACAATCGGGAACCGAGGGACCCTCTACGTCACGAGAGGTCAAAAGTATGCAAAGCAGAACATGTCATGCTCCTGGGGCCCACACGATGTGTGGCCCCAAGTTAACCCCGACCAAGTGCACAAACATTCTCAGGTACCAACATCCACACATACCTCCCAGCGCTCCCGTATACTCCCAGAGTATACCACGTCTCCAGCCCAAAGGCTAACGTGCACTTGACACCCAACGTCAACGCGAAGGCGTAATGTAACAACTCCAACCTACCACCTCAACAGCTGAGGCACAACCAACCACATCTCTTTAGACACCAACCTCACTCTCCTAGGAGTGCACGCGATCACACGCCAAAGGTCCGCTACAAACATGGTAGAAGAACTGCCACCAGGGCACCTTTCATATTTCCACATTTAATAAGATCATGTAAGAGGCTTCACTCGCCTGAACAAATTACACCATTGTAATCCTCGCAGAAAGACATGTGAGATAGACTACTTACTCGCCTCAAACGGATATCCGACGGAAAAGTCACCAACACCACCTCATGCCCGAACGACGTCCCGTGATCCCAAACCTCGGCCCCGAAAACAGTCGGGCGCATCGCACCATTGTGATCCCCTCGGGAAAACACGTCAAAAAGACAGCACACTTGAGCGCAATGGATATCCGGGAAAAAAGACGCATTCTAGCGCACCGCACACGAGCAGTGCTTCGTGGGACCCGGATCCCAGTCCCGAAACACAAAGAACAGATCACACTATTGCGATCCTCTCGAAAAAGTACACAAGGTGGACTACTCACTTGTTCAAAACGGTCACCCGATGATAGAGATGGAAAATCATCGTCAACACCCAAACGACCCTCGTGGGGCCCGCACCATCGTGCCGAATTAGAGCAGGAGGATTGCACCATTGCAATCCCCTCAGAAAAACACCCAAAAATGACTGCTCGCACGCCCCAAACGGATGACTGAAGAGGAAGTCGCTAAACGTTGCACGCAGCTCGAAAGACAGGGCGTGGGGCCCACACCTCAAATCCGGTTCCAAAGCCCGAAGCCACACTGGAAAGCTTCACCCTGGCGCCAGGGTCCCAATGCCGCTGATGACGCTCAAAATGGACGTCAAACGCGTCCGCGCCGTCCAAAACAAGAATTCCCGGGATAACGTCAATCCCCTTGACGTATGTGTCGTGCCACCGAAGCCCCCGTCTCGGGAACTATAATTGCCCGAGACCATCTCAAAAAGACCGCCTTGCTGTTAGGTCTGCGCTACCGCATACGGCGCTCAAAACGGACGCCCGTAGCTCGAAATACGGGCGTCCAAATATTTTAAAGGGGGGGGGGACCCCTTGGCCCGGTCCGTCCCGCCCGAGCCGGCTCGCTGGGACCGCGGCCCAGCCACCTGGGCCCGGCCTAGCCGGACCCGCGGGCCGCCGCACAGCGGCCCGCCATCTCTCGCGAGACCCGCGCTGCGCTCGGGTCGCTCCACCGACCGGCCAACTGGCCGATCACGTCCACGCGGAGACCCGCCAATGGCGGGTCTCATTCTCCCCGCGGGGTCGCAGCGCGACCCCGGTTGTCCCCTCGTCGGCACCCCGACGCTCCCCTGCGCCCCGACGAGTTTCGCCTCGCCCTGCCTCGCCCCGCCGACAGACGCCGCGCCAACCGCCGAAGCCGAGCGCCCCGCCGCCTGGAAGAGAAGCCGCCGCCGCCAAGGGGGACCGCCGCCACCTTGAAGAGCTGCGCCGCCGCCGAAGCCCCTGCCGCCGCCGCTGGAGCTCGCCGGAAAAAGAGGAACCCGCTGGAAACTTTGAAAACCCGCAAACTTCGACGAGCCATTACGGCCTCCTCCGAACTCGGATTTCAAATTCGAAATGAGCGTCGGAAAGAGAAGAATTTATACTATATGACCATGGGATTTGTTCGAAGATTTAACAGCAAATCGACGTATAAAATTAAATTGAAAGAGAGGTTCAGAAATAAAAACGCAACAAAAACCTCCTACTTCATTGGGCTTCGCCCGACGCTTCACGGACGGACCGCCGGAGTTGCCACGCCTCACCGGCGCTGCCTCACCGGAGCTGGAGGAGGAGAGGGAGGGTTGTCGCCTGCTGTTGTCCAGGCGAAGAAGAAGGAGAGGGAGGGGGGTGGGTTAAGTGTTTAAATAGAAAACACTTAACCACCCGCCCGTCGTCCTGAACCCGAACTCCCGACGGGGTTGGGATTAAGCCTCCCCTAGGATAAAAACCACGCTTTGAATGCAACGGAGGTCTCAGAATTTTAATCCGAGGCCCCGTTCAAAAGTTATTAAACTCAATGCCCGAGGCCGCCAAATTACGAAAACGCCCCTGGGGCCATTTTCACAGTCGGCCCGCGCCCCCGAAACTTACACCCCTCCTAGGGTAAACGACACGCTCTAAACTCAATGGTTCCCTTGGTTTTCCCATCCAAGCCACCGTTTAAGAGATACTTGAGTTTCACCATTAAACGAATAAATTAATTAACTTAATTATCCGTTTAACGTTCCGAAAGCGAGCGATGGGTCCAAACGTCTCGCGCCGACATGCTTTATGTCGTTATTAGGGTAAACAACATATTACGGATCCATCCGTACACCCAGATTTCTAATCCGAAGCACCGTTTAGGAGTTATCCCATTTATTTGGCGTTTCTAGTGTGAACGCACTGAAAATTTAATTCCGGCCACTCCGGGGCTCGGAATCGCACGCTGTCTGAGGAAGATGCTCTGGAATAATATCAAGAATATTCTAGAGTCTTTCACAGAAAAAACCGGGTTCTTACATTAGTTGTCCATTTTATTAAAATTGATGTCAATTTTAAATAAAAAATGCACTTAGAGTCATATCGGTCACACCATGCATCGGATTGAGATGAGGATGATTAATACACGTCTCAAATGACTTATGGATAGTTTTTATAAAGTATCAAAACAACCTGAATGCATTTTCTCAGTTTTGAGTATGTCACTTGTCTTTTTTACTAAAATGTCATTTTAAAGTGGAAACATACACTTTGACTTATATCGATCACATCATGTATTAGTTTAACGTGATACTGATTCCTAGACATCAAAAATAACTTATGAATTGTTTTCCTAAATTATCAAGAAAATCCATGTGTGTTTGATTGCTTTTCAGCGAGTGACACTTTTTGAACTAAAATGACGGTTTTAAACTGATAACATACACTTTGAGTCATATCGGGCACATCATGTATCAAATTGAAGTGCAGATGATTCCTACACATCACAAATTATTTATGGATCATTTTTACAAAGTATAAAAACCATACAAATGCATTTTCTCAGTTTTGAGTAGGCCAGTTGTCCATTTTACTAAAATTGATGTCAATTTTAAATAAAAAGATGCACTCGGAGTCATATCGATCACACTGTGCATCGGATTGAGATGAAACTGATTCCTACATATATAAAATGACTTATGAATAATTTTTTTAAAGTATCAAAACAATATGAATGTGTTTTCTCAGTTTTGATTACATCACTTTCCTTTTTTACTAAAATGTCATTTTAAACTAGAAACACATACTTTGACTCATACTGATCACATCATGTATCGATTTGACATGAGATTAATTCCTACATGTCAAAAATAACTTATGAATCATTGTCCTAAATTATAAAAAAAATCTGAATGCATTTGATCGATTTTTTTGAGTGACACTTTTTGAACTAAAATTTTGATTTTAAACTGATTACAAACACATTGAGTCATACCGAACACATCATATATTAGATTGAGGTGTGACTAATTTTTACACATTAAAAATAAATTATAGATCATTTTCCTAAATTATAAAATAATTTGAATATGTTTTCTTGGTTTTGAATATATCTGTTGCCCTTTTTACTAAAATTAATGTCAATTTTAAATAAAAAGAAGCACTTGGAGTCATACCGGTCACACCGTGTGTCAGATTGAGGTGCAGTTGATTCCTTCATGTCCCAAAGTATCAAAAAAATCCTAACTGCCAATGTCACAATGATTTCCATTGTATTTCTTTGTAAAACTTACAACACTATATATTGACTTGATATTCTTGGCTGAAAAACATTTCTCGTTGTTAAAATTTAGAAGAGTAGAGGAAGATCATGTGCCCATTATATCACGAGAAGTCACTAAAATGACCACATGAGATTTATACACTCTTCTAAATTTCAACGAGAAAGGTTTTTTGGTTAAGAACATCGAGTCAATATGACTTCCCAAAAGATCTATGAAAAGAACTAAATAAGCATTAGATAAAAATGATAAGGAAATTAACTTAAAAATAATAGATAAAATTATGAAAAAATTAATGCAATAAGTAGTAATGATTCACCTTTTCATGATGGTTGTATGCATTCTTGACACATTTCCTTAATGTCATTATCTCAGTTTCAGGCTTGAAGTCTAATCTCTCACGAGCATGAGCAGCTTCGAACAAACCACCTTAGCTCGAAGAAAAGAATCCACATGTATAAGAAAACAATTATTATATGAGTAATACTAAACAGAAATAAATAAAACATAAATATGAAATAATACATTAATTCAATGAATTATGATTTTACTATGAAAATGTCAAGATTTCCTCTATGATTGAGCAGTAGAGGAAACTTGAAGTAAAGTAATAAATTTCAACACTATAGGGGTGAAAAGGTTTTGAGGGAGAATAATTATGTGGTTGTTTTAGATAAAAAAGACACACTAATATAAAATTAACCTATACCCATGGTTTTAAATCATGGGTATAGCCCCTAAAACCGTGGGTATAGGCTATACCCATGATTTTAGGAACCTTAGGTAACTGAGGTGTCGGTATAGACCTATACCCACAATTTTAATACAAACCATGGGTATATGACCTATACATTCTTTAATATCCACAGTTTTACCAAAACTGTGGGTATAAATCTATACCCATAGTTTAGAAAACTGTGGGTATTTCTTATCCCACTAGGGAACCTGTAACCATGGTTATCTAAACCGTGGGTATAGGTATTTGTCTAGATTTGGTAGCAGCAGCTGCTGCACCACTTTCCAAACTCATAAATCTATAAATCAAGTAAAACATGTAGTACACATTCAATGCAATATAAATATTGTATATTCAATATTCAATCAACTACTTTTAATAATTTTTGAACTATTCACAAAACTAACACACACACACACATATATATATCCATACAAATATTCAATTAAAGTCATTATATAAGTTCAACATGTCTCATTACTACCAAGTCAAAAATAGCGGGGATCAATATCTTCCTCATCACCAGTAGCCTCATCCTCATCACTATCACCAACATCCTCATCACCAACAACATCAGCTGGAGTAACAACACCATCATCATCAACATCATCACCATCAACAATAACATCACCATCATCATCAACAACAACATCGCCACCACCATCAGCTCAAACACCACTAAGACCCTCATTGACATCACTCAGACCATCATTAAAGAGCACATTGATTCCATATATGAATCAATAGTACTAGAAACCTCTTATAGAAATGTTCGATTATCAACTTACTTCTTTCACGCTCCTTTTTTTTACTTAGATGCTTCTGCATGAGCGCTTTGTAGTTCAGGGGTTTGAGAGGTTTGAGAGGAGTCCGATGAGGACCAATACCCAGAGGGGATGATGTTTTTCCATGGTCAACATCAAACTCTCCCCTAGTGCTACTCACCTAATACTTGACTCAAATAATCATTTGGGATGAAGTTTTCAGCTTCTTTATCATTGAGGGCCTCCAGAACAGGCTGCTGAAAATATAAACAAGATATTTAATTATGATTTTCATATAAATATTTGAAATATAAATAAAAATACTTACAATATTTTTTTTTATGTTTTTGGATTTACCGCACTTCCATATTTTTTCTTCCTAATCGAGAAAAATAATTGTACTCGAGGCACACAACCTTCGATGACCAATACCACTTGATATAAATGACATTGATTAGTATAAACATATTTAAAATATAAACATTTTATAATATTGAATAAAAATAAAAGAGAATAAATTTTAAATGAATGAACAATTTATAAATTTAAACACGTGATAAATAGTGATGAAAAATTCATAAATAAAAGCTAATCATAAACACTGCATAATTTTAGCAAATCATTATGATAATTCTATAAATATCATCTATTATTTAGTGCTGAAAATGGGAATAAAATACAAGTGAACACCACCAATATTCATTGAAAATGAATATCTTATATTTTGCAGGTTACTTATCATAAGGCATGTTAAATTATCAAACTATCAGTTTTTTTTAATTTATTAATGTTAGAAATTGTGAATTATTTTAGGAAGTTATTTTGTATGAAGAAAATCATAACATCATTAGTATGTTGGACTCAATGACTGGAAGGAGGAGTAATAGGATGAGGAATTGCTGAATTTTAAACAGAACAGGTTGTCAAAGTTCACATATGGGGTGTTGGGCCTTTTGGTTAAGGATTTGTTAGGGGAATTTGAGGTTTTTTCAAATTAGTGGGAAATCTAGATCAATTATGAGCATACTCGGTATTGTGTTTTCTTTGGGGAGTAGTTCAAATGTGGTGGAAGTTGATTCTTGGTTCCTCTAAAGAGGATTCATGGGTATAATTTCCCATCATGTTTATGGTGGTATCTATTTCCCAAAGGTAGAATGAAAATGTATAAAGATTATCTCAGAGTTCCAGAAAGGGGGGGGGGGTCAGAAGTTTATGGCCTTGGTGTTCATTTTTGGAAACTCATTGCATAATTTTTGGACATTTTGGTTGGTGAAGAAGTTCAAGCATGATTTTTTGAGTCTGTTTTGAGGCCAAAGAATCAATGAAGGATATCAAGTTTGTAGTTGATGTCTTGAAAAATGGGAAGGATCATGTTTATCTGATCAATAGAGGTTTATTTTAGTGTGTTGAGAAATATCAAATGTGTGTCTTGTAGCTCCAAGTTTTTTTCTCAGGTTATATTTTTTTATTCTATTGCGATGATAAATCGATAGTACGAGTTCCCTATGATTCATGGTGTTCCATGGTTTAGGTGTGGTGTTTGTTTTTTCAAGTAGCGTGGTCAAGATTCATTGGGTATTTAGTTGGGGTAGAGTGAATTTGATATGTGAATTTATGGGTTTGTATGATTTTATTTGGTAAACCTTTTCCTTCTATTTAAATGATGCACAAATTTTCAATTTAATGTATTTTGTTTGAAATATTTTTACTTTACACCTCTAAATGTGGTATTAAAATCCAATTCAGTTATGTTTGAATGGGTATATAAATTTAACATTGATTCATTTTAAAACATAAAATAGATAATAAGGTAATTATATGGTTTTATTTCTTTTAAATCAAATTCATAAATGCATGGGAATTTTCCAGTATCAATTGTTATGTTTCTAAGAATAATATTTTTAAAAAACATAATTTTATGAACTTGTTATGACATTATGTTAGGATTAACAGTTAGTAAGAGGGTGAAACTTTAGGATGACGTGATTTAGGTTTTCATCTTCAATCCTCTATTGTGTTGGCCCCATTTGGGTACTTTAATTTTTATTTGGGAGGTGTCTCATTGTATTTTTTGGTTTTTAGAAATATTTAGTTTGGTAAGGGGTGGTCTTGCGGTAACATTCTAATGATGAGGGTGATAAGTGTGTAGTATATTCTTCCTTGAATTTTTTAATATCTAGAATTTATAATGTATTCCCTTGAGTAGTTTAGTAATTCTAAAGGATTTAGGAGTAGTTACATTGGATGATGTTAGTCTTATCAAAGATGTATCACCCTTATCAATTATGGTTTAGAAATTTCCACCACATATTTTTCGATTAATGTTGAAATATTTTATTTTTTGTCATTATGATCAAGGTTGTTTCTAAAAATTCAAATGGTTTTACTAAAGAAAACTTTGAAAATAGATTTCCAAACAAAACTACTCATGATAGCCTAGATCCATGTATTCAAAACCTACACATACAAGAGTCTCAATGACATACAATTTCCATTTTTATATTCAAATAATCTAAATCTCATTGCAAATAAGCACATCACATTTGAAGATCATATCTTTCAAACACATATTAAAAACCTGTTGAAATCCCATTAAACCCTCATATTTACCTTCATTATCTATAAAATATTTCACATACTCATTTTTAAATCATTTGAAAATCAATCCACAAAATAAATAAGGATGAAAGAACATAAGAATTCACCATTGCATTAAGTTCACATGATAATGATAAATAAACAACAGGAAAATTGGTTCCAACCAATAATCCTTTAAGAAAGTGGTACAATAGAAGAATTAGGTGAAATTGCATTAAATAATCCTATATAGGATCCTAGTTCCATGGGTATCATCTGAAGACTCATGTAAACAAGTATAAATAGGTACATGACCATTAAGTTGACACTACTAATAATTTCTACATCCTTGGTATGTCTCATTAGAAAATTTGAAAATAAAACCTCCCAAGAGTTACCTCTAGAAAAAGCAATTAAAATGGTTTCTATTCCCTTAATAGATGATTGTTATTTTAGTTCATGCACTTATCCAGGACACAAGATAGCCATTAAAGACATCCCATGAAAATCCAAATTGAGGTGATCACTATCAATCATTAAATGATTCAAATATAAATCATATTAAAACAATCCATGCTTCACCTCCTTACACCCTCACAAGAATATAACCAACCACATCAATCTATATGAATCATATAAAGATGTATAAATATGAAAAATACCCTATTGGGATCACAAGAGTCCATGTGCATAAATTCACATTAAAATCTTAGTCCACTCTTGATTCTAATGTGATAAATCAATTCTTGGAACCTATTTGGAAATCCACACAACCATTAAAATCTCTATTGAAACCCTTTAAGTCCATAAAAGGTTCCATGATAACACTAGCATAAGTTAACACACCATTTTAAAATAAAAACCCCATTTCATATATTAATAAAAAAATAAAATACTCAAACATTTGGTTTAAAAATCAATTAATGAATTGAAAACATTTTAAAATACCCGACGCTTCCCATGCTCAGGAATTGTAGTGCACCCCAATGTGTGAAAATACATCATTGACTCTTTGTTATTTTTGTTTTTTCCTGAATTTTCCTAAAAACAAAAATTCAATACAACTAATAAGAATTAAATTTTATATGTAAAATATTAAAGATTGAGATTACCTTAAACTCATTAGTCTTCCAATACATGATCATTTTTTAATACTATGTTTTTGGACATTCGTGGAATATGGGTACACCATCTAAATTAGAACCAACCCTACTCCTCCAACTGATATATAACTCATGCTTGTATGATCACCATAACTCCCCAAGATCCATCAAACTTGAAACCTTAGCATCTTCACCATCAGGAAAGTTAAACTGACTCTGTAATGAACATTTTTATTCATATAAATACAACAATAATATAGATACAAATTTATAAAACTTTCTGTCCCATATCTGCGCCCATGCTTTTGTCCTTGATGTCTTTACCAAGATGTCTCCACAAGATTGGTTCCACCGAAATGATATCATGGTACTTGTCTAAAGTTTCCATGAAACTTCTACACTGACTAACATTTTTACCTAAAATATGATTTTTTTCATTGTAATCCACCATTACTTGTGTTTGAAGATTATAGGATTCTCACATACAGGTGCACCCACGTCGCCTAATAGAAGATCCCACTAAATAAGATAAAAGGGGGAAAATAAGAATTAGGTCATGGTATAAAAAGATAAAAATAAAGTGATATAATTTGACATAATTATAATAAAAAAACCTGATGCATGCTGCTCAATAGGCTCTGATGGATCCATGGGCTGTACTGGATTAGTAGCCTCTGAAGGATGTATCTATTCCAATGAATCTGGGTGATCTTCATGCACTTTAGTGGGAGATGAAGGAACAAAATAATCAAATCCTAGATGGATAAAATGAAATATAGGCAATATAAACATTCCATGATATGGGTTTTAATGTGGGGGATATATAAAAGGATATACAAATGGTAAAGATGGAACCATCCCTATAGGCAGTGTAGACATGGTATGAGAAGAAGAGGCTAAATGATATGATGGAGGCATGGGTAGGAACATCCCTATAAGCGATGTAGACATGGTATGGTAAGAAGAGGCTAAATGAGATGATGGTGGAGGTATGGGTAGGAACATCCCTATAGATGGTGTAGACATGGTATGAGAAGAAGTGGCTAAATGAGATGATGATGGAGGCATGTGTGGGAACATACCTGGAGGCTCTAGTGGAGGGTGGAATGGTGTGGTAGATGGGGTGTTCGCTGGTGGTTTAGGGTGGGAACATGTAAGACAGGTGCTCTGTCTAGGTCTAGGAGCATCCATACTCGGACCCATGTTGATAGGATGAGGAGTCAAATCTGTTGCAACTGAATTTCCCTATAAAAATTGATAAAGAATATGAACATGTCATTATATGTAATGCAGAAGAAAAATATGAAAAATATTACAATCACTAAGGGAACCAGAGGAGCTAACCCACGCTCGCACCTCTGTTGGTCAGTATCAAATAATCACTTCCTTCGACCTTCTTTCACAATCTGCATAAGAAGGAAATGTACAATTTTTAGAAACAATTTTTAAAAATCATTCATACAACTTAGTAGTTAAAGAAGTCATAAAAAATGTGACAACATGTTTTAGTAACAATAATTTAAAACCAAGTTATAAATTTTTAATAACTCTTTTTAAACTTCATTTTATGAATTAAAATAAATCTAATTAAATGTAACGAAACCAAACAATAATGAAACATATGTATCATTAAAAATTGAAACTAAATTAAAGTAATTATAGTAATAACAACCTAAGTAACTCATGTCAAGGTAAACTAAATGAATTGTGAACATATATTGTTGCTTCTATATATTACCCACCACTACTTCAGGTTCAACATCAACTCTCACAAAGGGACAATTTGATTCATCAAATGATTTTTTTTGATCAATACTAATTGGGGAATCAATGGTGTCAATTTCAACCCCAACATTATGAAAAATATGTCTTGGGATTACTTCATTAATGACACCGTAATCAGGTATCAGATGATATTTCACATAAAACTCTTGTTTTTCCATTGATGTAAAAATGTATGGTTTATCGGTAGTCAGGAATCGACTCATGTTAATAAATCTAAATCCACAATAATCAACAAATGTACCCTATTGCTTCATTGAGTCAAACCATTTACATTTCATCATAATGACTAGACCTTGAGAGTAGTAATCCAATAACAATATTTTCTCAACACATCCATAATAATATACACCTTCATATCAGGACCGACTATCTGATACAGTGACATAATAGTCCATTGTAGCAGTTAACATAATTTCATCATGTTGTGTTCTCATTTTCACCGCTCGATCGGTTGTAACAAATTTGTACCCATTGATTATTAAATATTTTCATTCACAAACCAAAGAATTAGAACCAAAATCCAAGGCTATTAATTATTCAAAAACAAAGTCTAAAGGTAAAATCAATACCTAAAATATATATGAATAATACAATTAAATAGATATCTATATTTTAAGTTAATTAAAGTAATGGGTATACCTTTGATTTAAACCAAGCAAGAAACTCTTGGCTATGAAAATCCTCTCTCCTTCTCAAAGGAAAATATCGATAAACTCTACTTATAATATATTTTCCCTACATAAAATGATAATAAAAGTCTAAGGTATATATAAAATGACATATTATGAAATAACATATAAATATCTAAATTTCTTACTGGATATAGTCATCGAACAAACCACAGTTAAATAAAACTGTGTGATGTGTCATATCCCACTTTTCAAGGATCAATGTAGCCAATGTATATGACTCAATAATTCCTCCTATTTGGGGGAGAGATGGAAACAAGGGCTCAATTTCCCTATACTGTTCATCTTCATTTCTCATTGGCCAGTTAAGTCTTGTACTCACATCAGAAAAATACATTGAACAAAAATCCATACATTATTGAGCTAGATAACCTCTCACAATTGAACCTTCAAGATAATTCCTATTTCTGACATAATATTTTATTATGCACATATTTCTTTCAGTAGGATACATCCAAAAAAAATCAATAGGTCCACCAAGAAGTGTTTCAGTTGGAAGATGAACAGTTAAATGCAATATGCAGGTGAAAAATTATGGAGGATTTTTTTTAACTCACACAAAATTAATGGTGCCTCTTGCTACATTTTTATCAAGAATGACTTGGATAACCTTTTATCACAAAGTTCTCTAAAAAACAGCACAAGTGAATGAATTTCACCCTTACACTATTGGATAGAAAATGAATAATTGCTATTGAAATCAATTCATGAAGAAGGATGTGATAATCATGAGTTTTTAGAGATTTTAGTTTAAAATCTCTTATGTTGACTTGTTTAGATATGTTTCTATAATATGTATCAGGAACCTTGATATTCTACAATAATTCAAAAAATTGATTTTTTTTCTAATGGTGTCATCACATAAAAAGCACACAGAACTTTCCATTTGTTTTCACCGATACACACAAGATGCATTTTTTGTTGAATACCCCAATCCATCAAGTCCCAATATGATTGAAAGTAATCTTTGGTCTTCCCCTTGATATTTAGAAGAATATAAAGAAAAAATTCACATGTATTTTTCTTAATGTACATTACATCTAAACAATTACATAACAAATTGGAAGACCAATATGACAACTCAAAAAAGATACTTCTCTTTTTTCAATTGTAAGTGGCTTTAATGTCAACATTCTTCCTCTTTGGATTTTATCTAACCTTTACCTAATGAAAAACTGAATTCTTTCAATTCATTAATCACATCGGTTTTTGACATATGTTGAGGTGTTTATTTAGTGTCAACAATATTATCAAACCTCCAATGATTCTTTCTGTATTAATGATCCATTGATAAGAATCATCGATGCCCTATGAAACTAAAACTATGACGATATTTAATCCTTCTTGACCATGTATTCTTTATACAAATAGGACATGATAGTTTTCTCTTTATGCTCCAACCAGACATCATTGCATAGATAGGGAAATCATTTATAGTCTATAGAAAGGCAACACACATCTGAAATATATTTTTTAAAGAAGCATCAAATGTGTGCACACCAATATCTCAAAGCTGCTTCAAATATCTTATTAAAGGTTTCAATTATACATCTATATCATTGCTAGTATCACAAGGTCCATATATCATTATACTCAAGAAAGTGAAAGGTTTTTTCATACACATCCACAAAGGAAGATTATAAATATGAATAAAAACTGGCCACGTGTTGTGAGCAGTAAGCATTTGACTAAATGGATTAAAACCATCACATGATAGACCCAACCTGACATTACACACCTCAGTTGAAAAATTAGGATGTTGTGCATCAAATTCTCGTCATGCTAATCTATCTGTAGGATGAACTAAATCATCTTTACCTTTAATTCTCTCAGCATCATACCATCACATATTGGTTGAGATTTCTATAGACATGAATAGATTTTGAAGCCTGAGAATCAATGGAAAGTGACACATGACTTTCTGTGGAACATGAGATGGTGTTCCATCTGCATTTGCCTTCCATAAAGATGTATCACATTCTTTACAGTCATTAAAATCAACTCTTTTCTCCCAAAATTAATTGCAATCTTTCAGACAATCATGAACTTTATTAGTAGAAAATCCAAGCTGCTTAATTAACTTTCATGCCTTATAATAATTTGAGGAAATATCTGCACCATCAAGAAGCAGGTCTTTAAAAAAGTAAGAATATAATAAATGGTGGTATTAGAAATTCCATACGTGGTTTTTCCATGATATAACCACATTAAAAATTCCAACTTGGTCATTTTAATACATTACTGATATACTTGAGTTTTGGCATCATCCATTAAATTTTTCACTCTCTCAACATCATCATCTTAAGTCTTTCCCTCATGTGTATTGATATCATTTCCTTCTTACACTGGCATACTATATCTCTCCTAATTATGCACAAATGGAAACCGATCAAATATCAAATTCTTCATATCAATTCTTTCTTTTTGTTCATGAACAAAAAGAAAGATGGTCTCATCTCTCCACGACAATACCAAACATAATAGTTTATTTGAAATCCATATTTTTTTATATAGAAGCTAACTTCTTCCCAGATTAACCATGGTCTTCCAACACATTTATAGTATGAACACCATATACAACCTCCATCTGAAGTATTGTTAAATGAAAAATCTAAAAAAACTTCCAAATTATTTTGAAACTTGGTCGAAATCTGATCGGTACGATACATCAAACTTTTATCCATTTTATTACAGGGAAAAAAAGTTATGTTCCAATCAACAATGTAAACCATAATTAAAAACTTCATATATTTTTCATTAATACATATGAAATAAAGGGTTTTGAAATAAAGAACATTCAAACATATAATAATAACATAATGAAATATTAAATGTATTATAAAACATAAAGACATCAAATATAAACATAATAATTATCTTTTAAATATATCCAACTATCCTATAAAACATCCAAAATAATGGAAAAATGGGATTTGGAGACCAAGAGGCTAAAAACCTAAAAATGTAAAAAAATCGAAAGTATAATAGAAAAAAAACTACGTCTGCCCGTATCCATATGGAAAGTATACATATCCCATCTATTATATCATCTAATCATGAAAAATACTTTGAATACCCATTATCTCAAGGCAGGTATTTTTCATTACATTCAAGAAATGAGACCAAGTCTATATGAACAAAAATTGTGTATAAAGGTTGTCAGAATTGATTCCCTTTAGGATTCCACCAAATTATCTATGCGCAACCTTTGGGAAAAAAATATGACATTCTGTTTTAAAATTCATATAAACAAAGCAACCATTTAATTATATGAAATAAAAGTAACAATATCTACCAAATAGTATATGAATTTTACTCAAAATAGAATTTATAATAAACCATATCTCTTACATTGGATGACCTAAAAAATATTTTCATTTCTCAAGAAATGAGAAAGATATGTTCCTTTAAAAAGAATATAAAACAAGATATGTGTTTTGAATCCATGTGATTTTTTTAGGGAAGACTGAGTAAATCATTAGGAAATACAACAACAACAAGTAATAAATTTATTAAGGCCCTAGGGTTGAAAGCATCAAGGAGGTCTAAAGTAATGAAGATCGAGCACATCCACTCTAACAAGACCGACACACTCGGGGGCTAGAGACCCCGTGGTAGCAAAGCTAATATAAGGGTTTCCCTGAGAAGTGCAAGAAGCCAAAAAGTCTACTACCTTATTGCCTTCGTGCCACATGTGATGGATGGAGACACAATTGCTGATCATGTTCTTACATTTGTGCATGTGGTAGATAATCGACCATGGAATGATGCTGTCCTCGTGAAGGGATTTAAAAATAACCAAAAAATCAATTTCCATGGATGTGAGAGTGATACCCCAAGTGATGCATAATTCAAGACCCTTAGATATGGCACCATATTCCACCTTCAATGAGTTACCTAGGCTGAAAAAACTTTTGAAATCAAAAATCATGGACCCAAGGTGGTCAAGACCCCCCCCCCCCCCCCGCATGAGACCAAGGGAGTTGGAGCCATCAACATTGAGTTTCAAACCGATGTGAGGGGCGCCCATCAAATCCATCTACCTTGTAATGAGGGAGTCTGGTTGGGAAGTCGGGCCCTCCTGTCAGCCATGAAAATTCTGAGAGACGGATCCAGCTCCCAATTATTGCAAAGATAAATCAACTCTACTTCCAAACTCTTTTCCCTGGAAACCATTTCCAAGCTCGAGCTTGAAACACCTTCAAACTAGGACATATTTCTCACAGTCCAAATAATGCAATATCCCGCAGCCATGAAGACCACTTGCACCTTGCTTTCATGCTTTTTGTTTCCTGTCGTGAGAAACCAAGAGAAAAGAAAATCCGATCTGCAAGCACCCTGGAACTCATAACCAAAAAAATCACCAAAGGTGCTCCACACTTTGGCAGTCCATTATCCTTCAAAAAATAGGTGGGAGGAGGACTCAACCTAATAAGAGCAACAATAGTGGCATTTGGAAACCGTAGTGACCCCCCTCCATCTAACCTCCTCATCAGTAGGGATGGACCGGTTGTTAATGTTCCAAACTATAAAGTTATACTTTGCGGGAATATCTTTTCACCAAGTGGTTCTTCTCCAACCTTCCACAATGTGGTTGGAATTTATCTCTCGACGAAAGTCCTTAGCTGAAAAGCATCTTGATGACGAGTCTGTGAAAACAAGATGACCTGGCTTCAGAGTCATGGAGATGTTGTTAAAAATCTCAAGTTCCTAGCGATCAAGAACAATATTAATGAAAGAGGGAAAAATTCTAGCCTGGGCAAAGGTGGTATCAGGGGTCAGGCATCCCGGATACCCGAGTGAGGATCCCACCCAGTTGTTCTTCCAAAGGTTGAGCTCTCCATTCCCAACGATCCAACATGACCGCTGGCGAAGATCAGGGATATGCAAGCAGAGTAACTGCCATAAGCTATATGTTCCCCCGTGAAACATCCAAGTCAATCCCATATTTGTTCAAGATGAATCTGGCCTAAAGAGTTCTTCCCTCCAAAACCTCCTAAGTGAGCTTATCCTACATGCTTTGGATGGATCCAGAAATGTTCCTCAGATTAATCCCACCAGATTCAATCAGCTTCACCATCTGCCCCCATTAAGCTCAGTGGCACTTACCCTTCGCATGAGCATTGATGAAAGAGATAATCATCCATGTAGATTCATATATTGAAATATGAAGAACCTAAAGCATCTACTGAATCTGATTATGTAGAGGAGATAGATGAGGATTGTAAAAGAATTATGATTATAATCTATAAAATATTTAGAAAAGTAAAGGTTAAGTATAAAGGAAAACTAAGCTTCATATTATTCTAATATGAAGGTGTTAGACATTATTCCATAAACATTCCTAAGAAGAAAAGAAATGCATTTGATGTTAATTATCAAGATAAAAAACATCAAAAGAAGAAGTGGAGGAAGAGATCAAAAGTAGTTAAAAAAATTGGTGATTGGAAAATAGAATTTTGAACAAGGAAAATAAGAAGCATGATGGGAAAATAAATGGAGGATAATACCTCTTCCTACATCAAATCTGAAAATGATTATGAGAAATCCAAATATTTTATGAAACATGTTTAGAAGCATAATGGGTCCTCAATCATTGATGAGGATAAAGTTGAAGACACTTACATGGAGTGTATTCTTAGACATGAATTGAAATCATGTATTGAGTATAATACAAATTAGAACATGTTGGTAAATGTTCTAAAGAATTATATTTGAATGAAATCTAAGCTAAATAAAGAGTTTCTCTAAAGAAAAACATAGAATAAATCAATGTTTAAAAATAAAGATAATGAGATGATCATGAATGGTATCAAAGAATTTTTTTTTGTGAAATAATATCTTAAAATTTAGTTGAAGTAATAGTTGAATCCTTCAACACCTATGATAAATGGAATAATAAATTATATTAAAATTTTACCTAAAAATTATAAATAATATTAAACACGTTTTATCTAATTGTGATCGTAAAAGTTGAAAATCTAGGAAAGAATGTGCTACAAAGGATGATAAGAAATAGTTATCCACATCTATATATGAATAAATATTACAAGGAAAAGAAACATCCCTATAAAAGAATAAAGATCAGGGAAAATTTGTATAAGAAAAGTAGAATTCTAGAAGGTAGATTTATGAAAATAATTTCATTTATTATAGAAGATGCATGTTTAAAGTCTATTGATTGTATCATAGGATGTTTGGTCATAAACCCTTTTTATTTTGGTTCACATATGTTTAATTCAAGGAATATATGAATCAATTATAAAAAATTATGAGATTAAAGATAAAGAATCAATAAACAAGCAATCTATAGACACAAAATAATCAAATATATCTACCCAAATAAATCCAAAATAGAACAAGCAACGTACTTATACTCAAACAACCACACACACTACCAATCCAAGGTGCAACGCTAAAAACAACATTTACAATGCTATAAAAAAACAACCAAACCAAAACAAGTCACAAAACCAAAAATAACATCAAACCACATCCAGAAAAATTTAAAATAGTTAAAATGGTTTACTTCTTGACATGAACAAACACTAATAAAAATGAAAACAATACTAAAAACATGAGAAGAAAGATTTAGAACTCACTTATGTGATGTTGATGAAGATTCAAATAAAAAAATAATTAAAATAGAGGAGATCACTGGAGTAGTTGGAGGCTGACGCTCGCTGGTCGCTTGGGAGGTTGCTGCTCAAGAGGTCGTCGGTCAGTCAGGAGGTCGCTGCTCAGGAGGTCGTGGCTCGATCTTGGAGAGAAGAATTAGGGCAGGAGATCATGAATGGGGGGAGTCTTGGAGTGGCTAAATTTGTGAAAAACATATACCGATGGTTTCTAAAAACCGTTGGTATATGACACTCTATACTAATGGTTTCAAAAAACCGTTGGTATATCTTCATATATACTAATGGTTCTAATAAACCATTGGTATATCCTAGATATAGGAACCCTACACCCATGGTTTTATTGAACTGTGTGTATAGAGGCATGGAGATAGACCCACTTTCTAGTAATGGCATGAAAGATGGACATACCACCCCAAATCGAACAACATAATCCACCTGTATAAGAAAATAATTATTACATGAGTAATACTAAAAATAAATAAATCAAACATAAATATGAAACAATACATTAATTCTATGGACAATAATTTTATTATGAAAAAATCAAGATTACCTCAATGATTGAGAAAAGACAACATCATTTCTCTTCATACAAAGGAATTAAATATGGACATAAATCTTCTAAAATAAATTAACTCTGCAAGGATTAATGAAAATAGAATCAACATTCCATTATATAATTTTTTGATAAAATTGATAAAGTAAATCATAAAATTACCTCTACATCTTCTCAAATGGTTTCCTTCATTATAGTTTGTTCTTCTAAGGGATTGGTAACATCATTATTTAGAGAAGACATTGTCTTAATGAGTAGTCAAAAATTTAATTTAGATTATGTTAATGAATTAGAGAACATGTAAAATTATAAAGAAAAACATAGTATATTACACTTTTACCTTCTCATTGAACTATATTTATTTTTTTAAAGGTTTTAGGGATTTGGTTCCTCTATAGAGAATACAAATCCCCTCTTTATGGTTCCCTATAATGTATAAGACATTTTCTAAATTAGGATAGACATGAACTGATTGTGATCTCCTAATGAAAAGGTCATCCTTGATTAAATTTTCATCCAAACCGAAATTTGTTTTAGTCTCCAGCTGGACAATCAACCAATTCTTGTTTGCTAGATTTGAGACATAAAATACTTTCACTACTTGTGATTCCATTATGAATGACTCATATTTTCTACTTTCACACTAAAATTCACCTTCACAAAACCCATTTCATCAACTTTCACTACACTCATATTGTCAACCCATTTACAATGGAAAATTGACACTTGAAATGCTGTATAATCCAACTCATATATCTGTTCAATAATACCAAAATATGACATATTTTCAAAAATTGTATTTTTATCATTGGAACCAGATATGTGCATTGCTTTCTCCATAAGCGTAACACCACTATTTTGCATCATAATATAGTCGTCATTTTCTTTTGTATAAAACTTATAACCATTGATTACAAAACTAGTATAAGATATAACATTTGCATTTGGTCCCCTAGCTAGACATTGAGGTTGTTCGACAATCGAATTCAAATTTTCAGATAACTCCTTATAAATTTGATCTCAAAACCATCCTATAAACTGTTAATTATGTGTATTTGATATCCATACTTCAACCCTTTATGGATTCAAATCTCTAAGAATTTATTTTTGGGCTTCAATATATGAATCAAAATCTTCACTATTATTTAAAATGTAAAGGTTCACTTGCTCCCACTCTATCAAGGTAATTGTAACAAAATATCTTTCATAAATCCCTTTGACTATAAGGCATTCGCTATGATGAGACTTTGGGAGACCGATGCTATCAACATCTAATATGTAATCAGTAAATAATTCAATAGCTTCTTCAATAATATATCATTCTACAATACAAACTTATGTATAACCCTTTCAAAAACATATACCCTTCAATGGGGTGCATCCATATATAATAGATAGGACCACATAGTTGAACCTCTCTAACCAAGTGAACCATCAGGTGGACCATTATATCAAAGAATTATGGTGGGAATAACATATCTAATTCACATAATATTACTGAAACCTCCTTATTCATGATTGGAAAATTTGTTGGGTCTATAAATTTACTAAATATGAATTTGAAAAAGAATCAAAATCTGGTTAATGTATGCCATACATTTTGAGATAGAATGAAACAGAAATAAAAAAACATCAAATATTACATCAAAACATAGAATTCATGTGATTTTAGTCCTTATAACTTAAAATTAGTCATTGAAATGAAATTCTTAATATTTGATGAATACCCCTATAGAACTTTTACACTATAAAAAAAGGAATAATTGAATTTTTTCCTGTCTGGATAAAGTGTAAGATGCTGGAGGAAGAAAAGTCTGCCTTTTACCCTTCACCAGTGCCAAATCTTCTCTTATCCCCATTTTAATCAAGTCCAACCTAGCCTTGATTCCATATTTCATTTTTCTAGGAACATTTAGTAACGTTTCATTAACACTATCAAATACATTTTTCCTACATGCATGAAATCAAGAAAATGTCTGACATACAAACAATTACAATAGGATAATTCAAAGAAAATTGATCTATTATTCCAACCTAATTTTGTATGGTTTTTCAAAAATGGTTTACTGAAAACAATGTTAATATCTTTTACTTTATTTTACTTTTGATCACTCATTACTATATACAGTGTTATACCTTGTTTGATATTCCCATCTAATGATGTCATCCAGGATCGATATTTATGTTTTTGAGGTAAATATTTCCAATATTCTAAAAACAAATCCTTTGAGGAATGTTTCAACCGAACCGAGTATGTGCATTTTTCAAAAATGGGACACCCCAATATTTCTTTAATGCTATGTCCTAATAAATTTCCATAAGTGGGGAAGTCATTTATCATCTCATACAACATGGTCCTAAATGTGAATTCTTCACTTCTATGAGCATCATGCATTATAACACCTATATTCCACATCAAATTCAGATCTTCGATCAATGGATCCAAATAGACATCAATATCATTATCGAGTTTCTTTAGTATAGATATAATAAGAGTAAATATAATTTATTTTCACTTCATTCATAACCATGGTGGAAAGTTATAATTTATCAACATTATGGGCCATGTACTGTGAGTACTACTCTGTACACCAAAATAATTTATTCCATCTGTAGATAACATAAGATGAAAGTTTCTCATCTCATTTCCAAATTTAGGAAACTCGTAATCAATTTTCTTCCATTGAGGAGAATATGCTAGATGACGTAGGTTACCATCTTTAATTATTGTATCTAAATGCCATGTCAATTGTCTCATAGTTTTTTTAACATCCATGTAGTCTTCTAAACTTTGGAATGATAAGAAAGTACCATATAGATTTAAAAGGACTTGATTCATTTTTAATATATCAATCTATGCCATACTTAGGTCATTTTATGAGTGATTCATGGTCCTTAAAAAAATATGAAATCATTTGGACTAACATATATTTTTTAGAGATTATGTCTATTGAACATAACAATTGTTTAACATAATATGTTCAACACGGTAGTTCATTTTATTCTGGTAGCATATCATTCAGGAGACCAAGTAGTTCTGTAAATCTAGTATCACTCCATCCATTGCCGATTTTCAAATTATATAACTTCAATGCAGATGACAATGTGGTGTATTTAGTACAACTGGTACTGGTCTCTTGGCATAACTATTTAACTTCTCAAACAACTTTGTACAATCACAAAGGTCATCTTCAATTTCCATTATCATTTCTTCCATGCAATCTCCATCATCATTTACACTGGTATTCACATCGAATGATCCATAAACCGTAGTATCATCCTAATCGATGTTCAAGTTCATTTTTTATTGGTGTTTAGTCCATAATTTATATAACTAATCTATTCCATGACAAATCAAATGTTCTTTTAACTCTCCCAGACTAATTTGTCTTGAATAAAAATAACATAAACATAGAAAAAGGATTTGAGAAGGGTTTCATGCATGCTCTCTCGTAAACTTGATGAACTCTTTAACTCCATCTTCATACTCTTTTTTCAAACGATTAGCATGTATCTATTTTCAATTAATATCCATAATATTGGGTTAATAAAATATTATTTTTTACAATAAATAAATAAATACACATAATATATTCAGTATCAAAGGTGAAAGTTATAGACAATTCTAACAAGGGAAGCCCAACATTTAATTATTTCAAATAATTTCAGCTTTATTTGAAGAAAATGGGTAATTGAATTTAAGAAAATAATTACTCCACTATGGTAGGTTTTTTCCTCTAAATTCATTCAAAGGTGAAAGTTATAGATAACTTTCATGCTCATCATCTCACCTTCCAAACATTTATCATTGAATTTTGTTGTTTGAAACACATCCTCCATATCTTGAGGACATGCACCTATGTTGCTTTAAATACTCTAAGAGGTAGTCATACATGGAATGACTATGCTCAGAGTAGTATAGGAAACATAAAAGATATGTGGTATGATTCTTAAGAAATAAA
The DNA here is from genome assembly GCA_963277665.1 of Viscum album. Taxonomy (NCBI): domain Eukaryota; kingdom Viridiplantae; phylum Streptophyta; class Magnoliopsida; order Santalales; family Viscaceae; genus Viscum; species Viscum album. The sequence continues at coordinate 673,309,777 of OY728126.1, forward strand.
ATGTAATAACTATTCAGGAGATGGAACTGATGAGGATGATAATTGTCTATAAAAGATATGGGGGGTGTGTCTCAAGAAAAAATCACAATAAAACTATTTTTTTGACCCACATCAATTCTTTCTTAAATACCCAAATACTATAACAAATATGGCCTTTATCAGTGCTGAAAAGTGCATTAACAACGCTAAAAAAAGCGCTGTTAATTGAGGTGAAGATAGGGGGGTCCCTTTTATCAGTGCTCAGAAAAGCGCTGATAAAGGCACCTTTTATCAGCGCTTTTTTAGCACTGATAAAAGGGGTCTTTTATCAGCACTTTTAAAAAGTGCTGATAAAAGTAAAAAAAAAATAAAAAATAAAATAAAAGAATTATATAAAGGGAGGGGGGATCTTTTAACAGCACTGGACCCCCCCTTTATCAGTGATAGGCGAAGCCTCACACTTTCCTTCCTGTGCGCTGCCCTTCCTACACATCCCCCACACGCGGGCACCTCCTTGCTTCTACCTGAACTTGAACCCGCAACCTCCCCCTTGCGCACCTTCACCTTTACCACTAAGCCATTTCATGTTTTTCTCTATTTAATGATATATCTGTTTATTTATATATATATAGTTATATTTATTCGTATATTAATATAGATTCATATTAATATAAATATATTTAGTTATATTAATAAATATATTTAGTTATATTAATACATATATATTTATTCATATATTAATATATTTATATTTATTCACACATATATATAGTTATATTTATTCGTATTTAAATAAAGATTCATATTAATATAAATATATTTAGTTATATTAATACATATATATTTATTCATGTATTAGTATATATATATATATATATTCATTCGTATATTAATATATATTTATATTTATTTATATATATATATATTTAGTTATAATTTTTTATCTGTATATTTATTTGTATAGTAATATATATTTATAAGATTAGTTTTAAATATATTTATAAAATATGTTTTTTATGTGTGTGTATAAATAAATAAATAATTACATACATGTATATATACAACACACACACACACACACAAACACACAGACACACACACACACACAAACACACACATTTACGAATAAATACATATATATGTGTATTTGAAAAACCATAGAATGTTAAAACGACCATAAATTCTAATACAAAAGTGCATTTCAACTCCACAACCATTCAAATTGAAGAAAATGAAACAATATTCAATATGATATGTGGTACAGGCCTAACGGACATCTGGATCATAAGTTACACCAGTTTGAATGTTAACAAATCGGGATATCCCGACTAAAAACTCAGTTTTGGAGGCCTTATGGGCCTTTTTTGGGCTTAAAAAATGTGACATAAGGTTCCCATTAGGTCATTTGCACATAGATCTCATTGCAGGCTTCAATTTGATATGCTGTAGAGCTCAAATGGACACCCGGATCAAAAGTTATGACTGTTTGAAGTTTGAGTTACATTTTCAACTTATTTTAGATCTTTTATTATTTTTTTTGATTTTTTGTGTCTTCCAATTGTTATTAAATGATTATTAATCGATGATAATTATAAAATTATTAATTAATAATATATTTTTAAATATTTTAAAGCCATTTTCACTAAATTTATTATATATTAAATTTAATTTTTTATTTATACTTATCTAAAACATATTTAAAAAATATATATTATATTTATATCAATATATATATACTCATATAACAATATATTTTTTTCATGAATTTTTTTTGAAACATAAAATTTATCAGTGCTAGGAAAAAGCACTGATAAATCCCCCATTTATCAGCGCTACTAAAAAAAGCACTGATAAAGGGTGGCGATGTAGAAACCCAGTTTTGTGGTAGTGCAAATAAATTAAAATATAATATAGGAAATTAAGGAGTAATAAGAAACCAAAATATGATAAACAAGAATAATAAAATCTCATTCAATCAACTAGAAGATTTAAAATGTATTGATAAAAAAATTTAATGAATAAAGAGTTGTTTCATATATATGGATGGTAATCAGAGATTCCTATGGGTGAAACCAATGTATGTAGACCTAAAATGATGAATACCAAAAAATAATTTCTAATATATAGAATTCAATAACCACCATTATATTTTTTGGAACAAGTGACGTAATAACCTAAGGAATGATTAAATTTAATATTAATGGTATATCAAATATTTGAAAACATCTCAAGACTCTTGGGATGTCATATCACCGCACTGACCCATCCTAAGGATTATAGGGAGGTCATCACATTAGATCTACCCATCTGAAGGATTATAAGGAGGTCATCTAATACACATTGACCCATCCTTAATATTCTACAGAGGTCTATAAAGAAGTTTGAATAAAGCAATAATACACATCAATAAGATATATCACAAATAAGGGAGAAAAACACACCAACCCTTGCAACATCTATCCCATACACACTAGCCTCTACCGAGATGGAACAACTCCTGTGAGGTCACATTTCCTAAGTGGACTAACCTTACTTCATCCAGAAATATAAGTGGAATCACAAAATTAATATATCTATAAAACATCACTCCCCATCTAAAGTCTTCATCACACAAATACGAAAATAAAAAGTTAGTTTAATATGTCAGAAAGTAGTCTCATAGGCTACCCAACTACCATCATGGAAATTGATACATACAAAATTATATATATGATATATAATGGGATGGGACTTCTACCATATGGTTAATTATACTATTTATCCAATGAAAATAAAGCACGATTCATCCAAACTTTCACATAAATAAAAGCGTAGCTCACAAATATCCTACATTGATTCACATCTGAAATTGAGAAGGAAGGAGATCCTCGTATGGCCTGGGAGTGAAGCTAGGAAGGCTCACATTATCAGTGTTTCACACTCTAAAAATTCCAAGCATCAAAATGGATGATATCCATGGCCAAATCTACAAAATGGGTAACTCACCACACTCACAGTTTCAAAAGATCCTCCACTATGGCCAAAACCATTGATGTTTTACACCTTGAGTTCCCCAAGACAAAGTAGAGAAAGACTTACATTTGAGAGAAAGTAGAGAAAGTCTTATGTTCAAGCCTTGGATTTGTTTGAACCTTGAATCATCCGAGCCTTGGATTTGAGCCTTGATTAGATCCTTGATTCGAGGTTCGATTCACCGAGGAGGAGTGTTGATGAGGGTAGATGTCACATCCCCGACTCGAGTGCTACTAAATCAGTGCCCCGAGTTAGGTCGTCACATGACCTCAAGCGCACCTCCCTGTATGCCAGAGGTTGGTGACTAGCATCGAGGGTCTAATAGGTAACGTGGGGAGACTATACCCTCTTCACCAGAGTAATCCACAACAGAACACAATATAGATAATATAAAAAATAGGAAACAAACAATAATATTCATAGTCAAATATTTCCCGAACAGGATACAAACCACAAGCAATAGTAAATATATCATGCCATGCTACAATGCCAAGTGAACAAAACCCAAAAATAAATAAAAATAGTGAAATAAATAAAATGTTCTTAGCTCCAAGTCCTAAACCTCATCTGCGCACATACCGAACCCGACTCACTTCTCAAGCATAAGGACCTTACCTCTTTCCAAACCAACAACCATGAAATCTGCTCGAGTACCCAACAGCATCCCGAGCAGGGTGTGAGTACAACTCAGTAGGCCACCACCAACGGTGTATAAAAAATATCCACTCAAGGTAGATAGTTCATGCAAGTGATAAATAATGGAAAGTAAATGAAAAAAGTTCAACAATCCATTCTAGATTATGTTCCTTTAAGTTATGATACCCTTAAAGACAGGTTCACTACTTAAGCATATCATGGTTTAGTTCACCCTTTTTCATGCATTCAATGGATTAGGCACGATCAATGTTCTTAAGGCATATGGGGATAAATCCAGTCCTGTCTCACTAGGAATCACATCACAATAACCATATTATCCTCACCTCGAAGTCTCAGTCTGGGTGGAATGCAACTGTTAGGGGAATAGAACTCCGTAACCTATCCTTAACTCGTGAATTTAGAGGATGGATCTTAGAACCTCAGTCAAACTTGAATCTTGAGTGTAGAACCTCATGTCTATACCCCACTCTACCAAGCCATGTGCACATTCTTATTTATCATCATCCACAAGTAACCACATTACAACCATGCATAGCCAATATCATTAGCAACATTACAACAATATCAATAAATAGGAATTTAACATTATGATACAATCCATTAACACACTCATCATTTATAACACATAACCATTTAACCACAATTCCCATTCCTCATGCCTATATCACTAAGCATATTCAAGTGTAAACATAATTCTTTATCATATTCCCATTAATCCCATTTAACCCATTTACATTACAACTAAAAAATACCTTAGGATTTAACCAAATTATACACAACTAACCAAAATATATCCCAACTCATTACATAAACCAATTAACATGTTCTCTAAGGATCTACATCATCATGGGTCAATTTCGCACCTTACATTTCCGTTAGCCCATTCGGAAGGGTCGGAGCACCCCATGGGTGGCCCTAAAAATAGTCACGACATCCTCCATGAATCCCATGGGGATAATGGGGGGTTCATTTGGTTATTTAGACACTTAATATACCACATATTACCAAAAAAACCAACAATACATCAATACAAGAACAAGAATAAAACCCCACATGCACAAATCTAAATATAAAATATGTGATATAACTTGTAGATCACCTACCTTGAATCTGTTGGAGAATGCACTCTTAATCAAAGCCTTAGATCCCAATTCAACCACCCTTTGAAGCCTCAACCTAGATCTCACTGGAAAAAGAGGGTTTTAGAGCTTTAGAAGGAGATGGGGAAAGAACAGAAACCTTAAACCAAAAAGAGAAGCAAGGGAGGGATTGGACTTACCCGAATCTTTAATCCACAACCGATAGCACTCCAAATGACCTAGGAATAAAGGATAATCACCCTTGGGAGCTCTTGGAATATTTGTTTCGTCACTAGGGTTTAGGGGAGAAGAAAGGAGGAAAATTATGAGTGAGCCTTAAAATCCTATAATGGATTTTTTTTAAATTTCTTAACTTTTATAGGTTGTACAGTTTACCCACATGGTTTTCCAAAACATGCATAAAACATGCGGATGCTACTATCCAAAAACAACCCCCTTGAATGGTTACTTGGGATTTCTGCATGGTTTTCACTAAGCGTGCGCAAGCTGTGCAACATGCCCAAAAACTCATTTTTCCTCCTCTTTCATGCCCCGAACCCCCGAAACACCCCCAAGCCTCCTCATGATCTTTGATAAACACTTATTTGACCAAAATAAGGGACTTAAACTAAAAAATAAACAAAAAAATACCTTAATAAAATCTCAAATCTTACAACCTCCCCACCTTAGGATGGATCATCCTCAAGCCGCTCTTCCCGAGCATCATTAACCTTCTGAAGAAAAGAGATCAGGCTACTAGACCCGCATATCTGATTCTCGATCCCAAGTTTCTTCCTAAATGTTTCCATGCTGCCATAGAACATGAACCAAAGGTACAAACCTTCCCCAAAAAACTTTCTCACTACCATCTACAATAAGAACCATATGCTCCTTAAAGGATGCGTCAGGATCAAGCTCAACATCATCAACGTTTAACACATGAAATGAATTAGGATGATACTACTAAAGTTTTGAAACATGAAAAAAATCATGCATCCCACTATACCACTATGGAAGAGCTATTCAGAAATCCACCAGTTTGATCCTCTCCACAATCTCGAATGTCCCCACATACCTAGGTTCCAACTTTCCCTATTTCTGGATTTGATGGTGACCCAACCTTGGCGACACCTGAAGAAACACACTATCACCCACACTAAAATCGAGGGGTCTATGATGCTAATATGCATATGACATCTATCTAATCTGGGCATTTTCCATGCAATTATAAACCAAATGAACTTTCTTTGATGTCTCCTGCATGAGACTCGGTTCTAACAACTCATATTCCTTGGACTCTATCCAACACAATCGAGATCTACATGGTCTCCCATAGAGTGCCTCAAAAGGAGCCATCTAAATTGTATCCTAAAAACTATTATTTTAATCAAACTCAATGAGAGATAAGTGTATTTCCCATGAACCATCAAAATATAGAACACAATATATCAAAATGTCTTCTAATACCTGGATTATTCGTTTTGACTACCCATCAGTTTGTAGGTGATAAGCCGTACTCAAAAACACCTAGGTACCAAACGTCTTCTGTAATCCTTGCCAGAAGAGTGAGGTAAAACATGGATCATGATTCAAGAATATGGTTCTTGGTACACCATGAAACTATAATATCTCTAAAACATATAAATAACCCAACTAGTCCATTGTATAAGTCTCCTAGATCAACAAGAAATAAGATACTTTTGTCAGTTGGTCCACAACCACCCAAATCACATCATTCTTCCGAGGCATCATCATAATACCAACTACAAAGTCCACCGTTACATCATTCTACCTCCACTATGAAATATAAAATGACTACAACAACCCTCCTGGATGCTGATGTTCAACCTTCACCTATTGATAGGTAAGGCATCATGCCACAAAACCCACAACTTCTTTCTTCATTAACGACCACCAATACTACCTACGAAGGTCTTGGTATATCTTAGTTAAGACAGGATGCACTTCCCACTTTTATGTGTGAAACTCGCGCATCAACTCCTTCCGTACACCTGCCAACACAAAAATGTGACCGTGAACAAAAAAAACTCCACCGACATCAAAATCCCAACTAGAAGGCGACTCCCTACCTTTAAGACTTTCCTTCATAGACAAACACCCTGGATCCACTAGCACATATTCAACTGATATGGATGCAAGAGTCATCCTCCCATACCCATCCTATACCTCCAAACACATCTTATCAAATAAGGCCATCATCTTCCACTCTGAACTGGATTCCTGAACCACCTGATTCTGAGTCTTCCGGCTCAGAGCATCACCAACACTATTCCCTTTCCCTAGTGTATAGACCAACTCAAAATCGAAGGATTGTTGGTACTCAACCTACCTTCACTGTTGAAGATTCAAATACCATTGAGATAATATGTACTTGATAATTTTATGGTTAGTAAACATCGTGAAGGGTTCTCCCAAAACATAATGCCTCTAACACTTCAAGGCATGAACCACAAAAGCTAATTCAAGGTCATGAGTATGATAATTTCTTTCATGTGGTCTCAAATTTCTTGACCCATAAGCTACAAACTGATCTTCCTACATCAACACTACCCCAATTCCAACACTGAACACATCATAGAACAAGGTGTACCTATTACCTAGTTTGGGTATGATCAAAATCGGTGTGGTAGTCAACCACTTCTTTAGATCTTAAAAAGCATTCTCATAAGACTTTGACCATTCAAACTTAACCCCCTTCTTGGTTAAGCCTAAGAGCAGCACTGCCAAATGAGAGAAATCTCTAATAAACCTTTGGTAATAATCATCCAAACCAAGAAAACTACGAACATCAGAAATATTCTTAGGCTTCTCCCAAGACACCACAACCTGCAACTTATTTGGATTCAACGAAACACCTGACTTGGAAATGATGTGTCCCAAGAAGTGCACCTTATCAATCCAAAACTGACATTTTGATAGCTTGGTGTAAATCCTATGCCATCTTAGTGTACTCAAGACGATGTCAATGTGTTTGGCATAATCATCAAGAGTTATGGAGTACACCAAGATGTCATAAATGAAGAAAACCATGAACTGATCCAGATATAGGTGAAATATCCAGTTCATCAAATCCATGAACACAACCGGAACATTAGTTAAACCAAATGGAATCACACAAAATTCATACAGCCCATACCTACTTTAGAAAGTTTTTCACTATACATCAGAAGGTATCACCCTCAACTGATGGTATCCCAATCTCAAATAGATCTTATAAAAAACTGATTCACCTCTAAGATGGTCAAACAGATCATTGATTCTAGGAAGAGGGTATCAGTTCTTAACCGTCATATGGTTCAACTTCCTATAATCAATACATAACCTCAGTGATCTATCAGTCTTCTTAACAAATAGTATAGAAGATCCCCAGGGTGATGTAATAGGTTGAATAAACCCCTTATTATCCAACTCCTCTAGTTAAACCTTAAGTTCTTGGAGCTCTGTTGGTGCCTTTAGGTATGGAGGAATGGAAACTGGCTCCGCTCCCGACAACAACTCAATCGTAAACTCAACATCTCTCTTGGGTGGTAGCCCCCATTAGTCCTTAGGAAACACGTATTAGAACTAATCCAACATAGGAGTAAAGACATGTGGTTCCACTTTTACATTATCCAGAACAAGGCACGCCACTTGAGCCATGAGCTCTCCCAACTGCTGAAGAAATGGCCCCACATGGCCTGCTCGAACATCCCACTCACCAAGAAGGACATAAGTGTCTTCGTCGGAAGACATGAATGTTACCTAACATCGATAACAATCAATATGGTCTTGATACACCACTAACCAATCCATTCCAAAGATTAGGTCAAAACATGACATCTCTAGAACAAATAGATCCCATAGAAAACGGTATCCACTAACCTCTAGAGCACAACCCTTACATTGCCTGATATCCTCAACTTGTACCCCTAACCAATTATCAAGTGACATTACTCTAGAGCTCTCTCCACGGTTAAGCTCAACACAACTAAGAGCTGAGAAAAAAAATAAAAGAATGCATAACACATGTATCAAATAAAGAACTAGAAAGCGTGAAAGATACAAGAATTATACCTCGAATAGTAGATAATAATGCCTGACCAACTTCCAACATAGTTTGAACTGTATGGAGATGACCCACCCCTTTACCCTAGACTTCGGTCTAAATACCCTGCACTGCACTGCCCTGTTGGTATGGGTGATCTAGCCCCAGAGTTCCATGTCCACCACCTCTACCGGTACGACCCGTGTAGATCCAAATGACTACCTGATATGGGGTAACTAAACTCTGCTTACACTCGACATCTACCTTTTACTTCCCTCATTTCTCGACTACCGCGGGTTCCTGTAGAAACTATGCACATGGCCTAGCCTGCTGAACGCTCGACACTTAACTGATGGTAGGGGACATTGGACAGACATGTGCCCTGACCCACAACACTAATAATATAATATATTGTCACCACTCTGAGAGGATGGTCCCCTCTTCTATCTGATCTATGAACTTTTTCCCTACTGGAAGTTTCAAAAATGGCGCTTCCTACTCTCAGAAGTCGCACCACATGCTCACGCAAATGGCACCACAAGTTCACTACCCAAAGATTCTTTCAGGTTCCCTTCTGAATTGAGGGATTGATCCACAACTTCAACAAAACTTTTTAGATGGAAAATATTCACTTAATATCTGATCTCGTGTCTCATCCCATCCTAGAAACGTTTTTCCATAGCTACCTCATCTCCTGTCAATGTCAGAATAAAGCATTTAAAATCGATGAAATGAATAGCATAGTCCATTACCAACACTGTCCCTTGGGTCAAGCTCATAAAGTCCATAGCCTTCTAATACCTCAACATTTCTAGGTTAAAGTATTCACGAAAATTATCCTAAAAATCCTTCCACATCATTCCTTCAGCCTGCTCCGCTTGAACCATGATGTCCCACCAAAGCTTTGCTTGGAATCTCAGCATATATGCCGCTAACTTGAATTTCTTATCAAGAGGAGTCTCTAGGTGGTCAAGAATAGTCTAGATATACTCTATAAAGAACTATTCTACCTCTGTACCACCCTCTCTGGTAAAGGCTGGATGGTGTTGTAGCTGAAACTCCCTGGTCATCTCAAACATACTCAGTGCAACCCACCCTAGGTCCCATTACATCATCAACATAAAACGAGAAAAGTTCTCACATAACTGATCTTCCCTATCTTCCTGAATCACCATATTCTCTTGCTACACCACTGGAGCGTTCTCAACAAAATCCTCCTATTTTCCAACTGACACACGTCTTTATGGTGGCATCTCTCTACAATTACAAACATGAGCTTTAGAACACAATCCATAAATCTTTCATGAAAATATAAGGTAAGGTTCATCACTAGCCATAAAAAAATAATTTCTCATACACTACCTGAAAGAGCTCGATCACAACCGGGACACTACACTTGGCCACCCCACCAAGGTAATGGTGAACACGGGTAACTAACTCACATGGTTACAAACCTCACACTTTACACCATTTTAGGACTATTTCAATATCCCTACCCACCTGGACCACTCTAATCCACTTACTACCCCTTATCAAGCACAATTATTTATTTCTTATCCAATATTTTATTTCCCCTTTTTCACATTTGTACCACTTCATTAGTACCATTTTTCATCATTTTCAAGAAATCAAATGCATTATACTCTCCATGTCCCACACACCCATCCCATGTGTGTGTGCCTACTATGATGCATGTCACTTATATACACAGGTACCTAGAATGATGCATGAATGCACAACCTCATGCCAGTACATCCATGAGAAAAATATCATAAAACTATGACATAACACCACATGTGCATCACCCAAGGGTGAAATATCATTAAATGTAACAACACACAACAAGAACAAAAATTCTCGCCCAGGGTGACTTGGGTTTTCCCCCGTACTTGGGTTAGATACTCCTAGGCACAAGCTCATTAACAAGGCCTGAAACTATCCTAATATTCTGTCTACCATCCCAAAATAGTAATAAAGAGAAAATAACTCCTCTGATACCACTTTGTAATGTCCCTGACTCGAGTTCCACTAAATAAGTGCCCTGAGTTGGGTCGTCACATGACCTCAAGTGCACCTCCCCATATACTTGAGGTTGTAGACTAGAAAATAGGGTCTAATAGGTCATGTGGGGAGACTATACCCTCTTCACCAGAGTAATCCACAAAATAACACAATATAGATAGCAGAAAAAATAGAAAAAAACCAATAACATGCATAGTCAAACATTTCCCAAACGAGATACAAACCACAAGAAACAATAAATACATCATGAAATGCTACAATGGAAAGTGAACAAAACCCCAAAAAAAAGAAAAATAGTAGAATCCCCAAAATAGTTCTGTATCCAAGTCCCGGACCTCATCCTTGTACATACCGAATCCGAATCACTTCTCAAGAATAAGGCCCTTGCCTCTTTTCTGACCTACAACCATGAAATCTGCTCAAGTACCCAATGGAGTCCCAAGAATGGTGTGAGTAAAACTTAGTAGGACACCACCAATGGTGCCTATAAAATATACATTCAAGGTAGATAGTGTATGAAAGTGATAAATAATGGAAAGTAAAGGAAAACTGTTCAATAATCTATTCTAGATTATGTTCTTTTAAGTTATTCTACCCTTAAATCCAGGTTCACTACTTAAGCATATCATGTTTTAGTTCACCTTTTTTCATGTGTTCAATGGATTGGGCATGATCAATGTTCTTAAGGCATATGAGGATAAATCCGGTCCTATCTCACTAGGAATCACATCACAATAACCACATTATACTCACCTCGAAGCCTCAATCTGGGTGGAATGCAACCGTTAGGGGAATAGAACTCAGTCCCCTTCCACAACCCATGAATTTAGAGGGTGTATCTTAGAACCTTAGTCAAACTCGACCCATAGGCGTAGAACCTCATGTCTATACCCCACCCTACCAAGCCATGTGCACATGATTATTAATCATCATGCACAAGTAACCACATTACAACCATGCATTGCCAATATCATTAGCAAAATCACAACAATATCAATAAAAGGGAATTTAACATTATTCCACAATACATTAACACACTCATCATTTATAACACATAACCATTTAACCCCAATTCCCATTCCCCATGCTTATCTCACTAATAATATTCAAGTGTAAACATAATTCCTCATCATATTCCCATTAATACCATTTAACCCATTTACATTCCAACCAAACAATCCATTAGACTTTAAACACATTATACACAACTAACCATAATACATACCAACTCATTACATAAACCAATTAACACATTCTCTAAGGCTCAACATAATCATGGGTCAATTTCGCTCCTTATATTTCCGTTAGTTCATTCAGAAGGGTCAGTTCACCCCATGGGTGGCCCTAAAAATAGTCACGACACCCTCCATGCATCCCACAGGGATCATGAGTGGTTCATTTGGTTATTTAGACATTCAATATACCATATCTTACCAATGAAACTAAGAACACATCAATATGATAACAAGAATAAAACCCTACATGCATAAATCTAAATATAAACTATGGGATATAACTTGTAGACCACCTACCTTGAATCCATTAGTGAACTAACTTTTAATTGAAGACTTAGATACCGATTCAACTTCCCTTTGAAGCCTCAACCTAGATCTCACCGGAAAAAGAGGGTTTTAGAGCTTCGGAAGGAGATGGGGAAAGAACAGAAACCCTAAAACAAAAAGAGAAGCAACGAAGGGATTAACCTTACCCAGATCTTCAATCCACAAGCGATGGAACTCCAAATGACCTGGTAATGAAGGAGAATCACCCTTGGGAGCTCTTGGAAGCTTTGGTTCATCACTAGGGTTTAGGGGAGAAAAAAGGAGGAAAATCCTGAGTGAGCCTTAAAATCCCATAATGGATTTTTTGTAAATTTCTTAACTTTTATGGGCCGCACAGTTTACCCACATGGTTTTCCAAAACATGCAGATGATACTATCTGAAAAAACCCCTCACACGGTTACCTGGGATTTCTGCACGGTTTGCACTAACCATACACAAACCATGCAACATGCCCAGAATCTCATTTTCCTCCTCTTTCGTGCCCAAACCCCTAGAACACCCCCGAACCTCCTCATGATCTTTGGGAAGCACTTATTTGACCAAAATAAGGGACTTAAACTAAAACATAAACAAAAACATACCTTAAGAAAATCCCGGATCTCACAGTAGATTCTATGGAAAGCTTCAAATATCACGATGAGTTCGCGACTGATTAGGGTTTTGTTAAATAGATTAAGACACTTTTATCAGTGCTTCCAAAAAAGCATTGATAAAGATACCTTTTATTAGTACTTAAGTAATAAGCACTGAAAAAGATGCCTTTTATCAATGCTTATTACTTAAGCACTGATAAAGGATTTATAATTATAATTATAAATACACTTTTTTTGTTAATATATATATAATTATATATATATATATTTAATAAATAAATATAAATATAAATATATTAAATATATTCTTTATTTAGATATATAATTAATTATTTATAATTATATAAATATTTTTTTAAAATAATATTTATATCATTATATATATAATAAATATATATAATAAATATATAAATATATAAATATAGAAAATATATTCATTATTTAAATAAATTTATTATAAATTTAATAATTATTTAAATATATATAATTAATTATTTATAATTATATAAATACCTTTTTAAAAAATAATATTTATTTATTTATAATTATAAATATATAAATGTATAAATATAGTAAATGAACATTTATAAAAATATTTATTTATAAATATTTTTTTACAAATATTTTTTTAACATTATTAATGAATATTTAATCTTAAGCATATTAAAAATGAGTGAAATTGAATAAATTAAAAATAAGCACACTTTAACAATATTGAAAAAATGGATAAGTTTTGTTTGTGTGCATTAGATATAAAAATGCATTAATTACATATATTTGGAATAAATATAACGCATATTTGATCTATATTAAATTAAAAAATCAAACGACATTCAATTATGTTCATTACTCTATGCAATTAGTTAGTTTTTTAATTCATATTAATTTTTAATTATAAACCATTATTCACTAAATATATGACTATTTAATGTAAAGAATAAATATTTTTTATTATATAAATCATATTTATATACATTAATATATACTATTTATTAACAATATTAATAATTATTTAATCAATAAAATGTTTAATATTTTTCTCAATTTACTTTTTTTTAATTTTTATTTGTTTAATTTTTATTTCGCATATATTTATATATTTAATATATACTATTTATTATTATTTACAATTTATACATAGTACAGTCAATTTATTCATTTTTATCAATAATTATTTAATTAATAATAATTTCAATATTTGTTTAATAAAATCATTTTTATTATTTATTTATTTAATTATTTCATTTTATTTGGACCTTTATTAGTGTTAAAAATACATTGATAAAGGATCCCTTTATGAGTGCTAAAAATAAAGCGCTGATAAAGGGTACCCTTTATCAGTATTAAAAAAAGCGTTGATAAAGGGCACCATTTATCAGTACTAAAACAAAAGCGCTAATAAAAGGTACAATTTATTAGTGTTTTTTGAGCATTGATAAAGGTTCCCTTTATCAGTGGGGATAAATATCAGTGCTATTAAAGGTCTGTTTTGTAGTAGTGATTGTATAAATCTCTATATGAAAGGAGATGTTGAACTACTATGTGTTGGGATGAGCTAAGGGAAAATATGTTATCGAGAATTGAGTCAACATAAAAGGAGACATGAAAAGTATGATTAATTCATAAACACATAAATATCACTGTATATGTGTATTAAAACACAAACTATGGCGCGGTGAAGTCACTATGTAATGGTTTGTGTCATGACATGGTTTTGCTTCACATCATAATGTTTATGTTGAATGATATGGGATATCATTTGGACACTCCACTTGTTTTGATTACCATATCATTAGCCTGTGACACTACACGCGAAGATGTGTTGATGGTCAAGTGAACCTTAAAAGAGTTTAACAACACACTTAATTAATTATGTGTCCATTATAAATTTTACAATAGAGGAAACCATGAGTTAGCAGTTTCATAATGTATAAAAATTATGAATTGCAACATCCCAGACTCCATAAACTCAGACCTGATAGTTATATTACATTATTGGTACATGATACAAGATTTACCGAAGGATCCAATAGTTTAGTATTATTGGTAGACTATATAAATACATATAATTCGTTTCAAAAAATAAGATACAATATGAACATATTACAATAACATGGTTAGTCCTTCCATCATATCCTTAAAAATTACACAGTCCTCCTCTAGGTTTCATAGGGAAAGGAAAAAAATATAAGAGTGAGATTAGATGCTTAGTTAGGAGTAGCATACAAAAAATTATTTCATAAAATAAGCATGACACAAGTGATATGGAATGAATAAATTAACAACATGAATCTATAATCAACCAAAACTTAGGGCATGCTATATCTATGATAATAAATAAAAACTTGGAAAAAATAATCATTGATCTCATACCAATGGAATGCATAATGTTGGACATCAAAACATGTTTTCAAGGCCTTGTTCCATGAATATTTCTTATCATGGGAAGAGATATACACAAAAACTCAACCTGTTTTGTCTCATGAGATCTATCGATGCATCAATGAGCTATATAATTCTAGCCCCCACCTATCACCTAATTAAGTCTAATTTATTCATTATAAGAGTCATCAAGACCTTTCATATTGTACCCTAAGAAGCCTATTACTAAATAAAACATGGATATCTTTATAATGATAAATATGGAAACAAAAAACTTCTTCATTCAATAGAATAACGAGGATGTCTAGGAAACCATCCCTTAATCAACTTAGAAGCTATGGGGTATCATCAAAGTAACATGAAGTACTCTTATCAAATAAATATAGTGATGAGGGTACATCAAATGTGTTGGGGTATCCATAAAAGATAGTAATTGGGTTTAATAGTTTTCACTGGTAGGAGAACAAGGAAATGGTAGGAAAAATCCTTCATAATGGTTTATTAAGAGTGTGTGAATATTCCAAAGCATATCTCCTAAGAGTGTCTCGCTAGGTGTGAAGTCTTGGGCCCACTCATCATTCATCAGGGTGATGATTTATCAATTCTAAACCAATGTTTTTGGGGTGATTACCCCTAGGTGCATTAATACACATCCACATATACTTTCCAGTATCCAGATAGAGATGTGTTTTCTAGAAAATTACACACACTTTTACTATACCAAAATTAAGGATGGTTTTTCTACAATGGAAAAGAATGAGTTTTAAAATGGTTTTTATAACTTTTGAATCAAAAGAACATGAGAGAGGAATAATATTATAGAATTTTAAATCCTATAAATTTCATGAGTAATATGGGAAAAATTATTCAGTATAAATGTATGCACCACAAAAAAGAAAATAAGTGATGAATATAACATGAGTCCCAAAGAATAAAAATTGAGACGAAAAACCCCACATATGGATTCGGTAGCAATTTAATCAAAACCCCTTGAAATGGGGGATTAAAATTGATCTTTAAATACCATAAATAAATAAATTTAAAGATATAAAATCTCAAATAGGTAGTATATAAACCAAATAAAGAAAATTAGGTGCATAGTACCAAACATGTCCCAAAGAGAGGAATTTGAGAAAAAAAACCCTTACATCAAGTCCTGACTTCCATGAATGTACTTTAACATCCTGTATTAAAAACATAGTTATCTTAATCAATTAATTAATAACCTTAATCATATACATTTACATTTATACTCTTCATAAATAATTATTCTCTATATGAATTCTATTGATTTTCCACACCAAGTGTTTATAGTTTTGATCGTTTATACTAGTTTCATAATAACAATGTCTATATTCATTTTATTCCAAATTTAATAATTAATATATCATTAAAGTTATTATTATTAATGATTTATAATTATTCATTATGTTTTAAATTTCTTTCATGAGTGTTTTAGTCTTTATCCTTGAAGATGAAATCGATAACAAGCATGTTTCGGCGATTCTTGATGATTGAAGTGTGTTTTCCTAATTAAGGAATCAAATATTGATATAACATATAAAGAACCAAAAATAATAATAATTATCTAATCAATTATATCATATTATACCATTTATTATGTCTTCATATTCATTCATGATAAAAATTCATAGTATGGTTCAATTAGGTGGTTAAAATGACCCAAACATGAACATACCATGATTCAATGAATGATTATGAGGTGGTTTTGTTGTAATATCAGTATACTAGAAGCATAATGATATTATTTAGTGTTTATTATTATAATATATCACAATTTTAAGTAATTATAAGAATAATCAATAGATATAGAAACATTACACAACTTGAATAAAAGATTATCCTCTTAGTACACTTATTTTAAGTGATTAAATTAATGATAATCATTTTTTGATAATATCATTAACAGGTTCTAAATGTTTTCATAAAAAAACTTAATGATATAATAAATATAATATTTATTCTTTAATCCCATCCTTATATCCATAATTGTTAGGTAGTGAAGGAAAACAAAACACACTACGTCATAGAGGCGGTAGTCCATACAACGCACAAATGACAGTTTCGTTTTTCTTAAGGAAAAAGGAAAATATGGCCAGTGTTTATTTCAATAATATAAAAACATTAAATATAATATAAATATTAAGTAATAATATAATATTTTTAAAAATAAATTTTAAATGGAAATATAAATGGAAAATATGTTAGTGAAAATATTAAACTTACGTTGAAAACTTTTGATTTCTCTTGGAGGATTCATAAGAATGGAATGGTTTGGGATAATATCTTATAACTAAAATATTATGAGTGAAAGAGGATGTGTCATTAAACACTCCTACCAAAGTTACCCCTCCGAGGAGGATAATTTTAGATGGTAGATAATGACTCCCGAAGCCTTCCTCCAATAGGACACAGGTTAGCGACAAACATGGAGGGTATATAATAAATAAAAACAAGAGGCATTACCCTCTAAAATAAAGCTAGGAAAGAGAGATAAGAAAAGTACAAAAAAAAACTCCTACTCAAGACAAGAGTAAAATAAACCCAAGGGCATTAATTTAATATCATATAAAACTAATACAAGTAAAAAGGGAACTACAAGTACCAAAAGATAAACTCAATAATGACCATGAAACCCAAACATCTCTCAAATAAAAATGAGCTAGGAAAATCTAGCCTGTAAAAGCCCAACATTTTGAAGGGTTAAAATCCTAAATGTTACTAACTATTTCAATAAGGTGCACATTTCATTTCATGATCCTACCTGAATAGAATTCCACAATTAAATAGGTTTGGCCTGGAATAATAATTAGGATGGGCGACCTATTGAGAAGTTTCCCAGGGTGTGTGAGAGTGAGGAAAAATCCCAATGGAAAGAAAATACATTGGACTATGGGGACGTTCATTAGTCTGATGACCTGTTCAGGCATATGGGTTGTCCCCAAGGAGGGTACAACATAGGTCTACGGGGCGACCTCTTGAGAAGTTTCCTAGGGTGTGTGTGAGTGAGGAAAAATCCCATTGGAAAGAAAATGTTTTGGATTATGTGGAAAACCATTAGTCTGATGACCCATTCAGGCATGTGGGTGGGCCCTAGGGAGGGGAAAACACGTGTCTGCAGGGAAACTAGGGTGCCTGTGGAGCCCGGTTTTTACATTGGTATCAAAGGAGGAACCCAAGTTGAAGTGAAGTTGCACTGCCTAGGTTGTGATATAAGGTCCACAATGAGAATTTTGTGCTATGGGGGGGGGGGTAATATAACACCCCATAATGTTAATTAATTAAAAGGATAAATGTTACTACCTATGTTAACAAGGTGTACCTTTCATTTTGAAATCCCTCTTGATTAGAACTCCATAGTTAAAGAGGTTTTGGATAGAGTAGTGATTAGGATGAGTGAAATATTGGGAAGTTTTATAGGGTGTGTGTGAGTGAAGAAAAATCCCATTGGAAAGAACATGTATTGGCCTATGGGTATAATCCTTAGTCTGATGACCCCTTCAAGCTCACGGGTGGTCCCTAGGGAGGGGAAAACATGTGTCTACGGGGAAACTGGGGTGCCCATAGGGACTAATAGCTATAGGATTCTAAGGGAAAAAATTAGGCTAGAGTTTCAAAAGGGAAATGAATTTTTAGAGTGATATTAAAGGAGTGGTAAGAGACCTCTTTTATAGGTTAAAAGAGGGGCTTTTCATGGAAACTAAAGTTTGGTAAGGGGTAGGAATGAAATCACATGGGTGTTAGGTGGGTTTGGTGAGTTAGGAAAAGAAATGATATGTAAAACATGTGGGTATAACTTTCATAACTAATAAGGCTTTCTATAAGGTGCATGCGACCTTTTAATTTTTAAAAATCTAAGATACCTCATTTACCCATTTTACCCTTACTAATCTTGATTAAAAATTAACCATGATAATTATTTTATTACTAAAAATATAATATGACCTTCATTACCAAATTTAGATGTGATTAATCTAAATATGAGATCCATTTAACCAAATTCAATTTTTAAATATGATAAAATTAACTTTTAAATTAAAACATAAGATATAGGGAAAACTATTTTTATAAAAAATGACTTTTTTATATAATGAGTATTTTTTATACTCATTTACCATTAATTATTAATTTAATGAGTATTTATATATTTTTATGTATTTAAAAAACATATTAGATTCATATTTTAATGTATATTAATCTAATTTATTTATATAAAAATTATATAACTCTTATAAAATCAATTCTTTGAAAATGATCATTTTAATTTTACTATGGTAATTAATCTTTATCTTAAGTAATTTATTTTTGATGACTAAAGAAAATATTTGAATAGTTATATAATTTGGACCTAATAATTATAAATATAAATTCTATTTTATCAAATAAAATTAATATGTTCAGGGATAATTAATTTTAACTTTTGTGCGCATAAAACTAGTTTTCTAGAAAAATACCAAAAATTAATCTTAAGTTAATATATTTATGTTGAATTAAAAAATGATATTTATTTTTTTTAAAATAAAATTATAACATTAAAAAATTAAACTTTTAAATATACATATAAATAAAGGTTCTTTAGAGTGTGCATTGTGTGATAGTTTAGGGTATGGTGTTTACCTACTATAGTAGGGTCTTAGGTATTACATTCTTCCCCCTTAAATATTATTATCCTCTAAACTAGGGTATATATCATCTTTGAACAAATTTGGATACAAATTCCTCATATATTCTTTAGGTTCCTAGGTTTCCTATTCTAATTTGTGATTTCTCTAAAGGAATTTCATCAATTGAGTTGTCTGATTCTACAATACTTGCTCCCTAGTGTTAAGAATCTGGATAGGTTCTTCATTATAATATAAGTTAGGATCCAACAATATTCCATCATATTTGATTACATGCATTGGATTTAGAATGTATTTTCTTGGTAATGAAACATGGAATATGTCATGTAATTTAAAAAGGTTGGGCTACATAGCCAATCAGTAAGTTACAGTCCCAATTATTTTTAGTATTTCAAAAGGTCCAATGTACCCAAGTCTTAACTTCCCCTTTTTACCAAATCTTACAACTTCATTTCACGGTGAAACCTTCAAGATATATGATCACCAACTTGAAATTACAAGTCATTCCTTTGATTATCAACAAAACCCTTTTGTCTTCTTTGGGCCATTTTAATGTGATCCTAAATATTTCACACTTTAATAGTTGTCTCCTCTACAAGATCTAGGTCAACTAACTTTCTTTTTCCAAATTCTTCCCAACATGTTGAAGTATGACACCTCTTACCATACAATGCTTCACATGGCGCCATCTAGATGCTCAAATAGAAGCTATTATTGTATGAAAACCCCACTAGAGGTATACACTGATCCCACATGCCTTAGAAGTCAAGAGAACATGATCTCAACATGTCTTCAAATGTCTAGGTAGCCCATTCAAACTTCCCATTAGCACAGATATGATGGGTGGTGCTTAAATGTGTCTCATTATTGAGATTCCATTAATACTCTTCCAGAATTTTGATGTGAATCTAGGGCCACATTCATATATAATCGATTGAGTTTCCTCATGAATCCTTATTATTTCATTGATATAGAGTCGAGCAAGGTGCTTAAGGGGTAAATATTCTTTTTTTTGCTAAGAAATGAGTAGACTTAGTAAGATGATAAATGATGACCCATATAACATCATTCTTCCTTGCAGTCTTTGGAAGTCTAATGGAAAATTCCATTGTAACATTGTCCCACTTCTATATAGGTATAGTTAGAGTTTTCATAACTCCCTTAGGATGTTTTATTTCAACCTTCAACTGTTGAAATACTAAGAATTTGGACACATAGTTTTCAATTTCCCACTTCATACCATCCCACCATAAATGTTCTCTTAAATCCATATACATTTTTTGTGCTACCAGGGTGTATAGAGAAATTTGATCTATGTGATTCATCTACCTATTCCCTTTTTAACTCTAGTATGGATAGAACACATAACTTATTCCCAAAATTCAACAATTCATCTCTATAGATTAAATAAGTCAATTTCACATCATTTATTGATTTAATATTCCTTTATAAGTTATATTCATCCATATAGGACTTCTCTATCCTTTCTAGTAAGGATGGTTTAACAATTTCTTAGAAAAGGAATGATGGATACCCTTACTTAAAAATCACCATATCCATCTTTACTTTATCTTTGTATATAGGATCCTTGTTAGTCCTCATCATGGGCAGAACCCCATGGTCCCTCTTACTCAATGCATCAACCACATTATTTGACTTCCTAAGGTGGTAGTGTATTGATCAATCATAGTCCTTTAGTAGTTACAACCATCTTATTTGCCTCATGTTGATCTTCTTATGAGAGAATATATACTTCAAACTCTTATGGCTCATATAAATATTTCATATTTCACCATAGAGGTAGTGCCTCTATATTTTTAAATAAAAAATTATAGCTTCCAGCTCAAGTTAATTAGTTTGATAGTTCTATTCATGGATTCTCAATTGTCTTAATACATAGAAAATCACCCTATAATTCTATGTAAATACACAACTAAGTCCTTTATTTGATTCATCACTATAAATTAAAAATCCTTCATTATCTAATGGTTGATTTAAAATTGGTGTATTAATCAGTCTCCTATTTATCTCTTCAAAACTTTCCTCACATTCCCTTGATCATGTGAATTTAATCCCTTTAGGCATTAACATGGTTAACGGGTTGACCAATAGGGAAAAATATTGAACAAACCACTAATATTAACCTGCTAAGCCCAAGAAAATTCATATCTTAGTTATGTTCATTGGTGTAGGTAATTATTTGACTACCTTTATCTTTTAAGGGTCAATAGATATCCCATACTCAAAGACAATATCGCCAAGAAAAGAAATTTCATTGAGTCAAAATTCACTTTCACTATACTTACCATATAATTATTTTTTTCTAAGGGTCTCTAAAATTATTTTTAGATGACTCTCATGCTCTTCATATCTCTTAGATCGTATCAAGATATCATCAATGAATTCTACCACAAAGTTTTCAAGATACTCCTTTAATACTCTATTCGTTAAATCTATAAATATATAAGGTGTATTATTCACTCCAAAAGGCATTATCGTAAAATCATAATGTATATACTATGTTCAAAATTCTATCTTTGGTATAACATCCATATTTACCCTTAGATGATGATAACCAAAACAAAGAGATATATTTAAAAATTATTAGGATCCTTGAGGTTTATAATATAATTCATCAATGCATGAAAAAAGATACTTATTATTTATATTAATAGAATTTATCTCTCTACAATCGATGCACAATCTCTTAAACCCATCCTTCTTTTTAATGAATAAAATAGGGGCTCTCCACAGTGAAATGAAAAGGTATATAAATCACTTATCACTCAACCCCTACAACCATTTTTTCAACTCCACCAACTCCCCTGGTTCCATTATATAAGGATTTTTAGATATAGGCCTTTCATCAAGAATGAGTTCAATGGATAACACAAATTCATGATTTGGTATATGACCATGTAATTCTTTTGAAAAAACATCAATGAATTTATATACCATAGGTACATACTCTATTCTTAAGATATATTCATCATTTATAAATTAATCTTGATCTTCCTATTACCCAAAATTTAATTAAGGAGAGCTTCTAGGGGATGATATAGGCATGATTTAAATGACAAAGTTTCCCCTATAAAGATAAGATATTCCACCCCACCTTCATGATTCACAATCTACTTTACTTGTAAATAATTTTTTTCATTATAGTTTGAAACTAAATCCATAAAAAGGTTTATATTAAAGTCAACCATAGGTATAATTACCAAGTTTTCAAATAGGGTATGCCCATGCATCATAATTGGAATTGCCTGGAATATCTTTATTGCTACAATATTACCACTTGGTGCCTTAATTTGATAACTCCATTACTATGGTTCTAGGTAAGTATCTAATGTTCTTGAAAAACATGGAAGATATAAAAGAGTGATAAGATCTATAATCAAATAAAACATTAGCTAACTTTGAGGCAATGATCAAAGTACCTAACACCACATCATTGGAATCTTTGACTTCAGCTGTGGTAATAACATAAGCTTGTAATTTCCCCTTGGAATTTTCTACGGTACATTCCCATGAAGTTTGAGGCATTGTTTCACATAATTTCCCTTATCCCTATAGTTAAAACATTGAGCATCAATAGATCCCACCTTTCCCTTGCATTAGGGAGCTTAATGGCCTTTTCCACCACACTTATAACAAAATCTAGTTCCCCTCTTGCAAGTCCCAGGGATTTTCTTCCCACAGTTATCACATGTGGTAAATCCCACCTTTCAACCCTTCCCCTTTATTGAACTATTCTTCCCATGATTCTTATTCGATCTCTACTTCTCTAGATTCTCCTTGAAACCATACAATCTGAAGAACTCATTTTCTATCTTAACGACACTTGAGACTATATCCTCATATAAAGAAAAGGTTTAAGAGACCAAATCCATTCGATGTCTTGGTTTTAAACCATTAAAGAAATTATCATTATTGATTTTCATTACATGTATATAGTCTGAAAGATGCATAGCCAACCTTATAATTTTTTCCTCATATTCAACAACATTTTCCTCCTTTTATCTAAGATTGATGAAATACCTTTACATTTCTCTTCTTTGCTCATGGGAAAATCATTTTTCATATAATACCTCCTTAAAATTTCCCCATTCCATGCACTTGATCTCATCTTCCTCTTTAGTGTTTTAAATTAGAGACCACCATTGGTCTAAATCTACCTTTAGATGATAGAATATCATGGAAACTTTTTTCCTTTTCACTACTTCCCAAAGTGAGAAAGATCTTTTATATGGAATTTATCCATTGATCAACTACCAATGGATTAATAGTTTCAATAAATTTTGGAGGTTGTCATCTCATGAAGTTGGTTCAACATTGTTATACCATGTTTTGGATTGGAATAATTCTCTATGTGGGCAAGATTATTTATCATAACGTGGGTCAACTCCTCTAATATAGTTATGAATTGATTAGCTTGAACTCCAACTTCATTAACTTGTTCAAGGGGAATATCCATGCATTTAATATGGGTATTGATATGGTTTTCATTCCTCAAATTAGTCATCATCTTTATATAATATAATATACATAATTAGTTCATGATATTTAATTATAAAATGAAATTTATACTAAGTTTTCTAGAGTGTTCCTTAGAAATATTGATGGGTTTTCATAGTAATTGTGTTATCTCATTTGGTTCCTCTAAATCTAATCTCTAAGGATTCTACTAAACTTTCTCTATACCAACTATAATTTCCCAGACTCTGGAAACCCATAGTCGGTAGTTATATTACATTATTGGTATAATATACAAGAGATCTCAAAGGATGAAACAATTTAGTAGTTGTGGTATACAAGATATATACATAGAATTCATTTCAAAACATAAGATACAACATGAAAATATTGTGATAACATGATTATCCCTTCCATCATATCCCTGAAAATTACACATAGTCTTCCTCTAGGTTTCCTAGGGAAAGGAAAAAAATAAGGGTGAGATCATATTCTCAGTAAGGAGTATCATGCAATAAAATATTTCATAACATAAACATGGCATAAGTGATATAGTAGGAATAAATAAATACCATAAATCCATAATTAACTAAAACTAAGGGCATTCTATATCCATGATAATAAATGAAAACATGGATAAAAATAATCATTGATATCATATTGATGGAAAGCATAATATCGCACATCAAAACATATTGTCAAGGCCTTATTCCAAAACTCTTTCCTATTACAGGAAGAGGTATACACTAAAACCCAACCTGTTTTGTCTCATGAGACCTATCGATGCCTCAAGGGGCTATATAATTTTGGTCCCCACCCACCACCTGGTTAAGTCCAATTCATTCACTATAAAATTCATCAAGAACTTTCATATTATTCCCTAAGGAACCTCTTACTAAATAAAACATAGTTATCTGTATAATGAGAAATACAAAAATAAAAAACTTCCCATTCAATTGAATAATGTGTATGTATAGAAGAACATCCATTAATAAACTTATAAGTGGTGTGGTATCATCAAGGTAACATAAAGTACCCTTATAAAAGAAATATAATTTTGAGGATACTTTCAATGTGTTGGGTTATCCATAGAATATAGTAACTCGGTTTAATAGTTTTCATTTGTAGGATACCAAGGAAATGGTATCATAAATCATTCATCATGGTTAATTAAGATCATGTGAATATTCCAAAGCATATCCACATGAGTGTCTCTTCATCCATGTAGTCTTAGGCCCACTCATCATGCATTAGGGTGATAATTGAGTTACTACTCAACCAATCATTTTTAGGGTGATTACCCCTAGGTTCATCTATTCCATATCCGCATCCACTTTCCAATATCCAGATATGGATGTATTTTATAAGAAATTACACACACTTTTACTTTACCAAAATTTAGGGTGGGTTTTCCACCATACAAAAGATTGATTTTTATAATAGTTTTGGCAATCATTGAATCAAAATAACATGATAGAGGGATAATATTTTAGAATTTTAAATCCATTAAAATTCATTATTAATATAGAAAAAAGTATTCCATGTTAATGTATGAACCACACATGATAAAATAAGTGGTGAATATAACATGAGTTCCAAATAATGAAAATTAAGATGAAAAAACCCCACACGTAACATCGTGGATGTTAAGGTATTCTATTTTGATGTCAAAGGAGATGTTTTTAAACTTCATAGGGAATAAAAATCATTTTTTGTAGTTTTCTACAGGGGTATGTGTTTGGTGCTACCTAGATGAGGCATTTACACCATAAATGTTTGTCTTACAACATAAATGCGTTGAAAAACACAAGCTGTGAAAATGGTTCATGCCATAAAACTATTTAGGCCGTAAAATAGTTTTACACTGTAAAACCCATACATATGATGTAAAATCATAACTTATGATAAATTATCTTGAGGTGACATGTTTTTCACCAGATATGCATTATGGGGGATTTAGGCTGTAAAACTGGGCTCTATGACATAAACCCATCACGCCTAGTAGGTTTTATCTACCATATGTGTAAATTCTTTGTTCATTTAATCATGTAGATATTATCCTTCAAACCTATCTCTCATCTAGGTTATTTTTTGTGTTTATTATCCTTCCAAGTCACTTATTTTAGCACTTGATATTCAGATTGGTCATGTTGTCTCTCTCAGTAAGTGGCCTTTATTCTTCTTATTCATTACTCTTGTTGTAGAAACAACATTGGTATATGTTTGTGGGGTTTTTTGATCATATTTTTATGTTTATTTTATTCCTTATAAATCCATCATGTGATATTATTCCAGAGGCCAATCTTCATGTTGGTTATGGTGTGCTGTGTGAGTTCCGTGAGGTATGTGTTGATCTATCCTCTCCATTGACCGTTTTGTTTATGGAATGTGAATTTGAGATGTGGGAATCATTATTATGTCCTCCTTAGTAGTTTATATATTCCATTTGGTGTTGGTGGATCCCATTGTGGGTAGTGTTTAACCCTAGTTTGAGGTGGGTGGTTCTGTCTCTAGACTGTGTTATGTGAACCATTGATTGATATTGTTTTATGAAATGGTTTTCTAGAGAATTGGCATGATATTGAATTTTTTATTTGTGTGCATAAATGGGTTTTTGAGAAAATATGGTTTTCCCATAATTTTGGTGAAAGAAAGATGATTTTCAAATCATCGTGAAATGGAATGTAAAATGGGTTTTCAAAGTAGGTTTTGATGGAAAGAAAAGGGTGTTTGAAATTGTATTGTGAAATGTAATCCCTTTTGAAATGATTTGAAATGTAGAACATGGGATCCTTAGGTACTTAGGTGGAAGGTGTGGTATTGGGTCTCTTATTATTCTATATTATAAGGGGATAAATTTATGGGGGTGTCCGACTGTTCCTAGAGCGAGATGAATTTGGCTCTAGGAACTGACTTGTCATTGTAAGAAGGTTTACTTTCTTGAGTGTTACTCTATTCTCTAGACCTTTATGCATGGGTTCTAGGGACTTGTAGTGATAACTAGTCATTTTGATATATGAGTGACCTAGCTAGCCTGACTGTGAGTGATATTTGGTGTATGTTTTACCCGTGCTTTGATTTTGTACTATTCTGGCTTGGTAATATTCTGGATTTGATATACATATTGATAAATGTTTATGGAAAATAGGATTTTTTTTATCTGGACTGTTTTAGAACTATGAAAAAATGGGAAATGCTTTACCATGATTTTTTATATAAACTAATTTACTTTTTATCATGACATATTTTATAAATTGAGCATATGGATTGTTGTATATAGACTTGATATGTAACACTTGGGTGGGATCCCACTGAGCCTATTTATCTCACACCCTATACACCCCTTCGGTGGTGTATAGATCTGGTATTGTCTTTTGATGTAGGAAAAGGAAAGGCACCTCATTGAGGCGGTGAGGTTCATGTCAGCTGGGTATGGGTAGCCAGTGATTAGATGGTGGGAGATTGCACCCTTATAACATGGTGTAGTTGGTTCCTTTTAGTTGTCCTTTTCATTTTGACATGTTCTTTGGGTTTGATCTATCTTTCAAGTATCATCGCTACCATTAACACTTTGTTTATGTAATATTTTTGTAGTTTTCTTCCACTATTTCTTTCCATTGTATATATATGCCATATATCTTGTTTTAGGTTTGGAAAAATCATTCCATAATTTTTTTTGATGCCTAAGTTCTATTCTCCAGTCCATGGGGATCGGGAATTCCCTTCGCATATGTGGCATATTAGGTCGAGTACATGTTTTTGAGGGTATCCTAGGTCAGTTTGTTACACCACATATGGCTTGGGTAGAAATTAAATCAAAATCCCTTGAAAATAAGGATTTAATTTTTTATTTAAATTTCATGAATAAATTAATTTCATGATATAACATATCAAATATTAATTATATACACCACATAAAGAAAATTAGGTGCATAATACCAAATATGTCTCAAAGAGATGAATTCGAGATGAAAAACCATTACTTATGGTCCTAACTTCCATGAACGTACTTTAAACTCCTATATCACAAACATATCTATATTAATCACTTAATTTATAAACTTAATCATATCCATTTTCATTTATAATATTTTTAAATATTCATTCTCTATATGAATTCTATCGATTTTCCATATCAGGTGTTTATAGTTTTGTTCGTTTGTACTAGTTTCATAGTAGCAATGTATGTATTAATCATTATTATAAATTTAAACATTAATAGAGAATTAAATTTACTATTAATAATGATTTATAATTATTTATAATGTTTTAAATTCCTTTTATGAGTGTTTTAGTCTTTGTCCTTAAAGATGAAATCGATAACAAGCATGTTTCAGAGATTCTTGATGATCGAAGTGTGTTTTATTGATTAATAAATTAAATATTGATATTAAATATCCAAAACCAAAAAAATAATTATTTACTCATTTATATCATATTATACTAGTAATTATGTTTCCATATCCACTCATGATATAAATTCATAGTATTGTTCAATTGGGTGGTTAAACCGGCCCAAACATGATCATACCTTGATTTAATGAATGGCTATGAGGTGGGTATGTTGTAATACCATTATAAAAGAATAATAATAATATTATTTAGTTTTTTTAGTGTAATATATTATAATTTTTATTAATTATAATAAGTAGTAATACATGTGAAAGCATTACAGAATTTGATTAAAAGATTATTCTCTTAGTACAATAATTTTAAACAATTAAATTAACGATGATTGTTTATCAATCATATCATTAATGGGTTTTCAAAATTTTTATACTAGAAACTTAATGATATCATAAAAATAATATCTATCATTAAATACTATCCTTATATCAATCCTTGTAAGGAAGTTGAGTAAAATGAAACACGTTGCGTCGTGGTGGCGGTAGTCTGCACAACACACGAATGAAGATTTCATTTTTCTTAAGGGAAAGGGAAAAGGTGGTTAGTGTTTATTTACACAATATAAATTTTTTTAGTATACTATAAATACTTAATCTATCATATAATATTTTGAAAAATAAATTTTAAATGGAAGGATAAATGGAAAATACGTTAGCGAAAAGATTGAACATATGTTGAGAACTTTGGATTTTTCTTGGAGCACTCCTTGGAAAAGAAGGGTTTGGGGTAATATATTATGACTAGAAGCTTATGAGAGTGAAAGTTTATTCTAGTTTAATTAAATATGGTAAAGTTTTAGGAGTAAAATGAATTTTTAAAGTGGTATTTAAGGGGTGGTGATAAGACCCTTTTATAGGTGAAAAAAGGGTTTTTTTCATGGAAACTAAAGTTAGGTAAGGGGTAAGATGAAATCACATGAGTGTTACATGGGTTTGGTGAGTAAGGAGAATAAATGTTAGGTGAGACATTTGGGTATTACTTTCATACCTAACAAGGCTATATATAAGGTTTATGTTACTTTTTAATTGTTAAAAATCAGAGATACTTTATTTACTCATTTTACCCTTTTTAAACTTGATTAAAAATTAAACATGGTAATTATTTTATTACTAAAAATATAAGATAACCCTTATTAAAAAATATAAAAATGTTGAATAATAATCTGGGATCCATTTAACCTAATTTAGTTTCTAAATAAAAAAAAATTAACTTTTAAATTAAAACAAAATCAATAGAAAAAACCATTTTTATAGAATTTTTTTTATATATTAATTTTTTTATTATAACTAATTAATTATTAATTGAATGAGTGTTTATTTTTTTTATGTTTTTAATAATAATATAAAAGTTATATTTTTATGTATATTAATGTAATTTATTTATATACAAATTATATAACTGTTATATTTTTTTGAAAGAAACCATTATAATTTTACCAAGATAATTAATATTTATCATAAGTAATTTATTTTTGATGAACAAAGATAAAATTGTAATAGTTATATAATTTGGAACTCTTGATTCTAAATATAAATAACATTTTATCAAATAAATTCCATTTGGATCTGCAGAGAAAATTAATTTTAACATTTGCGCACATAAAACCCATTTTTTAAAAAAATCCCAAAAAACCATCTTAAGATAATATATTTATGAAGAATTAAAAAATAAATATTATTTTAATAAAATAAAATTCTAACATTTAGAAGTTAAAATTTTAATTATAATTATGAATAAATTCTCTTTAGAGTGTGCATTGTGTGATATTTCATGATATGATGTTTACCTACTACAATAAGGTCTTAGGTATTGCATGGAATTTAAGCGGATCCACTATTTAATGATGGATTCTATTTAAGGGAGTTCATGGACTTCATTTACTTTCTTTAATGATCTTATAAAATGTTTTTTGTATCTTTTCTATTGCATTTAGTCATATAAATGTCCTACAAAACCCTTTAATAGTATCAGATAAAGTGTTGGTGAAGAATTGTTAAGATGAATATTGGAAAATGGAAGTCAGTTTGGAGATTTTCTAGAATCATGACCATTTATTATATAAATATGTCATTATTTATGTAAATTTTCATTAAAACATCATGGTTTTTGAAAAATGTTGTTGTTTTTCTTATCGAAAAACAAAGCGTCATAAAATCTTGTTTTTTACATCATGGTTTTGACTAAAAACAGTCATGGTTCATAGAAAATATATATTCATAAAGAAAACAATTACATGAAAATTTGTATCAATTCATGGTTTATGGTATGGACTTTGAATGAGACATTACCTAAAATGAATCATACACAGAAATCATGGTGTGGTTCAAGGTGCGACCTTCAAGAAATTCACTAGCTAAAATGGATTGTATAGAGAAACCATGTCGTGGTTTTTTACTATGTTTTTGTTGAATATTAAAAAAAATTGTTCTTCTTAAATTATCAAAAAACCTCCACTGATTTGGACCCATATGGCCAGCATCGAAAGATAAGGAAGATTTAAATCATACCAAAATTTATTTTAGTAGATAAGATCTTGGTTTAAAGTGTGTTTTCATGGTTTAAGTTTATAATTTTAAAATAAAATGTTCACATTGAAATTATAAATTAATTTATAAAGTGCTTATAAATTTTAAAAACAAGTATAAATATACAATAATATATATTTTTTATGAAATTTTCATAAATTATAATATGAATTATTCATATTCAATGACTTATTTTATAAATTTATTTAAACCATACCAAAAGTTGTATGGGTTGATAAGTTAATTATTTAAATAAATATGAAATACATGGCATTAAAATAATGTAATTTTTTTAAATTATTAATATGAAGTGTTCATATATTAAGGAATATGAAGAGTTTATATTTCATAAAGAATCATATATTTTAATATGAAAAAGTTTTATATTTTCTATCACAACCCTCTCCCTCCAAAGGTACCCCTCTTGGGACGACAATAAAGGAAGAGAGGTAATAACCCCTCGAGTCTCACCTCCAGCAGGAAATTGGTTGACGACAAGAATTGAGGGTATAAAGAAAATCACACACATGAGAGGCATTACCCTTAATAAAAAAGTAGGACCGGGATATAGGATACCAACCACTAAACAACTCCATCGCACCAAATCATTCCAAAATACATGAAAAATGTAAAATGAATACAAATAAAGGTATCCAAGTAAATCACTAGAAGATAATCCTATGATAATGAATCGACAACAACTCTAATATCCAATATAATAATGACTAGCTTGATACTCTAATTCCTCCTAGAAACTTGAAAAATAGTTTGGATATATGTAGGGAGAGAATACCATGTATATTTAGTAGGATAATACCTAAGGTCTCTCGTGCACATGTGAAAAGAGCATAATAATGCACCAATGGATAAATAATATAACCAACATGCACCCAAATAGGTCAACTAACCAATCCTAGCCTCACCATGGAACAATCAATAAATAACTCATCCAATGTAGTAGTATAATATTGAAAGAATACAAAACAAAGGTGCTCACAACCACTTTCCCACTAATTATTCCCTCTCACACCCCAACGTCAAACATCCTATTCTCCAAAAACATTCATGCATATCACATAACATAACCATCCATATCTGATGTGGGTCGAGATGTGTCCCTATTTACTCCATCCTTGAAAGGTCTAGCATCCCATGCTATCATCAATCACTATCCACACATAAAAGCCTTATCACATTGCTATGTATCATAAACAGAGTAGTAGGGTACCATGAATGTGAAGGATTCAACCCCATGCCCTCCTCCTACCTTGCATGACCCCCACCACACATCATATCCTCATCATCACTAGGTGATCTCCAATACTAACCCATCATCATTGGGTGATCTCCAACACCAACCCACCATTACCACACAATCTCCAACACCATTCCGTCATAGTCACTAATGTAGAAGGAAGAGTAGGGAAGCAGGGGTATCCAACCATTTGATTTACCACAATCTCGGATGTTTAGGAAAACACCTAGAACCCAAAAAATTTGGGCATTGGTAAGGTTATACAAATTGGGTGGGTGCGTATAGAAATAACATAAAATACATGGTAAATAGATAGAA
This sequence comes from Viscum album, assembly GCA_963277665.1. Taxonomy (NCBI): domain Eukaryota; kingdom Viridiplantae; phylum Streptophyta; class Magnoliopsida; order Santalales; family Viscaceae; genus Viscum; species Viscum album. Next base: position 673,342,733 of record OY728126.1, read on the forward strand.
CACCACACAAAACCTAGGGGTTCACAAAACATGCACCAATGTGTCTCTCAATATAAACACAACATATTACAACTTCTACCACTATTGGAGGCCACCATTAATGCATCACACCACACAACCTCCACACACAAGCCACACAATACCACTTTCCAATTACAAGTTACTCCATTTCTAGAATTATTATGCTTTTAATAACTCACATTTAATAAGTAATTTTATTTCACATCAACACAAACTATCCATTTATCATTCAATTCATTTAATAAAATTTCAATACATCAATTTTATCCCATTCTTATTTAATTCTAACCCATGACATTTTAGTTTCATCATTTTAAATTCATTTAATGGATAACTAGGTAACTAACACAACCACACCACATGAACCAACACCACATCTAAAAATATTACAATCTATCACCTCAACCCAACCACATCACCATAATAACTACATAATAACAACCTCATAAATCAACCATTTCACATCAACCCTTATCACTTCCCATTACAAACAAACATAGCCTCACTGTCACCACATTCCACCTTGAACCTGGTCACCACCATCACTGGTAAAAGCCCCAAAAGATCCCCACACATCACCTAAGATAACATAATTAACACATTCAAAGTTCTATATTTACCATAATTTCAATTCAAGGGATTTAATATCAACACATCTTATTTAGCATGGGTATTATCACACAATTAAATATTTCTATGGGAAATCAGTTCATTAACCATACATAAGTGATTAGCCTTTTTCATACATGGAGCTTAATCAAACAATCACAACAAGGGTCTCATAATTCACTAAAATCACAACATAAACAGAGTTCCAAAAAACCGCTATTTTCACCAATAACAATAAGAAAGAATCATAATAAGTAATTTCAAAAAAACAATAAACACATATGATTACTCCCCATTTCCATAAATTTTAGTTAAAATGATTCATTATCTTTATTAAGATGACCCTTACTATCCACCCATTGGATTCCAAAAGCATGTAATCCCCACACACACACTTAACAAGGAAGATAATGAGGATCCCCTACCTCAAAAAAAGCTTCCCAAATCACCGTGCAAGGGTGGAGTGACGAAATAAGATCCTCACGACCAATATCACACCAAGGATAGATAAAAAATCTAGATAACAACATCGTATATAAATCTATACTCACCACAGCACCCAAACCATCCATATATCCTAGCACAACCTTCTCTAGAACAAATAACAGGGGGAAATTAAGAAGTAAAATAAAAGAATCACATTAGAATTTCCAACTATAAATATTCATATGAAAATAATTAAATCCCACAAGGATAGGGTGAAAGGCATCCTAAAATTTCCTAAGAGTCTATGAAGAATTGAGAGAAAATACTAGATGAATATAGAGTTTGAAGGGGGTCTAAAATATATATGCAATTTGGAAATTAGAATACTACAACACAACACCCTAGATTATTCCACAATATGTTGACATGGTGTAGGTTTCACGATGAAAAGAATAATACCACGTCATAATGGGTATAGTCAAAACCATGTCCAAGAAACACAGTGCAGTCCATGCTATAGATCCTATAATGTAGGAGAAAGACCACATCATAAAGGAACTACCATGTCATATAATTCTAACACTAAATAATAATTCCATGTTTCAACCTAGATATATGGCACAATGACCCTAGAATTGACAGTGCCACCAAAACTAACCTCTCCATGACTCTACGCTGCAACCTCCACACCATGCCACAACTATGATAAAATAGGAAGGACCACTAAAAATCCACCTCATAGGGATCTATGCTTCAACTGATCTCTCTACATCACCATAGAAAGCTCTAGTAGACCTTAAAAATGCATATTAATCCTCCACACCGTAAAAGGACCACCTTAGGATTACTACACTGAAAACACCTAGACATGATGTAACCACACTCAAAATAAAAGGGGAACAAAAAATCCAAGCCCTTAGAACTATATCACCCAAAATACCACAAAGTAATGGGTTAGAAAGTCCAAACTATTACATTAGATACCACTTAAACAGTTCTCTTCCACAAGAATCTAAACCAAACCTAGAAGAAGGAAAAATAAGGGGACCGAACAACCACCTTGTGAGATACCTCTTAGGGATATCTTTACATATGAAACACTACCCCAAATCAAGCACACTGACAAAAGGGAAAAAGTAAATCTCATAAACTAGTAACTTTAAAGCATTACATCATCAAAGAAAAAAAACAAACAACACTCAAAAAAATTAAAAATAGATTAAGGTATTGGGAATACATCTGCATATCATGCTCCCAAGTAATCTCCTATAGGCCACCATTCCTCCATAGAACATGAACAAACGGAATGACTCATCCACACAACACCTTCTCTTAATGATCTTGGATATTTATTAGTTACTCAAAAAATGTCGCATCATCCCTGATATCTAACTTTCCATATTCATTGACATGGGAGTTATCATGAAGATACCAACAAATATGAGACATGTGGAAGATGTAACAGATCCTATCCAACTGCAGTTGGAGTGCCAACCAATAGGAAACTATGACAACATGCTCCAACACCTCAAAAGGATTGATGAATTGAGGATAAATATTACTCCCCTGACTAAACCTCTATTTCCCCCGATGAGGAAAAACCCTCAAGAAAAGATGGCATCCAATCTCAAAATCTAGGGGCCTCTAACTATGATCAACATATCCCTTCTAGTGGCCCCATTACACCTTCATTTTCTCTTGATCCATATCGATCTTATTTGTTGTGCTCTGTACCACATCAGGACTTAGAACTATTGACTCCCCAACCTCAATCAAGCACAATAGTGAACGACATGACCATCTATAAAACACCTAAAATGGAGCCATGTAGATGGATATATTATAAATATTGTTATAGAAAAACTCAACCAAATGAATATACTTTACCCACGATCTGCTAAAAATATAGAATGTAATCCTGCAACATATCCTCTAACATCTAGATAGTTTTCTCTATCTGCTCATCTGTCTGGGGTGAAAAGAAGTGCTAAGGTGAAACTAGGAACCAAAGGCATGTTGAAATACTCTACAAAATCACGAGGAAAACTAAGGATACCAACTATAAATTAAGTTCCTTAGTACCCTGTGAATCCTGACTACATAATCCACATATCATCTCACAAAAACATCCATGGCACTTGACTCTCTAATCATCAAGAAATGAACCAACTTCATTAGATATAGTTGGTGGTGTCAGAGAACCTATAGGAAAACTCTAAGATGCTCGATACACTTCTCTTCTAATATCGAGTGGATAAGGATTCTATTGATAAAAAAACCATGAAAAAGTCCAAGAACTCACACAACACAAAGTTCATGAGTCCCATGAATGCCACTGATGAATTTTTGATGTTTAACGACATGACTAGAAACTTGAAGTGCCCATACCCACATATAAGGATAGTCTTTAGGATATCTTTATACTTACCCTCATTTGATGATATCTATACCACATATTGATCTTAAAAAACCATATGAATCTCTTCATATGATTGAAAAAGTCTTCTATCCTCAAAATAGGGTAATAGTTATTGACCGTTACCTGATTCAACCTCTAGTAGTCTATTTGTACATGTATTTCAACACGTTCAATTTGAAATTTTTTATAAACAATTAGCTACTATAAAAGTGTCAATTAGGGTCAAACCACATAGATCACATACTCCAGTTCACTAAATTATCTCATTGTACAATGATTAGATGGATAATCAAACAAGAGAATTTATATATTTTTTTAACTATTTTAATAAAACTAATAATTGAGAAAACAAACTAAACAAAATAGAATGCAGTAAAAAAAATGATGATGAAATTTGAGTCTATAAATTGAATCTAGGATGTTGACATCATAATTAAACTACTATGAAGCCATAAAAAATATTGTTTTTGTGATAAAATATTTATTTATCTCAATTATAACCATTTAAAAAAAAATTTAAAAATCCTTTTTTAGATTCTTTATTTTTATATCTTCTAATTTTCAAAAAAAAAATCCTCCCCCTCAAAGTCTTTCCAAAACAAGTACCTACACTCATGCATCATTTGACCTACTTCACCATCACTCTCATTGCTCAAATAATTTGATCAAGGTTTTTCTAAATTATCATACACATGCATGGTTACCATAGTATTTCCATGAATTTCACATCTCCACTATTCTAAATCAAAAGAATTCACCAATCTCGAGGGCTTTACATTAGGTTCAAATTTCTCTAAGGCTGTGGGATGGTGGGTCATAAAAAAATTGTGATAGTTTTTGGAAAAAAGGAGGTTTGAATCTTGAAATAAATGCATGATAAGTTCCAATCCAAATGTCTTCCTAAAAATATCACTCCCGTACACTTAAAAAATTTCTTTTCTTTAAGCATGAAAACATCTATTTTTTTAGAGACACCAATCACTAAAATAGGATGGGTAGAAAAACTGATGAGTATCAACTCAAAAAACCCATGAAATAAATTTAAGACAATACCCCAAGAAAGGTACACAAGTAGTGCACATGTTTTATCATCTCAATAAAATGAGTTCATATTGAAAACATTCTAGTGAATGGAGTAATGGGTTATCACTTTTATAGGTATCCCTAAAAGATAGGTTTACTGCGTAATAACCACCAATGTACTCATTGTTAGAAAAAAGATTCTATATTCCTATCTGAAAATACATGTAATGAATGTGGATACTGTGAAATACAACACATATGATTTGGATCAGATAATGTCAATCCATGTGAATCAAATTAATCACTATCCCTCAAACAACCCACCCCATGAATAAATATCTCCTACACTTAGATTGAAAATTATCATGAAAATATTCAATAAATGGGTAGGGAAGGGTATCGATAGTGGGATCATCCTAAAAAGGATTGTTCATGGATTATAAGGACCGAATGATGGATAAAATGAAAGGGTGTATTATTGGGTCAAAAGGGGATGAATATAAAAAAAATGCCTTATTCATTTTAGTGAAACTTTAAAAATTCCTATCACGTTGAAGGAAAAACATGGAAAGTTTTAGAAGACATGACATAATCAAGATTACCTCAAGAAAAAGAGAAATAGGATATGATGAAAAAAGTGCACATAATCCTCACAGGTATGGAAATAAAATGTTGGACAATATAAATGAGAATAAGTGAAAATAGGTGTCTTAAAAATAAATGAGTTTTAGGAAAAAAATTCAAATCATGGACTGATATTAGTAATCATTTAAATCAGGGTATCAAGAATCAAAACATGTTAAATAGAAATCATGTGCTCAAACTGACCTTAGAGACAAGTGGTATTCCTTTTTCCATGTTATGAAAAAATAAAATAGCGTTCATATGAGTTCAATAAATGATAGGAATTTCATTTTTTTCTTTTTTTAATGTTTTTTATTTATTTTTTTTACATGGTGTTTTTGTAAGAATAAAATAATAAATAAAATAAAAACAATTCCCTGAGTAAGAGAAGATAGACATAGAAAGGCTACCTGTATTTGATGAACCACCTCTAGAGAATACTGAGAATGAATCTAGTGCAGATTGAATAGTGTTCATGCTCATCATAGTGATGATGGCTGATGAGAATAGATTTCTAATGAAAGATCCTCAAGATGGTGCTCAACATTAGCTAGATGCTGAATCTCCCATCTTATGAGGTTAGATGGTGATGGACCAGGAACATAAATGACCATAGAAGAGGAATAATAGCTATAATTTTTTTTAACTGCACCCACAAAGATAGAGATAGAGAGATAAAGTAATAAAATAGAGACCAAGGAAAGGTGAAGTAGACAGGTTGCCTCCTGATTAACATTAAGTTTAATACCTTTAACCATAAGAGAGCATTCTCAATTTAAGATAACTTCTTCAATGATTCCTATTATATTAGAAGCGTGATAAAGTTTAAGGAATTTTCCATTAACCTTAAATAGAGGTATCTTTCCATTAGATATTTCAACGACACCATGTGGATAAACAATCATGAAAGTGTAAGGATACAAATACTTTGATTTGATATTTCTTGTCATGGTCCGAAATCTTGAGTTGAATACTAGAGCTTTGTCTCCCAGGAAAAATTTCTTTTCCGGATCCATTTATCATGACAGTTTCAATTTTTATTTTTATAGATCAAAGTGTTTTCATACGCCTCCCTCACCATCTCATCTAATTCATTCATCTTCAGAAAAAACTTTTCTTAGGAAGTTTTGAAATCAAAATTTAGCTTCTTCACTACCCAATAAGCTTTGTGTTCCAGTTCTATAGGATGGTGGAAGGTTTTTCCAAAGACTAAGCGATATGGGGACATTCTAATAGGTGTTTTTATATAGTCCTATAAGCCCAAAGTGAGTAATCAAGTTTGGAAGCCCAATCTTTCTGAGATGTACTTAAAATTTTCTCTAAAATTCCCTTAATCTCTCTATTTAAATCTTTATATTGGACATTGTTCTATGAATGGTATGAGGTTATCATGTAGTGGTGACATCCATAGAGATTAATTAGCTTCTAAAACAATGCATTATTTAAGTGGGTACCACCGTCACTGATGATGATCCTTGGAATTATGAACCAGGTAAAAATATGTTACTTTAAAAATTTAATGAAAACTCAAAAAGTATTTTCCACAAATGATTTAGCTTCCACCCACTTTGACACATAGTCCACAAAAAATAGGATGTACAATTTTCCAAAAGATTTAGAAAAATAACCCATGAATTTGATTCTCCACATGTCAATAATTTTAATGCCCATGATTGAATATTGCGGCATTTCGTGCTTCCAACTTATACCCTGAGTTATTTGGAATTTATCATAATTAATAATAAACTCAAAAATATCACGATTCAAGGTAGGTCAGTAAAAAACACATTGTAACACTTTTCTATTTGTTCAATAAATTCCATGGAATCCTCCAACTTCTCTAGAATGGCATAAGTTTAAAACACTATTAACTTATTCTTCTGGGATGCATCTTTTTATCATTCCATATACACATTCCTTTAAAAGTAATGGACCATCTTAGTAGTAAGGGCATGATTCATTCAAAAATATTTTTATCTGATCCTTTGATAAATATGGGTGTACCATTCCTGAATCTAATTAGTTTAAAAAATTGGCATACCAAGGTGTGATTGTCTCAATGGGATATATTTTTTAATCAAGAAATGTTTCATTGATTAATTACACATTGATTTTACTTGTTTCATGGCCTAGGAATGATAAATGATCAACAATGACATTCTTAGTGACATTTTTGTCCTTGAATTCAATGTCAAATTCATGAAGTAACAATATACATCGAATGAGTCTGGGATTCACGTCTTTCTTGGTCATCAAATACTATAGGGAAGAGTGATTTGTGTAGATAGTGACTTTGTAGAATAGGTAGTGAGATTATAATTTATCAAAAGTGAAGTCAAATGACAGAACCTCTTTTTTAGTTGTTGTGTAATTATTTTGAGCCTCATTAAAAGTGTAGCTAGCATACTATATTGGTCTAAATATACTTTCTTTCCTTTATACCAAGGCAACACCAACTTTCCAATCACTGACATCAGAAATTAACTCAAATAGATGCTCCCAATCTGGTGAAATCATTATCGGTGCTTCAACTAAAAATTTCCTTACCAATTTAAATTATTCTTTACATTCAATCACAAAGTGTAATGTGACATATTTTCCCAAAAATGTGGTAAAGGGGCAAGCAATAATAGATAAATCCTTAATGAAACATCATTATAATCCAACATACCCAAGAAAACCTCAAATTGAACAAAATAAAGTAGGCATGGGTAGCTCATAGATTGTACTGAACTTGGCTATGTCAAATTAAATAATTTTTCATTAAAATTTGATAACCTAACACTTTTCTACTTTATACCATGAAGTGAGAATTTTCCAAATTGAGAACCATATTCTTTTCTTCACATCTAGTCAAAACCTTATCCAAATTTTTCATACAATAATCAAAAGAATACCTATACACAGAGAAGTCATCCATGAATATTTCCAAAAATTATTCAATCATATCATGGAATATTTCCACCATGCATAGTTGAAATGTGGATAGGGAATTGTATATTCTAAAAGGAATTTTTCAATAAGAAAGTGTACTATATAGACAAGTAAATGTTCATTTCTCTTGATCTTCTAGTGTAACTGCTATTTTTTATAGCCTGAGCATCCATCCATAAAACAATAGTAATCTCTTACTACCAATCGTTCAAGGATTTTTTCAATAATGGGTAATGGAAAGTGATCCTTTCTAGTGGAATAATTCAATTTTCAATAATCGACACAAACTCTCCATCGTGTCACTATTATTCTAGTTATCAATTCTCTTTTATCGTTCATAACTACTATGGTCCCACCCTTTTTAGGTACCACTTTCAATGGGATGACCCAATGACTATCAGATATAGGAAATATTAAACCATCATCAAGAAGTTTAATGACTTCTATCTTGACTACTTATTTCATTGGAGTTTTTAATTGTATTTTTGGTTGCCTATAAGGTTTTGAATTATCTTCCATATGTATTATGTGACTATAGATGACATAAATTATAACTTTTAAATCAACAGTCGTCCAACTTATCGATGGATTCCTTTTTATTAGACATTGAGAAATTTTCATTCTTGTTCACTAGAAATATTAGAATTTATGATGAACAAAAAGGTGTTTAAATATCCCAAGTAGCTATATCTCAGATTTTGTAGAAGAGGTTTAAGCTCAAGTGTTGGAGGTTTTTCAAGTGATTGAGCTAATGAGGTGAACTCTTGTTTATCCAAAGGCTCAACTATGTTTATGATGAATTCCACTTCCTCAATTGATTCAGTTCAATCCTCATTTTCATTGTGTAAATCCCTGAGATTCAGTGCATCCCTTACTAACTCATCCCATTCTTCAATTGTATCAAAGAAATGATAGTCATATGTAAAGGGTTTTTCCATATCCTTTAAGACATCAAATGTTATGTTTTCTTCCCTAATTATAAAAATAAATTTTCTCGCTTGGATATAAACTAGCACTCTGTATGTTTCTAGGAAAAGGTTTCCCAAGAATGAGAATCGTCTTTCATATCGAGGAAAATGAAATTAGCAGGGAAGTAATATTTATCAATGTTGATGAGTATTTCTGATAGAATTCCTCAAGGATGATTCACTGATCAATCCACCATTTGAAAGGAAACCCCAGTTAGATTTAATTATGTGATCCATAGTTCTTCAAGGACTCCATATGGAATGAAGTTTACACTAGCTCTGAGGTCACACAAAGATCTTCCAAATTGGAATCCTCCAATATTGTAAGGAATAATGAAACTATAGGGTCTCCTAGTTTAAGAGGTATGGATATAGGAATAATTTCTAAAGATTCCTCATGAATTAAAACTGTTCCACATCAATTATTTTTCTTCTTTTTGACAAAATATCCTTGAGAAATTTAGCACAATGGGGAATTTGTGTAATGGACTCTGAAAAAGAAATATTTATGCGAAGCTTCTTAAACATTTCAATGAATTTCAAAAATAGAGTATACAACTTCCTTTTATTCAGTCTTTGTGGAAATGGAGGAGGTGTGTGTGAGCTTTCACTCTTTAATTGAGTTCCTCATTTTCCTTTTCTTTTCTTACCTTTTTCAAAATTTTCAAGTTCGTTTTGATCTTACTCCTCTTTAGCTTCAAGTTGGATTGATTTGTTTATTGAGTCACCATTCTCATTGGCAAGAATAGGTGTCTTATCTATTGGTTGAGTATTATGAATTTAGTGCACTAGAAATTGTATGTCACTTCATAATGTGATAGCTTTTTCCTCTTCTCTTGGGTTAACTCTTGTGTTACTCAGTAGAGTTCACTGTTATCAATTTTGTATTTGTGCAGCCAACTAACCAAATTGATTTTCAATATTTCACATAGATTCTTATAAGTTTTGGGTTAACATCTCTTGTGATTCAAACCTTTATTGACTAGACATCATCAATATTTCTATTTTTTCTCCCCAATTTTTGACCTTATGTTGCAGTAGGTGCCAATTATGTTGTTTTCTTTTTCTCCTTGTACTATTATTATTGATGGGATGGTGGCCAGTATTTCTTTTGAGATCCTTGATCTTATGATTTCATGGTGAGTCTAAAGGAATATTGAGCATGGAACTTAGGTGGACCCATGTTCCAATTTATTGGATGAGTAGCCACTGGTTCCTTCCAACCTTGATTTTGGTTATTTACCTACTAGTTTGTGTTTTAATTATTTCCATAATTTCATCTATTGTAAATAAAAAAGTTAGCTTCAGAAATATTATTCTTATAGGTATTAATGGAGACATTATATAATCATAAGGACTACCAAAATGTGGCCAGTTTTCAGCTTGAACTACATGGACTGGATTAGGCGAGCTTATTGAAAAGTTGTCAATTCTTTTGTTGAGAGATTCAAATTGTACAACCCTGAATGTGTGAGAATCAACTTGATGCACTATTTATTTTATTCTTGAAAAATATTTTGGTCACTAGAAACCGTGTTCTTCCATGTTTTGAATTAATGTGTACAGATCTTTAGGATCCATTTCCATGAATTCATTTCCAGTATCTACGTTGATTTTATAATTACTCTCAGGTTGAAGTCCATAGTAGAAATCTTAGAACTAGTTTTCCAACTTCATTCTATGATGAGGATAATGTCTTTACATGGACTTGAATCTTTCCCAAGCTTCTCCTAATTATTCTTATTCAATTTGAAAAAAGGAGTGAGGTATCTCTAGTTTTTAAAAGATTTTTAAATTGTGTAATACTTATCAAGAAATTTTCTCCTTAGCACTTACCATTTGAAGAATGTTTTTGGGTCAAGACTCTCCAAATATTCCTTAGATTTCCCTTGAAATGAGAATAGAAGCATTCATAGGGTCAATGAATCATCAGTCACCCCATTATATTTAAATGTGTCATAGACTTCAAGAAATCTGTACACATGAATATAAGGGTCTTCGCTGCTCAATCCATGAAATTGTTAATGTTTTTGGTGTAGGTTGATCATGGATAGATTAAATTCAAAGTTAATTTCTTGAATTCTGGGTCTTGTTATGCCTGAGCTGACTCTGACTTTGTTGGGTTGCAACTACTATCTCATAGTAGTATGATGTCTTTAAGTATCGAGACAGTTTTGGAAAAGTGGGTGGAATTTTCCATTAGGAAGGGTTGAAATGTGAGTATCGATGCTTTCCTCTCATGGATGAATTTGATTTTCTATCAATCTACTAATTTTATCTTTTCCTTTTATTTTATGTACAATTTGTGGATCAAGGGGTGGGTCGTTTTTTGACAGAGATGAATTACGATTGTTCACCATTTAGGTGAACAATGCCTAAATAAAGGTCTACTTGAAACTTTATTAATGATATACGTGTGCATGATCACTGAAAATGGAACCATAAATTTGGTATGTGCATCACAATGCATTCGATTTTCAAATTTTTATAACCAACTAGCTACTATAAAAGTGGCAAGTAAGGTCAAACCATAGAGAGCATGAACTACAGTTTACTAAAATTATCTCATTGGACAATGTTCAGATGAACAATAAAATGAGGAAATTCCTATTTTTTTTAATTATTTTAATAAAACTAATAATTTAGAAAACAAAAAAATAAAATAGAATGCAGTAAAAAAATGATGATGAACTCCAAGTCAACAAATTGTGTCTGGGATGGTGACATCGTAATTAAACTACTATGAAACCATGAAAAATATTCTTTTCTATGATCAAATATTTATTTATCTCAATTATAAACAGTTCAAAAATTCATAAATCCTTTTTTAGAGGCTTTATTTTTATATCTCCTAATTTATTTAAAGTCTCGTTCTCTAGTGTTATAAATAAACTAGGAGATACATTCAATTCCCAAACCAATTAGAGAAATGGAGCAACCCATTTTTCAAAAAGCTGTGCCACCAATTATCACTACAATTGGTCAACATGGTTTACCTTATCGGACTTCCAAATTGAATAATAATTAAAATGGCCAGTTTCAATTTCATAAATTATTTTAGTGGAAGTTTTTTTAAGAAGATAAAAATTCAAATGAAAATAAATTCAATTGAAAATTAACGACAAAATAAAAATGTCATCCCCACATGCGCAACAAATTTAATTACTCGCTCAACACCCCAACACACCTAAATTTACCCTGACATCCTGACCAAAAAAACATGTGTGATAATAAAATGAAAAATCATTACAATTATACATGCATTATTTGAAAAAATGATTGTGGTAGTCTACACTCTTACCACGCAACACTCGCCGATCTCCGAATAAAAAGTGCATCCTATGCACACGTCGATTTGATCACAAATAAACCATCACTTGATGCATGCCATATAGAGAGGAGGATCTTACATATCTTAGTGGTGATTAGTAGAATGGGGTGTTCTCAAACTTCTATAAGAGGATAAGGTGTAGTAGGAGGCTCCTCGCCAGGTGTTGGTGCGCAAAGAGGTGCTGTATTGGTGTGGTGTGAGGAGGCATCCTGAAAGAGGGAGGTATGCCTTAGGGTGATGATGTGGACCAACGATGTGGTGAATCTAGGTGGTGTTCTGCTATGAGTGGAGGGAAGATGGGGTAAGCAGGGGTAGTTGGGAGGAGGGGAAAGTAGTGGGGGTAAGGGCTAAGGGAGAGGGGAGTGGAGCAGGCGGTGGTAAAAGGAAGGGGGCAGGGAGAGCGACGAGTGAAGGGGGAGCGGGTGAGGGGGTGGCAGGAAGGTAGTAGGGGGGGAATAGGGAGTAGGGGAGGGGGAAATTAAAAAAAAACCAAAAAAAAAAAACAAATAAAATTCAAAAAAAAATAAAAAAAAATAAAAAAATAAAAAAATCAAAAAAATATACTTATCTAAAAGTTAAATAATAATAATAATAATTATTATAATCACAAAATATAATTAAATATATAAAATACCAATTAACTATAAATGGAAATAATTAAAAGAAAATGTTATTATAGGTAAATACATATATATATAAATATATATTTATACACATGTAACAAAAATATAAAAATAATATTAATAGTGATAAAAATAATAAACTTAATAAGAAAAGATACTATTTTATTAATAATACAAAAATAGATATTAAAATAAAATAAAAATACTAATATAAACAATTAAAATAAATACTAATAAATACTAATAAAATAATAATAAACTAATGTTAGAGAAACTGATAAAAATAATAAAATAGTGTTAAATATAATATATAAAATTAATATAACTAATAAAAAATACTAAATTACTAATAAAAGTATATAAATTACTAACAATTATCAAAATATCTAAAATACTAAAAAACTAAAATAATAAACTAAGAAAATAAAAAATGGTTAACTAATTAATTAAAACTAAGTTAGAAAATTATTAAAATATTAGAAAAATCCATCTACGTTATCTATTCACAACTTCATACCACCATATTCCTTCTTATAGAACAATATAGAAGCACCCCATGGAGACACACTCAGTTGGATAAAACCCTTATGCATAAAATCATTAACTTATAGCCTCAAATTCTACAGCTCCATGGGTTTTATCTGATAAAGAGCCATAAAAATTGGAGATGCTTCTAGCTATAAATTTATTCCAAACTTAATGTTATATCAATGGGGTAATGTCACAACCTCATCTGGGAATACATCTAGAAACTCCTTAAAGATCTTAGGAACCTCCACCACTTGGGATTCCACTAAAAACTCTTCCAACTAAGAAAAAATAGGTTCCAGTCACCTACCTCCTATTCAATAGGCTCACTCTCCAATAAACAACATTCATTGTCCTTCCATGTTAGAGAACATAACTCTATTACAAAAATAATTAACAACTCCACACAAAAATACAACCAATTCATGATAAGGATAAGATCATATGGTTGTATCTTCAATAAGAAGAATCCCACTTAACTGGTTCTACCCCCATCATCATTCTACACCCTTGGCACACATAAAACAAAATGACATGACCTCCTACAGTCATGGGTAATGCCTAGGGAACTGGAAGCCTCTCTACCTCTAGCCCTAACGTTGATACCAAAGCAAGAGAAATAAAGGAGTGAAACACTCAAGAATTAAACAAGGTTGAAATTAGAGTGGATGATAAAATAACAGTAACTCGAACAACCTCTTATCTATCTGGAAATGGAACCTCCATAACATGAATATGTCCATGCCTATCTTCTCTGCCCCCTTTTTGAAGTCCACCACGACCACACTCAGGTCTGTTCCCTTGAGGACATGAACCATCATGGGGAAAACCCCTACCATCTCCATCTTACCTCGACTGAACGAAAGACTACTAACCTAGTTGTTAAACAAAATATAGTGGGCCCTACTTATAATACTGACACAGAGGCAACAACTATTTCCGCTAAATAGGGTCTTGATCACCCAAACCAAACTGAATTCCCTAAGTATTTGGGCACTAATCCTAATGATGTTCTTGAACCCCATAAACATAAAATGAGAATAGTAATACCTTGGAATATTATTAGGAAAAACTAACCCTAAAAAATCACAAAAAAATCTACTATAATCACTTTCTACTGATCAGAACCCCAACTTCCCTGCCATCTACAATCCAATGCCTGAAACCCTTCTACTCAAGGTGCCATTTTTTCTTAATTATCAAGGCTCTCCACCTTGATATTTCATTCTATTGATCACCTATAATTTATTTCACACCACAAAGTATGTAAGAATTATAAATGGGGTGACTACATATCCGATCACCGCATGCAATGCCTTTTCCAGACGCTGTTCTCTAGACTCCTCATCTAAAAAGAGGTTGGGAGAAAAATAAAAAGGCCATTAAATTTAATACCAAACTCTCACACACTCAGGATCCTATTATAAAGTGATAATAACTCCTACCACTTTGTTTCATTCATCTTCAATGATAATAACTCAAGATAAAATTCCTTCTAAAATTCGTCCCATGAAACATCTTCCTCCTATAGATCACCAAGATACAGTATCCACCACTGATTCTTTAACATATTGGTTTTTCTCAGAGGTATAAAACATTTAAATTTAGGTTTAAAACTTTATTTTTATCTAAATTAAAGTTCCTAAGATTTTAATGAAAGACTCAGGAGCATTCAAGGCTTGTTTAGAGCCCAAAGATCTAGTTTTTAAAGAAAGAGGATGAGGCGCACTGTTGGCCCATGATTAGTGATAACAATTTGAATCAACTATGATGCCCCAAGTAGGAAGATAATGGTTTGAAAAACCATTATAGTTAGGTTTCATGACCATGAGAAATGGATCAAACATGTTGCACATGTGATCTGTATGGTGTGCGCATGGTTTTTCAAACCATGCCCAAACTATACATGGGGGCATGACTCTTGGACATAGATCACACATGGGATGCATACATTTTTTCCAACTACATGTCTAGCCATGAAAAAGGGTATTACAATTATATATTTGTGGTTTATGGTTGTTTCATGGTTTGTATAGCCATACAGTCAAACCTTAAGCCCCTTAAAAATTGGGTAAAATGGTATTTTCACTCCCTCTTAAAATCTAAAAACCTTTCTTCCTTATTTATTTATAGTATACGATTCACCTATTGATATTTATGATATAGGTGCCAACAATCAGTTCCAAGAGGGTTTCTTATGACTAGTATAATCTATATAGGGATGTCCACAACTTACCCCTTATAGGGAAGAGTTGACTAGGGAGTTCCAATAGCAGAACCCTCCTACTTTTTCAGGGGAAGGTGGTCCCTAGGCTACTAAATCATGGATGGAGGCCATGATGTCTATCTTCAAGCATATTGAGACACATCCTTATAGGAGAGTTAATCTCACCACATATATTCTTCATGGATCCACCAAGAGATGGTGGGATGTTATCACATAGGTTGATAAACATCAGGATATAATCTTGAGGGATTTCTAGATAGGATTCTATGATTACTTCTATTATGAGACTTTGAGAGTTTATTGAGATAGGGAGTTAACACACCATTAGTAGGGTAATATGTTCATTATAGATTATTCAACACTATTTACTAAGCTAAAAATATTTTCATCGATTCTTATGGGTGACGATCTATCCATAGTTATGTAATTTGAGGATGGTCTTAGTTATGATATCCAATCATAGGTAAACGTATTCTGATTGACTATCATATCGGGGATAGTGAATCAAACCCTCATCACTGAGTGTAATTTTAGAGAGGCTAAAGGTGTGATCTAGGTAGTTTCAACACCAAGACTAGATAATACTTCAACTAGTGGAACGAAGCATCGCCTATAGGTTTCTTGTCAAGGAAGTGGTAGTTAGAGTATCCACACCGGTAGCCAGGTGATATGTCATCAGTGTGGGAATCTAGGTCACATAAGCCTTAATGTGATAGAGGCCCCATTAAGTGATGATCCTATGGAAGGATAAGGCATATTCAGTAGTTTTATAGAAACTTTCCTCCTATGGACAGTGAAAGAGTATCGACATCAACTCCATGTTCAAGAGCGGGGTCAGTAGCTCCTTTCCAGGTGGGTAGCTAGATTACCACCAACTTTACAAGCCGAGGAGGTGGTCATGGCCATGGGATCCAGACTTTAGATATGAAACACCAGTAGGGAGGACCTTCTTAGGGTAATCATGTTGTATATCAGGGTCACAGATCATGCCAAATGTATGCAGTGTAGCCTACACCCATGGAGCATAGTGTCATGATTTATATAGTTCAAGGTAAAATTTTAGTATATTATACTTTATTATCCACCTTATTTGATATATTTTATTCCTATTCCTTTATGTATATAGAAATTTTAGAAATTATTGGCCTCAATATTGAGTATTTATGTGGCATGATGACTCTCGATACACTGTTGGGAGTTCGATCAGAGAGTGTATGTTGATGTAAGGAATCCATTCTTGAAATAAGTGACTATTGTTCATATGGAACCTTTTTTTTAATTAATATTATAGTCTTTTAAATGATTCTTGGGATGGACTAGTTTGTGCCCTATCATTCCCATATCGATTGTTATCATCAATGTGTGACTTTCTTATCACCTGAGGGTGGTGTTTCCAATGATTTCGTTGGGGCACGTGCGTCCGTCTCTTTTGGGGGGATGACAGCGCTGTCTATTGCCCCACATTACCGCTTTCCAAATGCGGGTGGAATCTGTTCCTTATTCAGGGACATTTTATCCTTGATCGAAACAGGATGATGGGATGTTAGTTTTTCCTTCCATGGATTCCTCCTCGGAACTCTTCTCCTAGTCCGGGTCTCCCTTATAGATTTAATACGTTGTTCGTGAAACTCTTCCTAGATCCATATCTTCATGGATACCAGTTAATTACACTGCTTCTATTGAAACATTCCAAGGGGTCCAATCAGGGCAGCAACCTTTGGTCAGGGGAGTAGTCACGTTGGGCATCACTGGCATGTCTGGATGCTGGGACACTGGCGTGTCTGTCTTCTATCCCTTATTATAGGGCTCCTCAAGGGCGCAGAATCCTGAGGAATCCCACATCAAACGCGGGGAATCATATGCCATGGGCATGTATCTGAGGTTTTCCTCAGCTTCCCATGTTTAACACAGGGTATTCCACAAGTTTAACGTCCAGTGGAGATAGACCGGACTAATCAGAGCACTGATTGAAGTGGATCAGATGGGTGCAACCCCTAGAGGGAACACCGATGTTGGGGCCAACGTATGGTTGAATTCCCAATTACTATTGAGGGGAATGGGGTATGAGGTGTCATGATCCCATCGGGATGTGGCAATCCAGGTAAGAATCAGGATGGATGGTGGAGCGGTTGAATGAAGTGGATGGAAAATGGGATGGAATCGCCGTTAGGATGATGATGGTTTTGGGCTTGAGCCTTGAAGAGGCTTCTTACGTATCCCCATGGTAGGGAATAAAAGTCCACGTAGTTCATCTGACAATGGCTTACCACCGATTGGGGCATTCAACGGCTTTCCACTAGGTGGGGTCGCAACGGCTTACTGCCGGATAAGAATGTCAACGTATTACCACTGAATAGGATCACAATGGATTACCACTGAATAGGATCACAACAGATTACCACTGAATAGGATCACAATGGCTTAACAATGAATAGGGAATCAAAAGTGGAATACAGTTTAACATCATGCAGGATGGGGGTGGACCGATGTGAAGTGGCCGGGACCATTTGTTGTTGGGCTTGCACCTCAAGGAGGCTTCCTACGTACCTTGCCTTGTCAAGGATCAAAGACCTCATAGTTCAGATGGTGACATTTGGGGCTTACGCTCCGAGGCAGTCCAAGGTGTTGGTGAACCGACGTGATGGGGGTTGGGACAACCAATGGATGGTGGGCTTGAACCTCATGGAGGCTTCCTACGTACCTTGCCTTAGCAAGGATCAAAGACCTCATAGTTCAATAGGGTCAGTGAACCGATGTGAAGGAGGACCTGGGGTCCCATGGGTGGTGGGCTTGAACCTTGTGGAGGCTTCCTACGTACTCTGCCTTGGCAAAGATCAAAGTCCTTGTAGTTCAGATGGTGTGGGACTTATACTCTAGGCTTCCCAAGGTAGGTGTCAAGGTCGGTGCTTACTATAAGCCCATGTGAGTCATGCTCTGTGTGAGAAACAAGAGATAGAAAAGACCTGATGATCACGTCGTGAAAGGTGCATCCGTGGTAAGTGGAGTGGGGATTATGCGTGATCACGACCCAAAGAGGAAACATGGTCTTATGCACGGTTAGCGGCCTGAAGAGGTTGGGACTTACTCCAGGATGGAGGACCGATGAAAAAAAAAGCCCAGCGGGAGAAGGATTTGATACCAAATAAAGGAGGGGTCCGGTATCCATTTCCCCCTTCCCCCTGGTCCTTGGGACTGAATAAGAAAGGAGGAGTAGGGATGCTGCCTCCTACAAGAAAAGCTAGGGGCTTACACCGAGATGGTATCCCTTTCCTCGCGGACAAATTCCACTCCGATAAGGAGGATATCATCCCCTGTGAGGGAATATCTCATCCTCATGGAGACCAGTGGGCGTGCAGAATATCCATGGTGGGGGAACCCTACATGTGAGGCATGGGGTGAGGTCACAGTTTAATGTCATGTGCTGAGGACGATGGTGCTTGGCAGTTCAACGTCCTACAGCTCATATGACATGGGTTCACTTCGCACCCCTAGGACTTACATAACTGGTACCCTCTACACCTTGGTGAAGAGAGGGGACATGCAATGCTATGTCTAGGGGGTGTTATAGATCGAACCATTGGGGGGTCCACGTTAGCATGGCTATGCGAAGAAGCAATAGCCGTTAGTGTTCCTATGAAAAGAAACATGAGGTGAAGCAATGCGACGAGCAGTATCGTCCAAGGGAATTTGAAATCACATCGTGCAAACTTGGAGGGTCGCACGGGAAAAGGAATTGCACAATAGAGAGGTTCATAGGTAGGGGCCTTGTGAATCTCTACTGCTCTGCGTGGCAGAGGGTACTTGCGAAGGGGTGTGCTTTGCGAAGTGGGGTGCCTCAGCCTAAGAATAGGGCATAGGTACATATAAGAGGTTCTTCGCAAAGTGGGAAGGAATTCGCAGAGCACTTCCTTGTGAAGAAAAGGTGCCTCATAAAGAAAGGTACTATGAAGCAATGTGCTTCGTGAAGTATAGTGACCCTGCCTTATCATGTGGATCACATGTACAAGAAGGGTGTTTCGCGAAGCATAAACTCTCCATGACAACCTGGGTCCCCTTGGGGATCCCCTTCCTTCGCGGAGGCCCTTAGGCTTTGAGAAAGGCATCCCTCTTGAAAGAGGGGGTTAAAACAAGGCAAAGGGGAGGCACTTTACAGAGCAGAATTACCTTGAAAATCTCATGGTTTTCAGAGAAGAAGGCTCTTTATGATTCAGGAGATAGGAAGTTGAAAGGTCAGATGATCCCCCCTGTGGATTTGGGGGGAGGCTAATATTTATAAGGGAGAGGCGCTGCGAAGCAGTGCTCACTCGGCGTGAAGAGGGATTTGTTTGCTCTATAGCGGGCTCACGAACATCAAATGCGTTCATGGAGCATCCTGCCTCCTTGCTCCGCGGTGGGATCGCGAACTTCAAAGGCGCTCACGGAGCATTACCACCTCCTTGCTTCGCGGAGGGCTCACAAACGTCAAAGGAGCTCATGGAGCGTTATCGCCTCCTTGCTCTACGGTGGGCTCGCGAATGTCAAAGGTGCTCGTGGAGCGTTACCGCCTCCTTGCTCCATGGCGGGCATAGTGAAATTGGGGCTTCGCGAATGGTCTTCATGAGGCATCCCCTTAAGGCTTTCCGTTTTTCGTCTTATTCTCCCATTTTTTCGGCAACAAATGCCCCCCTCAAACTTGGAGCCGTGGAGAAATCGAGGGTCGAATTCTGAGGGTCAATCACCAAAATCCTCGGTCGTTCATGAAGCTGTATTGCGAAGAGGGATCACGAGGTGGATAGTTGACACACAGGCCGAGCACGCTGCGAAGCTCAGTGCAAAATGGACGCACCGTGAAGCTCCGAGGTTCATAGCCTATATAAAGGGGAGCTGACCTATCTTTTGTCCTTTCCCCTCTCCACGAAATTTTCTTTTTGTGCTCTCAATTCGTGAAGCTCCACGTACTCTACGATTTATCTCCACAAATCGGGTCTTCACTTCGTGGCGCACAACGAGTTTTTTACTGCACAACAGTGCTTCACGATCTTGCACTTGAAGGTGTAGGCAGGACTTCGCGAACAGGATTTGTGAACGCTCTCCGTGAATGAGCTTCACAAACCAACCAGAAAATCATCCAAGTTATAAAACTAAATGGCTCATCAAGAAGCTTCTTAGGGGGTTCTTGCGGATGCCACCCAGAGGGATGAGATGGAAAATAGTCTGGGTCTTGGAGAGTTAGTTCAGAGCCACTCTGACTATGATTCGTTGGTGGCGCTGCTCTCAGAGAGCCAGAAGAACTACCCACTATGTAATAGGTTGCCTTTGTATGGATTCAGGATGAGGGATGGCATCTTTATCCCTGATTCAAGTAGGGACGAACCAACTTACTGGTTCAGGAGTACACCGTGCCAGCACCAATGGTTCAGGGTGGCTGACGACCATGCCCTAGAAGACTTCACACCCGTCATTGCCGACTGCCTATACAACCACCTGAATAATGTAAATAGGAAGGAATTGCAGTCGAAGACGTCTCCTCCACTGTACCACACGATACCGAAGGCAGCTTTGAGGAACCCGAGGAGGGGGTGGTTCGAGGAATGGGAATTGCGCCAGGGAAGCAACTTCACAGACAATTAGGCCTGGGCCTACTGGGTAGGTGCCTCATGTGAGGAGTTTGGGGATGATCTGAGGAGAGTGGGTTTGTATGAGGCGTCTTAGGCCTCCCAATTCCACATATATCAACCGAAACAACTAATGTCAGAGCTGTTGAGAAGGTGGTCATTGAGGACCAATACCTTCCATTTACACCACAGGGAGGTTGGTATTAGCTTGTGGGATGTCCACCAGATTTCAGGGGTCCCGATACTAGGGGCTATGTACGATGAATTCCTCCCTTTCATAAGCGCATGGGAGGATCCGGAGCAGATGTTGTGGATGGCAATGGCATTGATAGAGTTGGTTTCAGGAGAGGACAAAGAAGCAGTGAGATATTTCCCCTTTAAGTGGTGGTTCAATCAGTTCCTGAATTTCCTGGTAGACCGATAGTTTCCAGTGAGGACTCGGAATTTCCTTAAGGGGGATCAATGGGGCAAGGAGCACTCGTACTGGTGGCTCTTGGAGGACAGCCAGTGGAAGACCTGGGGGTTTAGCGTCAGTACTGAGCAGCATCCAATAGTCAGGATGGCGGCATTCATCATGGCTCTTATCTATAGTTGGATCCTTCCGGTGAGGGATACCAACATGAGAGTACGCCCACGCACATTTATCATGGTGTCCACATTGGTGACAGGAGGGCGGGTCAACCTAGGAATCCCGATGCTCACCAAACTGTATAAGATGCTGTGGCATATCAGCGAGGGGAAGAGGCTGCAGAGGATATGTAGGCCATTCCACCTCCTGTATGGGTGGATAACGGCACATATCAGTGGGGTTTATGAATACTTGAACCATATATCTCCTCCAGGCTCGAAATTCCACCCATCAATCCTGAACCCCGCGGGGAGCTTTCCGGCCAAGTTGACCATATTGTTTATATTGAACTGGGTGTGGAAGGCATAAGAGTTCAATTTTCACCCATTTCTGTTGCCAAAGGGGGTATTCACTGATGATGGACAGAGAATAGAAGAGCACCGAGCATATATCCTAGCCTTTCGAGGCGGAGTCTTGGTGGAAAGGGTGGACCGTGAGCCCCTTTGTAAGCCGTACAGCCCACACCAGTTTGTAAGGAAATTCCAGTGCATGCAGAGACTGACCCTGTGGGTTTATTTGGAGGTACGCCACGAGGAACACCCATGTGTGATGAGGAAAATGTGGCTCATGTTCACATGGGAAGATGGGAAGATGCGGAATGAACTGCCTCCGCCTACCACTGTCTTTGGGCTGGTGAAGGAGTATGCCATAAGCTGGGAGGTGACTTATCTATGGGATATTCTAAAGAAACCAACCATTCAGGTCGGTGATGGTGAACCTCCCCGACCTCGGGGTCGGGGCCGGAAGGCAGTAAGGGAATCCCATGGCGGAGGGGCTTCCGTGGCGGTGAGGCCCACACCAGTTGAGGGTGAGGCAGCAGCCATAGATCCAGTAGTGGTAGCTGACCTGGTGGTTCCAGAAGAATAGATCCATCCAGAGGGGAGGCCGCTGAGAGGATTCTATAGGATACCCACCCAGGCTCTAGGGAAGCGGCTGTGCCATATCGACATGCCAGAGAATGCTGTCTTCCTAGAGGCCTGGGACATCTGGTAAGTCAACAGACAATTCCTCGGCCCTGCTAAGTTATGGGAGCACCTAGACTATCTCGGGATGGATTTACTGAGGATAGGCCCTATCTAGGCTGGCTTTGCGGTGCCCCAGGCAGAGGCGGAGTGGTACCTGGAAGATTTGGAGGACTTTGTGCATTCCCGGGGTGTCCCTCGTCCAATGACGGACCGTGTCAAGGTGATTCTCAACCCCACTACTCCCCCCAATTGTCGGCTGCTGATTTAAGAGAGCACTTCCCTCTTCCGGAAGAATTAGAAGAGTCCTCCTGGGAAGATGAGGCCGGGAGAGGGATCCTGTTGGAGGAGAGCGAAGTTAGAGATCAAGACTCATATATTGAAGAGTTCGCAGAGGCCCTAGAGGTAACAAAATATAAAACCTCCTTCTCCAAGACTTGCTTTGAGGTCATTCTGAAATCCTTGTTAACATCTGAACCATGCAGGAGAGTCTTATATATAGAAATCATTCTCGTCCCTCAGTGGATGCAGATGCGGGACCTTCAGGATCTACACCTGCCGCCACATCTATTGCTGTGTTCAGTGGGGCTAGGATACCTGAGGCGACCCCTCCAGAGTTTTCAAAACTTCTGACCATATATGGGGGGCCACGCTTCAGGGTCCCGATGACATCAACCCAAGAACAAGACCAGGAATTCGATCTTTGTAAGTCCCCTCTACCAATTTTATGACTGTCATCCCCTAACCATGTTTACTAACATCCATTTCTTTTTTTGGTGCATATAGTTCTTCAAATGACATGGGCCACCTTGGAGAGGTTGGTCGGGGCTTCTTACAGCATCCTTCCCAGGGGAATGTCGATGATCGTGGAGGCGGAGCACCAAACTGACCAAGCAGCGGTGCTCTCGATCACTGGTGGGACCGTCAGCGGGACTGAATCCGAGATCATTGAGGTAGGATATGATGATGAGGATCGATCATATAGTCCATGTCCCACCATGCCTGATCAAACACTAGGCATGGACCCTGCTGAAGAGTTCCTAGGGGCGTTCCCCGCGTATGAGCCTATCAATCGCGCCAACTAGGATGAGACGAACTATGACGAAGAGGATAGCAAGACAGTCCATCACCGATCGTGGAAGCTAATCAAGCACTTCATTGATGACACCCCCAAGCACTATGGTTGGATGAGATGGATAGACTTCGCTCGCAACTGCGCGAAGTGTGCACTGGCAGAGTGGATGTTCAACATCCCCACATGCTCATTCGAGATCTTATGGAGGAAAAGATTCGGGAGTATGACTATGGCCTCGGTGTGGGATGGAAATGGAGGAAAGAAGTAAACATCAAGAGGCTCCAAGAGGATGAATATGAGGTTCAACGGATGCAGGCCCATGCAGATGAGCATTCCACTTCCCTTGACGCATAATCAGAGCTCGTATCGCGGCTGAAAGTCCAGCTGGCAGAGGCTAAAGAGGGCATGAAGTGAGCCTCTGAGGAAATTACCATCATTCAAACCTATGTAGATCAGGCCTCGATTGCGGCTGATGAATTGCGCCCCATTGCTACCGAGGAGGAGCGGAAGCTGAACAGGCAGCAAAAACTCCTGGACGCCACCGGCCAGAGGGTGGCGGAGCTGCTATGCTCTTTTGATGAGGTTAACCCATCCATGGGGAGAAACGACCCTTGGGTACTGTAATGATTACTAACCATCAAGCGTACTTTCATGCTTTGATCGTTTGATGCCATAGACTGCATGAGTTCCGTTATTTTTATTAGTTTATTGCATTCTTGTGATATTCGTGGAGTGTCCAGTGATCATTCCCTAAGATCACGTGGGTCGGGCCCGATGTGAGAAATAAGGGATTACCATCTTATCACCCCCATCCAAATGTAGGAGTGCAAACCAAGCTTCGGGAATCCGGGGTTTGAACAACCGGTGCAGATTTCCAGGAGGAAATGGGAGAGTCCTGACTGGATAATGAAGCTCTTAGAATAGCTGAATTAATGTTTTCCTAGTGTGCTCTTGTGCACGAATGAGGTAACGCCAAGGGTAATGGAATCAATCCGAACAGATGATAATGGAAGGTGTGAATCATGATACCTAGGATTCAGCACACTATGGGGGTGGCATGAAAATAAAGAATAACTATTTACTACATTCGAAACACAATATCCTTATTGTGTTATCCTGGAATGGGGATAGAAAATGAGGTCCGACCACTAACCACATTCAAAACACAGGGCCTGACTCAAAATGTCACCCATTAGCTTTTTGGAATGTTGGCCCATGACAATAGGCGGGCCATAGTCCAAGCATCCATACTATTAGGGGGTTCCCTTAAACATGAAAGAGGATGAAGGTCCGAATAAGGGGCACACAAAGCATGTAATGGGGAGTGATGGTTTGTTCAAACAGAATCCAACACTCTTAAAATTACACCACCATGTTAAAAGCACATTAGATGGGCACATCAGTCTGATCATGGACCATTCCTACTTTTAGACAGGACCTCTCTTCCGAGGGAGATTTTGCTTCCCAATGTCATCGTGGGGCATCCCGAACTTATTCAGGGCAAAGTTGCAGTTACACGGTTCCCCACAAGGGGTCAGGACAGGGGGCCGAAAATGAGGAGGAACAAGATTTATGATTCCGGGGGATGGACCCAAGGTGAAATTCCTGGGTGTCTTTACGTATCCCATGAGGATGGGAATCCAACCATATGTAGTTATAAGGGGCGGCATGGTAAGGTACTAGTTCCAGGGATAAAAGGGGAGTGCGGGTGTGGCCCTCGCACCAAAAGAAGCAGTATTTGATGTATCTTGTTTGTCCTTTAAGGTGAATGGTTTTTTTTGTGAAGTAACAGGCCTAGGATAGAAAGTCCTGACATCGCCACAAGAATCAAGCTGTATGCAGGCATTTGAAAAATGGTATGGCATGTGACCAATACCAAACACGGTGTCCCCTTGAGCGAGGACATCACGATGTAGTGCTGTTTTTCATCGTGTGGCCAGGACAGTAACGTCACAGTTTAGGGTCATGTGATGGGACCAGGCATGAATTTTAACGTCATGCATCATAGATGTAGAAGAGACGAGGCTAAAGGGGGAATGTGCATGGTGCAATAAAACACACCCGATGTGAATGAGGACATAATCCCATACCACACCGTACGCAATTCCGTGAAAGAAACCTCGGGCCAAGGGGCCAAAATAGAGGTAATAGGGTAAGGGGTAGGAGAAACTAGCCCCCAATTGAGCTAGTCCTGAAAACAAGACATCTGGGTGTTCCTACATATCCCATGAGGATGGGAATCAAGCCACACATAGTTGTAAAAGATATCTTAGTTTATGGTCTTATAGATTGGACCATGGAGAAGGGAAGTCAGTTCAGAGCCTCAAATTATGCCTTACCGCAGATTTTTCCTCCTAACATGAAAATGTGCACTGAGGGAGAGGTATGTGGCGTGGTCATTGCAAACCCGACGTGAATAAGGACATAGTCCCATACCACACCATATACTCCCCACCCCAGGAAAGGGTAGGCCAAGGGGCCAAGGTGAAATGGAGGGTTCTGAGAGACGGGGCTGGACCCGAAGTCTAGACATTCGGGTGATCCTACATATCCCATGAGGATGGGAATCAAACCACACATAGTTCTTGAAGGGAGTAATGTGTAGTTTATCTTCATACATTAAGAACACAAATGGGTAAGATACCCCACATACATGAGGCTTACAATGCGGTGAATAACCCGACGTGGATGAGGAAATAATCCCATACCAAACCATACACTCCGATTAAGAACTTGGGTCAGGGACCAAGAAGGCCAAGGGGCCGAAAAAGGCTGGGGGCCTGAGGTTGGGCCTCAGTCGGAAAGGCCCGACCAGTTTTCAGTTTAACATCTTGCAGTGAGGACGACTGGATAAAGTATCTCATCCGAGGATGTGTACGGCACAGCGAGTAACCCGACGTGAATAAGGACATAATCCCATACCACACCACAAAATCCTATAAGAACTTGGTACAGGGATTGAGAAGTCCAAGGGGCCGAAAAAGGCCTGGGGCTCGAGGCTGGGCCTCAGTCGAAAAGGCCCGACCAGTTTTCAGTTTAATGTATTGCAGTGAGGACGAGGAAAGGGGAAAGATACCCCAAACAGGGGAGGTGTATGGCACGAAGAGTAACCCGACGTGAATGAGGACATAATCCCATAACACACTGTACAATCCCATAAGAACTTGAGCCAGGGCCCGAGAAGGCCAAGGGGATAGAAAAGGCCAAGGGGCCTGAGGCTGGGCCTTAGTTGGAAAGGCCCAACCAGTTTGTAGTTTAACATCTTGTAGTGAGGACGAGGAAAGGGGTAAGATACCCCAAATAGGGGAGGTGTATGGAAAGGCGAGTAACCCAACGTGAATGAGGTCATAATCCCATACCAAACCATACAATCCCATAAGAACATGGGCCGGAGCCCGAGAAGGCCAATGGGCCAGAAAAGGCCAAGGGTCCAGAAAAGGCCAAGGGGCTTGAGGATGGGCCTCAATAAGAAAGGGCCGACCAGTTTGCAGTTTAACGTCTTACAGTGAGGATGAGGAAAGGGGTAAGATACCCCAAACAGGGGAGGTGTACGACACGATGAGTAAACTAATGTGAATGAGGACATAATCCCATACCACACCGTACAATCCCATAAGAACTTGGTCTGGGTTCCGAGAAGGACAAGGGGCCGGAAAAGGCCAAGGGGCCTGAGGCCGGGCGTTTCTAACAATGGTAGCCATACGACATCTTGTGCAATTACCGCCTCATCACAACTCCTAATCCCACATGAGCAGTGATCAGTGTGGGAAACAAGGAGCAGAATTCGGCTCTCCCTACCATATAGGGGTCTAGTGGCTAGCATCGTACGATGGGAGTTCATCACTTGGATATACAATGGGGAAAAATGAACCACTGCACTCAATGTTTGGGACATCTTGGGGTGGTCTCGATGATAAAGGATAACTGTTGACCATGTTTAAAACACAACTTACTTATAGTGACCTATAATGGGAACAACAAATGAGCATCGATCACTGGACATATTCACAATGCAGGACTTGTATCAATTTGTTGCTCGACATCCTCGAGGGCATTGGACCGAAGTGGTAGGAGAGCCCTTGGGCCTAGCATCCCTGCCGTTTGGGGGCCCTTCAGGATGGGAAGGATGATGGAGTCCCAATCAAAGGAGAGGGTGAAGCATAACTGTACCCATACATTTTAAAGTAAAGCAGAGCGATGAAAGAGGCGGACACCTCTAGGGAGTGGGACGTACGACATAATTGAGATGAGATCAACGTGGATTGAGGAAAAAACCTGAACCTCACCATATGTCTTGAACCGAGGGGAGATTCTAGCATTTAGGATGGACCAACCAATGAAATTTCCAAGCATTCCTATGTATCCCATAAGGATGGGAATCAAGCCGTACGTAGTTCTTGAAGTCCATGCAGTTTAACGTCATGCAGTGAGGACGTGGGAGGATAGAAGAATGAGAAGCGGGCACATGGTGTGACTGTTATAATCCTAGAATGAGTGGGGCTAAGTAAGTTTACACCATATCATGCAAGAATCCTTTGAGAGAACTATACCCAGGGGGGATAGTCAAAGAGAAGAGTTTGGGGGCTGAGATCAAGACAAAACACTTGAGCGTTCCTCCATATCCCATCCGGATGGGAATCAAGCCACACGTAGTTCTTGAAGATGCAGTTTAACGTCATGCAGGATGACACACAATTTAAAGTCATGTAGGACTGGATAGTTTAAGGTCATGCTGGACTATCATGATCAGGAAAATTATTGCTTGAGGAAATTGGCATTGGTGGGAGGAGTTATACGCTCACCATCCATGGTCACCAGGGAGTATGCACCATTGGGGTAAACCATGTGAATTATGTAAGGTCCTTCCCATTTGGGATCCAACTTGGGTGGTTTCCTACTAGGGATCATTGGTGTATGGAGGGATAATACCAAGTCACCTTATAGGAGAGAGTGGAGGCGAACCTTCTTGTTGAAGGATCTAGCTATCTTATTCTGATGCCTTTCTATATTGTGCAGGGAACAAAGCCTATTCTCGTCAAGTGATTCCAATTCAGCCAGACGAATTTCGGCTACCTTATCTGGCGACTGCTGGTCATAGACCGCTATGCATAACGAAGGTAGCTGGATCTCGATGGGAAGGATAACCTTAGCTCTATACACTAGGGAATATGGGGTCGCCTGGGTAGAATTACGAGTTGTTGTCCGATAGGCCCAGAGGACATTGGGGAGCTTGTCCGACCAACTCTTCTTGTTCTGACCAACCATTTTCTGCAAGATGCTAGAGAGGGTATTGTTGAATGCCTCGATCTGCCCATTTTCTTGCACATGGTAGTGGGAGGTATGGTTAGAATGGATGTTGTACTTGGCGTACAACTTCTTCAACTCAGCTGTATGGAAGTTGGTGCCGTTATCGGTGAGGACGACGTGAGGGACCCCAAACTGGTAGATGATATTGGAGCTCACAAAGTCGACGATAGAATGGGCCCTAACCTCCTTGAGCGGAACTAATTATGCCCACTTGGAAAAGAAATTCGTGGCGGTCAGGATGAACCTGCACTGGCGAGCTGTCGCTGGTGGATATGGTCCCACGATGTCGAGTCCCCACACCGAAAACGACCAAGAGTACTTGGTCGAGTGGAGAGGTTATGGCGGCTGATGCATGAAGTTAGTATATATTTGGCATGCATGAAATCTCTTGGAGAACTCGATGAAATCATGGATCATGGAGGGATAGAAGTATCCCAGTCTCTGGATCTGATGGGGCAGCTTCAGCCCAGTCTGGTAAGCCCCACAAGAACCGGCATGAATCTCCTGCATGACCTGAGAAATCTCAACTCCTTGGATGAAATAGAGGAGAACACCATCAAACCCACACTTGTAGAGGATATGATCAAGACGAGGACCACTCTGTAGGGTAAACTACAGCGCGCGACATCATATTTTCTCGCGCTCGGATCGATCAGCCGGGAGGTAACCATTTTGGATATACTCGACAAATGGGTCTCTCCAGTCAGGGGTCGCTTAAACCACTGCATCTGAGGAACCTAGGGGTCCTGACGTGGAGGCTCCGGTAGTAAGATAGCTTACTCGTCGGCCATCGTCATCATCTGGGGTGATGGGAGAAATGACTCTCTGATGTGCCATGTGTATAATCAGATCATCCTGCTCGGGTTCTATAAGTGATGCTGCCAGGCCGGCCAGGGCATCGACTCGACCGTTCTGAGATCGAGGAACATGAGTAACTTCCAGCCGAAATGGAAACTGGGCCATTAGATGAAGGGTGTGCTCCAACAATGGTATGAGCTCTGGATTTCTAACAATGTATTCATCGTTGATATGCTTGATGATTAGTTCAGAATCCCCTTTCACATGAAAATGGGGCACATCGATCTCGAGGGCCAACTTGAGGCCAGTAATGAGGGCCTGATACTCTAATTCATTGTTGGTGCAGCCTTTTGACAATAGAAATAAGTATGGAAGAATGGATTGCACTAGGGTAATAAAGAAAATACCCAGGCCTACTCTGTTGAGTCTGGGATCATTGAGCCTCATGCCGGTGGGGCTCCGGGAGGCACCATCAAAGTGCATCTGCCAACATGGGATGGCATGATCTACTGAGAGGATTGTCTTGTTGGGAAAATCCAAGTCCAGGGACTGGTTCACGGGGGTTGGATAGGCAGTAAGAAAATATTCCAATGCTTGTCCCTTGACAGCCTTCTGAGGCATGAACCTGATGTCGAACTACTGGAGGATTACTGCCCACCGTGATCGATGGCCAGTCAACATGGGGCGGTTTAGAATGTACTTCAGTGGGTCTACCCGAGACACCAGCTATACCTCATGGTGTTTCAAGTAGTGTCACAATTTCTATACTAAAAATACCAACACAAGGCACTTCTTTTCGATGGGGGAGTATCTAGTCTCTGTATCGATGAGCATACGACTGAGATAGTAGAGGTTGTTTTCTATCCCCTCATTGTTCTTCTGGGTGAGAAGGGTTCTAAGAGATCATTCCAGGGCAGTCACGTATAGGATCAGCAGTTTTCCAGAGATGGGTGGCATCAGGACCGGAGGCTGGAGCAGGTACTACTTGATTTACTCGAACACAGTCTAGCACTCTTCATCCCATTCGTAGGAAGATCCTTTCTTCACGAGCCGATAAAAAGGCTTACACTTTCTGTCCAGATTCGCAATGAATCGGAATATGTAGGCTAAGTGTCCTTAGAAACCTCAAAGCTCCCAGATATTGCTCGGGGAAGGCATCTGACTAATGGAATTGATCTTATCTGGGTCGATCTCGATGCCCCTATACCTGACAAAAAATCCAAGAAACTTCCCAGAGGTGACCCCGAAGGAACACTTCAACGGGTTCATCTTCAGGTGGCGGGAACAGAGGAAGCCGAACACTTTCTCAAGGTCCCTGAGATGGTCTTGGAACTAGCGAGATTTGATCACCAGGTCATCCACATAGCGTTCCACCAATGTCCTGAGGATTGTCTTGAATATGCGGTGCATGGCCCACTGATAGGTGGAACCTGCATTCTTCAAGCCGAAGGGAATTACCTGATAATAGAAATTACC
The DNA here is from genome assembly GCA_963277665.1 of Viscum album. NCBI lineage: Eukaryota > Viridiplantae > Streptophyta > Magnoliopsida > Santalales > Viscaceae > Viscum > Viscum album. The sequence goes on from OY728126.1 coordinate 673,374,306, forward strand.
TTGGGGCACCTTGAAAGCTGTGGACTCCTCGTCATCGGGGGACATTCAGATCTGGTTGTATTCGAAGTAACCATATCCATGAAGGAGAGGGCTTGGAACCCAACTGTAGCATCGATCAATAATTATGTCATAGGAAGGGGGAAATTGTCCTTCAGACAGGGACGATTGAGATCCCGAAAGTTGATGTAGACTTTGATCTGTCCATTATTCTTCCTGACTAGCACAATGTTGGCTAGCCACTTGGGGTACTGGACCTGATCGATGAAGTTGGCTCTGATGATCTTGTCAACTTCGGCCTTGACCATGGAACCATGATAAGGGTTCATATTCCCGGGAGGCTGCTTGAACCTGTGATGATTTGTCGAGAGACCGAGGCAATGGATGACTACCTGAGGATCTAGTCCTGGCATCTCATTGTAACTCCAAGAAAACATGTCACAATGCTATTTAATGAAGTCCACGTACCACTGCTGCTCTTCGAGGGCATGGTGGCATTGATCAATGTGGGTCTCGAATCTGCCTTGCTACCAAGGTTCACCTGTACCAGTTCATTGACCATGGAGGAGACGCCTTCTTCGAAGGCAGGGGGAGTATCCTCCAAATCCTCCTCTTCACTTGTGGAGGAGGGATCCCCAGCAGGGAAAGCTTCCTCTAGGTCGTAAGATCCTGACGGGAGGCTGGTACTAGCCTGGGCAGTAGTGGACAACATATTAGGAGATTCACGTGCTGCTGAAACCATAGCAATGAAGGCAGTTGATCCGATCCCATCTGGTCTTCGGCCCAAGGGGCCATGCTTGACGATATCAAAGAAATAGTGGCGCATCGGCTTGAGCCGGTTTATTCCAGACTGGTGAAATAGGCACGTATGATGTACTTTTATTTCCATGGGGTGGACATCCCAATACCGTACGGGGGTAGGAGGCTCCAGGATCACCTGAGCCTAGTTTGTGTAGGAGTACGAGGTGATTTTCCGCCATCACTTGGACTTGGGAATATGCTTCCATCTTGTACCCGAGACAATAAAACATTTCCCCATGTCAGGGGTTGTGTCATCCAATAGATGGATTGGGAAGATGTAGGCATCATCCAGACCTTACCTAGGGTCATTTGCAACCGTGACGTGTTCAACCTCACTGGCCTAAATCTGCTTATCCTTGGTCTTATAATAGTCGGCGTCCAAGTAGCGGGATTCAAAAGAGACGAAATAAGATGCATCACCTTGGAGTACACCTACTTGAACATTAAGGGAGTACTTGAGGCATTGGTGATACAATGAGGGGATTGCCGTGTGAAGGTGGATCCATGGTCTTCCCATCAATGCATTGTACGCGGTGTCTTGGGAGACAACCATAAACTTGGTGCTGGCTACTAGGCCACTGAATTGGGTCTTCAAATAGATCTTTCTGACTGGGGTATTCTAGGTCCTATCATATCCCTAGATCCTTAATTTAGAGGGAGTTAGGTCATCTTCGAATAACCCCAGCTTCTGCAGCGTCCACGTTGGGATAAGGTTAATCTCAGAGCCGGTGTCAACAAGACAGCGGCAAACCTCCATGCTGTTAAATTAGCCGGTGATGCATAATGGGTGGATGTGCCCCTATATGGGAGAGCCTTCATCCTCCCTGGAGAATGAAATGATGGCCTGAAATTTAGTGCTCTCAACCGCTTCAACATGGAAAGCCTCTACAGTTTCTACTTTTGTCTCAAATTGGAGGGGGCTTCTTAAAGCCTCAACGAGGACCTCACGCATATCTGATGACAAGAGAAGGGACTCAAGGATGGAAAGACTCACTGGGATTACAGAAAGGTGCTTGAGGACATCATATTTCCGCGCTAGGCATGAAATTCTTCTTGTAGGAGACCACTCTATGATAAGAGGAATGGCGGGCCCTACCGGCTAGGCCGACGACTGACTGGTGTTGGGCATATCCCACTACTCGCTAGTTGAAGCCCAAAGAGTAGCTTCCGGATAAGGACCGGATGACTAAGATCAGATTGTAGCAGGGTGAGGCTGGTCGAGGTGTGGTCGAGGTAGCTCTGCCTGATCTAGTAGCACAAATGGTGGGGGAGGCGGGTCCGATGACACTGGCTAAAAAGGTTGCGCATGCTGAGATCTACGCTGGGCCTACTATCTGGTCTCAGTGGCATGCACGACCTGACTGGAGGTGCCAACTGATGTGACTCGACGACCCATATGGACATAGCTTCGCTGACGTTGGAGTCAACTGGGGATGTTGGGGAGGTTCTCCTGGCACTCCCCGTCGTTGGGAGTCATATAGGGGTTTACCAACTCCATGGTATTAACCGAAGTGTAACCTTGACTATCAGTTAAAGAGTCATCCATTACTAGGTGGATTCTGGGAGGAATCCCCATATCAGGGGGTATGAAGTCACCGAGAGTGCGGGACGACGATGACATTGGCAGGGTGCATTGCTTTCTCTTGCACTGTCGATGCTTTCTCTTCTGGGAGGAGGCCGGCTGGGACGATGACGCAGAAGCGGAGAGTGTGGCTTCTGAAGGCTCCAACTGATTCAAGTGCACATGGATGATACCATGGGAATGAGAAAACATTTTACGAGCCATCCAGTCATCATACTTTTGGGACCCGTTATTGGAAACCTACTGCCACTCGCCCTCGCCGTCGCTGCTGCTATCCAGCCTTATGAAGACACCCGCCACTTTTGCTGGGGCCGAGCCCAGCCTGACTATGTTGTTATAGTCCTGGTCCTGATGCCAGTCTTTAAACACATAACACTTCTTGAGGGTGTGCCCCAGGATCTGATGATAGGGGAAGTAGTTGGGGCGATCAGTGAGATTCGCCTCTTCTGGCCTTCTGCACTCAGGCAAGCATACAATCCCATGCTCTAAGGCGCTACAGAAGTAACCAGGGACCTGATTCTTGTTGAATGAGTAGGTATGATTTATCCTATCTATGAAGGGGGGTCTTGGAGCTTGAAACTGATGAGGAGCTAGAGTAGCCTGTTGAGGAGGCGGAGCCTGATTGTCCTGCCTGGGTGGTGGCAATGCATTATGTGGGGGCACTTGCCGATTCTAAGGCGAACACTGATGGGATAGAGGCTGCGCCTATAGTGGAGGGCCTCTGCGAGGCTATAGGGTTGGTTCCATTGGTAGCAATTCTAGTTTCCTGGGGGATTATAATGGGGCCACTGTGGAGGGCTCGACTCTGGATTCCCTCCTTGTTGGAATTACAGGGGGTAATAGACGTGCCTGGATGGCCTGTTGCAGGGCTTCCTCTAGGAGCTGGGACTTATCGGAGAAGTCTCAGAATCCTCCAGGGTAGTTCTGGGTGATCAGAGAAGGAACCAGTTCCATCTTGATGTTCCATATGCACATCGTCAGTAATTGCTCCGGAGTCAGTGGCATGTCAAGGGAGTATGTGACCCCTTTCCACTGGGCGATAAAGTCTGTGACACACTCATCAGGCCTTTGTTTGCACTTGAAAAGGTCTGCGATACTTGTTTTCCATGTGGTGGAACTGAACTGGTTGAGAAATTGCCTGTGAAGGTCCTCCCAGCTGGTTATGGATCTGACAGGGAGCTGGCTGTACCAGACGAATGTCGGCCCCTCTAATGTTTGAAAAAAAAGCATAGTTTGGCAGCCGCCTGCTGCGCTGGAGTCCATAAAATGGGCCCACACCTTGAGTTAAAGTGGGTCAGGTGCTGCGTCGGGTCCCCCATCCCGTTAAAGGGGGAGAAGGTGGGATTCTAGAAACCCGGAGGTGCTGACATATAATCCACCCATGCTGGATATGGATTGCCATCAGGTGGGATCGCCACCTGTCGTGTTTCTAATGCCTCCAGGAGAGCAATGAGTGCTAACATTGGATAATCTAGGTGGGGGTCCCTGTCTTGACAGGGATCCCTAACTAAGAGTGTGTTGGAGGGTTCTTCAACACGATAACCAGGCTCAGTGGCTCATGGAGCGGCTGGTAGGGCAACCTGCGGGGCAGCTGGGGGAACCTGAGCTGGTTTCCTTGGATTGTTGCACCGTTCCGAAGGGTTTGGCGAGACATACCGTGCCCTCTTGCCGCGAGCTCCGGCTTCAGCCCTGTCTGTAGGAGCAGCATGATCAGGGTTTCCTGGGGGCAGCTCGCCGAGGGGAAGTTGTTCCTGCCCCTGCTATACTGGCCTAGGATTGCCGTGGTCGGGCCGTTGCTCTACAGCGCATTCAACGAGGATTTCTTCGACCAACTTCTTCTGCTCAGCAGGTTGTTGGCACAACATGGCCTTCTCGGGGTCCTCCTCTATTTTCTACACTAAGGTAGATGGGTCGGAGTGCTTGGAAGCTCTAACATGCTCTTTTCCCTTACTAGAATTATGGCTGAGTACCAATGCCTCAGTAGGCATAGGGAGACCAAGTAGGTTCCTCTATTGACGAGTAATCCTTCCCGATGGGTCCAATAGTGGTGGCATGCCCTTAGGGGGTAAGTCTCTATTGAGAATCTCCAACTCATTCTCCTCATCCACTATGTCGGCCATGTTGATCGTGACTCTTCTTGGGGGCATGTCCTCGATATCACCAAGAGAGATAATGTAACGACCCAATCTTTTTGAGTATTATATTAACTTACTCTTAATGATTTAATAAGACGTTAATGGTTAATGCAGAAAGGGGAGTTGATGGCTTCATCCAGTAGACTCAACCCTTATGAAGCCCACCTATCAGAGCTTGGGAAGGAGGTAGCATCTGTGGGCTTCGCTTTGGACCAAGACCAAGCCGAGCTCCAGCGTGTCAAGCTTGAACGAAAACGCTTGCAGGAGAAGTTCAAGTTAGTGGAGATTGCTACTAGGGCAATGTTATCTGAGACTCCCTCAGATTCTTTCACCATAGCACACCTTACACTTAGGTCTTATGCCAGTGTTATAAGGGGCTATGTGATGAGACCCTAGTTTCCTTATGTAATCCTTTCGGGTGAATAAATTGAGATTTCTTCCTTTAGTGATGTTTGTGAAATTTCAAATGTCTAGATAATTTTAGAATGTATTTTATTGATGAATTTTGAAAAAGGGATATTTTGAAATATTTATGTAAACCCTAAATAACTAATGATGTGTAATGATTTTTAAAAAATGGTCTTCTACAAAAGTGTTCATTAAGGAATTTGGAGTCTAATAAGATCAACTTAATTTTTGATGAATAGTAAATTATGAATAGTGATTTTATGCTTAGGATTAGTAATGTGACCAAATGGATTAGTAATTTTCACTCAAAGAAAGTTTAAATATAATTTAGACACCTTGATTAAGTAATGTGATTCAATAAAATGGTTAAATAATGGTTTCATAAATTATTATTCAAGTATTAGTTTTTTCGGATGAATAGTGTTTTTTAATTAAAAATTTAATTAAAAATAATTAGAAAATTATTTTTATAAAAAGGACTTTATTTTTGAACTCAGAGCATCGATATTATGTTAAGGTAATTTTTGGGGATTTTTCTGAAAAAAGTGAATTTTCGATGAATAGTGTTTTTATTTAAAAATTTAAATTAAAAATATTTAGAAAATTATTTTTATAAAATGGATTTAATTTTTGAAATCAGAGCATTGATATTTGGTTAAGGTGAAATTTTGGGGTTATTCTGAGAAAGTTGAATTTTCAGTAAATAGTAAAAAATACAGTTTTAGGGTTTCAGTATGTTTAATGACATCATAACGGTGTCATGATGATGTCATGAGATCTTTTGAGGGTTGGCCGGCCAAGGGTGATGAATTATTATTTTGGGGGCCCCATGTGGCCTAACTCCATGATAAATGCCAAGGGAGAGCACATGGGTTTGAGAAAAGCACATGTGAGGTGTCCCTTGGCCATTAATGCTTTGTCCCCTCACTTTCCCTATAAATACCCACCCTTTCCTCCCTTAGTTTTCACTCCCAACTCTCCCCCAACGAAGTTCTGGTCTTCTTACCTTCCAAGGAGTCCTCCCAAGGTGCCCCCAAGCCCTCAAGGTCCAATCCTTTGAGTTTCAAGAGTCACATTTTAAGGTAAGGGATCCGACCCCTCTCTTTCTTTCCAAGTAATCTCTTTTATGTCATTTATTTTATACTCCATGTTCTTATGTTGGAGGATGTTCTTTTATATTCATCCTACTGCCTATTTCATGCTCATATGATGAGAGACCCCCCTTTCTCTCATCAATTCGTTTTAAGAATGTTTAAGTGACGCCGTTAGGCTGCCGAATTTTTAAGGGATTCTTTCACCCTTCTCATTTTTCAAGTTCGATTTTCATGTCAAGTCTTTAAAGTTCCTTTTTATTATGTTGGGGTATGATCTCAATATCACTCATACTGATATCTTATGATCATATGATGAGGGACCCTTTTTGATCTTGTCAAATCACTTTCTTTTGAAGTTAAGTGACGCCGTAAGGCTGCCGAATTTTCATAAGAGAAATCTAATTTTTTTCCTTCCATGTTTTTCATTTCAAATGGTATGTCCCTAAAATTTCATTTACCATGTCTATATGTCCTTCTTATTCTTTCACCCTACTTTTTTATGGGTCATTTATGAGTGGGTGACCCATGTCCCCTCTCATTTCAATGTTTTCTAAAACCCCGAAACTTAGCCGTTATGCTGCAGAATTTTCCCCTCAAAATGCCTCTCTCTTTTCTCAAAAATTATTTTATGTTATAAAGTGAATACTCAAAACTCTTATTTCTACAAGGGTATTCACATATATATCAAAATGTTCCATTTTAAATTCTGGGATTTACATACATGAGACCCGCTTTCCCTTTCCGTGGGTTTAAAGTGACATAAAGATCATGTCTTTAAAGCAGTTTTTAAAACGTTATGATTATGAAATGAAACCCATTTATTTTATGCTATGTGGGTTATTTATGAAATGTTTGATGATGATATATGTGGCTCACATGATAATAAAGGCAAATTTAAGGGTGCGCCCTGATAGCGCTCCAATGCATTGGGTAATGATGTAACCACTAGAGATTACAATTTTCATGATACCTTGGTGAATAACCTTGGTAATTTTCAAATGACACCTTGGGGATGGACCTTGGTGATATGTTCATGATTGTCTATGTTAAATGATGTAGCCACATCTTCAAGTTATGAAAAATGTTATTTTTATTATGAAATGCCTCATGATTTCTTTCTCATGCCTTAAAGTTCTTTTCATGTCCTTATTGAAGTATCTCAAGTTCACATGTAAAATGTTCCTCTTGTTTCCCTTACTGGGCCTTCTGCTCACCCTTTCTTTTGATGTATGTCCCCAGGTTATGAGATGTAGTAATGAACCTAGAATGAACTTAAGGATACACCTTTCAAGTGTTTAAGAAGAATGTTTTATGTTGTTTTCATGTATTATGTTCCTGGTTTCCAAGACACTAGACCTTAAAGATCCTCAGTTTTGTGTAATGTAATGAAAATTTATGTTATAAAATGGCGGGATTCTATAGTTGGTATCAAAGGATGGTTTAGTTATTTGTGGAAATTAGGATATAAAAACTTTAGGAAGAACCCTATAGAAATGTTTAAATATAGGAAAACTTCCTGGTATTTTGGTAAGTATTGAGTAAGTGGTCTATCAAACAAATACATCCCTGTCTGGATACGAGCAGGTAGAGGCGGCTCTGGCACAGATGTACATAGGGGTAAAACCCGAAAACACCACTTTGAGCTAGACTCGAACGGGAACTGGTGCACGATAACGGGCCTTGCTGCACTCTTGGTTACGACACTCCCGGGGGATATGTTTGGTTAATCACATGCTTTTTATGAATCATTATGAAGGAATTATAGAGAACTATAATTGTCTAAGCACGAAGTCTTAGTTAAAAGATTCATAAATGAAATAAGTTTCTCACTAAGGTTTTATTCTTTTAGAAAATGGCGGGCAATAGGAGAAACCGTGCCGATGGTGACCGCAATGCACCATGTGCTGACGGCCCTCCGATGGAAGCCGGAATGGAAACATTCATGCGAATGATGAACCAACTGACTCAAGTTATGAGTAATAACTTGAATCAAGCTGAGAGGCCGACCTCACCACGAAGGGAACAACTTTCTATTGAGTCCTTCATGCGTCAATGACCGCCAACATTCAGTGGATCTACTGACCCATTGGTTGCGGAACAATGGATAAGATCCATTGAAAAGATCTTTTCTGTACTTCATTGTTCGGAATAAGAAAAAGTCACCCTTGCTGTTTACCGCCTAGAGGGAGAAGCTGATCAGTGGTGGTCACTGATCAAAAACACGAAGCCACGAGGAGAGATGGAATCTATGGAGTGGGAAGAATTTCTGGGGATTTTCTTTAACAAGTATTTCCCTCGTTCCATGAGAACGAAAATGGAGAAAGAGTTTCTCGAGCTGAAGCAGAAGGAGAATGAATCTATCGGAAGCTATGAGATGAACTTCACAAGGATTTCCCATTATACCTCAAGCTTTGTCATGGACCCTAATGGGAAGGTTGATATATTCTTTGGCGGACTACGACCACATCTGCGGAAGAATCTAGCCAACAGGGACTATGATAGCTATGAAGAAATAGTTCGAAGTGCTATGAAAGTTGAACTAGAGTTTGGGGAGACACAGTGGTCTCACAAATCTAATGAGAAGAAGAGAACTCTAGAACCGAGCCTGGGAAGAGGTTTTGATCAGGAAAGAGGTGGAAAGCATATGCAACATGCCACATGCAATAAATGTGGGAAGAAGCATCTGGGGAACTGCTTGATCGGAAGTGGCAAGTGCTATAGGTGTGGAAAAGAAGGCCATATTTCTCGGAATTGTCGTGGTGATGTGAAGCCTCAACTTCCCAACACTAACGACAGAGGAAAGATAGTTCTGGCCCTACCCGAAGTCACATGCTTCAAGTGTGGACAACTTGGGCACTTTTCTAATCAACGTCCAAATCCGAGGGCGGTGGAGGGGAATCACCATCAACCTCAGCAGAGGCCAAGGGAGCAAGGTCGTGCTTTCGCTATCACAACAACTGAAGTTGAAGTTCCGAACGATGTGGTAGCAGGTACTCTTGTTGTCCTCTCAAAACTAGCAAGTGCTTTATTTGATTCTGGTTCTACGCATTCCTTTATTTCTTCCAAGTTTGCAAAGAATATAGAATCAATACCCGAATTGCTTGAGGTAGAGTTGTCAGTCAAGACTCCAAGTGGGATTATCCATGCATCAACAGTGTTTAGAGACTCTAGTGTTTACTTTGGTGAGCACAATCTTATCGCAAATCTAGTAGTCATCCCCATGATGGAATTCGACATTATACTAGGGATGGACTGGCTCTCAAAGTATAATGCTAAGATCAAATGCAGAAGTAAGGAAATCTCAGTAGTCTTGAATGAACGACCTATAGTTATCTTCCGAGGAGAGATATCCCGAACTGATCCCTATCTAGAAGCACCTCCTATAGCTTTCTTTATGGAGTTAATCGGTGATGAGGAAGAAGGGAAAGGGAGCATACAAATTGAAGATGTTCCGATTGTTCAGGAATACATGGATGTATTTCCTGAGGAGTTACCTGGACCTCCCCCAGAAAGAGAGGTAGAGTTCTCCATTGAACTCGTACCTGGGTCTCAACCGATATCAAAGACTCTGTATAGAATGGAAAATGTGGAGCTAGAAGAGTTAAATAAACAACTCCAAGACTTGTTGGAGAAGGGGTTTATCCGACCGAGTGTGTCTCCTTGGGGAGAACCAGTTCTCTTTGTGAAGAAGAAGGATGAATCAATGTGGCTATGCATTGATTATAGAGAACTGAACGGGATTACAGTGAAGAACAGATATCCTCTTCCAAGAATTGATGATTTATTTGACCAACTTCGTGGGGATCAATTCTTCTCTAAGATTGACCTTCGATCTGGTTATCATCAACTGAGGGTGAAGAAGGAAGATATTCCAAATACTTCCTTCCGATCAAGATATGGGCATTATGAGTTTACTGTTATGCCATTTGGCTTGACTAATGCTCCTGCTATTTTCATGGATTTGATGAATAGAGTCTTTAAGGACTACCTTGATAACTTTGTGGTAGTTTTTATTGATGATATTTTGATATATTCAAAAAGTCGTGAGGAGCATGAAGATCATCTGAGGGTTATTTTGAAAACTCTACGGAAGGAGAGGCTCTTTGGGAAGTTCAGAAAGTGTGAGTTTTGGTTACAACAAGTGGCTTTCTTGGGGCACATCGTAACCAATGAAGGAATCTCGGTTGACCCTACAAAGACAATGGTTGTGGAGGAGTGGCCTCAACCCACAACAGTAACTGAGATTCGTAGTTTCCTTGGTTTAGCGGGATATTATAGGAGGTTTGTGAAAAACTTTTCACGGCTTTCTAATCCACTAACCAAGTTGACTCGAAAAGGGGTTAAGTTCATCTGGACAAAGGAATGCGAGGAAAGTTTCCAAGAGCTGAAGAAGAGATTGGTTACTGCACCTATGTTAACACTACCCTCTATAGGAGAAGGATTAGTTATTTTTAGCGATGCATCTCTGAAAGGGCTTGGGTGCGTCCTCATGCAAAATGACAAAGTAATTGCTTATGCATCTCGACAGTTGAAGATTCATGAGCAGAATTATCCTACGCATGATCTAGAGATGGCAGCAGTTGTTTTTGCTATAAAGATATGGAAGCACTATCTTTATGGGGAGAAATGTGATATATACACTGACCACCAAATTCTAAAGTATATTTTCACACAGAAATAATTGAACATGAGACAAAGGAGATGGTTGGAGCTTATTAAAGACTATGATTGTTCAATTCATTATCACCCTGGAAGAGCAAACAAAGTCGCGGATGCGTTAAGCAGGAAAGATCCTGTTGTTCTGGCAACAATGAGGATCCTGGGAGATCCCTTGATTAAAGATATAGTAAAACTGGACATGGGAATTATAAGGAAAGGGAAATCATCAACCCTATCCCAAATGATTTCTCAACCTTCATTACTAGAGAAGATCAAGAAGGCTCAAAAAGAGGATCCTTTGCTGCAGGAAAAGTTCGAGGCTGTAAAGGATGGGAAGTTCCCTGATTTCAATATTGATCAAGAAGGTGTATTGAAATTTCGTACAAGACTATGTGTTCCATCTATTCCGGAGATAAAGAAAGAACTGATGGATGAAGCTCATAGCTCTACTTTCTCTATACATCTGGGAATCACTAAGATGTATAGAGACCTTCGTGATCATTATTGGTGGGATAACATGAAGAGGGAGATTGCCGATTACACTACAAGGTGCCTGGTGTGTCAGCAAGTAAAGGCAGAAAGACAACTTCCTAAGGGGGTATTACAACCGCTACCCATACCAGTATGGAAGTGGGATAATATCACCATGGACTTTGTAACTGGTCTCCCAAAAACATCCAAAGGAAACAATGCGATATGGGTTATTGTGGACCGTCTCACCAAGACAGCCCATTTTATCTCTATTCGGGAAGATTTCTCTCTGGATCAGCTTGCCAAGATATACGTGAAGGAAGTGGTAAGGCTGCATGGGGTACCACTATCCATCGTATCTGATCGTGACCCAAGATTCACATCAAAATTCTGGAGAAGTCTTCAGCATGCTCTGAATACTGAATTGAATTTTAGTACGGCCTATCATCCTCAAACTGATGGCCAATCTGAAAGGACTATTCAGACACTCGAAGACATGTTGAGATTATGCTCAATGTAATTTAAAGGTGGATGGGATCAACACCTCCCATTAGTTGAGTTCTCCTATAACAACAGCTTCCATGCGAGTATTCAGATGGCACCCTATGAAGCTCTGTATGGAAAGCGGTGTAGAACTCCTACTTGTTGGGATGAAACTGGTGAGAGGAAGCTTCTTGGGCCTGATCTTGTGCAAGAAATGACAGAACAAGTTCATGCCATCCAACAACACATAAAAGCTGCTCAGAGTCGGCAGAAGAGCTATGCTGACAATCGACGAAGAGACTTGGAGTTTGGTGTTGGTGACAAAGTCTTCCTTCGAATTTCTCCATGGAAGAGAGTCATGCGGTTTGGGAAGAAAGGGAAGCTCAGCCCTAGGTACATTGGCCCCTATGAAATCCTTGATCGCATAGGAGCAGTGGCCTATCGTCTAGCACTTCCACCGAACCTAGCTCAAGTTCACAATGTCTTCCATGTATCTCTCTTGAGGAAGTACATACCCGACCCTTCGCATGTACTGAACCCAGAGGTGGTACAACTTGAACATGACCTCTCTTATGAAGAGCAGCCAGTGGAGATCTTAGACCGTAGAGACAAGGTTCTACGAAACAAGACTACCCACCTTGTGAAAGTGTTGTGGAGGAATAATAAGTACGAAGAAGCGACTTGGGAGCCCGAGGAAACGATGAAGCAAAAGTACCCTCACCTTTTCGGCTAGGCCTCAAGTATAAATTTCGGGGACGAAATTTCTTAAGGGGGGAAGAATGTAACGACCCAATCTTTTTGAGTATTATATTAACTTACTCTTAATGATTTAATAAGACGTTAATGGTTAATGCAGAAAGGGGAGTTGATGGCTTCATCCAGTAGACTCAACCCTTATGAAGCCCACTTATCAGAGCTTGGGAAGGAGGTAGCATCTGTGGGCTTCGCTTTGGACCAAGCCCAAGCCGAGCTCCAGCGTGTCAAGCTTGAACGAAAACGCTTGCAGGAGAAGTTCAAGTTAGTGGAGATTGCTACTAGGGCAATGTTATCTGAGACTCCCTCAGATTCTCTCACCATAGCACACCTTACACTTAGGTCTTATGCCAGTGTTATAAGGGGCTATGTGATGAGACCCTAGTTTCCTTGTGTAATCCTTTCGGGTGAATAAATTGAGATTTCTTCCTTTAGTGATGTTTGTGAAATTTCAAATGTCTAGATAATTTTAGAATGTATTTTATTGATGAATTTTGAAAAAGGGATATTTTGAAATATTTATGTAAACCCTAAATAACTAATGATGTGTAATGATTTTCAAAAAATGGTCTTCTACAAAAGTGTTCATTAAGGAATTTGGAGTCTAATAAGATCAACTTAATTTTTGATGAATAGTAAATTATGAATAGTGATTTTATGCTTAGGATTAGTAATGTGACCAAATGGATTAGTAATTTTCACTCAAAGAAAGTTTAAATATAATTTAGACACCTTGATTAAGTAATGTGATTCAATAAAATGGTTAAATAACAGTTTCATAAATTATTATTCAAGTATTAGTTTTTTCGGATGAATAGTGTTTTTTAATTAAAAATTTAATTAAAAATAATTAGAAAATTATTTTTATAAAAAGGACTTTATTTTTGAACTCAGAGCATCGATATTATGTTAAGGTAATTTTTGGGGATTTTTTTGAAAAAAGTGAATTTTCGATGAATAGTGTTTTTATTTAAAAATTAAATTAAAAATATTTAGAAAATTATTTTTATAAAATGGATTTCATTTTTGAAATCAGAGCATTGATATTTGGTTACGGTGAAATTTTGGGGTTATTCTGAGAAAGTTGAATTTTCAGTGAATAGTAAAAAATACAGTTTTAGGGTTTCGGTATGTTTAATGACATCATAACGGTGTCATGATGATGTCATGAGATCTTTTGAGGGGTGGCCGGCCAAGGGTGATTAATTATTATTTTGGGGGCCCCATGTGGCCTAACTCCATGATAAATTCCAAGGGAGAGCACATGGGTTTGAGAAAAGCACATGTGAGGTGTCCCTTGGCCATTAATGCTTTGTCCCCTCACTTTCCCTATAAATACCCACCCTTTCCTCCCTTAGTTTTCACTCCCAACTCTCCCCCAACGAAGTTATGGTCTTCTTACCTTCCAAGGAGTCCTCCTAAGGTGCCCCCAAGCCCTCAAGGTCCAATCCTTTGAGTTTCAAGAGTCACATTTTAAGGTAAGGGATCCGACCCCTCTCTTTCTTTCTAAGTAATCTCTTTTATGTCATTTCTTTTATACTCCATGTTCTTATGTTGGAGGATGTTATTTTATATTCATCCTACTGCCTATTTCATGCTCATATGATGAGATACCCCCCTTGCTCTCATCAATTCGTTTTAAGAATGTTTAAGTGACGCCGTTAGGCTGCCGAATTTTTAAGGGATTCTTTCACCCTTCTCATTTTTCAAGTTCGATTTTCATGTCAAGTCTTTCAAGTTCCTTTTTATTATGTTGGGGTATGATCTCAATATCACTCATACTGATCTCTTATGATCATATGATGAGGGACCCTTTTTGATCTTGTCAAATCACTTTCTTTTGAAGTTAAGTGACGCCGTAAGGCTGCCGAATTTTCATAAGAGAAATCTAATTTTTTTTCCTTCCATGTTTTTCATTTCAAATGGTATGTCCCTAAAATTTCATTTACCATGTCCATATGTCCTTCTTATTCTTTCACCCTACTGTTTTATGGGTCATTTATGAGTGGGTGACCCATGTCCCCTCTCATTTCAATGTTTTCTAAAACCCCGAAACTTAGCCGTTATGCTGCAGAATTTTCCCCTCAAAATGCCTCACTCTTTTCTCAAAAATTATTTTATGTTATAAAGTGAATACTCAAAGCTCTTATTTATACAAGGGTATTCACATATATATCAAAATTTTCCATTTTAAATTCTGGGATTTACATACATGAGACCCGCTTTCCCTTTCCGTGGGTTTAAAGTGACGTAAAGATCATGTCTTTAAAGCAGTTTTTAAAATGTTATGATTATGAAATGAAACCCATTTATTTTATGCTATGTGGGTTATTTATGAAATGTTTGATGATGATATATGTGGCTCACATGATAATAAAGGCAAATTTAAGGGTGCGCCCTGATAGCGCTCTAATGCATTGGGTAATGATGTAACCACTAGAGATTACAATTTTCACGATACCTTGGTGAATAACCTTGGTAATTTTCAAATGACACCTTGGGGATGGACCTTGGTGATATGTTCATGATTGTCTATGTTAAATGATGTAGCCACATCTTCAAGTTATGAAAAATGTTATTTTTATTATGAAATGCCTCATGATTTCTTTCTCATGCCTTAAAGTTCTTTTCATGTCCTTATTGAAGTATCTCAAGTTCACATGTAAAATGTTCCTCTTGTTTCCCTTACTGGGCCTTCTGCTCACCCTTTCTTTTGATGTATGTCCCCAGGTTATGAGATGTAGTAATGAACCTAGAATGAACTTAAGGATACACCTTTCAAGTGTTTAAGAAGAATGTTTTATGTTGTTTTCATGTATTATGTTCCTGGTTTCCAAGACACTAGACCTTAAAGATCCTCAGTTTTGTGTAATGTAATGAAAGTTTATGTTATAAAATGGCGGGATGCTATAGATAGGCTGCTGCCAGATAGGACTGAAGAGGAGGGCAACATACTACCCCCAGCCACAGATTTTCACGTGGGGGTAACCTCCTTGATAATTTTGCAGAGTACCTTGATACTCTAAACACATTTCTATTGGAGGGTCGTACTGAGGCTTGGTGACTCGGGGTGTTGGGTCATAGGGAGTGTAGCCAAATCGACCAGACGACATTGCTTGCTGATGTCTTCGAAATGCGCTTGGCTCTTCCTCTAGGGTGAGGGATTCCAGTGTGCAAAAATTCGGTGCTGCCACAGGACAAAACTTCTTGGGGGAAGTGGTCCACTATGAGGATGTTACATAATCTCCTCAGCTCTAATTTAGGGTCTGGACCTTGATTTCCCCACATGTCAACTGGGGGTGGCTGAGGAACTGGAAGCGGTACTGAGGCAGACCGCTGGGACGATAGGCTGGCCGGTGGAGAGTACGACGAGCGGGCTGACTGCCCACTAAATCTTGGGCTGTCCTCCGAAGAGTGTAGTGACCTGGACGCTACGTCACGATAAGATGGGCTGGCGGCCGCCATTCCTGGATCAGGGGCTAGGTCTACTAGTGATAGGCTATGATTCTCTTCCCCTGCCATTGCTCCCCAAAATAGTTCTCCGTGATCTCTTGTCGAGGTAGAGAGCGCTTCTGGTGACGATGGTGGTGATTGCATGACTGTAACCTGTGGGGTTGCTAGAATTTCATCCTCCTGGATATACCTATGGATGGAGATAGGAATCTGATGGACCTCGCATTCTGGGAGCACCAGGCTGATGTTCCTCGTCCCTGCCATGACCCTTGACTCGGATGAGCGAGAGGAGGGTTCTCGCGCTGAGTCTTATTCTGCCTCGGAGTCTGAGAAGCAGACTGGTCTGATCTCTGTCTGGATATTCTCATAATTCTTCTTATGGCGGTGATGACCCACTTCCTTCCCATGGGTGGCTCCTCAGGATAAGGCAGATTTCTAACATGGGGTCCTTTGGCCGCACTGGTGTTGGGGCGGAGAGGGTTTCCACCTGAGAAAGCCGGGGTGCGAGGAGCACTAGGAAAAATGTCAAAGGGAACATGGGGAGGACATCCCTGGGTAGTTCTGGAGTGGGAAAGCCCTCCACTGGAATTGGAAGAAGCATGGGGAGGACCTCCACACTTGTTTTCTTGGGGACCTCAGTACGAGGAGGGTCCTTGTACCGGTTTAGCTGAACATGGGTAGGACCTCCATGTTGGGTGTGGGTGGAGCGAGGCTGGACCTCACCCCTCTGGTTTCTGAGGTGAGGAGGACCTTCAATAGCTATTGAGAGGACATGGGGAGGATCCCCACATTGAAGAGAGACCGAACGTGTAATGACCCTACACCGGCGGTATGGGGTAGGAGGAATGACTCCATACCCAGTGTAATTGGAACGGGAGAGGCTTCAGTGCCGAGTATCACCGCCACGGGGAAGACCTTCATTTGTATTGAGGGTGGCATGGGGCGGACCTCCATTTTGATCCTCGAAGCAGGGAAGGACCATGCTCTCTATGGTAGTGGTACGGGTAGGACCTCTGTACTGGGTGGCATCGCTGCAGGTTAGCTCGCGGTGACCACTGCTCGTGCCAGCAACCAAGAGAGTCGACCCGGCCTGCCTGTGGGGCAGTTGGGGCCTCGATCCTAGCCGAGCGTATAAGTGCCCCTACTCAGTGTATGTTGGGAACTGATGATATGCGTCGGTGGTGGCTCGGGACAAAGTAGCTGCCGACGTTGACGCCCCTTGGCGGGCGTCCTCTTCAGCTTGTGCCCGACATTGGCATCAGGTTGGACGAACTGGGGCCGGTGGTGCAGGTACGTAGCTTACCAGATCCTCTTCCAATAAGACCGGGCAACGGCACTGACACGGTCATGTGGGAGTCCTCATTGGGATCCCCTGGAATGGGACTCTGACTGGGCTGGGCCGGATGTCACCTACCTTGCCAGCGTAAGGCAGGGAGTCATCAAAGTGCTATGGGGAAAGGCTCCCGAAATGGTTGTATATCGGGGTGGGGACTAATGGCTCCTTGCGCGGCCCTCAGGGGCATCGTTGATGGTGAGGTGCAGATGCTTCCAGATCCAGGGGGCCATATCCCAGGTCGGGATTATGACCTCCTCCTCATAACGGCGCAAGAGGTCGTTGATTACCCTCTGTTGAATTACCTCGGATAGTGAGAGGGGGTGTGGGTGCCCCATGGCCGTAGATGTAGAGGCCATCATGGAATTGGTGAAGCCACGTGGGATGGCCGTGTGGGCGCTTCCCCTACCCCTGCATCAATGGGCAGGCGGTGATCGCGTCCCTAGAGAAGCAACTTGATTCCTGAGAGCAGGGAGATTAGCTCATCAGTGCTAAAAGAAAAATGAATCAACGACCAATGCCCCAACACCATCCCGTCTTTCGTGGACAGTAAGAGGGATCCACGCTGACAACGTCACAGAACATGATGTCCAACGTTCTACTTCCCCAACTTTTGGTGAGTTTCATGTCAGAACCACTATTTTCTTAGCGGGACACGGTGCCAGATAACTAGATTCGGTGACATGTCAATCCGTTGATGCCTCAAATGCTACTAGTATCCATTTTGAGGAGAATAATTTCATGTCAGGTTCACCATTTCTGTTTCCGATGATTTCTCCGAGTCTCATGCATCTATCTCTTTTGGGGGGACGGCGGCGCTATCTGTTGCCCCGTATTCCCACTTTCCAAAGGCGGGAAACATCTACTCCTTATTTAGGGATGTTTGATCCTTGATCGAAACAGGATGATGGGATGTTGGTTTTTCCTTCCGTGGATTCCTCCTCGGAACTCTTCACCTAGTTCGGGTCTCCATTATAGATTTAATACGTTGTTCATGAAACTCTTCCTAGCGCCATATATTCATGGACACCAGTTAATTACACTACTTCTTTCGGGACATTCCAAAGGGTCCGGTCAGGTCAGCAACCTTCAGTCAGGGGAGTAGTCATGTTGGGCATCATTAGCATGTCTGGACGCTGGGACACTGGCGCGTCTGTCTTCTGTCCATTATTATAGGGCTTCTTGAGGGCACGGAAGCCTGAGGCATCCCACATTGAACGCGGGGAATCATATGCCATGGGCATGTATCTGAGGTTTTCCTCAACTTCCCATGTTTAACACAGGGTATGACGCAAGTTTAACGTCCATCAGAGACTGACCAGATTGATCAGAGCACTGACTGGAGTGGATCAGATGGGTGCAACCCCTGGAGGGAACACTGATGTTTGGGCCAATGTATGGTTGACTTCCTGGTTATTATTGAGGGGAATGGGGTATTAGGTGGCATGATCCCACTGGGATATGGTGGCTCGGGTAAGAATCAGGATGGATGGTGGAGCGGTTGAATGAAGTGGATGGATAATGGGATGGAACCTCCGTGAGGATGACAATGGTTTTGTGCTTAAGCCTTGAAGAGGCTTCTTACGTATCCCTGTGGCAGGGAATCAAAGTCCATGTAGTTCATCTGACGATGACTTACCACCGATTGGGGATTTCAACGGCTTACTTCTGGGTGGTGTCGCAATGTCTTACTGCTAGATAATAATGTCAACGGCTTACCACAGAATAGGATCACAATGGCTTACCATTGAATAGGATCACGACGACTTACCGCTAAATAGGATCACAACGGCTTACCGCTGAATAGGGAATCAAAAGTGGAATACATTTTAACGTCATGCAAGATGGGGGTGGACCGATGTGAAGTGGGCGGGACCATTGGTTGTTGGGCTTGCACCTCAGGGAAGCTTCCTACGTACCTTTCCTTGGCAAGGATCAAAGACCTCGTAGTTCAGATGGTGGCATTTGGGGATTACTCTCTGAGGCGGACCAAGGTGTTGGTGAACCGATGTGAAGGGGGTCGGGACAACCAATGGATGGTGGGATTGAACCTCGTGGAGGCTTCTTACATACCTTTCCTTAACAATGATCAAAGACCTCTTAGTTCAGGAGGGTTGGTGAATTGACATAAAGGAGGACCTGGGGTCCCATGGGTGGTGGTATTGAACCTCGTAGAGGCTTCCTACATACTATACCTTGGAAAAGATCAAAGTACTCATAGTTTGGATGGTTTGGGGCTTATACTCTAGGCTGCCCAAGGTAGGTGTCAGGATCAGTTCTTGTTCTAAGCCCACATGAGTCATACTCAGTGTGAGAAATAAGAGACATCAAAGACCTGCCGATCACGTCGCGAAAGGTGCATCTGTGGGAAGTGGAGTGGGGCTTACGTTTGATCGTGACCCAAAGAGGAAACAGGGGATTATGCATGGTTAGAGGCCTGAAGAGGTTGGTAATTACTCCAGGATGGAGGCCCGATGGAGAAAAATCCCAGCGGGAGAGGGATTTGGTACCGAATAAAGGAGGGGTCCGGTGTCCATTTCCCCCTCCCCCTGGTCCTTGGGACCGAAGAATAAAGGAGGAGCAAGGATGCTGCCTCCTGCAAGAAAAGCTAGGGTCTTACACTGAGATGGTTTCCCTTTCCCTGCAGAAAAAACGCCACTCCGATAAGGAGGATATCATCCCCTGTGAGGAAAGATCTCAACCTCATGGAGACTAGTGGTCATGCAGAATGTCCAAGGTGGGGGCACCCCATGTACGAGGAATGGGGTGAGGTCACAGTTTAATGTCATGTGCTGAGGACGATGGTGCTTGGCAGTTTAACGTCCTGCATCTCAAATGACATGGGTTCATTACGCACCCCTAGGGCTTACATAACCAGTACCCTATGCACCTTGGTGAAGATAGGGGACTATAAATGCCATAGCTATGGGGTTTTATAGAGTGAACCATTTGGGGATCCATGTAAGCATGGATATGAAAAGAAGCAATAGCTATTATCATGACTATGTGAAGAAGAAATAACCATTATCATGCCTATGAGAAGAAGAATGAGGTGAAGCAACGCGATGGGCAATATCATCCAAGGGACTTTGAAATCACATCCTGAAAACCTGGAGGGTCACACGGGAAAAGGAATTGCAGAGTAAAGGGGTTCATAGGTAGGGGCCTTGTGAAGCTATGCTACTCCGCATGGAAGAGGGTACTTGTGAAGGGGTGTGCTTCGCAAAGTGGGGTGCCTCAGCCTAAGTATAAGGTAGAGGTGCATATAATAGGTGCTTCACAAAGTGGGATGGTATTCGTGGAGCACTGCCTTGCGGAGAAAAGGTGCCTCGTGAAGAAAGGTATCGTGAAGCAATGTGCTTCACGAAGTACAATGACCCCACCTTAGCATGTGGATCACATGTACAGAAAGGGTGTTTTGCGAAGCATAAATGCTCCGCAATGACCCGAGTCCCCTTGGGGATCCCCTTCCTTCACGTATGCCCTTAGGCTCCACGAAAGGAATCCCTCTCGAAAGAGGGGGCTAAAACAAGGAAAATGGGAGGCACTTTGCAGAGAATAAGTACCTCACATAGCTCATGGTTCGCAGAGCGGAAGTTGCTTCGCGATTCAGGATCTAGGAAGTTGAAAGGTCAGATGATCCCCCCTGTGGATTTGGGGGGAGGATGATATTTATAAGGGAGAGGCACCGCGAAGTAGTGCTCGCTCGGCGTGAAGAGGTATTTTTTTGCTCCGTAGTGGACTCACGAATGTCAAATGTGTTTGCAGAGAATCCTGCCTCTTTACTCTGTGGTGGGTCATGAAATTTAAAGGTGCTCATGGAGCATTACCACCTCCTTGATCTGTGGTGGGCTCACAAAAGTCAAAGGTGCTCGTGGGGTGTTACCGCCTCCTTACTCCCCGCGCGGGCTCATGAAAGTCAAAGGCGCTCGCGGGATGTTACCGCCTCCTTGTTCCACGGCAGGCTCATGAATGTCAAAGGCGCTCACAGAGCATTACCACCTCCTTTCTCCATGGCAGGATTGCGAACATAAAAGGTGCTCGCAGAGCGTTACCGCCTCCTTGCTCCGTGGCGGGCGCAGTACGATTTGGGCTCCGCGAATGGTCTTCATGAGGTAGCCCCTTGATGATTTCTGTTTCTTCATCTTATTCTCCCATTTTGGCATCAACAAGTGGTATCTATATTCATAAATGGGAGTGGAATGTCCATGTAAGTTGATATGGACTCAATCATCATGGGCTAGGTGGAGTGACAACCGAGATTTCCAGTATTTATCTAGATTATTAGGGAGTATTTTAGATACAGTTCCCTTTAGTAGTGGATCATTTTAGGGAATTTTTCCCTGAAATTTTTTCTAGGTTACCACATGAGATAGAGGCCGGGTTCACTATTGAGATAGTTCCATGAGCTTCATTTCTATTCCTCCTTATAGGATGGATCCTATAGAGATTCATTAACTCAAGATGTAGTTTTAGGACCTAGAAGTTAAGGGGTTTATACAATGTAGTACTTCACCTTGGGGTCCACTTATTCTTTTTTCTAAGAAGGTGGATAAGACCCTTTTATTATGTGTGGATTACTGGAAGTTGAACAATCTTACGATTAGCAACTGATATCCCTCAAATTCTATATATGACCTCTTAAACCAACTCCAAAGAGCTAGAGTTTTCTTGAAAATTTATTAGGGGTTGGGATATCATCAGTTATGAGTTATGAACTCATATATATCACTTAATACTTTCCAAAGAAGGTACAAAATTTATGAGTATTTGGTAATGTTGTTCGGTCTCAAAAAACGTACCAACTGTTTTCATGGCATTGATGAATCCTGTTTTCCACCCTCAACTGGATTCTTTCATCATGGTTTTTGTGGATGACATCTTAGTGTACTCACAAACTCAATATGATCATTCCAAACACCTTGAAATCATTTTTATCACACTAAGAGAGAACTGGTTATATACCGAGCTCACAAAATGATACTTTTGAATTGATAAAGTTCACTTCCTGGGTCACATAAACTTAGAGTAATGAGTATCTATTGACCCAAAGAAGGTGAGATCCATGGTTTCTTAGTAATATCACAATAATATCTTTGACATAAGAAGTTTCTTAGGGATAATAGGTTATTAAATTTGATTTATTTAGGATTTATCATGCCTTGCAACAACTCTTATAGTCTTTAATAAGAATGGTGTAAAATTTATGTGGTCTGAATCATATAAGAAATCCTTTCAAGAGATAAAAGGAAGGTTTACTTCAGAACCAATCATGATTATTCCAGAGCTAGGTAGAAGTTATACATTATTTTGTGATGCATCAGGCATAGATCTAGGATCCATTATAATATAGGATGATCAAGTCATGGAATACAGGTCTTGTCAATTGAGACCTCATGAGTGGAATTATCTAACACATGATCTCAAGTTAACAACTGTGGTCCATGCCTTGTGATGTTAGTGGAATTACTTGTTGGGAGAGAAGTTCATCATATACACGGACCACAAGAGCCTCCAATATATATTTATTTAGTGTTATTTTAATCTTAGATAGTGAATATGGGTTGAATACCTACATTAATTCTATTTTGAGTTAGTTTATATGTTTGGGAAAGGAAATGGAGTGGATGATTCTCCGAGAAGGAAGAATCAGACACAAGCGCCTCAGGAAACCAATGATGAGTGGAATTTGATGAACCTATTTTTGAGATGCATCTTGAGATTCCAGAGTTTCATAGACTTCCTATAATCATATATTTTTTAGTGAAATCTTCACTTTTGGATAGAGTGAAGATGAGATAGCTTTCAGATCTTGAGGGTTTAGTCCTACGGGGGAGCGTTTTGGGTGAGGACCCACCCCCTGGTTGGGTTGTTGATGGGGATGAGATTTTTAATATTCATGGGTGTGTTTGGGTTATGATAGAGATGCAAGAGTAATTGATATGAAAGTATAACACTTTTAAATGGGTAGTGTACCCTAGAATTACAAATATGTACCTTGATTTACACCACTAGTATTGGTAGCCTAGTACAAAGAGGCATATAGCGAGTTTTGTTACTCGGTGTTCCACCTGTAAGTAGGCGAAGAAGGAAGAATAGTGACCATTGAGACCTTTATAATCATTTACCATCCCTAAGTGGAAATGAAACGATGTCACTATGAATTTTGTGAAATTTTTTCTAGATCACCTCAGATCAGTGATGCAGTATGGGTGATCATAGAGAACTTAACAAAGGTTTCTCACTTATTACCTATCAGAGAGACCTTTTTAATGGATGATCTTGGAAGGATATATGTCAAAGATATAATATGAATTCATGGAGTTATAAAAACTATTTTATTAGATAGATACTCATTTCATGTCACATTTTCTTAAGGGGTTACAAAAAGGCTTTGGGTTCATAGGTACCACTGAGTATGATCTATAACCTTTAGATCGATGATCGGTCCAATCATATGATTTAGGTAATAGAGGATATTATATGAGCATGTGTTATTTATTTAAGAGGATCTTGGGAGAAACAATTACCTCTCATTCAATTTTCTTGTAATAACAGTTTCCAAGCTATAATATAGATGGATCCTTATGAGTCCCTATATGGTAGTCCATTCTGTTCACCTCAATGATGGTTAGAGGCATGTGAGGTGGTGATACTAGAACCACATATCATTTAAGATAAATTAGATTAGGTACATATTAATAGGAAATATATGTATATAGATAAATATTGATATAATTATTATACCAATTACCATTAACAACCATTGGAGTTTAAGGCTAGGGATTGAGTCTTTCTATGTGTTTCTCGAAGACCGGGGGATCGAAAAATTAGGTGGCAAGGTAAGCTTACACCTAGATTCATTGGGTATTTTAAGATTACAGAGAGGGTTGGGATAGTGTATTATCGAATTCACTACCTCATAGATACAAGTTTATGAATGATGTTTTCATGTTTCTCAGTTACATTGCTATCATTCATACCTATCTCTTGTACATCATCCTGATGAGGTTGAGTTGGATGTTGATGCTTTAATTAAGAAGCAACCTACTTATATCATTGATTAGAGAAAAAATATCTCTAAGGTAGGTTATTACCTATAGTTTAGGTGCTATGGTAGCAAGACTTTGTATAGGATGAGATCTAGAAGAGAGAGAGTCAAACATACATGCTCAGTGGCCGAAGTTAATCTTAGATGATGATCAACCACCCTCCGAAGGGAAACTTAGGGATGATCTATTTTAATAAGGGGAGGTTTAAATGTCCCAGTTTTTCTCATGAGTTAAGAACCCTTTAAATTTTAGTTTTAACCTTCATTTTAATCTCAATAAAAGTTCATAAGAGTTTAACGAATGATTCAGGATTATCCAAGGCTTGTTTGGATCCAAATCTCCAGTCTTTGAAGAAACATGATGAGGCACACGATTGGTGCATGGTTAGTGGTAACTGTGATGCTAAACCATTCATACCCAAGGAGGATAATCATGGTTTAAAAAACCATGTGATAGAGGTTTCATGACTATGAAAAATGGTGTAGAAATGTTACAACAGTGATCCACACAATGTGCACATGTTTTATCAAACCACGTGCAAACCATGCAAGGGGGTATACCTATTGGATAGATTGAATGAATAGTCTATGAATTATTTGTATAATCATGAACCTAGCCATGTGAAATAGTATGAAACTTAAAAAATGATGATTCATGTTTATAACATGGTTTGGATAACCATGCATCCAAACCATGCATCCCCTTAAAAACTGGGTGAAATGATTTTTTTTTTCCATCTTTACTCTTAAAATCTAAAACCCAATAATCCTTCTTTATTTCTAGTATCCACTTCATGTTGGGATATCACTCTTCCTCTTCACCTATGATTTAAGACTCCTCCATTATCCAACCTTTTATTCAAGTGGCATTCTTCACATTGGATATCCAATAGTAATTCTTTGTTTCCTTTGGTGTCTTTTCTCAGTTTATCTCGCCATATGGAATGCTATTTTCATGCGAGATAATATGACCTATTTTCATTAAATTTGTATATTTATCAATTTTATCTCTTTCAAGACTTAGTTATTGGCCAATAAAAGATTATAATTATACTACCTATCTAATTTAGGTAGTCTCACACTTTTCCCTAAATTTTGGATATTTATATTTTGTTGTTGTTGTGCCGCATGCCCAACTTTCTGAGAATTGATATTAAAATTGATAAAACCTTACTTTGATTTCACCTTGATATGATCATGATATAACACCTTTATACTTGGTTTTAAGTTGTCTTACTCAACTCAAAACACCCCTTGGGTGGGTTCAATTAGATGCCTTAACGACTTACATTTTCCTTGTGACTAAAATGCCACTAAAGAGTGTTTGTATTGGCATTGACCAGTGAAATATTATAAAAAAAGTTAATGAAATGATGTAGTGGAATGGATTATATACATTTACCCCATTATTATTACTTATATGTTATA
Source organism: Viscum album (assembly GCA_963277665.1). Classification (NCBI taxonomy): domain Eukaryota; kingdom Viridiplantae; phylum Streptophyta; class Magnoliopsida; order Santalales; family Viscaceae; genus Viscum; species Viscum album. Next base: position 673,399,954 of record OY728126.1, read on the forward strand.
TGGATAAAATGATAAAATGAATTGATAAATGGAAAGAATGATTTTACTTAGTCATTAATGTAATTTGACAGGGATGTGATTACATCTTTCTTACCTTTTGTAGTGGACATGACGCACCTTTTTGATATTTAGGAATTATAGAAATGGTATTACTTATCATAAATTTTGAGTATATAAACATGATGTTTCTTTTTTTTAGTTGCAATAAATGGACATGACATTCAATATTATTTATATAGCATCATCATCATCATCATCATCATTTTGTATATAATACCATACATGGATCTATTTATTGTTTTACCTATATACTAGTTTATATGGATGTTTATTTATACCACTACCTTATTGTATATTATGTTTTCACTGATTATTAATTTATTATACCGTTATGATGTGCTATTACCATGAGGGTATAATATCCCCAATGTATCATCACACACCCTCACTGCTAGTCGGTAGCCTTTGGTGTACAGGGAGACACTTGAGGCTAGGCATCTCTTTGGTTTGGTTACTTATTAGTGAATTAGACTTGGGAAATTACATATGTGCCACCTCTCATATCTGACTAAACACAAGAAAAACCTAGAACTCAGCCCGAGATTGAATCAGACCAAAGGTGATATCAGGCTCTTCCATACAACACTTTGTCTCTAGATAAGAGATTATCCCATCATACTTTGATATATTCTTCCATTAAAACACATGAAAGGTCCTCTGGAATGTATTATCCTACTCTATCGAATTGACCCTCTGATGACCAACTGGATTAGCATGATGAACCTACACTTCCTGGAATGCTTGCAGAAAATGACCAGAAGCCATTCCTAAAAACAAAAGGGTAGAACCAAGACTATTCATATGTAATTTAAATATTTATTTAATTAAATTCATTTAAATTACCAAAACCACGTCTTTTAATCATAAAAACAAACAATCATGATGCATGTACCTCACCTAGGTCTTTACCTTTCAAGTGGAACCTCTTCACTTGGTTTTTTAATAAGATCATATTCCTTACATCAGATCATGGGGGGCCCTAAAATCACATGTCCTAGATAGTCTCCTTGGTCTATATTATTCACCAAGTTCCAATGGTACTATTTCCCTACCAACCCATAGAGTCCTCAAAAGTTCCTAACTGTAATATTAATCCCATCTCTCAACCTAAACCTTTGATACCACTATGTCACATCCCTATCCTTATAAAGGCACACCTCCTAGTCCAAAAATTAAAGGAAACAAAATAATGACTTATATTCCTTCATCTAGTGGAACCTAAGTTGGATAATAACATTGAGGGTATAAATAAAATCACACATATGTGATACATTACCCTAAATAAAAAAGTAGGATGGAGAGATAAGATACCAACCACCAAACAAATCTATCAAATAATATAAAAAAGGAAACTAAACCATCCCAAAATGCATGAAAAATGTAAAAAGAATACAAATAAAGGTATCCAAGTAAATTACCAAAAATAAATCCTATGACAATGAATAAAAAAACTCCAATATATAAGCTAATAATGCCCAAATCAGTCCCCAAAGTCCTTATGGAAACCTAAAAAACTATTCGTATATATGTAGGGTGATCATAACATGTATAATGATAATAAAAATACCCAAGGTCTCTTGTTCACATGTGAAAACAGAATACTAATACACCAGTGAACAAATAGTAGAACCAACATGCACCTAAATAGGTCAAATAACCAATCCCACCCTCACTATGAGACACTCACCAAATAACACATCCAATGTAGTAGCATAATATCGAAAGAATACAAAACAAAGGCTCCATAAAACCAATTACCCATTGATTTTCCACTATCATTCCCCAATATCAAACATCCCATGTTCCCATACCTTCCATGCATATCACATCATATAAAAATCCATCTATAATGTGGGTCAAGACACGTCCCTACCTACCCTGACCTCAAAAGTTCTAGCATCCCATGCTAACATTATCCACTATCCACACATCACAACCTCATCAAATCATCATGTATCATATCTATAGAAGTAAGGTATCATGAAAATGAAGGAAATAAACCTCATTACCTCCTCTTATCATGCATGAACCTACCACACATCACATCATAATTATCATCGATACATCTCTAATAGCAATCCATCATCACCAGGTGATCTCTAACACCAACATGTCATTGTCACTACTACTGAAGGAAGATCATGGAAGAGGGGGTAGCTAGCCATCCGATTCACCGCCATCCTAGATGTTGGGGAAAAAACCTGAAACCCAAAATATTTGGGCATTGGTAATGTTATCCAACCTAGGTGGGGTGAGTATATAAATAACATCAAATACATGGTAAATAGATAATACACCACACCCAACTAGGGGTTTACATAAACATCTAAAAAACATCTAAAAACCTCCAAAATTATATGATTCCACCACTAATGCATCACACCACACAACCACCACCACCAAATCATATTATTTTTATAACATAATCACCCTCCCTTAGTTAATAATAGAACCACATGTCCTTTATTTATAGCGGAACCAACCATCCTTAGTTTATAATGAAACCACCCATCACTCATCCATACATATGTGTGCCACTTAAAAATCATTCATTTTTCAATTAATAAATAACCCATTGAAATAAAATGAGTTTCATAAAACAAACAAATTTAAATTATTCAATTTTTATAAGGAACCCATGGGAATAAAATGGGTTTCATAAAACATCTAAAAATTATAAAATAACATCATGAAATAAATCGTTTGATACCAAAAACTTGATCACCCAAAATAATAACATAATAAAAGAATAATATTGGTTAAAAAATGAAACATAAATCTATTTTAGTTATATCATTTTGATGATAATAAAAATAAAATCATGAAAAGTTATTTTTGAAAACATTTTGTATTCATCATTGTAAAATTTATAGTTATGAGTATCTTTTCAAAAAGTCTAATTTGATTTTAAGAAAAATTTAAAGAAAACATTTCATGAAAATGAAATTGGTTCAAAAACTATTTTCACCTAGAAATATAAATATAACATCATTTAAAATGTAAATTCTTGAAAAAAAAGTTTAAATAAAAAATTGTATAACTCAAAGAAAAGAGTTTGGGTTACTAAGTCCCCTACATTTACCCTTGATTTACTTGGAAGTGTTTTGAACTCATATATCTTAAATATATAATTCTTAATTACCTATTTTATAACCATATTCATATACATTTCCCCTCATATTCTCCATTAATAAAAATTCTCTTTATGCATTATATTTTTGTAATCACTTTTCAACATCGGGTGTTAATAACTTTAACCGTTTTCCATGCTTTGTAATGTTGATATCATTACCCATTATTTGATTCCAAGTTAATCATTAATATATAATTTATGATACTATAATATATAAATTTCACTGATTTATAAATCTCTTATATAATTACATAAGTGTTTTAGTTACACTATGTGAAAATGGAATCGATGTTGGCTTATTTCGGTGATTTTAGCGAATGATGACAATACTTTAATAATAAGTTAAATACTTAATATAATATTTATATAACCATATAAAAAATAGGATTTTATTATTATATTATAATAATAATATAATTTATGTTCCCATAGTCATCCATGATATATTTTTATAACATTGTTCATATAGGTGGTTAAATCGACCCAAACTTGAACATGCTTTTACTTGATGGGTGAGTATGGTTAAGACAATATTTATTTTGATACAATATAATTATAAAAGAATCATAGTGATATTATTTTAATTTTTTATAATTTTGAACTATATTTAATTAAATTTTTAAAAATAACAAAGAACTATAAGAAAAATGAAAAAACCATTCTTCACGGAGGTGATAGTCCACACACACGCACACACACGATTAAAGTTCCTTTTTTTTCTAAGTGGATGAAAATTAATAAATAAGGGTTGTAACATTAAAATAAAAAATATTATAATACTAATTATATTGGATTAATCATATTATTATTTTTTGATAAGATATTTAAAAGAGTAAGATTAAGAAGAAAAACTTAAGAAGGATATAATACTTACATTGGAGACTTGATCTTTACTTGGAATACTACTTGAATAAAAGGGTTAGGATAACTTAATGTGACTAAGTGATTCATGAATTTGGAGTGGGTTATGGTTGGAGAAAAATATCATAGTTTCAGTGAGTAATTTGAAGGTGTCATGTAATTTTTAAGGGTGGAAGTAATATCATTTTATAAGAGAAGGAAATGACACTTTTGGAAACACTCATCACTTTTCAATAATACCATGACACTATTAAAGGGAGAGTAGATAAAAAATGTAAAAAAGTGGAGGTTATAGTTGTTTTGGGTCGAAAATCACCTCAAAAACTCATTTTAAAACAAGTATTCAACATGTTTTGGCCCTTTCCCCTTAGTAAAAGACTTATTACCATTTTTATTTTTTACCGGGGTAAATATATTTTTTTAACCTTAGTAATTAATTTTGATGAAAAAAATTAAAATTAAAATTATTATTTAATTTGAAACACATGATTTAAAATTTTAAAATAATTTAATCATATCAAAATTTTAAATGTTTGAAAAGTTAATTTTAAAATAAACACATTTACTCACATAAAAATAATTTTTAGAAAAAAATGAAAATTTTCAGTTTTAAATTTATATATAAGATAAAATTATCACTATTTATTATTTTATTGACATAAATTTATTTATTATAAATTTAATGAAAGGTATGAGTATTTCAAGGAATAACTCAACTAAATATCACCTTGAAAATACTTCATTCAAAGAAAAGACTGAAAATAGTTTATATTAAACTAATATTTTAATTTAGTTCTAAAAACATAGAAATATGATTTAGGGGCACAAAGAATATATTTAAATGTAGAATTTTATTCCTTAAATAAATATTTTATTACTTAAAAGGTTTTTAAATTTCTAGGATATTCTTACATAATGATAAAATCATAAAAATTATAATTGTTGTAAAAACTGTATTTTTTGACTAAAAAAATATTTTTAGAAAAAAATTAAAAATTTCATACTATATAAATTTTGATGAGAGGAATTAAAAAATGATTTTTATTTTATCAAATTTATAGTACAAATTTTTTAAATTTAGTTTTTTTAAGAAAATAAAATATAAATAAAATGATTTTGATTGAAAATAATGTTTTTTCAATATTAACTCATATTAAAGATTTATCTTCTAAAAGTAATAACTTTCAATGGTTTACTATTGTAGTGTTTATTATATATTTATTAATAATATTCTTATAATATGTTTTGGTTCATTTGTGTTGAGTGTAGCATGAATCATAAGTTATCAAACACAATATTTATTTAATGATGAAAAAATTTGGGTTGTTACATTCTTCCCACTTAAAAAGAATTTCATCCTTGAACTTTCATTACATGGAGGAAAACAAGTGAGGTTACTTTTCACTCATCACATCCCCAGGTTCCCACTTCACCTCATCAAATTTATGATTTATCTATAGAATTTTGAATATATGAGTGACCTTGTTCTACAACAACTTATCTCTTCGGTTCATAATTTCCACTTGTTATTCCTCACATGAGATACCAAATTATAATTTCACAACTTCTAAGTTTAGTAAATGTGAAGGGTCTGGTATGTACTCTCTAAAATGCGATACATGGAACACATTGTGTAATTAAGAGAGGTCACATGTGAGTGATAAGATATAATTTACAACCTCAATATGATCGAGGATCATAAAGGGGATGATATACCTAAGGATTAGCTTCAATTTATTCTCAAATATCATAACTCAATCCAATGGAAATATTTGAACACCTTATCACTAACTTTAAACTGTAGACTTTGTCAATGATTATCTTCATAACTCTTCTTTCAACTCTGTGCTAATTTTATATGTCACTAAATGGTTTGAAAATTCTCCATCATGGTCAGGACCTATCAAATTCTTATCCCCAAATTCATCCCAGGATGTTGGAGTCCAACATCTTTTCCCATATAGAGCCTTATATGATGCCTTCTATATGCTATAATGGAAACTAGATCCCAAAATCCTTATACATCCAATGAATAATATCTCAACATATCCTTTAGATTTTGAATTGTCCTCTTATATTGACCATCTATCTAAGTATGATAAGCAAATCTAAAACTTAGCTCTATCTCTAATGCTTTTGAATACTTATCTAGAACCTTGAGTTAAACCTTGAATCCCGATTAGATACAATGTATAATGGTACTCTATGAATCCTCACCACTTACCTTATATATATCTTGTATAGTTGTTTAAGGGAGAAATATTCTTTAATGGAAATAAAATGTGCTAATTTTGTAAGATGATTGACTACATCCCAAATAGAATAAGGTTTTTAGATGTTTTGGGGAGTCCTACGATGAAAGACATGGTGAATTTTTTCCATTTCAATACTAGTATGGGTAATGGTTTCATCATACCATTATACTTTTTCATTCAGCCTTAACCTGTTAGCATACAAATCATTGAGATACATATTCTACAATCTATCTCTTCATACTATCCCACAAGAAGTTTTACTTCAGATATCTATACATCTTCATGCATCCTGGATGAATAGAGAAGGATAAGCTATGATCATTATCCAAAATTTCATTCTTAAATTCCATATTTTATTGGAAACATATCTAGGTTCTAAAACTTATAACTCTATATTTTTCAAATTTTAGCTTTGGAATATTCACTACCTTTTTTGTAGCTCTATATCATCTTTTTGGGATTCTTTGGTTGTCATGTGAATGGAAGGTTGACCATTTAGTTAGGAAATATAGGATTTATCTCCTATAAATATGACTTCAAGATTCATCCTATTCAAATCCATGAATATTATATCTTTTTCAATCCTCATCATGGATATAGTAGCATTGTATTTCCCACTCAGAGTATCAACCACCCTATTTTCTTTTCCTAGGTGGTAATGTATTGAACAATCACAATATTTTATCAATTAAAACTATATAATTTGTTGAATTTTCAATTCCTTATGTGTGAATATATATTTCAAGTTCTTGTGATTAGTATATATGACACACTTTTCTCTGTAGAGATAATGTCTCAAAATCTTTAATGCAAATATCACTACTGCCAGCTTTAAATCACGTGTTGGGTGATTTTTCTCATGAGTTTTTAATTATCACGAGGCATAAGAAAGTACCTATTTATTTTGAATTAGGATGCATACCAATACCTTATTCAAGGCATCATATTATATTAAAAACCCTTCCCCACTACAAGTTAATGTAAGTACAACAGTATCTACCAATGTATTATTTAATTCCTTGAAACTTTCTTCACATTCCTTTATCCAAAGGAACATTACTCCCTTCCATGTTAACTTGGGTAATGGATTTGATAGTTTTGAAAAATTTCTCACAAATAATTAGTAATATCTAGCTAATATAGAAAAATAATGATCTTAGTTACAATGGTTTATCTAGGCTATTGTTAAATAACTTCTGTTTTTGAAAGATTGATCGCACCACGATTCACTGTTACATTTTCACCCTTATACCACTATGCTAAACTAGTTTTCTATTGAAAATTATAAAAATAATAAAAAATTTCAATTCATGTTTGATTCAATTATTTTTTAATCACTATTAAAAAGGTCAATTTTACTTGTTTTGATAATTTCATTGAAGGTGGAGGTGATTTGGAGGGCCCGTGATGATGTCCAAGAAAAATGGGCCAAGCTGTGTAGGATCCAAGCACACCAGTTTACTAAAACCCACAATTATACTGAAAAGTGAATCCAAATGGGCTGAAATTTTGTGATATGATCCAAAATTCATTGGTATACATTTCATATGAAGGAACCCAAGCCTCATTCTTTTATCTGTCATCCCAACCGACCTGATCTGTCCAGTACACAGAATCTGCATGAAGTCAAAAGTAGTGTGCTGTGGTTTGTCCATATATCGAGATGTATGTGTCCAAGTACATCCAAAATTTTAGTGGAGATATTAAAGAGGTGGGGATAATTTTTTTTAATTTTCTACAAAGTGATATAAGGATGTTTGGAGGTCTAAAACCTTATTCCAAGTGGTTTTAAGAAATCTGTGTGCCCAAAACCACCTTCCACTTTGCCTATAAAATGGAACCTTGGGATCCTCATTTTCAAGTTCAACCAAGAGAGTGAAGTGATGCCAAATTAAAGTTCCATAGGAGTCCTTTCATCCCCTTGTAGGTTATGGATCTCTCTATCCTTATAGTGAGAGCTGAAATGAAGAAGGAGTTCCACCTGAGCCTCCTCCTCCTCTCGATGACGAGCTAAATGGTGACGATCATTTCGAGGGAGCTACAAACACTTGAGAGGAAATTAAAACACTAGTTATTCTACTATTTTGTGTATTTTTTATGTTAAATATTTCAATTATTTTTTATTTTTACATTCTTCTCCCCAAAACTAATTTCTTTTAATATAATTAAGTGAAACACTTTTTATTTCAACACCAATTGGGTTGAGTTTTCAAATGGGAACCTTGGGTTGTTCCGATTGGAAAAAACAATAATACTTTATCTCTCACACATATATGATATTTAATTATAATTTTTTATCCCTTTTTCTATAATTTAGGACCAAAACTTAACAACATGATCTTTGTGTCAAGGGCTGATTCTTTTTGCATCGTTTTAAGGGGTAAGAGGGGAGTCAAGATTTTGAAAACCATAAACCAAAGAATTAAACAAAAACATGTGAAATTTTCAGAAAATGAACTATCAAATATGTGTAGTGAACTTGAAATTACATCCTTCTCTCATAATTCTTAAAACACCATCTTTATTTATCAATAATTAAACTCTTTAAGTTAAGTTATTTTCTTAAAACTGTTTTCAAAATCACCTCCCTTTTTGGTAATTTTTATTAAAAATGCATACTATAAACCTATAAAAACTCCTTTAGAGAAGAATTAGGGTCTACCATATACTATAAATAAACCTTAAAAACATAATAAATTTGACTTTTCATGAAAACATGGTTAAATTTTGGCACCATTTCCGAGAAGAACTTTGGTTTTTAGTGCATGTTTTTGATAATATTTTTGTAAATAATGTGAATATTTATTTGTTTTATCTTATACCTTTACCTATATTTTTGTGTTATGATTTATTTATTTTTTAGTTTTAGTTCATGATGCATTTAAATTCAGTAGACTTACCTCTTTTCAAACCTGAACCTGAGAGGATCCTATGTCAGCGACGCTGAGACACAGAAGAGAACCCTTTGAAGGAGGACACACAAAACATCGACACTCTTCTTGATCCTTCTACTTATTCTACTAAAACTCACATTAAAACTGAACACAACTTGCATAACATGGCTGAAAATAACCAGACATTAAAATAACTAACCTCACCTGATATTGATATCCAACCCACCTATATTTTAATACAAGGTGAGACACCTACTTTTGAACTTAAATTCGGTCTAATTCACTTATTTCCAAGATTCCATGGACTCATGGGAGAAGATCCACATAAGCACTTAAAAGAATTTCATACTGTGTATTCTACTTTAAAACCTTCTAATTTGGATGAAGAATAAGTAAAGCTCAGAGAATTCCCTTTTTCATTATAATACACTACAAAATATTGGATTTACTATGTTAATTCACCAATTAGAGGCTGGGCGGACATGAAATGACTTTTTCTTGAAAATTATTTCCCAGCCTCTCGAACTACAACTATAAGGAAACAAATATATAGTGTAAGGCAATAACAATGGGAAACATTACATGAATATAAGTAATTATTTAAAAGGTTATGTTTAAGTAACCCACAACACCAAATAAGTGATCAACTTTTAATTCAATATTTTTATGAAGGTTTACATCCTATTGATCAAAATATGATTGATGCTACTGTAGGTGGTGCACTAGTGGATAAGACCCCAATTGCTGTAAGAACCTATATTGAGAACATGGCATAGAACACTCAACAATTCAGTATAAGGTCTAGTGTACCCATTTGAGGTTTCCATGAGGTGAAAAGTACCAAATTTGAGAAGAAGGTGGACACAAAGTTCGAAGAGGTAAGTAACCTTCTAAGACAAATTTCTCTTTCCCAAGGGAAATACCAATCTCCTCCTCCCATTAATTGTAGTATATGTTCTTCTAACACCCACTACTCTGAACAATGCCCCCAATTGAGAGAAAATTCTGAGATTTGTGAGACAATCTTTCCAGTACACCCATATAACCAACCCTTTAGGCAAGAACCATACTATCTATCCAACCCTAGGTTGAAAGAAAACCAAGCTTATAGGAAAGGGGGTATTCAAACCAACCTCAATAACCATGGAACCAACCAAGGAAGAGTAGTCAACCAACACCACCCATAAATACCCAACCATCATAATGGCCATTCCAACCACCCCTCCAAAACCTGAGACTATCCTAGAAGATATGATGAAAAAATGGCTGTCAACAATCTCTAATTCCAAAAAACCACCCAAACAGCCATACAAGACCTAAAAACCCAATTAAAAAAACTCACTAACTCTGTGGGAGAAATTAAAAGTCATGGGTTGGGTAAACTACCCTCTCAACTAGTAGTTAACCCTAGGGATAAAGAAAATTTCAGTTCCATCACTCTTAGGAGTGGAACTCATCTTAAAATCCAAATGAACCCTCCAATAGAGTCATCCCCTCCTAAAGAAACCACCATCCCAATGGCTGCTGAAAATGGTCCAAGAGAAGAAAATACTTGTCTTAAGAGAATCCCTTCCAAAGGAAAGAGTGTGTCTATTAATGAGTCGACTATCCCAATAATTCCTCTTCCATTTTACCAAAGGTACACCCAACTAATAAAACCAAATGAAACTGAACTTGATAAGGAAATATTGGAAACTTTCAAAAAATTGCAGGTTAACATTCCTTTGATTGATGCCGCGAAGAAAATTCCAAGATACGCCAAGTTTCTGAAGGATATGTGTCCACACTGAAGGTGACTTCAAGGACATGAGAAGGTGATCTTGGGAAGGAATGTCTCAGCATTGATAGAGCCATCACTTCCCACCAAATAAAACTATTCAGGAACATTTTCAATTCCGTGTACCATAGGGGAGTATTCCTTTTCCAATGCTATGCTTGATTTGGGTGCTTCTATAAATGTGACGCGTCACTCTATTTACTCTTCATTGAAGTCCAGGGAACTAAATACCATTGGAATTTTTGTGAAAATAGCAAACCAGAGTACCACACACCCCTCAGGTGTGTTAGAGGATGTTCTTGTGAGGGTGAAAAATTTAATTTTTATTGCTAATTTTTATGTGCTAAAAATAAAAGATGATATGATGAATGGACATGACCCAATTATATTTGGGAGACATTTCCTAAAAACTAAAAAAACTATAATTAATGTCTACAATGTTACATTATCTAAGGATTTTGATGGTGACATTGTCCACTTCAACATCTTTGATTCCATGAAGCACCCCTTAGAAGAAAATTCATCTCTTTATGTTAATTCAATTGATGTAATCCCTTACCTTGAAAACAATTATTTTCATTCCCCTGATCCCATTTTTGAGTTTTCATCATTGATTGAAATGCTGGGAAATAAATCATGCATTGAATGTTGTACCTATCTAGAAAAATGTCATGCATGTTTATTAATTGATGATTTCTTGAACACAGAGGATCACATGACCATCGATGATATTTATAATCTTGTAAAATCTCACTCCTCATACGAGGATAATTCCATTGAGTATTTATATGAGATTAGCGACCTCTCACTTTCACACACACTTCTATAAATCCCAAATCCACCTGAATTGGAACTAAAACAACTACATCAAGATTTAAAATATTCATATCTTGAGAATGGAAACAAGTTACCTATCATCTTTGCTAGTCCATTCCCTGCTGAGCATGAATTACAACTGCTTGAACTTTTGAGGGATTATAGAAAATCTTTGGGATGGACACTTGCAAACATTCCTGGTATTAGACCATCAATTTTTCCACATCATATATTGTTAAATGAAGAGGCTAAACTAGTGAGGCAGTCACAACGTTGACTGAACCCAAACCTCATAGATGTTGTTAAAAAGTAGGTAACAAAATTATTGTTTGCTGGAATCATTTACCCCATCTCTGATAGCCAATGGGTCATTCCAATCCAAGTAGTTCCTAAAAAAATTGGTCTAACAATAATAAAAAATGAAAATAATGAATTGGTTCTAACTTGTGTGCAGAATAGTTGGCATGTTTGTATAGACTATCACCGATTAAACCAACACACTAGGAATGACCATTTCCTGTTGCCATTAATTGACCATATTATAGATAGGCTAGTAGGGAAGTCCCATTAATGTTTTCTTGATAGGTATTCTGGATACTTTCAGATCCATATTACCCCTGAGGATCAGGAAAAGACAACATTTACTTGCCCCTTTATCACATTTTCATATAGAAGGATTCCATTTGGTCTATGTAATGCTCTAGGTACTTTCCAGCGATGCATGATTAGTATTTTTTCAGATTACCTGGATAATTTCATGGAAGTATTCATGGATGTTTTCACTATTTATGGCTCTTTTTTTGATGAATATTTGAGTAGTCTTGGTTCAGTCCTACATTACTGTATTGAAAATAATATCGTATTAAATTATGAGAAATTCCTTTTCATGGTGCGACAAGGTATAGTTTTGGGACATGTCATTTTTGGGGATGGTATCCAAGTAGCTAAATCTAAAGTGGATGTCATTTCTTCCCTACCATTCCCCAAAAATGTATGGTATGTGTGATCTTTCCTAGGTCATGCTAGATTTTACCATCATTTCATTTATGACTTTAGTAAAATTACAGTCCCCCTCTCTCGATTGATCCAAAAATAAAAGGAATTTGTTTTTGATAAAGAATGTGAGGAATATTTTAATAAGTTAAAATAGAGTCTCACATCACCCCCGATAATCCAACCACCTCAGTGGGATTTACCATTTGAGATCATGTGTGATGCCTCTGACTAAAAATTAACTTTTTTTATTATCCAAACACTTTTAAGGACAAAAGTGAGAAACCACAAGTATCAAATAGTGAAATAATCAAAGGAAACCAAATAATTATTGAACAAAAACTTATGCCTATTAGAACTATTCCCCCTAAATGGTTTATAAGAAAGATTGGTTACCTGTAGATCTGGACCATCCTTTATAAGTTCTTTAAAGTGATGCGCCAACTTGTCCCATGTTTGTATGTAATATTATCTTCTCATATGCTTTTCATTGAATCCTCTAATCAATATTAGGTTCTGTATATCAATCTATGCACTCTTCTCCTTATTGGTTTCCACCAAAATACATCTCTCCATCATCCTGTCAGCTTCTTCATGTGTGACATTAATCACAAGGAAGTCCTCCACCATTTCTTCCATTGAATGAACAATCAACTCTAAGTCCATAGCCCCCTTAGTGACTGCCATAATTGGATTAGAGGTCTCTAATGGGTCCCCTTATTCTCCATGCATATCACTAATAGTAAGATCCTCCAGCATTGGGATGGTCAGTAACTGGATGGGGTATCCTATCACCCCCTAGGAAGCACATTTTCCCTAGAAACTCCACCTCTAGGTTCTTTCACATTGGAAATGAAGACCCTATCATTATATTTGGTCCTCAACTTAGATGCATATCATGTCTCCATTGGTTTTGGGAGGAAAGAAAAATCTTTCCATCCTTTAGATTTCTTCCCTTTATCAATGATGAAGTTCCCTATGTCCCTATCTCCCTTCCTTTCTTCCTCCTCAGGCTATGAAGTCCTCTATGGAGTTGTCCCCCCTGCACAAACATCAGAAAGGTATCCAGAATCTTCATCACTTGACTCAGCTTCAGATCATCCTAGTCTATCTTCCAAGGATTCATCAGGATCACTTTGATCCAAGTCCTACTCACTAGCATCCAACCCATCAAATTGATTAAACAAATTTAAACTAGATGAAAACTTCCTTGGGGATAGACCCTTTTGTAACCTTGTTCCTACCATCAGGACCATGTAAATGATTCACCCGACCCTTAAAACCTATTGAACCAACCATTTAGACTACTTTTATTACCCCTCCAAGGTAGTCTCCACTGCCAGAGCACACCGCCTTAGCATAGGAACCCAAAGTCCCCACATCGATTCCCCCTTTCTGCCTGATAGTCTGATCAAATGGATTAACAATGAATTCAGTGCCAACACAAACCACCTCATTACTTGGGGAAGGGGAGCCAAATCCACCCAGAACTTCTAACCCCCTGACCTAGAAGCGCCCTGCACACCTGGAACACCCAAATCATGTTTTGACCTGGTGAACACATCTGCAACCTTTGGATTCATCTCTCTATAGCGCACCTCTTTTAGGACCGGGACTGAATCTCCCAATTAAAATTGACTAGATTCTTCCAAAGAAGAAGAGGGCCTTGGTTCACTAGCCCCTATCCCCTCCTTGTTTTCCCTTTAATCATGGTTCCCATGCCTATACATTTCCTCCCAACGACCTAGGCACATGCACAAAGAGCAGTAGTCAACCCACTACTAAAAATAATCTAATTGTTTGTATCTATGTTCTTCCCCCACCGATAGCCACACAAACTCAACTAGCTTCTGAGAAACATTAACTTCAACATAGATTCTTGGGTAAAAAGGATGACAAACTGACCTAGTTCTACTATCCAAACACAAGTAACGACCCACTAAATTCCCTAACATTCGAAGTATTGAGGGGTTTTGAAAAGGAATAGGGAGCTTGAGAAAGCTTACCTGGATCGTCGTTGTGGAAGGATATTAGTGAAAATAAAATTCATAAGACCATATGAACAAGAATATTCGAAGAATATTGCAAGCCTGGGGTGCACTGAACCACACCCAATCAGATCCTCCTTAGAAGAAAACCAAATCATGATATGCCTATTATCCAAGAGGATGAAAGTTTCTCATTCATGTAAACCCCACGAATCAAAGATAAATCTATCGAACAGATCGACTGATGGGTGTCAGTGTTATCTAACTATGAAACCCTCTGGTATCTTCTTAAGAAACTGGAATCCAAAATACATCTCATTCACTGGATTCTCCTCCTTCAGGAATTGAATTTAGAAATTAGAGATAAAAAAAGCAAAGAATGTGGTGTCTTACCATATCAGTAGGATCAAACCATCCTTGGACATTGAATCCTACCCTTTTATTCTCATAAATGACATGTTTCTAGATGAGCAATTATACTAAGTGAAAGTTTCTATTCCTTGGTATTATGAAATTGTAAATTATTTGGTAGCATCTTGCATTCCTTATGATTTCAATAAAAGTTAGTCCAATTATCTAAAAAATGAGTCCTGTTGGTACATTTCGGATGAACCCTACCTTTGGAGAATACATAGTGATAAAGTCCTTAGGTTTTGTGTTCCCGATAGTGAGTTTCAGTCTATCCTTAGGTTCTGTCACACTCTTGATTATGGGGGCCACTTTGGCCCCCAATGGACTACTCACAAGGTCCTTGATTCTGGTCTCTTTTGGCCAACACTTTTTTGGAATTCCCATGATTTCTATAAATCTTTTCCTTACTGTCAAATAATGGGGAATGTATCTAAAATAAATGAAATTCCACAACACCCCTTTCTATTCTATGAAATTTTTGATGTTTGGGGAATTGAATTTATGGGACTTACCCAATTAATTTTGAAACCTTTACATTCTTATAGATGTGGATTATGTTTAAAAATGGGTAGAGGCACACACCATAAGGACTGATGATTCCAACACTATTGTGGAATTTTTGAGAACCCAATTTTTTTATAGGTTTGGATTACCTAGGTTCATCATTAGTGACCAGGGTTCTCATTTCTGCAACCAAACAATGCAATCCATTTTGCGTCAGTATGGGGTTAGGTATAGAGTGTCTACTGCATATCACCCAAAAACCAATGGTCAAGATGAGCTGTCAAATAGGGAGGTAAAATAGATTCTTGAAAAATAGTTCAACCTAATAGAAAATATTGGATTCTTAGAATCGATGATTCCTTATGGGATTACCGTAATGCTTTCAAAACTCCCATTAGAATGTCACCATATTAGATAGTGTTTGGAAAGAGTTATCACCTCCCTATTGAGATTGAGAACTGAGACTACTGGGCCATTAAACAATGCAATTCTAACCATTATAGTGTAGGTTCTCAAAGAAAGTTACAGATTCAAGATTTGGAGGAAATGAGAATAGATTCATATGATAACTCATAGATTTATAAGGAGAGAACCAAGGATTCCCACAACCATATCATCCTTAATCGTCAGTTCCACATTGGGCAGAAGGTCCTCCTCTAAAATGAAAGGCTAAATTTACATCCAGGTAAGCTTTTTTCCTTCTAGTTTGGACCATACACTATTACTAATGTCTCTCCATTTGGTTTTGTCCAGGTTCAAAATGAATAAACCAAGCAAACCTTCACTGTCAATGGGTAGCGACTGAAGCACTTCCAGGAATCCATTATGGAGTCCCCGATGAAGGAAATACATGTTCAAGAAGCAATCTATGAATGAAACTCCCAAAGTTTTATCCTTCCTTCCCACATTATCTTTTATTACAGTGAGTACACTGCACACTTTAGGTGTGGGGGTATGGGTATATTCCAAGGTTAGTTAGGAATTTTCATCATATTTATTTATTTTTCTCTTTTTATCTTATTGAATAGTATTGTTACTTTCCCCCTTCCCCCCCTCACCTTTGTGATGGAATATTACTTTTTATTCCCACTTTATCATGAAAAATGATTCCCATTTAATCATGGAATCTATTGAAAATGCATTTGGAATTTATTTATTTCCTGTTGTTTTAACATTCAAAAACAATTTTTTGATGAAATGTGCATTTCAGCAAGTACTCAATACTGTGGTGTGGATTTCTCTTGAGATTTTCTATTTTTTCAATGATATAAATGTTTGTATCATTTAAAAACCTTTGAGAAGAATGATACCCTTTTTGTGAATAGTTTAAGGGAAAATTATTTCATTTAATCTCTCCACACATCTTTGCACCCAACCATGAAGTGTGAAAATTTATTAATTAATGGAAGGTAAATATAAGTGAGGTTGATTTTTATCTAATTTCCAAAATCATTTTTTTTATAAGTTCATTACTTATATGATCTATTTCATTACTGTACCACATTGACCTATGCGTGTGTACCTGTTATCCGACTGTTGTATGCCCTAAAAAAGGGTTGTATACTCGGTGGGTAAAAACACCCTTCCTTGAATTTTTATCTTATTATAGCTATTAAAATTAGTGTTATTAGGAGATCAAACAAGGGTTGGGAGAAGAGTGTGAGATATTTTCCAAGTTAATCTTTTGAAAAAAAAAATAATAAACGAGGGGAGTGGTGAAATGTGAAACATATGGGGATATCTAGGTTGGGAGCATATGATTTTACTTCTGGGAATGCTTAAGTGAGTGGGTCTTGAAATTTTATTGTAAAGGATATAGGGCAGGTTCAGTGGAAAGGATCATATAAGTAGGAAAATTTTAAAACAACTTATATTTACTTGATAGAAATTGAAAAGAATAGCATGAAATGGTTGTCACACACACAAGTAGAGAATTAGTGAAATGGTTATCTTCTGAACTATTTTCTCAAATTGGTATCATTCAAATCCTTGAATTTCATGCTGATATAATTTTTGAGGCATCTTTTTGTTTTATCACTGAGAATAACTTCTTGGTGTGATTTTTTGATGTGACCACATTTCTATTAGGAATTAAATTTTCATTGAATATTAAATATTTATGAAGTTGGAAATATCTACATGAATATTTTTTGGAAATATGAATTTTCCCAGGAGTGTACATGTTTAGGTGTGGGGGTGTGATCGCACTGTGATTCACTGTTACATTTTCACTGTAACACCCCGAGCTTCCACGGTACGCTTCTCATTCAATAATGCAATAGCTTGCATTGTACGCAACTTCGAGTTCTAAAACACCGCGACTAATCAAAGTACCCGTTATGAATAGTAATAACCACCTTTTAAAATTATAGAAATTTTATATTTCAAAATGGACTTCATTTTTGGATTCGGAATATCGAAATTAGCCTATGTTGAATTTTTGGTATTTTTCTGGGAACTTCTAATTTTTATGAATAGTGAAAAATACTTTAAAACAACTTTTTTAATCAAAATAATTTATTGTGATAAATTATAATATTTAGTGGTTTTAAGGTATAATTAGAATATATTTTTACCATTTTATCCAATGGTGGTCATTAGAATTAATTTAACATTGAAATTGGACATAAACAATTGCCAATCTTTTGATATAAATTGTTTCTTAAAAACACGCTATTTGTCGTAACAGCGGGAATTAATTATAAAATTAATTAATTAAACTTATATGTTTGGAATTTTGTAAAATAGACATCATTTTTGAATTCGGAATATCAATTATAGCTTAGGGTGAAATTTTGGCATTGTTCTGAAAGACATCAATTTTTGATGAATAGTGAAACCACTAAGTGGTAGTTAAATAACTGATTTTTCGTTTAAATGAAATATTACCACTTCTGTGATTTGATTTTCAAAAATCCGACATACATGATTGTCATTAAGAAGTAAAATGTGGTTCAATGAGATTAAAATAATTTTTTGGTGAATAGTAACTTTTAAGTTCTTAATCGCGATTAGAGGTAATTAGTGTAGTTTAAGGTACAAATAATGTTTTAATAATATGAGATGAGCATGACACTTGTCCTACTCCTATTGGATGAGTCATGGCCGACCAAGACAACCCATGGGTCAACTTGGGGACCCCATGGAGCCACTTTAGTTGGAAAATGACCTTAATATATATTTATTTAATGTTAAAATTAAATTGACACAAACATGAGTTATTTTACTAAAACAGTTTTTAAGTGGGGTTACACAAGTCCAAATTTTGACTATAAATATTAATTAGAAATCTAAAAAGATTTCCTACATCATAGTATTTTTTTTATAATTTTTAGACATTAAATAAATTAAATTATTTATGACATCATTATGATGCAGCGATGACCTCATTATTTAACGATTTAAATAAAATGAGAAGATAATGCAAAATTTAAGGCTTACACTTGTCCAAAGCCTATTTGATGAGTAGATTTAGAAACCTTATCACCTTTTCCTCGAATTATATAAGTGTGGGACCTTTAGAATCCGAAAATCATTGTGAAATAATATAACATTTCAATCTTTCCAAAAGTGCCCCTCCTCTCCACTTATAAAAGGACCCCACCTCTCCCACCTCATTTACACTTTCAAGCCATTTGGCTCGGCTAACCTCTGCCCAAATACTCTCCCAACTTCCCTATCTTACTCCTAGAAGCCTCACTTTGGGAAGAACTCTTCCAAAAGAAGCCTTTGGCTCAAATCAAAAAGAGTTACCCGATTTTGAGGTAATGTCTTCTCTAATGTTGTTTTGTTTTATTTTTCTTCTCCAACCCCCTAAACTCTTTTTATTCATTTCTTTTGTAACAAAAACAATATCCTCAATATACTAGGATGTTTTTATAAGAAGTATTCGAGTTACACTTACACACACCTACATCTAATGGTTAAAGAACATACGGTTTCTGTGGATGGCGAATTTCTGCCTCACGAAACGATGATTGTTCAACACTCATATAACACCTTCAAAGGTGGCCATTAAGATGTCACTATTTTTATATATGATATATAATATGTTTATGTTTTACTTATGCTTCTGTATTTCTCATTTATGGCATACTTTATGATTTCCATTATGGGTAAAACGCGATAATTTCATTTTAGGAAGTGCGGACTACCGCCCCCTCAAAGTGATTTGAATCGTTAATGCCATATGTGGGATGTATAAAGGATGGATTAAATGGTATTATACACTATATTATAATGGAATTATATTATAAATTTATATCATTATGATTTAGTTCCATTAAATATGAAATTGAAATGAAAGTAGCGTTCATGCGTACGTACGACTTACCGTCTCCATGAACGGTGCATTTCATTTCTTACCTCTAAATGTTACGTAATATTATAAATGAATGTATATACTGGATATATAAGATATATATGACATCTAAATCATGAATATAATTCTGGATATAATGGATATTCTACCACATGAACAACTTGTAATTATAAGAAGTTTATTGTTGACTCAAGTTACCAAAGATCGACAAAACGATCGTTATTATCTTTAATAATTACATAATATTAATAACATTGTAATAAGTGATATAAAAAGGATAATGAAATTGAAAATGGTTCTTAATAAGGTAGATATTAACTCTAGTTTATTATTCAGGAGGTTAAAGAACGGTTGAGTCAAGTCGGACACAAGGTAAGGGAATTTCTTAACCCAACTTCCATTCTTTGGGTTAATCTCCTACTTTCAAATTATGTCATGATATTATTATGTCTTATTTTGTATTATTTATGTGTACCTATAGTGAATACACATAATAGATCTATTTTATTTTAAAAATGATCTTTTTAAGGACTTCATCTCAATCTCCTTTCATTGAGGCATATTTGGTTTTATAAACAACTTTCTTTTATACGGTGTATAAACCCCTTTGAATTTTACATTTATTCAAAAGGAATCTTTTTTATATGAAGAGTTTTACTAAACGACAAAAAGGGAATGTTTGTCTTTCCATAATTATGCGGCGACAACGACTTCTCTGCCGCCGTGACCATTATTTGAGTTTCGGCTTCCTCTACAAGCCATCATTTTTTTAATGAAAAATAAATACAAAGTTTTAACTTTATTTTATTTTGGTATTGAAAATGGTTTTGAAAGCATTTTTATTATATAAATGTGTTGTATTGATATCTTTTGATTGAAATGTGGAAATGTTATGTTTCCTTTATGCATGTTTTATGTGATACGATTATGTTATGGTTTATGATATGTTTAAACCTATTCATATGAGGAATGCATTGGACTTAATAAGTGACGGGTGGAGCCCACTATAGCTCCTCGATGCATCGACAGGTCTCATGAGACAAACTAGTGTCTTGGCATGAGGCCTTGACAAAATCTTATTTGTGGTCTTGGCACGAGGCCTTGGCTACGTGGTTATGATAGTCTGGCATTATGCATTCCATCATTATGAAAGTGGTTATTGATATTGCATGTGATTATTCGACCAGTAGAATATCCATGTGAAGAAGTAAATGGCATTATCTCATTTTACTTTTGCCATATTATGTTGATGTTCAAGTTTAAAAGGCTTTTGTTTTAGTTATACATTGCCTTAAATGTTTATGTTTATTTATGAAAGCTTCCGCAATATTGTTATCCTTACTGAGCATCTGAGCTCACCCCTTTCAATGTTTTAATATTTTCCAGGATGTGAAGAAGTATTTTATGAATGACCTGCAGGGATAGTCAGAAGAGGATATGAGTGTGGACTATGGAGACTTTGTTATTGTAGATTTTCACTTTACGATGTAATGTAAGACTTATGAATGTATCTAGTGTTTCCAAGGCTACTAAACTAATCGGTCTTTCGAGACTTGATCTTTTGTGATCATGCCAATGTTACGAAGTAAAGCACTGACTCTGGGTAGCTGGTGTCGGGGCGTTACAGTTGGTATCAGAGGCAGTTTAGTACTAACCTTGGAAGCTAGATTTAGATAAACTCTGATTAGAGCACATATCCCAAAGATAGACTTTGAGGATTAGTATAGAAGAACTTCCTAGAATTTTGTTATTGTAGAGATTTTGTGAGTTTTCCGAGCAATACATCCTTGTCTGGATACGAGCAGGTAGAGGCGGCTCTGGCACAGATGTACCTAGGGGTAAAACCCGAAAACACCGCTTTGAGCTAGACTCGAACGGGAACTGGTGCACGACAACGGGCCTTGCTGTACTCTTGGTTACGACACTCCCGGGGGATATGCTTAGGATAATTCTCATTTTCTTTACAAACCACTATGAAGGGTTATCAGTATATACTTCCTCAAAGAAAACCTTTTTATGATTATGGATTATATCCATAAATAGTTCAATTTATGTTAATTATTTTATAAGTATGGAATTATGTATTTTGATTCATAAACTAATATAGTTTATGCCATTGTATAGAAATGGCGCCCAGTAGAAGGAATGTGAACTCCAGCAATACGTATGATCCAAAGAGTAAGAAGTATCGTATCTTTCACAGTATTAAGCCAACATTTCGAAGGGAAATAGTCTCCCATGTGTTATCAACATATGAAGAAATAGTATCATGTGTTAATAAGATAAGTAAAGAATTCTCTGAGTCCTATGGCTTTGGAGCGAAGCAAGAGACGAAAGGGATGGAAGAGAGAATGATGGATAAAGGGATGAGGGGAATGAATAATTTTCCAATATGTGGTAATTGTGGGAAGAAACATCATGGAACTTGCCTAAAGGGAACAGAAGTTTGTTATAAGTGTAGAGAAAAAGGACACAAAGTGCGTGACTGCAAGGGTAAGAAAATGGTTTCAAATGTACAATGCTTCTTCTGCAAGGATTGGGGACACTACGCAAACCAATGTCCAAATCATCAGAGTATGCCCCAAATGATGTTGTTGGATAATAATCAATTTATGATACTACCACAGATGAGGAGGAATGACTAGTGTTCTCATGTTGTTATTAAAGAATTTTGTCATTTGAGCATTGTATCAATGATGTACTGGTTATAATGATTATGGAGTATATAAGGATTACTATTTCATCAAGGACTTGAGATTGTGTGGAACCAAGAAAAGTAACTCCACAGTAGGTTAAATTTTTGGAAAATATATGGTTGAGAAAAAGATAAACCATAATATGTTTCTGATACCAAGATAGTTATTTTGGAATAAGACGTGATTGATTTGGATAAATTATATTGGATATTCTTAACTTCCTTGAAACTGATTGATGATTTGTATACATTTTTGGATAGAAGGAGTATATCTAGTATTCTATAAGGAATAAGGGATCATGGTAATTCAGTATGTTTAAAAAGAATACATGATGAATGTGTTCACATGTTGTTATGTGGAAAAAAAGGATCTTCATTATGCTTACCTTCCTTATAAAATTTGGACTGTGAGTTGGACAGAAGTATTTTGGATAACTATAAAGGTTGGAGGGGATTAAGTTGATCTTTGGATAGTATTGTTTAAGGTTAAAAAAATTTATAAAGATTATTTTTGGAATATTATGATACTATAGTTTTAAGAAAAGGACAACCTGCAGGGTGGGGAATAACCCGTCGCGTCGGACAAAGCTGCAGGAATCGAACCCACAATCATAGTGCGACAGACCTTTATTACCTACCACTAGCCTACAGGAAGTCCCTGGTTATTACAAAATAGTTTTACTAATCTAAATGGTATGTGTTAATATTTGGAACCTTATACAATTAGGATAAATAGAATATTTTTGAGTTGTATTACCTTTTAGAGTGAAAGATGGGTTTGTGGTAAAAATTTATTAAAGAATGAAAGTCTACATAACAAGTATGTATATTCCCTTACATTCTTAGTAAATCTCCTAAATAAATTCCTCAACTTTATAAAAGGTAACTTAAAACAAAAATGTTGTCGGTTAACTTTTCCTACTGGGGAACCAATGATCGTTTAACCAATCACGAGTTTGTGATTTTCTTGTAGTTAAACTTTCTCCTAATCCTGTTTTCTATAACTCTCCATCAGACCTTGATGGTTTGTTTCTCCTCCATATCCATATTTTCATAGAATCCTAGTATGGGATATCTCGGGTGACCTTTGTACTTATCCTGCTTTCTTTTAATGTTATATATTTATTAACCTTATTTCCGATGTGGGTTTTCCTCAAAGGTATTTTCTCTTTTCAACCTTTTATTTTCAAAGAAAAATTTCAAATTGCGAGGACGCAATTTATTGAAGGAGGGGAGAATGTAACACCCCGAGCTTCCACGGTACGCTTCTCATTCAATAATGCAATAGCTTGCATTGTACGCAACTTCGAGTTCTAAAACACCGCGACTAATCAAATTAGCCGTTATGAATAGTAATAACCACTTTTTAAAATTATAGAAATTTTATATTTCAAAATGGACTTCATTTTTGGATTCGTAATATCGAAATTAGCCTATGTTGAATTTTTGGTATTTTTCTGAGAACTTCTAATTTTTATGAATAGTGAAAAATACTTTAAAACAACTTTTTTAATCAAAATAATTTATTGTGATAAATTATACTATTTAGTGGTTTTAAGGTATAATTAGAATATATTTTTACCATTTTATCCAATGGTTTTCATTAGAATTCATTTAACATTGAAATTGGACATAAACAATTGCCAATCTTTTGATATAAATTGTTTCTTAAAAACACGCTATTTGTCGTAACAGCGGGAATTAATTATAAAATTAATTAATGCAACTTATATGTTTGGAATTTTGTAAAATAGACATCATTTTTGAATTCGGAATATCAATTATAGCTTAGGGTGAAATTTTGGCCTTGTTCTGAAAAACTTCAATTTTTGATGAATAGTGAAACCACTAAGTGGTAGTTAAATAACTGATTTTTCGTTTAAATGAAATATTACCACTTCTGTGATTTGATTTTCAAAAATCCGACATACATGGTTTTCATTAAGAAGTAAAATGTGGTTCAATGAGATTAAAATAATTTTTTGGTGAATAGTAACTTTTAAGTTCTTAATCGCGATTAGAGGTAATTAGTGTAGTTTAAGGTACAAATAATGTTTTAATAATATGAGATGAGCATGAAACTTGTACTACTCCTATTGGATGAGTCATGGACGACCAATAAAACCCATGAGTCAACTTGGGGACCCCATGGAGCCACTTTAGTTGGAAAATGACCTTAATATATATTTATTTAATGTTAAAATTAAATTGACACAAACATGAGTTATTTTACTAAAACAGTTTTTAAGTGGGGTTACACAAGTCCAAATTTTGACTATAAATATTCATTAGAAAGATAAAAATATTTCCTACATCATAGTATTTTTTTTATAATTTTTAGACATTAAATAAATTAAATTATTTATGACATCATTATGATGCAACGATGACCTCATTATTTAACGATTTAAATAAAATGAGAAGATAATGCAAAATCCAAGGCTTAAACTTATCCAAAGCCTATTTGATGAGGATATTTAGAAACCTTATCACCTTTTCCTCGAATTATATAAGTGTGGGACCTTTAGAATCCGAAAATCATTGTGAAATAATATAACATTTCAATCTTTCCAAAAGTGCCCCTCCTCTCCACTTATAAAAGGCCCCCACCTCTCCCACCTCATTTACACTTTCAAGCCATTTGGCTCGGCCAACCTCTGCCCAAATACTCTCCCAACTTCCCTCTATTACTCCTAGAAGCCTCACTTTGGGCATAACTCTTCCCAAAGAAGCCTTTGGCTCAAATCAAAAAGAGTTACCCAATTTTGAGGTAATGTCTTCTCTAATGTTGTTTTGTTTTATTTTTCTTCTCTAACACCCTAAACTCTTTTTATTCATTTCTTTTGTAACAAAACCAGTATCCTCAATATACTAGGATGTTTTTATAAGAATTATTCGAGCTACACTTACACACACCTACATCTAATGGTTAAAGAACATACGGTTTCTGTGGATGGCGAATTTCTGCCTCACGAAACGATGATTGTTCAACACTCATATAACACCTTCAAAGGTGGCCATTAAGATGTAACTATTTTTATATATGATATATAATATGTTTATGTTTTACTTATGCTTCTGTATTTCTCATTTATGGCATACTTTATGATTTCCATTATGGGTAAAACGCGATAATTTCATTTAGGAAGTGCGGACTACCGCCCCCTCAAAGTGATTTGAATCGTTAATGCCATATGTGGGATGTATAAAGGATGGAGTAAATGGTATTATACACTATATTATAATGGAATTATATTATACATTTATATCATTATGATTTAGTTCCATTAAATATGAAATTGAAATGAAAGTAGCGTTCATGCGTACGTACGGCTTACCGTCTCCATGAACGGTGCATTTCATTTCTTACCTCTAAATGTTACGTAATATTATAAATGAATGTATATACTGGATATATAAGATATATATGACATCTAAATCATGAATATAATTCTGGATATAATGGATATTCTACCACATGAACAACTTGTAATTATAAGAAGTTTATTGTTGACTCAAGTTACCAAAGATCGACAAAACGATCGTTATTATCTTTAATAATTACATAATATTAATAACATTGTAATAAGTGATATAAAAAGGATAATGAAATTGAAAATGGTTCTTAATAAGGTAGATATTAACTCTAGTTTATTATTCAGGAGGTTAAATAACGGTTGAGTCAAGTCGGACACAAGGTAAGGGAATTTCTTAACCCAACTTCCATTCTTTGGGTTAATCTCCTACTTTCAAATTATGTCATGATATTATTATGTCTTATTTTGTATTCTTTATGTGTACCTATAGTGAATACACATAATAGATCTATTTTATTTTAAAAATGATCTTTTTAAGGACTTCATCTCAATCTCCTTTCATTGAGGCATATTTGGTTTTATACACAACTTTCTTTTATATGGTGTATAAACCCCTTTGACTTTTACATTTATTCAAAAGGAATCTTTTTTATACGAAGAGTTTTACTAAACGACAAAAAGGGAATGTTTGTCTTTCCATACTTATGCGGCGACAACGACTTCTCTGCCGCCGTGACCATTATTTGAGTTTTGGCTTCCTCTACAAGCCATCATTTTTTTAATGAAAAATAAATACAAAGTTTTAACTTTATTTTATTTTGGTATTGAAAATGGTTTTGAAAGCGTTTTTATTATATCAATGTGTTGTATTGATATCTTGTGATTGAAATGTGGAAATGTTATGTTTCCTTTATGCATGTTTTATGTGATACTATTATGTTATGGTTTATGATATGTTTAAACCTATTCATATGAGGAATGCATTGGACTTAATAAGTGACGGGTGGAGCCCAATATAGCTCCTCGATGCATCGGCAGGTCTCATGAGACAAACTAGTGTCTTGGCACGAGGCCTTGACAAAATCTTATTTGTGGTCTTGGAACGAGGCCTTGGCTACGTGGTTATGATAGTCTGGCATTATGCATTCCATCATTATGAAAGTGGTTATTGATATTGCATGTGATTATTCAACCAGTAGAATATCTATGTGAAGAAGTAAATGGCATTATCTCATTTTACTTTTGCCATATTATGTTGATGTTCAAGTTTAAAAGGCTTTTGTTTTAGTTATACATTGCCTTAAATGTTTATGTTTATTTATGAAAGCTTCCGCAATATTGTTATCCTTACTGAGCATCTGAGCTCACCCCTTTCAATGTTTTAATATTTTCCAGGATGTGAAGAAGTATTTTATGAATGACCTACAGAGATAGTCAGAAGAGGATATGAGTGTGGACTATGGAGACTTTGTTATTGTAGATTTTCACTTTATGATGTAATGTAAGACTTATGAATGTATCTAGTGTTTCCAAGGCTACTAAACTAATCGGTCTTTCGAGACTTGATCTTTTGTGATCATGCCAATGTTACGAAGTAAAGCACTGACTCTAGGTAGCTAGTGTCGGGGCGTTACATTCACACTTATACCACTGTGCTAAACTAGTTTTGTATTGAAAATTATAAAAATAATAACAAATTTAACTTCATGTTTGATTCAATTATTTTGTTTTTATCACTATTAAAAAGGTAAATGTTAATTTTTTTTGATAATTTAATTCAAGTTGGAGGTGATTTGGAGGGCCCATGATAATGTCCAACAAAAATGGGCCAAGCTACGCAAGATCCAAGCACACCAGTTTACTAAAACACACACTTCTACTAAACCGTGCATCCAAATGGGATGAAAGTTTGTGGTATGGTCCAAAATTAATTTTTATATATTTAATATTAAGGAAACCAAGCCTCATTATGTTATATGGTGGCCTAATAGACCTGATTTGTCCAGCACAATGAATCTGCATGAAGTCAAAAGTGGTGTCCTGTGATCTGTCCATATCTTGAGATGAACGTGTCCAAATGAAGCCAAACTTTCAGTGGAAATAGTCATGAGTTGGTGATAAAACTTTTTAATTTTATACAAAGAGAGATAAGGCTATATAGAGGTAGAAAAACCTTGTTCCAAGTGGTTTTAAGAAATTTGTGTGCCCAAAACCACCTTCCACTTTGCCTATAAAATGGAACCTTGGGCTCCTCATTTGAAAGTTCAACCAAGAGAGTGAAGTGATGCCAAATTGAAGTTTCATAGGAGTCCTTTCATCGCCTTGGAGGTTCTGGAGCCCCCTATCCTCATATCTATATATAAAATGAAGAAGGAGTTCTACCCGAGCCTCCTCCTCCTCTAGATGGTGATCTAAATAGTGGATGATCATTTCGAGGGAGCTATACACACTTGGGAGGGAGTTATAGAACTAGTTCTTCTACTAGTTTTGTGTAATTTGTGTGTTAAATATTTAACTTATTTATTATCTTGACATTATTCTCCCTTTAATGAGTTTCTTTTGATATAATTAAGTGAAACACTTTTTATTTCAACACCGATTGGGTTGAGATTTCAAGTGGGAATCTTGGGTTGTTCCAATTGGACAACACAAGAATACTTTATATCTCACACATATATGAGATTTCAGTATGATTTGATATACATTATTCTATAATTTAGGACCAAACCTTTACAACACGATCATTATGTCAAGGGTTGCTTCTTTGTGCATCGTTTTAAGGGGCAATAGGGGAGTCAAGATCTTGACAACCCTTAACCAAATAATTAAACAAAACCATGTGAAATTTTAAAAAAAATGAACTATCCAAGATGAACAGTTAACTTTAAATGATATTCTTATCTCATAATTCTTAAAACACCTTTATTTATCAATAATTAAACTCTTTACGTTAAGTTATTTTCTTAAAACTGTTTTCAAAATAACCCCCCTTTTTAGCACTTTTTATTAAAAATGCATACTATAAACCCATCAAATCTTATTGAGAGATGACCTAGGTTATTACCTATACTATAAATAAACCTTAAAAACATAACCAATTTGATGTGTCATGACAATTCGGTCAAATATCTCTAGATATTCCCTTACTGGTGATTACATGATCCAAGAATGACACATTTTATAGAAATAATTCACATTTTCTAAATTTTTCATAAAAATTATCATTTCTTAAGGTCATAAAAACAATCCACAAATGATATTTATATTTTCCCTTTATCTTTGAGTATATAGTAATATCATCTATAAAGACAACCAAAAAATGATCTAGGTAGTCTATAAGGACTATATTCATTAGATCCATGAATATTATTAGGGAATTATTCATTCTGAATGGTATCAATATAAACACATACTATACATAACTCATTCAAAATGTTGTTTTTTAAAATATCATCCCTTTTGTACCTTAACTGATGGTATCCAGATCAAAGTTCAATCTTCGAGAAGCACTGAGCTCCTCTAAGTTGATCAAACAGGTTTTCAATACAGGGTAAAAGATATTTATTCTTAATTTTTATCTTTTTAAGATCATGATAGTCAATGAAATGCCTAATTGATCTATATTTCTTCTTAACAAAGAGGATCAGTGCTCCCCATGGTGAAACATTGGGGCAGATAAAACCCTTCTCCATATTATCCTTTAGCTACCTATTTAATTCCTCTAATTCAACGGGATCCATTCTATATGTAATCATTGATATAGAAATAGATCCAAGTATAAGTTTAATCAATAACTCAACCTTATGATATGGTGGAAGACTAAGTATTTCATTTATAAATACATCAATATATTACTGTAGAATAATCATGTCATCAATGTCGATTTCCGACCCAATCATTTGAGCCAAGAATCCCTCATTTTTGGGTATCAAAACTCATATTATATAATTTGATTCCAAGGGTAGATAAACCTCATGTTGATACTTGAGAATAGGATTATATAGAATATTAAATGATATCTCATTATCCTAATAATTAATATGGGATATTTTTAGGGATAGTCAATCCATACCCAAAATCACATCAAATGCAACCAATTGTAAAAGAATTAGATCTGTAAGAATTATCCACCCCAAAATATAAATCTTATAATATTTATATATCTTATACGTAATAATTGACCCCTAGGTGTTTTCACAGATAGTTTGATATCCATCACTCAAGGTGGTGATTTCAGATTATTAGAAAACTTGTGTGATATAAAAGAATGTGATGAACCAAAATCAAATAAGGTACTCATAGATCTAGAATAAAGTGTATGTGTTCATCACATCACTTCATTATTATGATCCACCTCAACAGTAGTGATAAAAAATGACCTTCCTTATTCCCTCTATTTAGGAGGCTACTAGGGCCTATTTTCTTTATTAGCTCAAGGGTTGGGGCATTGATTTGAATATTATCCCAACTACTTATAATTGAAGCATTTCAGCATGGGTATATCATTATATGGGACATTATACTCCTTTAATATATTAACTGACCTCTTTTACTTACTTAGACTATTGAAATCTTGGTGGCCTACTTCACCAAACTTTTGGAAAGTAAGGGGTTAAAATTTATTCCCCTGTGTAACTTACCGTTGAAGTTACCTTATTATTATACCCTCCTTTTACCCTATTTGGAGTACTAATAAACACTATATTCCATATACACATTTATCATTCATCAAACAATATCTTCATATCTTCCAAAGTATATTATGTAAAAATACTTTTGAAGACTAGGTTTTAATCCACTGAAGAAATGATCAATTTTACTTTATGGATCAAAGATAAAACCATAGTCATATCTTGTAAGACTCATGAAATTTTATTTGTATGTATTAATGGATTCATAATCCCTTTGTTTCATATCTAAGAATTCCATCTCTATATTCATGTGAAGAGTTCAAGGAAAATACTTGTCAAATAACACTTTCTTAAATTCTTCCCATTCGATTGATTCAAATTCTCATTTTTTTCATTTTATTCTTAATAAGATTCCAATATTGATCAGACTCTCCTTCTAAATGGTAAATTACCAAAAATATCCTCATGTTTTAAGCATCAAATAATGGAAAACATCTTTCCCATCACATTGATCCATTTCTCGATGATAATTGGATTTGAATATCTAATGAAAGTGGATGGATCTTTCCACATGAAAGGATTAATAGAAAACTTTTCACTCCTTGGCCCATTCAAGGGATCAAAGAAAATTTTATTATTATTCATAGCTTGAGATATTTGAGTGATTATTTCTACAAGGTCATGTAATCTAGCTCCCATTCCATTGTATTTTTTGGGGGAAACCATCACATTATCCCTTTTACCCATTGTTAACTCGATTCCTTCTAGTTCCAACCATTACTAAAACCAAAAATGAGCTAACATGAGTGATAAACAATTAAAATCATAAGGGAATAATAACATAAAATGAATTTAACCTTAAAAAATATTATTATTTGACACTATAATGTTAATATATAATTATTTTATTTTAACCTATATCATTCTTGGTTAAATTTTGTTTGGGTTTTCTCATACTTCTTAACATAATACCTCAAAATAACTTAGAAATAAATCCTTCAAAATGGCTTATAAAGAGAATGATATCAACCAAATAATATCCCCCAGGAGTGTCTATCTATGTGTGTAGTTATGCCTCTTGTCATGCAATGGGTCATGGTTGAGTTAACACCCAACACTCCCTCTTCAAGGTTATTACCCCGAGTTAAAACTATGGTAGAGATTTCATACACTTTCCAGTGTCTAGAAAATGATGTATTTTCTAGGAAAACCACCTAATCATGAATTTACCAATATTTTAGGATATCATCCTATACTTAGAATCATCTATAGGGTTTTACACTATTGTTTTATAACCTTAATTCTCAAAATAATTTCTCTAATATCCAAAAGTAACTAAACCTTTGACTCTAATACCAACTATAGAAATCTAGGATAAACATGACTCTATTTTAAATCCTTTACATGATTTAAAATATTAAATTTCATACATAATAATATCCCAAGTACTGATAGGTTTAGTTTCTTTGCTGACTAGCAACATAATCATTATATTTTACGATACTTGAGATAATTTTTCCTTAAAGGTACTATACTAGACCATCTTCTAGACATATCATTTATAAGAATCATACTTATAACCTGGTGAATGAAAAAAATAATAATGGGGTAAATAAACATTTCATCAAGGATGATTTTATAATAATAATTAAAAATATAACCATAAGAAAAATATCATAAAAACATGAGTGATAACCATAAAACATAAGTGGGATTAATAGTACATAGCATAAGAACATAAAGCCACAAAGGATCAACATGGAAACATAATAGCTATAAAATGTCTTAGAATCGTTTAACATAAACCTTGAATAATGAGAGCATAAAATCACAATGAATTACATCCTTTAACTATGGAATAAACATTAGTATAGGGAAACAATACTTTCATGAGCCACACCATCAGTGCCCATGATTATGAGAAAATAAAATTTACTTGAAAATACCTATATCAAGAGATATAAACTCTTAAAAAATGAATTATAGGGATATAATGGACCCACCAATCTCATATTTATAATATAACCACCCATACTTGGTTTATAATGGAATAAACCATCATTGGTTTATAATGGAACCACCCATCCAGGTGTATAACGGAACCACCCATCACTCATACATACATATGTGTACCACTTAAAAATTATTCAATTTACACATAATAAATAACCCATGTAAATAAAATGGGTTTCATAAAACAACCAAATAGAAATCATTCAATTTTCATGAGGAACCCATGGAAATAAAATGGTTTCATAAAACATCTAAAAGGTATAAAATAACATCATGAACTAAATAATATGACATAGAAAACTTCATCACCCAAAGTAATCACATAATAAAATAATAATAAAGGGTGAAACATGAATCATAAATCCATTATAGGTATAAAATTTTGAATATAATGAAAACCATATCATGAAAAGATATTTTTGAAAACATTTTTGTATTCATCGTTGTAAACAATCATAGTTACAAGTATCTTTTCAAAAAGTATCCTTTGTTTTATGAAAATTTAAAATAAAACATTTCATGAAAATGGTATTGGTTCAAAAAATACTTTTACCTATAAATAAAAATATAACATCATTTAAAATGTAATGCCTTGGAAAAATGAAGTTCAAATAAGAAATTGTATAACTCAAAGAAAGGGGTTTGAGTTACCTACCCTTGATTTCCCTAGAAGTGATTTAACCTCCTGTATCATAAATATAGACATATTAATTACCTATTTTAGAACCTATTTATATAGATTTACACTTATACTCTTAATTAATTTCAATTCTATTCATGTATTAGATTGTGGTAATCACTTCTCATCAATGGGTGTTAATAACTTTAACCGTTTGTGCATGATTTATAATGTTGATATCATTACCCATTATTTGATTCCAAGATGATAATTAATATATTATTTATCATACTATAATATATAACTTACACTATTTTAAAAATATCTTATATCATTTTATGAGTGTTTTAGATACATTTCATGAAAATGGAATCAATGTTGGATTCTTTCAGTGATTTTAGTGAACAAAGATAATACTTAAATAATAAATTAAATACTTAATTGATATTTATAGAAAAATATTCTAGTAATTATTTTCTTATTATATTATTATAATCTTAGTATTTATTTTCCCATAGTCATCCATGATATATTTTTATAAAAATATTCATGTAGGTGGTCAAACTGACCCAAACATGAACACACTTTAACTCAATGGGTGAGTATGGTTAAGGAGGTGTTTATTTTTACATAATATCATCATATCAAAAGAATAATTATATTATTTTGATTTTTATGTTGGTGAACTAAATTTAAATATGTTTGGATAAAGAATGAAAAACTAGAATAAGGAAAAAAATGATTCTTCATGGAAACGGTAGTTCATGCACACACATGATTGATGTTCCATTGTTTTTCTAAGTGGATGGAAATTAATAAATAAGGGTTGTTACATTAATATAAAAATATATAAATATTATAATGGTAAAAAATTCATCATATTTTTATGAGGATAATGTTGGTACTGGGCATGTAGCAGATGGTCGAAAAATTAGGAATTTAAAAAATTTCATCGATGATCAATGTAACTACATCATCACCAGAAAATAACTGACCATTTATAACTTGATGGTCTTCACATAAATAAATATAAGTAAAAATTAAAATGAATAATACTTATTTTAATCTAAATCCACACTCAAAATATTCATGTCATTGATGATCATTGCTCAAAGTATCTGAAGTCAAACTCTTCTAGATCATTCACGCACACTTAAAAAGTTTATGGGAACATCAATCATCAAATTATGCATGATAGATAGGAAATCCAACAAAGCCTCCAATGTCCCAATGATCACAACAGTGATGATCCACCAATCCATGAAGAAGAACATTGACCGAGATCTCATATTTTTTTTGTTTCTCTCTCTAGGAAGTAGGAGTGGAGATAGAATCTCTCACCCATTTTGAAATGAATAATATTCCATATGTGAGCCTATCCTCCTTTATATATTGATATTCTAAAATACCCAAAAAAGGGTCCTTGGACCTCAAATATTTATTACTCACTATAAAAAAAATCTCATGACTGATTTACTGAGTCATAAATATAATTTTTATTTTATCATTTACCTATAATATAAGACATATATTACATGATAAAATTGAGTCATTAACTTGACTCATCATTCCCAAAAATATTAAACACACCTTGAATATTAAAATAATATTAGTTTGTATAATATTTTTCCATGTATTTACTTTAATACATGTAAATAAATTTAATAAATAAATAAAATCCCAATTATTATAAACTTGAATAATATGAATTTATTTATTTTTTTAGTGATCAATAATTATCGAACATCACTCAGACCTCATTGGTGGGCCCTACCATGTCCTATACTCATATTCATCAGAAATAGGGCAGACTTTTGAATAAGCTATTATGTGTGGCCCTCTAGGCACTTATATAAATAGTAGTGAATACCATTTATAGGCTATGAGTATAGTCTAACAACCCATCAAATCCCCTAAAGAGATAAGGAGTAGTCATAACAATGAAAACCTTCTCATAAACACACGTAGTGCAATAGAATATCTTTATCTCATGATATCTCATAAATCATGATGTACACTTGTGTCATCATATTTTCTTGATTTATTGTTTATTGAACTTCCTTGATAGACTTAACTTATTCTACCATGGTCGTGGATTTAATGAAGGTACTACCATCCTGATCAATTGGGATCCAGATATCACTTCCTTTTGAAAGTGACAAATTATATCTTGATTATTCAATAAATGTCATACCACTAATGATTCTCCTAACACATGCTACCTCACTACAACATCAATGTCATAGTTTTTTCCTTACATCATAGTATGTGATAAAATA
Source organism: Viscum album (assembly GCA_963277665.1). NCBI lineage: Eukaryota > Viridiplantae > Streptophyta > Magnoliopsida > Santalales > Viscaceae > Viscum > Viscum album. Next base: position 673,435,521 of record OY728126.1, read on the forward strand.
GTATACACTAATAATAATCTCAAGTTGAGTGACCATTAAATCTGTTCACAGACAGGAACTAACAATGACACGTGAAACATGTGGTGTTTTTATTGGTGGGTTAGTCCTCATGATCTCATCCCCTAGAGATCACTAAGTGTGAACTTCATGAGAATAAGTCTCAATGATTATGATCTCCCAACACCTGATATTCAAACATCATCTTTTTATAGTCATAATGATGTATCTAGACAATAGGAGATATGTTTTAGATTAATTTCATAGTATCTAGAGGTTCTCATTATAGTCTGGAAACTTCTATAGCCCTTTGACATGACAAATAATCTATGGAAATCACCATATAAATAGTGAACATATAAATTTCAATGCTATTATGGTAAGTAAACATCATGTATAACTCAATTTATACATGATATGGTAATTGAAAAGTATTGTTTAGGTTGGGTCTATGGAACCCACTATTATAACACTCACACTTTCACTAGTGAAAACTTTCCAACTAACCTTGTTAGTAATCACATAATAAGATCATGTTTCTATTGAGTTATGGATTTAGTCATTGGGACTATCACATATCTACTCTATGGAAACTCTAATATATGTGACTTCACATATTTGAGCAAGACTTGTTAAGAGTTGATATCCTCAAATGCATTCCATTTATCCACTATAAAAAATTTACATATTGTCTAGTACTATTAATAAAATTATCATAATTTGTATTATAATAAAACTTTAATTAGTAAGTGAGATTACAAGAATTGGAATAAATCATTGCATATTATACACAACTTCTTTACCTTCCTCAGAAGTTGAAACACACTCAATATTTTTAGATATGGACACCACTAACATGAATGAACTTATCCTGCTCATTATCTTAGACTGTATGTGATATTAGATCATACTGGTCTAAAGTAAGACTAATTTGTGTCCCCTTTAAACTATAATCCCTTCTTCTCTATGCACCCGATATATATCCTTTGTACTTTCTCTAGTATAATTGGATAGTTTTGGATGGTTCCCTTACAGTTTTCCAAGATTATACTGATATTTCTCTACCATAAAGAATGTGTTGAAAATATCATATATAATACATAATATGGAATATGTGATAGATCCGTTATTGGTTCCTATAGAACTATACTCACCTATTTAATCTCCTTCTATGCCCCATTCATGTCTTCTTGGAGATATTTATTCCATGTGACATTGGTAACAATTATCTCCCGAATTATTCCAACTTGTATTTTTTAGTACCTTTTTAGCATATGTAATTTTGACTTGATCTAAGAAACCATTAGATATAACTCATTAGATATTTTTCTCTATAACTTTGGTTGATACTTAAAGTTAATATTTGGAGATATTATTTCTTTCTAGTCTTAACTAACTATAATACCAATAGTATTTTTCCTTATGTTATCAAACATATTTCTCTTGGAAAACAGTGATGCTCCTACTAACCACTTTTAGACAAATAGAAAAAATTCATTCCAAATTAATATTCTATGACCTTGTTGCTTACTTAAATCCTAAAATGGATTTCAGTAACTTTCACCCTTTATTGGTATTCTATGGTGACCCCAACTTGTTTTAGTTGTTTTGTATAGACAACTTCCAAGATTGGTGGTATTGAGATCCAATACCCAATAAAATGATAATAGAAAGTAGCTATAATAAGAAAAATTATAATGTATTTAGGAATAATGAGTTATTATTACCAATTTAGACTTATTGGTACCATTATTATACCACCAATGTATATTTTAACTTTAATACCCACCGAAGTACTCAAAATAACAAGCCCCTGTAATTTGATACATGTAATCCATTTTTTAATTTCAACTAAACTTTTCAATATTAGCTAATTTCCATACACTGCTTACTTATATGATTCATTATTCTCAAATAATAATGTATTAACAAGAATAGTGAATGTAAAACTATTACCATGATTTTAGCCTTCCTATGCAGTATGTGTCTTTGGAACAATCCTTTTCCACATGATTTGTGGAACTTTTTCCAATGACAACCACTTGTTCATCTTAAGCATTGAATAAATCCAAGTTAATCTTAGTCCCACTGTCTTCAATAGAGATGTGTACCCATTTATAAAAATATGGTCTAGCACTTTACTATCACTTTTATATATTAGTTATTTTTATAATATCCTTATAAACCTTTAGAATAATTAATTTATATGCACACTATGTTTTTATTTATGCAAGTTTGTTTATATCCATAAAAAAATCTTTGCTTACAAACACATGTTATTATTAGATGATGGACTTATATCATACTGCAACTCATATAATATCAAAATTTCATAATATTTGGTATATGGTTATGGGATTATGCCATTATTTGTGAAGCATGTATTGAAAAGAATAGAATTGTTTTCAAAGAATATCAATCATAACATTGATCCCCTTAATAATCACATCATGAATCTGATGTGTATAAGGAAATGCACATTTATGAATTACTCCATTCTATATTTTATTGTTCAATGTTAGAATGTAAGACTCACCATCAATCCCCATTACCAAAATCATAACTTTGATGTGAATAAGGTAATGTGAATTTATGAATTACTCTATGCTATATGATTATTGATCGATGAATGTGTGGTCAAGATATTCTTCCACACATGACCCCAAAGAAACTCTTATCTTCTAACCATGCACATTTTATGCTTCACTTTTACATTCCTTAAAACCCTTAAAGGAATCTTATGATGTATAATTACCAATAACTTTATCTTGGAATAGTTCATCCACTCTATCTGAACAAATTTTTAAAGATTTACGGCCTAACTTTATTTCTACAGGTTTCTTTGTCCAAAACTAAGTATGTAAGTGTGTCAATAATACATAAGGTATTTAACTCCAAAGATTCTAAAACCATGCTGGGTGCATCCTTTAAATCTAATTAGTTTTTCTTGAAAAAACATTATCTTTCCATAAATGGGTATAACTATGTTTTACATTTTATATTCATCAAGTATTGACAATGATTCAAGAATTACTAAACTATTTTTTGAGTATAAAACACCCCAAACAAAATTCATTACAAAACTAGAATAATTCATCCTTGTGTCCAAAGGAAATGATAGATAAATGTTTCAGTTATACTAAATAAAAGTTCAACTATAATCATTAATCTTGTCAATTAGAAGTTGTGTAATTCTCACCACCGACTTAGGAATCACCCTTTATCATCCGCTTTGAGAACATAACTTACCTCTTTTAATGTTTCTATACTTACCTGGTAGCTGTATTCAAATATAAATATTTTATAGGCATATTGTATTTATAACCCAAAACGTATGATAGAAACATTACATATAATAGATTAATATACCCAAATAATAAGTGAAAACTTGTTTCTTCAATTCATTTCATTTCATTTTATCTTCCACAAACTTATCTTAAGACCTGTGAAGAAAATAACCAATTGTGTAATGCGATTCCTCCTTTTATTGAAAGAAATTGCGAAGGTTACTTTGGAATCATACTTCCCATTGGTTTATTCACCTTGTCTTTATACTTGTTTACCATAATAACTAAAGACTAACCTTTCTTTAAGTTCTTATCAACTTGGTGAACTTTACCCAAATGGTATTGAATCATTTTCATCCATACTATTTTCTTAGTAATATTAAACAAAACTTATGTATTTGGGTGAAAATGATATATTAAAGGGATACATTGAAAGATCGTGATTGATATTTTTATCTATATGCATCCAACATAATTATCACTCTATTTATATCTTGCTTCAACTTTTCATCATAAGATTCATGGAGATGAGAAAAAAAGAAAAATCATATATGTCTCGATGTTGTATCTATGGATCACATCATACATTGATGATAAAATTATGATGAAAATATCAAATGCTCCATATATGAGTCTCTTGTAAGAATCTTTTACACCCTATCTTCCTGATATTTCTCAATAGATATTGGGGAGTACAACACCTTGAATTTACTATATCATAGTACTTTGTGCAAGTGCCTATACTACTCTTAGAAATTCATGATGGATAAGATGTATTCTTTTTCTAATGGAAGTAACAGTGTTTCTATGGTATTATATTCCATTTTATACAATAAGATCCAGTGTATTGAACTTTTATCTTTATTACCAATTATACATTACCAATTAATTAAATAATTAAATGTATCCCACTATTTTATAAAACCCTAGTATCCCTCAATAATAGATTTAAAATAATCAGTACTTAGAGTATTCTAGTGGGAAGGATCCCTGAAACCTCTCCTCATAATCTAAGCTTTGGCTACACCACTACTTGAAAAATTTCAAGGTAGGTGTTTGACTGGACAACTGCATTAACTCATGACTCCTTGATCTATTGAGTGAAGTCACAAATTCTAAAATCATAAACATGATTTACTCAGTGATTTTCCTCTAATGATGCAACACGATAACTATGGATACTTATTTTCTTCCATATTTAGTTAAGTTAACCCATCTATCTCATAAGAACTCCCCACTAGTAGGAGACACCATCAACTAGGGTTGATGATCACCTTGTACACCTGGTTGTGTTCAAATTCGAATGATGGAAGAAATTTGAAACTTAATATTTATTTGAGGTTTTTTATTATTTATTGATGAATGAAATCATTTTTATTCGATATTCATGTTCTAAGTGATCTTACTCACAACTGACTATGTAATAAATAGGAAAACATTCATTGCGTCACATGTTCATTTTATCTATGTATGCTTGCTTATTATTTTATGAGATCATGCATAAAAATTACACATAAATAAAATAATAAATCATGAATAAATAAAATTAACCAGATACTAATGGTTGATCCATTGATCCGATACTAATGGCTGATCTATTGAGTGGAAATAGACCAACCTAGACCCCAAGGGAAACTCTTTAAGTTGCTACACACATGAATCGAGTTATAGAACTCTAATGTGTCAAACTTCTATCTAGTGTGTCACCAAATATGGACATAAAGTATGTCAGTGATCATCCTTATCATTATACAACAACACTCGCACGTAGATGAGGGGGTCTTAGAAATGCAGAATATAGATAAAAAACTTTTATCTTGGCACACAGACCCTTATACATATAATGAAAACAATATGATGCATAGATCATCAATTATGAAATAATTATTACAAACCATGAATTTTAATTATTAATTAAACAAAAAAACAAACATTAGACATGCATTGGTCAGTCTATGACTCATGATCATTTTATACACATTAAACTCGCTTATATTAATTAAATGTGTAAATAAAAATCAAACTTGAAATTATTTTTTTGAGGTTAATTTTGAATGGATTAAAATAATTCACTCATATTTTAATTCAATATTTACATCGTTCAATCCCATTAATTAATTTAATTATATTCCAAAATTTAACTTAATTTTGATATATTAATTTTTAAATTAAATAATTAATTAAAATACATATTTACAAAATTATAACTAATTTTTGAAATACACACACACACATATGTATATATGTATGTATATATAATTTTTTTCCTAGACCCTCGTGCAGCTCGGAAAATCCCAGATAGGGATACTGGGTCTAGATAGAGCCGGGAGGTTCGTCCAAGACCCACCCCAACCAATCTTGGGTTGGAAACACCCTTTCTGGATTGGGTCACATGGATATGACTTATGGGTTTTGGCCGATCCCAATCTAGGTTTCCTGACCCTAGCATTGTAGTTGGAGGTAGTCGAACAAGACAATGCTAGAGATATGGGCAATGATGGATAGTGATCTATAACAGAAGGTGATGCATGGATGTGGATCACATGAAGTTCGACATTAAACAGAGGATCAACAATGCTTGTGGTGGTCAGTAATAATGGGGATGGTGGTGATGGTCATTTGGTGCGACAACGCGGGCAATGGGGTGGTTTGATAAACATGCAACATGGTGCCGGGGTAGGGAGATCAACTACTGGGGAAACAATGCGGTGGAGATTGGGTGATGACGAAAGTGGTGGAGGTCCAACGAGAGGCTGATAGGGTTGGGAGGCAGTGTCACCCACTAGGTTAGCCATATAGCTGTAGGAGGGTGGGGGGTGATGAACCTCTTCTTTTTGAATATACCTTTTTAACCACTTTTCGACAACCCCTTTTTTCCTTTAAAATATTTTTTTTGTTATTTTCTATGATTTATCATGTTGTGGACAATGAACATCAGCCCCAACCATTACTATTTTTTTTGTTTTTTTGTGCTTAGGTATTTTTCCCCCTTCTATTTTTTTCAATATTATTATTTCCACAAAACATGTGGAAAAAAATCCATTGGTAGGAGGGATGTTTCTCTAGTCGAAAAAACCTGTTCTGAAAATAGGGGCTCACTAGAAAATGATTATTTCAATGAATTTAGATGGATTCTGGTATAAAAACATATATTATATATACATGTTCTTAAAATTAAACCAATAAATCACAAATGTCAATCTGATTTTAAAACTTTGGACGATCGTAACATGGCCATATGATATCAAATTGAAACGTTGTTTATAATGTTGAGACTGGAACATATTCCTCTTTAAAATTTAATGAAAATTTAATTTTTTTCTTTGCATAAAATTTTCATGCATCCCTCTAATACTAATTATTAGTACCATACATGTAACACTAGCCTGAAAAAATAAGTAATTTAAAAATTTTCATCGGTGATTGATGTAACTATATCGTCGCTGGTGAAATTCTACCTAGCTATAACATGAGGATCATTGCATGAATAAATCTAACTACAAATTAAAAATAAGAATACCTATTTTTATTTGAATTCATGATCGACCTCTACATGTTGCTGATGATTGCTGCTTGAATCATTTGAAGTCAAATCCTTCTAGATCATTCACACATGCTTCAAAAGTCTATGAGAATTTATATTGTTGAATTTTGAGTGTTATCATGGAAATATAACGAAGCCTCTGATGTTTGGATGATCACCATAGTGACGATCCACTGATCCTTGAAGAAGAAATTAGACCAGAAGACCAGATCATCTACTTTTCTCTATAGGAAGCATGAGGGGGGAGAGAGGCTTTCATCCATCATGTGATTAATTGTATGACATGTGTGAGCTTCTCCTCCTTTATATAGTGATATTCTAAAATACCTAAAAGGGGTCCCTAACCCTCAAATATTTATTAATCACTATATACAACATATTATGAATACTTTACCAAGTCATAAATATGTTTTATATTTTTATAACTTACCAATAATATAATAAATATTTTACATCATAAAACCGAGTCTTTAACTAAACTCTTTATTCCCACAAATATTAAATGAACCTTGAATATTAAAATAATATTTTTTTATAATATTTTTCCATGTATTTACTTTAATACTTATAAATAAATTTAATAAATAAATTCAATACCAATTATTATAAACTCAAATAATATGAATTTATTTATTTCTTGGTGATCAATAACTATCAGACATCACTCGAACCCCCATAGTGGGGGCCACTGTGTCCAATACTCATATTCATCAGATCATGATAGAATTTTGAATATGCTATTGTGTGTGACCCTCTAGGCCCTTATCATGGTAGCAGTGAATAATGTTCACAGACCAGGAGCAGAATCAAAAAACCCATCAAGGATCTTAAAGAGATAAATAGTAATCATAGAAAAACCGACATTCCTATGAACAAAATCCATGTAATATAATCTCTTTTTCTCACGATATCTCATAAAGTAGGACACACACTTGTGTCATCATCCTTTCTTTCTTTATTGTTTGTCAAACTTATTTTATGGACTTACCTTCTTCTACCATGGCCATGGATTTAATAAAGGTACTACCATCCTGATCAACTGGGCCTGAGATATCACTTTCTTTCGAAAGGGAAAAATTATATCTTGATTATTCAATCAATGTCATACCACCATTGATGCACCCCACACAAGATACCATTATACGACATCAATGATATAGTTTTTCCTTACACCAAAATATGTGATCAAATAGTATACATTGATAATAACCTCAAGTTGATAGATGATTACATGTTTTCATAAATAGGAACTACCAATGATAATTGAAACATATGATATTCCTATTATCAAGTCATTCCACATGATCTCATATCCTCAAGATCACCAAGTGTAAAATTCATGATAAGAAGTACCAATTATTATGATCCTCCATCACCTGATAGTCAGACATTATCTGTGTCCAGTTAGAATGATGTATCTAGACCACATGACATATGTTTAATATTAATGTCATAGTATCTCTAGGTTACCATTATAGGTTGGGAACTGCTATAACCTTTTGATACAATAAATAATCTATGTATATTACCATATAAATAGTGTCCATAGAAATATAAACACTATTATAGTAAGTAAAAAACATGCATAACTCGCTGTATACATGATATGATAATCAAAAAGTACTATTTAAGTTGGGTCTAGGTCACACACTATTAAAACACTTACACTTCCACTAGCTCTAACTTATTAACAAACATTGTTAGCACTCACATGATAAGATCATGTTTCTGTTGAGTTATGGATTTAGTCATTGGGCCTGGTACATCTCCATTATGTGAAAACTCTCCTATATGTGACTTCACCTCTTTAAGAAAAACTTTTCAAGAGATGATATCCTCATGTATCTTCCTTTTTTCCACTGCCTTAAATTGAAATCTTGTCTAGTACTAATAATATAATTATCAAAATTTATATTATGATAAAATATTACTTACTAAGTTTGATTCTAAGAACTAGAACAAATCATTGCATATTATACACAAATTTTTTAGGTACCTCATAAGCCGCAACACACTCAGTATTTATAGATATGGATACCATTGGATTAAATGAGATTATCTTGCTAATTAACTTATTCTGGATGTGATATTAGATCATATTGGTCTAAAGGAAGACTATTTTGTATCCCCTTTAAACTAGTGTCCCTTCCTCTCCATATACCAGGTATATATCCTTTGTACTTACTATAGTATAATTATATTGTTCTAACTGATTCCCTTGCATTTATCCTAGATTATACTAATATTTTCCTACCATAAAGTATATATTGGAAATATCATATTTAGTACATAATATGGAATACATGATAGATCCATTTCTATAACTTATGGAATTATACTAACCTATTTAATCTACTCCTATATCCCATGCATGTCTTCTTGGAGAGATTTATGCCATGCGATACTGGTAACAATTCTCTCTCAAATTGTTACAACTTTTATTTTTCAATACCTTGTCAGCATATATACTCTTGACTTGGTCCAAGAAACTATTAGATTAGTAGATCTTGTTCTCTAGAACTTTTGTTACAACTTTAAGTCAATCTATAGAGATATTATTTTATTTTGGTCTTAACTAACTATAATACCAATAGTTGTTTTACATATGTTATCAAACATATATCGCTTGGAAAACAATGGTGCTCCCACTAACCTCTTATAGACTCATGGTAAAAATTCATTCAAAATGAATATTCTATTATCTTGTTTCTTACTTCAATCCTAAATTGGATTTTAATAACTTTCACCACTTATTAGAATTCTATGGTGTACCCAACCAATTCTGGTTGCATCATATAAAAACCTTACAAGATTGGTGGTCTTGGCCTCCATGACCAATAAAATGACCATATAAAGTATTTATGAAAAGTAAAATTTTAATGGATTTAGGCATAATGACTTAGTATTACCAATTGATCCTTATTGGTACCACACTTGTACCACACATGTATAGTTTCACTTGAATACCCATCAAAATAATTAAAATAATAAGCCCCTATACTTTGATACATGGAATCCATTTTTGAATTTTAATTTAACTTGTCAAGTTTAGATAATTTCTATATTCTACTTACTTTTAGGATTGATTATTCTCAAAAAATAATGTATCACCAGTCATAGTGAATGTAAAACCATTACCATGGTTTTATCCTTCCTACGCAGTATGTGTCTATGCAACAATCATTTTCCACATGATCTTGTGGAACTTGTTCCAATGACAACCAATTGTGAATCTTAATCATTGACTAAATTTAAGCTAATATTTCTCCCAATATCTCCAAAAGATATGATAACCAATTTATAGAAATATAGTCTAGAACTGGACTATCACTTTTCTATCTTAGGGTTTTTATAATATTCTTAGAAACCTTTTGGATAATTACTTTAGATGCTCACTTTTTTTTACTTGATGTAAGTTTATTTATATCTATAACAAAATATTTGCATCTAAACACATTTTATTATGATATGATGGATTTATATCATACTTTAAATCATATGATATCTATTTTTCATAATAGTTTGAATATGGTTATGGGATTATTCTGTTATTTGTGAAGCATGTCTCGAAAATAATAGAAGTTTTTGAAATTCATATGAGCCATAACATTGATCTTCTTAATACTTACATCATGAATATGATGTGTGTAAGGAAATGTGAATTTAATAATTATTCCAAGATATATTTTATTGATCAATGCTATCTTTTAATAATCACCATAATTAATCCTTTCCAAAATCATATATTTGATGTAAATAAGGTAATGTGCATTTAATAATTACTCCATGCTATAATATTTTTTATTAATAAATGTGTGTTCAAGATATTTTTCAGAACATGGTCCCAATGTAACTCATATATTATAGACATGCATATTTAATACTTAAATTTTACATTCCTTAAAATTATTAAAGGAATCTTATGAGGTATATTTACTATTAAATTTACCTTGGAATAGTTTAGACACTCTAGCTGAAATAATTCTGAAAGATTTGCGGCCTACCATTATTTATAAAGGTTTATTTGTCTAAAACTATGTATGTAAGTGTATCAATAATACCTAAGGTCTTTAACTCCAAAGAGTATAAAACCATACTAGTTATATCCTTGAAAAATAATTATTTTTTATTGAAAAAGTATTATCTTTCCACACCTAGGTCTAACTAAGTATTAAATTTTATATTCATCATGTATTACTAATGATTCTAGTATTACTAAACTATTGGTGAGTATAACATACCCCCAAAAAAATTAATTCCAAAACTATAATAATGTATCCTTGTGTATAAAATAAATTAGAGATATTTTTTGGTTATACTCAATAAAATTTCAACTAGAATCATTAATCTAAGCAATTAGAAGTTGAGTAATTCTCACCGTAGACTAAGGAATCACCCTTTCTTATCCTCTTGGAGAACACGAATTAATTCTTGTAACATTTATATACTTACTTGGTAACTGTATTCAAATATAAATATGTGATATGCATATTGTATTTAAAAACCATGAATTATTATAGAACTATTACATACAATTGATGAATATACCTAAACAAGAAGCGACCACTTGTTTCTTTAATTTAGTTCATTTCATTTTAACTTCCATAGAATTATCTCGCAACATGTAAAGAAAATAACCTCCTAGGTAATACCATTCTCCATTTCATTGAAAGATAATGCGAAGGTTCCTTTTGTGTCATACTTTCAATGCTCCTATTTTCCTTCTATTTATACTTTTTCACCATAAGAACTAAATAATAAATTTTATTTAAGTTTTTATCAACTTGGTGAACTTTACCCAAAAGGTAATGAAGTATTTTTATCCATAATTTTCATTTTGTAATCTTAAATGAAACTGGTGTAATTGTGTTCAAATGATATATTAAAGGGGTGTATTGAAATATCGTGATCCATCTTTCAATTTACACATATCCAGTGTAATTATCACCCTATTCATATCTTGCTTAATTTTCTCCTCACAAGCTTCTCATAGATGAGATAACATGAAAAATAATATATGTCCCAATGTTGTATTGATAAATTACATAAAAAATTAATGATTGCATTATGATGTAAACATCAAATGTTCCATAAATGAGTCTCCTATAATAATCTTGTAAACCCTCACTTATTGAGGTTGCTCAATAGGTATAGGGTCTCCATCACCTTAAATTTTCTATATCATATTACTTTTTGAAAGTTCCTTTACTATAATTGAAAATTCATGATGGATAGGAAATATTATTTGTCCAATGGAAATCATAGTGTTTTTATGATATTACAATCCATTTTCTACAAAAACAAAATCTAGAAGATTGTACTTTTATCTTGATTATTGATTAGAATTAATGATTAATTAAATAATTAAATGTCTCCAACTATTTTATCTAACCAAAGTACCCCTCACTACTAGATTTGTAATACTCAGTGGATAGAGTATTCTAGTGGAAAGGATACCTGAATCCTGTCCCCATAGTAAAAAATTTGGCTATGCTGATACTCAAAGAGTTTCAAGGTAGGCGTTTGACTGACCAACCATATTAACTCACGAATCCTTGATCTGTTGAGTGAAGTCCTAGATTCTAAAATCATAAACATGATTTACTCAACAATTTTACTCTAAGGATGAAAATATATAGCTATGGATCCTTATTTTCTACCATCATTAGTTAAGTCAACCCATAACTCTCATAACAACTCCCCAGTAGTAGGAGGCACCCTCAACTAGGGATGATGAGCACCCTATACACACAGTTTTATTCAAATTCAAATGATGAAATACATTTATGAATTAATATTTCTTTGAGGGTTTTTATTATTTCTTAATGAATGAAATCATTTTCAATCTGATATGCACATTCTATGTGATCACACTCACAACTAACTATGAAATAAAAAAACATTCATCATATCATATGTTTATTTTATCTATGCATGATTGCTTATTATTTTATGTGATTGTGTGTAAAAACTACCCATAAAAAATATATAATAAACCATGCTTAAATAAAATTAAACAACATGATCATGATCCAATACTAATGGTTGATCCATTGGGTAAAAATGGATCAATCTAGACCCTAGGGGAAACTCCTTGAGTTGATACGCATGTGAATCAAGTTACATCACTCACCCATCCAATGCGTTAAACTCCTGTCTGGTGCATATCTAAATATCAGTGTGAAGTACATAAATTATCATCCTCACTATTATACAACAACACTTTCATGTAGACGATGGGGTCTTAGGAATATAGAATATAGATAAAAAACTTTTATCTGGGCATGCAGACCATTATACATATGAGGACGAAAAAGATGACACACTTATTTTCAATTATAAAATAATTATTAAAAACCATGCATTGTAATAATTAATTAAATAAATTAACAAACACCTGACATGAATTGGTCAGTCTGTGGCTCATAACCAGTCGATGCACATTTAAATCGCATATATTAATTAAATTCATAAACAAAAATTAAACATTCAATAAATTTTTTTCATGGGGGATTTTAATGAATTAAAATAATTCACTATTATTTTAATTCAAAATTTAATTTTTCAGTCCCATTAATTAATTTAATTATGTTCCAAAATTTATCTTAATTTTAAAATATTACTTATTAAATTAATTAATTAAAATATATATTTCTGAAATTATAACTAAAATTTTAAATATTCACACACACACACATATGTATGTATTCATATATATACATATCCACTTTTTCCCCAAAACCATGTATAGATTAAAAATACCTTAATAGGTATACCGGGCCTAGAGAGGGCCGAGCAGGTCGGGAAAGACCCACCCTAACAAATATTGGGTCGACAACACCTAACCAGACCCGTTTTGGGTTAGCTTGCTTGGATTTGGCCAACAGGTTTTAGTTGAGCCGAATCTAGGATGCCCAACTGTAGTAAGAAAGCTAGAAGCTAGAGGAAGTTGAGAGAGATAATGCTAGTGATAGGGGCGGTGAAAGACAGTTAGTCGTGATAGAAGGCGACATATAAATGAGGCTTGTGGGAAGGTTGACATTTGACAGGGGAATGATAGTGAATGCAGTGGTCGAGACCAACATGGATGACAGTGTTGGCCATTTAGCACGACGATGCAAGTAGTGAGGTGGCCCAACGAATGCACAATAATGGGATGGGGTAGGGGGGTTGACCATTAGTGAACCAGAATAGCGAAGGCCGGGCAATGGCGATGATGATGATGACGATGAATTAGAGGGATGATGATGAGGTCAGGAGGCAAAAACACCCAATAGGGCATCCAAGTGGTTGTGGGGAGGGGGGGGGGGGATGAAAAAACCCTTCTTTTTAACTTTAAACTTTTTAACCAATTTTTGATAACCCCTTTTTTCTCTTTTAAAAGTTTTTTATTTATTTTTTATGATTTATCATGCTATGGATAGTGAAAAACATCCTCACCCACTATTATTATTATTTTTGTGTTTTTTTAAGTCTGGGTTTTCTGCCCCCTTATATTTTTTTGAACATTATCATTCCACAAAAGGTGTGAAAAAATGCCTTGGCTAGAGGGAATTTTCTTCGACTGAAAAAACTTTTTTCAATAACAGGGGTTCATTGGAAAATTATTATGTTAACGAGTTTAGATGGATTCAGGAATAAAAACATATATTTATATATATTCTTTGAATTAAACCCAAAAATCCCCAATGTTCATCAAATTTTACAACTTTGGATAACCACAACTTTTCTGTTAAAGATTGTATTGAATTGATGTTTAGGTTTTTGGGACCGAAGCAACACCTTCTTCAAAATTCAATGCAAATTTAATTTTTTCTTGGCTATAGATTTTCATTAGTATCTCTAATACCAATTGTGGTACCTAGTGTTTAGTGAAATCCCAAAAAATTGTGAATTTAAAATTTTTCATCAGGGATCAACATAACTATGTCATCACCATCAAATAATTTCCCGATTATAACCCAAATATCTTTACATAAATAAATTTAAGCACAAATTAAAATATATAATAACTATTTTGATATGAAGTCACGTTTAGAATCTATAATTTATCGGTGATCTATACTTGAATGATATGAAGTATAACCACTCTATATCTTCCACACATGTTTTGAAAGTATATGAGAACATCAATCATCGAATTTTGGGTGCTAGCAAAAAAATCAGATGAATCCTCTGATGTCCCGATGATCACCACAATGACGATCCAATGATCCATAAAGATGAACTTAAACCGGGATCTTGGATCATCTAATTTTATTACTAGGAAGTGGGATAGGAGAGAAAATCTCTCACCCATCATGTGATGAATAGTATTCCATGTGTGAGCCTCTCCTCATTTATATAGTGGGTTTCTATAATTCCTTAAAAATGGTCCCCAACCCTCGAATATTAATTACTCACTATAAAAGTCATCTACTGACTGATTACTAATTAATTAATATCATTTATATTTTTATCAATTACTTGTAATATAATAAATATATTACGTAATAAAATAAAGTCTTTAAATTGACCCATCATTCTCACAAATATTAAACAAACCTTAAATATTAGAATAATATTCATTCGTATAATATTATCCCATGTATTTACTTTAATACTTGTTAATACAATTAATAAATAAATCCAATACCAATAATTATAAACCTGAATAATATGAATTTATTTATTTATTAGCGACCAATAATTATAGAACATGAATTGAACCCCAATGGTGGGTCTCACCATGTCCTATACTCCCATTTATTAGAATAGGGTAGTCTTTTGAATACGCTATTGTGTGTGACCCTCTAGGCCCTTATCTTAATGGCTATAAATACCATTCAAAAACCAGAAGCGGAATCTAACAAACCATAAAGGCCCCTAAAGAGATAATAAGTATTAATAGTAATGAAAAACTTCCTAAAAAACACATCATGTAATATAATCTCTTTGTCTCATGATATTTCATAAATCAAGACACACAATTGTGTCATAATCCTTTCTTGCATTACTATTCGTTGACCATCCTGGATGGACTTACCTTATTCTACCATGACCAGAGGTTTAATGAAGGTACTACCATCCTAATCAAATAGCCCCAATATATCACTTCCTTTCATAAGGAAAAAAATTATATCTTGATTATTCAATCAATATAATACCACCAATGATGCACCCAACACAAGCTACCTCACTACAACTTCAATTCCATAGTTTTTTTCTTGCATCAAAGTATATGATCAAATAGTATACACTGATAATAATATCAATTCAAGAGACCATTACACATGTTTGAAGATAGTAGATACCATTGACACTTGAAACATGTGGTTCTCCTATTGGTGGGTCAGTCCTCATGATCTCATCTCCTAGAGATCACTAAGTGCAAACTTCATGAGAAGAAGTCTCAATGCTTATGAGCCCTAAATACCTGATAGTCAGACATCATTCATGTTTAGTCATAATGATGTATATAGACCATAGGAAATAGGTTTAATATTAATTTAAAAATATCTCTAGGTTCTCATTATAACCTGATAACTGTTACAACCTTTTGGTATGACAAATAATATGTGAACATTACCATATAAATAGTGGATGCAGAAATATCAACACTATCATGGTAAGTAAAAATCATGCATAACTCATTGTGTACATGATATGGTAATAGAAAGGTACTATTTAAGTTGGGTTTAGGGAACCCACTATTACAAAAGATAAGATATTTGGAAGAGTAAGTTTATGAACTAAAACTTAATAAGGTGATAATACTTACATTGGAGACTTGATCTTTCCTTGGAATACTCTTTAGAATTGAAGGGTTTAATCTATCTTTGGGTGACCAAGGGCTTTAGGAACCTAGAGTAGGAAATGGTGGTAGAAAAATATTATATTTTCAAGGAGTAATTAAAAGTCTATGTGTAACATTAAAGGGTAAAAGTTGTATCCTTTTATAAGAGAATAAAAGGATACTTTTGTAAACACTCATAATTTTTTAATAATTTCATGACACTATTCAAGGTTAAATGGATAAAAAATGGAAAAAATGGAGGGGATAGTGGGAATGATTCAAAAATAACCTCAACCACTCATTTGAAAACATGTTTTTGACATGCATTGGCCCTTTCCCCTTATTAAAAGACTTCCTACTATTTTTATTTTTTACTAGGTTAACTATTTTTTAACCTTAGTAATTAATTTTGATGACCAAAATTAAAATTGACCTTATTAACTGATTTTAACCTTATGATTTCAAATATAAAAATAATTTAATCATATGAAGTTCCTAAATATGTGAAAATTTAATTTTAAAATACACACACTTAACTGCGTAAAAACCGTCTTTAGAAAAAATAAAAATTTTCAGCTTTATATATATATATATAAAAGAAAAAATTATCATTATTATTAATTTTATTGACATAAAATGATTTATTATAAATAAAATTAAAGTTATGATTCCTTTATGGTAAGAAAAAATCAAATATCACCTTGAAAATACTCCATTCAAAGAAAATACCGAAAATAGTTTTTATTAAACTAACATCTTAATTTGGTTCTAAAAATGTTTGAAATAGGATTTATAAGATCAAAAAATATATTAAAATTCATAATTTTATTCCTTAAATACATATTTTATTATTTAAATGGTTTTTTAAACTTCTAGAATACACTGACATAATGATAAAATCATAAAAATTATAATTTTTTCAAAAACCATATTTTTTAACTTAAAATCAATCTTTTCAGAAAAATTAAAAAATCTTAATGAGTAATTTTTAATTAGAGGAATTAAAAAATGAATTTTATTTTATCAAATTTACATTCTAAAATTTGTATATTTAGTTTTCAAAATAAAATTCAATATAAAGAAAATGACTTTTATTGAAAAAAAACGTTTTTTAATATTAACTCATATTAATTATTTATCTTTTAAAGGTAATAGGTTTTATTGTTCTACTATCCCAGTATTTATTATATATTTATTAAAAAATTTCTTCTAATATGTCGTGGTTCATTTACATTGGGTGTAGCATGTAATGAAAGTTATCGAACACAATATTTATTTAAGGAGGAAAAAACTCAAGTCATTACAGATCCCATATCTTACACCATACCCTATCTCACCTCATTTATCCTCACTATATATATAAGCCAAAAATATCCATGGAATAGATATTTTTATATCCAATAAACAAAAAGTATTCAAAGGGGTTATCTCCCATTGCGTGATTGTATAACACTAAGACTACATGTTATTCCTGTAGATCAAACTTCAGTATCAACATCTCTTATTCCATGGCCATGGTCTTATACTAGTGAATCCTATAGGAAGATAAAACTATTATATGATAGGTATTGTCTCATCCATCAGTTGGTGATACCTTCTCTCTTAGAGATTGATCCTCAATCACACTATATCCAATTTCCAATGGGGGAGAACATCCCTACGGGAGGCTGACATGACTCGATCTATCAGACCCCCACCTAGGCTAGTAGCTAGGTTGAGTGTGACACCCCTATCCCACCTATAATAGGATAGGGGATGGTTAATAACAACAAGAAGGATTATAACATACATGATATGTAACATCCTAACTTGAACCACTGTGTTTGAGCTAGAGTGCCACATGACCTCATGCACACCTCCCCATATGCAAGAGGATACCGACTAGCAGCGAGGGTCTAAGAATATCTGTGGGGAGACTCTACCCTCAGTATCATGTCATTGGATCGATAATAATCAATAAAAATAATAATAAAAGTTATAGTAAATGAAAAAACTGAATAAATGACATACATATAAGAAAAAAACTCCCAATGTGGCAAGCCTGTACAGAAAATAAGTATGAGATACATAAAGAGTTAAAAAAATAAATAAACATCTACAGGTCCCCTGACATCTATCCTAGCCCACCCTTGATCCATGTTTCATTGATCAACCATCCACTACAGGTCCCTTTTCCTTCACCAGATATCAGGTCATGAAATCTATAAGCACACGAAAATACCTAAGTAGTGTGTGAGTACAAGACTCAGTAGGACACCACTGATGAGTGATTAATATAAGGGAAAAATATATATAAAAGTTTATATTATTACATTAGTAAATTATCAATAAATATACATGTTCTGAGTCATTATGCACTGACCAAGCCACCATGAACTCTAACCCCACCTGCTTTGGCTCACTGTTGGTAAGAATGTCTAGAACACGCATACATTTAGTAGTGTTACAGGAACACATCACATTCCTTTGGGTCTATCATCAGTCTACTTATCCTTTTAATCACCCATGAACCAAGTTCATAGGAATCCATAACTAATATTTTCCAGCAAGACACTATTATTTCCCCTCTATAGGGGTATCCATGCCCACCTTTAAGGACATTAGGACTACATCAAGATGGGTAACCATCCACTGGACTATGTAACTCCCACCCTCAAACTCCACCAGTGTATCGCTATATCTTACAGATTGCCACTATGATTTACCTATATAGGGGTATCCACACCCACCTTTAAGGATGTTAGGATCACATCAGTTTGGGTAACCTCATACACCCATCATCAAGGCTCCACCTCAGTATCCCAGTACCTTCCATCTAGTCATTATGCTTTCTCATCTATAAGGATAACCATGCCCTCCATTAAGGAAATTAGGACTGTGTCATGTTGGGTAACCTTTTAAACCTAAACTTAAGTCTCCACCTGAGTATCTTGGCATCTGCAACACAATTCCACAGGCTATCAAGCACACAAACAATACATTTCGCAGTAAGGAACGATAATCCACACCAAGATCAAAGTCATGATGATCACACATAAAAAAGTACACCCACGACTACTCACATACCCACATGCATCTCAGAATAATCATGGGTTATTTTAGCATGAAATAACATCATGATAACATCATAAATATATGAGGCCTATAAATTTAATTAAACTCTTACCTCAAAGTTTTCAAAGTTAACAACAAAGTCCATCGAAGGTGTCATCACCCAAACTGTGTTTACACAAAAAAAATCACACATCAAGGATTCCTAAAACCAAAACCATCTAATTTATTTCAAAAAGAAATAAAATATCACATGCAATAATACTCTCTCTCCCCTGGATAATTTCTAAATTATCATTTTAGGCCAACACATGTACTCATAATATTCTCATCAAGAATAATTATAAAACCATGTTCAATAATTTATATTTTTAAATTAATTTAAGATCACATGTGGTATGAATTATAATTATTATTTAATAAAACAATATAATTTTCCTTTACAATTTCATATTTATCCTCTGCTAATTTCTTGCAAATTATACTTTTATAAAAGTTGTGATTATATTTTTATAATTTTTCTATAAATCATAATTTGATAATTTAGTGCAATTACCTCTTGATAATTTTTTATAATTATCATTTTTTAATTCACTTTATTATCCTTGATATTTAAATCATGAAAAGAGATTAATTTAAATCTGAAAAACAAACCTTTATGCCTTCAAAAACAAACTTGAGATTAAATTTCTACTTCTCAAGACAAATCCAACAGAATAGATGGCACATCAATCTGATCAATATCTTAGAATATATTAAAAATATATGTTTGGAAGAATAATTAAATGAAATAATAATAATAATAATAATAAGTGAGAGGGAGTGAGAGGAAGAGGGTGAGACATGAAATTGGGGGTGAATTCCTCCAGCGCATAATCCCTAAGGCACATCCCCATTTACCCCCTTTTATTAAATTTTTTCTAATTAATAAATCACAAATTTCCCCTCTCTTATCATGCCTTACATACACGAGCCATTTATTTACTTCTAAAAATAATATACCATGCCTCAAATCTCATATCAATTAAATATTTTATCATTTATTATTTAATTTCTCATTTATTTCACTTTATCTATTTCATATCCAGCCTATACAAACTTTATGCGTTTCTTTTAAAACCCTTTATAAAACACCTTTAATCCTTCATTAAACATATATTAAAATTCACACACACATATATACATGTTATATATATACACCCGCATATATATATATAGAAACACACACACACACACAGATATATATATATATATATATATATATATATATATATATATATATATATATATATATATTTAACCCCCCCCCCCACACACCCACATTATATATATATACACTCGTGAGCACACACACACATATATATATTTGACACACATATATATATATATACATATTATATATATAATACTTACCCAATTTTTTTCCAAAATTTACTAATAATAAAAGTAATAACAAAAATTATTATTATTATTAAATATCTCCCAACATTTCCACCATTAACATTTCAAAATTAACCCTCATTAAATGTCGATAATAGTTAATAAATTTATATTAATCACACCATTACATTTATACATAACAAGTAAAAATATCACTATTATTATCTAACCTTTAAATAAGTCACCCATGACGTAACATCACTCATTATTTAATTGAATTAAAAATTATTT
Organism: Viscum album; assembly: GCA_963277665.1. Lineage (NCBI taxonomy): Eukaryota > Viridiplantae > Streptophyta > Magnoliopsida > Santalales > Viscaceae > Viscum > Viscum album. Next base: position 673,456,846 of record OY728126.1, read on the forward strand.
AATTACTCATGAAATTTCTATTTTTAAATACAAATAATAATAATAATAATAATAATAATAATAATAATAATAATAATAATAATAATAATAATAATAGTATTATTATTATTATTGCGTGTGATGTATCCAAACACCCGATGCACACAAAATTTATATCCCACCTAGGGTAAACCTCTCATCTCAGACATAACGTTGGTCTCATATTTTTCATACGATGCACTATTTGGGAGATATTCAATTATTTTCAGAAATATATAAATAAAAATATTAAATAAGTTATCCTCACATGTGATGTTACCAAACACCAGACGTACAAAAATGTTATGACACACCTAGGGTAAAACCATCATCCTGGACCTAAAGGTTGTCTCAAATTTCTCACACAATTCACCATTTGGGAGATATTCAATTATTTTTGAAAATATATAAAGAAAAATATTAAATAAGTCATACTTGTGTGTGATGTTACCAAAAACCCAACACACAAAAATGTTATGCCACGCCTAGGGTAAACCCTTCATCCCAGACCTAACAATGGTCTCAGATTTATCATAAAACACATCATTTGGGGGATATTAAATTATTTTTTGGAAATATATAAATAAAAATATCAAATAAGTTATCCCCATGTGTGATGTTACCAAACACCCGATGTGCACAAATTTTATGTCACACATAGGGTAAAACCCTAATCTCAGACCTAACATTGGTCTTGGATTTCTCCTAAAATGCACCATTTAGGATATACTCAATTATTTAAAAAAATATTGTCAATGTAATATATTATATCTAATATTTTTATTCAATTTGTGCTGAGGCTCTATAGGATTTGAAATCCCATGCTATCTCAATGTCTAACTCTAAAAATATTCTATAGAATATTCCAAGGTGTTAACTAAACTTTTACCCTTACACAAAACCCTCTAAATCATCTATTAAGTATTTTTTATAGAAAACTATATCTTCACATAAAAATAACCATAAATTATTATCAATGGGGTTTTTTATTATATTTAAAAATTCATGATATTACAATTATTCCCTAATATAGACTTATTATCCCTGATAAGTATCCCTAACGGTCTTACTCGAACAACTTAGGCCACTGAGTTTAAACATCATACCCCCCCTCTCATGTCTGCTCCCAGATCTATCCATGCTACCACCAAATTCAGACAAGAAGTACCATCTTTACTCATATAAAATTCTTTATCTAGTCTATAGTCTGAACTAGACGTCAATAAAAAATGAATTAGGTTCTAAATCAATGTCTTTATAGTCTATAACATGTGAAAGATCGAGTGTGTACCTCCAAAGTTGAGAAACATGAAATACATAATGCATGCCTCAATAATAAGAAGAAATTTCCAAATGGTACACCGCTTTCCCCTCCCATTTAGTGGTCTTAAAGGATCCCATAGAACTTGGTGCTATATTTCCTTACTTCCTCAGAAATCAATGCCCCAACCGAGGAGTCACTCATAAGAAAAACCCAATCACCCACAGTGAACTCTAAATGTCTTTTCCTACAGTCAACATAAGATATATATTTTCTATGAGTGGTGATAAACCTATTCTGTATCATCTACACTCTCTAGTAGGTATCTAAAACCAAACTAGGCCCACAATTATTTCCTCACCTACCTCATGCCAACAAGCGGTGATCAACATGGTCTCCCAAAATGAGCCTCGTAAGGCACAATCTGAAATGAAGCCTGGAAACTATTAATGAATGCAAACTCAGTCAAGGTTAAGTGATCATACCAAAATCCACCAAAGTATGACACAAAATATCTAAATATTTCCTCCAATATGATTATAGTCCACTTGGACTATTTATTGTCCCGAGGATCGTATGTCGTACTCAATCTCAATTGATTACCCAGGGATTTTTGCAATCCCTACAAAAATAACGACGCAAAATGCATGTCTCTATCTGAAAAAATTATCTAGGGAACTCTACGAAGGTATAAAATCTTCTAGACATAAAGATTTATTATCTCTTCTACTGAGTGAGTCTCTCTGATCTATAAGAAGTGAAAAAGCTTCGTTAGTTGATCGAAAATCACCTAGACTATGTCATGAATCCTTAGGGTTTTGGGTAACCTTGTCAAAAAGTTCATCGTGATATCCTCCCACTTCTACATAGGCATCAAGAGTGGCTATCACAACCCATATGGATGCTGTTGCTCGACCTTCACCCTCTAATAGGTAATGCATCGGGAGATAAAACCTGTAATGTCTCTCTTTATCCTTGGCCACCAAAAATTCCACATGAAGTCATGATACATCTTGGTTTCACTAGGATGTACTGACCATATATATGTATGGTAATCCCTCATTATCTCTTCTCTAATGGAATTAGGGACTACCACTCTCCCATTCACCAAGATCACATCATCATCATCCATCGACCATCCGGGCATCATATCCCCACCAACCAACTGTTCTCCCACCACAACACACTTTGGGTCTAATCATATACAATCCTCCCCTGATCTATAAGTGAGGATGTTATCTCTTAAGGTAACATGTCATCAATCCATTATCCTTAGAAGAATCCATCCTCTAGTCATCCAATAAGCTCATCAATAGCCACTACTCCTCGAAAGGCCTCTCACCCTAATCTAGCTTCACCCACATCTTATGGCTAAGATAATTCACAATGATGTTACCTTTTCCTGGTGCATATGTCATCTTAGAGTCAAAATTCTTTAGATACTCAACTCAACACATCTGTCTCAGATTTAGGTCCCTTTGTATGAAGATATAAAGAAGGCTCTTGTGGTCCGTGTAGAAAATAAATCTCTCACCTAATAGGTAAGGTCTCCAACACTTCAGAGTGTGAACCAAATCTTCCATCTCTAAGTCATCCTGCTATACCTAGAGATCCTTCATCTCGATTAGAGATATACTATATGAGGTATCAAAATGGGTTACACACCCAACAAGATCTATTTCTATCTTAACTTACCGATCCTTCAGAGTCTCTACGAGGTCAAAGATCCAAAACAATTTCAACTAATTACTCAACATCTGGAGGAACTCTAGTTCCATAGAAGGATGAAGGATTGTGGAGATAAAGGGAATATTTTAACATAGTTCTAAACTCCTATTCCTAGAACATAAACTAAGTGAAAGAATTTTGGTTGAAGTTTCCATTCCACCCTAACCATGTAGTAGGCCTAGGTGGATTCTCAAATTCATTATCCTACAAATTTAGTGGTAAAGAAGAAACCTCCCCCAAAGTGGAAGTATTTTGGCCCACTTTTCATGTAGTATCATAAGACTACGTCAAGGTGACATATTCTGTTATGAAAATGAAAACACTTAATAAAAGAAATAGAATCATTAGGATAAACCCTCATCAATCTATGAGACTAGAGAAGGTTCTCCTAGGTTTCCACCCTTTATCCAAGGTATACTACTCCTATAACTAACACTTGTTTTCATCCTTGAATGTTTTTCATAGTCATCGTATATATAATATAACATAAAAACATGCTTAGTTCAACTAATTAAATACAATAAATACATATCCCAACATCATGCAACACAAATATATCACACAAAGAGAAAAAAATACCAAACTGATAACAAAAATCAAGGAATTTAATTTTTGAACTACTATGCAACACAACAACAAGTATATATATATGGCATGTGAACCTAAGTTCCTAGTAATGTTGCATGAATGAAACAGAAATCTCATAAAACACATATTAAAATCATTTTCATTAACCAAGTTTAATTTAATAAATAGTAATAAAAAAACAAAAATTACCCATATTATGCCAACTCAGAGGTCCACTACACATTACTAGCTAGACACTATCATAGTTCCCCTACCTGAGTCCCAACCATCTTATCTCATGTCTATATTGTCCCATCCCAAGAAAAAGAGAAGAACAATTTAGAAAATCTTGATCCATTGATACCATTTTGTATCATCCCAACTCGAACTATCAAGTCAGAGCTCGAGTGCCACATGACCTCATGCACATCTCCCCATATGAAAGAGGCTACCGACTAGCAATGAGGGTCTAATACTGTATGTGGGGAAACAATAACCTTAGTATCATGTCATAAAATTGATAATAATCAATAAAAAAATAATAAAAAAATCAAAGTAAATGCGAAAAATAGAATAAATTTCACACATATAAAAAATAGGTCCTAATGTGAAAGCCTATCCAAAAAGTAAGAAATATATACATAAAGAGATAAATAAATAAATAAACATATATGAGTCCTATGATGTCTACCCCGACTTACTCCCACTCCATGTTTCACTGCTCAACCATCCACCCTAGGGCCCTTGCCTTTCGCCATATCACGAATCATGAAATCTATAGGTGCACCAAAATGTCTGAGTAGGGTATGAGTACAAGACTTAGTAGGACACCACCAATTCATTATTACCACAAGTGAACAAAATATATAATAGTTTATATCATGAAATAAATAAATGCTCAATAAATATATTTGTGCCGAGTCATCATGCTCTGACCAAGCCACCATGAACCTCGACCCCACCTACTTTGGGTCCTTGCTGATAAGATTATCTTGAACAAACATACCTCCATCAAGGTATCATAGCTCACCCCACCCTTAAAAGAACACCACACATTTCATTGGGTCTATCCTTGATATACTTATCCTTTCAATCAACCATGACCCAAGTCTATAGAAATCCATGACCAATATTTTCTTACAAGAAATTATGATTTCCCCTCTATAGGGGTAGCCATATTCACCTTTAAGGATTTTAGGACTGTATCAGGATGGGTAACCGACCATTGGACCACGTAACTCCCACCCTCAAGGATCCACCTGTGTAGCTCAATATCCTTAATCTAGTCACTATTATTTCCCCTTTATAGAGGTAACCATGCCCTCCTTTAAGGATACTAGGACCACGTCAGGTTGGGTAACCTCATACACCCAACATAAAGGATCCACCTGAGTATCTTGGTACATAAAACATAATTCCACAGGCTATGCATCACACAAAAAATACATTTCATAATAAGTCATGATAAGCCACACCAAGATCAAAGTCAGTATAAGCACACATAAACAAGTATGACCACGACTACTCACAAACCCACATGCATCTCAGAACAATAATGAGTTAGTCCAACATAACATTTCATCATGATAAAATCATAAATATACATGGCCCATAATGGTAAGTATCCTCCTACCTCAAAGTCTTCAACATCAATGATAAATTCCATCGATGATGTCATCACCTGAACCATGTTCACACACCAACTAGAAAATGATCATATGTAAAGGATTACTAAAACTAAAACTTGCTATTTTAGTTCAAAAATAAATCAAAAAATCATATGTGATAATACTCTCTCTCTCCTGGATAATTTCTAAATTATCATTTTAGGCTATCACATGCACTCACAATATTCCCCTCAAGAATAATTATAAAACAATGTTCAATAATTTATATCTCTAAATTAATTCAAGAACACATGTGAAATGAATTATAATTATTCTTTAGTAAAACCATATAATTATCATTGATAATTTCATAATTATCCTTTGATAATTTCTTACAAATAATCCTTTAATAAAAAGTGCGATTAAATTTTGATAAATTTTCTATAAATTATCATCAAATAATTTTGTGCAATTACCTATTGATAATTATTGATGATTATCATTCAATAATATGTGTTATTATTATACTTGATATTTAAAATTTTGAAAAATAAGGATTAATTTAAATATGAAAAACATACCTTTTTGCCTTCAAAAGAAAACTTAGGATTAAATTTCTAATCATCGAGACAAATCCAAAGGAATTGATGGTGTGTTAATCCAATCAATATCACAGAAGATATTGATGATAGAAGTTTGGGTGAATAATAAAATGAAATAAAAATAATAATAATAATAAGAGAGACAAAGTGAGAGGAAGAGGGTGAGATATGAAATTGGGGAGGAATTCCTCTAGAACCTAATCCCTTAGGTGCCTCCCCATTCACCCCCTTTCAATATATATTTTTTCTAATTAATAAATCATTAATTTATCCTCTCTCCTCATTCCTTATACACATGAGCCATTTATTTACTTATAAAACTAATATTCCATGCCTCAAGTCTCATATCAATTAAATATTTTATTATTTATTATTTAATTTATCCTTTATTTTACTTTATTTATTTCATATGCATCCCATATACACTTCACTCATTTCTTTTAAAAACCTTTCTAAAATACATTTAATACTTCATTAAACATATGTTAAAAGTCACACACACATATACACATGTTATATATATACACACCCACACCCACACACACATATATACATACATACATACATACATACATACATACATACATACATATATATATATATATATACACCCACATTATATACCCACACACATACTCACACACACACACATATATTTGAAAAAAAATATATATACATATTGTATATAGGCTTAAAATTATTTTTACCAAATATAATTATAATAATAGTAACAACAACAATTATTATTATTATTAAACATCTCCCAAAATTCCAACATTAACATTTCAAAAGTAACCTTCATTAAATATCGATAATAGTTTATAAATTTATATTAATCACGCCATTGAATTTATTTGGAACAAGTAATAATATCCCTATTATTATATAACCTTCTAATAAGTCACCCATGGAGAAACTCCTCTCATCAATTAAGTGAATTCAAAATTATTTAATTACCCATGTAATTTCCATTTTTAATAAAATAGTAGTAATAATATTAATATTATTATTATCCTTGCATGCGATGTATCCAAACACCCGATGCACACAAAAGTTATGTCACACATAGAGTAAACCCCTCATCCTGAACCTAATAGTGGTTTTATATTTCTCATAAGATTCACCATTTTTGAGATATTCTATTATTTTTGAAAATATACAAATAAAAATATTAAATAAGTTATCCTAGCATGGAATGTTACCAAACGATTGACATGCACAAAGGTAATGTCACTCCTAAGGTAAACCCCTCATCATAGACCCAATGATGGTCTCTAATTTCTCATATGACACATTGTTTGGGAGATATTCAATTATTTTCAGAAATATATAAATACAAATATTAAATAAGTTATCCTTGCACGTGATGTTACCAAACACCCAATGAGTATAAATATTATGTTGAACCTAGGGTATACCCCTCATCCCAAACCTAATGGTGGTATTAGATTTCTCATTAAATTCACCATTTGTTAGATGTTCAATAGTTTTTTGGAATATATAAATAAAAATATTAAATAAGTTATCCTTACGTGTGATGTTACCAAACTCCCGACGCAGACAAATTTTATGTCGCACCTAGTGTAAGCCCCTCATCTTGGACCTAATAGTGGTCTCAAATTTCTCATACAATGAACCATTTGGGAGATATTAAATTATTTTGGAAAAATAAAATGTGGGTAATATAATATATTTAATATTTTTATTTCGTATGTGCTGAGGATCTATGGGCCTCAGAATCTTGTGCCATCTCAACGCCTAACTTCAAAAATATTATATATAATATTCCAAGGTGTTAAATAATCTTTTAACCTTACTCAAATCCCTTTAAATCATCTATTAAGTTATTTTTATTAAAATACTACATTTTCACATAAAAATAATCATAAATTATTATAAATGAGGGTTTTTATTATCTTTAAAAATTAATGAAATTATAATTCCCCCACTCTATCGACTTCTTTTCCTAGATAAATATCCTAAGTGGTCTTTCTAAGACAACCTAGGACACTGATTTTAAACATCAGACTCCCACTCCCATGTCTCCTCTTGGATCCTTCCATGCTGCCACTAAATTTGGACAAGTTGTAGAGACCCGGTTTTTGCCCTATAATACTTTGGAATATTTCTATATATGTTTCCATAGCCAGGTGCTAAGATAGTGTGTAATTATCAGGACCAATGTGCACAAAATAAATTATACAAAAATATTAAGTGTTTTTGTACTATTCACACAATGGGAACATGATATCTATTAAACGGTTGATCAGATCAGAAATCTGAGACCATGGTTGGGTCCAGAATGTGGTTTTTACCATAGTTGTGCCATAAAGTATGTCGGTAAAGGATGTTCGGACCCCTCATTCATTAATGGTAAGTTAAAGGGATGAATTAATTTATTAATTCATTCTTTTAATAGCTCAAATCCAAATAACTCTCTAAAGGTAACTCAGATCGGGAATCCAAGTACATAGTTGAGCTCAGAGTGTGTAGTTTACCCTAGGAGGGGTATAAGCTTTGTCGACGTAGGACCGTTGTGTGAAAAGTCACCTGGGGGAAAAATTGTCTTTTTGGAATAACCACTTAGTGATTTTTATCCCTGGCGTTCTTTTCAAATAACTTTCGAACGAAGTCTTGAAATGGAAATCTGAGACTTTTTTTTGAGTTTAAAATGGAGCGTTTTACCTAGGTGTGATATAAAATGTGAGGGCGCAATAGTTTCAGATTTCACACTGAGTGAGTTTTTCTATAAATAGAAAAAGTGGAGTTTGTGATTAGAGTTGGCCAAACCCCTACTCTCTCTAGAAGCCCTCCCCCTCCTCTCTCTAAGAGTTCTTCACCATTATTCACCGGATCGAGAAGAGGCCTCTGCCAAAACCTTATCGGATCGAAGAAGGAGCATTGTTGACATGTCGCCAATGACGTACAACCAATTCAAGGTAGGAATTATTCTATTTTTGGGTTCTGATTCAAGTTTTAATTTGAAAATCCCTTATTGGCCCTTGTTTCTTTTCTTTTGTTAATGTTATTGATGGCTGCATGAACACGATCATCAAACCATGCTAAAAATAATCTTTTCTTCATCTTAATCTTCAACTGTTCTTTGGGTTCTTGGATGCTTACAATTAAGCATTTCAAATCTTCAACGGTTTTTGATTAGAGGCAGGAGAAGCGATGATCTCATCACAGGGATCGCAAGAATGAGCTCAGAATAATTTTAGGGTAACCGGAGGAGTCCTAGTGGTCCATGGAAGGGACCAAAGGATCACTACTGATAGTAACAGTCGACAGTGGAAGAGCGGGCCTCTGGAAGGTGGCATGAGGAGGCTAGAATGCGGAGTGGGCCTGGACCGGGTGCTCAGGGCTCAAGCGAGGAGCATTCTGGGGTTTCAGCATGGTGCGGCAGGCAGGGGTAGATGATGTCAGACCGATGCGAAGGAGCTGCAAGGCGCTGGGGTCGGCATGGTGTGTGGCAAGATGGGAGCACTGAGGTGATATAGTCGAGTAGCATGGAGGAGCACAAGGCACAAGTTCATGTAGTAGGCTGAGTCTCCGGTGGTGTGCGCGTGCGGCAGACCGGGGACACGAGGCGCTCAAGGTGCCGAGAGCAGCCGACTGAGACCCGCATAAGGCGGGTCTCCTTTACTTTGACATGGTGAGTAGGGAATGGCCAGGCTAATAGGTCGGTGGAGGCGTCAGGATGATGGGATGACTAGTACGGGCTGACCCAGGTAGGGCGGACCGGCCGAACCGGGCCGGTCCAGCCTGTGTTGGGCCTGATAATGTTTAAATGCCTGTATCTTTTGATACGGGTCTCCCAATCATGTGCCATATATGACCACATGCCTGTCTCATCGAGATGAACTTTTTGAAATGGGTTTAGGTAATTTTAAGTTTTGTTCCTGAAGGCGGGTGACCCGGAACACTTTAATTTAATAATAATAAATTAGTATTAATGCTTGCAATGAACGTATCTTGCGAACCGCCCTTCCGTTTGATGTTCTCTCAGAGGTGATGTGGCCCTAGAGTTGAGGTGATCCTTCCAAAGTTGGTTCGGAAACTTTGAAGATTGGTTTCGTAGCTCGGTGGCATGAAACGCTTAATGAAAATAATTAATTACTTAATTAATTATTCTTTCATCAGACCTAACTACCATTTGGGATGTCTGGTTGACGCACTATTAGAGACAGTATGACCCCAGTCCTCGTGTGGAATTTTTGAGATACTTTATGAAGCGTTCAGGTTGGAGACAAGGTGTGGTCCCCACAGGGCCTGGTTCTCATGTTTTATGGTGAAATGACACTTTTCACCTGGAATCCATTTGGGGTATTTGAGCAATCGTTTTTTTTGTGTTTTTCTAAAAGGATTGCGACAACGCAATCTGCCTGCCTAAATTCGGTTTGAGGCATGGGCCCCCAAGGTGGATTTTAAGTGTATGCTGCATTTTTATGACTTATGATTCATAAATCCATTTAGGGAAAATGAATATCTGATCCTGTGTGTTTTTCAGTAGGGATCACAATGGAGCGATCCACGTGATGTGTTTTGGGATCGAGGTGCGGACCCCATGGGGCACCATTTGCGTATGAAATTGGGAGATGTATTTTCTGCATTAGGAGTCTGTTTTGGATGAGTGAGTAGTCGATATTGTGTGTTTTTCTACAAGGACCGTGACAATTTGATCCATTTGAATGTGTAGATCCTTATTCGTGATCTTGTTAAATGTGGAAACATGAAAGGAATATCAGTGGAAGATACTTTTGTCGTGTTTGAAGAGAATCCATATCTTAGGTCAACTTCTACTCTTATTAGAGTGGAGAAGATGTGTGGAGAGATACAATTGATGTTCTAGGACTATTTGAGGAGGCGTGTCAGCTAATCTATGATTCTGACCCTCCAGCTTAGCAACGAGCGTTGTGTGTTCGTCGGCTTTGCGACTAATATGGAGTGTACTATGGGAGTACCTTGACATGGCTAGTGGTACTTGTTCTCTTTTAGGACATTGAAATGGTTAGGTACACGGCCAGGTGATGAGGAGGGGTCACACGTCATGTGGGACCCACGTGTATTGTGTACTATTACGAATCTTCTACCTCTCGTATCTATTTCTTCTGAACTCGGATTGTGGCCTGCGAGTAGCCTATCCTGAGTGTATCTCTACGTATGAAATGATGGTTACCTCCATAGTGGCTTTTGAGATATGATGCGAGATGTTCCAAGTGAGGTGCCTGTATGAGGCGATGCTTGATGATGACAGTGATGGTAGTGATGCTTTTAGAATCACCAGAGCAATCCTGAATTACCCTCCAGCGAGGCTGGGCAGTGGTGTTCACCTTTCTCTTTTGGGATTACCCTCCAGGGAGGCTGGGCAGTGGTGCTTTCCTTTCTCTTTTGGGCTTACCCTCCAGTGAGGCTGGGCAGTGGTGTTCGCTGTTCTCTTTCGAGCTTAACCTCAAGCTAGGCTGGGTAGTGGAGTTCACCATTCTATTTTGGGATTACCCTTCAACAAGACTGGGCAGTGGTGTTTTCCATTCTCTTTTGGGATTACCCTCCAGTGAGACTGGGAAGTGGTGTTCTCCATTCTCTTTTAGGCTAACCCTCTAGCGAGGCTAGGCAGTGGTGCTCGTCATTCTCGTTTAGGCTTACCCTCCAATGAGGATGGGTAGTGGCATTCACCATTTACTCTTTCAGAGATTACCCTCCAACGTAGATGGGTAGTGGCATTCACCATTATCTTTCAAGTCTTACCCTCTAGCCGGGGTGGGAAGTGGCGCTCACTGATGACTTTTATAAGTATGCCATCCAGCATGGCTAGATAGTGGGTTCACGACTTTGTGACATGATATATCGACTGTGAGGCATAATGACGAGACATACTTGATGTGACTTTGGAATCTCAAGAAAGAGGGGCACTTTTCCCACCAAGATGCATCCTTGTGATGCGACCTAAAACCATTCAGGCGAGACAGAACCACCCAAAATAGATAGTATCAAGGTGCGGTGATTGAGTCCCTTTGACTTGCAGTTCAGGATGAACGTGTGGGATGCTGGGCATCGATGGTGTTTACTTCTAGAACTGTTGGTGACTCTTTTCCTGGGATGAGATAGTGATATGAATATCACCATACACTCTAGTTTGGGTATCTTTGGTTGAGAATATATATATATCATATTGTAATATCCACTCCTTGGGCTTTGGTTACTCTCCTTCCAGGAGAGGCAAAGACACGAGGGGTATGCCACGTACTTTCTGTGTCTAGCTTCTTGTGGTTGGATGAGTCTACTCTCCAACTATAGGTAGCGAAGACTCGAAGAGAAGTTCACCTTATCACCATTTTTATCTCCTCGTGTTTGGACGATCTTACTTCACTTATTTGTGGGGTTGAGTTGTACTATTTTACTATACCTTATTCTATATACTGCTTCCCTCTTCAGTACCTCACTTGATACTCTCTTGAGCCTTTGGGGCATCCTACTGAGTATTTTTATACTCACCCCTATTTGGGCTTTGCCTGCACTCGGTGTGCCCTTGAAGATTACAAATAGGTTGATTGTGACATCAGAAGAGCATAGGGATACGGGGTGCTTGGACCACGTGCGGTAGTCCTATATTGGGATTCAGGAGTGGGGCTCTCTCAGCTATTTTACTTTTCCACCAGTTGCTGAGTTGTGGCACTTTTCTATTTGGGTGTGTATTTTTCCCCTCTCCCTTTCGATTTACTTTTCTATACTTGTACCATTTAGAGTTCGATGAATATTTTTGGTATATATATAGCAGTGTTGTATTTTTATTTCTTTTCCCTTTGCACTCTTTTCATTGAGTTGGCTGTGTGTGTGTATACAGGTTCTTAAGAAAAGGCCTCCGTGAGTTTTTTATTCCTTCGGAGCTGGTTTCTAGACCATGGCCTATGGAGGCGGGCTTGGGGTAGTTGTAGCTCGAGCCCTAGTATGGGTCAGATCGTGACACAAGGGGTACCATATTTCCTCATAGAACATTCTCTCTTTTCTCTATAATTCGGACTAGATACTGCTCAAAGATGTATCGGGTTCCAAATCAATGTCCTCGTAGTCTATAACATGTATAGGATTTGGAATGTACCTCTAAAGCTGAGAAATGTGGAACACATCATGCATGAATTAGTAATATGAAGAAAAGTACTGATGGTATGCCACTATTCCCACCCATTGAGTGATCTAAAAGGGTCCCAAAAAACTTAACTCTAGCTTGTCTTGCTTCCTCAAACATCGGTTCCCCAACCAAGGATTCACTCATAAGAAAAACCTGATCGACCATAGTAAACTCTAAAGGTATCCTCCTATGGTAATCATAAGATATTTGTCTTCTCTGGGCAGTGATCAACCTCTTCTTTATTAGATTCAATCTCTAGAAGGTATCTCAAACCAAACTAGGCCCACAACCACTGCCTCAGCTACCTCATGCCAATAAGCGATGATCGACATGGTCTCCCATAATGATCCTCATAAGGTGCCATATAAAATAAAACCCAGTAACATTTATTAAAAGAAAACTCAATCAAAATTAGGTGATTATACCATGATCCACCAAAATATAGCACACAAGATTAGATAATATCCTCCAATATGCATATAGTCTGCTCAGACTTTCCATCAGTTTGACGATAGTACGTTTTTCTCAATCTCAATAGAGTCCCCAGGGATTTCTGTAATCCCTACCAAAATCACAATGTAAAACATTCATCTTTATCTAAAATAATGCTCAAGGGAACTCCATGCAGGTGTATGATCTCTCAAATATAAATCTTTCTTAGTTCCTCCATCGAGCGAGTCTCTTTGATCAGTAAGAAGTGAGTAAACTTTGTTAGATGATCAAAAATCACCTAGACTACATCATGACTCCTCAGGATCTTGGGTAACCCTATCACAAGGTCCATCATGATTTCCTCCCACTTCCACATAGGTATCGAAAGTGGCTGTCACAACTCACCTAGATGCTGGTTCTCAGCCTTCATCCTATAAAGGGTAAGATATTGGGAGACCAAACTAGTAATGTATCTCTTCATCCTTAACCACCATAATTGATGTCTAAAGTCATGATACATATTGGTCACACTAGGATGTACTGAACATCTAGATTTATGGTAATCCCTTATCATATCCTCTCTGATGAAATCAAGGACTACTACTCTCCCATGTACTAATATCACATCATCATCATCCATTGACCATCCAGGAATCAGATCACCACCAACCAACTGTTCTCCCATCACAATACACTATGGGTCTGACTCCTATCCAATCTTACAACAATCTTCAAGTAAATATATAATCTCTAAATGAAAAATTTCATTTATTAATTATTCTCATAAGAATCCATCCTCAAGTCATCCAATAGGATCATCAAGTTCCACTACTCCTCTAACCAAGATCCAGCTCTGCATGCATCTTACGACTAAGAGAATATATAGCGACATTACCTTTTCCTAGTGCATATATCATCTCAATGTAAAATGTTTATAGATAATCAACCCAACACATCCATATAATATTTAGGTATCTTTATGTGAAGACATAGTGAAGGCTCTTATTGTTCATGTATATAAAAAATCTCTCGCCGTAGATGTAAGGTCTCCAGCACTTCAGAGCATGAACCAAAACTTTAAATTCCAATTCATTGAACTATGCCTTGAGATCCTTTATCTTATTTAGAGCCATACTATATAGGTTATAGAAATGGGGTGCACACCTAGAAATATATCTTTCTATCTTAACTTACTAATCCTTTAGAGTATCTACTAGGTCAAATATCCACAACAATTTCAATCCATTACTCAACATCCTAAGGACCTCCAGTGCCCTGGTAGGATGAAGGATGATGGAGTTAAAGGAATATAATATTTTTACATAGTTCTAAACTCTTATTCCTTGAACAAACACTATGCGAAAGACTTTCGGTTGAAGTGGACCTACTAACCTAAGCAAATAGTAGGTGCGAGAGGATGCTCAACTTCATTCTCTTATATGTATAATAGTAATGTAGAAACCTCCTCCATTTTGGAATTATTTCGGCCCACTTCCCATATAGTCCTATAAGAATACGTTGAGGAAAAATATTCTGTCATGGGAAGGAAAATGACTCATAAAATAAACTAAGTCATTAGGATAAACCTTCATTAGTCTATGGGATCACACAAGGTTCTATTAGGAGTCTACCATTAACCTAAGTTATATCCCACCTAGCACTAACCCTTATTTTCATCCCTACAATCTAGTTACATTCATCATATATATAGTCTAACAAAACAATATGATAAGTTTAACTAATTAAATATAATAAATATATATCCCAATAGCCTAAAACACATATATATCACACAAATATAAACTATCCCAAACAGATAGCACAAATCAAGGAATTTAATTAATGAATTACTATGTAGCACAACAACAAGTATATATATGGAATATAGACCTACACTATTAGTCATGATTCATTAATGCACCTAAAATCTCATAAATCACATATAAAAATCATGTGCATCATCCAAGGTGAATTTAATCAATGGAAATAGCAAAACATAAATTCCCCATTTTAAGGAAACTTGAATATACACTACTCAGTGCTAGCTAGACACTATCACAATTCCCCTGCCTGAGTCCCAACAATCCAATCTCCTATTTATCTAGTCTCATCCTAAGAAAAATATAAGAATAAGTTAGTGAGTCCAAATCCTCTAATAATATTTTGTAACATCCTGACCTGAACCACTAAGTCCAAGTTGGAGTTCCACATAACCTCATGCACACCTCCCCGTATGCAAGAGGTTGCTGACTAGTAGCGAGGGTCTAGACCATCCATGAGGAGACTATACCATCAGTATCATGTCATAGGATTAATAATAATCAATAAAAAAATAAAAAAAATTAAATGCAGAAATTGAATAAATAATATACATATAAGAAAAAAATCCCAATGTGGCAAGCCTGTCTATAAAGTAATAAATAGATACCTAAAGAGATAAAAAATAAATAAACATCTATGGGTCCTCTGGAATTTGTCCTAGCCTGCTCTCGCTCCATGTTCCACTACTCAACCATCAACCATAGGCCCCTTTCCCTTCGCCAGATCTCGAGTCATGAAATCTACAAGCACACCAAAATTCCCTAGTAGGGTGTGAGTACAAGACTCAGTAGGACACCATAGATGTGTCCTTATCATAAGTGCACGATTTATATAATAGTGTATATCATGACATAAGTAAATGACTAGTAAACATACATGGGCTGAGTCATCATGTGCTGACCAAGCTTCCATGAACTCTAACCCCACCCACTTTGGCTTGTTTCTAGTAAGAATGTCCAGAACACACGTACCTCCATCAAGGTCTCATAACTCACCCCACTATTCCAGTGGTTGTTATAGGAACACCCACGTTATATCGAGTCCATCATATTTCTTCCTATCCTTTTAATCACCCACAAACCAAGTCCATATGAGTCCATGACCGATATCTTCTAGAAAGCCACCATTCTTTCCCCTTTACAAGGGTATCCATGTCTACCTTTAAGGATGTTAAGACTGTCCAGATGGGTAACTGGCCACTGGACTGCAAAACTCCCCACCTCAAGGCTCCACCTATGTATCTCAGTATCTTCTAGCTATTCACTATTCTTTATCCTCTACAGGGGTATCCAAACTCATCTTTAAGGAAGTTAGGACTGTTTCAGGTTGGGTAACCTCATACACCCAACCTAAAGAATCCACCTAAGTATCTCAATACCTGACAACTAGTCACTATGCTTTCACCTCTATAGGGGTACCCACACCTACCTTTAAGAATGTTAGGATTACATCAGGTTGGGTAACCTCATACACCCAAACACAAGGCTCCACCTGAGTATATTGGTACCTATAACATATTTCCATAATCTATGCAACACACAAATAATAAATTTCATTATAAGGAATGATAAGACACACCATGATCAAAGTTTGGATAATCACACATAAAAAATTATGCCCACGAATACTCACACACCCACATGAATCTCAGAATAAGCATGGGTTAGTCTAGAATAACATGACATCATGATAACATCATAAATATACAAGGGCCATAAAGGTAAGGAACCTCCTACCTCAAATCCATCAACATCAATGAAAAAGTTTTTCGAAGGTGTTGTCACCAGAACCGTGTTTTCACACCAACCAAAAAATGATCACACATCAAGAATTCCTAAAACCAAAACCAACTATTTTATTTAAAAAAGAAATAAAACACTACATGCAATGATACTCTCTATATCCTGGATAATTTCTAAATTATAATTTTAGGCCAATGTATGAGCCCACAATATTCTCCTTAAGAATAATTATAAAAAAATGTTCAATAATTTATATCTCTAAATTAATTCAAGAACACATGTGGTATGACTTATAATTATTCTTTAATAAAACAATATAATTATCTTTAATAATTGAATAATTATCTTCTAATAATTTCTTATAAATTATCCTTTGATAAAGGGTGAAATTATCTTTTGATAAATTTTCTATAAACTATCCTTTGATAATTTAGGGAAATTACCTCTTGATAATTATTGATAATTATCATTCGATAATACATGGTATTATCCTTGATATTTAAAATTTGAAAAAAGAAGGATTAATTTAAATATGAAAAACATACATTTTTTCCTTTAAAAACAAACTTGGGATTAAATTTATACTCATTGTGATGAATATAATGGAACCAATAATGCATCAATCTAATAAATATCACAGAATATATTGATGATAGAAGTTTGGAAGAATAATAAAATTAAATAATAATAATAATAATAATAATAATAATATAGAGGGAGTGATATGAAGAGGGTTAGATGTGAAATTAAGGAAGAATTACTCCATCACCCAATCCCTTAGATGCCTCCCCATTCAACTCCTTTTAATATATTTTTTCTAGTCAATAAATCATTAATTTACCCACTATAATCATGAATTACATGCATGGGCCATTTATTTTCTTCTAAAAACACTATGCCATGACTCAAGTCTCATATCAATTAAATATTTTATCGTTTATTATTTATTTTCTCATTTATTTGACTTTATTTATTTCATATGAACCCCATATACACTTCATTTATTTATTTTAAAAGCCTTTCTAAAAAACATTTAATCTTTCATTAAACATATGTTAAAAGTCACACAAATATATATATACATGTTATATATATATACACCCACCCCCGCACACACACACACACACAGACATATATATATATATATATATATATATATATAACCCACATATATATGTACACACCCACATTATATATATAAAAACTTGCACACACACACACAAACACACACACACATATATATTTGAAACACATATATATACATTATATATATATACTCACCAAAATTATTTTACCCAAATTTAATAATCATAATAGTAACAATAATAACTATTATTATTAAATATCTCTCAACATTTCCACCATTAATGTTTCAAAAGTAACCTTCATTAAAAGTCAATAATAGTTAATAAATTTATACCAATCACACAATTTCATTTATGTGATTCAAGTAATAAAATTACTATCATTATCTAACCTTAAAATAATTCACACATGGAAAAATGTTTCTCATCAATTAAGTGAATTAAAAATTATTTAATTACCCATGTAATTTCCATTTTTTAGTACAATTATTATTATTATTATTCTTGCATATGATGCATCCAAACACCCAAAAAACACAAAATTTATGTCATGCCTAGGGTAAAACCATCATCTCAAACTTAATGTTGGTCTCTAATCTCTCATATTATGTACCATTTAGGAGATATTAAATTATTTTCAGAAATATATAAATAAAAATATTACATAAGTTATCATCACGTGTGATGTTACCAAAAGTCCAATGAACACAAATGTTATGTTGTGGCTAGGGTAAAAAACTCATCCCAGACCTAAAAGGGGTATAATATTTCTCATACGACACACCGTTTGAGAGATATTTAACTATTTTTGGAAATATATAAATAAAAATATTAAATAAGTTATCCTCACATTTGATTTTACCAAACGCCTGACCTACACAAATGTTATGTCGCACCTAGGATAAAACCCTCATCTCATAATTAACAGTGGTATCTGATTTCTTATAAAATCCACCATTTGGGAGATATTCAATTATTTTTATAAATCTTTAAATAAAAATATTAAAGAAGTTATCCTCAAGTACGATGTTACCAAATTCCTGATGAACACATATGTTATGTCACTCCTAGGGTAAAAGCCTCAACCTGAACCTAATGATGGTCTCATATTTCTCATAATATGCACCATTTGGGAGATATTAAATTATTTTAGAAAAAATACATGTGCATAATATAATATATTTAATATTTTTATTCTGTCTACACTGAGGCTCTACGGACCTCACAATCCCATGACATCTCAATTCCTAACTCTAAAAATATTCCATAGAATATTAAAAGGTGTTAACTGAGATTTTAACCTTACACAAAGCCCTCTAAACCATCTATTAAGTTATTTTTAATTTAAAACTATATTTTCACATAAAAATAACCATAAGTTATTATTAATGAGAGTTTTTATTATCTTTAAAAATTCAGGATATTACATGAGAGGCCTTATACTAATTAACCTCTACATGACCACACATATCTGGAATCAAATATAACATTTTAGAGCTAAACACAATAGACAACTATTATATAGCATGCTTGTGATACACAATAAACATCCACAATCAAATTATAATGTGAAATTATCCAAAGTAGAGGAAATATATGATTTTAAAAACCTATAATAAACACAAAACTCAAATAACTAGAAGGGGAAACTCCCCATAACACCTAATCCTATCATGGAAATCGATACAAATGGTCATAGTTGGTCGTCACTAATATAGAATCCCTAATCCAATTGACATCCATTATGATTGAAACAGGTTCCACACACATCAGGCACATCTCCCTATATGATAGAGGTTGATGACCAGTGGTGAGGGTATATATATAGAATGGTAAGAATATAACCCATGGTATAGATAACTATAAATAATAGTGTAAGAAATGTAAAAAAATTCACCATAAGATAATCATAAGAAAGAAAACATCACAACTATATGCCATCAATAATCAAATAACAACTCACATGTTATAAAAAAATGTGTATCAGTAATTTCATGCAGTCATACATAGGAAAAAAATATCTACCATAGGAAGATCACATACCATAAACACTAATATCATGTAAAATACTAGAGATAATAGAAAAACTGGTCCCAAGTTCATGCCCAGTTTTATCCCCATCTCCCATCAAGAACCATAACTTTACCATACAAAGTAGGTACCTTGACCTTATTAGCATGTGAAACCATTAATTTTTTTCGGGTAGTAAGTCACCCAAGTTGGGTGTGAGTAAAACTCAGTAAGTCAACACTAATAGTGTCCCTAACATATCCAGTATAATCAAGTGAATTCATAGTGTGATATACTTATAAATAAAATTAATTAGGAAAATGCTACAATAATAAAATATGTTACACCCACATGTGCTTCCTAGATATACCACATAATAAATACCTACTTTGTTTATGGTTGAGGTGTACCTAAACATATCATATAATCATTTAATGATAAATCCATCCCAATTCACAGTTAATGGGTACAACGTCCCATCACAGTGGGAAGTACACCCCACTAACATATCCAAAGTTGAGGGCATATCATCCCTATGATAATATGATCACTGATATGAGGGTAATACATCCTGATAGTACAATCATATCCATGATAATAGAGTCCCAAAATGAACATATACAAGCGAGAATATTATCCCATTAACATAACCAAGAGAGATCATAATGTACCTATGGTAATATAATTTTTGATACATGGGAAGTACATTATGGTAATCCTATCAAAAACATGGGAATAAACATTCCTAAGTCAACATATGAAAGGAGGAGTTGTGAATTGACTATATTATTGAGAGAGTTAATAGCATTTATAGCCCTGACTAAAATTTTAATAGGAAAGAGTGTTTCTAGAGATATCAGTCCATTAAGGGAATAGAGTTTCCGATCCATTATAAAAGAACGATCATTATAACCCAACAACATCATCCATAAAGGGGAATCATGACCCTATCTACAAATACTTACAAGTGGAAATGGAATCCCTAGTTCCAGGCCATAACACACGTTGAAGGTAATCACATACCATAAGCGTTGACACTCATATGGGAATCATGTCCCCAAACATAGAAGTATCTCAAGGTGGGTTTTACATCCCATTTTCATGAGTAATAAAAAATACTAGGGAATAGTGTGCCATCCCAACCATCATCAAGGTCACATGGAAATTCTATCCCATTTTGATGGGAATTCCATATTGAATAAAATCCACATCACAATGGGAATTCCGTCCCTCAACATATCCAACACTCTATAGATGGGAATTATGTATGATGTTCCATAGGGAGTCATTAATTACCATTGGTTAATAAAATTTATAAATTTATAAACATAACAACTAATTCACTAAAACTACTAAGACATAGTATA
Source organism: Viscum album (assembly GCA_963277665.1). Lineage (NCBI taxonomy): Eukaryota > Viridiplantae > Streptophyta > Magnoliopsida > Santalales > Viscaceae > Viscum > Viscum album. The sequence continues at coordinate 673,478,215 of OY728126.1, forward strand.
AGATATATGAGTATCAAGGTCAAACCCATAGAGACAAGTAAACATAATAAGGGAAACTTAACCCAATAGTTATGAATAAAAATTCTAAAATTATAGAAAACTAATTATATTTTTAAAGTAAAATGATAAATAAGTGTACTAATTATTTTAATATATAGGTTCATGAATAAATGAAGTATAAAATAAATAGTAGATACTCATGAAGTTATTGGAATTAGGTCTAAGTAACTCTCTTAGTTTAGGTGATCACTCTCTATCTCACTAAGACACCTTTTCTCATGGTTAGGCACTTTGGTTAATTAATAAAATAGGTAAATTAAAACTATATTTAAATATAGTAAAAAACTCTACCAATGTCCATGGAGAAAAATATGCACTAGTTAATGCATTACCTAACTTCAAAGACAACGACCATGCACAATAAATAAATAAGTGATTAAGAAAAATAAAATTAATGTAAAAAGATGACATGAATTATCATTAAAAATAAATTTACTTCCTAAACCTCCTTCCCCCTTTATTATAAGTCCATAGAAAAAATACTACCCTCACACACTAGCCATGAGAGGGAAAAATAAAAGAAAAATCAGAAAGAAAAATCCCTAAAAGTACCAGCTCCATCTAAATGTGAAAAATATGGGAATTGATCCTATAAATTGATTAATTCCTTGATACAATAGACTTAAACTTTATTTATAGTAAATCATAACCCACTCCATATCTCAATATATATCTATTATCTCTGGTATATCTTTATGAATCCATCCTTATTCAAGTTGTACTCATATACCATGTAAATAGGGTGTAAAAATCTACACATAACATCACTTCAATCTACCCTAAAACATATCTCAAAAAATATATAGGAGAGAAGGTAACCAACCATTTATATATGTTTTAGATATACAACTTGTGGCACACCATGGTAAATCATAGTGTGAATCAGGCTTCCTAATTTCAATGGCATGCTTGGATGTGAGGAGACAATGTATATTGTAACACAATAATATTTTCTCATCATTTTACTAACATGGACATGAAATAATATCATTATACATGAAATAAATCCTTATAATATCTTCACAAAAAACCAACATATTTACATGTGTGATGTGACAGTAACCCTTATAGTAGTGAACCAAATCCATCACTAGGATCCTTTACTATCTCACAACCATATTCATTCTCACAGTGCACACACTATCCACTATGGTGCAACAGATCATGAAACTCCATCCCATCCTATGTTGTGAACATCGATGTGACATAAAACTATTTGGTTGCAACATGAATGAAAATTATCCAAAAAATCTCAATGGAAATCTATTACATGCATGAATCATAAGTCTTACAAACTCTCCTTATTGATAAAGAGTCTTACAAAGTCACTAACACCCTTTAAAATGTCTTACAAGATCACCCACGATGAAATAATACCTTTCACAATGTGACAAAATATTATGAATTTCCCTTATTCATGATTCCCGATGAATCACAACAAAAATAAATCCTTCACTTAGATTGACATAAAGATCTTTAGGTGCAATACAGACATGGAGTTTTATCGATTGTGACATGAGTGTAACATGCATGATTCAAATAGACTACTTGAAAACCCTTGTAGTGAGTAAAGGAGATGATCCATATGATGTCATATAAACCATTTCATGCATGATTTAAAACTCAAAAATTTCCCTGTATAATTGAATCCCATATTGTAATTCCCCTCATAATGGCCTCTTATTAATAAAATATTATGCTTCATAACTACTCGTTGCCTCCCGTGGTGTTTCCCTACACTATAACCACTCCTCCATAGTTCCACCCCACATTGTGGATTTGACTATCACCTAAGGAACACATATTATAGGTTTATCCTATTCTTCTCCATGTTTATCTGGACTATAACACTGTTGAATTTTGTTACTACTTTGGTTAGATTTGATCCAATGGCACCAGCCAAGGGTTAGTCTTTTTTTAATTCATAAAATTTATTTTTTCCTTTGTTAATGTTTTTCTTATTTTCATTATTTTTACCAAAGTTTCTTCAAAATCTAATATAAATAATTCCTAAAAAAACATATTAAAATAAAATTTAATAAGGAAAGAATATTTAATTCAAAAATAAAATTAATGAATGCAAATTTTATAATTAATACATGAATTATAACTATAAAATACCACCAACATAAAACTCATTTTTTTCCTTAATCATAGTGTAATGACCCAAACTTTTATTAATGAAAATTCCTCTTGATATTATTAAATGTATTGTTATGTAAAATGGATATATAATACATATTCACTTACTTGGTTTTATGTTTTTGATTTTAAAATAATGTTAATAATTATTACCATTTCTAATATAGCTATTGAACATTGATCACATGATTAGTAGAAATATAGGGCTTTAACAAATCCAATTTACTCAGAAAAAGGAAGCGATGACCTTATCCAGTAGAATTGATCTATACGAAGCCCATTTGTTAGAGATCAGAAAAGAGGTAGCATTACTGAGATTCTCTCTTGACCAAACCCAAACTGAGCTTCAACACATTAAGGTTGAACGTAATCTCCTACAAGAGAAGTGGAAGTTGATAGAGATTACCACCTGAGCGATGTTATTTGAGCCACCCCAAGAGTCTGTCACCATCACACACCTTACCCTTAGGTCTTATGCGGGTGTTATAAGGGGTTATTTAACAAGACCATAGCACTATGATTATGTGAATTAGTTTTTTATATAATAAATAATATACATTCATTTTATTATTGTTACTTTGTAAATAGTTTTTAAAGCAAAAATAATATTTTAAGTTAATATCCAATTAAGAAATATATTTTGATGAATTAATGGATTTTTTAATTAAATAATATTTTAATAAAATATTATTACTAAATTATTTTTTATTAAATACAAATTATCTTATAATTTTTATGAATACAATTTCAATTCTTATTAAGGTTTGAAAGCTGTTTTTGTCAAAACCCATGAATTTTTGATAAATATCAGTTTTTATTTTAAAAGTAAAAATTCACATATTTAGAAAATTATTTAGATAAAATGAATATTATTTTTGGAATCAGGACGTCTAAATTATCCAATGGTGAATTTTTCATAATTTTACGAGATAGTTGAATTTTTGAGTAAAAATTAAATACCGTTTAAATATATAATGTGTTTTATGACAGCATAATGACCCAATAGTGATGTAATAAAATACTATAAATGGGATGTTTGGAAAAATATGTTTTAACTTTAAAATAATGTGATTTTAGGTTTGTTTGATTTATTTTACAAAGCCTTAGTGAACCCTCCAAGAGTTATAAAATATTTTAACATTTTAAAATGATTTCCTTGAGAGTGTGACTCATCTCCACATAATAAAGAATAATATTTTAATAAGTTCATTCATTGGGTTTATAAAATAATTTTTTCCACTCCAATTTTTCAAAAAACATTGGAAAAAAACACGGTATGGTTTGTGGTTTTTATTAGTTTAATGTGTGGTTTCCAAAACCTAAATAATAAAGAATTTCCCCTCCTTTCCTATATAAACCCACTCAATCTCCCATTACTCTTCACTCAAACCATTTTTATCTCGACCAAACCCTACCCTCCTCTCTCTATAATCTTTCAAAGGTGACCCAAGCTACCCGGAATCCTCTCTCAAGCCTCTCCCAATCCTTTGGGATCACACTTCCAAGGGATCCTCACTTTCCTTCCTTCCTTATTTATGTCCAAGTTTCCTTATATTGTTATGGCATTTTGTTTTCAATTAAAAATGTTTTGGTATGATTTATCACCTCACATATACTTCCCTCCTTATGTTTTAATTATGATATAGCCCTTTTCTCTCTCATTAATCCCTCCCATGCACACCCGTTACCATACCAAAATTCCGTAAGGGATTTCTCTCTCCTCATTTATATTCAAGAATTTATTTTATATTATGCATATAAATTCCATTAAATATGTTTGTAAATGTATCTATATAACCCCTTACTTTCAATTTCATGTATAAATGTTGAGATACCCCTTTCTATCTCATCAACCCATTTTACGATTTCTATTTGACGTTGTAATGCTACCAAAGTTACACCAAAATTTCCATGCCAAAATTATCATACAAGTGAATACCATACCCATTTATCTATCAAGGGTATTAAAATTTATGCACATGTATTTGTTGATTGAGTAATTACATTTATATATTCCACATCTCTTATTTATGGAATAAATTATGATGTTTAATGAATCCATGTTGTATGATCTATGTGGCACACTTATGCATGAAATGAAATGTTTATAAAGGGTGCGCCCTGATAGTGCTCCAATGCATTGGGTAAAGATTAGTATCATGATACATCAAGTAAAATGAGGTTTTACTAATGATAATTCAAGTGAAATTAGGTTTTACTTATTCTCCACGTGCAATGAGTCTTGGATCATGCTAATATCATGTTAAATGTTGTTGCCACATTTCCATGTTATGATAATCATGCTATATCATGCCTTTATGTTCAGGTTTATCTTGTGCTCCTTTGATATGACTATTACCTAACATTTACTACATTCTTCATGCTATGACTTTTTTACTCCCCTAATGGGCTTTATAGCTCACCATTTTATTATGCATGTCCTCAGGCTATCCCATGCAATGCTAAGTACGAAGGAATGCTGTGGTCATGTAAAAAAAGTTTTCAATAAAGATGTTGTGTTTTATATTCTAAGTTGTTATTTAATGTTTCTAATTTCCCAAAACACTAAACCTCTTGATCATCATAGTTGTATTAAGTGCTAGTTTATTTAATAAATCATGTTTATGTGTGTAATAAATAGAAGGGTTATTATAGTTGGTATCATAGGATAAGTTTATTTATTTTTGGGATTAGGATTAGAAAACCCTAGTGAAAGACTTAGGGATAAGACTAACTATAATAAAATCATCAATAAATTTTGGTGAGTATTGAGTAAGTGGTTTATTAAGTAAATACATCCCTGCCTAGATACAAGTTTGTAGAGTCGACTCTGGCATAGATGTATTTAGGGGTAAAACCTAAAAACACTGCTTTGAGCTGGACTCAAACGGGAACTAGTGCATGACAACGGACTTTTCTACACTCTTGGTTATGAAACTCCCGGGGGATATGCTTTGGTAAATTCATAATCTTAGTATGAACCATTATTAAGGGAATAAAAAAATTCCCTTAAGAATATATGTTGGGAAATAGATCATGGATAATAGAGATTGAAGCCTATAAATTTATAAGTTAGGGAAATAAATGTAATTTATAAGTTATCCATTTTTTTCGTTGGATTCCCCTTTATGTTTTATCCCTAACTTTCAATGTGATGACTGTTCTAATGAGATGCCCAATCTGATGGGAGTGTGAATCACAAACCTTTTCAAAATACTCTCTTAGTTAATTAAAGTTTTGAATAGAAACATGGGTCAAGAGGAACATTAAATCCCCCCTAAGAAAGAAAAAGCTGCAATCAAATGCTTCACAAGACAAAATCCTCCTACTTTTAATAGATCATCTGATCCCTCAATTTCCAAACAATAGATCAAATACATTGAAAAGATATTCTCCATCCTTCAGTGTTATGAAAAAGAGAAGGTTATTCTTACTTCTTCTCATATGGAGGGTTAAACTGATCAATGGTGGACATTGATAAAAAATACGAATCTTGAGGAAGAGATCGAGGAATTAGAATGGAAGGATTTCCAATTTTTTTTTGATAAATATTTTTCATGCACCCTCTGAATTAATATAGAAAGGTACTTTCTTACCCTCAAGAAGAAATATGATAAATACATCAAAGCATACAAGGCAAACTTCACAAGGCCTTCAAAATATTCTTATAGCTTTGTCATCACCCTCGAATGTAAGGTTGATCGCTTATTTGGTGGGATAAAACCTTTCCTAAGGAAATCCCTAGCGATTCGTGATTTCAAGAGATATGAGGAAATTGTCTAATGGGCCCTCAAAGTCAAAATGGAGATCGATGAATCTCAGGAGTATCATGGAGATAAGAAGTGTTAGGTGGAATTTAATTCTAGAGGTGTGATGGATAAATACAACGGTGCTAAGAAATTTCAACACCCCACTTGCCAAAGGTGCGAAAAGAAGCACCCCAAAAATTGTCTAAAGGGGATGAGTAAATTCTTTAAGTGTGGATGAGAAGGATACCTATCCATTAACTATCAACAAGAAAAACCCGCTGCTACGTAAAAGGAGAGGAACACTCCATTTGACCCTCAATGCATTGTTCATTTCTTCAACTGCAAATAACTGAGTCACTTTGCAAACCAGGTCCCTAAGAAAAGGGTTTTCAAAGGCAACCAACAACCTCCAATGCATCAAGGGAGAGCTTTTTCCATCACTACCACCAAAGAGAACCCCGAAAATGAAGTGGTGATAGGTACACTAGTTATTAATTTAAGAATAGTAAATGTAATTTTTGATTTTGGTTTTATGCATCATTTTATATCCCAAAAGTTTAGTAGAACTATCCCAACACCACCACAAATCATGGAAGTAGAGATGTTAGTGAGAATGGTAAATGGGGAAATCATTGTATCCCATAAATATAACTCCTCCCTAGTCACAATTTGTGGTTTGAACTTCCCGAAGACCTCATAATACCCCCTCTGGTAGAATTTGATGAAATTCTTGGCATGTATTGGCTTTCCCTATATAGATCCAACATAAATTTCCATGAGAGGGAAATCACTCTCCATATGGAAAATTGACCCCCGATTCTGTACAAGTGCAAGGAGGAGGATGAATCTTCTTTAGCACCATCATCTCAAGCATGGATATTACTGCCCTATGAGTATGCATATATTGCTAAGATTATTTAGTGTAAGGAAGCAACCATACTCGAAGATATGCCTATTGTGAAGGAATTGCCCGATCTTCCTCCTAGAAGAGATGTTGAATTCTCAATTGATCTTATACCTTGGGTGTTGCCAATATCCAAGAATCTATATAGAATGGATATTGTGGAGTTTGATGAGATAAATAAACAACAACAAGAGAATCTGGATAAAGGGTTTATACGCCCAAGTGCTTCACCATGGGGTGCACCAGTCCTATTCGTCAAGAAGAAGGATGAGTCAATGTGACTTTGCATTGATTATCATGATCTCAAAAAAATCATGATAAAGAACAAGTATCCTCTACCCTGAATTTATGAATTGTTCAATCAGCTACATGGAGCACAAAACTTCTCCAAGGTGGATTTGCGGTTAGGATATTACCAATTAAGGGTGAAGAAAAAGGATATCCCCAAGACTGATTTTTGTACAAGGTATGGGCACTATGAATTCATATTAATGCCTTTTGGACTCAATAATGCTCCAGAAATCTTCATGTAATTAATGAATAAAGTCTTTAGATATTACCTAGACAAAGTTTTGGTAGTCTTTATAGACAATATTCTAATATAATTAAAAAACAAGGAGGAGCATTATGAGAATATAAGAACTATAGTAGAGACCTTGCGAAAGGAGAAGCTCTATGAAAAGTACAGAAATTGTGAGTTCTGGTTAAAGGAAGTATCATTATTGGGTTATATCATCACAAAGAATGGGATATCTATGGATCCCTCCAAGATAGCTGCAATTGAGGGATGGATAACACCAACATCAGTGATGGATATCGGTAGCTTCATAGGGTTAGCTGGATATTATCACCAATTTTTGAGAAATTTCTCCCATTTGTCAAACCATCTTATGAAGATAACTCAGAAGGGAGTCAAGTTTTCTTGGATTGATGAATGTGAAGAGAGATTCAAGGATTTGAAAATGTGGCTTATCACTGTGCCCGTGATCACATTACCCACACGTGGAGAACTTTTTGTGGTATCCAGTGATGCTTCGAAGAAGGGCCTGGGTTGTGTGTTGATGAAAAATGAAAACATCATTTCCTATGCTTCAAGGAAAATAAATATTCATGAAAAAAACTATCCAACACATGATTTGGAGTTGGCTGCAATAATATTCTCTTTAAAAATTTGGTGATATTACCTCTTTGGGGAGAAGTGTGAAATATAAATGGATCACAAAAGCCTCAAGTATATATTCACATAGAAAGAGTTGAACATGCACTAATGAAGATGGTTAGAGAAGATCAAAGACTATGACTGCTCAATCCATTACCACCATAGGAAAGCGAATAAGGTGGTCGATGCTCTAAGTAGAAATGACCCATCAATTTTATCATTGATGAGAATTTAAAAGGATCCAATCTTCTTATATTTGATGAATATGGACATGGGAATCATAAAGAAGGGACCATCATCAATCATTTCACAAATGATTTCTCAACCGTCTCTTATAGAAAGGTTAATGGATGATCAAAAGGATGATGTGAGAATTAATAAGAAAGTGGAAACTATTAGAAAAGGGAAATCCTTAGAGTTCAATGTTAATGAAGAATGAATTGTGATATTTGGGAAAATACTATGCGTTCCATCAAATTTGGAGTTAAATAATAAAATTTTGGATGATGCACATAGTTTGAATTTCTCCATTCACCTAGGAAACACAAAGATGTATCGAGATATACAATATCATTATTGGTGGGATAACATGAAGAAGGAGATCAATGAGTATACATAAAAGTGCCTGTTATGTCAGCAAGTGAAGGCTGAGAGGCAGAAGTTTAAGGGGATGATGCAACCATTGCCCATACCAATATGGAAATGAAAAAACATCACCATGGACTTTGTCACCAGACTTCGAAATACATCCAAAGGAAGAAATGCTGTCTGGTTATTGTAGATATTCTTACAAAGACTGTACACTTAATTTTAATTCAAGAGGATTTCTCATTGGATTAACTGGAACGAATATAAATTAGAGAAGTTGTAAGTCTATGTGGAGTACCACTATTGATTATATCTGATCAAGATCCAAGATTCACCTCTATGTTATGGAAGAGTCTCCAACATGCTCTGAATACTGAGCTAAACTTTAGTATGACTTATCATCCTCAAACTGATGGCCAATCTGAGTGGACTATACAAACACTTGAGGACATGTTGAGATCATGCTCAGTGGACTTCAAAGGAGGATGGGATCAAAATCTTCCTCTGGTTGAGTTCTCTTATAATAACAATTTCCACTCAAGCATCCAAATGGCTCCTTATGAAGACCTTTATGGGAAGAGGTACAGAACACCGAAATGTTGGGATGAAGTCAGGGATAAAAAATTCCTAGGTCCATAAATTGTTGAAGAAATAGTGGAGAAGGTTAAGACCATCCAACATCACATTAAATCTGCTCAGAGTCAACAAAAGAGATATGCAGATAATAATCTACAAGACCTAGAGTTTGATGATGGAGACATGGTATTCCTTCACATATCTCCGTGGAATAGAGTTATGAGATTTGGGAAGAATGTAAAGCTTAGTCCAAGGTACATAAACCCTTTTGAGATCCCTGATAGCATTAGAGTAGTGTCCTATCAACTAACACTCCTTCCGAACCTATCTCAAGTACATGATGTATTCTATGTGTCACTCTTGGGGAAGTACATACCTAACCCATTGCATGTACTCAATCCAGAGGTGGTACCATTGGACAATGACCTTTCCTATTAAGAGAAGGCAGTGAAGATCATAGATCGTAGGAAAAAAGTTCTACGAAATAAGATAATTTCCATTGTGAAGGTGTTGTGGTGAAACTACAAGTTTGAAGAAGAAATGTGGGAATCAGAGGAAGTGATGAAGTAGAGTTACCCTCATCTGTTTTAGTATGGGAAAAGGAAATTTTTAGTGTGAAATTTCTTAAGTGGGGAAGATTATAAGAACCCAAAATTTTATTAATGAAAATTCCTCTTGATTTGATTAAATGTATTGTTATGTAAAATGGTTATATAAGACATATGCATTTCCTTGGTTTTATGTTTTTGAATTTTAAAATAATGTTAAGAATTTTAACCATTTATAATATAGCCGTTGAATAGTTATGACATGATTAGTATAAATATAGGTCTTTAACAAATCTAATTTACTCAGACAAAGGGAGTGATGAACCTCATCTACTAGAATTTCTCCCTATGAAGCCCATTTTTTAGAGATCTAAAAATAGGTAGCATCACTAGGCTTTGCTCTTGACCAAGACCAAGCTAAGCTTCAACATGTTAAGCTTGAACAAAACCGCCTACGTGAGAACTGGATGTTGATAGAGATTACCACTCGAGCAATGTTATCCGAGCCACCCAAGAGTCTGTCACCATCACACACCTTACCCTTAAGTATTATTCTTTCTTTATAAGGGGTTATGTAACAAGAACCTAGAACTATGATTATGTGCACTAATTTTTTATAGAATAAAGAATATACATTCACTTTATTATTGTTACTTTGTAAATAGTTTTTAAAGCACAAATTATATTTTTAGTTAATATCCAATTAAGAAATCTATTTTGATGAATTAATAGATTTTTGAATTAAGTAATATTTTAATAAAATATTATTACTAAATTAATTTTTATTAAATATAAATGATCATATAATTTTTATGAATACAATTGTAATTTTTATTAAGGTTTGAAAGCTGTTTTTGTCAAAACCCATGAATTTTTTATAAATGTAAATTTTTATTTTAAAATTAAAAATTCACAAAATTAGAAAATTATTTAGATAAAATTAATATTATTTTTATAATCAAGACATCAAAATTATCCAACGGTGAATTTTTCATAATTTTCTGAGACACTCGAATTTTTGGGTAAAAATTAAATACCGTTTAAATATATAATGAATTTTATGACATAATAATGACCCAATAGTGATGTAATAAAATACTATAAATGTGATTTTCATCCAATATATTTTTTACATTTAAAATAATTTTATTTTAGGTTTGTTTTATTTATTTTACAAATCCTTAGTGGACCCTCCAAGATTTATAAAATATTTTAACATTTTAAAATGATTTCCTTCAGAGTGTGACTCACATCCACATAATCAAGCTTAATATTTTAATAATTTAGGACATTGGAATTATAAAATAATGTTTTACAATACAATTTGGAAAAAACCATGAGAAAAAACCATGGTATGGTTTGTGTTTTTTATTAGTTTAATGTGTGGTGTCCAAAACCTAAATAATAAAGAATTCCTTTTCCTTTCATATATAAACCCACTCAATGTCCCATTAGTCTTCACTAAAACTATTTGGAGCTCTACCAACCCATTAACTTCTCTCTATATAATCCTCCCAAGGTGCCCCAATCTCCCAATAATCCTCTCTCAAGCCTCTCCCAAGCCTTTGGGATCACACTTCCAAGTAAGGGATCCTCACTTTCCTTCCTTCCTTATATATGTCCAAGTTTCCTTATATTTTTATGCCCTTTTATTTTAAATTTAAAATGTTGGGTTATGATTTCAAACCTCCCCTATAATTCCCTCATTACATTTGAATGATGAGAGACTCCTTTTATCTCTCATTAATTCCTCCCATGTATAATTGTTACCATGCCGAAATTCTATAAGGGATTTATCTTTCCTAATTTACATTCAAGAAATTATTTTATATTATGCATATAAATTCCATTAAATATATTGGGACATGTATTTTTATTACCCACTTAATTTCCATTTCATGTATAAATGATGATATCACCATTTATCTCTCATCAACCCATTTTACGATTTCTATTTGACATCGTTATGGTGCCGAAGTTACACCAAAATTTCCATACCAAAATTCTCATGTAAGTGAATACCATACCTATTTCTCTATCAAGGGTATTCAACTTTATGAACATTTAATTGTTAATTTAGTACTTACATTTATGTATTTCATATTTTTATTCGTGGAATAAATTATGATGTTTAATTAGTCCATGTTGCATGAACTATGTGGAACACTTATGCATGAAATGAGATGTTTATAAAGGGTGCACCCTGATAGCACTATAATGCATTGGGTAAAGATTAGTATCATGATAATTCAATTGAAATGAGGGTTTAATCAAGATAATTCAAGTTCAATGAGGGTTTTATCGTTCTCCATGTGCAATGAGCCTTAGATCATTCTAATATCATGTTAAATGTTGTTGCCACATTTCCATGTTATGATAATCATGCTATATCATGAATTTATGTTCATGTTTATCTTATGCTTCATTGATATGCCTATTTCCTAACATATACTATATTTTAAATTTTATTCCTTATTTACTCCCTTACCGAGCTTTATAGCTCACCATTTTCTTATGCATCTCCTCAGGTTATCCCATGCAATGCTAAGTACAAAGGAATGTTGTGGTCATGTAAAAGAAGTTTTCAATAAAGATGTTGTGTTTTATGTTTTAAGTAGTTATGTAATGTTCCTAATTTTCCAAGACACTAGACCTATCAATAATTGGAGTTGTCTTAAGTGCAATTTTATGTAATAAATCATGTTTATGTGTGTAATAAAGAAAAGGGTTGTTATACATATAATCTCCACATCATAACAAAGAAACCCCATCCTACCAAGGTTTAAAGATCATGGTCAACATAATCAGATAATTATCCACAAGTATTAACCTTTAAATCTTCACACAAGGATAATATCTTCAATAACTCATTTTTTCAATAAAATAAATTAATCATGATTTTTTATTTTCCTCTTGAAAGGATGATACTTATCCCTAACTTACATTTACATATTTAATTTTTTATATGTAATCATTCCATTTTTGATCTACCTCACTTGAAATTTTTCTCTCATCACTCAAAGTACTTATGACTACAGTCATGATCATACCTTTAGTACATGCATCATAACCATAGGAATGAAAATCATCTCAAATATCTACCTTATAAGAAAAAATTTCTAAATTAATTATGATGAATTTTATTAAAAGGATCACTTGACTCTGAGGTTAAGGGTTGGTAGGTAATTGGTGTAAGAAATCAAAAGTCTCATAAAGGAGGTTAAACTATATAGCACAATGCATGATAAAAAATATAATTGTAAAAAAATTATCCTCTAAAAATTATATCACTCAACACTCCTTAACGCATAGGCTCATAAATCATGAAAATAAAAAATAATTAAACACACCCTCTTCCAACAAATAATCCCTTTTACAAAATTTCAAAGATTTTTCCAAAAAATATTTCCCCTTTATTTACAAAAATGTTTTTTTTTCTAATTTTCTCATCTATTTTTAATAATGTTTTTTCATTGAGGTTAGATAAAAAGAACAATGATAGGATATTCCTAAAACTTTCCCAAAAAACCAATGATAACACCTCACACCTCAATTTTTCAATACAAAATCAGCTCCTTTACACCATATAAAAACCTATTCCCCCACACTTATTCCATTAAAAATCATGAAAAAATACCAAGAGTATGGTAAAAAAGATAAAATTGGCATGTAATGTTTCTCCTCTATCAAGGTAATTAAAATTAGAAAAAAATTCATTATATTGTTTTGATATTAAATTCATTTTATTATCTATTATTTACTAACTAATTGATTTTTAGTATGTTCTAAAATTAAATTTTTATTTAAATGAATATTGTTAATATTTTTTTTAAAATGGATGAAATTTTGAAGTAAATTGATCTAATTTAATTTTTTAGAATAAAATAAATGGATATCTATTGATAATTTTTTTTATTTTGAAGGTAAAATATTTTATCTAGATAAATGAGAGAGAAATTTAGCCAAGTGTAAAATATAATGTACACCCTGAATCTCATAATGTTGAAATGTGATCATAAGGTTCATTTTGTGGAAAAGGCATAAAGACACCCTGTGATTGTAAGGTTTATTTCATAATTAAGAAAAATTTCATAAAGTCAATAAATATACTTCTTAAGGTTATAATGAATTTCATGAGGTTTAATCTGTTCTTTTTAAGGTTGAAACTCAACTTCATAAGTTTGATTATCGAAATTTGTAATGTTCATTACCTCTGTGAAATTATTAGTATGGTGATAACTTAAGGGGAAGTTCATACAGTTCATTCAATTTATCTTTTTCAATGAATAATTGTATAGATTAGATCAAAAGTGTTTTATCAATCATAAAACAAGATTAATAACCAGGTTTATTTCACATGTATGGAATCAAGTTATATTGAAGGATACAATTTCTATGAGACTATTGATGTTTTAAAATGAATATATTATACAAATTTAGTTCTTAACTAAAATCTCATTACGCCATAAGAATTTTTGTTATGTCATGGAATAAATACTCTCACTTTTAAGAATTAAAATATTTCCACATATCACTACTACAAATATGGATTTTATTAGCACTAAAAACGGCCTTTAACAGTGCTAGAAAAGTGCTATTAATGCCGGTGAAGATGGGGGGGGGGGTCCCCTTTATCAGCGCTCCAAAAAGCACTGATAAAGACCCCTTTTATCAGCGCTAAAAACAAGCGCTGATAAAAGGGGTATTTTATCAGCGCTAAAACAAAGAGTTGATAAAAGGGTTGCTTATCAGTGCGTTCTTTTTAGCATTGATAAAAGACTCCTTTTATGAGCGCTTTTTTAAAAGTGCTGATAAAAGTTAAAAAAAATAAAAAATAAAAAATTTTAAAAAAATCCTGCCAATCAGGGGGGCTTTTATAGCGCTTGATCCCCCCTTTTACAGTGCTTTTCCACCCCCTCTAGTGCCCACACGCACCCCTCCACCCTTTATCAGCACTAGCCCCAGATTCAACCATGCGCGCACATCCCTGCCTCCACCTGGATTTGATCTCGAGACCTCCCCCATGCGCCCCTAAAGCCTTTGCCACTCCCCTATATTGATTTGTTCTCCTATTAGTGATATATCTATTTATTTATATATATATACATTTAGTTATATTTATTCTTATAGTAATATATATTTTTATATATATATATATAGTTATATTAATATAAATATATAGTTTTATTAATATATATATATATTTATAGTGATATTAATATATATATTTATAGTTATATTAATATATATATGTGGTTATATTAATATATATATATATAGTTAGATTAATATATAGGTATATAAATATTCATATATTTGTATTTTAAATAAAATGGATATTAGTTATTATTTATATAAAGCTAATATATTTTATATGTAAATATATTTTATTATTGATATTTATAATTAAATTTTTATGTGTGAATATATAAAAAATATGTATATATTGTTATATACTTGATTATAAATAGTAGTGCATTATAAAAAATGATAAAATTTCAAAGACATAATATCAATATGAATGTAATACCTTGTAATAAATTCAGTCCCCACCAGAAAAAGCCAATAATACCCCCTTAAACAAGGCTGAAAATGCACAAAATGTTAAAAAATAGGGGTACCCCGACTAAAAACTCAATTTTGGAGGCCTTCTGGGGACTTTTTTGGCCTCAAAAAAACCTTGACTAGGGTACCTTGGGTTACAACTGTGTATAGCTCGTCGCAGTCTTCGATTTGATATGTGGTAGAGCTCAAACGGACACCCGGATCAAAAGTTATGTCCGTTTGAAGTTCGAGTTGCGTTTTCAACATATTTTGGATTTTTTTTATTTTTTTTTATTTTTTAGGTCTTCAAATTGTTATTAAATTACTATTAATATATAGTAATTAGAAAATTATTAATTAAAAATATTTTTTTAATTTATTTATAAGCCATTTTCACTAAATATTATATATATTAAGTGTAACTGTATATTTATACTTATCTAAAATATATTTAAAATTATATTTAAAAAATATATATTATATTTATATCAATATAACTATATCTATATATTTAAATATTAATATATATTTTTTAATAATTTTTTTGGATGTAGAAATTTTATCAGCGCTTTTAAAAAAAGCGCTGATAAAGACCCCCTTTATCAGCGCTATTAAAAAAAGCACTGATAAAGGGGTACCCTTTAATAGCACTAAAAAATGGCTGTTAAAGGGGGTACCTTTATCAGCGCTAAAAAAAAGCGCTGATAAAGTGGTACTTTTATCAGTGCTTTTTTGCTAGCACTGATAAAGGGTGGCGCTGACCTTGCCCAGTTTTGTGGTAGTGTATCTTGTTGACCACACAAATTTAAAGGATAATTATAGGAAAATATTTTTAAATAAGGAAGAATAGAGAGTGGAGTTACACCATTAATCAAATATTAAGAGAAAATAATTAAATATATAAGTTTTTTAGGAAGTCAACCCAAATTTTTAGGGAAGATATAAATATAATAGGATGACCAAGAATGGAGTATAGAAGAAGAAATATATAAAATTAATAGAAGGATGAGAAATATAGGGTCTCATGATACTACCAATGTTTATGTTTTCTGAGGCTTGTAATATTTTTTATACTTTTTTTAATGTAATTCGCTTTATTTCTCCTCTCACTAATATTATCCATTAAATGGTGGGGTAATAATATTTTAGTGATTAAATAAGGGAAGGATATGCAATTATAATGATTAATTTTATACTTAATGAATAAATCTCTTCTTTGTTGATTGATTTTAGTAGTTAGTGGTAGATTATTACTTTAAATGTGATTTTGTTTTAATAATTCAACCTATTAATTGTTTGATTATTTGGTTTATGAACCACATCTATCCCTCTAATTATTTTAGTTTATATATGATGAAATAATCTAGGATGAGTGGTGAATGTCTAGTGATTACTAAAACTTGTGCAAAGGTAGTGAATTACTTTTTTATAAATCAGGAACACTAAAAATGGATTGGGTATTTCCTAAGTAGTTTAGGGTTGGCTCACTATTTTGGGTGTCATTGATAACTTTTCACACATATATAAATGAAGATCAATCAAGAAGTTATTGCTGCTAGATTATTATTTACCATTTATTTCAACCTATGGTGATTAATGAAATGATTGTGGATAATTTCATTTATCAATTAATAAGAATAAGAGTGAACTATTTTAAAGACCATGATATAATTGAATTGAAAATACAACTCTCAACCCATCACCTCTCATATCTATTGATCAAAACCCATTTCTTTAATCTTCTTCAAATTTTTATTTTCATGAGATTATCAAAATAAAAAACCTCCCCTATGAAAACTATTTTTTCACTCACCCCTTGAAACTACCCATGGTTTCCACTATAATATATTAATAATAACCTAGTATATTAATTAGATTTTTACACACCCATTACATTTGTATAAAAAACATGGAACTATTGTTGGGAAGGTGGTGTAAAAAATACTGGCTTTTTAATTGTGTGACCGATTCTATTACTAATTAATTTTTTCACTTGACCCTAAAATTGAGATAACCCTACTCATTAAACTCTAAAAATTAAATTGAAAATTTTATTTTGAGGATATTAATTTTTCATATTATAGTAAAGTATAAAGTGTTCACTATGAATCTATATAAATAGCAGGAAATCCTAATTAGACCTTAATATATCTCTATACACCCCACTTTATAAACCAAAACACTCAAATTACTATGCCTTTACTGCAAAATGATTTCAAATTAAAGACCAGAATAATACATTTATTGCCTAGATTCTATGGTCTTGTATAAGAAGACCCTAACAAATATATCAAGAAGTATAAATTTATATCATTTTCACTAAATCCTAGAGGAGTAGAATAAGAGAAATTGAAATAAAGAGCCTTTCCATTCTCATTATATAGAGCAACTAAGGAATGTATGTATAGTTTTAATCCTGGAGAATTTTATGAATATGATGACATATAGAGAAGTTTTATTCAAAAATTATTCCCCACTTATTGAATAAAAAAACAAGGATAGAGATATATATTCCATCAAACAATCATAATGAGTGACTCTATATGAGTACTGAGAGAGGTTTAAGAAATTACATGCAAGTTTACCTCACCAAGACATTGAATAGAATCACTTATTAGTATTTTTCTATCATGATTTTCTTGATAGTGACAAAAATATATAGGATTAATCCTTAGGAGGAGATATAATTGAGAAATTACTAGTATATGCCATAGTAATTACAAGTTTCAGAGGTTGAGGAGTTAAAAAATGAGATAAAGTAACTGAAGAATCATCTGATAAGTTTATTGGACATACTGACCAATAATCCTGTGTAATTACTAACTCAAATTGTTCCAAACCCCAAGTTGAAATTGATAATGGTCATTGATAGAAGCGGTAAATAAATAGACCCTATATCCAATCATGATCCCAATAAAAACCATCCCAATACTAAAGAACACCAAACAGAACCAATAGAAAAGGAATATAAAAATAAACCTGGGGAGAAATAGAAAGAGTAAAATGAATATATACCTAAGAAAGTCAAAAAGATGATATCAAAAGCATCATTGTAAAAACAATTGAGGGAATATAAATATATTTAAATACCTTTTCCCTTTATAATGATTCAATCAAAGTAGGTATAATAAAAAGAAATTAAAAATGAAATTATAGAAACCTTACAAAAAAATTGAAAACAACACACCATTTCTTGAACCTCTCAAACAAATATTAAATTATTCTAAGTTCTTTAAGGAACTATGCATAAAGAATAATAGACATTTGGGTAATTAAAGATTAAAACTAGGAATAATTTTTTCAACTTTGATCACCCCACAACTACCTACCAAGTTTCAATATATATGGAAATATTCTATCCCTTATACCATTAGATCTATGTCTTTAAAGATACTTTGTGTGATATTGGAGCCTCTATAACTGAAATGTCACATTTTTTTTCAAACCCTTATATAAATAAGGACCTAATCCTAGTAGAGTGGTTGTTTAACTTTTAAATATATGTATTGCATTCCCAATAAGAGTCCTAGAATATGTACTAGTTCAAGTGCAGAAACTTATCTTCCTAGATGACTTCTATGTAATGAGCATGGAGGATGATAGGACCCCAATACAATCACCCATAATCTTGGTTAGAACCTTATTACTAACAACTAACACCATTATACAAGTACATGTGGAAAATCACACTATAGAATTAGATGGTAAGACAATCCATTTTAACATATTTGATTCCATGAAGTACCCATAGAAGGATCATCCAATCTTCACACTATCACACACTAAAGAAGTTAACTACATTAAATAATTTCCACACCCTTAAATTATATTTCCCTATTATTTTATCTATTTATTGGTTTTCATCCTTAGTCTTTAGTTTTATGTTGATTTTCAATTAATTTTTATAGTTTTTGAGTTTTATTATAAAGTGTATGGTTAGTGGAAACCATGTGACTAACCGTGCAAAGTCCTAAAATTTCTAATAGACACATTTTTCACGGTTGGTTCATGGTTTGATAAATCATGTGGCCAAAACATGTGAGTGTCTTGGTGTGTCCAGTAAGGGTCACATGGTTGGATCACAGTTTGGTAAACTATTCAACTTACTCAGAATTTAAAAAAAATGAAAAACCTATTCTACCCCATATGAATTAAAACCCCTAACCCTTTTTCTTCTCCACACCCATCCAAGATTCACTAGGGGATTCCAAGGTGTGACCCTACTTGATTCCTCTACCCTTTTTTTGTATTTATTATTTAGTTTCTTGGTGATTTATTAAGGTAAACACCCATTAATCCTCTCCACTTACTTTTATTCTTATTTTATCTTCCTCTCATGCATTGGAATCATGTTTTTTGAACCCTAGGGGTTGGGTTTGATGTAAAATTATGATTATTTTCAGTTTAGGGTGTGTAAAACCTTTCTATATTCTTCTTCTTTCTATATTTAAAGTTTCATCACATCCGTACTCCGTTTGAGGTAGGTGGCTCCATGACTTTTCCTTTTTCTTACACACCATGCATGCTTAAGAATTTAGAAATATTTTTATCTAAAGTTAGGATTGTTTATATGTTTTAAATGATTTTTCCAAGAAATTTATATAGGGTGTGACCTTATTTTTTTTAAAAATAAATTTGAATGTACTATGTGTTTGAGAAAATGATAAAAAGAGATTTCATGTAGATTTTGATTGTTTAGTTAATGTTTGGACCTTTGAATTTCTATATGATTTGGTCATTGTTTGATTCATGTTATTTTGGTTTATGAATTTTTTTAGGGGTTCATATTTTCAATTTTTATTTTTTATTCTTTGATGAAAGGTTAATACGTGTGTTACCTGGGTGGTGCTTGATGTGAAATTGGTTTTCTACAAATTTGAAGAGGATGTTTAGCTTTCAAAGTTTATTTTTGGATTATACTTTCTAATGATAAATCTTATGACTGTTTGAATCTTTTAAATTATTTTTTAAATTATTTTGATTTAGAAATGGTATCCCAATTTTTTTTAAAATATTACTAGATTAAATGAAAGGCCTAATTAGAACCTTCGTAATGTTCTCTAATAATCTATACTCAAATGGAATCCCATATTTTTGTGTGAATTTATGATGGATTTTATTTAGAGGGGTTTTGGATTGGTAGGTGTATATAGTTAGGGCATGGTTTTATGATTGTGATGAGTTTATATTGGTTGAAACTTGATTTACTCTATCTCACCCATAATCATTATTACTCATGGGGATCCTAGGAATCTTAGTTAGGGATGATAAATAATTACTATTTATTAATGATCAGATAGAATAGATATTATATGGTATTAGAGGCTATAGGATAATGACACTGGAGAGTCTAGGTTAGAATGACTGGTTAGTTATAAACATAAGAATGCATCGATAGGCTGAAAATACTTTCAACCCAGGTAAATCTATGGTCACCTCACAAGATGTTTAGAGATTTTACATGATTATTTATTATTTATTGCTATTTTGTTACTAAAATTGTTTAAATTACAATATTACATCATCATTATTATTTATTATCACATGACTTACTCCTTTGTCTTTTCACCTTAATACTACTTCTTTTTGTTACGTAATTATTTTTAATGATTCGATTTATTTATGTAGTGGTGTTTCCTTTTGGTTTAGATTGAGTTATTTGATTTGGTTTTGAGAATTGTCTAAAATAGGATTTCAAGGATTTTTTTTAAAAAGAGGATGGTTTAATAAAGGCTCCTAAATGTTTATTTAAAACATGTTTTGGGTTTTTAAATATTGGTTTTGGGAAAAAGCTCATGGTTGGTTTTTCTTAATGGAATAAAAACATATTTTCTACTAGTATTTAAAACTAATTTTTTTGGTCAGTTTTAAAAAATAAAATGCATGTAATCTCTTGTGATTTCATACTGAGTTGCTATGTTCACACCCTAATTGTGCCAATCATCATTAATAAACCAAATCTTGTTTTGGAAGAATCAAGTTTATTTTTGGAAACATTTATTGAGTGAGTTGGCATTATGGATGGATAATGACCAAGATATTGAGTGGATACTTGAATCACTTGTTTTTATAATTAAAAATATTTATTTTTTTATTTCTCCAAAATACATATTTAAAATCTTAATATTTTTTTTATATTTATAAAACTTTATTTGTTTTATTTATCATAAGTCTCAATAATTTTATTTTTGTAATTATTTTTCATAACATTATTATTTTTTAATATTATTTTAGTTTTTAATTATTTGTTATTAATTTTTCATTAATTATATTGTTTTATCATAGTTTTTAAGGTGTTTTCGTTAGTTTGTCTTTTTTATTAATTAAAATAATTCTTAACTTTGGTTATATATTTTTATTATTTACTTAATTTATCTTGATATTTCATTTTTTGATTGTTTATAACGTGTTCTACAAGACTCATGAAGTGTTTATTGGATAAAAATGTCATTTGATACCTTAAAATATCATTTATATTGGTTTTTTACTATTCCCATATAGCCAAATTATTGTTTCCATATAGCCAAATCTTCTATGTAGCCAAAATTCACATATCCAATTCTATCATGTAGATGGTTTTCCAGAATCAGGTACTTTATGTATTTCAACCATAACTTAGTCCACAAAACTCAAAATTAAAAGATTATTATTATTTTGTAAATATAAAATAATTTAATACATTTCATTATAATTCATAAAATTCTAAATCAATCCTTATCATGTCCTAAATTAGGTTATAATTTACTATATATTTTCAGTCTGAAATTTGAAATTTTCTAGAACTAATTTGCTATTGTATTTTAATGATAACTTGAGATATAGAAGTAAAATTATGGTGATTTTTGATTATATTGAAGGATAATTAAATTATATAAATATAATTCAATTAGATCCAAGGATTATTTGGCCGATTTTATGGTTTTTAAGTTGATTTTTTTAAAGTCAAGTTGTCTGTAGTTTTTAGATTTTGGCTACGTCATTTTTTGGATATGTGATAAATTTGATTACATGGTGAATCCCCTACATGATTCACCTATGTGAATTACCTTACATATATTTGGATATTTAGATTCATATACATAGTGTGAAATGTCTATAGAAAATACATCTATGTGGATTTGCCTATGTGGTTCTTTAAATTATACAAGATCCTGAAAAAATACTCTATTTTTTATAATAACAATTCATTTTTGAAATTGATGAAAGTTTATTATAGATAAAATCAGTGTTTTATTTATTATATAATTACTTATTAGTTATATAGAATCCATGAGAACATGTTTTAACTTGTTTTATGAATAATTAAATGGGATTATCATGGGATTAAATTTTCATGGATATTTCCGCTGAAATTCCTAAACTTGAAATATTCAAATTTAAATTGTTTAGTATATAATGAGTTAGCCTTGATTATTATAAAAAAACTTTCCAAAGATATTAATTCTTAGTATTAAATGTTATATTAAATGTTATAATGGGTTCCAATGTGTAGTTTTTTTATTTTAAATAACATTGAGATAAAATTTCATAAATATCATTTTTCATTTACAAATGATATACATGTGGAATATCATCTAGGAAACAAGCACATAAAACTTTGAAGTAGTTCGTTGAATCTAAATGGATGATTATTTATTCAAGAAAACAAAATATGTAATAGTCTTCAGATTTTAACATTTCCATGCACAAAGAAACTCTATATATTTTTGAGTTTTCAGAACCAGTAAAGAATAGAGGTTGAGGATATTCTTGAACTGTACGAGTGCTTCATTTTTATGGCAATCAACTACTACTCCTAGACAAACTAAAAAATCATTTGATCCTTTTCTGTAGGAGATTTCACTGCTACATTGACACTCAGATACTAGAACTATTCATCTGGTTCTTTAGTTTAAATAATTTTTATTCTTTTTATATTTGTGTAATTATAACAGGCTATACTACCCATTAAAATATAGTGTTGTGGGTTGTGACTCCCAAAAAAAGTCATTCATTTCGGTTGTGCCTCTAGGAGAAAAAGGAAGACTATTTTGGTTGTTCATCCAGTGGTTAAAAAGGAATGAAGTATTGGGTTTGATCCTCCAGGGGAAAAAGACTTTATAATGGGCTTATGACTCCAGGTTAGAAAAAGTTATTATAAGATTCCATTATATTAGTTACAGTGGGTGCCATTACTCTCAGTTTATGAGAGGGGTGAAGAGTGGGGTAGGATTATTTAGATATGAACCACTATAAAAATATCATGTGTTTATTTTATTTTATTTTCCTCTTTACTAGTTTTTATTAAATTTTAATTAAAATATTTTTTAAAGGCCAATTCATCCCCCCATTGGATATTTTTTCCATCTTAAATCTAAACCAACAATTGATATCAGAGGTTAACCCTAAAGGTTGATATATATTTTTATCAATGATAAAAAATTCATGACTTAACCATCAAAGAGGAAATATATATTTAATATAGAAGGTACTAGATCAAATGATAGATGGATAACTCAAAAACCACCCTATTTTGATGATACTGATTATAGATATTATAAATCTCAAATGTAAGATTTCTTGAATAAACTTAACATGATCATTGGATAATTATAACTAATCCATACAATATTCCTAAATATGAACTTGAATATTTAGTTGGTAATGATTTTGTAAAGTATGTTTTAAATTACAAGGTGATGAATATTTTATACTGTGAAATAGATAGGAATGTTTATAGTCATGTTTCAACATGTAAAACTTCTCATGAAATATAGAAAATTCTTCAAGTTACACATCTTGGTTCTAATAAACTTATTAGAACTATGTTGGGTATATTAAGAGATGAATATAAATAATTTAAAATGGGTGAAGATGAAACTCTTAATAATTTGTTTCATAGATTCAATAGTATTGTAATGGTATGATTTATTTGGGAGAGACTATTGAAAATAATATTCTTGTTGAATGATTTATTAGATCACTTCCTAATAAGTGGCATTCTAAAATGGTTTCTATTAATGAAATTAAGAACTTTAAACAATATACTATTGATGATATTATTGGTTAATTATTAAAATATTAATTGGAACTCAAAAAATCTTACTGAATAAAATATTTCAAAGAATAAGGTAATTGATTTTAAATCATATGTTAATTCTTACTCTTCTAATTTTGAGTTATAGATTAGTGGCAGGAATGATACATCCTATGTTTTAAAAGGTGAACATAGAATGAATATAGGTTAATCAAAGAGATCATAGATAGACTATACAAAGTATGATCATAAGGAAAAAAATAAAGGTAATATAATTTCTAATTATTCTTAATATGTAATTTTTAATGAGTGTAGGAAAAAGGGGAAAATCAAGCCTTAATTCTTGAGACTAAAGAAGGAAAAGAATAAGAGGAGATAATATATGAATTAAATTAAGGAAATAGATTCCATATGGATTTTTACTAAATATTATAGTACTACTGAAGAATATGGTTCCAAAAAGGATGTAAAAAACTTATGTTTTATGGATTCATCAAATTAGGTAATTGATTTTACTTATTATTCATATTATGAATCTGAATATGAAATAACCACAATTGAGTAATTTCTTAAATAAGTTTATAGACTTGAATATAAAGTTTAAGAAGTCATTATTTTATATAATAACCTTAAGAGGAAACATAAGTATTTTCTTAAGTAAAATGATAATCTAAAATCTATCCAAAATCACAAAACATTTTCTCATACAAATTTGTAAAATGACCAAGAAAATTTAAAAAATTATCTTTTTGAATATAATGAATTAAATAGAGATTTTTATTTTATTTCTAAGTCTCATGGATTTTAAAAAAATTAATTTTGATGTTATTCTTAAATATAATGAATAAATTAAAAATTAAATTAGTAGTTTAAAGTCAAAATTTTCCATTTTTGTTCAAGGTAGAGAAAAATTTGATAAAATGACGAGTTTTAATAAAATGAAGAAAAGGAAAATAGGTATTGGTTATGATAATAATTTACCTAAAATGTGAAAGACTTTCTTTATTAAAATATCTAATGGAAGTACATCTATTGACACTTGTTTTATATTTCATATGGAAGGTTATTATACTAATGAGTTTTCACTAAGTTTAAAAAAATATCTTGGAAATACTAAGGATTTTATTTATAAATCAATATCTTCTAGATTTCCTATTATTTTTTTAAATCTATTTGTGTTCCCAAAAATTCACATGCTAATCCCATCAGACCCAAATTTTCATTGGTACCAAAAATATATTTAATCTTTTTTATAGGAACAATTCATTGAGAGAAAAAATGATGTTTGGTACATGGATATTGGATTCTCTAGACACATAACTAGTGATATTTTAAATTTTATATCATTTAATAAATGTGATGGAGGTAATGTGACCTTTGGTGATAATTAAAAATGAAAGGTAAATGGTTTTTTTAAGGTTGTAATTTATGATTCTATTATTATTTATAAAGTCTTATTTTTTGAAGGTTTGAAACATAATTGAATAAGAATTTCTTATCTATGTTATGATGGAATGTTTTTTTATATTTCAAAAATGATAAATGCATTGTTTTTAAGGATGGATTTGTTTTGTTTTATGCAAACTAAAAATATAATATTTATTCAATTAATTTTTCTAAATTAGATGATCAAAATATAAAATGTTTAAATGTTGTATAATATGACAATTTTTTTTTCATAGAATGTTGTGACATTTTAATTTTTGGTTGAGGTGCAATTTTTCCAAGAACCAAACCATTATATATTTATCAGAACTAAAAGAGGAAAACTCATTTTTATGTGAATCTTACTGAAAGGTAAAAAACAAAAATTAATTTCCATGTTAGTTAAATAAATAAAAACTGTAAGACCTCTATATCATATTCATTTAGATTTATTTTTCCCTATTAAACCTACTATTTTAGGAGATAAAATATATTCTTTTGTTATTATTGTTGATTTTATAGGATACACATGGGTTTAATTTATTTCTCTTAAATCAGAAACATTATCTAGTTTTATTACTTTTTTAAAATTGTTTCAAAATTAGAAAGTTCAGTTAATTAATTCAATTAGAAGTGATCATGGTGGGGAATTATAGAATCAACAATTTATCTAGTTTTTTGAGAAAATAAATGGTATTTTCATAAATTTTCAGGCCCTAGAACACCATAAAAAGTACTATAGTAGAGAGGAAAAATAGAATACTTCAAGAAATGGCTAGTACCATGATAAATGAAAATAGTATAACAAAATATTTTTGGGTAGAATATGTGAATAATTACTGTTATGTTTCTAATATAATCATTTTAGGAATCTTATTAAAAAGATACCATATGAACTTTGGAAGGGAAGGAAAACTAAAATTGGTTTTATTAGAGTCTTTGGTTGTAAAGTTTTTTTCTTAATACCAATGAAAATTTAGATAAAATTGATGAAGACCCGATGAAGGAATTTTATTAGGATATTAAAATTATAACAATACATATAGAGTATACAACAAAAAAACCATGGTTATGGAATAATAGATTCATGTTATGTTTTATGAAAATATTTTGAATAAAATAGATGATGATATTAAACAAATTGAGGAAGAATTTAGAGACTTTAATTCCTAGGAATAAGTACCTAAAGATAAATATGCACATATCATGGGGGATAACTGTTTTCTCAATATGAACATATTTATGAAAAATCATGGAAGACTCATAGAGATAATAACATAGATAATGTGATTAGTAATGTTGAATCAAAATTTCAAACTAGAAAATATATTATGAATGTTTGTGATTATCATGATTTAATTTATAATTTTGTACTAAAGAATATTGATGAGGCTTTAGATGATGATAATTGGATATTGAATATACAAGATAAATTAAATTAGTTTACTAGGAATAATGTATGGAATTTAGTTTTTCCACCTATCGATTTATATTTTATTATAACAAAGGTTATTTTTTGAAATAAACTTGATGAATCTGGAAATATAGTTAAGAATAAATACATATTATTTTCTCAGGGATATTCTCAAGAGGAATTAAATGATTTTGAATAATATTTTTCACATCTTGGTAGGTTAGAATCAATTAGGATATTATTATCTTTTGTTGCTTTTGATGGTTTTAAATTATTTCAAATATATTTCAAAACTAATTTTCTAATTGGTTATATTTATGAAGATGTGTATGTCAAAAAACCCATGTTTTTGAAAATGAAATGAATACTGATCATTTTTTTAAATTATCTAAGGGTTTATATGGTTTGAAACAATCCCCTTGATCTTGGTATGAAAGGCTAACTAGTTTTATTTTGAAAAATAATTTTGATAAGGGAAAGGTTTATCCTACTTTGTTTATGAAGAAAATATTTAAAGATATTTTGATAGTAAAAATTAATACTGATGATATTATATTTATATCTTCAAATGAAAATCACTATAATGATTTTTTTGAATTGATGACCACTTAATTTGATATGTGTATGATTGGGGAATAAAAATTCTTCCTTGGTTTGAATTTTTTTCAAAGATATGATGTTATTTTTTTAAATTAATCTAATTATACTAAAGAGTTAGTTAATTTATTTGTTTTATAATCTTATAAAAGTAAAAATTCTCCCATGAGTACTTCTTGCAAATTATATTTAGATAAATCTAGAAAATATGTTGATGTTAAAACCTATAGAGGAATGATTGGAAGTTTATTATATTTAATAACTTATAGGATTGATTTAATATTCTTAGTTTTCATGTGTTATTGACATCAAAGTGTCCCTAAGGAAAGTCACATTAAATATGTTAAAAGGATCATTAGATATGTTAAAGTATCTTTAAATATTGGTTTATTTTACTTTTCTAAAACAAACTTTGATTTAATAAGATATTATGATTCTGATTTTTGTGGATAAAATATTGACAGAAATAAAACTTCAGGTATGTGACATTTACTTAGAAAACATTTTGTTTCATGGTATTTAAATAAACAAAGTTCTATTACTCTTTTAACCATTTAATTTAAATATATTATTAATGCATCATGTTGTGCCTAATATTTATGGATTAAGTAAAATCTTTCTAATTTTGGTTTTGTTTTTGATAATATTTAAAATTTTTATAATAATTATATTATTTCAATTTTTAAAAATACCTTACAATAATATAGAAATAAGAACATTGATGATAAATTTTACTTTATTAGAGATCATTTTTAAAAAGTAAATATAAGCCGAGAATTTATTTATATAGAAAATCAACTTGTTGATATATTTACTAAGCCCTTGTACGTTAAAAAGTTTGAGAAAATAAAGTTTTGAACTCAGTGTTGTGTATATTTTTATCTATATTTATATGGAATTAATTTAGGGGGATTTTTTATGTGTTTATATGCTGAATTTATAGATATGTGAAATATAAAATTGGGTTTTTAGATCACTATTTCTTAATTTCTATACATATTTGTTTATTATATTACTATTTTAAGAGTTCACATACATACTAGATGATGTTGTCTAATAGTTCAATCTTTTAGTTTGGATAATATAATATTTATAAAGGGTTTCTTCTTATTTTGTCACAAACATGTTTTAAAGATTCTTCTTGGTTTAAAGTGGATATTTGAAACATGTTTTGAAATATACTTATTTAAAAATGTTTTTAACAATGTTTATATTTATTATTATGATATATAATATGTTAAATAAATATAAAAAGAAAATTTATTATTTTAAAAAGAGGTTAATTGATGTATTTAATCTTTATCCTTTTCATAATTTCAAAAGGGGGGGGGGGAGATTTCATATTATACTTGGTTTTGTAATTATCAAAAGAGGAAAAATGTTGAGTGTCTCCTTTAAACAATTTATGTTTTGATAATTAAAAATATTTATTTTTTTTATTTCTCCAACATATGTATTTAAAATATTAATACATTTTTTATATTTTTAAAATATTAATTTTTTTTGTTTAGCATAATTATAAATACTTTGATTTTTGCAATTATTTATTATATCATTATTAACTTTTTAATTTTATTTTAGTTTTTCTTTCTTTATTATTAAATTTTTCATTGATTATATTATTTTTTATAGATTTATTAAGTGTTTTATTTTTTTTATATTATTTATTAATTATAACAATGATTAACTTTGATTTTATCCTTTTATTATTTACTTAGTTTATCTTTAGATTTCATGTTTTGATTATTTATAACATGTTCTACAAGTCTCATGTAGTGTTACTAGGATAAAAATTTCATTTTAGAGCTTAAAACATCATTTATATAGGTTTTTTACTATTCCCATATAGCCAAATTTGTATTGCCATGTTTCCAAATCTCCCGCGTAGCCAAAATTCAGGCATCCAATTCTCTCACATAGCTGATTTTCCATAATTAGGTACAGTATGTATTTTGAACATAACCTATGATACAAATATCCAAATTAAGTAATTATTATTGTGTTTTAAATATAAATAAATTTATATATTTTATTAGAAAATATAAAATTCTAAATTTATATTATTAATTTCCTAAATTAGGTTATAATTCACTGCAAATTTTTAGTCTAAAATTTTCAGTTTTCTAGAACTAACTTGATACTATATTTTAATGATAACTTGAGATATAGAAGTAAAATTAAGATGATTATTGATTCTATGTAAAGATAATAAAAATATCTAAATATAATTCAACTCTATTTAAATATAATTTGGATGATGTGATGTTTTTTAAGTATGAAATTGTTTAAATTAAGTTGTATATAGTTTTTAGATTTTGGCTACATCGATTTTTAGATACGAGATGAGTTATCTTACATGGTGAATCCCCTATGTAATTCTCCTACATGAATTCCATTACATATATTAGGCTACATATATTCCCTTACATAGATTTAGCTATGTAGATTCTCTAACATAGTAGAAAATGGCTATGTAAAATACTCCTATGTGGATTTTCCTACATGGTTCTTTAGATTTCTATAGGAACCTAGAAAAATACTCTATTTTACATAATATTTAATTTTTTCAATTTGTTTAAAGTTTATTATAGATATAATTAATGTTTTATTTGTTCTATAATTACTTATTAATTATATATAATCCATGTGAACATGTTTTAACTTATTTTACGAAGAATTAAATTGGACTCTCATGGGATTAACGATGCATGGATATTCATGAAAAAATTATAGAACTTTAAATATTAAAATTAAAATTGTTAAGTATATAAAGATTTGGCCTTGATTATTA
The DNA here is from genome assembly GCA_963277665.1 of Viscum album. Taxonomy (NCBI): domain Eukaryota; kingdom Viridiplantae; phylum Streptophyta; class Magnoliopsida; order Santalales; family Viscaceae; genus Viscum; species Viscum album. The sequence goes on from OY728126.1 coordinate 673,508,728, forward strand.
TTAGGAAGCTTTCCAAGGATATTAATACTTATTATTAAATATTATATTAAATGTTATAATGGGTTCTACTATGTACTTGTTTTGTTTTATAGAATATTGAGATGAACTTTCATAAATATTATTTTTCATTTATAAATAATATACACGTGGAATATCATCTAAGAAACAATCATGGAAAACTATAAATTACTTCGTTAAAGCGACATGGAAGATTCTTTCTTTGAGAAAATAAAATATAGAACATTATTCATATTTTAAAGTTTACCTACACAAAGAAACTCTATATATTTTAGAGTTTACAAAACCAGTAAATAATGGATGTTGAGTATATTATTTAACTGTACAAGAATTTAATTTTTATGGTGATCAACTACTACTCCCATTAGAACTAACAATCATTTGATCCTTTACTATTGTATATTTCACTACTTACTCAACACCTAGATACTAGAACTATTCATTTGTTGTTGTAGTTTAACTACTTTATATTATTTTTATCTGTGTTTAATTGTAATGGGTTATACTACCCATTAAAAGGTAGGATTGTGGGTTGTGAATCCCCAAAAAAAGTTAGTAATTTGGTTTGTGCCTCTAGGGAAAAAATGAAGACTGTTTGGGTTATGCCTCTAGGGGTTATAAAGGTAGGAAATATTGGGTTTATGCCTCTAGGGGAAAATGGATTTTTAATTTGGTTGTGACTCCAGGTGGGAAAAATAACTAGTAATATTCCATTATATTTTTTATAGTGGGTGAAATCACTCTCAATTCAAGATACGAGTGAAGAGTGGAGTAAGATTATTAGATCTGAACCACTATAAAAATATCTTGTGTTTATTTTATTTTATTTTATAATACACTAATTTTTTAGTAAATCTGATATAATATTTCACTAAAATATTTTTTAAAAGGAAAATTCACCCCCCTCTTGGATATTTTTCCATCTTAACACTGGACCAAAACAAGAGGCTACATGGAGTTAATTTTGGGTATTTGGTTTTTTATTTTTATTTATGAATGTATCAACCATGTCAGCCTTTTGGTATCTCGATGTTTTATTTGTCTTTATATTGTAGTATATTTTAATTATACTTGTTTTTGTATTATGTTATGTTCAATTTATTTTGTCATCAACCATTATATTTCTTTTTTTTCATGTAAATTTGATATACAAAGTGGCCATGATAGAATTTTAGGTTAAATCTTCATATATGATTTTATCTATTGGGTAAAATTGTTCCCACCGGATCTCATTGGATGTCCTGAAACTAGTTTCTAGCTTGTGGCTGTAATGACCTAACCCACTAAGACTGGCCTATCCAGCAAGAGGTTTAGTTGCTATAACCCCAAGCTCACCTCCAATTGGCTAGGTGCTGGTGATAAGCACTGATAAGGAATAATATAAAACATGAGGCCTTTTTCTAATGTACCTGTATGCACAAAACCATCCATCTCCATGAAATAATATAGAGGAATAATAAAAGATAGTAATATCTAGATTAAACCATACATGTAATAACACCTAGGGAATACATCAGAGCATGAAATAATAAAACCAAAGTATAAAGGGGAAAATTTCACACCCAACAAGAAATGAAGTCCCAACCTGAAAACAACTGGAATAAAATAAAGTTTAGATAGCTCGAATATTGATCTCCAAGATTGACTACCATATGTGGTCAATATACCCAGGTATCACTATGCTCCATTGTAATCATTGCTGATCTATCTATCATCTTTATAAGACAAAACACGTTTGGGAAAATCCCATGCATGGGTGAGTGTATATATACCCTCTAGGATTCCTTAAAGACTAAATAGGGAGTGATATAAAGATACAAAAATAGTCATATAAACTTAAAGAAAGAGGGAAATGAAACCCAATATATATATATACACTCATAAAGAAACCCATATGAGAGATAAAGGGGATCCCCATTTCATAGACCAGCCAAAGTCAATGAGTAAGCCCACATCTTCTGAAGTCTATCACCGATGCCTAGTAGCAAACACAACCTCACTAGAATATGGGTGGATGGACCCACTTCTCACTACTCTACTCCTCAACCGAGGGAGGCACAAATCATATGCATGACCTGCACAACTTTAGAGATCGAAGATGGGGGAGTTACTATCTATAGATAGAGGACTCATGACTAGTGTAGGGGAGTGTCATTTCTATCTATATAAATAATATTGGGAGCCCATACCCTAGAATGTTAAGGGATTATCAACCCTAGAAAATATCTGATGACCCTGAACTGATCACTTCCTTTTTCGAGCATCACTTGAAGAAGAATCCTACACAAAACACCTCACAGAATATCTCTTACCCCACAATTATGGAAACTGTCATGTTATATTCATAAAATTTATTAGGATAGGTTACACGTAGACTGAAATCTGAGTCTAGACCTAGGATATAGGAGGGTAAGAAGTTTATGGAGGGAATGCACAACATATAAGGGGTCCACACAGTGCATGTTTCTGCCTCTTTGCATGACCATGTAATCATATAGAAGTGGATCATAATCCATACCATTATACATCATGTGTATGGGCTATACATGACATGTCTCATCCACTAAGGTCCTTCCCATGTACTCCAGGCTGTGTGCATGTACTTCAATCCATGTATATGTACCTGGCCATGTACTTGGCCTTGATTAGGTACCAAGCCATTCCCATGTACTCCTAGAGTACATGGTGTGCTATTTCTCATGGTGGATTGGGTGTGTTTTAGTAGGCACATGGATTGGATTCCCGAGTAGGGTCACACAACATGTGGGTTCGACCACATGGTGTCTGATCCTTAAATTTTCTTGAAAACCTAGCACTGTATCCAAGGGGGCTATACAGTGTGTGTTCTTTTGGACTACATTCTGTGTAGTCAGGGTTTTCATAGAATCTGTAGATTACTCACATGATTTAAAAATTCATCCTTACCGCCATAGATCTCACAATTTGACTACTTTAAAATTAAAGAAATTACCTCCAATCATCAATTACCATCCTCTGATGGCCAAAAATTGGAATTTTAAAACCCTCATGAAGACTCTATTGTCATCGATCACGTCTCCCATCACTTACTTCCTAATCTCATTGCCACTCCATATCCCAGATCCCTGAAGAATCAAATGAAACTCATGATCCATCCTAATATGTACATAAAATTATGATCTATTCATCATTCACCAAACCACCATAAACCCATGGGTTCAATCACACTTTTACCTTCTCTAGAAATGTAAAACCATGACCCCATTGGCCAATGATGAAGAATCTAGAGAACCATTGGGAGAAAGGTACAAGAACAAAAGTGCTAAATGCAATTGACAAACATTAATTAGACAAATATCATAGATCGGGGATATCTAGAGTGAAACAATTGGAATATCAAGAATAAATGATATAAAAAAACTAAACAGAATCATGAAAAGGGATAATAAATGTAGATAAAAAGTAGATAAAACATTCATGATCAATATTTAATCAAAAGGGATAAAAAATAAATTGATGAGACCTACCTTGATTTGGATCGATTTTTGGTGAAGAATGCGTTTTCTAGTGATAGAGAAGACCCTTTTTGTACTTTTCCTTTCATTCCACATTGGTATTTACATCCAAAGGAGAAGTTTTAAACTCTATCATTAACTCATATCACATTTTGATTAGAACCAATTCCCATCATTGAAAATGATGATTTTCTCCACTCCTTCAAGAAATCTATCGAGTGAATCTCGTGAGGATATCTATTCATAAAGAACCACAAAGTAAATGTATCCCAACTGAGCCTCACTTACACATTGAAGAAGTTTAGAAGTGAACATCATTGAATAAAGAAAAAATTCACCCCTCTCCTCCACCAGGTTCAACTATAAAGAATCCAACTATTTAGACACTTCCTCCATTAAGTAAGAATGAGAATTCCTACCAATGGAATTTTCCACCACATTTCCCTTCCCAAGGGTATAAAATATCTCAATGCCATAATCCTATAGGAACTCTAACAAGATAATTTGTCTTAGTTTAAGATGTCTCTAAGTGAAGATGTACCTAATAATATGATGGTCTAAGTAAGAAATAAATCACACTCCCAAAAGATAGTGAATCCACATCTTTAGAGCGAAGACTACTACTGCCAGCTCTAGGTTGTGACTTGTGTAGTTCTTCTCATGGGATATCGACTACCATTACCCATATTTGATCAATACCTCCTATTCATCAACACAAAACTGATCCCAACTTCATAATAATCATAATATACTATGTAATCCTCACCCTCATTTGTTAGTCTCAACATAGGAGCACTAGTCAGCCTCAGCCTCAACTCCCTATAGGATCTTTGACCCTGATCGATCCATATAAATACTTCCCTTTCCACATTAGGGCAGTCAAAGTGTCTAAAATCCTTGAGAAGATTTCCATGAACCTCCTATAATACCCTACTAAGATAAGAAAACTTTGTGCCTCTTACACACTCTTAGGTGGATCCCAAGAAATAAATGAATCAATATTTGTTGGGTCTATCACTAATCCATGCTAAAAAATGGAATGCTCTAAAAAATGAACCTCACAGATCCAAAACTAACAATTTGAGAGTTTACCATAAAGTTAGTTCTCCAAGAGTAAGTTTAGGACCATCCTAAGATACTCTACATGATCCTTCTTTGATGTAGAGTAAATGAGTATGTCATCGATGAAGACAACAAAAAATCGGTCCAGGTATGGCTGGAAGATATGATTCATCAAATCTATAAACAAAATGATGGAATTCATCACATTTAAAGGAATCACTAGGAAATCATTATGTCTGTAGTGACATTGGAATGAATTATTCAAAATATTATCCTTGAAAACCCTTAACTAGTGGTAGCTAGACCTGAGATAGATCATTGAGAACCAAAATGTGCCTTGTAATAGGTCAAAGTGTTCTTAAATCCTTTGAAAGTGGTATATTTCCTTTATCATTTCATGATTTAGGTGATGATAATCATCACGTAGCTGCATGTTTCGATCCACTTTTTTCATGAAAAAAACTAGATCTTCCCAAAGGGACACACTGGTTCTAATAAAAACCATCTAAAAACAGTCCTACAATTATAAACTAAACTCTTTGATCTTGGTAGGGGCCATTCTATATTCCATAGAAGATATCATCACAGTCCTAGGGTGAAAGTCGTTGTAAAAGTATATCTCCCACCATGGAGGTAGTCTTGGAACATCTTCAAGGAAGATGTTCAAAAAGTCCTCAACTATTTATAGAATTTAAATACCTAAATAGACCACTAATCAAAGGGATAAATTCGTAAACTGATGGGTGATGAGTTTTAACTTCCTATCTGTAAGACCCACTTGCTCCACTATGAGATCTCTCTCACCCACAAAGGAGAATATCATCCCATCATTTCAAAGGCATCCAACTAGCCTACGATGACAATGAATATGGTCCTGAACCATGGATAACTAATCCATACCCAAGATAAAATCGTAAGGTTTCATCATGATGACCTAGAGGTTACATGTAAAACTCTCTCTAGTAGGAGATATCTTGAACTGTTGACACACAAGCGATATCGAAGAATTGATCCATATAGGAACCTTTATCCATAGTTGTTGGGATAAAGTCTCAACTAGAATCTCCGGATCTTGGACTAGGAATAAAGAGATTAAGGGATGACTCACATTTTTTTCTACTAATACTAAGTAAATAGTATAATAAACATATATCATTACTTATATCATCTCATGTGAAGCCTGGTCATAGCCCTCCATAGCCTGCAACTGTCCAGGGCCTTGACTTCCAAGTCCCTGAACTTAACATGTGAAACTTGGTGGTGATGGTGGTAAGATATTGTAACTTCATCCTCCACTATATTATCCTCCCTCCATAGTTTCTCTTGATCTTCTTCTAGTATTTACTCCCTAGGGGCTGCCCTGGAAACGTTTGGGAGATCCCTGATCATGGTGCCGCCTCTTCCATGGGGGTCTATCCACTATCTTCTTGTCCTAATCAACACAATCGTATAAGGAATCATGAGATATGTTTCCACACCCATCGTAAGAATAAAATTCCCCCTATTCAAGATGACTAGATCCACTATGTGACCCTTGATATGAAGATCCTCACGTTTGAGTCTGAGAATGAGAATGACTCCTTTTCTGAGACCTTGATATTTAATGTCTTCTACCTATTGCAGAAAAATAAGCCACATAATTCCCACCGCTGAATCCAACCACCCATCTTCTCTCTTATAGGAATATCTTATTCACTAGATCATACTCTAGCACTCCAAGATAAGTGGGTTGTCTATAAGGAAACTACACTGGATCAAATTTCTCTATGAAGACCCTACTCGAACTTCCTCACACAGAAGAAAATTTCTCATACCATATCAAGGGAGTACCATGTAAGTTCAGTGAACCTCATAGAATACAGTAAAAAAACCATACTACCCTATTTTAGTTCAATACTATCTTGGATATGAACTGATCACAAACATGAAGGGTGATAATTCTCAAAAAATAGCTATTGAAAGTCAGACCATGAGAGTGTCATCTCTTCATGGGTCTGCGTAACCAAACTTCACTAGTGACTAGATGCACCATGTAAAATACTTGATGCTATTGAAAACTTATTACCTATTATATTTAGAAATATCCTGAAGAGTAAAACCACCTAATGAATCCAATACTTCTATAACTAGGGATTTGGATTTCTATAGAACCTTAATAGTATCTGACAATGGAACTCATGTAGTGCACTATGACTAATCGCATCATTATCCTAGTCTTCTAATAATAACTGTTGTTTAATAGGTGGGGGCGTCACTACCTACCCACACTGAGGAAACGCCTCATGAGACAAACCCTAAAATAAGGCCTCATCACTCATAAAATCATCATCATGACCCTAAATCAGTAACCTGGATGGATGTATTCATAAAGGTATCCTAAAAGTGATCAAGACACACCATGATAAGATGAGTATATATATATATAAGTATTTGGATCAATAAGGACTATAAAATGACTCAATACTATATGATGCATGTACCATTGTTCCCTAAAACCAATGTATCAGTATACCGAGTTGACAAGATGGTAGTCAGAGTCCCGATGTATGGATATGTCATCCACCACACCAACACTGGGTTCCTTAGATAAAATACACACTCGATGCACTCTAACATCATTTCCCTAAGTCCCAACCAGTCCTTATAATGGGTTTAACTCCAAATACAACTTGAGGATGAACCACCTTTAATACCACTATGTAATGACCTGAACCACTGGGGCCCTCCTAGCCGACTGAAGGTTGAGACAGTACAACCCCATGCCCATATCCAATAGGCTAGGGGCTGGTGAAAAGCATAAAAAGGAATAATATAAAATGGGAGTAATTTTCCTAATTTAACTATATGCACAAACCCATCCATCTCCATGAAATAGTGAAGAGGAATAATAAAAGGTAGTAACATATAGAGTAAACCATGAATGCAATAACCTCTAAGGAATACATCAGAGTATGATAAATAAAACCAAATATTAAAGGGTAAAAATACACACCCAACAAAAAATTAATTCGTAACCTAAAAAAATAGAATAAAATAAAGCTGAGGGACCCCAAATCCTAGTCTCCAAGGTTAACCATTGTACATAGTCAATGCACCTAGTTATCAATATTATCCATCGTAATCAATGCTGATCTATCCATCATCTCTATAATACATGAAACATTGGAAAAAACCCATACATGGGTGAGTATATATATACATAATAGGATGAACCAAAAACCAAAAAGGGAGTTATTGAAAGATAGAGAAATAGTCATCTCAACCTAAATAAATAGGGGGAAAACCCAATAAATATATATACTCAAAAATAAATCCAAATGTGAGAGAAAGGTGATCTATATCTCATATCCCAACCAAAGTCGATGGGTAAGAATGCAGTTCTATAAATCCATCACTAATTCCCATAATCAAATACAAACTCACTAGAATATGGGTGGAGGGGACTTATCCTCACTACTATGCTCCACAACTAAGGAAGCCACAAATTCTGTGGAGGAATCACACCCCACCAGAGATTGAATATGCGGTAGTTCCACTCCCCAGATAGAGGAACCCTACTCAGTGTAGGGGACTAACTTCTCTATCTATATAAATAATATGGGGAACCCATTCCCTAGTGCGCTGGTGGAGTATCAACAATAGAAACTCTCCAATGATTTAGAATTGGTAACTTCCTTTATCAAGAATCATCTAAAGAAGCATCCCACTTGAAAAAACTCACATTATATATCATATTCCACAATGAATTCCACGATCATGTTCTAAATGAAAAAAGCTCAAGATAGGCTACTCACAAGCCAAAAAAATGATTTAAAATAAAGTAAATATGAGAGGAAGAAGTTTTCAGAGGGAATACATGGTGTGTAATGGGTCTACATGGAAGGTGGCCCAACCTCTTCACCTAAAAACATTCTCCTATTGAAATTAATTGGAAGTTATGTTATCATACATAGCTTTTATGGTCAATACACAATGTGTCTCAGCCACTTGGGGCCTGATCGTGTGCTCCTAGTCGTGCCCATGTAATTCAGCCCATGCCCATGTACCTGGCCGTGTACTTGGCTATGCCCATGTACTATCCCATGCCTATGTACTCTTGGAGTACACGACATGATATTCTGAATGGGGTCCTAGTCATGTTCCAGTTGGCATATGGCTTGGCTTCCTTGGTAGGGTTACATGAAATGTGGGTCTAGTTACATGGTATGTAATCCTTAAATTTCTTTGAAACCCTAGTATCATAGTCAGGGGAGCTACACAATGTGTGTTTTTCTGGAATACACATCATGTAGTTAGGTTTTTTTCATATAATTCAAAGATTCTTCATATGTTTTCCAAATCTAACCTCACATATATGGAACTCTCCATTTTCCCACCTAAAATGGAAATAAATCACCTCCATCCATCGATTCCGAACCTCTGATGACCGAGAATCAGAATTTGACAACCATCATGATACCCATATCACCACCAGTCATGTCTACCATCACTTTCCAGCCAATCACATTGCCTATCCATATCTCAGATCCACAAATCATCACCAAAAACTGATGATACATCTTAATCCATCATCAAAACTCTTATTTGTTTGTCATTTTCTAAACCACCACAAATCTATGGGTTCAATCATGCTTGAAACCACCATAGTAATGTCGAACTGTGACCCCATGGGCCAATGATGAAGAACAAAAATAATGGGTAGGAGAAAGGTATAATATGAAAGGTGATAAATATCATTAGCCAATATTTATGTGATACATATTATAAATCGAGTATATCTATGGTGAAAATCATGGCATATCAAGAATAAATGATATAAAAAAATTAAAAGAGATCATGCTAAGGAAGGATAAACATGGATCAAAAGTATATGAAGAATCCATGCTCAATATTTTAATAAAAAGGTATTAACCACAATTGATGAGTCATGCCATGATTTGGATCGATTTTTAGTGAACATTTTGTTCGCTAGTGATGGAAAAGACCCTTTTCATTTGCTGCCTCTTGATCCACCTTGACTAGATAACCGTTCATCGTTTGATGATATCCACCAATGAAGAATGCTCTCATCCTCTCTAATATAGAAAATGTTTATACAACTAACCTTGGAAAATATTTATAATAATGTATTTATAGAGGGATGGTTAGGTTATGTTTATTAAATAAATAAATCAATTAAATTAATTAATTCACTCAACGCACTCACCAACAGCTGTGTCATCCAAACATTCGGTGTCAACCAATCTTTGGTCACACCCAGGTAAAACCCCACATTCAGGATTAAACTATGAACCACAATTTTTGATCTAAGACCCTGTTCAAGAGTTATTCCATTAATTATGAAAATATATATGCACATGATATATAAATATTTAATATTTTTATAATATCAATTTCATGATCACTGGTCCTTATAATCTCTTGTTGTATCAACATCTAGCTCCAAAAATATTCTTTAATATTTTTCAATGTATTACAAAGAAAATATAGGGTCACTAAAGAGGAGACTAGTAACACACATTTGGTATGTCTTAGGATAGTTCTACTACCTATTTTAGGGGTGATTCAGAGCTAGATTGTGATAAAATGGTATTAGTGAATAGGATTTTTGAAGACCTTGGTTCTTATAAGACCCTTTATTCATTGGAGTGTATGAAATATTAGAGATGGAAATATTAAAACACGATAGAAAGGAGTGGTAAGAGTCACACCAGCTTTTACTCATTCCAAGCCTTGAGTTTACTTGTGATATTAGGTTGTGAGTCTTGAATTTAGATTTATTTTTATTTATTATTGGTTTTTTATTTATATTGGTGGTATTTGATATTATATCAAATTTTTATAGATGATTTTCAGGTTTTTCATATTTTGAGAGTTAAAATAAAGGAAAACCCAGAGGCACAAGCTTATCCTATATGATCTATAAACCATGAAGATCCCATTTGATCAGTTCTATTTTCTTTACAGTGACAGTAGCATGGTTGGAGCGTCGTCTTCCAAACTGTGTGGCCAAACTGTGCACAACCACCAGCATCCCCTTGAATTTTTTTATTGAGATCCCTTTGATCCAAATTTTCTTGGGTTATATATAAATGTCATTTGGGATGATTTAAATTAGATTTTAATGGTATATTGGTATTTTTTTAATTTATTTTGATATGGTTTTATGATTTATACTTGATTTTTAAAGGGTGAAAGTTGGGTTTGAAATTTAAAAAGGGTATTTCTTGAAATGAAATGGAAAGAATTTAAGGTTAAGGACCTATGTATATTTAAAATAAAGGACTTGTATGTACTTAAAATAATTTCAAATGGGTAATTAATGTTTTGAGTTAAAGTTTAGAGTTTAAGATAGTTTTCAAATAGTTTTTAATAGTTTTGAAATTGAAATGTAAAGTTTCAAAATTGTTTGAAAGTTAAATATTAAACCACAAATAGTGATTTTTATTGGTTTTTCTGGACTATTGTTTTAAATTGAAATAGTTATCAGTTTGGAATAATTTTATTTTAAATAGTTATTTGTTAAGATCTTTGTTTCCCTTGTTATTTAGATTATTCCTCTTAGAAAAATATCAAAGAATCATGGGGGTTCATGTGTGGTCTGGTTCATTGATGACACCACCTAGACTAATGGTAGAGTGGTGGAGCCAGTTTTCTATTGATTTTTGATTGCATTCCAAGGTTATATAGGTTATTAATATTCTATAGTGTGAATTAAAATAATTAATAAAGTCTTTAATTGTTTTGGAACTCCTGATAATTTGAGAGTTAGGGTTGTTCTGAGTCTATTTTAGGGAATGATATTAGATCAATGGAAGACAATAATTCTATATCAGTTTTAATATGGGATAGTGTGGGAGTTATTTAATACCATTTTAGTTTAATGGTTCCATCATAGCTAGGTCAATCTGAATAAGGTGGAAGATATCTTGAGTTATATATGGTGAAGGAGTACATAAACCATTTTAATTAGATGGTCCCATATTTTCATGAGATTCTGTTGATTTCTTCCTTGAAGTATCACTTGTTTGTGAAGGGTCTTTTCATAGATCATAGTTCTAGAGTTCTTTCATCTATATGAACCACATTAAATATTTGGTGAATGAAGATTTCATTACAGATTTGGTTTTCTGTGGGAAAATTGTGATGGGTGGTAGCCCTGTTTCTTTCAGTGTTGGTGAGGGTTCACCATCTAGTGAGGAGAATTAGTTGGTGGAACTTATTTTGTAAAACACTTATTCATTAGTTATTACTACCTCATGGCATAATAATTCTCTCATGTGCTTCTAGTGTGGTTAGTTCAATCACTCAAAACCTTCTTACTCAATTTTTCCAAAGAACCGTCATTACTATGGTCAGTTTGGGAACCTACAAAAGTTATATATGTGAAATAATTTTCCAAATAATAAATCCTTGAAAACCTAAAAATTCTGAAGATATATTAATATAGAATTTTTAGGCACACACTTTATTTCACATTCCTGTTCTAGTTTGTTTTTTTTCTGTATAGTTACTAATTTTGATCTCTAGAATGTATTTTTGGATTATTTGATGTTTTTAAACTTTTGGAGAGTAAGTGTTTATTTTTTAAAATTTATCAATGTGATATTAGTTTTGAATAATTTATTGTGTCTCTTTAGTTGGAACTTTGGGTGGTGCCTCTAATATTTTTCTGTTGATCCACCATACTAGTGAGTCCTTAAATAGCGGGGAGACCCACTCCATGTCTCCATTTCTTAGTCTCTTAATTTGGGGTATTCGAGTGGGAGTTTTATTTTTGAGATGTATTTATTCATGGTGGTTTTAAACATATTTTATAGAAATCCTGAGTTTGTGTTGGAGTTCTTTATCTCTCATTAGTTAAAAATTTTGGGTCATTTTTTCATTTCACTTTTTAATTTATTGACTTTTTTGGGGGAAGAAAATGTTATGATATCACACCCAACCCTATTTTTTTTTACTTATTAATTTTTCTATTTATTAATACTTGGTCTTTTAATTGAGTTAATGATTAAAAGTGTATGTTTTTTTTTAAATTTTATGTTTTAGTGCAGGACGCATGATTAGTTCACACCATGCGAAAACCATGCCGATAAACTGTAACTCATAACAAATCAATTTTGTATGGTTGGTGTACGGTTTTTAAAATTGTTTGAACATACCCTATGGGTGCCCAAGGGTATCTAGTATGGGTAACATGGTTGATGCACAATTTGACAAACCATGTAGCCAAACCATACAATATACCCAGACATTTAAAAAAATATAAAATCTCTAAAACACCCCTCTCCCTTTTTACTTTAAATTGAGTCCTTCCCCTATCCTCTCCCCCTTTTTTTGACACATATCCTAGGGAACTATAAGAATGACTCTAATTTTACACCTCCTCTTATTATTAGTTATTCTTCATGTGATTTGAAATTAGATCTGTCTAGGTTAGTATTTCTTTTCCTCCTCCTCCGCCTCCTCTTTCTCAATTCTTCCTTGTTTTTCTTCTTCCTCTTACCACAGTTCACTATAATCCAAACCCTAGGGCGTCATGTTTGAATATTTTTTGTGATTTATTTGTGTTTATGGCATGTGATGTGTCTTACATCACCCCTTAATCCCATATTCGAAGTTTCATACCTTTCTTCTTCAATTTGAGGTTGGTTTTCCCCATGCCCAACTCTTTAATCTTAGAACCATTGATTTATTTGATTTTAAATTTATGTTTTTGATAACTAATGAAAATATTATGAATTTTTATGGTATTTTTAAATATAATATAATATTTACACTAGATTTTCATATAAATAGAAGAGTATTTCTATATTTAATATTTGTTCAAATATTATTTTCTTTAACCATGCACACCAATAGTTTATAAAATCATTTTAATGGATCTTAAAAAGGTATTATAAAATAAATAAAGGTTTCCTTGGTTTTAAATTATATTTATAAAAGTTTTATTGAAACCCAAATTATATTTTTGGTTCTTAAAAGAGGAATTTCAAACTACTAAGTGTTTGGTACATTTTAGAAAGACAAAATTTATTCATTTATCTCTGATGTAATGAATATATAATTTTTTTGTTTGGTGGTTATATACATATATATATATATGTGTGTGTATATATATATATGTAAATATGTAAATATTAACATGATAATATATGAATATGTGCATTTAAGGACATACTTACACACACACACACAAATATGTAAGTGTATAATGATAGAGGGAAGCTTTGAAACACCAATTTATTATTTTAATCATAATTTTAAGTTAGTTTTTAAATAGTTTTTTTGAATTAATTTTAATATCCTGGTTGGCATGATTTAATTTTATTGATATGTTTTGTAAAGGGTGTTTTAATTATTTAAATCCATGTTATATAGTTGTGATGATTTATTATATGTATCTTGGGTATTTTAAAATTTTTATTTTTATTTGAGAGATCAAATGGTTTAAAGAGGATGGTAGTGTGTTTGATAAATTGAATTGATTATGATGGGTTGATGAAAAGACCATTTTTAAGTGAAATTTAGCATATTTAAAATGGGTAAAGCACATGGTATGCTAAGTATATAAGAATATATGTATATATTAAGTATCCCTTTATATTTCACCACACTGACAGAGTGCCTAGACTTATGTAAAGGTCATGGTTCCTGGGAAGGGAATCACAATACTTATTGTCTAAGGAACATACTCTTTAGTGGTTTATTGGATGTGGTTACATAGACAGATGTCACCATGACACTAGGCAAGGCATGTTCTCTTTAGCAGTTAACACAAGCATTGGATTTTGACTAATTAAATCATAATATGATATAAGGATATAGAGTGACCATAATCATAGATGACATATGGATTTTATCCATGGTGTATGTTTATTAAATGGTTAATTTTATGGTACTTATACTTCTTTAGAAATTATAAATATTGTTTTTTATCATTACTTCATTTTATTTGTTTTACTAAAGTGTTTCTAAAGATATTTTAAAGTGTATATTTAAAAATTAATATGGAATTTTATTTCTAAAGTAGTTTTAAGAAGTAATTTTAAATGGGTTTTTTGGAAAAGGATCCATTGACTGAGAAAATGTTCTCAATGTGATTTTTTTTTATTTAAAGAAAATAAATGAAAGTTATTAAATAGTAATTAATATGATTTTGTTTTAATGAAATTATGAATTAAAAGTATATTATATAATTTATTTCAAATTATATTGAAAATAGATATTTTTAATGTTTAAGAATATTTCAAGGTGAGTGGTAATATACTAGACAGTTTTATTCCCATTCCTATATTATATCTTAGTTTTAGGTTTTTTTTCTCTTAAACCCTCATGAAGTGTTTATTATTATAGAATATATGGTGAATCATGGAGTCCCAAAGAGGTTGATTGGATATTTTTTCTATTTCCCTATCGTATGTTCCAAATTATGGATTCATGTTTTCCTTTTTTACTTAATGGGTGGTTTATTTTCATATGGTGTTATGAATTTTGAATAATAGGGTTCATTGTATGAGAGGGAGTTGGAGGTGAGTTATGGGTTTTATTTTTAATTATATCTATTTATTATTCTTCTGTTGTTTAAGTTTTACTTCTCTTATTTATTTGAGTTGGTGTGGGTGTCTAATTTTTTGATGCATCATGTCGAGATTTAGGTAAATTAAGATAATAGTTTAATTTTATTTATTTGGAAAAAATAATTCTCACATTCTTTTATTTGATTAATTTAGTACTTATCACTATCTTGAGATGATTAGGAACACACCTCGGGTATGTAAAGAGCCGACTCAAGTTCTCGAATCAAATAAAAATGGATTTGGTTTATGAAAAATGGTATCAGAGAAAGGATCTTAAGAGGGAATAGATTGTAAAGCACCCCTTTTTATTTGGGATGTGATGGTATATTGGAGTAGGACTATAATAACACGAGAGGTGGTTATAAGAAGAGTCTAGATATATCTTACATATATTAAACCTCATGTTTCCATTGGAAGTTGGAATTTGATACTTGAATTTTGTGTTTCCTTTATTGATTTTTGGAATGATGTATCTATAAAGGATTATATGTTTTGGGAAGGATAATGGAAGATCGCATGGCCTAGAAAACTATGTGTAGCCTAAGTGTATGGTTATCCATGACTTCCAATGGTGGTTAAATGATTATCACAAAGTCCGATCAACCATGTGGACAAATCATGCATAACCACTAGTACCTCAAAATGATATTTCAATGTTATGAGAGGTTATTGATTAGGTCTTTATTATAATTTTGTAATAAAAAAATATGGTTTCAAAATAAAAAATTATTTGGGTTTTTGAAAATTGATAAAGGGATTTTGTGAATATAAAGTGTTTTTAAAAATGGATCTTTGAGGTTTGTAAAAGGATTTTTATAAAAAAAACCAAAATAGGTTTTATATTTAAAAGTGATTAAATTATTTTATTAACGGAACTCATGGAATTTTAAAATGCTTCTCAAGTAAGGTTTCAAGATTCTAAAATGGGAATATGTGTTTTTAAATAATTTTAAATGATTAAAGTTAGAGTTGAATTTATTTTGGGGTTTTTGTAAATGGTAATTATTTTATGAGTTTATTTTATTAGCCTTTTATTGTGAAAAAACCTAGTTTTAAATGAAGGAAATTGGTATTAAAAATTTAAAAGATAATTTCTAAATAAATTAAAAACAAATTGGTTTTTGGGAAATTATAATTTTTTTAATAACGACCATGTAGGATTTAAAATGATTTTTCAAGTGAATATTTAATATTTCAAAATTTAAGGTTGTGATTTCAAAATTGTTAAATAACATGTTTTTGAATTGTCTAGTTTTTTTATTTTATTTAGTGGTGATTTTGATTCATCACTCGAAGTTTTTATTTAATATTGATATATGATTTTGAATAAGGGTAAGTTTTTCTTTGAATGTGGTTGACTAGGTACTGTGTTCTCCCTATTATTTAACATATACCTCATAGAAAGTTACTGATCATTGTCGGGTATAAGAAATATACTCTTGTGGGTTTTTAGTTGATTGGGTCTTAGTGTTATTATAGTTAAGTGTGCTTCCTTATCATTCCCTTCAGTGTTTTCATGTGGATGTGATGCCTTGAGATTTTTCTTATGCCTTGCTTATGAGTATTTTAAGGGTTTTGTGTGCCTATAGTTGAAGTAATATTTCTTTTGGTGTCATTGGGAATAGGAGAAAACCTTGGGTGTGTTTTTTGGTTGAATAAGATAGATATTTAACTAGTCAAGATTACACATTGTTAAGTGTTCATTTTATTTTTCTAAGATTACCATGGGTGTTATCCCAATTATGTAGTCCCATACTATCCTTAACCTTTGACCCAAGGTTAGAGCCCATGTGGTTAGATGTCCCATGATCAAGTTTGATTCCCCCTCCCTTTTTATTCCTAGATAGAGGGTGTCATTAAGTGACTTGACACTCCTTTTCATGTGATTTTTTTATTTCCCCCAATCTCTTGTTATTTGGTATACTTGGAATCTTACCCTCATTTAGAGAATAATCACTTGTTTTCAAAGGATCTTAGATGTTCCATTGGGCGAGTCTTTAAGTTTTTTTTATTTCTAGTTAGGGATTTGGATAGTAATTAAGAAACCCCTTAGAGAACCTTGTTTTTTATCTTATTTATTATGCTTGGTTGGAGAGATAGGTGTATTGAAAAATTATGAGTTTTTTTAATCAAGTGGCCTATTTGATTTCTTTTGGTTAGAACCTTACATAATGTTTGGTATTGGTACATTCTATTGTTTGGAAATTTTAAACCTCCACATTAGTGCAATTAATAAATAATGGAGAGACATTCTATGGGTATCTTCTTTTTGGTCTTATCATTTGGATGAATAGGTGTGATTTATGAATTGAGATATGTATTAAATGTTGGTGGTTTTTTTGAATGTTTTTGTGAGAATATAATTATTTGTTCTTCCATTTTGAATAGATTTTTCCCATAGTGTCTCTTATTTGAACTTAGTAACTTTATGGGCACAAAAGGTGTTATGGTGGGGAATACTATCACACACCAAACCACATTTTCCTTATTAAATTATCTATTTAGTGATCCTTTTTTCCTTTCCTAGAGTTTTAGGTTGAACCTTTTTTTATCTTTTTAATATTTTGAGTTTCAATGTAGGGTTCACGATTAACATGTATGGTTAGTACAACCACGGGACACTTGTGTGGATGACTTGTAACTCTTAATAGAATTTTTTCTAATGGTTGTTGAATAGTTTCCCAAACCATGAGGCTAACTTTTATGGGTTCATAGGGGTATCTAGTATGGGGTCCATGGTTGACACACAGTTTGACTAACCTTGCGACCAAACCATGAAATGTACCCATACTTTAAAAAAAATCCAAAATTACAAAAAAACAAAACTCTTCCTTTTTAAACTAAATTGAGCCCTTACCCTCTAATATCCCCATTTTATGTGATGTATAACCTAGGGATCCTGGCTCATGGATCACACTCTCCTCCTATAATTCCTAGTTATTATTTGTGCCATTTTGAAGGAAATCCATTCAGGTTGGGATTTCTTCTTCTTTACCTCTTTAATATAATCTTCCTTGTTTTTCTTCTTTCTATCGCTATGTTTTTCTATAGTCTAAAACCTAGGGTGTCAATTTTAACTAATTTTTGTGATTTATTTGTGTATAGGGTGTTTTATGTCTCTTATGAGTCCCATTCATCCCATATTTTACACTTTAGACATTTTTTTCCATTGATTTGAGTTATGTTTTTCCCAAATCAATTATTTAATCTTAGAAATAATGATTACTTGGATTTGAAATTTTTTTTAATACCTAATAATAATATTATTAATGATTATGGGATTTATAAAGATAAAATTAGATTTAAACTAGGTTTTTATAGAAAGGTAAGAGTTTTTCTAATTTAGGAATTAGTTTGAATATTATTTTCTTTAATCGTTCACACCAGTGTTTTATAAATTTACCAGAATAGATATTAAAGATGTATTTAAAAATTAATAAAGGTACCCTAAGTTTTAAATTATATTTATAAAAATTTTATTTGGATTAAAATGATATTTTTGGTTCTTAAAAGAGTAATTTCAAATTATTAAGTGTTTCGTATATTTTATAAATCCAAATGTTATCCATTTATGTTCAATGTCATGAATGTCACATTTTATATTTTATTCTTATACACATATGTATGAGTGTATATATATGTACATATTTACATAGTCACATGAGAATATATGAATTTATACATCAAGGTATATACTTATATATGTACATAAATTTATATGTGTATAATAATAAAGGAAAGCTTTGAAACTCAAATTAATTTTTTTAATTCAATTTTAAGTTAGTTTATAAAGAGTTTTTTAAATTAATTTTAAAGGCTTGACTGTCATGATTTAATTTAATTTTTATGTTTTATAAAGGGTGTTTTAATTAATTAAATCCATGTTATGATAATTGTGATGATTTTATATATGAATCTTGGGTATTTTAAAATTTACCCTTAATTTAAGAAATGAAATGGTTTAAATAGGCATGTAGTGTGTTTGAAAAATTTAATTTCTTGAGATGGGTTGATGAATAGACCCTCTTTAAGTGTAATGTTCCATTTTTGAAATGGGTAAAACACATGGAAATCTAGGTATATAAGAGGAGAATTTTAGATTATGTATCCCTTTAGATTTCTCTACACTAAAAAAACTTCTAAACTTTGATAAAGGTCATAGTGATGCAGAAGGGTGTCATTAGTTTTAGAGGATAAGGAATTTAATCCTTAATGATTGATTGGATGAGGTTCCAAGGACATACTTCACCATTCCATTACGAAATGACATGTTATCCTTAGTGGTTAATGTGTGAATTGTATTTTGACTGATTGGATCATAATTTTATAAAAGTATATAAAGTGCCCATAACCTTATAAAACCTAGAGATTTTACCCACAGTGTATGTTTATGAAATGTTTAATTTTATAGAACTTATACTTATTTATAAATTTCAAAACTTTATATTCGTTTAACATTATTTTATTTGTATTATTTTACCAAAGTGTTTCTAAATATATTTGAAAGTGTTTATTTAAAAAGTGTTTTATAATTGTATTTCTAAAGAAGTTTTTAAAAGTAATTTTAAATTGGTTCTTTGAAAAAGGTGTCTTAGGCCAAGAAAATATTTTCAATGAAATTTTTTTATTGAAATAAAATAAATTTAAGTTATTACATGGTTATTAGCATGATTTTGTTTTTTTATAAAATTATGAATAACAATTCTATTATATAAATTATGTCAAACTACATTGAAAATGGATCTTTTATTGAAGATTAAGCATGTGGCAAGGTAGGTGGTGACCCACTAGGAATTTTTATCCTCACACCTCTATTATATCTTAGTTTCATATTTTTAATTCATCTCTAGACCACTCATGAAGAATTTATTATTTAGGGATGGATAGTGACTCATGGAGTCACATAGATGTTAGTTGGTTGTTTTATTCATTTTCTATTTCTCGATCACATCAGAAAAATAAACCATTCATGTTTTCCTTTTTCATTAATTGGAGGTTTTTTTCATATGATGTTAAATATATTTAATAATATAATTAATTTTATGTTATGGAGTTGTATGTGATCTTTGGGTTTTATTTTTTATTATATTTGTTTATTCCTCTTTTATTGATTAAGTTTTAATTGTCCTATTCATATGATTTGGCATGGATGTCCAATATATGGATGTGTTATGCTGTAATTTTTGTAAATTATTATGTAAGTTTAATTTAATTTATTTGGGTGAAATAATTCCCAAAAACTCATATTTTATTCCCTAGGTGCTTGTCACTAACCCAAGGTGATCGAGAATATGCCTTGGGTATGTTGTGGTCTGGTTTGGGTACTCCAGTTAGGGAAAACTAGATTTAGTTCATGAAATAATGTTGAGATAATTATCACACATAGAACTTTGATTTCACTATTATTTTATCTATTTATTCATGTTTATCCTTGGACTTTATTTTTGGGTTGATTTTTAGTGGTTTATTTGATGTTTTTGTGTTTTTGTTAAAGGTGAACGGTCTGGTGCATAGTTAGTGGAAACCATGTGTCTAACCATAAAATGTATTGAAATTAATAATAGACACATTTTGAATAGTTGGAATATGGATTCCCAAATCATGTGGGTGTCTTGGTGTGTTTATTGATGGGTTCACAATTGGTGCACAATTTGGTAAACCTTACAGCCAAACCATACAACGTACCCATAATTTTTAAAACATGAAATTTTTATTCTACTAACTTTATAATTAAACCATTTAAACATTATTCCTCTACCCACTCATCTTATATACACTAAAGTAGTCTTGGTCATGACTTTCTGTGCTTACTCCTTCCTTTTTGTGGCTTTCTTCTTTGGTTTCTTGTTTATTTCTCAAGGTAAACACCCATTCCTCCTCCCATATTCCATATTGTATTGTTTTATCTTCCTATCATTCATTGGAATCATGTTGGATGAACCACAGGGGATGGGTTTTGATGTATACATGTGATTCTTATTGGTTTAGTGTGTGAATAATGTTTCTCAAGTATTCATCTTCCCATATTTTATGTTTTGTCACATCTGTAATTCGTTTGAGGTAGGTGGTTTTATGTATTTTCATTTTTCTTAAACACCATACATAATTGATATTTAAAGAATATTTTTATATAAAATTATGGCTCTTTAGAGTTTTTAAATGAGGGTTTTAAACAATTATTAAAGGGCGTGACCTTACTATATGGTTTTAAATGAAATTTTCAGTTTCTATATGTTTTAAAAAAATTATAGAAAGGGTTTTAATGTTTATTTTGATTATTTAGTTAATGTTTGGACCTTTAAATATTCCATATTATTATTCTTGAGGCCTTATGCATTTTTTGATTCATTTTATTATGGTTTCTATATTTTTATGGGGTTGTCTTATGAGTTATTATTTTTTATTATTTGATGTATGGTTAATAAGTATGTTACATGAGCGGTGTTTGATTTGAAATTAGTTTTCTATGAATTTAAATAGGAAGTTTGGTTTTCAATATCACTTTAAAAGTAGATTTTTAAATAAGAATTTATAAATATAACTCTCAGTCCCATTCAACAATTTAAAAGGAATTATTTTTAAATGAAATTATTTTAGAAATAGTTCCCCATGATTTTTTAAAGGATATAGCTAGATTAAATGAAAGGCCCAGTTGGAACCTTTGTAATGTTCTCTGGTTATCTACACCCTAATGGATTCCCCTATGTGTTTGTGCATTTATGATGAATTTGGCTTAGAGGAGTTTCATATTGGTAGGTGTATGTGGGTGGGGTATATTTATGTGATTTTGATGAGTTGATATTAGTTGAAAATTGATTTATACTATCTCACCTCCTATCTGTCACGACCCGCCTTCACCAAAAGGAGGGAAGGGTCAGCAGATTGTCATACCCTTCCTTATTTAAGTTGAAGGAGAGATAATGACCCCTGAGACCCGCCTTCGATAGGTCCCGGAGTGGCGACTAGCAGCAAGGGTATAAAAATCACATAAAAATGGAAGGCATTACCCATTTTCGTTTTATAGGATCGGGAGATAAGAGGATGGAATCCAACAACACAAAAACTAAAAAGAAAAGTAAAGCCAAAAGTAAACCATTCCCAGATGCATGTTTCAAAAGTAAAGCCACAAAGTACAAAAGATGACCACAAAGGTAAGTACCAAAAGAAAAAAAAACAGCAACTGCAACTGCCCCAAGGTCCGAGCTAGTATGTTCCTACGCGATCCCCGAAGTCCTCCTGGAAACCTGAAAGTAGTTTTATATACGTAGGGTGAGCATACAAGTACACTCAGTAGGGAAAACCAAAGACACTCGTGCACAAGTGGGGGAACGTACTAAAGTCCCATGAGAAAAAGAGTAATCCAAACAACTATCAAGGTAAACTATCCACCCAAGCCTCACCAAGGAACACTCCCCAAATAAAACAAGTCAAGTAATATATATAATAAGAGTACATCGATGTTTGGGGTACCCCACGCCACTTTCCCACTGGTTATTGAGACATCCTACGCATCAAACCAATCCCGCCATTCTCACCGCAGTCCCATTGCCACACCCGCCCGCACACACCTGGGCCACAACTACACGCAGTCCCACTGCCGAATATCACCCGCACACACCTGGGACACAACTGTCACACGTAACCACGCCTTCGAACACCTAGGCCAGAACAACCACCACCACTCCCGAAGACACCTGGGCTAGAAGATCCAATGCCATTCCCAAAGACACCTAGGCCTCATCCCGAAGACACTTGGGAAACCACCTGCCGCACACACCTGGCCAATCACCACACTACCCCACCCGAAGGTTCTTGGGCTAATAATGGACCTCAGGCCATCACAGCCTGCCCAAAGATACTTTGGCTATCCGGGAAAGGGAGAAGAAAAGGAGCTAATAACCAGCCACTAAGAGTAGTGTTGGGAAAAACACCCTCCCCCATGAAATGGGGGTGTTCGGCACTAAGTGCTCAACTTGGGTGGGGCGCGAATAAGAAACACAAAAATACAAATATAGATATAGGTAACAAGCACTCACCCAAATTTTAGGTTTTTATTTAGTCCTCATAAAGAGCACAAACAACACTGCGTCCAAGTCATGACTCTCGCCAAAAAAACCCATTTGTCCCATTCTTGTTTTATGTTCAGTAACAATGTTTAAACAAGTTTAAGCACTACTGGGCAACTAGTAAACATAGGCACAAGTCCAGGAAAGTAAACATTCAAACATCAACCATAACACCCACACCCGGTTCTCTCGTAAAGCCGCATCAACTAAAGAGAACCCTAAGCTACATCCCCATGCCCAACATCCGGGAGCAAGAATGGATTCTCAACAACAGGGGATCCCACCCCAATTAGTGATATAAACAAGGTAACCACCCAGTCTCAAAACTCACAAAAACTGAATCCATAACAATAGGGGATCTCATCCCCGATTCCACAACCATCGAGAGTATAAAAACAGGGGATCCCATCCCCTCCCACATCTCCAGCAATCAGCCCGTAAAAGGAAACAACCAACCACTACCACTGACACAAAGCAGGGTCGTGCCTGTATTTTCAGATTTAAAAGATTTTACATGCTCCATGATTTGAATTTCGTGTGCTTTAACCGGGGGTTATCACAGAAGGATTGATCCTAGTTCTTCCAATTTATTCAGCCGGGTATACGTGATTAACCAATTTACTTTTCACAGCAAGAGTTTACAATTACAAAACAAGTCATTTAAAACACCACCACGGGTTCATTAATGCACAGACAACGACCACCAACGGCCTCGATTTTCAGAACTCGTAAGCCATCACAATTAAGAAAGATGATCATAATATAAACAACATCAACGATCACAACCCCCCTTCATTCTTTATAGAATCCGTTCATTATCTTTATTTAGGCCTGGTTTATCCAATTCTACCGAAACAAAATCACGCCCACCCCACATGATACACAAAAGAGAGAGACGAAAGAGAAAATTCCCTACTTGTTGATAGACGATCGACGCTTAGACCGGGCACAAAACCTTAAGAATAACGATGCGACTCGCCCGATGCACCAAAAGCTATTCGTGAAAAGCTGTGATCCAAGAAAGAAGAAACCGTGCCTAACCCTTTAGTTTATAATGGTCACAGATGGTTGAGATAAGAACGCGGATCTGTGTGAGGCGCGGGGTCGTGGGTTGGCCACGCGGCCCCACTCGTCATTAAGGGGGTCAGGTGGTTTAAACCGACTCATTAATTCATTAAGTATTTAATTAAAACTCTTATGGAGTTACGGGTCTTTAAAACACGCTCAAACAGGTCAAAATAGGGTTTAAAACCCTAATTGCGCAAGAAGGAACACCACTGGAAAGAGCTCGTGGGGGTAGGCCAGAGCCACCAGTGGCTGAAGGCCACCGGTGGGTGATGACTACTGGTAGGCCAAGGCCACCGGTAGGACGGTAGGTGAAGGATACCGGTAGGCCAAGGCCACCGGTAGGCCAAGGCCACCGGTAGGCCAAGGCCACTGGTAGGCCGGTAGGCTAAGGCCACCAGTAGGCCAAGGCCACCGGTAGGCCAAGGCCACCGGTAGGCCAAGGCCACCGGTAGGCCAAGACTTCCGATAGGTCTGCTACCAGTAGGATAAGGATACCGATAGGCCTACACCGCCGTGATTCCCAGACCAGAAAACCCAACACGAGATTTTCACAAAGTAAAGGATCCCCACAAAACCTGGGCCTTTACATCAGATACCTCTTAAATGATTCTCGTCCCTGAGAATAAAAAAAAAACTAGAAGGAAAGAGAGGGTCCGAACAACCACCTCGAAAGATACCTCTTAGGAGTGAACCCACACACACTTCCAACATACCAAGCCAAGCTTCTTAGGTATGTGGGTTGGGGAGTCTCCTCCCCCATGTCAAGATATTATCCGCTTTGGGTGGCACTGACTCGCCCACACGGGTTTAATCGCATCCACCTTAATGCATCTTGATTAGGGGTCGGATTCTCTCCTCCCACATAGCCAGGGCTTTTCACACGCATTCAGAGGAAGAAAACTAGTATATTTCATAGTTAACAAGACAAAACGTTCTACCACAGTAGGTACAATAAGGAACAAAGCTCAAAACAACTCTGGGTACTGGGAACACATCTATGCCTCCCTTTCCCACGTACTCTCCTCAAGCCCACAATGTCTCCACAACACACAAACCAAGGGAATGGTTCGCCCACATAGAACCTTCTCCTTGCGATCCTCGATCATCACTGGTCTCTCCAAAAAAGTCACGTCGTCCTCGATGTCCAACTCACCCCAATCAAGGACGTGTGAATCGTCATGCAGGTACTGACGAAGCTGGGACACATGGAAGACATCACGTATCCTCAGTAGCGGTGGTGGTAACACTAGCTGATAAGCCACTTCGCCGACCCGCCGCAACACTTCGAAGGGTACGATAAACCTGGGAGAAAGCTTACTCCCCTTGCCGAACCTCCGCTGCCCACGCCGAGGGGAGACCTTCAAAAACACGTGGTCTCCAACCTCAAACTCCAAGGGACTCTTCCTCGTATCATCATATGACTTCTGTCGATCCTGGGCCGCCTTCATACTTTCCCGTATGAGTTGAACCTTCTTTGTCGTGCTCTACACCATTTCCGGGCCAAGGATGCTTGCCTCTCCTACTTCAGTCCAACACACAGGAGAACGGAATGGCCTCCCGTACAAATCTTCAAACGGGGCCATACCGATGGTAGAGTGATAGCTATTATTGTAGGAAAACTCTACCAGGGGCAAGTATCGCACCCATGATCCCCTTGAGTCCAGAACACATGCCCGCATCATATCCTCCAAGGTCTGGATGGTGCACTCTGTTTGTCCATCTGTCTGGGGATGGAAAGCAGTGCTGAGGCGTAACTGTGTGCCAAAAGCATGCTGCAATACTTTCCAGAACCGTGAGGTAAACTGTGCATCCCTATCGGAGACTATAGACCTCGGGACTCCATGCAACCGCACCACCTCATCCACGTACTTTCGTTCCAAAGCATCCACAGTACTTGGCTCCCTGGTCGCCAAAAAGTGGGACGATTTCGTTAACCGGTCCACTACCACCCAGATAGAGTCATATGCCCCTTGGACCTTGGGAAGTCCCATGACGAAATCCATCGAGATGTCATGCCACTTCCACTCGGGGAAATCTAGAGACTGCAGTAGCCTGCCTGGAACTCGGTGTTCAACCTTCACCTGCTGACACACTAAGCACTTTTCCACAAACTCTGCCACCGCTCACTTAACTCTGGGCCACCAAAACTACCTCTTCAGTCCCTGGTACATCTTGGAAACTCTTGGGTGTATCGCTAGGGGTGATTTGTGGAACTCATTGAGAACCTTTCCATGCATCGCCTCTGGAACGAACAACCTTCCCTAGAAAAGCATCTGGTTCTGACCATCCTCTATCCATCATTTTGGAGCGTTGCCCTGGTCAACTCGGTCACACATTACTTTGCACTCTGGGTCTCCCCACTAAGACTCCTCCACTTGCTGAAACAGAGATGACTGCGCTGTCATCTGATATAGGAAACCTCTACCGCTATCCATCTTCGCATCCAGGTGTAAGGCAGCCAACTCCTCCATCGCCTTCCAGGTATCTTCCGACTCTCGAACCGCATCCTTCTGCGTCCTCCTGCTCAAGGAATCAGCCACTACATTTCTCTTTCCCTCAGTATAAGAGATCTCGAAGTCGTAATCCTGGAGGAACTCCACCCATCTCCGCTGTCGCAAGTTTAGGTCCCGTTGGGAGAAGATATACCTCAAGCTTTTGTGATACGTGAAGACCACAAGGCATTCTCCGATGAGGTAGTGCCGCCATAACTTTAGCGCAAAAACGACCGCTGCATGCTCCAGGTCGTGGGTGGCGTAATTACGCTCATGAGGGCATAGATGCCTGGACCCATAAGAGATCACCCCTTGTTGCTACATCAACACACATCCTAGGCCCTGTCCTGAAGCATCACAGAATACCTCATAATCTTCCCCTTCTTATGGTAATATTAGCACTGGGGCACTAACCAACTTCTCCTTCAGATAGCTGAAGGCTGACTCGCACTGCTCGCTCCACACGAAAACCTGGTCTTTCTTGGTAAGGGCTGTCAAAGGGGATGCTACTCAGGAAAATTTGGGTATGAACCTCTGATAGTAACCCGCCATCCCAAGGAAACTATGGACCTCTGCCAAATTTTTGGGTGCTTCCCAAGAAAAAACTATCTCAACTTTTGATGGGTCCATCGCTACCCCCTAATCGGACACCATGTTCCCGAGGAAGTGCACTTCTTGTGTCCAGAACTTTCATTTCGACAACTTCCCATAGAGATGATGTTGTTGGGGGACCTCAAAAACTGTCCTCAGGTGCTCTGCATGCTCCTCCTCTGATCTCAAATAGATCAGGATATCGTCGATGAACACAACCACGAACCGATCCAAGTACTCCCATAAGACGGAGTTCATAAGCCCCATGAACACAGCCGGGGTGTTCGTAACACAGAAGGGCATGACTACGAAATTGAAGTGTCCATATCTGCACCTAAAGGCCATCTTTGTAATGTTTCTCTCCTTCACTCTCAGCTGGTGGTACCCAGACCGTAGGTCGATCTTCGAGAACCATCCTGCCCCTTTCAACTGGTCGAAAAGATCGTCTATCCTCGGTAGAGGGTAGCAATTCTTGATCATAACCTGATTCAGCCTCCTGTAGTCTATGAAAAACCTGAGACCACCATCTGCCTTCTTTGTGAACAAGACTGGAGAACCCCATGGTGACGCACTCGGGCGAACATAACCCCTCTTCATCAGATCGTCAATTTGGATCCGCAACTCCCGCAGCTCTGAAGGTGCCATCCGGTACGGAGCCATCGAGATCGGACGAGCGACGGGCTGCAGGTCTATCCCAAACTCGATATCACATCGAGGGGGTAGAGTCGTCACCTCCTCAGGGAAGACGTCCATAAACCCACAGACGATCTCTGGCACTTACACCATTTCAGCATCTACCGACTCTACTGACAGCTCAGCTAACAAGGATAGGAGGGGTTCCTCTCGCCTATCGCCCTTCTGACTGCTCTGATCACCAGTGAAAACAACACGCCGGCCTCCCAAGTCTGAGAACACAACTCTTCTTCAGAAACAGTCGATGGTGGCACACACCGAGAATAGCCAGTCAATGCCCATGATGACATCGTATGGCTGTATCTGTAGCAGAAGAAGATACCTAACCGACTGATGTGGCCCTATCATCAGTCTGCATCCCCGAAAAACAAACAACAAGTCGGTCTGACCTCCGACTGGTGTGCTCAACACCAGGGGTACTGGGAGTCTCTCGAAATCTAGACCCAAGGCACGAGCTAGATTGGGTGCAACAAAGGAGTGGGAAGCTCCGGTATCGAACAAGGAATAAGAAAGGGTACTAAACAAACTGATCGTACCTCAAACAACCTCCGACCCTGCTAGAACTACTGCCTCTGCAGCGTGCAACTATCCACTCCCAGATCCACTGCCCCTCGGCTATCGGCCACCTCCCTGACCATGCCCCGGTCGAGGTCCCTAAGGAGCGCCCTGAGGTTGGCCTCCTCCTCCTATGTCTGCCCTCAGAGGAGCGGGAGCTCGCTGTCCCTACTGCTGCTGCTGAAAAGGCATGGCTGGAAGTTGCTGCTGGGGCAGGTGGTGGGGCTGTCCGCCACCGCCGTACTGTACCCGGTCCGAGCACTGAATCCAGAAATGTCCAGGGATCCCACAGACGGAGCACCGCGACCCCAGGCCCACAGGAAAAGGGCGAGGACCAGGGGATCGAAACTGAAACTACTGTGGCCTGCTCCCTATGGGTCGGAACCTGGAGGGTCCTAACGCTGGAGGCCTGGTGCTGACGGCCTTCCCCTTCGAGGGTCCCAGCTGGATCCCCTCTCGTGACACTCCTCCTAGAGCATGCATCCTATCCACCACTTCGGCCTTCTTCTGGACCTCCAAGTACATCGGAAGGGTAAAGGGGGTAACATCATACTGGAGGGAGGGTCAGAGCACCTCCTCCAAACGTCTTGCCTGAGACTCCTCGTCAGGAAAGAGGTCCGGAGAAAAACATAGGAGGTCGTTGAACTTGATCCTTAGCTCCTTCACGGACATACTCCCCTGTTGGAGGGAGAGTAGATCTTGTCTCTTTTCCGCCTTCATCGTCGAAGAGAGGAATTTCGCCCGGAACTCCCTCTCGAAATCAGCCCATGCCACCTCAGCCTCTCTCATCTCCCCCAGGTAAAGTGTCCACCACTGACGCGCCTCTCCCCGCATCTAGCTGACGGCCAGAGGAACCCAGTACTCGGTCGGGGCCCGAATCAGGCCGAAATCTATCACTAGATTCTCTAGCCAGCCTTCCGTCTTCATGTCAGAGGTGTTGCCCTCATACTTCTCTAGGGTCTGTCGCTGGAAGGCCCAGAGAGTCCTCTGCCACTGGTCGTCCTCCTCTTCTTGGTCAGCTCTTTGCTAATCGGCCAAGGTAGTTTGCGGGGCCTCGATCGTCTGTACCACACACGGTCGCCTTCTAGGTGCCATAGATTCAAGGTAAACAAGGAATTCCTAATCCCAAGTAGTGAAAATTATTGTATTTAAAACTTCTTAAACTTTTTGTTTATTCTTAATTACCAAAACACCCCAGAAACAAGAGAACAGAAGTCATTATGAAGCATGTACCTTTCCTAGGGTCTCTACCCTGCAATCAGCGTGGCATCACTTGGTCATTCGGTAGGTCCAGAGTCCTTGCGTCGGATCACGGGGCCCCCTAAAATCCCATGTCCTAGCCAGTCTTCCCTGGCCTAATTCATGCACCAAGGTCACCCAACACAGTTTCCTTACCATCCCATGCAATCCTCACTATGCCTAACCCCAGACTCCACCCTATCTCACAACCATCAACTCTGATACCATTCTGTCATGACCCGCCTTCACCAAAAGGAGGGAAGGGTCAGCAGATTGTTAGACCCTTCATTATTTAAGTTGAAGGAGAGATAATGACCCATGAGACCCACCTTCGATAGGCCCCAGAGTGGCGAATAGCACCAAGGGCATAGAAATCAAACACAAATGGAAGGCATTACCCCTTTTTGTTTTATAGTATTGGGAGATAAGATGATGGAACCCAACAACACCAAAACTAAAAATAAAACTAAATCCAAAAGTAAACCATTCCAAGATGCATGTTTTAAAAGTAAAGCCACAAAGTACAAAAGATGACCACAAAGGTAAGTACCAAAAGAAAAAAAACAGCAACTGCAACTGCCCCAAGGTCCGAGCTAGTATGGTCCTGCGCGATCCCTGAAGTCCTCCTAGAAACCTGAAAGTAGTTTTATATACGTAGGTTGAGCATACAAGTACACTCAGTAGGGAAAACCAAAGACTCTCGTGCACAAGTGGGGGAACGTACTAAAGTCCCATGAGAAAAGGAGTAATCCAAACACCTATCAAGATAAACTATCCACCCAAACCTCAACAAGGCACACTCCCCAAATAACGCAAGTCAAGTAATATATATAATAAGAGAACATCAATGTTTGGGTACCCCACACCACTTTCCCGCTGGTTATTGAGACATCCTACGCATCGAACCAATCCCGCCATTCTCACCGCAGTCCCACTGCCACACCCGCCCGCACACACCTGGGCCACAACTACATGCAGTCCCACTGCCGAATCTCGCCCGTACACACATGGGCCACAACTGTCACACATAACCATGCCTGAAAACACCTAGGCTAGAACAACCACCGCTACGCCCGAAGACACCTGGGCTAGAAGATCCAATGCCACGCCCGAAGACACCTGGGCCTCATCCGGAAGACACTTGGGAAACCACCTGCCGCACACACCTAGACAATCACCACACTACCCCGCCCGAAGGTTCTTGGGCTAATAATGGACCTCAGGCCATCACAGCCTGCCCGAAGATACTTGGGCTATTCGGGAATGGGAGCAGAAAGGGAGATAATAACCAGCCACTAAGAGTAGTGTTGGAAAAAACACCCTCCCCCATGAAATGGGGGTGTTCGGCACTAAGTGCTCAACTTGGGTGGGGCAAGAATAAGAAAAAAAAACTACAAATATAGATATAGGTAACAAGCACTCACCCAAAGTTAAGGTTTTTCTTCAATCCTCAAAAAGAGCAAAAACAACACTGCGTCCAAGTCACGACTCTTGCCAACAAAACCCATTTGTCCCATTCTTGTTTCATGTTCAGTAACAATGTTTAAACAAGTTTAAGCACTACTGGGAAACTAGTAAACATAGGCACAAGTCCAGGAAAGTAAACAGTCAAACATCAACCATAACACCCACACCTGGTTCTCTCGTAAAGCCGCATGAACTAAAGAGAACCCTAAGCTACAACACCATGCCCAACATCCGGGAGCAAGAAGGGCTTCTCAACAACAGGGGATCCCACCCCAATTCATGATATAAACAAGGTAACCACCCAGTCTCAAAACTCACAAACACTGAATCCATAACAATAGGGGATCTCATCCCTGATTCCACAACCATCGAGAGTATAAAAACAGGGGATCCCATCCCCTCCCACATCTCCAGCAATCAGCCCGTAAAAGGAAACAACCAACCACTACCACTAACACAAAGTAGGGTCGTGCCTGTATTTTCAGATTTAAAAGATTTTACACGCGCCATGATTTCAATTTCGTGTTCTTTAACTGGGGGTTATCACAGAAGGATTGATCCTGGTGCTTCCAATTTATTCAGCTGGGTATACGTGATTAACCAATTTACTTTTCACAACAGGAGTTTACAATTACAAAACAAGTCATTTAAAACACCACCAGGGGTTCATTAATGCACAGATAATGACCACCAACGACCTCGATTTTCAGAACTCGTAAGCCAGCACAATTCAGAAAGATGATCATAATATAAACAACATCAATGATCACAACCCGCTTCATTCTTTATAGAATCCATTCATTATCTTTATTTAGGTCTTTTTTATCCAATTCTACCGAAACAAAAGCACGCCCACCCCACATGATACACAAAAGAGAGAGACGAAGGAGAAAATTCCCTACTTGTTGATAGACGATCGACGCTTAGACCGGGCGTGGAACCTTACGGATAACGATGCGGCTCGCCCGATGCACCAAAATCTATTCATGAAAAGCCACGATGCAGGAAAGAAGAAACCATTCCTAACCCTTTAGTTTATAAGGGTCGCAGACGGTTGAGATAAGAACACGGAACCGCATGAGGCGCGGGGTCGTGGGTTGGCCATGTGGCCCCACTCGTCATTAAGGGGGTTAGGTGGTTTAAACCGACTCATTAATTAATTAAGTATTTAATTAAAACTCTTATGGAGTTATGTGTCTTTAAAACATGCTCAAACAGGTCAAAATAGGGTTTAAAACCCTAATTGCGCCAAGAAGGAATGCCACTGGAAAGAGCCCGTGGGGGTAGGCCAGAGCCACCGGTGGGTGATGGCTACCGGTAGGCCAAGGCCACCTGTAGGCTAATGCTACCGATAAGATAAGGCTACCGATAGGCTACCGGTAGTCCAAGGCTACCGATAGGCCTACACCGCCGTGATTCCCAGACCAGAAAACCCAACACGATATTTTCACAAAGTAAAGGATCCCCACAAAACCCGGGCCATTACACTATCACTATTACTCATGGGGATCCTAGGAATCTTAGTTAGATATGAGAGACAATTAATATTTAGTCTTTATTAAATTTACTAGATCTACTGTGGTATCAGAGGCCATAGAAAAGTGCCACCGGTGAGGTTGGGTTATAGAAGATTATTGATTATAGGAATAAAAATGTATCTATAAGCTGACAAATGGTTCCAACCCAAGTACGTCTAGATCTACCTCACTGGATGTTTAGGAATTAACAATGATTATCTATTCTTTATTTCTCTTTGGTCACTATAATTGTTTAAATTATAATATTACTTGTTATTATTATTATTTATTATCATGTGACTTACTCCTTTGGTTTCAAATTTGTGCTCTAATGTTTCTTATTTTGTTATATTACTATTTTTATTGATTTAGTTTATTTAAAAAATTGTGTTTCCTTTGGGTTTATATTTATTTTATTTGAAGTGGGTTAATGTTTTGTTTAAAAGAGGATTTCAAGGCATATTTTTAAAAGGGTATGGTTTAAGAAAGGCTCCTAAATGTTTCTTTAAAATATTTTTTAGGTTTGAAGGATCTATTTTAGGAAAAATATCATGGTTTATTTTTATTAAATGAATATAAACATATTTATACTTGTATTTAAAACTAGTGTTTTTGGTCTATTTTGAAAAAAAGAAAATGAATGGACTTTATAGTGATTTTTTACCGAGTTATAATACTCACACCGTGCTTGTGATACTTAGTGTTAACATACCCAATCTTGTTTTATAGGAATTAGGTTAGGTTTTAGAAATTCTCATGGGATGAGTTGTTATTATGGATAT
The DNA here is from genome assembly GCA_963277665.1 of Viscum album. Classification (NCBI taxonomy): domain Eukaryota; kingdom Viridiplantae; phylum Streptophyta; class Magnoliopsida; order Santalales; family Viscaceae; genus Viscum; species Viscum album. The sequence continues at coordinate 673,542,352 of OY728126.1, forward strand.
ATGGTAACAAAGAGTTCATATGGAGATCATGTCAGGTATTTTGTTTTTATTTTTATTTATTGATGTATTAGCCATGTCATCCTCAAGGTATTTGGTTGTTTTATCTATTTTTTTGTTGTAAATTATTTTATATGGAGTTGTTTTTCTATTTTGTTATGTTTAATTTCATTTATTATTATCTTTTGGTCTTAATTTTTTTATGTACATGGACCTCTGATACTTAAAATGATCAAGATGGAATTATAGATAGAAGCATAATGTCTCATTTTATTTATTGGGTAAAATCATTCCCATGATCTCTCATCGTATTCCTTGTAACTAGTTTCTAGCCCAGGGAAATTAGGAATGTGCTTTAGGTATGTCTCAAGCCCATTTGGGTTCCTATTTTGGGGGTAACTAAAATATATTTCACAAAAAGAATCAATTATGTTTCTAGAAATTTTGAATTTTGTAAAACAATTAAGATTTGAAACTTCTATGAAAAGCAATTGGAAGAATATTAAAAAACCCATGAACAACCTACAAGAAGATGTAATCACCGATTCCTTTAATGGTTTTGACTATTTTTTTAATGGTGAGGATTATGATATTTCAAATTGTGTGCTAAAAATCCAAGCTTTGGAGGTGAGAAATCCAATCCTCATTTTATCTTTAGGAAAATCACCACACTTGGAGTTGAAACCTTTACCCACTAACCTAAAATATGTTTACCTAAAATAACTATAAAAGATACTCATGAATATTTTATCAACCTAAAATCAAACCAATAAGAAAAATTAATATAACTATTGAGAGTAAATGTATAATCCATAAGCTGGAATTTAGGAGATACCATCGGATAAGTGAAAAATTCTACATACGAAAAAATTTTCTTGAAGAAAATTAAAAGCCTATTATCCATCCCATAAGAAGACACAATCTAACCATTATAGAGGCACTCGATAAGAAGATATAAAAATTGTTAGAATTCAGTATAATCTACCCCGTCTATGACTCAAAATGGTCCAATACCATTCACATTGTTGCCAAAAAACTAGATTGAACATAGTGAAAAATAAGAAGAATGAATTAATCCCTATAAGAGTCCAAAAAAATCTTAATATTTTATATATATTATACAAAATTGAACTAGGTTACTAGGAAATATCATCTCACTATTACCTTTATTGGCTAAATTTTAGAAATAATATCAGGAAAGACTCATTACTATTTTATAGATAGGAATTTAGGATACTCTCAGGTGATTATTATACTTGAGGACCATTATAAGACAACATCTACATGTCCTTATGGTACCTTTGAATATACAAGGGTTCCATTTTTCTTATTTAATTCACTAGGTAAATTCCAAAGATGAATTGTAATAATTTTTTTGACTTTATTGAAGACCTTATGAAAGTGTTTCTGGATTATTTTACTATATTTAGAAATTATTTTGATCATTTTTTGAGAAATCTAGATAATGTTTTGAAATATTTCATTGAAAAGAATTTTTTTTAATTTTTAAAAGTTACACTTCATGATAGAAATAGGTACAGTTCTTGGGAATATAATTTCATAAAAAGGGATTAAGGTTAACAAATCCAAAATTGAAGTTGTCAATGTGTTTCCCTATTAAAACATTATAAATAATATTGGATACTTTTGAGGCCATTCATAGTTTTATAGAAGGTTCATAAAATATTTTAGTAATGTTTCCTTATAAATTTCAATATTACTACTAAAATATTATAAATTTACCCTTTAAAATGATTGTAAGTAAGCTTTTTATGAGTTGAAGTACATACTAAATACACCACTAGTGATTTAGCCACCTAATTGGGAGAACCCCTTTAAGAAACTTTATGATGTATCCAACCATGTTTTTGGAGCAGTGTTGTCTCAAATAATTGAAGTAAGTCATAATTTCATTCTATATTCCTCAATAACACTAGATGTAGTCTAAACCAATTACACAACCACTGAAAAAATTTATAGCAATTATTATTTCTTCTGATAAATTTATATCACAATTTATTGGTACTTAGGTCATTATTTTCTCTAATCATACATCCCTTAGATATTTGATTAATAAAATTGAAGCTAAACTAAGGATGGATATATGGATGATTCTAATACATGAGTTTCATTTAGAGATCAAAGACAAGATAAGAGTATAAAATCAAGTTGTAACGTCCCAGTTCCGGAAGCCACCCAGAGGCGCCCCGTACCCAGTTGGTCACATGGCCTCAAGCACTTTTTACCAAATGCCAGAGGCTGCCAACTAGCAGTGAGGGCCTTAGGTGTGATAGTGGGGAAACTATTCCCTCATTGGCAGAGTACAAAGCGGAAGTAAACAAATCATACAATAGCGGAAGCATTAAATATTCAACAACAATAAACAACAGAAGACTAAAACAACAAATAACTAGAGCACACATGTATATATGAAATGATGCAGGATACATATGTCTAGGAAAGCAGCCAAAAAAGTCACAATTCTGAATAAATTACTAAACCAAAGTATAAAAGAAATAAAAATAAGAAACTCCTCAGCATCGTAAGCCTTGGCTTGGTCCCATGCTCTCCTGCTCCAAAGAAACTAAGTACCAGAAGTCGAAGGGTGCTTTCCCTTGTCTATACCTGCAACAACAAAGTCTGTTTGGGCCCAAAAGCATGACCCAAACAGGGTGTGAGACTAATCCTAGTAGGAAACCACCCGAATATTTGTTCCTTACAATTAGTGAGTATATGGCAGGTAACAGTACAGTAAGCAGTAAACAGTAACAGTAAACAGCAGGCAGAAAACAGTAAGCAGTAACAGGTTGATATACAATGGGAATTAGTCCACAGAACAACAAACGACAGTGAAGCAAATAGAAAACCACAATAGGAATCCCCCTGGGAAGTACTCACAGCCAACCCCTCTGGTCCTATCCAAGAAGTACCAACAACCCTCTGGGCAGTGAACTCATCCTAACCCCTCTGGTTTGGTCATTCGAAAATTATAAGACTCTCTGGGGAAGCTCGCTCGGTCAATTACCCTTATAGTCTAGGGTAGTTAGGGACTCTCTGAGGAAGATCACGCGGTCTAACCCTCTTATAGCCCCAAAGTCTAGAAACTCTCTGAGGAAGCTCACTCGGTCAATTCCTCCTATAGCATCAGGTCTATCACAGACTCTCTAATGAAGCTCGCTCAGTCAATTCCTTCTCTAGCCTGGAAAGGTTTTAAAGAAATTCAAACAAATTAAAGACTCTATGAGGAAGCTCACTCAGTCTACCCTCCTGTATTCTCTAATATCCAAGACTCTCTAGGAAGCTCACTCGGTCTATCCCCTGGAGTCTATAATGTCTAAGACTTTTTGAGGAAGCTCACTCGGTCTACCCTCCTATAGTCTATAATATCCAAGACTCTCTGGGAAGCTCACTCGGTCTATCCCTTATAGTCTATATCACCAGGTTCTCATGGTCCCATGCCAGTCAGTGCATAATAATGCTATAAGGGCAAAGTACACCTACAGAGCTACTTGGATGACCAGTCTACAACATAACAATCATGTCCAGAATATCATTACATCCTACGGTCACAAGGCATGGAAAATGGGTATAACAACCAAAGACTAACAAGACCCAAAGGTTTTAAAAAGAACAAGGCATGGGAAAAACATATAAGCACAACAATTATCCACAAACATGATCAATTTACCTCTACACAAGCATACAAGCAAGGCAGGAAAACAACACGGGCAAAACAGTAAACACGCAATACCCCGTTCACGGGTATTGGTGTAATTTGCACATAAAAATAAAATACTTTTAAAGGTAAGGAACAAACCACCTACCTTAATGCTAGGAGATAAATATACTTTGACTGCAAGGCTTGATTATCCTTTGAATGACGTAGATCTATGAAAATGCACAAAACGTTCAACCTACAATAACTTGAGAAAGAGGAGGAATTGGAAAACAAAGATCTAGGAGAAGGAAGAGCTTACCGCTGTGGTCCAAAAACAATTTATGGAGGTCGATTCAGAGAACGGACGGAGGCACGGGGGCTCGGAGAAGTTCTGCAGCTGTATGGGTTCTCTCAGATGAAGACAAACTAGAAGAAGCAAGTTCTGTCCGTCAGGCGCGACCCTGGTCTGTTTAATGAAAAAAAGAAACTACACAGCGTGTACTTCTGGGGTACACGGTGTGTACTTGGCCTTTCCATACTAAACTTTAAGCGGCCTCCATATCTCCCCTACACACCGTGTGGGTGGCCCAGACACGGCCAACACATGGCCTGTCGCTTTATCAAAGTACACGACGTGTACTTCGAAAATTTCCAGATTTTTCTCTTTTTCTCAAAAACGACCAGAAAAGGAAAAACATACCTGAAACGAAGATCTGGGTTCTTACAAACTTCCCCCCTTAAGGAAATTTGTCCCTGAATTTCTCTAACGAGGCACAGAAGAAGAAACCCCGAACAGCTCTGGCCACTGTGATCGTACATTGGCCACCCTCTCCCAGGTCTCGTCCTATACTTGCCTGTGCTGCCATAGCACCCATACCAGAGGGAAAGACTGACCACAGAGAACCTTCATACTGTGATAAAAAATCTGGATAGGATGCTCCTCAAATGACGCATCCACTTCAAGCTCAACCTCCTCGGGTTGAAAGACATGAGACGGGTCTGAAAAGTAACGTCGGGGTTGAGAAACGTGGAAGACATCGTGCATATCCCAGTACCTCTGAGGTAACTGAAACTGATAGGCAACCGACCCAACTCTCTCCAACACCTCAAACGGCCCGACGTACCGTGGTGAAAGCTTACGCTGTCTCCGAATACTCTTGTGTCCCAACCTCGATGCGACACGCAGGAAAACCTAATCCCTGACCTTGAACTCCAGAGGTCGTCTCCGCTGATCAACATAAGACTTCTATCGAGACTATGCTGTAGCCATCCTCTTCTAAATCAACTCTATCTGCTCTGAGGTCTCCTGAACAAGACGAGGTCCCAGCAAATCTGCCTCTCCTGCCTCCAGCCAGCACAAAGTTGATTGGCATGGCCTACCATACAAAGCCTCATAAGGTGCTATCTGAATAGTCACATGAAAACTGTTGTTATAGGCAAACTCCACAAGAAGAATATGCTTCTCTCGAGAACCGCCAAAGTCTAGAATGAAATCTCGGATCATATTCTCAAGCACCTGAATTGTATGCTCGGACTAGCCATCTATCTGGGGATGGTATGCTGTACTCAAAATTACTTGTATACCCAAAGCCTTCTAGATCCCCTACTAGAACCGAGAAGTAAAGCATGCATCCCTTTCTAAAACAACGGAGTGTGGAACTCCATAGAGATGTACAATCTCTCGAATGTACAACCATCCCAGCTCATCAACACTGTAGGTCTCCTTGATCGGCAAGAAGTGAGAAACCTTCGTAATCCTATCGATGATGACCCAAACATCATCAATCCCTTGAGGTGACCTCGGTAACCCGGTTACAAATTCCATTGCGACATCGTTCCACTTCCACTCAGGGATAGTAACTAATGTAAAATCCCTTCTGGTCACTAATGCTCCGCTTTCACCTGTTGAAAAGTAGAACATCTAATGACGAACCTAGCAACATCTCTCTTCATACCTTTCCACTAGTATTGGCGGTGTAGATCACGATACATTTTGGTGACGTCAGGATGAACTGCCCAAACTGAAGAATGAAAATCCAGCATTATCTCCTCGCGTATGTCTACTGATACCCATAAACATCCCTAGAAATGTAAGATCTCATCCTCACCCACTGTCCATCCAGGAAGAGGATCCTATCCTGACACACTCTCCCGCAGGACTAGGCCTTCTGAATCTGATAGCTGCCTCATCCGTACCCGATCGAGAAGAGTAGAGGTAACAGCTACAGATGAAAGAAAAGTCTGCCCCTGTTTGTCATGCACCTCCAAACGCATCTTAGAGAACAGATCCATAAGCTGCCACTCAATATTGGCCTCCTAAACTGCCTAAATCTGAGTTCTCCTACTCAATGCATCAACCACTGCATTGCCCTTTCCTGGCGTATAGGCAAGCTCAAAGTAGAAGGACTGAAGATACTCAACCCACCTATGCTGTCTCAGATTAGATCATGCTGAGTGAAGATGTACTTGAGACTCTTGTGGTCGGTGAAAACCACAAAGTGATCTCCCAGAATTTAATGTCTCCAACGACGTAAGGCATGAACAACAGCTGCCAACTCCAAATCGTGCGTTGGGTAGTTCCTCTCGTGTGGCCTCAACTGCCAGGACCCGTACACAATGACTCCATCCCCCTGCATAAGAACATCTCCCAATCCGACACCTGAAGCATCACAGTAGAATGTATAGATCTTGACCAGATCTGGAAAGACTAGTATCGGTGCTGATGTCAACCTCCCTTTCAGATCCTGAAAGGCTGACTCACAGGAATTTGACCATAATAACTTTTCACCTTTCTTGGTCAGACCTATCAGCGGTGCTGCAAGGCGTGAAAAGTCCGGTATGAAATGCCTGTAGTATCCAGCCGGCCCTAGAAAACTCCACACCTCAAAGACATTCTTCGGCTGCTCCTAGGAAACTACAACTCTCACTTTCTTTGGGTCTATTAATACTCTTGTCTCTGAGATAACGTGACCCAAGAAGTGAATCTGATCCATCCAAAAGTGGAATTTCAAGAGCTTAAAATATAACTGATGCTCTTTTAGTGTACTCAGAACGATCTCAAGATGGGTAGCATGGTCGTGTCGAGTGTGAGAGTACACCAAGATGTCGTCCACAAAAACCACCATGATGGAATCCAAGTATTGATGGAACACTCAGTTCATCAGTGCCATAAAAACTAATGGCGCATTCGTGAGACCGAATGGCATGACTGTATACTCGTATAGACCATACCTTCTCCTGAAGGATATAAGAGGTATATCCGATGGTCTAACACAAAACTGATGATAACTGGACCTCAAATCGATCTTCGAGAACACCCAGGCTCCTCGAAGATGATCAAAGAGGTCATTGATCCTCGGCAAGGGATATCAGTTATTGAATGTCAAATGGTTCAGCTTCTGATAATCCACGCAAAGCCTGAGGGTGCCATCTTCCTTCTTCGCAAACAGGATAGACAAACCCTAAGGAGAAGTACTGGGTCAGATGAAACCCTTTTCTTGCAACTCCTCCAACTGCTTCTTGAGCTCTTGAAACTCAGGTGTAGCCATACTATAAGGAGGAATGGACACCGGTGCTGCCCCTAGAACGAGCTCAATTGAGAAATCTACCTCACGCTCCGGAGGAAAACCTGAAAAGTCCTCTGGAAAGACATCTCTGAAACGATCCACCACTGGAGGAAAGTCTAACTGTGAAGTCCCCTAGTCATCCAGATAAGGACTGGAAATTTGGGCTGTAACTCCTCCTAGCCCATGATTCTATGGTCCATCTCTACCCTCTTGGACATCCCACTCACCTCTATGAAGAAAAGATCCTCCTTCTGGTGATACAAAACTCACCCTACGGTGATAAAAATCAAAGACTGCCTGGAAGGGAACTAACCAGTCCATACCGAGAATGACATCATAGCCTGTCATCTCTAGGAAATAGAGGTCCCATAAGAAGTGACACCCTGCAACCTCAAGAGGGTACTCTCTGCACTGACGTACGCTAGATCTACTCATTCCCAATGGTGTATCAAGAGTCAACATGTCGGCAGACGAAAATATACAGAGCCCAAGGCTCTCCACAACAGGAACAAAGATAAAACTATGCAAATCACCAGTATCGAAAAGGGATGAAGATAAAAATTAGGATACTAAGATCATACCTCAAACTGTAGGAGGTCTGGGATCCTCCTCATGATGGGTCTGCTCCATGGAAAAAGTATGGCCTGTACCACGGCCCTGCACCCCTGGCTGACCACTCTGAGATGATCCACTCCACTGTCACTGGTAACCTGGTGAATGACCACCACGGCCCCGAACTCCACCTCGGCCCGAACAACCAGAAGAACTCCAGTTCCCAGACTAGCGAGAAACTGGTGATATATCTCCTGAATGTGGGGTCATAGAAGAACCCCTACCACCAGCTGTAGGCGAGAAGATCTGAAAAAAACTCTGAAGATGGCCCATATTTCCGCAATATCGACACTCCATCGGGTCTCTCTGGTACTGAGGCCTAGTATGACCACTCCTACCGTACTGGTAACATACTACCTGGCTGCCCGAAGATACATTCAACCTACCCTGCTCTCCTTGAGTAGACTCCCTACGAAGATTCCTGCTATCAGTAGGAGGAGCACTGACTTTGGATGTCGAACCACCCTGGCTCACTACTCTAGAATATCTCAGATTGCGCTCAGTGATCAGAGCCTGGTTGATGATAGAGGATATCAAAGTCAACCTGAAGATATTCACCTGGGAACCGATCTCCTACCCAAGACCATCCTCTAACTTCCTATCAAGGAACAACTCATCACCTGTTGGAATCGGCGTGAAACACTGTAGCTCAGTAAAGCGAGACGAGTACTCCATAACAGAAAGAGTACCCTGCTCGAGACTGATAAACTCCCAGGATCGGTCGGCCCTCAAGGTCTTTGGATAAAAGTAATCATATAAGATGTTCTAAAACTCATCCCAAGTCATACTCTATTGGCGCCCGGACTGTGATATCACCTCCCAACACCTCTTTGTGGTGTCTCGGAGCATATAAGTAGCAAGATTTACCCTTTTCTCTGGAGGTATATCTAGGTGCTTGAAGATCGTTAGCGTGGACTCTAGCCACGACTCTGCAGCAAGGGGTCCTCCATCCCCTGAGAAAGTAGGAGGATGATGATGCTGGAAAACCCGCGTCAACTCAGCCATCGACGGGGCAGGAGGCGGTGCTCCCCAGAAGGTATGCATCATCCTCAGGAAGTCCTCCCTGAACTGTGCATTAACGCCTGCAATGGGTATAACTGCTTGTGCCAATGCTGGCATAGCAGGAGTATCTGCAGGAGGATCTGCATGAGATCCCTGATCGGCCATATCTGGTGTCTGATCACCATCTGGAAGCTGACGTACAACCGAAGGATGTCTCAGAGGCATAGCTCTGAAAGATCAAAAGCACACCTTAGATCAGAATTATCAAAGACTGAGAATACAAGAGTAAAAAATGGGAACAAGAGGAAAGAACAAACAAGTTCTACAAAATACAACTACATGGCGTGTATAAAACTACACGACGTGCCTTCTTAAGCCAGACACATGGGCATGTAATTCTTCCACAGCTGGTCGTATAATACCCCAGACTACACGGCGTGTTGTTAGCACACACGGCGTGTACTGGATCTCCATTCCCTTGCTCGAGTCTCCTTACACGACTAGCCCACACGGTCCTCTTAACCTTAGACTACATGACGTGTTCACTAAGGACACGACGTGTACCAGACAAGGTTTCAGCGACCCGTGTTGTTAGTTACACATCCGTCTACATGACCGACCCTTACACGGCATGTTCCGAACAAACACTGTGTGTATAGAAGAGATAACACCGTCCCGTGTTTTTCGTCACATGGATGGGTATCTAGAGCGAGGCTACATGGCAGGTTCATACCCAACACGGCGTGTACTACGCGAGCTTCCCCAAACCGTGTTGTTAGTGACACGGTTGGGTACACAGCTCACTATTACATGGCGTGCTACTACAGTACACAACGTGTTTTCGAAAACTTTTTCACCACTCTGTGTTTCTGCTCACACAGTCAGTGACATGGTTTAAAACTACACGACGTGTAGTCAAGTACACGCTGTGTATTCTGGGTTTTTCTGGGTAGTAGCTTAGAAACTGCACCGAAACCCAGAAAACACTGAAAAACAACCATAGAGGTGCCAAATTCCAATCCGTGGGGGCCCATACTCCCTGTGAATAAAAGCTTGGAATATCCTACATAACAAATACAAGAAAACAAGTCAATGATCCACCAAAATCCAATTCATGAGGGCCCATAACACCTCAGTAATCAAAATTTGCTGTTCATTTAAGTAAAGGTACAATATAAACAATTTCTCTATTAAACCACAGGGATTCTATCAAACATCTATCACAATAGAATGCATAATCTACACAACATCTATCACAACAATATGAAATCTCTAATGAACCCTAGATGGCATGGTAATAATGCATGGCATGTGATTTCTTAAAAGTGACTATATGATGCATGATATGGCATACCCTCATCTCATCGGGTTGCGACAGAAATAGAACTGCAATAGAAACAAAAATAACAACACAAGGCATGTGAATCACTCCAGGTGAAATCATATCAACCGTAAATTCTCAAAACTAAAAAACTTCAATAAACGAGGTAGGTTGGTTTTTCCTTGTACACGGGTTAGCTACTCCCGGGAACAGCTTATTACCAAGTACTTAATCCATCCTACCCCTGGATAAAGGCTCCAAAAAGTAATTCAAGTGAAAAGGAACCCTCTGATACCAATTTGTAAAATCCCGGTGTTGGAAGCCACCCAGAGGCGCCCCGTACCCGGTTGGTCAGAGGGCCTCAAGCACATTTCCCCAAATTCCAGAGGTTGCTGACTAGTAGTGAGGGCCTTGGGTGTGATAGTGGGGAAACTATGCCCTCATTGGCAGAGTATACAGTGAAAGTAAACAAAGCATACAATAGTGGAAGCAGTAAATATTCAACAACAATAAACAGCGGAAGACTGAAACAACAAATAACTAGAGCATACATGTATATATGAAATGATGCATGATATATATGTCTAGGAAAGCAGCCAAAAAAGTCACAATGATGAATACATTACTAAACCAAAGTACAAAAGAAAGACAAATAAGCAACTCCTCAGCATCGCAAACCTTAGCTTGGTCCCATTCTCTCCTTCTCTAAAGCAATCAAGTACCAGAAGTCGAAGGGAACTTTCCCTTGTCTATACCTACAACAACATAGTCTGTTTGGGCCCAAAAGCATGAACCAAAAAGGGTATGATACTAATCCCAGTAGGAAACCACCCAAAGATCTGGGCCTTACAGTCAGTGTGTATATGGAAGGTAATAGTACAGTAAGCAGTAAATAGTAACAGTAAACAACAGGCAGTAAACAGTAAGCAGTAACAAGATGATATACATTGGTAATCAGTCCACAAAACAACAAGCAACAGTGAAGCAAACAGAAAACCACAACAGGAACCCCCCTGGGAAGTACTCACAGCCAACCCCTCTGGTCCTATCCAAGAAGTACCCACAACCCTCTGGGCAGTGCACTCAGCCTAACCCCTCTGGTTTGGTCATAAGAAAATTATAAGACTCTCTGGGGAAGCTCGCTCGGTCAATTCCCCTTATAGTCTAGGGTAGTCAGGGACTCTATGAGGAAGATCACATGGTATAACCCTCTTATAGCCCCAAGGTCTAGAAACTCTCCGAGAAAGCTCGCTTGGTCAATTCCTCCTATAGTCTCAGGTCTATTACAGACTCTCTAAGGAAGCTCACTCAGTCAATTCCTTCTCTAGCATGGAAAGGTTTTAAAGAAATTCAAACAAAGTAAAGACTCTCTGAGGAAGCTCACTCAGTCTAACCTCCTGTAGTCTATAATATCCAAGACTCTCTGGGAAGCTCACTCGGTCACTCCACTGTAGTCTATAATGTCTAATAAATTCTAAGGAAGCTCACTTGGTCTACCCTCCTGTAGTCTATAATATCCAAGACTCTCTGGGAAGATCACTCGGTCTATCCCTTATAGTCTATAGCACCAGGTTCTCACGGTCCCATGCTAGTCAGTGCATAATAATGCTATAAGGCCAAAGTACACCTACAGAGCTACTTGGCTAACCAGTCTACAACATAACAAGCATGTCTAGAATATCATTCCATCCTACGGTCACAAGGCATGGAAAACAGGTATAACGACCAAAGACTAACAAGACCCAAATGTTATAACAAGAACAAGGCATGGTAAAAACATCCAAGCACAACAATTATCCACAAACATGATCAATTTACCTCTACATAAGCATACAAGCATGGAAGGAAAACAATAGGGGAAAAACGGTAAACACGCAATACCCCGTTCACGGGTATTGGTGGAATTTTCACATAAAACTCAAATAATTCTAAAGGTAATGCACAAACCACCCACCTCGATACTAGGAGATAAATATACTTTGACCACAAGGCTTTATTCTCCTTAGAACGACGTAGATTTATGAAAACGCACAAAATGTTCAACCTATGATAACTTGAGAAAGAGGAGGAATTGGAAAACAAATCTCTAGGATAAGGAATATCTTACGGCTTCGGTCCCAACATAGTCAATGACAGTTGATTAGGAGAACGTATGGAGGCACAGGGGATCAGAGAATTCTGTGGTCGTACAGGTTCTCTCAGACAAAGACGACCTAGAAGAAGCGAGTTCTGTCCGTCAGGCACGACCCCGGTCCATTTAATGAAAAAAATAAACTACACATCATGTAATTTTGGGGTACACGAGATGTACTTGGCCTTTATGTACTCTTCTTTAAGAGGCCTCCACATCGCCCCTACACACCGTGTGTGTGGTCCAGACACGGCCAACACACGGCCTGGCACTGCATCAAAGTACACGGCGTGTACTTCGAAAGTTTCCAGATTTTCCTCTTTTTCTCAAAAAACAACCAAAAAAGGAAAAACATACCTGAAACAAAGATCCGGATTCTTACATAAGTGGTAGATTACTTAAGTAAGCTGCCCAACGTAGTTGAAGTTGAGATTCTAGAAAAATAACCATTTAATGACTTCATCCTACGAGATCAATTATATTTTTCTAAAGGAGACATACCATGATATGATGATATGGTAAAACATTGATAAATTCTCAAGTATCCTCTCACACGAACTAGTAAAAAATTCATAGGCTCAAATATGAATCAAGGTTTTATATTTGGGAAGATATATATCTTTAAAAAATATGTAATAATCAAATAATTAAAAGATGTTTTCCTAAGAGTGAGGTGTAGTTTTTTCTAGAACATTTCCATACTCTATATTATGGATTCCACTATGTAATTCAATGTAATTCTTTAAAAGTTTTATAATATGGTATATACTAGTCCACATTATTTATAGATGCAAATGATTTTTTTTAAATATGTGAGAAATTATAGTTCACTAGTAACATATCCAGAATATAAGTGATTCCTAAAAAACCAATAATATTTTGTGAAATATTAAAAGTTTACGGATAGGATTCATGTGGCCCTTTGCTAGGTCCTTTGGAAAATCTTACATCCTATTAGTGGTTGAATATGTTTCAGAATAGGTGGACACTAAAACTACCAAAATTGATGATGCTGATGTTGTTTTTTATTTTTTCATGAATAACATTTTTTATATATTTGGAGTCACAAGAGAAATAATTTGTGACCAAGGAACTCATTTATATTATAGGATCATGAATTCTTTGATGAGAAAGTTTGAAGTGAATCATAATACTTAAACACCCTACCATCAACAAACAAATGGATACACTAAATTTTCAAATATGAAGATTAATGGAATCTTTGAAATATGTATATATATATATCCAAATGGAAAAGATTGGATACAAAGTTTGGAAGACAACTTATGGGATTATAGAAGAACCCATAGAACTTCCATTGTAATGAATATATATAGATTTATTTATGTGAAGAGTATTCACTTACCTATAGAGTTGGAACAATTATCTGAATTGAAAATTAAGGATATAAATCAAAATCTAAAAACAACTAATAAGGAAAGAATACTATAGATTTAGGTGATTAATGAGATAATTATAGAAAATTTTGTGAAATATAGGATTTAAAATGAGGAAGGAGTGGAACATGATAAACCAATTCAATAAAATGACTTTTATCAGGTGAAATTAGTGCAACTTTATAACTATAGGGTTAAACTGATACAAGGTAAGATTTGTTTTAGATTGGACAAAATTTTTTATAGTTCATAATGTATAACTATTTTGTGTTAAAAATATAATTAAATAAGAATAAAAGAACCCATTTACTATCAATGGTCATAAGATGAAGAAGTTCCATCAAATTATACCACAAGAACCAGTGGAGGACTTCACACTCCTATAACCTATTTACCAATTGAACCATCAGGTTGTACCTCCATTTAACACTTGATTAATTACTTACTTTATATCAAATCTTCTCAAAATTCTATATCTATTTTATTTCACTGAGTATATTAAATCGTTTAAGTATGGGGGAGGGAATCATTTATAGTTTTAGGGATTTTAAAATTTTATATATTTATTTCAACTTTTTGTGTCTTTATTTTTCATTTTTGTGTGTTTTGAAACCTATTGAGCTTAATTTTAATACCCTTATAAATTATGAACCCATTCTAATGATGGTAAATTTATTTTATCCATAAAAATAACTTATATGAATGTTGAAATGACATTGTTTTATAATTTAAAGTATGAATAATTCATGAAATTACCACTTATTTTTGAATCCCAAGACATGACATACTTACCTATACTAAAATCACTTTCTAAACCAACTTGAAATCTTCTTATAATTCCCTCATTTCTTGTGAGAAAAAAAATTATTGAATAACCAAAACTTTTCAAGTAATCTAGTCAAAACATTTTAAAAATTTGGACCTTGTGTTGAAAATGTTGAGGCATTATTTTGAATAAAAATACCATTTTACAATGAACTCATATTTATACCTACCATGAAATTTAAACCATGTTTCCAGTAGCTTCTATGAATTACCTTGTTAGTTAGCCATATTACAAGTCCAAAATCTATACCAACCTATATCTTGAAGTTAATAGATGATCATAGTTGAACTCAAGTATTGGGGGGGGGGATGAATAATATGAATTATAGTTGTTTAATCACTTAAGCTTCTATTTATGTATTGATCTAGAAGAGATTATTAAGAAATTTATTATTTTGTTCTGATAAAGGATCTCAAAAAAATAAAAGTTAAAGGTAACATAATAATTAAATCTTCCAAAATGGGGAAATGAATTTCACACAATTGTTTGAAAATAAAATGGTCCTCTATGCCTTAAAAACTCATATTTGGGGATAAATAAGAGAAAAAAAGAAAAAAATTAATATGCTAAAGGAAATGGAGAGAATAAATGTTTACTACTTTTGAAATGTTAAAGGTGTGAGATACACTCAAAATTTAATAGGTGTTTAAACTAAATCACTATAAGGGAGAGTGAGTGATAATTATATTATTGGGGAAAAATTATAAATCATGCATTAGGCTTCAAAATAGAGTCAAACGTCTTATGATTTCTATGAAAAATAAGACCACTAAGAAGGGGGATTGAATCAATGGTTGATTTTCTAATATATAATATTTTTAAATAAACCTCCACAACTTGTTAGGTTTATGATACATTCAAGTAATAATATCACCCACACCTGTATGGAATAAATAAAAAATAGACCAATGCACATAATATTTTTACAAGATTCATACCCAAGGTGGGAAAACTACTCCTTATAATGTTCAGTTTTTATCCTAAGATGTAGGTTCCACACTAATAATTTTTTAATAAATTATAGTGGTGTGATATTGTTATTATCAAAAACTTATTATGCATCCCAAATTTTTTTATCTTAATAAGATTATACTGGTTCCCACCAGTTACAATGATACTTCTTCCAATATAAGAAAGATAATTGCAAATTTTGGTTTCTCTAGAAATGAATTTAGATAATACTCTAAGACTTATTTTGAGTCCATGTTTTAAAATAGTGTGTTTTAAATAAGGTTAAAGTGTATATAGTCTTTTATATTATCTTTTTTTGTCAATGCATAAAATGTATTCAATGAAAATGTGATGATTAATGTGCTATTCTTAAAGGAAATAAAGGTCAAGTGCTGGGGGATATAGAGACACTATCTAAAACATATTGGAAGAGGATTTGAGTTATTTTAGGAGAGATATAGATGGTTTGATGTGGAATTATGTTTATTTGATTGAATTATGAAGTTTACAGATTGGGATATCCATACGATAGATCTACTAACCATTGATTCTCATGGTTGATTGAATTTGTACATACGGTCAATCTGGCACTTAGATAAAAAATGGATAATGACGATTCATGGTATATTTAATGTTAGTTATATAGTTAATTAACATGGATGATCTAGACATGTGGTCAATTGATTTTTTACATAGTTAATTTAATGTTTGTAATGTTTCTGATCTAGACTAATATGTGTATTCAATCCAAACATGTATATCTCACAGTCAATCACATACTTATAGAATTTTTTTATAAAAATGATAGATGAATTTATGATTTACCATAATTTATATACTCTGAGTAATTAAGATTTATATAATTCTTATAATGTTATTCATGAGTTTAATCATCATGATCACTCAAGATGATTATGATTTGAACTATTGAAAAATCAATGTATAAAAAAGGTGATGCTTTGATATTGAAGGAGTTTTTTTGGAGAAGAATATGAATAGGAAGTATTATTGTTTTTGAACTAAACATAAGTCTTTGAGTTATAGATTGTAATTATTTTTTTAGAAGCATAAGTATTTCATATATAAATTTAGCCTTTATGATGGTTTATAAGTATTTTAGTAGAATGTAAGTCTTTCTGTTCTAAATCATAATCTTTTTTGTGAGTATAAGTATTTCATATAGAACTTAAGCCTTTTACATGGTATGTAAGTATTTGAGAAGAAAATAATTATTTGATAGAATATAATACTTTTAAATTTCCCAAAATAAGTATTTTAGACTTAGAAGAATTTTAATATCTTCTAGATGTATAATTGAGTTTCTAGAATATTTATTTTGAATAAATAAAATTAGATGATGCGATGGAGTTAATCTTCATTGATTAAAATCATCATAATCAATCATATGATCATGATGTAAGTTGAAAATCATAGATGACCATCCAAGGTGGAAAGATAGTAAACTCATAAGGATTTCACATTTCAAGAGGATATGCCACATATAAGGTTCATATACATGAATATTAAATCATACATGGAGGAATATTTAGTTGGTTTTAAAGAATATGGATTTGTGAAGAAGATGAGACTATGGATTTGAAAACATCAGATGAAAATTATTTCTGAGTCTTTATGATATTAAAAAGTAATACTTGACTTATTTTTAAAGAAGGTTGAATGAGTTCAAAGATGAGAATATATCATTGCCTATAATCATGGTGTTTCCATATAAATTATGGAAATAATATTACTAATATTATTCAATGAATATATCTTTATTGGATAAGATAAACATATGAGTGTTGATACTATTAAAACCCTAAAGAATATTTTTTGTGTATAGAAAATAAAAGAATATATATAGGTAATACGAAGTAGATGTTCAAGATTACTGCTATTCAAGATATTAAAGAATGTGAAAAGACTACTTGCACCGGTGTGAGTTTGGAAGAAAAAATCATGATAGAAATAAAATACTCAATGTCTAAATCCATGGGATAATATCTTGTTATTGAAAAACTATCAAAATTATCATTAATGTGTGAAATTCACTTACAACATTGGGATACTATGGTGTATCGTAAGTTTATAGTTATCCCCTGTATCCTATAATCCTCAGGATTTTTTATAGTGTACTTTATGATATTTAGTATTCACAAATCATACTAAGGACTAACTACTCTCATTGAGTAGTGAATCTTGTAAAATCTATTATTACTCATATCTGTGTGTATATGGGTGTGTTTAATAATAAATTATTTTTTACTCTTATTGGTAAAAAATCTTTTTAAAAGTAAAAACATAAAAGAAATTTTTTATCTATAATTCAACCCACCTCTCACTAATCTCATAAATTTTGACCATATATTTTCATTTGATACCAGAGTGTAGGTTCCTTAACTGATTAAAGGATATTTAAAGGTTGAGGAAGAAGTATTTTTGTTTCTAATTTCTATTATCTGGAATTAGAAATCTGAACTCATCAAATAGTAAGGGGATTCCCAAATTTAATGGGAATAATTACCATGTTTAGAAGAACATGATATTTCTGTATCTATTAGATATTAGTAATGATGTTATTGAACCTGATACAAATGGTTTTACTCTTTATGTTGAAGTCTCTACTATAAAAACAAAAGATAATAAGAATATTGAAAATTATGGATGTGCTTGAAATTTAATTTTATTCTTTATCCCAGAGAGTGAATTTTTGAAGGTGAAAGGAATCACCATAGCTAAAGGTATTTAGGATAATATGGAAAATATTTATTAAGGGAAAACCAAAGTGATGAAAGAAAATTTACATATCTGGAGATTAAAACATGAAGATCTGAAAACAAGTAATAATGAATCTATTGATGAATTCTTCATAAGAGTAAATGATATTATAAGCATACTCAAGATCTTTGGTGAAATATTGGAAGACTCTACGTAAAAAATTTGATGCAAAGGTTCAAAATTTGGAAGATAGAGATCCATTTTCTACCCCTATTGATCACTTACACAATATTCTTATAGCTAATGAGACGAGGATGAATAATTATACCAAGAAGAAGGAAAATATCGAGAAAGTGATTTGTTTTAAAGATTCTAAGAATTAGAAAGGTAAGAATAAAATAAAAGATGATGAATATAGATACTCTAAGATGGAATAATTGGTAAATGATAATTTTGATGAGATTATGTCACTTTTTCTAGAAAATTGAGAAGGGGAATAAGAAAATACAATGTAAATATTCCTTTAAATTTATTTAAGTGAGTATCCATTTGATATTTTGTAACAATCTTCCTAATATTAAAGGAAGAATAATCCAATCAAAAAGATAATGAATGATCTATAAGTCCATTTAAAAAGAAGGAAAACAAGTCAAATACTATTTTTAAAGGGAAGGGTTGGAATTTATCAAAATATAAAAAGAGAAACTGATTATCAAAGCATGAATAAAGTGATGACAATTCAGATGAAGGGGAAGTTTATAATTTTAGTGATAATTATGAGAAACTACTTATTTCTAAGGTGAATGATGAAAATTTTACTAGTGATACAATTATTGGTTTTAGAAGAGAATAATTATAAACTCATATAGAGTTTATTCTAAAAATAGAATTGAAATAATTTCTATAAAAAATTTCCTATCTTGAAAAAGAAAACAGGAAATGATAAAGGATAATTATCTTACTCATATCCTATAATCTAAACATATTGAATAAGTTTAAAATTTTATGAAAGAAATCAGTGATATGAAATTTATTAATGATTAAAATACTTTAAACCTCCATAAGGAAGAGAAAATAAGAGATGAAGAGAAGGTGTTAGACAGTTCTCAACAAAGATTGGTTAAAGCAAAAGAAGATCTTAGAAAATATAAATCTAATTTAAAATACTATAACCAAAAATTTAGAGAATATTAAAATTGTAGAGACTTTATTTTTTCCTTTTAATACTTTTAAAAATTTATATAAATATTTCTAGATATAGGTGATGAGAAAATGTGTGATTTTGAGACCTAGTGTGCCCACAATTAATTTTATAAAAATATTAAATATATTTTATATTACACACACACGATTTTCTAAATAAAATGGTATAACACTTAAAAAGAAGATTGACATAGAAATGTGAGACCATTTTTGAGTCCAGAACATGATATTTACCCTGCGAATGACCTAAAATAGGTTATTGTGGGGGATTTAAATATATCTCTCGTTGGAAGTATGTTCAATGGATAAATTAATCAATTAAATTAAATTAATTAATTAATTTAACCTAAATGAAATTTCTATAATAATACTTCCATGGTGATTTTCCTAGGGTTATCATTATAATCATAGGACCGTTGAGAGTCCCTCCTTCCTCCTTCCATTGGTGGATCATATTGGACAATGGTGAAACTCTAGATTGGACCAGATCAGGGTGTAACATACACAATGAATTATTTTAATAATTAAAAAGAATTTTATTCAATTAAGAATAATATAATCTCTAGGTAGGACTCTTAAATTTTTGGATTACATCCATTTTGATTAAATTGATTGGGTAGATAGATCCCCTCCTTTGGTCTGTGTTAATTATGGTCTTGACATGCTCCCATGTACTGATTAATTTGTTTATTCATTATATTTTTAATTCCAGATATCCCTATTCTTGATATTTTACAAGAATTATCGTAAAATATCAATAAAAATTTGTTTTTTTTCTTTTCCTAGTCAATTTCTTTGCATTATTCACTAGTTTGACCCCTGCAGTCCTACTTTAACATTATCAGGGGATACCGAGCCCGATCGGACCCCCAGAATCATGAAGAAACAATGTACAAGGGATGGATCGATGAATTAGAGATATATCTAGGGTTTGTATGATTTTTTTGACAAATGTAGATCCAATCATAAATTATGGTTGAAACTTAAGTTGTGTGGGATTGAGGGATGAACCACTGTCATGATGGAAACCAATTTTTGACCATCAGAAGGATGAAAATGATAATCTCGAACTAGATACACTAATCTCAAATGCAAAATAGGTGAGATATGTGGTGAAATATCTAGATTCAAATCATGGACATGGATCTAAAATTCTAATAAAATATCGACAACCCATCATGTAGTTTTAAGAACACATGGTGTGTTGGAGCCTAGCCACAACAACTAGGGTTTTTACTAATTATAAGTAAAAAATTCCATATGGGACCCCACATGCTATGCGAAATCATGATGGAAGACTTAACACATAATCTAAGAGTACATGGGCATAGGTACAACCAGGAACACTTTTTACTAAAGTACATGGAAACATGGTAAAGTACATAGACATAGGGTGAATAATTAGACATGAGAAAACACATGGGTGAGACCTCGAGTGGCATGGGAATTCCATGTATACTCGCTAAATGAAATTTATCCCTACATGTTTGGTAGTACGTGTACCTCTAGGGATACAACCAGGTGAAGGAGCGAGACCACACACCATGTACCCCTTGGTTCCTTTTGAGGAGACATCAATCTTCCATATCTCCTTCATTTAAACTCAGATTTTAGATTGTGAGTACCCGATACTGAGTATTTTTTCCATATAAAACATTAGGTAACCTACTTTTTGGATTTTGGGATATTATGTAAACTTTCCTTGGCATGTATATTATTTAGGAGATGCATGATGACGCTAGTGACCAGGAAGAGGACCATGAGAGACACTAGAGTGGAACCCCCATCACCTTGGGTATGGGTCCTCTACTTACTGAGTAGAACCACCATATCAGATAGGGAACATGTAATTATGACACTAGAGTGGAACCCCCAGGATGCATTAGGGAATAACTCCTCTATATATACCTAATAAGTGGAATCCCCTATCAGATAGGGCGCATGTCCTCGATGACCAGAGTGGAACCCCCTTTCACATCAGGGCGCAAGTTCTTGACTTTTAGAGTGGAACCCCCACAAGCATGGGAGTGGGTCCTCTACCTTCTGAGTGGAACACCGCTATCAGATAGGGTGTGGGTCCTCAAGACACTAGAGTAGAACCCCCTATCACCTTGGGTGTGAGTTCTTTACAGATACTTATAGAGTGGACACCCCCACCCCCGATGCACTAGGGAACATGTACTCTACTTGGAGTTTTTTCCCACTTGGCTGTGTGGCACAATGAAGAGGAGTGGGCCTTTACATGGTTATATCTAGGAAAACATGTGAGATTTTTTATCATTGATGGAATTTTTGAATAGTTAGTGACTCTTTTTCCTGGGATGAGATGTGAGATAGAGATACCCTTTCTCTCTTATTTGGGATTTATTTGATTGAGAATATTTATATACTTATATATCCATACCTTTGGATTTGGTTACTCTCCTTCTATGGGCTGCAAAGACACACGATATGCCACATTCTTTTCATGTTTAGATTATCATGGTTGGATGAGTTTACTCTACTGCTATGGGTGGAAAATAATCAATGTGCAGTTTATCTACTCACTGTGTTGAGCCCCCTATTCTTGGATGAGGTTACTCTTTCTCTTGCTTTGGGTTGATATGCATCCTATTTACTATCTAATATCTTTTTGTTCTTATTGTATGTATTATACAGATGATGAATAAGTCAACAATGACTTTAAAGAAGCTTATAGATACTTAGTACTTTGGACAAAGTAATGTGGTCACATCTTGGAGATTAGAATATGGACTCTCTCAGTAATTAACTTTCCAGTTTTTCAAGTTGGGGAATCTTTCTGATCGGGTGTTTATTTCTCCCCTTTACTTTTTATCTTTCACCATTGTACTCTTGTACTATCTAGAGGTTTTACATACATGGTTGTTCCCCTATAAATTTGTGCCTTTTTTCTATTATTCTTATGAAATTATGAATTTATATGGTTGTGTGTGTGCATATAGGTACTTAGGAAAAGGCCTCCCCATGTTAGTTATGCCTTCAGCACTAGTCTCCAGCCCCTGGATTATGAAGGTAGGCTTGGGGTAGTTGTAAATCGAGCCCCGATTAGGGCCATGCCATGAAATATTGGTATCAGAGGTGGTTCAATCCTTGGGAAGTTATTTGTATTAGTCCCATTATGAGTATTTGGTTGTGTTTAGGTTAATAATGTCAACGTTTCTTAAGTGTGGATTATAATACAAGGAACCCATTTTTGGTATGGCCATCCAACGTATCCATTCACATGGACTCTGACTATCTTCCCGTTGACTCAGCATACTAAGACATTGGTTATAGGGATCAATGGTACATGCATTATATAAGACTGAGTCTTTAACTATCCTTATTTATTCAGCTCCCCATTGTTTATATATATATTCTAATTTGACCATGGTATGTCTTGATTAAATTTCAGGATACCTCTATGATGGAAGCCAGCCCGGATACCAGTTCCAGATCATGAATAATATCCAATGATTGATGAGGTCTAAATTTAGGATCTATCCCATGAGATTATTCTTATAGGTGGGAAGGTAGAAACACCTCCACCTATCCTGCAAAAAAAAATCTCAGTAGAGCATGATTAGGATGCTCACAAGCTTAGTGTGCTCTGTGAGTTCCAGAACCAGAGGCTACTAAGTTTCTATGGAGAACCTGGTCCCTAGGTAGAAAATGATTGGCTAGAGTTAGACCATATTTTCAAGATCATATGATCACTGAAAAATAAGGTGGTCGCACTGGTAGTTAGTATTTTCCATGGGGTAGCTGGGAACTGGTGGAGTTTTGTTACCCAGATGCATGATGAGATAAAACTATTGTAACCCAAATTCTAGCAGCTATTCGATGAGGAGTACTACCCTCCTGATTGTGCTCATTTAAAATTCAAGAGATTATACAGCTGCATTGTGGAGGAATGAAAGAGGATGAGTACGCGATGAAGTTCATAAACCTTACACGACACTCCATTGACATGATCCAAGATGGATAATTCTGAGCAGAAAAGTTTGAGAAGGAGATCTGTAGAGAGATCCATGATAGCATAGTGACCTTGTGCATCCCCACCTATGTCAGGGTGTTGGATCAATAACTGTTGAGAGAGATATTTATATAATAGGGGTAAAAGGTAAATGGATATAGTAGTGGGTATCATATAGTTGAGCCGTCTGCAACATCTAGAAGGTGATGGATGATGAGATATCGATTTAGGATACTTCCTCAAGATCAGACTCAGGTACATGGTTTGGGAAATCTCAGAGGACTAGATAATCCTAGATAGGGGAACTGATAATATTGTGATGTGTGAGGTCACATGGTGTGATATTTATTGACTAGACGTGCCAAGAGTGCATGAAGATAAATGATGGACCACCACAACAGTGGAAACGCTGTGATTTGGGATCACCTAGGCAAGGGAAGGGTGGAACCCAAGGAGGTGGAGATGGTATAGTGGGAGGATATATGGGAGGTGGGATACGATATGATATACTTCCACCACCACCAGGTATCCCATGTCTGGATTAGGGTGCTGGCAGCTGAGGCCACAGACAACTACAAGATTTGAAGGCTTATGATCCCACAACACATGAGATGATTAGAGGTACGAGTTGTGTTTATTATAATCATGATTCAGTGTTAATAGACATAGGTACTAGTCATTCCTCCATATATATACTCACAGTGCGTGACATGGAGATCCCAATTTAGGAGATAACTCAACAACTTCATCTTGAGGTTCCTACAGGGAACACTTCTTCTATAAGTTTTATTTGATGGCAGTTTGAGATATTGCTTAATGGAGAGAGGTTCACATGGGACCTTTTGGTCATCACAATGGGACCCCTTGACTTCATCTTAGGTATGGATTGGTTGTCCATGGTCCAATCCCAGATTTACTGTCACCACATATGAATCATATGTCTATGCACTGATGGGATGAGATTCTTCTTTATGGGAAAGAGAAATATCATGGCAGGGAGAATGGGTTTTTCAATTAGGAGGCTGCATCCCATCATCCATCAGTTGGAGAGTGTATACCTTAGCGCAGTAGGATCTTTAGGAATCTATATTCCTTCATCCATGGAGGATTATATAGATGTATTACTTGAGGACATCCCGAGACTACCTCTGAGGCGGGAGATGGAGTTTTGTATCAACTTACATTCAGGGACAACTTAAATATCTTCTTCAGAATATTGGATATCCCATACCAAGCTTTGGAATTTACATTTGTAGTTGCAGGAAATTCTAGAGAAGGGTTTCATTAGGCCCATTATATCCCCTAGGCATCTTTGGTGTTGTTCATGAAAAATGAGGATGAGAGTTTAGGAATTTGCGTTGATTATAGTTTCCTAAACTAGGCCACAATAAAGAAAAAGTACCCCTTTCCAGGGATTTATAACCTCTTTGACTAGTTATGAGATGTGGGATAGTTCTTGAAGATCGATCTCAGGTATGACTACCACCATTTGAGGGTTTGCGAGGATAATATTCTAAATATGGCATTGGGATGTCGCTACAGACAATATAAGTTCCTGGTTATTCCCTTTGGTGCGAAGAAATCCCCCAATGTGTTTATGGATTTTATGAACCAGGTATTACAACTGTACTTAGACCAGTTTTTGGTTGTATTAATCGATGAAATACTCATCTAATCTACATTAAATGAGGAACATACTATGAACTTGAGGTTTTTCTAGATTTTATTTGAGAGAAAGAGATTTATGGTAAACTCTCAAAGTGCCAGTTCTGGATTCACAAGGTTTAATTTATAGGGAATTTATTCTCTGAACATGGTTTATCCATGGACCCAAAGATGATTAATACAATGCTTTATTGGGATCCACCCCAGATCATGTCATTGTTGTACAATTTTTATAGCTTGGAAGGGTACTACATGAGGTTTTTAGTAGAATTCTATAGTGTTGAAACCCATTTGACCACCCTGACATGAAAAGGGAATCCATTTACTTGGACTGGGAACTTCCATAGATCCTTTGACGAGTAGAGGCTGAGGAAAATGAGTTCTCCTATGTTGAGAATACCAAAGGAGGGTGTGGAGTACATATTATATTGCAATGCCTTGGGGGCTGGTCTCGACTACATGTTGATGTAGCAGCAGGTAGTTATCACTTATATTTTGAGGTAGTTGAGACCCTAAAGTATTAGGCATGTCTTCACATAGATAGACCTGAACTTGAGACAGTGGAAATGGTTTGAGTTCCCACAAGACTATGACTTCAAGATATCCTATACTCCAGAAAAGGGAAACATGGTAGAAGATTCCCTTAATAGGAATTCCTAGGCTCTCTTGGTGTAGGAGGCTTCATAGCAGTTGGATTCCCTACAATTGACTCTAATAGAGTAGGAGGGAATAATTTTTCTATAGTCGATGGTGTTGAATCCTTCGCTTATCTAGCATGTGAGAGAGTCCCAGCTAGGATACATCAATTGTGAGGTCTCGCGTGACCATATATCTATAGGGGATTCACCATATTAATATTCTGAATGAGGGAATCACATCATCCTTTTCTAGGTATGGATAGTGGTCCCAGTCATGATGCATGAGTAGGTGATGAGAGAGTTACACACTTCTCCCCTACTTGTACATATCAATTTGGGGAATATGTAAAGAGACCTTCAGTAGTAGTTTTGGTTGTCCAAAATGAGACAAAGCATAAATGAGTTTATCTAGTGGTGCCTCACCTATTAATAGGTGAAGGATAACCACCAATTTTTGATAGGTTTGTTGCATCCTCTTAAGATATTAGAGTGGAAGTGTGATGACATATCCATGAACTTTGTGACAGGGATTCCACACACAACAAAGGGCCATGATTCCATCCGAGTGATATTAGACCAACTCATAAATTAGGAACACTTACTCACTATCAAGTAGTAGAGTTTGGTGGAGATTTTGTGGTATATGAACATACATGATATCATTCACATTCATGAGGAGCTATCGATGATTGTCTCTGATCATGACATGCGGTTTATGTCATGACTGTGGAGAGGATTACAGAATTCATTCAGGAACCATATGAGGAAAAGCACAACCTTTCACCCCTAGATAGATGGGAATAATATGCACACTATCCATGTAGTTTAGGATATTTTGAGGGCTTTCATGTTATACTCTATCCAGAGCCGGGAGGATCAATTCCCCCTGGTAGAGTTTGCACACAACAACAACTACCACTATACCATTAGAATAAAAATTTTTGAGGCCCTGTATGGGAGACCCTATAGGTCACCCTTCTGTTAGACAAATATCAGTGATACATCACTTTGGGGTCCAATGTTGGTTTAGATACTGTCTGATAAGGTCCTGGTCACCCATGAGTGGATGATAATGGATTAGAGAAGACACATATCTTTTCCAGATCACTATCCTAGGCCCTTGGAGTTCAAATAGGGAGACCGGGTTTTCTTGAGATTATCCCCTTGATAAATATTTTGGAGGTTTATTTAGGGATCCAAGATATACTTGAGGTTCATTAGGCCATTCAATATCATGCATAGTGTTAGAGAAGTTTCTTACCACCTCGCCCTACCCCCATAGTTGGAGCAGGTGCATGACATCTTCCATGTGTTGCAGCTGAGGAGATACATGAATTACCATATGAACATCATAAACTAGGGAGAGCTAGACATCAAGGATGGATCCACCATTGTGGATCACCCAGTGGAAATTGAGGATCGATGGGAGATGACCCTGCATGGATGAACTATTCCCTTGGCTCGCATGTTGTGGAAGCATGAGAACGTGTAGGAGAGCTCCTGAGAGTGGAAGAGATGGATACAGACTCAGTATCCTGATTTTTTGTTTAGTTTTTCTTTTAGGGGATGAAAATATTGAATGATAAAATGATTCAGAGACCTAATTTGTTACTTTTAAGACTTTTAAATACTTCTATATATATTTTCAGAGCCATGCGCTGATACAACATGCGATTCCGTGGCCCGATGTGCCCAAAATTAATTTTATAAAAATATTAAAAATATTTTATATTTTGTATGTGAAGTTTTTTGAAAAAATGGAATAAATCATAATAGGAAGCTCAAATAATAAATTTTATACCATGGTTGAGTTTAGAATGTGATGTTTACCCTAAGTACAACCTAAAATAGGTCAACACGGGGTGTTCGAATATCTAGCCTATTGGCGGTAAGTTCAATGGACAAATTAATTGATTTAATTAATTAATTAATTTATTTAAACTAAATGAAATTTCTATAAGAATACTAATATTGAGATTTCCCAGGGTTAGAATCATAATACTGGGACCGTTAAGAGATTATCATTCCTCCATACGTTGATGGATTATATTAGACAACAACGAAACTCTGGATCAGAGTAGATTAGGATGCAGTGAACAAAATTAATTCCTTAAATCACTAGAAAGTTCATTATTCAATAAATAATTATCTAATATCCAATAAGGACTCATCAATTTTTGGATTATGCCCATTTTGATTAAATTTATTGATCAGATCAATCCCCTCCTTTAGTCTGTGCCAATTGTGGTCTTAATATGATTCTATGTATTGATTAATTAATTTATTATTTGGTTTTATAACAAAAAATATCCTTGTTATTGATCATTGGCAAATAAATCTTGTAAATTATCAATAAAAATTTGTATTTTGTATATTTCCCCCACAATTGCTTCATGTTCTTCACCAGTTGAACCCCATGGTCCCAATTCAACATTTTCGGGCAGCACCAAGACCGATTAAACCCCAAAATCATAAATAAACAACGTGATAGGGATGGATTGATGAATTAGGGATATATCTAGGTTTTTTATGAATAAGGATGATCATTTTGATAAAAAAATATCAAATCATCAACACCGGTTGAAATCGAGGCATGCATGATTGAACGATGAACCACCGCCATGATCAAAATCGATTTCCAGGCACTAGATGGATAGAAATGAAAGAGTTGGACTAGATCCACTAATATAATGGGGAAAAAACTAGATCTATGATATAATGGCTAAATTATATGTGTGGATCATAAATATGAAATTATATAAAATCTTGACTATACACCACATAGTTTAAAGAACACATGGTGTATCGGGGCTTGGTTGTGTCAGCTAGGGCTTCAGTAGATTATAAGTATCACATGCCATGTGAGACCCCAAAACAACCTATTAACACATGATTGTGGGCTCTAAATGAAATTTGGGAGTACATGGGAATGGAAACATCCAAGAAAGATGTGTAATAAAGTACACAGACATGAGGTAAATTGCATGGACACATGGTGGATATACGGACCTGACCAAGCACATGGGCGAGACCCTGAGTGGCATGAGAACACCATGTATACCCACTACACTCGATGTATCCATATATAGTTGAAAAGACATGTAACTATTGGGATGAAACCAAGCGAAGGAGTGGGACACACACTGTGTGGGTCCCCTCATACACCACGTACCCCTTGATTCCTTTTGAGGAAACTTCAATCTTCCATATATCCTTCATTTGAACTCTGATTTTAGCCCATGAGTAGCCTATCCAGAGTGTATTTCCATGTATAACATGTTGGTAACATCTGTTTTTGGATTTTGGAATATGATATGAAATGTTTTGGGCACAACACTTATTTAGGTGATTCCCAAGGATAGAAATGATCAGGCAGAGGATCACTAGAGACACTAGAGTGGAACCCCTCATCATCTTGGAAATGGGTTCTCTACCTACCTAGTGGAACCCCTATCACATAGGGAATTATTCCTAGTGAAACTAGAGTGGAACCCCCTAATGAAATAAGAATAAGGTCCTATATAAATACTTACCAAGTGAAACCCCCTATCAGATAGGGTGCGGGTCCTCAATGACTCGAGTGGAACCCCCTATCACATTAGGGTGTGAGTCCTCAACCTATAGAGTGGAACCCCATCATCTTGGGTGAAGATATTATACCTTCTGAGTGGAACCCCCTACCAGATAGGGTGTATTTCCTCATGACACTAGAGTGAAACCACCATTAAATTGGGTGCATGTCCTCTATAGATACCTACAGAGTGGAACCCCCTTGACACACTAGGGATCAATTCCTCTACTTGGAGTTTGTTCCCCCTCAGCTGTGCAACATAGTGGTGAGTCATGGTCCTTCACAAGATTAAATCTGGGAAAAATCATGATATATTGGGCATCATTGATAAACTTCTGGAACTATTGGAGACTCTTTTTCCTGGGTTGAGCTATGAGATAGAGATCCCCTTTCTCTATCGTTTGGGATTATTTTGAATGATAATATATGTATATACTTATGTATCCATACCTTTGGATTTTCTTACTATCCTTCCATGGGTTTAGAAGATACGCATGGTATCCCATATGCTTCTTGTGTTTAGATTATCATGGTTGGATGAGTTTACTCATATGTTATGGGTGGAAAAGACTCAATTTTTAGTTCATCTACTCACTGTTTTGAGCCCCCTATACTTGGACTAGGCTACTCTTTCTCTTGACTTGGGTTGAGATTAATACTATCTAATGTATTTATATTCCTATTGTATCTCTTACTTATCCCACTTCATATTTCAGGGTGTTCTATTGATTTTGTACATACTCACCCCTACATGGAATTTTCCTTCACGCGTCGTGTCTTATGATATGGATAGGTCAATGGTGACTTCAGAGGATCTTAAGGATACCTAGTACTTAACACTAGATACTGTGGTCATAGCTTGGAGATCAATAACTAGTATCTCTCAGTGTTTTACTTTCTAGTTTTTTTGGTTGGTATATATTTTTTTTGGGAATGTATTTTTCACCTTTACTTTTTAGCTTGAACTACCGTACTCTTGTACTATCTTGAGGTTTTACATGCATGGTTATTACCCTAGTATTTTGTGTCTTTTAATATTATTTCTTTACAATTATTCATTTATATAGATGTGTTTATGCGTAAAAGTACTTAGGAAAAGTATTCCCCATATTTGTTATGCATCCAGTACTGGTCGCTAGCCCTTGGACTATAGAGGTGGTCTTGGGGTAGTTGTGGATTGAGCTTTGGTTAGGTTCAGGTTAGGACACAAATAAGGAAGATATTTTTCATAATAATAAAAAAACACCCTATTAGGAAGAAAATATTTCTTAAAATATTGGCAATAAGTATGAGAAGAAGAAGAAAGTTTGTAAGACCAATTTTTTGGTTAAATAAGGTGAATCATAGAAATGTAGAAAATATATAAACCTAAAAAAAAACTCAAAATATAATAGAACTATTGGTGTAAAAGAGGATGAAAAATAACATAATTTTGAAAAGAATATGTCAGGGATTCACAACAATTTTCTTTCATAAAAAGAATCCAAATTTTGTGGTTAAAAGAATGAATAAATCCAAGGGACATATTCTGAATAGTAAATGGATTATATAAGAAAGTATACATTATATGGATACTAATAGAACCATATAGGCTTTATAAATACATAAAGTATGTGTTGGTTTAACCATAAAAATTAAAATTAATCAAGAAGACCTATTAGATAATGATTGAGGTGGAATAAACCCACTCAAAGGTGATATCTTTAGAGGAAAGTAGTGGATTTTGGACAGAAGTCTGAGAACATGTTTTAAGTACTTGAGGAAGTCTATGGTATATGTGACTAGGATAGTCATCATGAAAATGAATGTATCATACTTTTTCTAGAACAACACATTATAAATTACAATTCTCAAAAGTCTTAGTAAATGGAGAGTGAAGATAATGAAAAGTCACTTATTGTTGAAGTTTCACTCATGTATTAAAAAGGGGAATAACCATGTATATTGAATAAAATATGTTATTCACATATGGCATGATACTTAAAGCTGTTGAATAATTTTGAAGATTAAAAATAAGGATATTTAGCATTAGGTAATGATGAGTCACTCAAAAAAAAGGAGTTGGTTTAACTTTTATTAGTAAAGAAAAGCTGGAATAAACAAAAACCTTGTTTTTTGATGGGTTTAAACTCTTAAATAATAATGTGACGTTGGATGGATGGGTTGAAACTCAATATTTTAAGTGTTTCTCAAATATATGATGAAATGAATGTGGAAATTTTTAGGAAATATAATTTTTTATGGAGAGTATTAAAGTTATAATGATTTTGAAAAGAGGATAGTGAACTAAAAGAAACTTACTTTAAGTGATAGATTTCCAAAATACATGCTACTTGGGTATAAAAAAATAAAATATACTATGGAATATGAGGCTTTCCCATTTTTTACAAAGGAATATGAGTAATATTACAGAAATAGAAAGTGTATGTGATGTTCCTAAGATGATTTGAGAAAGGGACTAGATATGTTCCACCACAACTATATTTTTATCACTTTTTTATGGGTCTTTTGTGATAGATTCCCATTGAAAATTACTTATAGAAATGGGAATCTATCACAAAAACCCATCATAAAAAATGGAATTTCAAATATCAACATCAATGATGGTCCATCACAAAAAATATTATTTGTGATGGGTGGTGATATCCATAACAAATAAACACTATTAAAAAAAACTAATTATTATTGATTTAGAATCCATCAAAATTACTTAAATATTTAAAAAATAAAAAATAAAAAATAAAAAATAATTAATACAAAAACAATATTATAAAAAAATAGAAAAATTGAGTTATAAAAAACCCATGCATAACATAATTATACCATTTCTCACATAATATTTTCATCAAACCAACTTACATGAAATTAACTAAAATAATTGAGAATTTGATGGTATCTGGGGGAGGAGGATAACTTAAAGGGTTGGGGGGGGGACTCTAGGCCAACACCACATGAAAGGTGTCACATATACTATATCATATGCTCATCTCTATGAAACTGCTTCTCACGCTTCTCCTCCCACTCTCTCTTTATGTGCTGTATGATATCATCCTGAGCTTATAACCTCTCTTCATACTATGCAGTGGATGAAGAAGAATCTATACAATCTTCCTTTGAACTGAACAATGACATCACAGAAGTACAATAATAACTATAAGGTGTCAATCTTGAACTAATACTGGTCACCCAACCTTTCTTGACACTATGCTTGGTAGCTTGTATCCATGACCCCTCATCAAAACATAACTCATATGTGGGATATTCTTCTATATCATTATGAATATAATGAATTAGAAGTCACAGTCTCATATATTTCCTTCAAATATAATTATAAATGAAAATAACTACAATTTTAATTTAAGTATTTTTTAAAAGAAATTTTAACCAAAGTTTGGAACTATCTATTGCCGAAAATCTTTCATATATTGGGATCCGTGTACATCTTATTGTAAAATTGAACTACATAATAGAGGGGTCGGTAGAGGCCTATGTAATATAACAAAATTTTTACATTTAAAGTATATATACATTAATAAATAATATTACATACCATATTTCATCGATGTATACCAAAAGTATAACTCCAAGCCCTTTGTGTGACTACACGCCTCTCTCAGTTCTTCCAACCAGATGATGAACTCCTCTTAAAATTATCTCCTATGTAGTTGGAGATCAATAATCCCATGCCTAAGCTGAGATATAGTTAGGTCGATGAGATAAGAAATATTGTTCGAAAATAGCAACATAATCTATACCCATGGTTCTATTTCTTAGGTTGTGTAAAAATTGAAAAAAACATTCATGTATACATATATCCTACGCCACTTGTATAGAAGTTATCATGCTATCATCTATTAGAGACCACAAATTATAAAAGTCAATTAAAAATAACATATTACTAATTAAATAAATTTCAAAATAATATTTTATTTATTAATGTAAAATCTAGTAGTCGAACATATAGTGTCTAAAATAAATGGGAACCTAATACCATGACACCCATGGCATAGAAAAATAATTTTATAGAATTTCACTAGCCTTTACAATAGATAAACACAAAAAACCATGAAAATAGAAACAAATAATCAGAATATTATTATCAAAATTAATAAAAAACACAATATAAAATAAATAACTTTAAACAATTGAACATACCTCCAAAAAAATTGATCAAAATCAAGAGATGGACATATTTCTAGAATGGGGTTTGGAATCATCAATCTAGCACAACAACTCCCCTTCCTAATTGATGGTGCTATGGAAGTGTCATGTGGGTCAGATGAATAGTCATTAGGCTCATCATTAGGAAGCCCAACATCAGTGAGGGAATGTAATAGATCATCATAACCATATCCAACCATTTTAAATAAATAATATTACCTATAAATAACTTTTATTACTAATATCAAATATAAAAAACTAATAAGTACCAGAATATAATAATATTACTTGTAAATATTTTTTAATACAAATATAAAATATTAAAAAATAATAAATACCAAAATATAATAATCTTACCTGTAAATAAATTTTAATACAAATATAAAATGTAAAAAACTAATAAATACCATTCATAATATAATAATCTTACCTATAAATAATTAATAATACACATATAATATATAAAACACTAATAAATACCAAAATGCATTAGTGAGGGAAAAAAATAAATAATATTGACCATCTACAACAATCTAAAACAAACAATATTACCTGTAAATAATTTTCAATAAAAATATAAAATATAAAATATAAAAAACTAATAAATACAAAAAATATAATACACAATTCTTCATATTCATCCTCATGTTCATCAATGACTATGTCTTCATCTTCCTCTTCAACATCATCACCATCCATACTACTTCCAATTTTATCATCCCTTATTACTTCATTAATATTCTCAATATCATCATCCATTAATTGGGGGGTTTCATCATTGATATTTATATATCATTGAGTTAGGGATGTATTTGGTGATGTTTCTTAAAAAATTTCAATATGTTTCACTACCAAAAAACCATTTTAATTTTAAAGAAACTGATTTTCAAGAGATTTTATTTTTATTACACACCACCATTCATTTAAATATCATGAAAAAACATAATAATTTTCATAATGAACTTGATGTGACAACATAAATAGTTTATTTTTTCCAAGAAGACTTTTATATTTAATGTCAACAACTCCATGTCATGGATGAACTCACAACCCTCATTCAGTATCAAGCCAATGGAATTTAAACATTGTTACATAATTTTTTTACCATATAAAATAATTCAATTATTTCATCTATCATGCCATAAAATCTAACTTCACTTTCTTTATGATGAAATATTTTCAAAAAAATACCACTATTTATTGATTTCTTTGATTCACTATATATGTTTGTATGAAATCGAAATCCATTAACCATATAACCTTTATATGATTTTACCAATTTAGATGGAGGAACTTTTAGAACACATAATTGAATATCAATTTTATTTTCATGTTGTGTTTCTTGAAAACCATAAATATTTTTAATAATATATATCATTAAAAAATTGATATAATGTTCCACTATAAACAACTTAACTTACCAGTAATTGAAACCAATATGAAAAATTATGCTTTTTATATTTTTTATATTTTTTAGATATGATCATTATATAGTATACAAAAAATATAAACAAATTTATCTCTTAAAAATTTTAAAATAATAATAAAAATTAGTATTTACTACACAAATCACTTAATTTCTTTATAATTTAGAAGAAAATATGTATGTATTTCTTTATCTGAAATCCATAGTTCTTGATAAACACAAAAAAAAGATCAAGCTAATTAAAAATTACTATTCATGGTCTATGAAATCATCAATATTTTCCTCATTTTGAACCATGTGATTATGTTTTGAAAGATATTTAGATTTAAAATAATAGGAGAAGAAATTTGAAATTTCTTTTTGAAAGTATTCTTATAAAATTGACCCTTTAAATGATGATTTATTACATACTTTATTCTTTAATTTTTTCTTACATATCTTAAATGGGTACTTCCATTGAAATTATATCGACCCTACATATTTATCTTCATACAAAAAATGAAATATTAAATTTTCCATTGATTCAAAGAAGGCTAGTGAGAATATTTTCTCCAATTTACATAAAATTAAAACATCATATTTCTTACATCATAATAAATTCATCACAATTTCATATTTACACATAAATATGTCATGAGAAATATGATATTTTAGTTAATACATCCCAAATTGAATAATTGAATAGCTCTCTAAGACTAATAAGTAGTAGTCTTTCTCTTATGACATGAAAATCAATACTTTTTAGCTCATTAATATATCCATTTCTCATGGAATGAGACAAATTAGAATCAAACCCATATGGTAACCTCAAAACTCGAATCCATTGATAAAATAATAAATTAATTTATTTAGAAAGTGCATAAGATTCTTTTGGCTTCATTTTGTGTGATCTTTCATTTTCAAATAATTTATGTTCGAGAAACTTTTAAATTTGGTCATGATTGTAATGGCCCAAAATTTTGAATAATATTTGTTTCCTTATTTTTGTTTGTTATTTAATACTCAACAAAAATAAATCCTTAAAGTAATGAAGTGAGTATAATTAAAATGATACTGTTGGTTTTTTACTGTTATATGACCATTGGTCAATATGACATTGGTCAATATGACCGTTGGTCAATATGACCGTTGGTCAATATGACCATTGGTCAATATGACCGTTGGTCAATATGACCGTTGGTCAATATGAAGGTTGGTCAATATGACCGTTGGTCAATATGACCGTTGTTCAATATGACCGTTGGTCAATATGACCGTTGGTCAATATGACCATTGGTCAATATGACCGTTGGTCAATATGGCCGTTGGTCAATATGACCGTTGGTCAACATGACCATTGGAAACTAAACTCTTAAGATTGTGATTATTGTTGATAAATACAAGTGATCTTGGTTAATTAATATATAAAGAAGATTGAATGGCCTTATCCTGTAGACTCAGGCTGTATGAAGCCCATCTGTCAGAGCTTGGGAAGGAGGTAGCATCTCTGGGCTTTGCTCTAGACCAAGCCCAAGCCGAACTTTAACATGTGAAGCTTGAAAAAAATCACCTATGGAGAAGTTCAAGCTGATAGAAATCAAAACTCAGGAAATGTTGTCCGAGCCACCCCAAGATTCTATCACTATAGAACACCTTACACTTAGGTCCTTTGCTGGTGTTATAAGGGGCTATGTAATGAGACCTTAGCTACTTTGTGTTATCCTTTTATATGAATAAAATTTTTATTTCTTATTATGGTAAAGTTTGTGAATTTCAAATGTCCGGATAAATATAGGATGTATATTATTGATGAATTTTGGAAAAAGGGTATTTTAAAATATTTATGTAAACTTTAAATAATTAATAATGTGAAATGATTTTCAAAAAATAGTATTCTACATTTGTGATTTGTAAGAAATTTGGAGTCTAATATGATTAAATTAATTTTTAGTGAAGAGTAAAGTATGAATAGTAACATACCCTTATGAATAGTAATGAATAGTAAATCGGCCAAAAAAATAGAAACTTCACCCATGAATGTATACATACAATTTAGACATCTTAAAAGTGAAAAAACAATCATAGTATAAGTTTTGATATTTTTGTATGACACAAATATTTTATTTACAATTTTATAATTAATTTAATAATTTAAAATGAAAAATTATTTTCATAAAATGTATTCATAAATTGTTACTTTATTTTCTTATGGTTATACGATAATTTTATTGGACCTTGATTACTTTTTCATGGTGTTACAAAATAAGTTATAGTTTTTGAGTTGTTTTTTTGAATAAATAATGATTTTATTTAAAAATTAAATTAAAAATATTTAGAAAATTATTTTCATAAATTGGAGTTCATTTTTTAATTCAGAGCATTGATATTAAGTTAGGGTGATTTTTTTTGTATTTTTCTGAAACAATTGAATTTTCAATGAATAGTAAAAATAAAATTTTGAGTTTTGAGTGTTTAATGACATCATTGATGATGTAATCATGATGTAATAAATCTGGTCGACTTTTGAATAGTAAGATATGTTATGAGGTGTCCCAAGTGGCCAATACCATGGGCAAGCCCATGGTTTAGGAAACACCAACGATGAGGTGTCCCATGGAAATTAATTAAATATTCCCTCACTTTTTCTATAAATACCAAGCCATTCCCTCATTCCTTTCATTAAAAAATCCTACTCAATTAAGTTATAGTCTTTTTACCTCCAAAGGAGTCCTCGCAAGGTTCCCTCAATACCTCCAAGGTCCCAACCTTCGAGCTTTCGAAGATACTCTTCAAGGTAAGGGAACCTTTCACCCTTATATTTTTAGTCAAGATTTCCTTTATATTCTGTCTTCTAGTTTCCATCTTCTTATGTGGGGGTATGTTATTATATATTATTATTATTTTCCATTTCATGTCCAAATTATGATAGACCCTTTCCTCTCTCATCAATTTATTTTCTGAATTTTTAATTGAGGCCGTTAGGTTGCCGAATTTTTCGTAAAAGAAATAGCATCTTCTCTTTTATTTCAAGTTTCCTTTTCATGTGGTATGTCATTAAAATATCCATATCATGATCTTATTATGTACCCATACTATATTATGAATTATTTATGAGTGGTTGACCTTTGTCCCCTCTCTTTTTAATGTTTTCTAAAATGATGTTATTTAGCCGTTATGTTGCAGAATTTTCATCTCAAAATATCTCTTTTTTTCTCAAGAAATTCTCTTGTATTATTTATGTGGATACCCAAATATATTTTCATTTACAAGGGTATTCATCAATAAATAGTATTTATCTATTTGATTCTGTAATTTACATACATATAACCCTCACTCCCTTTCCATGGGTTATAAATGACATAATGATCTTATTTTTAAGTACTTTTTAAACGTCACGATTTTCACCTGAAACCCATTTCTTTGATTCTATTAGGGTTATTTACGAAATGTTTGATTATGATCTATGTGGTTCACAAGAAAATAAAGACATATTAATGGTGCAAACTTATAGTTATTCAATGCATTGGGTAAAGAATTAATCTCTAGAGATGACAAGTTTCACGACACCTTGGTGATTAACTTTGGTAATGTTTTTATGACACCTTGGGAATGAACCTTGGTGATAGTTCATGAATGTATAAATGAAATGTTATATCCAAATATTCAAGTTTATATTCAATTTATTTTCATTATAAAACTACTCTACTTCCATTTCTCATGTCTATGTTTTTTTTATCAAGTTCTTATTGATTTCACAAGTAAACTGATTCCCTTGTTTTCCTTACTGGGCCTTCTGATCACCCTTTCCTTTGATGTATGTCTCCAGGTTATGAGATTCAGTAATTTTAAATAGGATGAACTTTTAAAGAATCTTTTCAATGGGATTTAAAATTGTGTTTTAAGTTTTCATGTTTAATTGTTCCTGATTTCCAAGGCACTAAACTTTAAAGATCCTCTGTTTTTAAAATTTAATGAAAAGTTATGTAATATAAAGGCGGGGTTCCATAATTGGTATCAAAGGGAAGTTTAGTTATTTATAAAAATAAGGCTATTAAAACTTTAGGAAGAATCCTATATAAAAGTTTAAATATATTAAAACTTCATATTATTTTGTTGAGTATTTAGTAAGTGGTTTATCAAGAAAATACATCCCTGTCTGGATACGAGAAGGTAGAGGCGGATTTGGCACAAATGTACCTAGGAGTGAAAACTCTGACAATGAGTTTTGGGCTTAACCTAGGGTATCCTAGTACACAACAATGAGACTTACTGTACTTTTGGTTATGACACTCCCAGGGGATATGTTTGGTTAATCATAAGCTTTTTTTGAATCATTATGAAGGATTTATAGAGAAACATAATTGTTTAAAGCATGAAGTTTTAAGACATAAAATCCTTTTTTGGTTAAAAGATTCATAAATAAAATAAGTTTCTCACTAAGGTTTTATTCTTTTAGAAAACAGAGGGCAATAGGAGGAACCGTGCAAATGGTGACTGTAATGGACTATGTGTTGATGACCTTATGATGGAAGATGGAATGGAAACTTTCATGCGAATGATGAACCAACTGACTCAATTTATGGGAAATAACTTGAATCAAACTGAGAGACTGATCTCACCACGAAGGAAAAAAATTTCTATTGAATCCTTTATGTGTCAACAACCACAAACCTTCAGTGGATCTATCGACCCATTTATTACTTAATAGTGGATCAGCTCTATCGAGAAGATCTTTTCTGTGCTACACAGTTCATAGAAAGAGAAGGTCACCCTAACTGTCTATCACTTAGAGGGAGAAGCTGATCAGTGGTGTGAACTAATTAAAAACATGAGGCCAATAGTTGAGGTTGAAGCTATGGAGTTGGAAGAGTTTAGATGGATCTTCTTCAACAAGTATTTCCCTCGATCGATGAGAACAAGAATAGAGAAGGAATTTCTCAAGATGAAGCAGAGAGAGAATGAATTTATGGGAAGCTATGAGATAAACTTTACAAGGATTTCACATTACACCTCTATCTTTTTCATGGATCCAAATGGTAAGGTTGATAGATTATTCGGTGGACTGAGACCTCATCTGCAGAAGAATCTATCCAACCAAGATTATGATAGATATGAGGAGATCGTGAAAAGTGCGATGAAAGTATAAATGGAGTTTGGTGAGACACAATGGTCTCATAAATACAATGACAAGAAAAGATCAATGGAGCCAATCTTAGGGAGGAGCTTCAATCAGAGAAGAAGATGAAAGAAAGTACAATGTCCCACATGTAATAAATACGGGAAGAAGCATTAGGGGAATTTCCTGCTCGGAAGTGGGAAGTTCTATAAGTGTGGTAGAGATGACCACATTGCGTAGAATTTTCATAGTGAGGTGAAGCCACAACTTTCCAACACTAACGACAATGGGAAGATGGTGCATGCCCTACTTGATGTCCAATGTTATAAGTGTGGACAACTTGGGAACTTTTCCAATCACTGTCCAAGTCCGAGGGCAGTGGAGGGGAATCACCACAACCTTAGCAAAGGCCAAGGGAGCAAGGTCTTACTTTTGCAATCACTACAACCAAAGTTTAAGTTCCAAATGATGTGGTGGCAGGTACTCTTGTTGTTCTCTCAAAGCTAGCAAGTACCTTGTTTGATTCTGGTTCTACGCATTCCTTTATTTCTTCCAAGTTTACAAAAAATTTAGAACCAAACCTCGATTTTCTAAAAGTAGAGTTATCAGTCAAGACTCATGGTGGGATTATCCAAGCATCATCAGTGTCTAGAAAATATAGTATTTACTTTAGTGAGCACAATATTATGGAAAATATAGTAGTCATTCCCATGATGGAATTCAAAATTATACTAGGGATGGACTGGTTCTCAAAGTATAATGCTAAGATCAATTGCAGAAGCAAGGAAATATCAGTAGTCTTGAATGGAAACCCTACAATTATCTTCCAAGGAGAGATATCTCAACCTGATATTTGTCTAGAAGAACTTCTTATATCCTTCTTTATGGAATACATTGATGTATTTCCTGAGGAGTTATCCAGACCTTCCCCAAAAAGAGAGGTAGATTTTTCCCTTGAACTCGTACCTGGGTCTCATCCAATATCTATGACCCCCTATAGGATGGAAAATGTGGAGCTGGAAGAATTAAAGAAACAAATTCAAATAATTTTGGAGAAGGGGTTTATCTGACCGGTGTGTCTCCCTGGGGAGCACTTGTTCTCTTTGTGTAGAATAATTATGGATCAATGCGGCTATGCATTGATTATAGAGAACTGAATGGGATCATCGTGAAGAACCAATACCCTCTTCCAAGAATTTATGACTTTTTTGACCAACCTCATGGGGCTCAATTCTTCTCTAACATTGATCTTCATTCTAGTTATCATCAATTGTGGGTGAAGAAAGAAGATATTACAAAAACTATCTTTTGATCAAGATATGGGCATTAGGAGTTTATTTTTATGCCCTTCAGACTGACTAATGCACCTGATATTTTTATGGATTTGATGAATAAAGTCTTTTAAAACTACATTGATAACTTTGTAGTAGTTTTTATTGATTATATTATGATATATTCAAAAAGTCGCGAGGAGCATGAGGATTATCTAAGGGTTATTTTACAAACTATACAAAAGTAGAGGCTTTTTGGGATGTTCAGAAAATGTGAATTCTGGTTAAAAAAAGTTGATTTCTTGGGGAACATTGTAACCAATGAAGGAATCACAGTTGACCTTGTAAAGACAAAAGTTTTTGAGGAGTGGCCTCAACCTACAAAAATTATTGAGATTAATAGTTTCCTTAGATTAGTGGTATATTATAGAAGGGTTTTGAAAAACAATTAATTACTTTATAATTCATTAACCAAGTTGTTAGGTCCACAAAGATGAATACCCTGAGAGGGGGGGTGAATCAGGGTATAACCAATTTAAAATTAATGCCCGTTCTGATCTTGTTTCGCTGTTAAGAAAAACACTCTTCTCTCTCTTTCTTATTGCCCAATATAAACAGAAAGTAAAGAAAGAACAGGACACAACAATTTTAATTGGTTCACCACTAAGGGCTACGTCCAAGGAGCATAAGCCGACAAGTTTCCGGTCGTACCAAATTCCACTATACTTCACTAGCTGTGGATTACAATGTTCGGGTACAGTCACTCTGTCCCAGGCTCACTACCTTTGCAAGGTTTAGGGTCAGATTACTACTTTCCCAAGGGTCACTCCCTATTTCTCTCTCTCTGGCTCACTGCTGGTGGAGAGGATCACCTTCTTCCTCTTCCTAAGATCACTGCTCTTGGAAGGGATCCACTCACAGTTTATAGACCTCTAGGTCTCTTCATTATCACTAAGGAATGCATCCTCAACTATTGATAGATTCTCTATTAAAGTCCAACTTTCATCCACTGATGAATACCACTTTGCCTCTGAACACTAGGCAACTACCTTTGGAAACACCTTCGTAAAGCACCCTACTTCGCTAGGCTCCCAATTTCGCGAAGCTCAAACAATCCTTCGCGAAGCTCCTGCCTTTTCGTGAAGCACAACCGCGAAGCACAACCATGAAGTAATACCACGAAGCTCAGGTCGTTGTAGAGAAACATCCCTCATGAAGCTCATTGAGCCAACACAGAGCGCACAACTTTTGCGTAGCTACAATAGCCGCCACGAAGCTCTTCTTTCACGAAGCATATAGTCTACGCGAACTACCTTCACGAACCGAGAGAAAATGATTTTCTCTGAAAATTCTCTCTACTTCTCTCGAGGGGGTCGACCTCTATTTATAGGCGATTCCACCGACCCTCGAACTTTCCGTGCGAAGTCAACACCATGTCATCTTAAATCGCGAAGCTCCAAAGTTTCTGCCGGAATTCTATCTAAATTGTGAAGCACCATGCCAATTTTCCAATCACGGAGATCGTCGTAATCGCGGAGCATCACCGTCAAAATTCCTTCACACCTTCACCGCAAAGCTCCCTCGCAAAGCCCTTCACCGCCACGATGCGCTTCAACTCTTCCGTTTGCGAAGCTTTGACGTAATCGTGAAGCATCACCGCCTCCATTTTTCCAGCCTTTGCGAAATCCAATCCATGCATCCCATCTTCGCGAAACTCATTCCTTTGCCATATAAAAATATGATCTTCATGGAAATACTATTTTCGCGATGCTCACCAAACTCCAAATTTTGGACCCCAAAAATTTGGCAAACACTGGGAAACGGCGCCACCTTGTACTACTCTTTTGTACCGCCTCCAGATCGTCCTTTCCTTTTTCATCGTTCTTTGTCAACATGGATTGTCAAAAACTTCTTGGGAACTCGACAATTCTCCATGAAAACCTGTTTTGTCAACAAACACAATCAACCCAAAAATACTGCAATGTTACCTTGAGGGATTTTTTCCCAACAATCTCCCCCTTTGGGTTTGTTGACAATTCTTCATAACTCTTCTCAGAAGGATTTTCTGCACGTTGATACCTCACTGAGTCTTCTTCCATCCGCTACCACCATTCGCCTCTTGCGATTCTGATAGCGTTCTAGGATTCACTTAACACGTACTCTAAACCCACATGAGCAATGCTCGGCGTGAGAAAAAAGAGTAGTATGAAAAGTTCATCAATGAATCACTTCATATCAAA
Source organism: Viscum album (assembly GCA_963277665.1). NCBI lineage: Eukaryota > Viridiplantae > Streptophyta > Magnoliopsida > Santalales > Viscaceae > Viscum > Viscum album. Next base: position 673,585,777 of record OY728126.1, read on the forward strand.
CACCAATTGTCGATTCCAACCTGATACCAAATCTTAAATTGATACCAATTGTTGAACCACATTGATCCCAATTGGTGATAGCTAGAAATCTTCTCTCACCATTCCAACACCACTGTCCTGCTTTTATCACGATCCTCAGCTGTCATGATATCTATTCTTTGATCGATCACTTCTAGCATCGTCAGATTTAAAAATCTCCCCCTTTCTCATTTCTCCCCCTATCTGGCTGCAAAAAGCTTCTCCCAATATCTGTCATGATTTCTCAAATATCTACACTGTCTCCCCCTTGAACAATCACTATTTTCTCCCCCTTTGTCAATGAACCCAAAGGTCACTCCTTTGCAGTCTGGAACATAGTAGAGAACACATATCAGTACACTATGGAAAAACACATCATACCTCGGGGAGGGGGGGGGGGTCCCACATCCACACTTTGTCACGTGTGGGGAATCGACTGAACTCCCAGAGCCAGTCGATGCCTTTCGAATGCTTCCTTGGGTAAGGCCTTTGTCAGAATGTCTGCAACCTGTAGCTCTGTAGGCACATACTCCAACTTCACGATTCCCTACTCAACCTTCTCCTTGATAAAATGATACTTTATCTCAATGTGATTTGTCCTTGAGTGATGAACTGGATTTTTTCTAAGATTGATAGCACTTGAGTTATCACACTGGATTCCGATTGGAGAGTTCACTTCAACTCCCATATCTTCAAGCTGCTGCTTCATCCACAATAACTGTGTGCATACTTGAGTGGCTATAATATACTCAGCTTCCGCGGTGCTCAACGAAATACAATATTGCTTCTTGCTTAGCTAATATATACACAATCCACCAAGATAGAAAGCACCACCTGATGTTGATTTCCTATCATTCGTTGAACCGGACCAGTCTGCATCAGTATATCCCAATAAATCTTTCTGAGATTTATCAGTATATGTCAAGCCGAAATCAACTATGCCCTGGATATACTGAAGTATTCTTTTTCACTTCAAGAATGTGGATTTACTTAGGATTGATCTGATATCTCGCTGCTTGGCATGTGGTGAAAACAATATCAGGCCTTGTTGCAGTCATGTACAACAAAATTCCAATAATTTTCCTGTATTCTGTGATATTAACTGCCTTGCCATCATCATCTTTTGATAATTTCATCCGGGTAGAAACCGGAGTCTTCATCTCCTTGGAATTATCCATTCCAAACCTTCTTAGAACCTCCTTGGAATATGGATTGAGAAATAAAAGTTCCATTCCTTCCTTGTGTCACCTGTAGACCAAGGAAAAACGTTAGATCTACAATCATTGACATTTCAAACTCATTTTTCATGAATTCGAAAAACTGTCTGTACTGAGCTTCATCTGATCCACTAAATATTATGTCATCGACATACACCAACACCATCATCCTTTGATTACTGTCATTGCTAAAATAAAGATTGTAATCAACTCCTCCACGTTGGAAACCAAGTTTCTTCAAATATTGATCAAGCCTTGAGTACCATGCCCTTGGTGCTTGTTTCAGCCCATACAATGCCTTATTCAGCCTGCAAACTTTTTTCTCATCCTCATGAATGAGAAAACCATCTGGCTTCTCAATATACACCTCCTCTTCCAAAACTCCATTTAATAATGCAGATTTGACATCCATATGGAACACTTTGAACTTTCTTTGCACTGCAATGGCCAAAAATAGTCTGATCATTTCCAGCCTTGCAACCGGTGCAAATGTCTCATCAACATCTATTCCCTCTATCTGGGAGTATCCCTTGCACACTAGTCGTGATTTGTTCTGAATCACCATGCCATCTTCATTCATCTTGTTGCGATAAACCCATTTAGTCCCGATGGCATTCTTGTATGCTTTCCTCGAAACAATCTCCCATGTCTGGTTCTTCTCAATCTGATCAAGCTCTTCATTCATAGCCTGAACCCAGTTTTCATCTTCAGCTACATCGGAAAAACATTTCGGCTCCACCTGAGATAAAAACGATGTTTTCTGCAATGACTTCATTCTTCGAGTCTAAACTGGAGCTGTCTGATCACCAATGATATTCTGCCTATCAATTTTAGCTCGACTCTTTGGCTTCCTTGCAGACACAGACTTGACACTTTCTTGTTCATCATCAGTATCTTCTTCTGAGTCAGCCTCTGCCACTTATGCTCCCCCTGTGTTACTTACCTCATCATCACTTTCATCCAGCAACTATTCACTTTGTTGTTGAGTATTCTATTCATTTTCAACAATAGTGACATCATTGCTCTCAACAATTTTTCCCAACCTTTTTTTGAAACATTTCTATACTTTGCTTTTCCCTGAGTAGCCAAGGAATATTCCCTCATCTCCTCATGCCTCAAACTTCCTGTGATTTTCTTTGTTGAGAATAAAACACTTACTTCCAAAGATTCGAAAGTATTTCAACATTGGATTCTTTCTGTACCACAGTTCATACAGAGTATTCCCTTGCTTTGGACACAACAAAGACCTGTTCGAAACATAGACCGATGTCAAAACTGCTTCCATCCAAAATTTCTCTGGTAGGTCTTTATCAATAAGCATCGTTCTGGCCATATTATTGATGATCCGATTTCTCCTTTCAACCACTCCATTCTGTTGGGGAGTTCTTACCGATGAAACTTGATGCCTTATCCCATGTTTCTCGAGATAGTTTTCAACTTGACTATTTGTGAATTCCGTACCGTTATTAGTACGAAACTTTAGAATTTTCTGCCCAAGAATCTTTTCTGATTCCCTCCTATACTGCTTTATGCAACTGAACACCTATGTCTTATGGGTAATGATGAATACCCAGGCCATTCTACTATAGTCATCAATGAAAAGGACACATTACCTTTTCCCATTTATAGCTCGTGTTGAAATGGGTCCACATACATCAGCATGAACCAATTCAAGCACTCTAGTTGATTTCTGTTCCTTTGGCCTATATGTATTTCTGATAATCTTTCATTGTTGGAAAGAATCACATGTATGAGTGTGATCACATGATAGTTTGGGAAGGTCTCTAGCAACATCACACTTTACCAGATCCTCCATAGATGGTTGGCATAGATGACCAAGTCGCTTATACCATAGCTGGTTTTCTTCCTCTCTGGATAAAAGGAATGTATCTTCTTCTCCACCTACAAGGTATAGATTTCCCTTTGTCCTTTTTCCCTACAGAATAACTACTCCATATTTTCCATTCACAACACACATCTTCTTGGTAAATCGGATAGAGTGCCCAGAGTCACATAGTTGACTGACACTGAGTAAGTTATGACTAAGACCCTCTACTACCAAGACATCAGCACGTCTCATTTATTTTCCCCCAAACTTGGATTTCCCTAAGCCAACAATCTTTAGGCCTTCATCGTTTCCAAATTTGACAACTCATTCTTTGTCATATTTTATGCCTGTAACAAGATCCTTATTACCTGTCATGTGGGATGTGCAACCACTGTCAAAGATCCACACACCCGATCGATCTGATGCTTTAAGGGAAATTTCTGCAACTACTTCCTTTTCTTCTTTATTCTTCTTGGTCCATAATTTTGCCTTCACACTTGGCATATATTGAGACTTCTGTTCTATCTCAGAGTATGATAGACCAACTTCATCTTGTAAAGCCGCAAATCTATTCTGCATTTTTAACTCACCTGTGGATTTATTAATCTGCTGCTTGCGAACGTTTTGATTCTGCTTTGGCATATTTCTCTGAATGATCGAAGTGTAATACCTAGACATGTGTCCAAATCCTCCACACCAAAAACAATGTCCTTCAAAATATGTTTTGGACAATCGTTCTCTATTTGGCTGCCACCTCTGTTCTTGTTCCCTTCGATATCTCTTGGCTTTGGAACACACATACTGTGAATGTCCCATCTTCCCGCAACAATAACACCTGATATATGGTGCATTACTTCATGGTACTTCAGCACTAAGATTTTCCCCTTGGGATCTCTGAATAATCTAATTCTGCTTTGTGCCCAAATCAACCTTCAGTCTTGGGACTGGTGCTTGCGGTCTGACTTCAATTGTCACAGTTTTTTGTTTCTAATTAAGCCCTGAAACAGCTTTAACATCTGAGCTCAAATGCTACTTCTTCCCCGCTGAACTACTAGGATCCTCTTTCGTCTTTTCAGTATTTAAAATAACCTGCTTTCCCAAGAATGTGTTAGGAATAAAAAGTTTTTCCTATTCTTTGACTTTTCTCTGCAGAATGACAAATTCCTCTTCAAGCTCTTCGATACGCTTGACGTGATCTTTCAATTTTCCATTCAAGCCATCGATCTCCCTTTTTTGTTCTTCAATCTTGAGCTTATGCTCATCAACCTTTTCTGTTCTCTCTGTCCATGAAGACTTAAGGATTTCTATTTCTTTTACGAGCTATGACTTCTTGTCTTCCTGCTGTTGCATGTAGAGTTTGGCATCATGTACCACCTTTTTGGATTTCTTTGTTTTTTATCTCCAAATATCTATCTCTTCAAGAGCTACTTCTAATTCAGCTTCCATGTCAACTCTTCCTTATATTTCTTCTTCATCTTCATCAGCGTCGGTTTCTTCCTTTTCTTGAGCACTACCGACAACAGTCACCATTCCATTTTTTCCATGATCTTTACAATTTTCAAACTCATCAACCTTTTCATCCTCAGACTCGTCTGAATTGTCTATTTCTTGTGAAAGAATATTCTTCTTCTTGAAGAAATCTCTCTTGAATTATTTCTTCCCTTTCACAAACGCTGAAGACTTCTTCCTGAGAATTTCGACTTCTTCATCATCATTATCGTTGTCTTGAAACTTTTTGGGGCACCTTTCCACAAGATGACCAACCTTTCCACATCGAAAGCATTCTAATGGAAGTTTACCTTTAAACTTTCCTTTTTCTCTTTGCAGATTTGAAGAAAGGAATGACATCACCTCATCTGTCTCTTATTATCCCTGAGAATCTTCAATGGTGAGCTTCTTCATGGCCTTAAATGCCATCTCTTTGGATTTACCCTTTTCCATAGCCTCGTTATCATCATTCCTCATTTCATATGCAACCAAGGTACTGTGCAAATTGTCCAATGTCAGCTCTTTGGGATCTTTATCTTCTAGTACTGAAACTTTCAGATTGAACCGAGGTGGAAGCTTCCTCAAGATACGCATTACGATCTTTATGTCTTCAATGACTTCACCAAGTCCTCACATATCTTCCACAACAATATTTACCCTGTGAAAGAATGCATCAATAGACTCATTCGGGTTCATCTTCAGATCTTTATACTTATTCCACAACACTTGCAGCTTTGCCTCTCTGACCTTTGTATCTCCTTCATATATATTCAATAGCTTTTCCCACATGGCACGTGACGTTTTTCATGATATCACCTTTGTATAGATAGGATTGGATAGAGCTCCTCCTAAGGCATTAATTGCTTTGGCATCTGCATCCAACTCTCTATGTTCAGCTTCTGATAATGCACCACTATTAATATCAGCTGTTATACCATGCATTGCTGCTGCGAATACATCCATTCCCAAAGATTGGAAGTAGTGTTGCATCCGATTCTTCCATAGATGAAAGTTGTTCCCGTCGAAGATCAGAATCCCTTTATGATTGACGACCTCCATTGAGAGAAGAACTAATATCAACCTCTTCCTCTGATACCAATTGTTAGGTCCACAAGGATGAATACCCTGAGAGGGGGGGTGAATTAGGGTATGAATAATTTAAAATTAATGCCCGTTCTGATCTTGTTTCACTGTTAAGAAAAACACTCTTCTCTCTCTTTCCTGTTGCACAATATAAACAGAAAGTAAAGCAAGCACAAGACACAACAATTTTACTTGGTTCACTGATAAGGGCTACAACTAAGGAGAATACGCCGACAGGTTGCCGGTCATACCAAATTCCACTATACTTCACTAGCTGTGGATTACAATGTTTGGGTACAGTCACTCTGTCCCAGGTTCACTGCCTTTGCAAGGTTTAGGGTCAGATCACTACTTTCCCAAGGGTCACTCCCTATTTATCTCTCTCTAGCTCACTGCTGGTGGAGAGGATCACCTTCTTCCTCTTCCTAAGCTCACTGCTCTTGGAAGGGATCCACTCATAGTTTATAGACCTGTAGGTCTCTTCATTATCACTAAGGAATGAATCCTCAACTGTTGATAGATGCTCTGTTAAAGTCCAACTTTCATCCACTGATGAATACCACTTTTCCTCTGAACACTAGGCAACTACCTTTGGAAACACCTTCGCAATGCACCCTACTTCGCTAGGCTCCCAATTTCACGAAGCTCAAACAATCCTTAGCGAAGCTCCTGCCTTTTCGTGAAGCACAACCGCGAAGAACAACCGCGAAGTAATACCGCGAAGCTCAATTCATTACAGAGCAACTTCCCTCGTGAAGCTCACTGAGCCAACGCAGAGCGCACAACTTTCGTGGAGCTACAATAGCCGCCGCGAAGCTCTTCTTTTGCGAAGTACACAGGCTACGCAAACTACCTTCGCGAACCGAGAGCAAATGATTTTCTCTGAAAATTCTCTCTACTTCTATCGAGGGGGTCGACCTCTATTTATAGGCGATTCCACCGACCCTCGAACTTTCCGTGCGAAGTCAATACCACGTCATCTCAAATCATGAAGCTCCAAAGTTTCCGCCGGAATTCTGTCTAAATCGTGAAGCACCATGACAATTTTCTGATCGTGGAGCTCGTCGTAATCACGGAGCATCACCGTCAACATTCCTTCTCACCTTCACCGTGAAGCTCCCTCGCAAATCCCTTCACCGCCGCGATGCACTTCAACTCTGCCGTTTGCGAAGCTTTGACGTAATCGTGAAGCATCAACGCCTCCATTTTTCCGGCCTTTGCGAAATCCAATCCATTCATCTCATATTCACGAAACTCATGCCTTTTCCATATAAAAATATGATCTTCATGGAAATCCTACTTTCGCGATGCTCACCAAACTCCAAATTTTGGACCCCAAAAATTTGGAAAACACTGGCAAATGGCGCCACCTTGTACTGCTCTTTTGTACTGCCTCCAGATCTTCCTTTCCTTTGTCATCATTCTTTTTCAACATGGATTGTCAAAAACTTCTTGGGAACTCGACAATTCTCCTTGGAAACCTGATTTGTCAACAAACACAATCAACCCAAAAATACTGCAATGTTACCTTGAGGGATTTTTTCCCAATACAAGTTAACTCTAAAAGGGTCCAAGTTCATCCAGACAAAGGAGTGTGAGGAAAGTTTCTAAGAGATGAAGAGGTGATTGGTTACTAAACCCATGTTAACTCTGCCCTCAAGTGGAGAAGGATTCGTTTTTTTAGAGATGAATCTCTGAAAGGGATTGGGTACATCCTCATGAAAAATTAAAAATTCATTGCTTTTTTATCTCGACAGTTGAAGACTCATAAGCAGAACTATCCTATGCATGATCTGGAGCTGGCTGCGGTCATTTTTTCTCTAAATATATGGAGGCACTATCTTTATGGGGAGAAATGTGATATATACACTGACCATAAAAGTTTGAAGTATATTTTCACAAAAAATGCATTGAACATAAGGTAGAGGATATGGTTGTAACTTCTCAAAGACAATGATTGTTCAATTCATTATCATCTCAAAAGAGAAAACAAATTTGCTGATGCATTAAGCAGGAAAGACCCAGTTGTCCTTTCCATGATGAGGATTCAAAGTGATCCTTTAATCAATGACCTAGTAAAACTGTACATGGGAATTATAAGGGAAGGTACATCATCAATCCTAACCAAAATGATTTCTCAACCATCATTACTAGAGAATATCAAGAAATCTCAGAAATAAGATCCTTCATTACAGAAGAAGTTTGAGGCTGTGAAGGATGGGAAGTTTGCAGAGTTCAATATTGATCAAGAAGGTGTACTGAAATTTCATACAAGAGTATGTGTTCCATCTATTCCAGAAATAAATAAGAAGCTGATGGATGAACACAAAAATGTATAGAGACCTTCGTGATCATTATTGGTAAGATAATATGAAAATGGAGATTTCTGACTACACTTCAAGGTGTATGTTATGTCAGCAAGTGAAGGCAGAGCAATAACTTCCTAAAGGGGGTATTGCAACCACTAAACATACCAGCATGAAAGTGTGACAATATCACTATGGACTTCGTCACTGGTATCCTGAGAACTTCCAAAGGAAACAATGCGATATGGGTTATTGTGGACCGTCTCACCAAGACTTCCCATTTTATCTCCCTTTGGGAAGATTTGTCTCTTGATCAACTTGCCAGGATTTACATGAAGGAAGTGGAAAGGCTGCATGGAGTTCCTCTTTTTATCGTATCTGATCATGATCTAAGGTTCACATCAAAATTATGGAGAATTATTCAACATTCTTGAAGCACTGAATTGAATTTTAGTATGACCTATCACCCCAAACTGATGGCCAATCTAAAAGGAATATTCAAACACTTGAGGACATGCTGAGAACATGCTTGATGGGATTTAAAGGTGGATGGGATCAACATCTCCATTTAGTTGAGTTCTCTTACAACAATAGCTTCCACTTGAGCATTCAAATGGAACCCTATGGATCTCTATATGGGAAGATATGTAGAAATCCTACTTGTTGGAATGAAGCTGGTGATATAAAGTTTCTTGGGCCTGATCTTGTGCAAGAGATGATAGAAAAGGTTCATGCCATCCAAAAACACATTAAGGCTGCTCAGAGTCGGTAAAAGAGCTATACCGACAACCGTCGAAGGGACTTGGAGTTTGATGTTCACCTTGGAAGAGAGTCACGATGTTTGGAAAGAATGGGAAGCTCAGCCCTAAGTACATTTCCCCCTATGAAATCCTTGATCACGTAGGAGCAGTGGCCTATAGGCTTGCAATTCCCCCAAATATAGCACAAGTTCATGATGTTTTCCACATATCCTATTTGAAGAAGTACATACCTGACCCTTCACATGTACTAAATCTAGAGGTGGTACAACTGGAACATGAACTCTCTTATGAGGAGAAGATGGTGGAGATCTTGGATTGTAGAGACAAGGTTCTACGCAACAAGACTACCCACCTTGTTAAGGTGTTATGGAGGAACCACAAATGCGAAGAATCCATGTGGGAACTAGAGGAGTCTATGAGGCAGAAGTACCCACACATTTTCTCTTCTGAGGGTACAAGTTAAAATTTTGGGGAAGGAACTTATTAAGTGGGGAAGAATGCAGTGACCCAAAATTTTGAATAATATTTGTTTCCTAATTTTTGTGTGTTATTTAATACTCAACAAAACTATATCCTTAAAGTAATTAAGTGAGTATAATTAAAATGATATCGTTGGTTTTTGACTGTTATATGACCATTGGTCAATATGACTGTTGGAAACTAAACTCTTAATGTTGTGATTAATGTTTATAAATACAAGTGATCTTGTTTAATTAATATAGAAAGAAGATCAAATGGCCTAATACAGTAGAATCGAGCCACATGAAGCCCATCTGTTAGGGCTTGGGAAGGAGGTAGAATCTCTGGGGTTTGCCCTGGACCAAACCGAAACCAAACTTCAACATGCGAAGCTTGAATAGAATCACCTACGAGAGAAGTTCAAGATGATAGAAATCACTACTCGGGCAATGTTTTCTGAGCTGTCCCAAGATTCTATCACCATAACACACCTTACACTTAGGTCCTATGCTGGTGTTATAAGGGGATATGTAACGAGACCTTAGCTACTTTGTGTAATCCTTTTATATAAACACAATTGTTATTTCTTATTATGGTAAAGTTTGTGAACATCAAATGTCCGGATAAATAAAGGATGTATATTATTGATGAATTTTGGAAAAAGGGTATTTTAAAATATTTATGTAAACTTTAAATAGTTAATAATGTGAAATGATTTTCAAAAAATGGCCTTCTACAATCGTGAACAGTAATAAATTTAGAGTCTAATTGGATCAACTTAAATTTTATTGAATAGTAAAGTATGAATAGTAACATACCCTTATGAATAGTAATGAATAGTAAGTTGACCAAAAAATAGAAACTTCACCCATGAATGTATAAATACAATTTAGACATCTTAAAAGTGAAAAAACAATCATAGTATAAGTTTTGATATTTTTGTATGACAAAAATATTTTATTTAAAATTTTATAATTAATTTAATAATTTAAAATGAAAATGTATTTTTATAAAATGTAATCATAAATTGTTACTTTATTTTCTTATGGTTATACGATAATTTTATAGGACCTTGATTACTTTTTCAATGTGTTACAAAACAAGTTATAGTTTTAGAGTTTTTTTTGAATAAATAACGATTTTATTTAAAAATTAAATTAAAAATATTTAGAAAATTATTTTCATAAAATGGAGTTCAGTTTTGAATTCAGAGCATTGATATTAGGTTAGGGTTAATTTTTGGGATTTTTCTGAAACCATTGAATTTTCGGTGAATAGTAAAAAAACAGTTTTGAGTTTCGGGTGTTTAATGACATCAATGATGATGTAATCACGATTTAATAAATCTGGTAGACTTGTGTATAGTAATATATGTTATGAGGTGTCCCAAGTGGACAATACCATTTGCAAGACCATGGTTTAGCAAATACCAACGATGAAGTGTCCCTTGAAAATTAATTAAATATTCCCTCACTTTTTCTATAAATACCAAGCCATTACCTCATTCCATTCATTAAAAAATCCTTATCAACGAATTTATAGTCTTTTTACCTCACAAGGAGTCCTCCCAAGGTTCCCTCAAGCCCCCCAAGGTCCCAAACTTTGAGCTTTCGAAGATACTCTTCAAGGTAAGGAAACCTTTCACCCTCCTCTTTTTAGTCATGATTTCTTTTATGTTATGTCTTCTAGTTTACATATTATTATGTGGGGTTATGTTCTTATATATTCTTATTAATTTCCATTTAATTTCAAAATTATTAGATACCCTTTTCGTTCTCATCAATTTATTTTTTGAATTTTTAAGCGACGTCGTTAGGTTGCTGAATTTTTTGTAAAAGAAATAACATCTTCTCTTTTCTTTCATGTTTCCTTTTCATGTGGTATGTCATTAAAATATCCATACCATGATCTTATTATATACCCATAATGTATTATGAATTATTTATGAGTGTTTGACCATTTTTCCCTCTCTTTTCAATGTTTTCTAAAATGATGTTATGTAGCCGTTATGCTATAGAATTTTTGTCTCAAAATCTCTCTCTTTTTCTCAAGAAATTATCTTGTATTATTTATGTGGATACCCAAATATATTTTCATTTCTAGGGGTATTCATCAATAAATAAAATTGATCTATTTTATTCTGGAATTGACATACATATAACCCTCACTCCCTTTCCATGGGTTATAAATGACATAATGATCTCATTTTTAAGTACTTTTTAAACGTCACAATTTTGACATGAAACCCATTTCTTTGATTCTATTTGGGTTATGAAATTTTTGATTAAGATATATGTGGATAACATGAAAATAAATACATAATAAGAGTGAACTCTGATAGCGCTCCAATGCATTGGGTAAAGAATTAATCTCTAGAGATGACAAGTTTCACGATACCTTGATGAATAACCTTGGTAATGTTTTTATGACACCTTGGGAATGATACTTGGTGATATGTTCAGGAATGTATAAATGAAATGTTGTTACAACATATTTAAGTTGTGGTTAAATTTATTTTCATTTTTAAATTCCTCTACTTCCATTTTTCAAGTCTATGTTTTTTATCAAGTTCTTATTGATTCCATAAGTAAACTGATTCCCTTATTTTCCTTACTGGGCCTTCTACTCACCCTTTACTTTGATGTTATGAGATGAAGTAATTTTACATAGGATTAAAATTTCAAGAATCTTTTCAAGGGGATTTAAAATATTATTTTATGTTTTCATGCTTTATTGTTCCTGATTTCCAAGACACTATACTTTAAAAATACTCTATTTTTAAAATGTAATAAAAAGTTATGTAATATAAATGTGGGATGCCATAATGATCTAGTCATGAATTTACATTATATTTGGTCTTATTGGGTTCATAAAGCATGGTATAAAATATGTTATCAAAATAATTATTCTCAATATACATTACATCTAACATGCGATAAACCAACAAATCATACCAATGTGCAAGGTTCCAAAAATTACTCCATTTTATTAAATTATAATATCTTCCAAAACCATATATTTTTTATTCTCTTATAATTGGTCTAAAAATAATCAATGTTAACAAAGAAATGATATATTTTACCTAAATAATTGAGAGTACTATGAGAGGTTTGTCACTTTCAATCTATATTTTTATAAAAATATTTCTATTCCTTTAAAAAAGGTGATCCATAGGAAGAAATATCCAATGAAATTAAAAAAACTACTATTTATTCTATTGATAAGAATAAACACTTTTTTTATAATCGAAATAGTGAAAACATGATTTTAGAAAATGTGTACTCCATCCTGATAACATACCATATGCTAGAAAGTCACTAATATTCCACATTAATGCAACATTCAATGTAAAATTATGATTTGTAACTATATCATATGTAGTTACATCGTTATTCCATAATGAAATCAATTAATTAAATAGATTCTTCAAATAAACATAAATATTATTCTTAGGATTCCCTAATTAATAGTGCTAAATATATATATGGTTTCTTCATCAACATCCAAGGAGGTAAGTTGTACAGAGTAATGAAAATAGGCTAAGAAGAATATTGACTACCGTAATAACCAAATGAAAAAATACCATTAGTAGAAAGACTCAACCATATATTATGAGGTTATAAATAAAAATAAAGATACACTCGATAAAATTGTTTCCATGAATTACCATCACATGAATGATTTAAGCTTCTATTTACAGAAATATTTTATTTATTTCACTTCATTAATATAGCTGTATTGCGAGACATAAATAGACACTGTAAATAGGGTGTAATTGGAAAGTACCTCAAAAATTTCAAATAAAATATGGACATAACTTATTATACCTATTTATAACATTATTATCAACATGTTGTAAAATTAACTAACAATTCATAATCAACATAATATAAGATGTAGTTATTTGAACACATATGAATCTTTCGATAACTAAGAACCAAATTATGGACCAACTTATAACTTTCATAAAAACTTGTAGGTAATGTATTTCTATCAGGAAATAAGGATTTAACTAAAGAAAATATCTGATCGAAATAACTATTTGACATTCCAAAATCAGATTTAATAGCCATACATTTTGTAACAACATCAAGTTTACTTATCTTGTATCCCATATATAAAGCCCCCTCAACAAATTTCAAAAAATTATAAAATTGAGATGGTTCTAATTCATAATTTTTAATATTATTCTGATTTTTTTTTTGAATATATGGGTTAATAACCTAATATACCAAATTCCGAAATGATGGGCCTGAAACCTAAAACATTTTATTTTATACTGAATTTTTTTCACCATGTTGATACCCAAAAATATAATCTCTACAAAAACCAAAACACATTAGATGATGTAAAACATTATAAAAGGTCTCAAATATCTTGAGATCACATTTCTTACATGGACATTTAATTGCTCATTTGGAAATACATTTTGATTTTGATGATGAATGATATAAATGTTTCAACACCCACAATGTAGACAGGATTTATACCATATCTGTTAAGTTTTCTGAGATGATTTATCCAAGCACGACCATGTAGGTGTATTCTACACATAGTTATCTAAAAAAAGAATATAAAAAAGAATAATTTTTACTCATTGTGTCTAATTATTACAAATTATTACTAAATTTTATTTATGGTTAATTGTGACTACTTATCATGGACATTCATACTAATTATCCCTAATCATTAATAATATCAATTAATTAATATTATTTATTAATTAATACTAATTTATTAATAATTATAAATATATTTTAAATAAATATTAATAAATTTTCATATTTTTTTACAAGTTATTACAAATTATACTAATTTTTACCAACATTTAAAAATTATTAATAATATTTATCAATTATTACAAATAGCTAAAAATTATTGCAAACATTGACTAATTATTTATTAATTATTAAAATTTATTTAATAATTAATAATATTTTTTAATAATTATTTTTTTACTAATTATTGTGAATTATTAATAATTATTGGTATTATATATATACATGAATTTATTACAAATTATCATAATTTACTAATATTTAAAAATTATTACTAATATTTAATAAGTATTACTAACATTGATTAATTATTATTAATATTGACTACTTATTTATTAATTATTACATATTATTTAATAATTATTACTAATATATTTTTAATATTAGTCAATTTTTACTTTTTATTGTTAATTTTATATAATTTTTAGTATTTTTTATATTTTTTACAATTTGTTACAAAATTTTAAATAATATTTACCAATATTTATTATTTTTTACAAATTATTTTAATTATTTATTTAGAAATACTAGTTATTTAGTAATTACAATGGAATTTTTAATAAATATTACTATTTTTTAATAATAATAATTATTTCATATATATTTTTACAATTTATTACAAATTATTTCAATTTACTAATATTTAAAAATTATTACTAATATTTACTAAGTATTACTAATATTTACTAATTATTACTAATATTAACTACTTATTTATTAATTATTACAACTTATTTAATAATTATTACTAATATTTGTAAATATCACAAAATTTTTGCTTTTTATTGGGAATGTTTAATATTTTTTACAAGTTATGTCACGACCTGCCCTCGGGGTCCGTGCCGTGACTACCCCAAGCCCGCCTTCCATAGGCCAGGGGCTGGCGACTAGCACCAAGGCGTAAATCCCGGTAAAAAGGGAAGGCATTGCCTTTGTAAAGTAAACAAACACCACAGAGTAAGCAAGCGGAAAGTAAACACTAAGCAAAAGCAGAGTACAACTGAAAGTGCGGAAAAGTAAATGGGCCAGTATACAAACCCAAACTGAAAGTAAAGTGCAACTCGAAAGGGAAAACAACAACTGTAAAGTAAAAGTCGCTACACCGAGCTGTCCACTGGAAATCCCACCTGAAGGGTGGGTACAGATAGCTCCACTGCTCCACGGGTCCCGCCGTCCGCTCCAAGCACGTTCCGCCCAGTGGTCCACCTCCAGGTACCGTCCTGCTCTGCAATCCTCAGCTAAGATCAACGTTGTCCATCGTCTGCAACCAACACAACGTAGTGCGGGCAAAGCCCGTGCAGGGGTGAGTATAAGCTACTCAGTAGGGACCCCGAGACCCCTGAAGGTCTCTCAAAATCCACAAAGCATAAACCACAAAGAAAGGTACAATCACGAAGTAACAACCGACACTGCTTAGGTATATGCCCATACATATACCTAAGTCATCAATTTCAAATACGCTCCAACCTCCGAGCCCAAGTACAACTCAGTCCAGACAGGAAAGTAAACGTATTCCAAACAGGAAAGCAAAACGAAATCCACACAGGAAAGTAAACGTATTCCACACAGGAAAGCAAAACGAAATCCACACAGGAAAGTAAACGTATTCCACACAGGAAAGTAAACGTAATCCACACAGGATAGCACAACACAATCCACACAGGAAAGCAACAGGATTCAGCTCACACAGGTATACTTATTCAAAGGACGATAAAGATGATCTCTGATCCATCTAAGTCGTCAGACCCACGAAGGATCATTAGGTAACTAACCCCCGCAAAAGACCCACACAGGATCGGGCCCACACAGGACCTGTAGGCGCTGGTTCACACAGGACCGCTGAGCGCAAGGACCCACACAGGATCGGACCCACACAGGATCGGGCCCACACAGGACCTGTAGCACTGATCCACGTAGGATCGCTGAGTGCTGTAGTCGTCATCGTCGAATCCACACAGGATCTCTGTACTGTCGTCGTCGCAGTCACACTAGCAGTAGTAGCAGTAGCAGTAGCAGTAGTCACAGTCACAGTCGCAGCCAGCACTAGGGTTCCCGCACACAGCAAGCTCGTACAGGAGGGTCCGCTCCACGAGCCGAGAGGCTGATGCATCAACTGTCACAAAGTCCAGAGTTGATGTATCCAAAAGTTCCGTACCGTCAACAGGAACTCAATGCAACAGACGACGCGTCGATCGGATGCCCGGTCTGAGAGTTATTGACATTTTCGTCCCCGGGGCCCGGTTGGTTTTTAAGGCAAAACCAACCCGACCGTACTCCACCTGCGTCCAAACCTCGTGCGGAGTATGCCAAAAGATCCGTCTCACTAAGAGGAACACAACAAAGCTGACGGCACGTCAATCGGACGTCCGTAGCTCAAGATATGAGCGTTTCCGCTCCGAAGGCCCGGTTGGTTTCGTGTACGAACCAACCCGGCCGAATTCAAAGTATTCCGAAACATTGAGTGCGATATACCGAAACGACCGTCTCAATCCAAGGATCGCGTTGCCACAGACAGTTCGTCATTCGGAGGTCCGTGGCTCAAGTTATGTCCAAAAGACCGAATTTGTCTCGAAAATGGGGGGTCCGGGCCGACCCGAACCGGGTCGACCCGACCCGGGTCCGACCCGACCCGGCCGGCGGTGGCGCGGTCCGGCGCGGCGGCGCGGCCTGGCACCGCTGATGTCACGCGCGGGGGGCTAATCCCCCGCTTCCACCTGGCGGCGCGGCTTAAGAGCCACGCCCTTTTGAGATCCGGCCCCCCCTCGTGGGGGGGCTGCTTGAAGAAACCGGGGGGCCGCCTGCCCCCCCTCAAAGGAACCGCCCCCCTCATAAATGGGGGGGGGGTTTAGAGAGTTGACGGGGGGAATTTATTCCCCCGGTCTTTGACCTTCCGGCCGGCCACCTGGCCGGCCGGTTTTTCTCCAACGGGACCGGCAAGCCGGTCCCCTTCCGGTTTCCGACGCTGGCGGCCCGACGTGCCACCGGTCTTCCCGTCTCACCGCGGCCCGGAACCGGCCGCGGTGTTCGTCGTTCGACGTGGTGCGACGGCACCGCGCCCCTCCGCCGCGCCTTTGATTCCCTTCGACGCGGCGCGACGGCGTCGCGTTCTTGATGATCCTTCCACGGCGCCGCGCGACGGCGCCGCGCAATATAAACGTGTGATTATCCGCGTGGTGCGACGGCACCACGCCATCTTGTTTCAACCGCAAGATAAATCATCAAGAACAAAGGAGGGGGTTCGGTCGTGTTCATGCGGTCCGGCCCCCTCACGTTAAACAATAACACATATTTAAAATCCTCACGTTAGTCATGCTAGAACCACGAACAAGGATAAATAAATAAACAATTAACAATAACCCCTACCTTGAAAATTGACGTCGCACGTCGGTTATCACGGAGAAAGGCGTCGCAGCGTCAGACGTAGATTCCGTGGACGTCGGGGTGCGTCCGAGGAGGAAACGACGTCTCTTCACTTGTCGCTATGATGAATAAGGGAGGTATGTTGTCGTTGGCGATGATCACCACGGTCGGCGACTTCTCCCTTGTCGAGGAGGAAGATGAAGACGGAAGAATCCGGGACGCCGAGTCTTGAAGGTCGTGGGATCGATGTTCTTTGTCGGAGAAGAGTCGTTCTTCACGTTCTTCGTCGAAGACGAAGAAGATCTTCAAGTCTCTCAACGATTCTCCCAAAGCTCTCAAGTAACAAAGAAACTAACCAAAAATAAATTAAGCTCACACTTAATTTATTAACACAACCCAACCTTTGAAATTCAAGAGTTTGAATTTCAAAACTCAAATTAAACTCACTTATTAATTATACGTGAGTTGTATAATTAATTAAGTGTTAAGTTGTCAAGCTTTTAAGAGGGAGAGAGGGGAGTTTGGGAATTTGAAAATGTGGGGCTCGGGTGGGCCCCTCCTCACCTTAATCCTCTCTTAGGTGGTTAAACCACCCAACTTTCAACAAAAGATTATAACCACTTTAAAGATATAAAATAAATATTGTATCACAAATTTATTTTACTCTTCATTTCATCCAGAAAATTAAACATCTCCTCCTAGACAAACGCAACTTCGGAAAAGGTCTTCTTAAAAGAATATCGGCGCTGCGAGTTCATCGGTGTCCTCAGATTTCAATTCCAAGCACCGGATCAAAAGTTAGAAATTCCCGCTCGTTCGTTCACTGAACATACCCGAGCCAAACTTTGGAAATTGATTCCGGGCACACCGGGCCTCGGAATCAGGTGCCGTCAGAAACCGCGCTCTTGTAAAATTCTAAAGAAAATTAAGAAAAATTTTCCCTTGAATTTTACGGGTCTTTACAAGTTATTACAAAATATTTTTTAATTATTACTAATATTTATTAATTTTTACTATTTTTTACAATTATTTATTAAGTAATACTAATTATTTTTTAATAAATATTAATAATTTTTAATAATTATTAAGATTACACATATATTTTTACAATTTATTATAAATTATCATAATTTACTAATATTTATAAATTGTTAATAGTATTTACTAATTATTACTAATATTGATTAATTAATTATTAATTATTAAAAATAATTTAATGATTGATACTATTTTTTAGTTATTACTACATTTTTACTACTTTTTAGGAATTTTTAATAATTTTTAGTAATTTTTTAATTTTTTTGCAAGTTAATACATATTTTTTTACTAATTATTACAAATATTTATTATGCAATACTAATTATTTATTAATTATAACTAAAATTTTAATAAATATTACTATGACATGATAACTAATCTCAAACATGGGAAAACATCAAATACTATAAGAATAATATAGTACTACAGTTCTGAGGAAGGGGAGGAATACAATGAAAATCCTACACTAATGCGACAAGAAGTACTGAGTGAGACTCGAACCAGAGACCTCACCGAGATCCCGAAGGACCACAACCGTGGATCTGGACCCTTGGGGAAAAAATACAATAAGAATAATAATTGAACATCATTGAAAAATGATATGTAATATTAAAATAATTAGTACAATCAAGAAGCTTGAACATGTAAAATAAATTCAAATATTACATATATATCATTCTTTATAATAATTCAGACATAAAAAGAATCTTATAAGTAAAAATATCAATCAAATAATAAGTAACCACTTTTTAATGATACAATCTTAAATCTATAATCATTTATAACTCAAAATATACCCAAGATCAAATATGCAATAATTATACGAGGCTCAAACAACGTGTACCTTATGCTAACAAATCATTTAAAAAAAAAAAATCGAAACAAGTGTTTAATTTAAATACAATCCTGAAAAATATGGAAATTACACTTCAAAACAAATTTTTAACAAAATTTTGATTTAAAGTATCTATTAAAATCACAATATACTAAGATTAACACCCGAATAGGGAAATTTTGTTAAATCTAAAGGTTAAAAGTTGGAAAAACTACCTCAAATCAAGTGGAATCAACCTGTTGTTTCGCGCGGAATCTGGGGATGACCTCCCGGACGGGAGATTCAAACGTTCCGATCGGTTTCTAACGGGTTTGTTCGTAGAACCGGAAACATCCAATGATTCCACATCCGTTTGGACCTACTTTCCAAAGGCAGGCGCTCATTAGCTTGTGGGCTAATGAGGCTTAGGAATTTGCATTGGTCGAGAGGATGGGAGGTCGGACTCATCACACCTTTTTGAGGGGAATTATTGTCTACTCCGGGACTCTCTTTATAGATTTAAGTTAAGTTCGTGAATCCTTATTACATTACCAAGTATAAAATGAGCTTTCCTTTAGTTTTAACAATCAATGATTAAATATTCAAGAAATTTAGAGAATCTTTTATATGTATTCGAGGTTCTTCATCAATATGGAATCATCTATATTTGTTTAGAGATTCTTGGTCAATGGTATCCTTCAAAACATTTATATAAAAGTCTCTTGGTCATTTTGATGACCAGGCTGGTTTTAAAGCCACTTAGTGGGGCACTTGAAGTTTATCGTCATTCAGAAGGACAGAGATTATCTCAATGTTGGGATCGAACCCATAAATGGGCTACCTACGTATCCTTTGTTTTGAAAAAGGAATCAGAACCCACGTAGTTCGAGGTATGGGATATGATGTTTATGATTGATGGCTCAAAGATGAATGTCATAATTACTTTTACACTCTAAGCTCACGTGAGTCATGCTCGGTGTGAGAAACAAGAGGTATTGGTAAAATTTAGACAATTGTGCCATAAAAGATGAAATCATAAGAATTTGTTTGGGGCTTATGTATGGATGACTGCCCAGATAGACGAAGGTTTAGGATTTTACTTTTAGGGAGAAAAATCCAAGAACAAGGTCCACAAAGTTATATGTGCTTCATGGAGATTTGAATACTCTAATCTTGGGGCTTACTCCTAAGGAGGATGCCCAAGTTAGGAGGGGACTTATGATTGGGTTTTATTCCTGAAAAGGAAACCCAAATCAAAGGTAATTTATGACTGGTTAAGAGAAATTTTAAGAGACTTGGGGCTTACTCCTAAGAAGGATGCCCAAGATTTATGACTAGGACTTATTCATGAGAAGGAAGCCTAGGTTAGGGGACTTGGGGCTTACTCCTGAAAAGGAAGCCCAAGGTTATGACTGAGTCTTATTCCTGAAAAGGAGACCCAGGTTAAGGATTAAGGTTTGGGGCTTACTCCTGAAGAGGATGCCCATATTTGAGATTGAGGCTTATTCTTAAGAAAGATGCTCAAGATTAGAGGACTTGATTGGGGCTTACTCCTGAGGAAGATGCCCAAGTTAAAGGTTTTATAACTGGGGATTATTCCTGAAAAGGAGACCTAGGTTAGGATTCTCTCATCTTAAAGGATGAGGTTGAATGAATGAACTCTCAATCTTTGGTGACATAAAGATGTTTAAATCACTAGGTTTTGAGAGATATTTCACAGAATTCCTTTCAGATAAGGATGTCAAATCAAGAAATCATGCCATAAATGGCTTTGAAGAGTATCTTGAAGACTGAATCTTGAATAGGAAGGGTGAAATGGCTTAAGAGGGGTAAAAATGGGCAAGATGGGCACCCAAAAAGATAGGGGCGCGCAAGTCTTGAAAGGCGCGCAAGTCCTGCGGCGGCGCGCAAGTATTGGTCGCGCAAGTATACTTGCGCGACATTAGGGGTACTTGCGCGATTTTCAACCAGTATTGAAATGCTTGAGCGACTCTTTATTAAACCCTTTCCCATCCTCTTGAGGTTCTTCCAGAGAAGGGACGCGCAAGTTATATTGAAGGAATTAAGTTGGCGCGCAAGTGTTTGATAAGTTTCAACACTTAGGCCTTCCTTCTTCTCTTTAGATCTTCCATTCTAGGTAAGAAATTACCTTAGAAGTGTTCTGGAAGCTTTGAGAAGAGACTTGGGCGTCGGGAGCTTCAATCCGAGTTTCTGGAAAAAGATCCTCTCGAATGGGGGGCCCACAGGGTCTATTTATAGGCAAAAGAAGACCCCGGGCGGTTACTGGGCGGTTACCACATACGTCGCGCAAGTCCCTTGCACGAACATGAGGAGTCGCGCAAGTATTGAGGCGGCGCGCAAGTGTACTTGCGCGACCAAGAGGGAACTTGCGCGATACATGGGCAATGTTCTCCTTTTTTATCCCTTTGTCGATTTTTGATGTTTCTTCAAAGGATTAATCACTTTGAGCTCAGATATTCCCTTTTCCGAACTTTAGATTCTGTGACGAAAGGAGCGTCAACAAAAGTCCCCCCTCAGAGTTGGATCCGGAGAGAAAATGAGGATTTGACTCTGAGGAAATTGAATTCCTCAAAAGGAAAAGGGAGGGCACGCAAGTCTTTCAGCGTCAGTGGGTGGCGCGCAAGTCTGCGTCGCGCAGGCTTTGAGCGCTCTGGGTGAGGCGCGCAGATAGGCCCCCTGGCCTATAAATATACCGCTTCCGGCCGTAGATGGCATCTGAAGTTCCGGATTTCTCGAGCTCTCGCCGCGTAAGTCTTCCTCGCCGCGCAAGTCTCTTGTTTTCACTGTTTCTTCGCAGCCGCGCTACTCTCATGGTAATAAGGCTTGCGCGGCACATACTTGCGCGACAAATACTTGCACGGCCATGTATCACTTGCGCGACATCTCCATACTTGCGCGCCTTAATGCCTTGGCCATTTTTTCAAATTCTTTTCACAAATTTTATGAAAAATAAAACCCATTTAAGAGTTTAATTTATTCAACTCCTGTGCAGATTCAATGGCTCTTAGACCTGGATTAATTGATGAACTGGCTAGCAAGCGGATAGATGATATGATGAATATCATTGGCCCTGATTACTATACTGTCAAAAACAGCACTCTTCCAGATTTGGCTAAGTATCTGAAGAAATATCATTGCGACTTTCCTCTCTGCACTTATCTACCTTTGTATGGTCATGGTCATCTGCAAGAAGTCATTATTCCGGAAGTAAAGAATTATCTTCCATTTTCTTGGTTTCAGAATTATACCAATTTTGCTTCAGCAAATATCTCAGGCGGAGGATCATTTCAAACTGCTGGAACAGTGGAGAAGGCTTATGTGATGCATCATAGCCCTTGCACACCAGATCTGAAAAAACATACACCTGAGCTCCAACCACATTGTCATCCTTCAATCTTCCGAAATGCTCAGATGGATCAATCCAAAGGCTGGAAGAAAAGTTGGGATTTCCGTCCTGGGGGAGGTGTGAAGCCAACTTGGATGTGGGTATACTGGGTGCGACAGACTTGCGCAGAGTTTATTGAGGATCTGAAGAGAGCTGCAATATATGAGGCTGTTTGGGTTGGGCAAACATATATTTACAGACATGATATCTTCGTGCCAGAGATACTCAGCCATTGGAGTCCAACGACTAATTCTTTCCACTTGACTCATGGAGAAGTAGGTATCAGTTTGTGGGATGTCCACAAGATTTCAGGAGCTCCAATCTTGGGCGATATGTATGATGAATTCATTCCTCCCAAGGTGACTTGGAATGATCCAGAGAAGACTCCTGCTTTGGCTCGAGAATTATTCAAAATCTTTCACAAGCTCAAGAGTTCAGAGACCTCATTAACTCATTTCAGAAAAGATATCCATCCGGAAGAATGGATGAATGTGTTTCTTACTGAGAAGAAAGGGATGGAGCCAAAGGAAAAAGGATCCAAGAAAAAGAAATCCAAGGATACCCGGCCCAGACGTCCTACCACTTGTCCAAAACCTGAGAAGAGAGGAGCTCCTGGCACATTCTGGCCAACTCTAGAAGCAGGAGAGTTTGAAAAATGGGGCTATGAAGTGAATCAAAGAATTCCAAAGAAAACTCGTCTGGCGGGTTTCTTGGCAATGTGGCTCAGTATTTATCTCTTGCCGGTCAGGGATTCGAAGGGAGGCGTTAGGCCAGGGACCTTCTTCATTGCGGCCAAGTTGGCTGAGGGAAAAATGGTTGGGTTAGCTACCCCCATTTTAGCAAAGATTCACAGGAGTTTACTTCACGTCTGCCAGGGTAAATCTCCTTTAAGAATAGTGGGACCATTCCAGGTTTTGTGGGGATGGATCGCCACTCACTTCAGGACTTACAATGTACAGAATGGATTACAAATTCCTGGAAGCTCTTTCAGACCGTCAGTGCAAGCATTCTCTGGAATTGCTCCATTAGATGTCAATGGTTATGACATAAAAGTAAGAATAAGCATGTATAAGGAATTCAACTTCTTTCCTTATGGAAGTCCGCCATCTGGGCGGTTTGTTGATGATGGGAAAGCCCCTTTGGATTTGAGGGCATACATGCTAGCTTGAAGGGATGACGTGTTAGTAGCCAGGATTGATGGAGAAATCATATGCGAGGCCTATGCTCCATATAGATTTGCACGCCAATTCAAATGTTTGCAACAGATTGTTGTATCCCCTCCAGTACATGTCAGGTTAGAGCAACATCCGATGGTTGCTCGACAACTATGGTTGCTGACATCAAGAGAGAAGACTGGGGCAGTATTTGATCTACCAGTTGAAAAAGCGGCACATTATCTGACTACATTTTATGCCGAACACTGGATAGCATCATACCCTAAAGGGATATTGAATCACCCTGTATATCAAGTGGGAAAGAGGAAGAGGACTGTAGAGAAAGAAACTCTTCCTCATGAAGGTGATGCTTCTCCTCCTGAAATAGGTTCAACAGACTCCTCCTCTAGAACTGATTCCTCGGATTATCATGATGGGGATGATGAGGCACAACCGGCAGCAAAGCGGTTTCGTGCCCGGTATAATCCTCCGGCCAGAGTTAAAAGACCCACTCCATCAGCTCCTGGTGAGTTATTTGATTGTAATAACTTCAATCACTGCTACTTTATAAAGTAATAAGTCTCACTTTCTTATTCTCTATCTGTAGTTGCAGGAGTCGGGAAGAAATTAAAATCAAAAATTGTAGGACCTTCCTCACAGCCTTTATATCTAAGACCAGAGGCTGTTCAGCTATGGCAAAGCTTATACTGTGATACTGAGACCGCATGGCTGGATTTGTGTGAGGGCCTACAACTTCCTGGGATAGGATATCTTCTAGCTTCTAAAGACCTTCAATACGAAGATAACCCCAATGAAGTGCGAGCTTACATCAGAGAGCTGGAAATGCTCATATATGCCACTGATAATTCGGTTCCTATCACCAGGCGGGTGAAGGAAATGATTGATCGTGGCACCACTGAGGGGGCTGGTGGTTCTGGAGATGAGGAGTGGCAAGAGTACGTGGCTCCTGAAGATGTAAGTTTTCTTTCCTTATTTTCTTTGCAACTTGATTTCAGTTGAAGCTTTGTTACTTAAGGAAGTTATTCTCTTCATCTTGCAGCTTGCAAAGAAAGGGACCGGGGTTCCTTCGCCACAATATAGCCCTGGTGGTACCGCTGTTGGGGCTGCTGCTGATTCTCCTCGCGAACCAGGCGAGATATCTCCAGGCCAGCAGGCCATGAATGAGGCACTGGACATAGCCTTTCATTCGCCAATCCAAGTGCCAATAAAGGAGACAACTGAAACTCCAAAAAAACAAAATAAGCCAAGGCAACGAAGGAGGAAATCCTTAGCTAAACGTTTCATTAGCAGTGGTAAGTCCTTTGAACAATCATGAGTTTATACCCATAATCATATGGTTACTCATATTTCTGAGGATTGCAGGGGCTTCTTCAATTTCCCCCTTGAGGGAAGGGATTGATCCTTCTTCAAAGGTCGTGGAGGGTGCTGTAGAACAACCACAGACTCAGGCTAACTTGGTTGCTCCTAGAAAAGAGCTACCATCCATTCCCAGTATCCCTCCCACTACTGAAGATGTTGTCCAGGGTCAGGGGTTGCAGGACATAAGTCAGCAAGAAGACGTAGCAAATGCTCCCACTGGTGAGACTAACCAAGATTCTGAAGTATCATTAGATGAAATGATGAATCAAGGAATGACTTTTGAAGAATTTTATGATCATGCTAGATTGTCATGTGATTTAGAAGACCTTGGGCGTGAGTGTTACCCTTCTCCCAAATTTTTCTTTTAAAAACAAAACATATTTCTAATCATGATGTAAAATAATATGCAGTTTCTTCCGTAGAAGCTGCTGAACTGCCAATGCCCGAAGAGGGTGTGGACACTGATGTCAACCCTATCATTGCAGAAACATTAGCTCAAGTAGAGCTAAATCCAATAAACTCTCCTGAGACCCATCTTGAAAATCCTGTTGAAACCGGGAAAGATGGGGAGAAGTCTTCTCATGTTGCTGAACCACCATTGGGTAAGGGATAACAATATTTGTGATTGTGCTTTATTTGCAAGACAATCCATTCTTTTGTTATCCTTTAAGATTCAACTAAAATCTTTCAATTGATCATGTAGGGCCATCAACTGTAATGGATAGATCCGGAGATGAGGCTTCAGCCTCTGCCCCAACGGGAATTGAAAGTGAAGAAGCCCAAGTCAGAGGGGAAAGAGCAGGACAAGGCACTTCCTTAAGCATGTTAATTCCAGATTACATACCCCCTTCTGACGAAGATGTTGAATCAGATCCAGAGATGCTCAAAGCGTTCAGCTTTTCACGACGTAAGGCATGGAACAACATATGGAACATCATATCGGGGGTGCCTTTAGAAGAGCTACCATCAAAAATTTCCCGATTGTCATCCCAATTTGTTATAATGGGACTTGGTGGTTTTGGGTATGAAAAGATCCATGCTGCGGTGAAACAGATTATTTTCAGGAGGGAGCAAATGCAGACAAGTCGCGAAGATTTGACCAGTGTGAAATTGTCAGTCAACATAGGCGAATTTGAGGCTGCGATATCCCAGGCTGAAGCTGATTATGCTGTCAAGATGAAGGATCTGAAGCAAAAAATCAAAGAAAAGGTCGTCCAGCAGGTGCAACTCCAGCAACAGTTAGATGCTGTTACTGGGGAACTTGATCAGCTTAATAAATCATTGGATGAAACTCATATGAATGGCATGAAAGCCATTGCAGATGCTAAGAAGGCACTTCAGCAAGCTGAAAAGAGTGAAGCTGGTCAAGTGCACGAGCTTCAAGTAACTGTTGATAAGGCTCAGGATGCTATACATCAAATGAAGACTTATGTTGACAATCTTCTGTAATTCTTGAAAAAGAGAAGAGATTCCAGTCTGTGGATGTCCTTCTAACTCTTGTGTATCAATGAAAAACACTTTTGTCTTCAATCATTTGTACTTGAATTCTTCCATTACCTGCTTCAAATTTACTTAAGCCAATGGGATTAGTAAGCATAGTTTGATTTTTACTAGGATTATTACAAATAACCCTACAAACTTTGAACCTTTTAACTGCTCAATATTACCTAAATCATAAAACAAATGTATATTTAGTGAGCTGGAACTTGACTTTTATTCAGAGTTCCTTTGTCTTTTGTGTGGGCAGTTTAAAGTCATGCAAGCCGGACATAAAGGGGCTAATGTTTAAGGTCGAAATAGCTTTGACCGGAAATGGATTAAAAAGAAAAAAATGGATTCAATTCCTTGACAATTTATCTGAAAACATATTACCATACTCAAGTATGAGGGAAAAAATGTAAACTATGGCTTAAGAATATTTGAATCTGAGGAATGATATGAAAAAGAGCTAAAAGGCATTAGAAGAAGTAGTTTCCAAGAATTAAGTTACTATTATTTAACAAAACCCGTTAGGGGGTTGAAATATGCAGGGCCACCTATGGGCATTGGCTGCATAGTCAAATAAAATAGCATCTTTTGGCTGACAAGTCTGTTATGTGGACTGTTTATGCAAGGCCACCTATGGGCACGTACTGCATAGTCAGGAAAAAGAACTCCCAGAAATTTACTTTCCTAGTGCTAAAAGCTAGTGAAAGTTTATGGAGATTCAAATTTTCTAAAGCATAGAGTTTTTTGTATGGAAAGAGGTACTTGAATATAGAGAAGATATTTCCAAACAAGAATATCGAAGAACTGGATGAATATCACTCCTACGAAGGTCTGACCCAAACGTAGGGAAGAAGAATAAACCATAGACTTGAATATTTTTAGATCATGAAAAAGGATATGGGACAAATACGTTAAGGATGGATATTTTTGCGGATCCCTACATACTGTCGTTTAAGACAAATAAGGACAAAAGAGGCATTCATCCCAAGAATGAAGTTACTATTATTTAACAAACCCGTTAGGGGGTTGAAAACATGCAGGGCCACCTATGGGCATTGGCTGCATGGTCAAATAAATAGCATCTCTTGGCTGACAAGTCTTTTATGTGGACTGTTTATGCAAGGCCACCTATGGGCACGTGCTGCATAGTCAGGCAAAATAATTCTCAGAAGTTTGACATTTTTGTGACTAGAAGTCATGAAAAGGGTTATGAAGATCTGAAAATATTTAAGGTTAGGATTATAATACATAAAGATGGGTATTTTCCAATGTATATAGAGATACATAGGTCAATGAAAACCATAATCATGTTGTGGCTGGGTCCTGAATTGAAACTTGGACTTCACTACGTATCTCATAAGAATGAGAATCAAGCCATACGTAGTTCTTGAAATGTAGTTTAACGTCGTGCAGGACGAAATTATGAGTAATCTTAGTTTAGGGTCATAGAATTCGGACCATAATAATGAATACACAGTGTGTGTTTTCATGAGGACTTTTCAGCCAAGGGACTGAAAGTGAAATTTGGGGTTAGGCCCAAAAGACTTGGGACTAGATTCGAGGGACACTCGAATGTTCCTACGTATCCCATAAGGATGGGAATCAAGTCTACGTAGTTCTAGAGCTACCCTTTGTACAAATTTGGTTCGTACATGTGAAGGGTGAAAAGGGGACTTTAGTGCAATGATGGTTTTAACCTAAAATAAAAAGTTTAGGCATTACCATGTATGTACGTAGTCTTTTGAAAATGAAAACCATGATTGAAAAAGAATCAATGTTAATAATGGTTCTTTCTCAAATGATGAAATCAAAGAATATTGTAGTTTATTGTCGTACCGGACAAAAATGTTGTATAGTTTAACGTCATATAACAAGGACGAAAGTGAATCAATGTAAAGATATTGATTCCAGGGGTGGTTTCACAAATCATCATCATATGAGATGGTGGTGAACCAATGTGAAGAGATTGTTTTTTGGGCTTGAACCCTGAGAGGTTGCCTACATACCCAGCCTGGTGGGCAAGGATCAAAGTCTGTGTAGTTCAATTAAAGAATGAATTAATGATCAAGTTGTTCTTGTGGACAATGATCTAAAAAACAAAATGTTGTTGGGACTTACACATGGTTAGTGGCCCAAAGGGAGTGTTATGGTTGATGTTCGCTCTAAGCTCACGTGAGTCATACTCGGTGTGAGAAACAAGAGGTAATAACAACCTTAACGATGTACAGTTTAATGTCATGTAGGACATAAAAAAGGGACTTTCTATACAGTTTAGCGTCATGTAGTTAAGACGATGGGGACAATATAGTTTAACGTCATATTGGACGAAAAGGGGGACTGTGCAGTTTTAATGTCATGCTGGACTTTTGATGATTATATAGTTTAACGTCTTTCCGGACGTGAGGGACTTTTATACAGTTTAGCGTCATGTAGTTAGGACGTCACAGTTTAACGTCTTGCTGGACATATTTGCAAATAGTTTATGGTCATATACATGGACCAGGGATGATGCAGTTTAAAGTCATACGGGACCATTGCTGTATAGTTTAACGTCATATAGCAAGGACGAACTGGTGCTGTACAGTTTAAAGTCATGTAGCTAGGACTAAGGTGAACCAATATGAGGATATCAGTTCTGGGGATTTTTTTTTACAGTTTAATGTCATGCTGGACGATGAAAGTGCCACACAGTTTAATGTCATGTTGCTAGGACACAATATAGTTTAATGTCATCTCGGACATATACAGTTTAGTGTCATGTAGGACATATTAGTAACCAATGTGACAGTTTAACGTCATGTTGGACGATAAGGGAACTGACACAGTTTAACGTCATGTTGGACGATAAGGGAACTGACACAGTTTAACGTCATGTTGGACGATGAAAGTGCCACACATTTTAATGTCATGTTACTAGGACAAAATATAGTTTAATGTCATCTCAGACAAAATATAGGAACTTCTATACAGTTTATTGTCATGTAGGACAAAATCAGGGACTATGCAGTTTAAAGTCTTGCAGTTAGGACTATTGGTGCTGCACAGTTTAGTGTCATGTTGCAGGGACATAAGTGCGAATAGTTTAAGGTCATATGCATGGACCGTACAGTTTATCGTCATGCTGGACGTATTATAGTTTAATGTCATCTCGGACAGAAGTGTGACACAGTTTAATGTCATGTTGGACGAAGTTGTAGTTTAAGGTCATACTGGACCATTGCTGTATGAACCAAATGTAAGAGTCTTGGTTCTGGGAACAATATTTTGTGTTTATACAAAATACTTCTTCAGAAATCTGGCATTAGTTGGAGTCGTGATGTGTTCTCCATCCATTGAGATTAGAGAATACGCTCCATTGGAGTAGACCTTATGTATTGAATAAGGTCCTTCCCATTTTGGTTCAAGCTTGGGAGGCTTCTTTCCTGGTATCATTGGTGTTCTGAGAACCAATACCAATTCTCCCTGAATGAATGAACGAAGACGAACTTTTTTGTTAAAAGCTCGTGCTATTCGATTCTGATAGATTTCCAAGTGGTGCAAAGTGCACAATCTTTTTTCATCTAACTGTTCCAATTCATTCAACCGCTTTTGGGATTGCTCATCTGTTGATAATTGATCACAAATGGCTATTCTGAGTGAGGGAAATTGAACTTCAATTGGCAATACTGCTTCTGTTCCATATACCAATGAATATGGAGTAGACCGCGTTGCATTGCGAGTGGTAGTCCGATAAGCCCATAAAGCATGATAGAGTTTATCAGGCCATGACCTTTTATCTTTATCCACCATCTTTTGCAGTATATTTGAAAGAGTCTTGTTGAAGGCCTCTATCTGGCCATTATCCGCTGCATGATATCGAGATGAATGGTTGGACTTAATGTTGTATTCTTGATACAATTTCTTTACCTCAGAAGAACAGAAGTTGGTGCCGTTGTCCGTCAATATGGTATGAGGGACACCAAATCTAGTAATGATGTTAGACTTGATGAAGCTAACAATGCATTTAGAACTGACTTCTTTGAGAGGTACTGCCTCTGCCCATTTGGAAAAGAAATCAGTAGCAGTAAGAATGTACTTAAACTGCTTGGCCGTAGCTGAAGGGTAAGGTCCCACCACATCCATTCCCCATGTGGAAAATGGCCATGAGTATTTAGCTGTATGAAGCAACTCTGGAGGTTGATGAATGAAGTTGGAATATACTTGGCATGAATGACACTTCTTTGTGAAATTAACACAATCTTGTATCATTGAAGGCCAGAAGTATCCAAGCCTTCGAATTTGATCAGACAATCTATGTCCAGACTGGTGGGCACCACAGACTCCTGCATGCACTTCTTTTATGACAGCCATTGTCTCTTCACCATCAATACATCTGAAGAGAACTCCATCAAAACCACGTTTGTAGAGAATTTTCTCGAGGTGGTTTGGACCATCATAAAGAGTAAAATTGACCACACGTCGCCGAATTTGTTCTCTCTCGGCTCTATCAGGTGGAAGTGTTCCATTTTGAAGGTATTCCCTGATAGGTGACATCCATCCTGTAGTATGACCATACGGTTCAGGAATGGGACTAATTTCATTAATTTCCTCTGTTCTGACTTGAACATAAGGTGAAATTGCACGACGGTTGGCAATACAGATGGTTGTCTCGTCCCGATTTGGATCTGCTAAAGCTGTGGCTATATTAGCCAGTGCATCAGCTTGAGCATTTTGTGATCTTGGGACATAAGAAAATGTCGGTTCTGTAGGGAATTCCGACATTAACTCTCTGACGTAATCATACAAAGGGATTAATTCTTCTTTTCTGATGGCATAATCCCCATTGATTTGTTTGATTACCAGGTCTGAATCACCTTTCACTTTTAAGTGATTCACTTGTGCTTGAAGCGCTAACTCCAAGCCTGCAATGAGAGCTTGGTATTCAGCTTCATTATTGGTACCACCTTCCCACAACAAAAAGGAATAAGGTAACACTGCCTTATCTGGAGAAATGAGCACAATTCCTAAACCAACTTTGTTGAATTTAGGATTTTCCATTTTCTTCCCTGTTGGACTTCTAGAAGCACCATCAAAATACATTTCCCATGTTTGAGGACTCTCTTGAATAGAAAAAACTTCCTCATCAGGGAGTTCGATATCTGAATACGTGTCTTCCACTGAAGGGTGTTCAGCCAGGAAATCAGCCAGAGCTTGGCCCTTAATTGCCTTTTGAGACACATACTGGATGTCGAACTGCTGTAAAATAACCGCCCACCTTGCCAGACGTCCTGTAAGCATTGGACGACTAAGGATGAATTTGAGTGGATTATTACGAGATACCAATTGGACCTCGTGATGTTGCAGGTAGTGTCTCAGTTTCTGAATTGCAAAGATTAATGCTAGGCAGCATTTTTCAATACTCGAATACCGGGTTTCTGCTTCAAGCATAGTTCTACTGAGATAGTAGAGACTATTTTCATTCCCAGCATCATTCTTTTGAGCGAGAAAGGCACCCAATGATCGCTCTAAAGCTGTCACATAGAGGATAAGAGGCCTACCCTCAACAGGTGGCATGAGTACTGGTGGACTTAAGAGGTATTTCTTGAGAACATCAAATGCTTCTTGACATTCTTTAGTCCACTGGTAAGTGACTCCTTTCTTCAATAATTTGGTAAAGGGTAAACTTTTGCCTGCCAAATTGGCGATGAAACGCCGAATATAGGCTAAGTGTCCTTG
This sequence comes from Viscum album, assembly GCA_963277665.1. Lineage (NCBI taxonomy): Eukaryota > Viridiplantae > Streptophyta > Magnoliopsida > Santalales > Viscaceae > Viscum > Viscum album. The sequence continues at coordinate 673,618,070 of OY728126.1, forward strand.
AAGTCCTCTTAATTCTTTCAAATTCCGAGGAGGTGACATACCAAGGATTGATTTGGTCTTCTCAGGATCGACTTCAATACCACGATGGCGTACAACAAAGCCGAGGAATTTTCCTGAGGTTACCCCAAAAGCACATTTTAAGGGGTTCATCTTCAAATTATGTTGTCGAAGCTTGTGGAATATGACTTCCAAATCAGCCAAGTGATCAAAACGTTGTTTGGATTTAACCACCAAATCATCTACATAGCATTCAACAAATTTCCCTAGAAAAGGTTTGAAGATACGATGCATGGCGCGTTGATATGTTGCACCTGCATTCTTTAAACCAAAGGGCATCACCCGGTAACAAAACACACCTTGAGGAGCTCTGAAGGATGTATATTCCTCATCTTCCGGGGCCATTCGGATCTGATTATATCCAGAATACCCATCCATGAAAGAAAGTACTTCATAGCCAGCCGTCGCATCAATTAAGAGTTCTGTAATCGGAACTGGAAAATCATCTTTGGGACAATACCGATTAAGATCTCTGAAATCGATGAAAACCCTAATTTGTCCGTTCTTCTTCTTTACAGGGACAATATTAGCCAACCACTTGGGATATTGAACTTCTCTGACAAAGTTAGCTTCGATAAGCTTATCCACTTCAGCCTCGATTTTGGAAGCATAGGTTGGGTGTGTTCTTCTCGCGGCTTGCTTGAATCCTCGATGTTCTTTTGGCAAACCCAAATGATGGGTGGAAACATCAGGATCAAGGCCAAGCATCTCTGTATAATTCCAAGCAAAAATATCTTTATTTTGCTTTAGAAAAGAAATATACATCTCTTGTTCTTCAAGGTTCATGGCCGCACTAATTAAAGTGGGGCGTGGATCTTTCTCTGTACCCAGATTTACTTCTCTGAGTTCATCCACAGTGGTAGAGATACCCTCTTCAAATGCTGGAGGAGCATCTCTAAGATCTTCCTCTTCCTCTTCATCATGTGTTATTTCTTCTGTTTCTACTTGCAAAGTAGATGAAAAAACGAAATTCTCATGATCATAAGAGATGTCAAAATTTTCACATTTTGAAGAAGAAGCTTCCATTTCCGACCCTATTGATGATAAAGGGTCTTCTTTGGGAATCAAAGAGGAGATGATGGATTGAGAATCGACATCAATATTCACCTCTGGTGTTGCTATAACTTCTTCTGGCCTGATTAGCGAAGTATAGACTTGTTGGATTTCAGCAGACGAAATGAAAACGTCACCACTTATGCCTTCATCACTGCTTGGTAAGTTACCAATTTCTCCCATGTTGTCTGGCTCAATTGCCGTAATTGACATTATGGATCTTTCCATAAGAGTATTTTGATTTGGGCCTATTTTTTCAATTTGACTGATAGGTAACACATAATCTGTACTCACATGTGAAAATGGATTTATTGGAATTTTTTCCAAACCATATGGGGCATTAACTTTGGAAATTTCCTTCATTGTAGATTTTTCTCTTCCCTTCATGTGATAAAATTCCGCCTCAATGTATTGAGACTCACATGTTTTGAACGGGGCCTTATCACCATACAATGTTCCAACTTGACCATCGAAACAGTATTTGAGACATTGATGGTATGATGACGGAATAGCTGCATGCTGATGTAGCCAGGGTCTTCCAAGCAAGATATTGAAAGCTGAGTCTTGATCAACAATCATGAAATCCGAATTGGAAACAAGATCTCCAAACTGAGTTCTGAGCGTAACTTCTCCCAGTGGTTCTTGTTCATTTTTATCATATCCTTGCAACATCATGGTAGAAGGAGATAAATCAGATTCTGTGAGGCCCAATCGACGAAGTGTGCGAATGGGCATGAGGTTGACTCCTGAACCATTGTCAATAAAAGCTCTTCGAACATCTATACCATTGACTTTGCCAGATAGGTACAAAGGTTTTATGTGCCCATGCACAACATCATCTTCATCTTTATCAGTAAAAGATATCACTGCATGGCATTCTGCATGATTATTCTCTATGTGATAAATTTCAGCTGCAGCAATTTCAGCTTCAAACTCCTGAGGACTTGACAAAGCTTCGATGAGTGCTTCCCGAAGATCTCTTGATAGATTCAAAGCATCCAAAATTGATAATTTGGCTGGTACTTGGGCCAAGTGTTTCAATATATCATACTTTTGATCTAGAGGCCTGCGTTTCCCAATAGGAATATGCGGTTTAGCAGGTACCTTGGAAGCAGATGCTTTGGAAGCTGATGCATCTTGTATTGAAGTTGGCAACATCTTTGGTTTTGGAAAATTAGACTGATTAGATCCATTTACTTGCTGAGATAAAGAAGATGGAACATTTAATCGGTCTTCCAAAATAACTGTGCCGAAGCTGAGTTGGCCATTGGCAGAAGAACTTGCTTGTTCATTTTGAGCTCGCTGAAGGGCTCTACCACGAGTTTTTGCTGCATATACAGTGCTAGCAGGGGTAGAATTAGAGTAGTGTCTTCGGAAAGATCCACGTCTTCCTCTATATCCTGAACCTCTAGAACTTCCTCGGGTTCCTTTATTTGATACAGGGAATTCAGGCTCATAAAGACTGGAATATGAATCTGTTAATTGAATCATATTAACAGAACCAAAGATCAATTCTTCGTCTGATAAAGACTCTGCCTGGTTAGCCTGTTTAGGCTGTGCCGTTTGGTGGGACGGTGCCCGTGGCTTTGAAGTAGATGGCATGAAATCTGCCAGAGTCAAAGACAATTTAGGCTTTGATACATACTCATCTTCTCCTGATTCCTCTTTCTTCTTCGAATTGTGCTGCCCTTTTGAGGATTTGTCCTTTGATGGAGGCTTTACTGCAGCTTTTGTAGGAGACACAATTGGCTTCTTCAATTGTGTTCACAAAATGGAATGGGTCCGATTGATTGTCTTTCTGAACATCCAATCATTATATTTTTTCGCAGTTTTGCTTTTGACTTCCTGCCACTCGCCTCCTTCCTCTGGATCTGTAGCGGTAATACACGCTACATGAGCTGAAGAACCCTTCAATTTGACTTGTCCCAAGTCGACCATCTTTTGTAGGAGGTCTTTAAAGACAAAACACTCCTGGATGGGATGTCCCAACATTTGATGAAAGGGACAATAATTGGGACGGTCTTCATCTCCTTCCTTGTTTGGTTTCTTCGGCACTGGTAATTGAACCAAATTATTTTCCAGAGCTGAAATGAAGTAACCAGGAACTTGCTCACTTCGGAAAGAGTATGTTTTACTCTTCATATCCTCAAATTGTTTTCGTCGTTGATCTTTTTGATCATTTAGACGAAACAACCTTTGTTGTTGGCGTTCAGGAGGTGGATCTCTTCGAGAAGATGAAGGTTTTGAAGTAGAAATAGGTACAGGTGCCTGTTTAAGCATAACTGTAGCAGTTTCTGCTTTACCCATTCTTCTTCCTGGAGCTGATGGAATTACACGAGATTTAACCTTAGCCTGCATAAGGGAATCTTCAATCTGTTGAGCGATTGAAGTAAGGTCTCGAAACCCTCCTGTGTATTTCACAGGGATCAATGGCGTGCGTAATTCGTCACGCAAATTTGCCACACAGATTGGCAACAATTCCTCCTGAGGGAGTGATAAACTCAAGGAATACGTTAATCCCTTCCAACGAGCAATGAAATCAGAGACTCTTTCATTATCCCTTTGCTTGCAGTTTGTAAGATCGAAAACTGTCGTTTTTGGCAAAGTTGAGCTGAACTGAAGAAGGAATTTTTGACGAAGATCCTCCCATCCGATGACTGACCGGGATTGCAAGCTTCTATACCAGACAAAAGCTGGTCCTTGCAAGGTTCGCACGAAGCATCTGAGTTTCACTGCTTCTTGTTGCTCTGGAGTTCCCATCATAGGATCACAACAAGACACGTAATGCGTCAAATGTTGTTCAGGGTCGCCTGATCCATTGAAAGTAGGGAAAATAGGGTTTCCAAAACTGGATGGAGGAGAAATTGAATCTACCCATTCAGGGTAAACTTTCTTTTCAGGTTGAACTTGCGCCCGTTTCCCTTCCATAGTTTCTAAACGAGCTGTTAATGACTCAATAGTAGTTATTAACTTTTGAGAAACGTCAGGTTGAACTTGGTTTTGGGTAGGTGCAATGAATGGATCTTGGACAGCCGTGGAGGTTGGTGCTGCAACTAATGGTAGTGCTGCCAACCGTTGTTGCGTTTGACCCGTAGGATTAGACCTCTGTGGGTGTACTGACAAAGGAGGATATTCTTGATCCATCTCAGTAGTTACAAAAAATTCTTTCGACTGTCGGACTTCAGCATTCTTAAGAAGAAGACTACTCTGAAGTAGTTCTGCATTCAACCTTCTTAATTCTTTCATTTCTTCCTCCTGTTGTGCAAATCTTTGCTCTAATGAGAGCGATTGACCTCCTTCAGAGGAAGAGTGAGAAGTAACCTGATTCTTTCCTTTCCCCTTATTTGATCCTTTTCGGAGAGGGGGAAGTAGGTTACTTGAAGGAATACCCAGATTTTGGGTAAGCCTTTGATTACGTGTGCGCACACCTTCTTCATTTAGGTCTGTGTGCGTAACTTCTTGAGCAGGAACCTCTTCGTCTGATCCCTCTGATTGAGCCTCATCTGGTGAATCAGCAGCAACGGCAGTGATGACATTAATGGATGCATATTGCATGGAATCCTTTCTATCAGCATTTCTGTGATATTGTCTCCTTCTATGTCCATGATGAGACATGGCATTCCGTTGACTTGATCCCTCAGGAATTTCTTGGAGAACTGTCACTTGGAGAGAATCTCCTGACATCTTGGCTCTTCGTTCCTCTTGAGGCTTATTCCCTAATCGAGAGAATACTGACTTTCTCTGAGGGAGGGATTGAAGATTTGAAAAAGTCCCCAGTCCGGTGGACTGGGGGTGTTCCTGTTGCTTCCGCTCAACTCCTCGAATCCCATTCGTTGATTCTGAGGGTTGGGTTAGAGAAGTCCCCAGTCTGGCAAGCTGGGGTGTCTCTTGACATGCTATGTCTGAGATCTTTTTAAAATCTCTCTTGATCTTGCGAATCTTAGTTCGGAAATTAGCTGGATGCATTAACCTGTATCCACTTTTATCACCTGGTTCAACAGATCGTTGGATGATTTCCGAAACTTCTGTCATTTGATGACGTGTTTGCTCCAGACGAGAGGCTTGTGCAATATTCTCGCCTGCTTGATGTAGGAGCAATTCAACAACTTGTTCTCTATATACTTGACTTTGAGAGGAACTAGTTGAAGCTTGATCTCGAGCAAGCTTTTGATTATGAACAAAGCCCATTGACTGTGGCCGGCCATGGGCAATAACATTGCATGAGACCATTTTCGGCGGGCTCTGCTGACCGGAAAGCACTGTGAAATGTAGTGCTCCGTGAACACCCCATCCTCTGATATGAACATTAGATGGAGCATTGGAAATTAACTGACGCAATCTTCTTAGTGCGCCAAGGCATGAACGTTGAAGGGTTCTCTGTTGCTTTTCAGCCTTCGGATACCGAGAGACTGATAGAGATGCCAAATCAATCTGGCGTTGTAACCCTTCTATTATCTTAAGATGATTTTCATATTCATCGTAAGATAATACCTTCTTCTTTAATTGACAAAGAGTTTTCCATATGTTGAGACGAATATCATGGATTCCATCATCCGTCAACATCTTTGGAATGTCGTACTGGGAGTCAGCCAAAGGCCAAAACATGACTGGTAGTTCACCTTTTGCCAGTTTTTTCCTCATGTTCAGCATTTCCTCTTTATCATTAAATGAAGATTCTTCTACCTGTTTGGACCAGAGTTGGTGTTTCCTTGTTGCTTCATCGGATTCAACAAGATTGGTAGAGGAATCACTATTCATTCTGGAAGATGAATGACCCAGGGAAGGTTTGAAGAATAACCTGAACCCCAAGCTATCTTCTGATGGAGAAAGAGTTTCACCTGCCGATAGTAAAGCATCAGACATGACTGGTTTTACGTTTGCAAGTGCCTCGAGATAGGAGGGCTTTCTCGTCACTACATTGCCTTCTGAAGAATTTTCGAGACAACGTGAATCACTACTGCGGAGAGGACTTTCGCAGCGAAGTTCATCACCATGAGGAGGACCATCATGATGAGTTACAGCAAAAGATGAAATCTCTTTCTCCTTGGTCTTCTGACCACACAGAGGGTTCCTGTGGCTCTCATCTGAAGAAGAAACTTCAAGATTGACCGAATTTTCATGAAGCAAGTCTTCATGAGGAAGTGTCTGTTGAAGACCTTCGGGATTAATGTTCCAGTTATTGGGAACTGAGGGAGTAGAATCTTGAATTCCGACAGATAAATGTCTGAGGGCTTCAAGAAATCCAGCATCGAGCAAGGCCTTGTTGCAGATTGGCCTTTGATCTCCTGACTGTGCTGGGCGGATATTTTTCTTAGATGCCTTCTTACTCGCTTTAGAAACCACTTGATGATGAAAGTGATTGCTCTGAGCAGGTGTATGTGCCTGATCAGGAAAGATGGTCAGGTTAGGCTGACGATCATCGCTCAAATCAGGTGTATGTGCCTGACTTGGTTGTCCATATGATATGGGGGAGTAGGCCCCACAACCCTCTTGGACTGGAACAGATGTGTGTGTCTATTCCGGAGTGAATTGTTGATGTGTCACTCCACTGCTAGGGATAGATTTATGTGTCTATCCCTGAGATGATGCTGAAGCTGTTATGATATCCTGGCAAGCATCCATAATATGAGCAGGAATTTGCTTCTGCTCTTTCACCATTGACAAAATATGTTTGGTGACTTCAGCCGCTGGAACGGGGATATACGTCCATTCCGGGCTTGGAGTAGGTGTATGTGCCTGCTCCTGTCCTCCTTTTCCTGTCAGTGAATCCTGACAGTACTCAAGTGTGGAGGCAGAGAGTTTAGTCTGCCTCCTGTTTGTCATCGGGGCTTTCCGACTGACTTCTCCGTGCGCTACCAAGCGAGACTGTTGGTAGGCTTGATTAGTATTAGAAGGTGTATGTGCCTGCTGATTACACTTCGCCAAACGCGGTTGACGAGATCCATCATATGTAGTCAGACGAGCCTGCTGACTAACTGCTGATGTATAAGCAGGTGTATGTTCCTGCCTATGGTACTCCGCCGGAATTGCCTGGCGGGATCGGCTTGATGCTGCCAGACGAGTCTGCTGGACAGCGGGATTAAAACGGGCAGGTGTGTGTGCATGTTCGTTGTTTGCCACCAAGTTAGGTTGGTGGACTTCTCCGGAAATGGCAGGGATGACAACCTGCCTATTGTTAACCGGATTCCGTCTCTGGCGGTTCATCTTGCCTGCTCGGGTTCGAGGAACCTGAGCTGAATGCCTGGAGTCGGTACCCTCATCATGTTGAGGGCGCACTACCGCACGAGTCTGGCGGCGATTGTTGATGGGAGCCCTTGAGAAGGACTCCTGTCTTTTTGAATTAAGGTCCTACGGGACCTGCTCATTCACTTCCTCGGAATAAGGGAGTGAATGGAAATTGCGTTCCGGGGATAACGACCCGAAACGGTTGGAGACGGTAGTCAGCACCGCCTGCTTCTTGATTGCTGGTCGCCGTTGTCCGGATGACCAGGTAGAATTGTTAACTTGGAGGGCTTGACGAGCGGCCTCCAGAGTTGGGATAGTACCGTTACGACGGTACTCCTTAACCAGTGCATTAGAAACACAGCGTTGAAGACGCTGAGTTGGTGATGTCATCCTCAGAGCGGATGACGTTCCAGCAGGAGTAGCAGCATTGGTTTTCACAGCAGCAGACCTCACAGTAGAGGTGTTCCCAGCAGCAGTATTCACAGGGGTGAACTTAAGGAAAGCCATTTTTGTAGAAGATCTTGAAAAAAAAAGTGCCTGTTCCATGTAACAGACATAAGCAAGATGAATCCGGCTACTGCATCTTTTGGATGATCATATGTCAATGATTGCCTTGTTGTCCCAAAGGGCCTAACAGATAAGAAGAACATCATTTTAACTTGGTTAAGGATTCACGTCGGGTTCACCATTTTTTGTTTCACGCAGAATCCGAGGATGACCTCCCGGACGGGAGATTCAAACGTTCCGATCGGTTTCTAACGGGTTTGTTCGTAGAACCGGAAACATCCAATGATTCCACATCCGTTTGGACCTACTTTCCAAAGGCAGGCGCTCATTAACTTGTGGGCTAATGAGGCTTAGGAATTTGCATTGGTCGAGAGGATGGGAGGTCGGACTCATCACACCTTTTTTAGGGGAATTATTGTCTACTCCGGGACTCTCTTTATAGATTTAAGTTAAGTTCGTGAATCCTTATTACATTACCAAGTATAAAATGAGCTTTCCTTTAGTTTTAACAATCAATGATTAAATATGCAAGAAATTTAGAGAATCTTTTATATGTATTCGAGGTTCTTCATCAATATGGAATCATCTATATTTGTTTAGAGATTCTTGGTCAATGGTATCCTTCAAAACATTTATATAAAAGTCTCTTGGTCATTTTGATGACCAGGCTGGTTTTAAAGCCACTCAGTGGGGCACTTGAAGTTTATCGTCATTCAGAAGGACAGAGATTATCTCAATGTTGGGATCGAACCCATAAATGGGCTACCTACGTATCCTTTGTTTTGAAAAAGGAATCATAACCCACGTAGTTCGAGGTATGGGATATGATGTTTATGATTGATGGCTCAAAGATGAATGTCATAATTACTTTTACACTCTAAGCTCACGTGAGTCATGCTCGGTGTGAGAAACAAGAGGTATTGGTAAAATTTAGACAATTGTGCCATAAAAGATGCAATCATAAGAATTTGTTTGGGGCTTATGTATGGATGACTGCCCAGATAGACGAAGGTTTAGGATTTTACTTTTAGGGAGAAAAATCCAAGAACAAGGTCCACAAAGTTATATGTGCTTCATGGAGATTTGAATACTCTAATCTTGGGGCTTACTCCTAAGGAGGATGCCCAAGTTAGGAGGGGACTTATGATTGGGTTTTATTCCTGAAAAGGAAACCCAAATCAAAGGTAATTTATGACTGGTTAAGAGAAATTTTAAGAGACTTGGGGCTTACTCCTAAGAAGGATGCCCAAGATTTATGACTAGGACTTATTCCTGAGAAGGAAGCCTAGGTTAGGGGACTTGGGGCTTACTCCTGAAAAGGAAGCCCAAGGTTATGACTGAGTCTTATTCCTGAAAAGGAGACCCAGGTTAAGGATTAAGGTTTGGGGCTTACTCCTGAAGAGGATGCCCATATTTGAGATTGAGGCTTATTCTTAAGAAAGATGCTCAAGATTAGAGGACTTGATTGGGGCTTACTCCTGAGGAAGATGCCCAAGTTAAAGGTTTTATAACTGGGGATTATTCCTAAAAAGGAGACCCAGGTTAGGATTCTCTCATCTTAAAGGATGAGGTTGAATGAATGAACTCTCAATCTTTGGTGACATAAATATGTTTAAATCACTAGGTTTTGAGAGATATTTCACATAATTCCTTTCAGATAAGGATGTCAAATCAAGAAATCATGCCATAAATGGCTTTGAAGAGTATCTTGAAGACTGAATCTTGAATAGGAAGGGTGAAATGGATTAAGAGGGGTAAAAATGGGCAATATGGGCACCCAAAAAGATAGGGGCACGCAAGTCTTGAAAGGCGCGCAAGTCCTGCGGCGGCGCGCAAGTATTGGTCGCGCAAGTATACTTGCGCGACATTAGGGGTACTTGCGCGATTTTCAACCAGTATTGAAATGCTTGAGCGACTCTTTATTAAACCCTTTCCCATCCTCTTGAGGTTCTTCCAGAGAAGGTACGCGCAAGTTATATTGAAGGAATTAAGTTGGCGCGCAAGTTTTTGATAAGTTTCAACACTTAGGCCTTCCTTCTTCTCTTTAGATCTTCCATTCTAGGTAAGAAATTACCTTAGAAGTGTTCTGGAAGCTTTGAGAAGAGACTTGGGCGTCGGGAGCTTCAATCCGAGTTTCTGGAAAAAGATCCTCTCGAATGGGGGGCCCACAGGGTCTATTTATAGGCAAAAGAAGACCCCGGGCGGTTACTGGGCGGTTACCACATACGTCGCGCAAGTCCCTTGCACGAACATGAGGAGTCGCGCAAGTATTGAGGCGGCGCGCAAGTGTACTTGCGCGACCAAGAGGGAACTTGCGCGATACATGGGCAATGTTCTCCTTTTTTATCCCTTTGTCGATTTTTGATGTTTCTTCAAAGGATTAATCACTTTGAGCTCAGATATTCCCTTTTCCGAACTTTAGATTCTGTGACGAAAGGAGCGTCAACACCTGTGAAAACCCAAAACCTATCTTCTTTGATGGCGAACACCCAAATAGGGAAGAATAACATATACTAACCATAAATACTTCATAAACCATAAATATCAGGTAAATATTTTGTCCTAGGGTTCAATCAAACCAATTTCAATGAGAGGGATGATGGAATCACAAAATAAAGTAATAAGGAGAGAATATGAGTACATACTAGGGGATGTGAAGCTCAATTGATAAAACACTTGGTGCGATGAAGGAGGGTTCATAACGATAGGTATGTGACAGGGGATACATGATAGGTAAAGGGAGAATGTGGGTGCACGATGGTAGGTACGTGATGGGGGGTCAGGCTATGTGACTGAGAAAGGGAGAGGGGGTGCACGACAGGGGGGTCGTGATGGGGAAAGAGAGAAAGGGGGTGTATGATGTGGAGGTGGACTTTGTGACAAGGAAAGGGAGAAGGTGTGGGGTAATAGGATTTTCTCATTTATTTATCAATGTTTTTTTTGTGATTGAATAATAGGGACAAATTTTACATTATGAAAATAATTTTGATAGGAACTTTTTATGATCGATTATACAATCAATTATAAGAAACCCTACAACCCATCAATAATAGTAATGAATACAATGTCCATCACAAAATACCATCACAATTTTTTTTATGATGTATAATATTTCCTATCACAACAAATTAGTTATTTTGGGTTATTTGTGATGGATGGTAGTCTGTCATAAATAACCAATTGAAAAGGTTTACTTTTCTAGTAGTGAACATGATTAAAGGGGAAGATCACTAGTTCTTCAAGTAAGAAAGTTGAGATTCATACCTCTCATCAATTGAAGCTTATTCATTTTGACATTTATAGACCCATGAGAAATAAATCAATGAATTAAGATAATTATTTTATTTCCTTTATTTATGAATTTACTCACATCACATGTATCATGTGTATGAAACATAAATCATATGACCTTAATATGTTTTAGAGTTTCAGGAGAATTACTAAAAAGGAGTGTGATTACTCCTTGATGAAGATTTAAATAAAAAATAGTGCGGAATACACAAATGTAATATTTGAAGCTAACCTTGAGAAGTATAATATTCTTTATGAACTCAATGAACTGTATACACCATAATAAAATAGTGTGGTAGAATAAAATAATAGGTACTTCATGGATATGTTTTGGAAAATATTGATAAAGAATGATATTTATCCGTATTTTTGGAGGCATGCTATTAGAGTAGCTATTCATATTCAAAATTGTTTCTTATATAGAATTTTTTTTGACATTTTACTATATGATATTTATTAAAAGAAGACCCCATGTTTGAATTATTTAATGGTATTTTAAGCCATTTCATTATTAAACTCAATGGTGAAAATCTTGCAAAGTTTGATTAAAGAGGTATTGATGAAATTTTTCTAGGTTATTCTCCAAATGGAAGAGGGTATTGATGATACAACAAGAATAAAAATAAGATAATTTATATTTATAATCTTAATGTACCAAAACATTCAAGGAAGAAATACACACATGAAATAGTAAGTATAATAGGTGATGAAGATGAATTTTATTTCCTTAAATGGTAGGATGGAGATATAGAAAATGATTGAAGTCAAAAATATGTCTAGGTTAAAGATGATGGTTCAACCAAATAAAGTAATGAGGAGTAACTCTAATTATCCCATACAAGGATAATAAAATAATTGCAAGTCTAAAAAATTATTGGAGATGAAGGATAAAAATTTCAAACTATGAGAAATTTTAGGAAAACATCACATAACTCACTATTTTCACAGGTTAAACCGACAGATGTTAAAGAATCTATGGATCATCAAGAATAGTTTGATACCATGGATGACTAATTGGAATAGATAAATAATAATGTTACTTGGGTGTTGCTACCCAAACCCTAAGATAATAACATCATTGTAAAAAATGGGTTTTTCGAAACAAGTTAACTGAAAAAGGTGAGGTGATTTGAAATAAAGAAAAACTTGTGTGTATGGGCTATTCTCAGGTTGAATGAGTGGACTTTGATGAGGCTATTTCCAATGCTTTCTCCAGGGTGCACACATCCGTCCATTTGAGGATGATGAGGACACACTGACTATTTCCCCACATTCCTTCTTTCCAAAGGCGGACAACATCTATTCCTTATTCAGGTACACTTTCTCCTTGATCAAAACAAGATGATGGGATTTCGGTTCTTTCTTCCGTGGATTCCTCCTCGGAACTCGTCACCTAGTCCGGGTCTCCCTAAAATACTAATACGTTGTTCATGAAATTCTTCCTAGTGCCATATCTTCATGGACGCCGGTTAATTACACTACTTCTGTAGGGACATTGCAAGTGGTCCTGTCAGGGAAGTAACCTTCGGTTGGGGGATTAATCACATTGGACATCATTGGAATGTATGGATGCTGGAACACTAGTGAATATGAGTTTCTTCCCCTTATTATAGGGCTTCTTGAGGGTGTAGAAGCCCGAGGCATCCCACCTCGAATGTGGGGAATTATATGCCATAGGCATGTATCTGAGATTTTCTTTAGCTTCCCATGTTTAACATAGGGTATGCCGTAGGTTTAATGTCTAGAGGAGATGTATCATATTGATCAGAAAACTAACTAGAATGGATCATATGGGAGCAACCCCAGGAGGGAACACTGATGTTGTGGCTAACACGCGGTTAGTTACCCGATTATTGTTAAAGGGAATGGGGAAGAGGTGGCATGATTCCAATGTGATGTGACGGCCCGGGTAAAAATAAATATGGATAATGTATGGTTAAGTGGAGTGGATGGAGAATGAGATGGAGTCAACTCGAGGGTGGTTGTGATGTTGGGATTAATCCTTGAAGAGACCTCCTACATATCTATATAGCAGGGAATCAAAGTCCACATAGTTCGGGATGGGGGTATAGAATTAGGGTTCACACAAAGGAAAACGACCCAATGATATACTGGGGCTTACGCGTGGTTAGAAGCCTGAGGTTGGTCTTACGCCACTGGGACATACATGTGATATGGGTCCCAACAGAAGGGACGATAGCAGCTTACTATTGGGTTTGGGTGGACAACTGCTTACTGCTGAATGGGGTTCACAATGACTTACTGTTGGATGAGGGCGCAATGTCTTACCAATAGATGGATGTAAAATGGATTATCATTGGATAGAGGCACAACCGCTTACTGTTGGATGGGGTTTACAATGGCTTACCGCTGGATGGGGTCATAATAGGTTACCACTGGATGGGGTCACAACGGCTTACCGGTGGATGGGGTCACAACAGCTTACCGTTGGATGGGGTTGAACCTCATGGAGGCTTCCTACATACCCTATCTAGGAGACAAGGATTAAAGCCCACGTATTTTAGGATGGTGAATGCAGTTTAACACTGTGTAGGACAAAAAGGGGGCATGCAGTTTAATGCCATGAAGGATGAAGTTGGTTTGACGTGAAGGGGGTTGGAACCAGTGGTTGTTGGGATTGAACCTCAGGGAGGCTTCCTACGTACCTTACCTTGGTAGGGATAAAGTCCATGTAGTTCAGAAGGTTTGTTGAACCGACATGAAGGTGTTCGGGACCAATGGGTGTTGGGCTTGAACCTCAAGGAGGCTTCCTATGTACCTTGCCTTAGAAAGGATCAAAGTCCACATAGTTCAGAATGAGTTTGGTGAACCGATGTGAAGGTGGTCGGGACTGATGGGTGTTGGGATTTAACCTCAAGGAGGCGTCCTACGTACCTTGCCTTTGAAAGGATCAAAGTCTACGTAGTTTAGAATGGTGTGGTAAACTGATGTGAAGGTGGTCAGGACCAATGGGTGTTGGGCTTGAACCTCAGGGAGGCATCCAATATACCTTTCCTTGGAAAGGATCAAATTCCATGTAGTTTAGAATGTTTGGTGAACCAACGTGAAGGTGTTCGGGACCAATGAGTGTTAGACTTGAACCACAAGGATGCTTTCTACGTACCTTTCCTTGGAAAGGATCAAAGTCCACGTAGTTCAGAATGGGTTTGGTGAACCAACATGAAGGTGTTCGGGACTGAAGGGTGTTGGGCTTGAACCTCAGGGAGGCTTCCTACGTACCTTACCTTGGCATGGATCAAAGTCCACATAGTTTGGGAGGGGTGTGTGGTGAACTGACGTGAAGTTTGTCGGGACCAATGGGTGTTGAGATTGAACCTTAGGGAGGCTTCCTATGTACCTTTTCTTGGAAAGGATCAAAGTCCATGTAGTTCGGGTTGGTGTTGGTGAGCTGACGTGAAGGGAGTTGGGACCAATGGTTGTTGGGCTTGAACCTCATGGAGGCTTCCTATGTACCTTGCCTTGGCAAGGATCAAAGTCCACATAGTTCAGGAGGGGTGTGTGGGGCTTACACTCTAGGATGCCCATAGAGGATGTCATAGTCGATGCTTACTCGAAGCCCACGTGAGTCTTTCTCGGTGTGAGAAACAAGAGGCAACAAGGACCTGACGATCACATAGAAAAATGTGCATCCGTGGGAAGTGGAGTGGGGCTTACATGTGGTTAGCAGCCCAAAATGGAAATAGGGGCTTATGCGTGGTCCGCAGCCCAAGGAGATGGAGTTTGGGACTTACTCTTGGGTAGAGGCCCGGGTGGCGACGAAGACCAATGGGAGAGGGATGTGATAACGGAGGTCCCGATGCCCATCTCTCCTCTGGTCTTTGGCAAGGAATAATATAGGAGGATAAGGGGTGCTTCCTCCCTCAAGAAAGGCTAGGGGCTTACACCAAGGTGGTTTCCCTTTCCCTGTGGATAGAAACTGATCTAATAAAGAGGATCTCATTCCATGTGAGGAATGATTTCACTCCCATGGAGACCAGTGGGCATGTAGAATGTCCGAGACGAGGCACCCCACGTATGATGCATGGGGAGAGGTCATAGTTTAACATCATGTGCTGAGGACGATGGTGCTTGGCAGTTTAACATCCTGCAGCTCGGATGAGGCGAGTTCACTCTGAACCCCTAGGACTTACATAACTGATACCCGACCACCCTTGAGGAAGGGAAGACATCAGCAATGCCATGGCAAGGGGGTGTTATGGAGTGATCCATTGAGGGTTCCACATTATCATGGCTATGCGAAGAAGAAATAGCTATTAACGTTCCTATGAAAAGAATAATGAGGTGAAGCAATGCAATAGGAAGTACCACCCAAGGGATCTTTAAATTACTTCATGCAAACTTGGATGGTCACACGGGAAAAGGAGTTGCAGAGTAAAGGGGTTCATAGGTATAATCCTTGTGAATCTATGGTTCTTTATGTAGTGGAGGGGCTTCGTGAAGGGGTATGCTTCATGAAGTGAAGTGGCCTAGCCTAGGCATAGGGCATTGGTGCACATGGAAGGTTCTTCGCGAAGTGGAAAGGAATTCATGGAGTATTGATTTGAGAAACAAGGGTGCCCCATGAAGCACAATGACCCTGACTTAGCATGTGGGTCACATGTGTATGGAGGGTACTTCGCGAAGCATAAGTGATCCATGAATACTCGAGTCCCCTTAGGGATCCCCTTTCTTCATGGAGCCCCATGGGATCTGCGAAGGGCATCCCTCTTTGAATAGGGGATGAATTCAAACCCAGGGAGAGACACTTCATGAAGCTAAAGTACCTTGAAGAGCTCATGGTTCACAGAGTAGAATTTTCTTGGTGATTTGAGATCTAATAAAGAGAAAGGTTATAGGATCTATCCTTTGGGCTCGAGGGGATCTCAATATTTATAGGCAAGAGGCACTATGAAGCAGAGCTCACTGGGTGCGAAGACAAGTGTAATTTTGTTGGAATCGTGAAGCCTCCTTCCTCCTTGCTTCGCGGCGGGTTCACAAATGTCAAAGGGGCTCACGGAGCCTCCCGCCTCCTTGCTCCGTGGCACATTCACGGAGGGGAAGCTTTGTGCTGGCCATGGGGCTGTGAGGGCTCCGCAAACAAGCTTCGCGAGGTATTCCTTAAGGCTTTCCATTTATTCATTTTCTTCCCAAATTTTGGTGCCAAAAAATACCCCCCTCAGATTGGGAGCCAGGAAGAAAGAGAGGGTCAAAGACTGAGGGTCAATCGCCAAAATTCCTTAGACAATTGCGAAGCTGACTCACGAAGGAGGCTCGCGAAGTGGAGGGGCGACGTATGGACTAAGAGTGCCACAAATCTTTCTTTGGCCAGACATACCGTAAAGCACCATGGGTCCTTGACTATAAATAGGGGAGACTGACCTCTATTTTTTGCCTTTTAATTTCATCAATTTTGGCTTTTATCTCTCTTGATTCACGAAGCTCCGTGTACTTCTTGATTTCTCTCCACAAATCAGGCCTTCTGCTTCGTAGCGTACAGTGATTCTTTGACATCACGATGGTGCGCTCTATGGCTTATGTCTGAAGGTTGGGGCAGGTCTCCGCAAACAGTCTTCACAAACGACCACTACGAACGAGCTCTACTAAAGAGCTCTGTGAACTCAAACCAAAAGACGCTCAAACTCAAAAACTGAATGGCTCACCAAGAGGCTTCCAGGGGGTCCTTGCAGATGCTTCTAGGAGAGAAGATATAGCGGATAGATCAGGTATAGGGGAGTTTGTGCAGAGCCATTCTGACCATAACTCACTGGTGGCACTACTATCAGAAAACCAGAAGGACTATCCACTGTATAGGAGGATTCCTCTATATCAATTTGGACTAAGGGATGACGTCTTAATCTCTAAAGCGAGTAGGGATGAGCTAGCTTACTGCTTCATAAGTACAATGTGCCAGCGCCAGTGGTTCAGGGTGGCTGATGGTCATGCCCGAGAGGACTTCATGCCTTTAAATGATGACTATCTGTACAGTCATCTGAAAAAAATTGATGGGAAGGAACTGTAGCCAGAGAAATCCCCCCCTCTGTACCACACCATCTTGAAGGTAGCCCTGAGGAACCCAGGAAAGGGGTGGTCCGATGAGTGGGATCTATGCCAGGACAACAACTTCACAGTTGACTGGGCCTGGGCCTACTAGGTAGGTGCCTCGTGCTATGAATTCGGGGTAGATCTGAGAAGAGTGGGCCTGTATGAGGCAGCTTGAGCCTCCCAATTCCACATCTATCAGTCGAAGCAGCTGATGCCAGAGTTGCTGAGAAGATGGTCATCAAGGACCAATACCTTCCATTTGCACCATGGAGAGGTCGACATTAGTTTATGGGATGTTCATCAGATCTCAGGGGTCCTGATATTGGGGGTGATGTATGATGAGTTCCTCCCTATTATGGGTGTGTGGGAGGATCCAGAGAAAATTTCACCACTGTTGATGGAGTTGATGAACCTAGTACCGGGATAGGACAAGTATTTGGTGAAGGATGTCCACTTCAAATGGTGGTTCAAGAAGTTCCTGAACTTTCTGTAAGATAGGTGGTTTCCAGTGAGGCCTCGAACTTTCTCTAAGGGAGATCAACGAGGCAAGGATCACTTGTACTAGTGGCTTTTGGAGGATAGTCAATGGAAGATGTGGGGGTTCATCGTCAATAACGAGCAACAACTGGTAGTCTGGCTAGCTGCATTCATTACGAGGATCATCTGTAGTTGGATCCTGCCGGTGAGAGAGATGAACATGGGCATGCGAACGAGCACGTTTATCATGTCATCCATGCTAGCGACAGGAGGGCGGGTCAACCTCGAGATCCCGATGCTCGCTAAGATGTACAAGATGTTGTGGCACATCAGTGAAGGGAAGAAGCCATAGAGAATATGTGGGCCATTCCACCTCTTGTATGGGTGGGTAGCGGTGCATGTTAGAGGAACCTATGAGTATCCAAACCTGATCTCCTCTCCAGAATCGAATTTTGGCCCAGCCATTCTGAATGTGGCAGGGAGATTTCCGACCATGCTGATGATGCAAGCGGTACTGAACTGGGTCTAGAAGGTAGAGGAGTTCAATTTTCACCCATTCCCATTTCCAACGGGTGCGTTCATTGATGATGTCCACGGAATGGAGGAGAATCGATCCTATCTCCTGGCATTTCGGGGTGGAGTCTTGGTGGCGCGAGTAGACCGCGAGTCCCTCTGTGAACCGTACACCCTGAACCGATATGCAAGGCAATTCTGGTGTATGTAGCTGTTGAACCCGTAGGTCTACTTGGGGGTGAGCTATGAGGAGCACCCGTGCGTGATGAGGAAAATTTGGCTCATGTTCACACAGGAAGATGGGAAGATGCGGAATAAGCTACCTCCGCCCATAGTCATCTTCGGGTTGGTGAAGGAGTACACCAAAAGATGGGAGGTGGCCTACCCGAGATAGATATTAAAGCAACCAACCATTCGGGACGGTGATAGTGTGCCTCCTCAACCTCTAGGATGGGGAAGAACGGTGGCAAGGATATCCCATGGTGGCGGGGTTTCCATGGAGTCGAGGCCCACACCGGTTGAGGAGGAGGTAGCGGTAGCAGATCTAGCTGCGGTAGCGGACCCGACGGTCCCATAAGAGTAGAGTTATCTAGAGGGGAGGCCACTAAGAGGGTTCTGCAGAATATCCACCAAGGCACCAGGGAAGCGGTTGCGCCATATAGATATTTCAGAGAATGCTGTCTTCCTGGAGGCTTGGGACATCTAGGATGTCAATATGCAATTCCTCGTCTGTCCAAGATGGGGAAACACTTGAACCATCTCAGGATGGATTTTTCAAAGATAGGCCCCGTCAAGTCCAGCTTTGCAGTATCCCAAGCAGGGGCTGAGAAATACCTGGCAGAGTTGGAGGACTTCGTGCACTCCCGGGGCACCCCGCTTCCAATGATAGACTAGGTGAAGGTGTTATTGGATCGAACAACCCCTCCATAGATGTCGACTGTAGAATTGAGGGAGATATTCCCTTTACCAAAATATTCAAATGAGTCCTCTTAGGGGGAGGAGTCTGGTAGAGGGATCCCTTTGGAGGAGGGTGAAGTTGGAGATTCAGACCCAGAACTTGAGGAGTTTGCATAGGCTCTTGAGGTAAAATCCCGAGTCCCTTCTACTAGATACTCTTCGAGGTTACTTTGGTCCACTTAATAATATTTGAACTATGTAGGAGGGACTCATATGAAGAACCTATTCTTGCCACTTAGTTGATGAAGATTCAGGGCCTTCAGGATCTACGCCCATGGCTTTAGAGATTACCATGTCCAATGGGGCCAAGAAACCAAAGGTGGATCCTACAGAGTTTTCAGACCTTTTGAAAATATACGAAGGGCCACACCTTGGGGTCCTAATGGAAACAACCTAGAAATTAGATAGATAATTCAATATCTGTAAGTCTCCTCTTCAAAATTTATGACTACCACCCATTGATCAAGTTAACTGATATTCGTGCACTTAGTATGAACCGTTCTTTAAATGGAATGGGCTAGATTGGTGAGGATGGTTGGTACTCCAATCGGCGCCTTTCCTAGGGGAATACTGGTGGTCATGGAAGTAGATATTCACACTGACCAAGCTGCAGTGGTCCCGATCACTGGTGGGACCATTAGAGGTTGAGCCTGAGATTATTAAGGTGGGATCCGACGAGGAAGATCAATCGGACAACACAGATCCTACCATACCCAATTAGACACCAAATTTGGACCTTGCTGATGAGTTCTTGGGGGTGTTCCCTGCGTATGAACCTACCAACCTCACATACTGGGAAAAGACGACCTATGATGAAGAGGACATCAAGATAGTCCGCCGCTGGTCATAGAAGATGATCACGTTCTTTATCGATGACACCCCTCAAGCACAATGGATAGACCAGATGGAGAGACTTAATTCGCAACTATGAGAACTGTGCGATGGGGGAGTGGATGCCTAGAATCCCCACATGATCATCTGAGATCACATGGCAGAGAAGATCTGGGAGAATGATCGCAACCTTGGTGTGGGTTGGCAGCGGAGAAAAGCGGAAAACGTCAAGAGGCTCCAGGAGGCTGAAAATGAGATTCAACAGCTGCACATCCAGAAAGATGAACATTCTGTATCCATCAATGCGCAGTCAGATATTATATCGCGGCTGAAGGCCCAGCTGGTGGAGGATGAAGAGCGCATGAGGAAAGCCTCTGAGGAGATGACCACTATCCGAACCAACGAGGAGCGGGCCTGAATCGCAGCTGACGAACTGCACCCTATCGCTGTTGAGGAGGAGCGGGACCTGAACAGGTGACAATGAATCCTAGACACCACAATCCAGAGGGTGGCAGAGCTACAACACTCTTTTGACTGGTTCAACCAATCCATGGGAGGGGTCAATCCTCAAGTACTATAATGTATGTAACTTTTGAATGCACCTTCATGTTTTTGACTATTTATGCTAGATGCATGTATGAGTTCTGTTATTTGTCTTTGGTCTATTTCATTTCCATTACATTCATGGAGCATCCAGTGACCAATCCCTAAGCTCACGTGGGTCAGGCCCAATGCTAGAAATAAGGGATGACCACCTTTCCATTCCATTCGAATATAAGAGTACAAACCAAGATCTGGGCATTCAGGGTTTAAATAACCAATCTGGATTTCTGGGAAGAAGGGGAGAGGCCCGACTGGAGGATAAGGACCTCAGAACAATCAACATGCCGTCTTCCCAACGTGCTTTAGTGCACGAGCGAGGTAACGCCAGGGGAGTTTGAAATCAACCTGAACATATGGGAGTGGAAAGTGTGAATCATGATACCAAAGATTCAAAACATTGTGAGGGTGGTGTGGCAATGAAGGATAACAGCTGACTGCATTCGAAATGCAATATCCTTATTGTGTTAGCCTGAAATAAAGATAACAAACAAGGGATGACCATTGGCAATATTCTAAACACAAGGCCTGACTCAAAACGTCATCCATTGGTCTTCCAGAACATTGGCCCAGGATAGTAGGCGAGCCATAGGTCGAGTATCCATACTATTAGGGGGTTCTTTTAGACATGAAATAGGATAAGGATTTGAATAAAGGGCACTCAAAGCATGGAGTGTGGAGTGATGGGTTGTTTGAATGGAGTCCAACACTATTGAAATCACGCCACCATGGTGAAAACACATTAGGTGGGAGCATCTGTCTGAACAGGGATCAAACATACTTCTAAGAAGGACCTCTCCTGTAAGGACCTGGAATGCTCTGTAGTTTCACGTCATACAAATGTGGATAATAGGAGCATAGTTTAAACATCATATGGTGAGGATGATGCACATAGTTTAAATGTCATACTCTTTGGACCAGGATTGGGCTCTAGGGTCCAAAAGGGTTAATAACCCTGGGACTTGGCCCTAGGAAATATTTTTGGGCATTTCTATGTATCCCATGAGGGTTAGAATCAATAAAAACGTAGTTCTTAAGCATTGCATGGCCAGGGGACAACAATGATAGTGGAAATCCTCTTTGGAAAGGGATTTGGTGCATCCCATGATTAACATGGGGCATCCTGAATTTTTTTAGGGTAGAACCACAATTTAGTGTCATGCGTTGAGGACATATGGACTCGTTCAGTTTAATTTCATATGATAGAATGTGTAATGAAATGGAAGATCCCAGGAATGGATTATGTGGTGCGGTAGCTATAAAACCAACATGAATGAGGACGTAAGAAGTCCACACTACACCACGTATCCCTGGAGGAAGTTCTTTAGGTCAAGGGACCAAAAGTGAAAGTTAGGATGGGTCTGAGGCAAAGTACCTGGATATTCCTACACACCCCATTAGAATGGGAATCAAGCCAAATGTAGTTCTTGAGAGCTCATTTTAATGTCACGCGGGATGAGGAAAGGTATTTGTGGCACGACTGCGCCAATACACGTCCTGCAAAAACTACTAATCCCACGTGAGTCATGCTCGATGTGGAAAACAAGGAGTAGTGATGAGAATTTCCTAGCGTAGGAAGGCACATGTTAGGGGCGATGGGACGCTAGGTGAATGACGTCCAATAATGAAGACTCACCTACTTGATGCACCTAGATGCACGAAGGGGTAAAGCCAAGTATGTTAGAATTCTACTTGAACATAAGAAAGTGAAAGTATGTGAATCATGATGCTCGAGATCTGGACCACAATGATGGTGGTGTGATGATAGGGGATAACTTTTGACCATGTTCGATACATAGTATCCATTTCGCATTAGCCTAGAATGGGGACAGACAAATGAGGGTTGATCGCTGACCATGTTCAAAACATGGGACCTATCACAAATGTCGTCCAGGGTCCTCAATGATGTTGGCCCAAGATGGTAGGTAATCCAATGTGGCATGAGACCAGGCCATAAAGGGGTTCCCTTCAGATTTTAAAGAGGACGAGGATCCAAATAACAAGCTCATGAATCTTGGACATGGAACGAGGGGATGTCCCTGTGAAAATTCCACACTTCAGACTTTTTGTCACAATACATATGAGTATGACAAAAAGATGTTTCAGATAACGGGAGTTGGGTCCCATTCCAAGGAAAAGGGTCCTGGGGTTGCACGCTTCCAACTTAATGGTCATAGGATGGACCATTAAGAGGGGATTGATTTAATGGACTGTGTGTAGGGTGTAGAAGTGGAAAAACATGACGTGTAGTTCCCATAGGGAGATCTTAGTTTAGGGTCATAGAACTCAGACTAGGTTGAAAAAGATATGAGAGGCACATGGTGAGACTATTGAAAAACCCGATGTGAACTATAACCCATGAGGTACTCGCCACACCACATGTTCCCAAAAGGGTTCGGGCCTAGGGGCCAAAAGAGAGGGGACATGGTTTTAGATTCCTAGGGATAGACCTAGGGACAATATGTCTGGGAATTCCTACATATCGTATGAGGATGAGAATCAAGCTGTACGTAGTTCTAAGAGATTTCGTGTAGTTTAACATCATGCGGTAAGGACACAAACTGGTATTAGTTTATTCTCATAGAGCTCGGACCATGGTGGAACTAAATAAGGGAGACACGTGGCCAAATAATTACTCAACCAGACATGAATGAAGACAGTAGGAGTCCGTACCACTATAATGTGCCCCCAGTAAACTTCTAGATTAGGGGACTGAAAGTGAATGTTTGGCTGAGCCTGAGGCAAAGTGTCTGGGCGTTCCTACGTACCCCATGAGGATGGGAATCAGGCTATACATAGTTCTAAGGGTTGAATCATAAGAAACCAGTGCCAGAGATAATAAGGTCATGTGGGTCTGGCCCTTGCACCAAAAGAAGCGACATTTGATAGATCTTGTTTTTCCTTTAGGATGAATGTGTTTTTTTGTGAAGCGATGGACCTAGGATATAAATTCCAGGAATTTACACAAGAATCAAGTCGTATGCAGGCGTTAAAAAATGGTATAGTGGGTGACTGATACCAAAAATGATGTCCCCTTGAGTGAGGACACCATGATGTAGTGCCATATTTTGCTGTGGGGCCAAGACGATAATGTCATAGTTTAGGGTCATGTGATGGGACCAACCATGCACTTTAATGTCGTGCAGTATAGACGTAATATTTTAAAGTCATGTGGGACTAGGCAGCATAGTTTAGAGTCATATGGCTTAGACATATACATGAGAGATGAGGTTTAAGAGGGAATGCACATAGCGTGATAAAGCATACCTAGTGTGAATGAGGATGAGGCCCACATCACACCAAATGCGATTCGAAGAAAGAAACCTAGAGCCGAGGGGCCAGAGAAGGTTAGGGAATATGGGGCAGAAGAGACCAGCTCTCAGTTGAGCTGGACCCAAAGACGATATGTCTGGGCATTCCTACGTATCCCATAAGGATGGGAATTAAGCCATATATAGTTCTAGAAGGCGTAGTTTAACATCATGCATTAGAATATATAGTTTAACTTCATGTAGGACATCATACAATTTAATGTCATAAAGGACATGAGGTAGGAGGGACTAGCTCCTTGAAGGGGAGTACGTGGTGTGACTATTATAAACCCGATGTGAATGAAGGAATAAGACCACACATTCCACACCACATGGTCCTATAAGAGTCGGGGCCTAAAAGAAAAAATAGAAGAGATAAATTAGTGGAACTCAACATAGACCCAAATAAGATATGTCTCGGTGTACCTACGTATCCCATAAGGATGGGAATCAAACCATACATAGTTCTAAATAGGGGATGTATAAAGAGATATTAATTTACGGTCTTCGAGATCAGACCATAGAGAAGAAGAAATCTTCCAAGTAGGAACAGACCTCAATCCAATCCCTAACCCCACATGACTCAAACTTGGTGAGGGAAACAAGGGCAGAAGGAGTCGTTGAAACACATGGGATGCACGTAAAGGGGAAGTTAGTGCGGATCCCCGAATGACGCCTCATCGCGGATTTGTCCTCCTAATGTGAAAATGCACACCGAGGGATAGTACCAAGAGTGCCAAAATTCCACTAGTACATGGTGGGGTGGAAAATGATGTGAATCATGTAACCAAAATTTAAGGTTTGATGGGGGTTGTCATGACGATGGAGGATGATTGTTGACCGTGTTCGAAACACATGATCTATATCGTGTGACCTGAAATGGGAACAATGAATGAGCATCCATAGCTGACAGTATTCACAATGCATGACTTGTATCAATTTTTTGTTCAAAACCATCAAGGACGTTGTCCTGTAATTGTAGGAGAGCCCTTGGGCCTAGAATCCATGCCATTTGGGGGTCCCTTCAGATGTGAAAGATAATGGAAACCCAAATAAAGGGGAACATGAATCCTGAAAAATGGGTGGAAGCATGTACAGGTAAAATCCGACACTCTAGGATATGAACTAGATTACTCCTGATCACATTAGAGAATCACCAAAGAGGGCTGAGGGACCCAACTTAAGGGTAGCCGACTCAAAGAGATGAGTATAGGGGAGGGGAGCGAAGGGAGCTCAAGAGAGAGAGAGGTATGTGACGTGGTTGTTATAAACCTGATGCGTATGGGGACATAAGACTATACTACACCATATACACCTCTCTTGGAAGAACGCATGCCAAGGGGCCAAGATGATTGGGAGGTTTCTAAGATATGGGGCTAGACCTGAAGACTAGACGTTCGGGTGGTCCTACATATCCCATAAGGATGGAAATCAAGCCATACATAGTTCTGATTAGTATGCTGTGCAGTTTATCATCATGCATCAAAGAAAAAAATATGGTAAAGATACCCCAACAAGGGACGTGTACGGCACAACGAGTAACCCGATGTGAATTAGGACATAATCCCTCACCACACCGTACAATCCTAAGTAAGAACTTGGGCCAGGGGCCCTAGATGGCCGAGGGACCTGGGGCTAGGCCATAGACAGAATGTCACAGCCAACTTGTAGTTTAATGTCTTGCAGTGAGGATGATGTTGATTTTAGTTTAAAGTCATAGATCTCGAACCATAGATGCCTAGTTTAATGTCATATGCACGAGACATATGAGTGGAGAGGGAAAATCATCATTCCTGGCGAAGAATATAAAGAGACAATGATGATAGAGGACAACTATTGACCAGGTTAGAAACACAATATCTACCCTTGTGTGACCATAGTTTGGGGGAAAGTAATTGAGCGTCGACTGTTGAACATATTCACAACATGGTACTTGTGTCAATTTGTTGCTTTCAATCCTCGATGGTGTTATCCTGTAATGGTAGGAGATCCCTTGGGATAAGCATGCATGCCATTCGCGGGTCCTTTTGGATATAAAAGATGATGGAAACCCAAATGATGGGGCTCGCGAAGCACAACCAGGCTTGTGCTTGTGGAAAAGATTATAAATAGAGGGATTTCTCAAAGGGGATATGTGCAGCGTGAAAAAATAGCCCTATGTGAATAAGGACATGAGTCCATACCACACCACACACTCATAAATGAGAACTTGGGATATGGGGTTGAAAGGGTCAAGGGACCTGAGGCTGGGCGTCCCAGAAAACTATAGACAAATGACCTATCATGTGGGTATTGCCTTACCTCATCTCCTAAACCCATGTAAGAAATGCTCGGTATGGAAAACAGAGAGTAGGACTAGGATCTTCCCATCACATAAGGGTTCGAAAGCTGGAATCAAACTCCTGCCTAAGGAAGGCCAATGATTGAAGAGACAGCGAGGCAGAATGAGCCACTATACTTCACTTTGGGACATATGGGGGTAATAACAATGAAAAAGGATAGTTGTTGACCGAATTCGAAACACAGCAACCACACCGTGGTAACCTAAAACGGGAAAAAATGGGCATCGCCCGATGAACACATTCACACCGCAATATTTGTATCGATTTTTCATTCAAAACCCTCAAGGACATTGGCCCGTAATGGTAGGAGAGACCTTGGGCAGAGCATCCATTCCATTTGGGGGTCCCTTCAGATGTGAAGGATAATAAAAACCCAGATGAGGGAGTGTGTGAAGCATAAATGTGCCTGTGCAACTTGAAGTCAAGCTGGATAGTAGAAGATGTGGGGATCTTTAGGGAGGAGGGATACATGGTACGATCATGATGAACTCGACGTGGATGAGGGAAAAGCTTATACCAAACCAGGTGTTTTGAACCAGTGGGATGTCCTGAAGTTTGGGGCTGGGCCTACAGATGAAATATCTGGGCAGTCCTATATATCCCATGAGGATGGGAATCAATCCATATGTAGTTATAAAGGCCATAAAGTTTAACGTCATGTGGTGAGGATGTGGGAGGAGAGAAGAATGAGGGAGGTCACATGGTGCAATCATCATAATCCTGACATGAGTGGGGCCAAAGAAGCCTATATGACACCATGTGGGATCCTCCAAGAGAACTATACATAGGGGGGATAGTCAAAGAGGACACTGGGGTTTGACTCAAGATGAGGCGTCTAAGCATTCCTATGTATCCCATGAGAATGGAAATCAAGCTGTACGTAGTTTCTATGGTTTAACATCTCGTAGGGCGACACACAGTTTAACATCATGCAGGATGACATACCGTTTAGCGTTATGTGGGACGATATAAAATTTAACGTCATGCATGACATTTTACAGTTTAAGGCCATGTAGGACCGAACAGTTTAAGGTCATGTAGGACCCAATAGTTTAAGGTCATCTAGGACCAGAATGCAGTTTGGGGTCATGCATGACCATACAGTTTAAGGTTGTGCAGGACCACAATGCAATTTGGGTTCGTGCAGGACCATACAATTTAAGGTCATGTGGGACCACAATGCAATTTGAGTTCATACAAAACTGTACAATTTAAGGTCATGAGGGACCATAATGCAGTTTGGGGTCATGAAATACTGTATAGTTTAAGGTCATGCGGGACCAAAATGCAGTTTGGGATCATGCAGGACCACACAGTTTAAGGTCATGTGGGAACATGTGACTCAGGAAAATTATTTCTTGAGGAACTTGGCATTGATGGGAGGATTTATATGCTCACCATCCATGGAAACCCGGGAGTATGTACCATTGGAGTAAACCTTGTGAATGATGTAAGGCCCTTCCCATTTGTGTTCTAACTTGGATGGTTTTCTGCTAGGTATCATTGGTGTTCTCAGGGCCAACACCAAGTCGCCTTATAGAAAGGAGAAGAGGTGAACTTTCTTGTTGAAAACTCTAGCTATCTTATTTTTATGCCTTTCCAGATTGTGCCGAGAACGAAGCCTGTTCTCTTCGAACACTTCCAACTCAACTAGACAAATTTCAGCTACTTTATCTGGTGCTTGATGATCATATAAAACTATGCGCAATGAGGGAAACTGAATATCGATGGGTAGGACGACCTCTGTTCTGTACACCAGGGAATATAGGGTCACCTAGGTGGAATTATGAGTCATCGTCTGATAAGCCCAGAGGGCATTTGGGAGCTTGTCCAGCCAACTTTTCTTGTTCTGACCAACCATTTTCTGCAGAATTTTAGAGAGGATTTTTTTGAACACCTCGATCTTTCTATTTTCTTTCATATGATAATGGGAGGTATGGTTAGAACAGATGTTGTACTTAGAGTATAGTTTCTTCAGATCAGCTGCCCGAAAGTTCAAGCTGTTATCGGTGAGGACAACATGAGGGACTTCAAATCGGTAGATGATGTTAGATACCACAAAGTCAATGATGGAATGGGACTTGACCTCCTTGAGCGGAATTTCCTCTACCCATTTAGAGAAGAAATTTGTAGAGGTCAAGATGAACCTGCACTGGTGAGATTTCACTGGTGGATATGGTCCCATGACATCGAGTCCCCACACTGCAAATGACCAAGAGTACTTGGTGGAGTAGAGAGGCTTTGGTGGCCAATGCATAAATTTAGCATGAATTGGGCACACATGAAACCTTTGGGAAAACTCGATGTAGTCATGGATCATAGAGGGGCAAAAGTACCCTAGTCTCTAGATCTGGTGAGATAGTTTCGGCCTGGTCTGATGAGCCTCACAGTAACCGGCATGAACCTACTGCATGACTTGGGAAATTGTGACTCCTTGAATGAAACGAAGGAGAACCCATTAAACCCACACTTGTAGAGAATCTGCTCATGACCAGGACCATCCTAGAGGGTAAAATGTAATGCACGGTGTCAGATTCTCTCATGCTCGACCTGATCTACCTGGAGATTACCATTTTTTAGGTACTTGACAAAGGAGGTTCTCCAGTCAGGAGTCACTTCAATCACTGCATCCAGGGGACCTGGGGGTCCTGACGTGGAGGTGCCGGTGGTAAGGTGCCTTACCTACAGACTTTCCTCATAATCTAGAGTAATGGGAGAAATGAATCTCCGATATTCCACACGGATAATCAGATCATTCTTTTTTTCTCTGTAAGTGATGCAGCTAGGCTGGCTAGTGTATCAGCTTGACCGTTCTGAGATCGAAGGACATGAGTGACTTCTGGCCGAGATGGAAACTGGCCCATTAGCTAGAGAGTGTGTTCCAACAATGGTATGAGATCTGAATTTCTGATGACATAGGCACTATTGATCTGCTTGATGACTACTTCAGAGTCCCCTTTCACATGAAAATGGGGCGCATCAATCTCGAGGGCAAGCTTGAGGACAATAATGAGAGCCTAATACTCCACCTCATTGTTGGGGTAGCCTTCTGACAACAGAAACAAATACAACAGAATGGATTATGCTGGGGTAATGAAGACAATACCCAGACCTACTCTGTTGAGTCTGGGGTCATTGAGCCTTCTCCTAGCAGGGCTCCAGGAAGCACCATCAAAGTGAATTTTCCAGCACGACATTGCTTGGTCTACTGATAGAATTGCTTCATTTGGGAAATCGAGATCCA
Source organism: Viscum album (assembly GCA_963277665.1). Lineage (NCBI taxonomy): Eukaryota > Viridiplantae > Streptophyta > Magnoliopsida > Santalales > Viscaceae > Viscum > Viscum album. The sequence continues at coordinate 673,647,520 of OY728126.1, forward strand.
GGAACTGGTCCACAAGAGTCGGATGAGTGATAAGGAATTCTACCAATGCTTTCCCCTTGATATTTTTCTTAGGAAAAAACCTGAGGTCGAACTACTGGAGAATCACTGCCCACCGAGCTAGACGACCTTTCAACATGGGGTGGTTTAGGATGTACTTCAGCAGATCTACTCAGGACACCAGCTGTACCTTGTGGTGCTGCAAGTAATGTCATAATTTATGTACTTTGAATACTAGCGCGAGTCAGCTCTTCTCGATAGGGGAGTACCTGGTCTCTGTATCTAGGAGCATACAACTGAGGTAGTAGAGGCTATTCTCCATTCCCTCATTGTTCTTATAGGTGATAAGGGTGATGATAGATCACTCCAAGGAGGTCACATAAAGGACTTGTGGATTTTCGGAGATGGGTGGCATTAAGACTGGAGGTTGGATCAGATACTACTTGATTTCCTTAAAATCAGTCTGACACTATTCATCCTACTCATAGATGATTCCTTTCTTCATGAGCTGAGAAAAGATATTACACTTGCCAACCAAATTCATGATGAATCAGTGTATATAGGCTAAGTGGCCTTAGAATCCTTGAAGATACCGAATGTTTCTCAGGGGAGACATCTGAATAATGGCCTTAATCTTCTTCGAGTTAATCTCAATGCCTCTATATCTGAAAACGAAGACGAAAAAATTTCCAGAGGTGACCCTGAAGGCACACTTTAATGGGTTCATCTTCAGGTGACGAGAACAGAGGAAGATGAACACTTTCTCAAGGGCTTCAAGATGGTCCTGACGCTGGAGATATTTGACCACCAGATCATCCATGTAACATTCCACCAACGTTTTGAGGATCAACTTAAATATGAGATACATATCCCGCTGATAGTTGGCACCTGCATTCTTTAAATCGAATGACATGATTTGGTAACAAAAAGTACCTTATTGTGCCCTGAAGGCCATAGAATCTTCATCCTAGGGGGCCATTTGGATCTGGTTATACTTGGAGTACCCATACATGAAGGAGAGGGATTGGAATCCATATGTAGCATCGATAAACAATTCCGTCAGAGTAAGGGGAAATTCATACTTCGGACAATGATAGTTGAGATCCCAGAAGTTGATGAAAACTCTGATCTATATGTTCTTCTTTCTGACTGGAACAATGTTGGCCAGCCACATGGGTTACTGGACCTCCATAATTAAATTATCTCTAATGATATTATCAACTTCTGCCTCAACCATGACACCGTGAGAAGGGTGCATCTTTCTGGGAGGCTGTTGGAACCCGCAATGATTTTTCGGGAGACCGAGGTGGTGGATGGATACCTGAGGATCTAGTCTTGGAATCTTGTCATAACTCTCGGAGAATACATCATGGTGCTGTTTAAGGAAGTCTATGTACTATTATTTCTTCTCGAGGGGCATGGCGGCACTGATCAGTGTGGGTTTTGGGTCTGCCTCACTACCAAGGTTCACTTGTACCAATTCATCAACCATGGCAGAGACTACTTCTTCAAAGGCGGGGGGATCATCCTATAAATCCTCCTTTTCACTTATGGAGGGGGGATCCTCGATAGGAGAAGTTTTCTCTAAGTCGACTAATCCCGATAGGGGGATGGTACCAGCCTGAGCGGCAATGGACACCGCACTGGGGAACTCTTATGCCACCAAAACCATAACGATGAAGGATGTTGACCTGATTCCATCTACTGTTCATCCAAAGGGGCCATTTTTGACAATATTGAAGTAATAGTGGTGCATCGACTTGAGTCGGTTAATTATGGACTTGTGAAACAAGCAATTATGACGTATTACCATTGCCATGGGGTGGACATCTCGACACCTTATGGGAGTAGGAGGCTCCGAGATCACCTGAGCCTAGTTTTTGTAGGAGTATGAGGTGATCTTACGACATCTCTTAGACTTGGGAATGTGTTCCCCCATCATTCAAAAAATAAAGAATCATTGTCCCATGTCCAGAGTTGTAGCCTCCAATCGATGGATTGGAAAGATGTAGGCGTTATCTAGATATGTCCGTGGGCCGGTCACAACTGTGGAATACTCAACCTCATTAGCCTGAATCTGCTTGTCTTTGTTCTTATAATAGTCGACATCTAGATAGATGGCTTCACAAGAGGCAAAGGGAGATGCATCACCTTGAAGCATGCCCAATCAACCATTAAGGGAGTACTTGAGGCATTGGTGATACGATGAGGGAACCACTTCATGCACGTGAAGCCATGGCTTCCCCATCAACACATTGAAGGCGGTGTCCTGAGAGACCACCATAAACTCAGTGTTGGAAACTAGACCACCAGAATGGGTCTTCAAACATATCTTTCTGATCGGTTTATGTTTTGTCCTATCATAACCTTGGAATCTTAGGCCAGAGGGACTCAGATCATCCTCGGACAACCCCAGCTTTCGCGGTGTTCGAGTCGGGATTACGTTGATTCCCAAGCCCGTGTCAACAAGACAATGACGAACCACCACGCCATTGAACTGGCCAGTGATGTAAATTTGGAGAATGTGGCCATTTATGGGAGAGCCTTCATCTTATCTAAAAAATGAGATGATGTCCTGTAATTTAGAATACATGACCGACTCAGCATGGAAGGCTTCTATGGCTGCTACCTCTATCTCAAACTAGAGGGGGATTCTTAAAGCCTCATTGAGGGTTTTACGCATATTTGATGGCAGGAGAAGGGCCTTAAGGATAGAGGGATTTTATATAATGATAGCAAGATGTTTGAGGACATCATACTTTTGTGCTGGGCATGAACTTCTTCTTACATGAGGTCGTTCTATGACAGGAGGTATGGTGGGCCCTGCTGACTGGACCGACGACTGACTGGTGCTAGGAATATCCTGCTTCTCACTAGTCGAAGCCTATGGAATGACTATCAGATGAGGGATTGATGACTGAGACCAGTTCATAGCAAATCTTGGCTGATCACGACGTAGTTGAGGTGGATCTTCCTGATCCAACAACACAAATGGAGGAGAAGGTGGACCTGATGTCACTAGATGAGAAGGCTGCGTATGCTGAGCTCTGAGCTAGTTCTGTTTCCTGGTTTTGGAAGTGTGCACAACCTAGAGGGAATTACTAACCGAGGCACTTCGACATCCCATATTTCCACAGCTCCATTAATGCTGACGACGAATGGGGACATTGGAAGGATCCTCCTGGAACTCCTCATCGTCAAGAATTATGTAGGGGTTTACCAACTCTATGGTATCAACCGAGGTGTACCCTTGACCATCGCTCGAAAATTCATCCACTACTGGATGGATTTTGGGAGGGATCTCTATATACGGGGGAATGAAGTCGCCAAGATTATGGGATGGTGATGGCATTGGTGAGGGACTTTTCCATCCCTTACGTCACCAGTGTCTGTTCTTATGAGAAGGGGACTGCTGAGACGATGATACATAAGTTGTATATGCGGCTTTTGAAGTCTCTAGCCAATTCAGGCATGCATGGATAACACCATGGGAACATGAGAATACTTTAAGATCCATCCAATCATCATACTTATGGGACCCATGGTTAGAAACCTGATTCCAATCGTCTTCATTGTCACTGCTGCTGTCTAGCCTCACGAAGACACATGCCACCTGTGCTGAAGCTAGGCCTAACCAGACTATGTTGTTATCCACCTGGTCTTGAAGCTTGTATTTAAACAGATAGAACTATTTGAGGTTGTTCCCTAGGATCCAGTGCTAGGGGGATTAATTAGGGATATCAGTGAGGTTCGCCTCTTCTGGCCTCCTGTACTTAGGAAAATGTACAATCCCCTACTCCAGGGAACTTTGAAAATAACCAGGGACTTGTTCCTTGTTGAACAAGTAAGTATGGTTCCTCTTATTCAGGAAGGGGGCCCTTGGAACCTGACCCCGACGCAGGGCTGGAGGGGCCTACCGGGAAGGTGAAGCCTGGTTATCTTTCCTAGGTGGTGGCGGCGCATTGCGTGGGGACACCTTCCGATTCTGAGGTGGGTGATGTTGGGCCGAAGGCTATGCCTGAGGTGGAGGACCTCTGAGAAGCTTCGGAGGCGGCTCTACTGGTAACAAATTCAGTTTTTTGGGGGCCTCTATTTGAGCCACTATGGCGAGCTCAAACCTAGTGTCCCTTCTCGCGGGGATTGCAGGAGGCAACAAACATGCCTTCTTAGCCTACTGTAAGGCTTCCTCTAGGCGCTGGGCATTTTTAGAGAAGTCTCGAAATCCCCTAGGGTAGTTATGGTTGATCAATGAGGGGACCAGTTCCATCTTGACATTCCCTATGCACATCATCAACAGTTGTTCCCGAGTCAGTGGCATGTAGAGGGAGTTCATGAGCCCTTTCCAATGGGCGAAAAAGTCTTCAACATTCTCATCAAGTCTTTTCTTGCACTTGAAGAGGTCCATGATACTCATCTTTTGAGTGGTGGAACTAAACTGGTAGAGGAATTTCCTACAGAGGTCTTCCTATCCGGCTACTAATACGATGGGGAGTTTGATGTACGAGACGAACGCCAGGCCCTCCAATGTATGTACAAAACACCAGAGTTTGTTAGCCTCCTACTGCGTTGGAGTTCCCAACATAGGACCACACCTTGAGAAAAAGTGGTCCAGGTGCTACAGTGGGTCCCCAGTTCCATTGAAGGGAGAAAAGGTGGGATTTTCGAAACCCAGGGGTGCTGGCATATCATCTACCCATTCCAGATATAGATTTACATCATATGGGATTACCACCTGTCGAGTCTCCAAAGCTACTAAGTGGGAGATGAGTGCTTCCATTGGATCATCTAGGTGGGGTTCCTGTCTTGATGAGGATCCCTGAACACCAGTGCATTGGTGGGTTCTTCAACACGATAAGTAGGCCCAACATCTCATGGAGCGGTTGATGGAATGACCTTTGGAGCAGCTGGGGGAACCTCAGTTGGGTCCTGAGGATTGTCACGCCATTCAAAAGGATTTGAAAACACATACCATTCCCTCTTGCGGTAAGTTCCAACCTCAAACCTGTCCGTGTGGTCAGGATGGTCAGGGTCACCTAGGGGCAGTTCTCTAAGAGGAAGTTGTGCATTCCCCTACTACCCTGACCGAGGATCACCATAGTCCAGCCGTCGATCCGCAGTACATTCAGAAAAGAGGTCGTTGACCATTTTATTGTGTTCAGTGAGTTGCTAACACAACGAAGATTATTTGGGATCATCTTCTGCCTTCTTCACTGAGCCGGATGGGTCATAGGGTTTGAAATCTTTGAGGAGTTCATTGCCCTTGTTGGGATTCCGGCTTAGTACTAGTTCCTTGGTGGAAACAGAAAGACCCAATATATTTCTCTTCTGACGAGTGACCCTTCCCAACGGATCCAATAGATGCAGCAATCCATTAAGGGGTAAGTCTCCATCATGGAGCTCCATCTCATTCTCTCACTCTGATAGTTCAGCCATGTTAACCGCGACCCTACCTAGAGGAATTTCTTCTATGTATCTTGTAAAATAGGGCTGGTGCCAGATGGAACCAAAATGGAGGGCCGTGTACTACCCCCATCCACAGATTTATACATGGGGAGAAGCCTCCTTGATTATCCTAAAGAGCACTTTAAAGCTCTGGACACATTTTTGTTGGAGGGTCTTATGGAGTCCTAGTGACTCAAGGTGCTGGGCCACAGGGAGTGTGGCCAAATTGACCAAACTACATTTTTGGCCGATGTCTTTGAAGTGTGCCAAAATTTTGGGGTAGGACACTTGTCAATGTAGAAGGTAGAAATGAGTCGCCCATAGAGTCTGATTAAATCATCCAACCTCCTCCTGGGTGAGTGCTTCTTGCACCCTAAAATTTGGCACTGCAACTGGCCAAATCATCTTAGGGAAATGGTCCACTGCGAGAATATCCCACAAGATCCTTGGTCCATATTCGAGGTCTGGCCCTTCATTGCCCCACTCTTCAACTAGAGGTGGCTGAGGAACCGGTAGTGGTACTGATGTAGACTGCTGAGATGGCTGACTGACCAACGGGAAATACATCAAGAGAGCTGACAAACCGCCACATCTTGAGATATCATCCGAAGAGTGGAGTGACTTAGCCACCACATCACAGTAAGACAAGATGATGACAGTAGTTTTTGGCGATAGGACTATGGATACTGGTGAGGGATCAAACTATTTCTCACATTCCATTGATCCCCAGAATAGCTCTCTATGATCTCTAGTTGAAGTAGAGAGTGCTTCTGGTGATGATGGTGACGATTGCATGGTCGTAACCTATGGAGTTTCCAAAATTTTTTCCTCTTGGATATACCTGCGAAGGGAGGTGGGAATCTAATGGACCTAAAATTCTAGAAGTATGAGGCTGATTTGCCTTGTTCCTACCAAGACCCTTGACACGGAGGATCTAGGTGAGTGTTCCATCATTGAGTCATATTCTGTATCATAATCTGAGAAGTATACTGGTTTAATCTCAGTGTGGATCTTATTAGCATTCCTTTTATGGAAGTAGAGACCTGACCTCCAGCCCCGAGATGGTTCTTTAGGATAGGGTATATTTCCAACATGAGGAGGACCTTCAGATGCACTGTTGTTGGGGAGGATAGGATTTTCTCCTGAGTGATCTGGGGTGTGAGGAGCACCTGGAAAGATATCAAAGGGAATACGGGGAGGACCACCGTTCCCATTGACTGATGTTTGGAGGGAATCTCCACGGGAAATGCTGGAGTGGTTAGGACCTCTGCTGGAGCTGATAGGTGCAGGGGTAGGACCTCCATTCTTGTTTTCCCTGACAGCTTCAGCATGAGGAGGGTCCTCATACAGGTCAAGCCGAAAACGGGTGGGACCTCCATGCTGGGTGCCAATAAAGAAAAGCTGACCTTCACCTCTCTGATCGCTGAGGCGAGGAGGACCTTTTCTGGCTGCTATAAGGACATGGGGAGGGCCCCCACACTGGAGATTGACTGGAAGTGTAATGACCCCACACTGGCAGCCCGCGACATGAGGAACAACTCCGTACTTGATGTAATAAGTGTGGGAGAGGCTTCCATACTGAGTGTCACTTCCATGGGGAGGACCCTCATTCGGATTGAAGGTAGCATGGGACATACCTCCATGCCGAGCTTGGAATCGGGGAGGACCCGCGTTCTCTATGGTGATGGTATAAGGAGGACCTTCATACCAGGTGTCGCTGCTGCAGGCTGGTCCTCGGGGTCACTACCTGCACCGACGACTAGGAGAGTTGACCCAGCCTACCCGTGGGGTGGTTGGAGCCCCGATTCGAGTCGAGTATATAAGTTCCCATGATCAGGGTACATAGAGGGCTGATGATACACATCAGTGGTGGCCTGGGCCATAGTAATTGCTGATACTGACGCCCCTTGGCAGGCGTCCTCCTCAGCCTGTTCCCAACACTGGCATCGGGTCATCCAGACCGGTTCCAGTGGTGTAGGTACATAACTTACTTTCTCTTCATCCCATGAGACCGGGTGGTGGTGGTGGTGCATCCTAGTGGGGTCCCTCATTGGGGGCCTTTGGAATGAGATTTCGGATGGACTGTCCCAGACATCCGCTACCTTGTTGGCATAGGGATGGGAGTCATCGAGACGTTCTGGGGAGAGGCTCTCAACATGATTATACATTGAGGTGGGGAGCAGTGGATCCCTACGCGGTCCTTGGGGACAGCGGTGGCGATGAGGCGCAAATGCCTCTAAATCCTAGTGGGCCATATCCCGAGTCGGGATAATCCCCTCCTCCTCATATTGGTGTACAAGGTTGCTTATCACCCTTCTTTGTAAGAATTCAGAATGGGAGATAGGGCGTGGGCACCCAGAAATTATGGGTGTGGAAGATGTCGCATATGTGGTGGAGCCACACAGGATTTCCATGTTTTCATTTCCCTTTCCCCTGGGTCAGTGGGTGGGTGGTGATCAGATTCCTGATGCAGCAGCTTGGTTCCTGGAAAGCAGGGAGATTAATCCATTAGTGCTGAAATAAAGAAATCAACATCTAGTTCCCTAGTGTCATTCCATCTTCTATGGCTGGTAAGAAGGATCCACACTAACAACATCACCGACCGGGATGTCCAACATTTTAACTACCCTGACTTATGGTGAGTTGCATGCTAGGCCTACTATTTTCTTGGTGGGACTCAGCACCAGATAACTAGATCCGGTGACATGATAATCCACTAATGTCTCGAACGCTAATAATCTCCACATTGGGTAGAATAACTTCACATCAGGTTCACCATTTATATTTCCGACTCTTTCACTGGGGCACGCGCATCCGTCCGTTTGAGGACGATGTGTACGCGCTGACTGTTGCCTCACATTCCTTCTTTCCAAATGAGAGTGACATCTGTTCCTTATTTAGGTACGCTTTCTCCATGATCGAAATAGGATGATGGGATGTTGGTTCTTCCTTTTGTGGATTCCTCATCAGAACTCGTCACCTAGTCCGGTTCTCCCTTATAGACTAAAATATTTTTCATAAAACTCTTCCCAATGCCATATCTTCATAGATCCCGGTTAATTACACTGATTCTTTCGGGACATTCCAAGGGGTTCGGTCAAGGTAGAAACCTTTAGTCAGGGGCATAATTATGTTGGACATCACTGGCGTGTCTGGACATTGGAACACTAGCACGTCTAGGTTTCTTCCCCTTATTATAGTGCTTCTAGAGGTAATAGAATCCTGATGCATCCCACGTCGAATGCAGGGAATTATATGTCATAGGCATGTATCTGAGGTCTTCCTCAGCTTCCCTTATTTAACACAGGATATGCCGCAGGTTTAATATCTAGCAGAGATAGATCATACTGATCGAAACACTGACTTGAGTGGATCAGATGGGTGCAACCCCTAGAGGGAACACTGATGTTGGGGCTAACGCGTGGTTAGTTACCCGATTGTTGTTAAAGGGAATGGGGAATGAGGTGGAATGATCCCACTGGTATGTGAAGTACCGGGTAAGAATCAAGATGGATAATGGATGGTTAAGTTGAGTGGATGGATAATGAGATGAAGTCGACTCGAGGGAGACGATGATGTTGGGCTTGAGCCTCGAAGAGACCTCCTACGAATCCCTGTGGCAGGGAATCAAAGTACACATAGTTAAGGATGGGGGTATAGAATCGAGGTGCGCACAGAGGATAGTGACCCGATGATATAATGGGGATTATGTGTGGTTAGAATCCTAGTGTTGGTCTTACATCACTTAGACGAACCAACGATATGGGTCCCAACATAAGAGACAATAGCGACTTACCGCTGGGTTTGGGCTGACAACGACTTACCGCTGCATGGGGTTCGTAAGGGCTTACCATTGGATGGGGGTGCAACGAATTACCACTAGATGGAGGCACAATGGCTTACCGCGGGATGGAGTCACAATGACTTACCACTGGATGGGGTTTGCAACGGCTTACTACTGGATGGAGTCACAACTTCTTACCGCTGGATGGTGTCACAATGGCTTACCGCTAGATTGGGTCACACCGTCTTAACACTGGATGGGGTTGAACCTCATGGAGGCTTCCTATATACCCTGTTTAGGAGACAAGGATCAAATCCTAAATTGTTTGGGATGATGGATGTAGTTTAATGCCATGAAAGAAGAAAAGGTGGCATGCAGTTTAACATCATGCGGGACGAAGGTGGTCCGACATGAAGGAGGTCGGAACCAGTGGTTGTTGGGCTTGAACCTCAGGGAGGCTTCCTATGTACCTTATCTTGGTAAGGATCAAAGTCCACGTAGTTCAGAAGGTTTGGTGAACTGACGTGAAGGTAATTGGGATCAACGGGTGTTGGGCTTGAACCTGAGGGAGGCTTCCTACATACCATGCCTTGGTAAGGATCAAAGTCCACATAGATCAAAATGGGTTTTTTGAACTGACGTGAAGGTGGTCGAGACCGATGGGTGTTGTTATTGAACCTCAGGGAGGCATCTTACGTACCTTTCCTTGTCAAGGATCAAATTCCACATATTTCAGAATAGCATGGTGTACCGGCATGAAGGTGGTCGGGACCAATGGGTGTTGAGCTTAAACCTTAGGGAGACGTCCTATGTACCTTGCCTTATTAAGGATCAAAGTCCATGTAGTTCAGAATATTTGGTGAACCGACATGAAGGTGTTTGGGAATAATGGGTGTTGGGATTGAACCTCAGGGAGGCTTCCTACGTATCTTGCCTTGGAAAAGATCAAAGTCCACATAGTTCAGAATGGGTTTGGTGAATCAATGTGAAGGTGGTCGGGACTGATGGGTGTTGGGCTTGAACGTACGGAAGGCTTCCTACGTACCTTGACTTGGAAAGGATCAAAGTCCACGTAGTTCAGGAGGGGTGTGTTATGAACTGATGTGAAGGTGGTCGGGACCAATGTGTGTTGGGATTGAACCTCAGGGAGTCTTCCTACATACCTTGCCTTGGAAATGATCAAAGTCCACATAGTTCGGGCTAGTGCTGGTGAGCTGACGTGAAGGGATATAAGACTAATGGTTGTTGGGATTTAACCTAATGGAGGCTTCCTACATACCTTTCCTTGGCAAGGATAAAAGTACATGTTGTTTAGGAGGGGTGTGTGGGACTTACACTCTAGGCTGCCTAGAGAGGATGTCATGGTCGATGCTTAATTTTAGCCCACATGAGTCTTGCTCGGTGTGAGAAAGAAGAGGCAGCAAGGACCTGACAATCACATATTGAAAGGTGTGTCTATGGGAAGTAGGGTGGGTATTACACATGGTTAACAACCCAAAATGAAAATAGAGGCTTACGTGTGGTCCACAACCTAAGGAGATGGATATTGGGACTTACTCTAGGGTGGAGGCTTGAGTGGCGACAAATCCCAACAAGAGAGGGACGATATAATTAAGGTCATGATGCCCATATCTCCTCTGGTATTTGGCAAGGAAGAAGATATGAGGAGCAGGGGTACTGCCTCTTGCAATAAAGGCCAGGGGCTTACACTAAGGTGGTTTACCTTTCCCCGCGGACCGACGCTACTCTGATAAAGAGGATCTCATTCCATGTGAGGAATGATCTCACTCCCGTGGAGACCAGTGGGCATGCAGAGTGTCTGAGATAGGGAACCCCACGTACGATGCATGTGGTGGGGTCACGGTTTAACGTCATGTGAAGAGGATGATTGTGCTTGGTATTTTAACATCCTTCAACTCGGATGAGGTGGGATCACTCCGCACCCCTAGGACATATATAACTGATACCCACCCACCCTTGAGGAAGGGAAGGCATCAACAATGCCATGGAAAGGGGGTGTTATAGAGTAATCCATTGAGGGGTCCATTTTAGTGTGGCTATGCGAAGAAGCAATAGCCGTTAGTATGCCTATGCGAATAAGCATGAGGCAAAGCAATGCAACAGGAAGTACCACCCAAGGGATCTTGAAATTTCTTTGTGAAAACCTGGAGGGTCGCACAGGAAAAGGAGTTACAGAGAAAAGGGGTTCATTGGTAGAAGCCTCGTGAATCTTTGGTGCTCCATGTAGTGGAGGGGCTTTGTGAAGGGGTATGCTTTGAGAATTTAAGTGGCATAGCCTAGTCATAGGGCATTGGTGCACATGGAAGGTGCTTTGCGAAGTGGAAATGCATTTACAGAGAAGTTCTTCACGAAGCAAGGGTGCCCCATGAAGTGTAGCATTGTGAAGAAATGTGATTCACGAAGCACAATGACCCTACCTTATCATGTGGGTCACATGTGTATGGAGGGTACTTACAAAGCATAAGTGCTCCATGAAGACCCGAGTCCCCTTGGGGATACCCTTCCTTCACGAAGGTCCGTGTGATCTGCGAAGGGCATCCCTATTTTAAGAGAGGCTTAATTCAAACCTAGGGAGAGGCACTTTGCGAAGATAAAGTACCTTGAAGAGATCATGGTTCGTAGAGAAGAATTTGCTTCGTGATTTGAGATCTAAGAATGTGAAAGGTCGTAGGATCCATCCTTTGGGATCGAGGGGAGCCCGATATTTATAGGCAAGAGGCACCGCGAAGTATAGATCGTTGGGCATGAAGACACATGGCATTTTGTTGGAATCGAGAAGCCTCCCTCCTCCTTGATCCATAGTGGGTTCACAAACTTCAAATGGGATTGCGGAGCCTCCCACCTCCTTGATCTGCAGTGGGTTCACTTATGTCAAAGGGGATCACAGAGCCACCCACCTCCTTGCTCCATGGTGGGTTTACAAATTTCAAAGGGGTTTGTGGAGCATCCTACCTCCTTGCTCCACGGTTCCTTCGCGGAGGGGAAGATTTGCACCGGACACAGGGATATGAGGGATCTGCGAACAAGCTTCGTGAGGAATCCCTTAAGGATTTCCATTTGTTCTTGTTATTCCTAAATTTTGGTGCCAACATAGACATTTTCACCAGTTTCTATGCTAAAAACTAAAAGAATATTTCTTTCTCTTACTTCTAAAATCAAACATGATATTTTTGAAATGGATGTAAAGTATTGCATCCTCAATAGTGAGCTATAAAAAGAGGTTTATATTGAGAAAACTTATGATATATTATTGGGTGAAGATAAAATATATGTCTATAAGTTAAATAAATCATTATATGGGTTGAAAAAATATCCAATATCTTGGTATTATAAGATATACACCTTATTGAAGAAGCTAAAATTAAGAAAAGGGAGAGTGGAAAAAAACCTCTACATTAATGATGTAAATAAGGTATTTACATTGTTATTGTTTATGTAGATGATATATTTTTTGTTATAAATGATGAAGAAGTGTGTGAAGAGTTTTCAATAGAAATCAAGGAGTTATTTGAATTTTATATGCATAGTGAGATGATATATTTTCTTGGCTTACAAATTTCTCAAGAGAGTGATAATATCTTTCTTTCAAATGAAAAGTAAGTTAGAGAACTTCTTAAAAGGTTTAAAATGGAAGGTTTAAGATTGGGTTTTTACTTATATATCTATAAGAACCATGTTATCTAAGAATGAGAAATAAAGGATGTGGATCAAATTTAATTTTAAAATTTTATCAGAAATCTCTTATACTTAACAACTTTAAGACTAGATATAGTCAATGATGTCACCCTTTGTTCCAGATTCCAAAGTTATCTAAAAATTTCAAATATTATTATTAGTAAAATGGTCTTTAGATAAATTAAAATGAAAAAAAACTTTGGATCAAAATACAACAGTAAGGGAGAGATGAATATCTATGGATATTTAGATGTAGACTAGGTATGAAGTGTTGATGAAAAAAATCAACATCTAGTGGGATAATTTTTATTTCTTATAGGTTTGTTTTTTTATACAAAGAAATAAAATTCTATAACCCTTACCACTACTAAGGTATAGTATGAAACTACAAGTCTATCCACTACAAAATTAATGTGAATTAAGATTCTATTGGAAGACCTCAATGTGAAAGTGAAATTTCCACTTCTCTTAGGATGAGATAATAGAAGTGATATAAACCTGTCAAAGAATCATATTCAACATTAAATAAGAAATAAACTTGATATCAAATATCAATTAATCAAAGATATTATGAAGAAAAATGATCTAAATATATAATTTTTTCATATTTTAGATAAAATAGTAGACATGTTTATGAAATGGTTGTTGAAGTTTTCTTTTGAAATATTAAGGTTGGAAGTGGGAGTTCAATCTATCCTCTCATGAGGCTAAGGTATGAAATTCTTTTCCCCTATCACACTTGTGCTTTGTAATTTTTTTATAAAAGGGGGAGAACAACAAATAAATATTCCAATGTTTATTTCCTTATGTATTTATCAGATATACTTATAAATGGAAAGAAGAACATTTGAGGGTAACTCTAGATATATGTGTCTGAACTATTCAAGGGATCATGTATTTAGGGGGAGAAAAGGGATAATATGTGAACTTATCTTATGGATGTGTATATTATTTTAACAATTTTTATGAATTAAATAAAATAATTTTATTTTATAGGGTTTTGAGAGGTTTAATGAAGAGATTTAGAGCATGCATATGTTGAATGAAAATCACTATTTTATAGAAAACATGATATTTTTATTCAATATGCATGTTTCCTGCACCGAGTTCTCTCATGTAGGATTATAAATATTTTATGATGATTCATTTATAAGTTTTTTAGGTTTGAAGAGGATTTATGTCCCTAAGTTTTCAAAAAATCCAAACCGGGGAATTATTGAGCCCTTGTTTCAAAAGAGTATATTTTAGAGAAAGATGAAGTGGATACGGTCTTTTGTGTTGGATTTTATTGATAATGAATAAATAATATTCAAATAAAATGTGATTATTGGTTTTATATTCTTAAAATAAACCAATTAAAAGTTTTGATGGATGTACAGACACTATATAAAAGGTTTTGAAAGAGGTTTTGAGGTGTTTTAGGAGGGATGAAGTTAGTTTAAGAGGTCCTAGGTTGATTTGATTTAAGTAACAAGTTTTCATAATGATACAACATTATGATTGATCCATAGGCCATGGTTTCACATGGTCTATTGAATTTGTATATGCGGTCGATCCATCACTTTTATAAAAAATAGAGAATGTTGACTCATGGGTGATTTAAGGTTGGTTATACACTCAGTCCACATGGTCGATCTAGATGTATGGTCAATTGATTTTTTACATGGTTGATTAAAGATTGATCCAAATGGTTTATTTAGATGTGTGGTCAATCTATAATAAGATGTGCAGTAGATCTAATTTTTTTTAACTAATGGTCAATCATGGAATTAGAGAATTTTCTTGTTGTATCTATTGGATAAATTTATGAGATTTTATAATTCATATATTCTAAGGAAATAATATTCTGACGATGCTTATGATTTTATTCATGAGTTTAAACATCATGATCACTCAATATTTTTATGATTCAAGCTACTGATAATTAGATTATCAAACCAAAGTTGATACTTTGTGATTTAAGGAGCTTCAGTGGAGAAAAAGATAAAAAATAAGTTTTTTTGAGTAGAACATGAGTCTTGAGTTCCATATTCTAAATCTTCTCCATGAGTATAATTATTTCATGCAAGAAATAATCCTTTTCTATAGATTATAAGTATTTGGGTAGAGTGTAAGTCTTTGAGTTCTAAATCATAAGTATTTTCCATGAGTGTAAGTCCTTCATGAAGAATGTAATCTTTTACTATGGTATATAAGTCTTTGAGAAGAATATAAGTATTTGTGGGAACATAATCCATTGGACGTTCTCAGAATAAGTATTTTACACTTAGAGGAATCTAAAGATCTAATTAATTTATAACATAGATTCAAGAATATTAATTATATAGAAACAAAATCATATTATGAAATGAGGATGATCTTAATGAATTCAAATAATCATGATCCAGAATATGATCATTATAAAAGAAGAAAATCAAGGTGGATAATCAAAGTTGGAAAGCTGGTAAAATGAAAAGGATTTCATGCTACAGAAGGAGGTTCCAATTCACAGGTTCATGCACTCCTAGAGTAATATTTATATGGTTTTAAATAAGTAAAATTTCTGAAGAATATGAGTCCACACATACGAAAATATCTTGTGGAAATTATTCCCAAGTCTTAATGATTTTAAAGATGAATACTTGACTTGTTTTTAATGAAGTTTTTATAAGTTAAAAAATAAGGAGATCTCACTAGCGATAATCATGGTGTTTCTATATGAATTTTGGAAATAACATTCTGTATATTTTTCATTGGACATATATTTACAGGATAAGTAAAATAGATGTGTGTTAATACAATTTAAACCCTAGAGAATTTTTGATGTGTATTCAAAAGGAAATAACAAAGAGAAGGAATAAGAAGAAGTCATTCTTGCTCGTCGTTGTTCAAGAGATTGAATAAGGTGAAAAATAGATTTTATCTAATGTGAGTTGGAAAGAAGGAAACAAGATAATAAAAATATAATCTTACTATGAATATATGATATACTATATTTTTATTTCAAAACTCTATAAATTAACATTAATTTTTGGAATACACTCACAATGTTGGTAGACTATGGTTCATCTCAAGTTCATGGTTATCTCCTTGTTTTCTATAATCCATAGGATTATTACTAGTGGATGATGTGATCTTAGGTGTTTCCAAATCATATTAAGTTATAACTACTATTATTGAGTAGTAAAACCTATAAAATATGTTATGAATTTTCTATGTGTTCATTTGGGTGTGTTTAGTAGTGAATTATTTTTACTCTAACCAGAAAAAAAAATTTATTTAAAAGCAAAAATCTAAAATAATTTTTTTTATCACTGATTCACCCCTATGTTAGTGATATCTCAATCATATGGGTGGAAATTCACCTTCAATTGATCATGTTCATATCTTTCCCACTGTTGAATCTACTGAATTCATTTATCTATAACTTTATTCACAAAAACAATTGATTTTGGTACATCAATGCACACACGTTTTTAATTCAAATAATTTCTTACTCATCTCTAAACTCTCTATAAATTCTTCTCTTCTTCAACCCAGTGGATTTTTCAAGATTATAGCTCAATTTTCTCCCAATCAAGTCGACTCATAGAATATTAATGTGTATAAATGATAGTTTATATATAATGAATTTTATACTTTATAACCAACATTCCTTTAATAAATATGGAGAAAATACAATCCCCAATTTGAAACACCCACTCAATCATAGTCTTTAGTCAATAATATTTAATGATTATAAAGATATCAAAGTTTGACTTCATAAAATCCTCAAAAAATTGAGCACCAACATTCTTCAATACTTCCACAAAATATAGTTTGAATCATGAACTACCCTTCATGAATATCATAATTTTAACACTCAATTGAAAATCATAATAATAACAATGACTTCAAAATTTTTATGTGATGTCACTCAGTATATTTCAGTGAATGTACTCCCATAGACTTTATTCTGTGCTTCTTCCGTTTCTGCCACTACATCAACTCAATTAAACATTCTAAAACCTTTAATACTTAGAACTTTTTTCCATGAATCTTGTGCTTCTGGTGGTATAAATCTATTTCACCTACACTATATTAAAAAATTATATTGTATCATCCACTTATCGATTAGATCAACTCCTGATAGTCGTATATTATATTCAAATTACCCCATCATCTGATGCTTTCATCTTCAACACATTTATACTTATTCTATTTCATATTTATCCTAAAATCTGAAGAAGTGATTTTCTATTTCATTTATACTTCACTTATATCCTATCCTCTTCCAATACTTTCACTTATACCTAAACTTCCACTGACATGAATACCAGTAATATATAACTTTACTTATTCTTCCCAAAAACTTCTTCTAGATCCTTCAACACCTGTATCCATTTGAATTTATTTGGATTGATTTAACTTTTGATCTAATTTTATTAAATCATAAAATAATTTACATAATCATGGTATTTGAAACTTTACGATCAACAAAATATCATCTATCTTAACTTTTTAAGCACCCTCCATATGTTCATCAAATCCTCATTAATAGAGAACATTTGGATTACCCAGTAGGAATCATCAGTTATTCCAATTCATCGATATGTGTATCCATAAAAAACCTTCTCTATATAAGAGTTATATTCATATTTATTAGGTATAAATTTTAGGTATTTGTCCAAATTTTCAATGAGGTTTATCCTTCAATATTTTGGTCATCTAAAATACTCAATGAGAAGAAAACCTCTCATGATATCAAGTTAGAGAACAATTGTATTATGCTAATTTGGAGCATGTATCTATACCGAAATAAAATTATAAGTCATCATACCATAAACTTGTTCTATTATAACAAATATACCTCCTTAACATAATATCCTCCAGTAAAATCAAAAAATTATATAGATTTAGCTCTCTAGAAAAAACACAATTTCCTCTAATGTTAAAAAACATACTTTCATACAATTAAAAAATAATTGAAACAAATAAAACACCTTCATATGATTAAGAGAGATTAAATATCCCCCTTTATATTTTTTTCAACATAACTCCACTCATCACGTACCTCACTTTCTATCAAACCATAACCTTTCTCAATGAGAAAATTCTTAACACCACACTACTGGATAGAAAAATGTTTTTAAGAGAATTATATATATCAATGAAAAGTATTTTTGTTTCCATGATGATACATTCTCATACTCAATAATCTTCTATAAGTTTAACTTACATAACTTTATCTCCACCTTTTTATGATAACTCCAAATTTGAGTAAATAGATGACAAAAGAGTCACACATGATCTACCCTTTGTCAAAGAGTTAATATTTATATCCCACTTTTTCAATATAATATAAATAATTATTAGGTAATTCTTATATCATATAATAATTGTAAGTGGTGGGATAAACATTAAGTTTCACCCGCAATTCATTAAACTTTTCCCTTGGTGTAGATTTGGGGAAAACATCAGTGAGTTGATCCTTAGTTGATTTGTATTCTTGCTCTAGTTTACAAAAACCAACCTTTTCTTTTATAAAATGATATCTTATGTCAATATGTTTTGATCAATTTTATGGTGTTCTTATAAAGATCAATTGAACTTTTATTAATATAGGAAATTTTCAAAGTATTTTAAACATGTACCTTTAAATATTCCATTTGGAATTTCATATACATCATTTGAGTGCATGGATGAGTGCTTGAAATATATTCCAATTCAACTATAGTCAAAGTCACAAAGATTTATTTTTTACTATACCAATATAAAAAAAATTACCTTAAGAAGAATGTTACTCTAGATATCGACTTTCAATCATCAAAATATCCATCCAAATCAACATATATGTTCCCAATAAAATTCAAATCATTTCATCCTTTGTACAATAGGGAAAATTTTGAGTTTACTTTATCATTCCTCTGTATTATCTTGGCATCCATCATTTGTGATAATTTTGATCACTTTGATATATTATGCATAGTAACTATATATGTAATGTATGGACTTGATTCTTTAAGATAGAGTAAACATATGATCAACTTTTAGAAGTCCCTTTGCTTCACACTTTTACATGATACATCTTTACTCTTTCCCACATCATAAGTAATTGGTTTAGAAACAAACTTTGAGTCTTCCAAACCAAATCTCTTCAAAATTTCCTTATAATACATTTCTTGTAAAATAAAGATATAATTTCAACTCTATTGAACATGTAGTTTAAGGAATAACTTTATTTCACTAAACATGGAATTTTTACTGTTAATTTTCATTTGTTATAATTAATTTTCTAAAGATTTATATTTGTCTCCAATGAACATTATTTCATCAAAATATATGATGAAAATCAATTTACTCATTTGAACCACTTATATATATAAATTTCCATCATTATTTTCTCTAGAAAATTTCAACTTCCTCAAACAATCATCAAGTTTAGAATACTAAGATTGAGGGGATTACTTTAGAATATATATTTATTTCTTGTGTTTTTATATCTTAATTACATATTCATAAATCATGGAACTATCATGTTGTTTAATATATATTTCCTCCTCAAATTATATAGTGAAAAATGTAGATTTTATATCCATATGACATGATTTATAATTCTGGTGTCAAAAAACTACCAAAAATATTCTTATAGTTTTGAGTATCACAACAGTTGAAGATGTTTCTTTAAAATAATCACCTTAAACCTGAGAGTATCCTTAAAAAACTAGAATATATTTATTCCTCAAGTCCTCACCTTTTTCATTGATCTTATCCTGAAACATTCATTTTTACGATGATATTCTTATCTTCTAGTCTGAGAACAAGTTTCCATGTGTTAATATTTTTGATTTTATCTAACCCCTAATTCATTATTGTTAGCCATTATTTATGTTGGATTACATTTTTAAAAAACTCTGGTTCAATTTTAGATACAAGAGAAATTTTATTTTAAATCCTCATTTTAATTTATTGTTTTACTAAGAATTCCTATCTTTTGATGATATTTTCTGGTGCAACCTTTATTTTTTACTTTTGAGAACTTCAATAATTTGTATGCTTTATTTTTTCATCATTGAACTGATCAGAACTTACCTATTCATGTTAAATTTCACTACTTATTTTCTATTTTTTAGAATTTACTGAAGTATATTTTATAAATACACGAGACAAACCATTTTCTTCTTCTATAATCTTGAAATTTCTTTCAATGAATTTATCATCACATGAATATATAAACTTACCAAGTTTTTTGTTCTGGAATATATAAATTTTTCCATTTGATTAATATGCTAATAAGATTCCATCCTCATCCTTCTCATAGAATTTTCCTATGTATTTTTTTAATATACAAGGGTGCATGGAAAATTTTTAGAAATTTACTATGGGTTTATTTTTGTACCATATTTCATAAGGGGTCACGCTAGGTTTTAGTTAAGGAAGAAACCTATTTTGAACATGTATTATTGTATATATGGATTCCATCCAAAATAATATTGGGAGTTTATATTACAAAATTATATTAATCCCCATTTAAAACAAACTTTTATTCATTGTTTCTACAACCCTATTTTTCCAAAGAGTGTAGGGGTATCTAAAACAATGTTTGATCCCATGCTTTAATAGTTATACTTTAAAAGAGTTGCAATTATACTATGTAATATTTTATTCTATGATCTTTCAGATGTATAAACCATGTTATTTCTCATTATTAATTCTGAACAATTTAAACATCTAAAAAAACTAGATTTTATATTTTATGATCATAACATTGGTCATCTAGGTGAAGTAATTAATGAAAGTGATAAATTATAAATCACCCTTTTTGGATTGATGTATCACTGGTCCCAAAATATTAGAGTGTATGAGTTTAAGTGTTTTGGTATCATGAATATCAATTTTCTAGTATCTTACCTTTGAAATTTTTCCTTTCTAACAACTTTTATAGACCTTTTGTCTTTTATCTTTCAATTAAGGTAAATCTCTCACTAGTTCCTCCTTTGAATTTTTCTCATATTATTTTTTCCTAGATGAAACAGTCTTCAATTCCATAACTCATTTTAATTTATAGAACTTAATTGGAATAAATTAATTTGATTTCAAATTTGAAACAAGTTTACTTTGGTTATCACTCTTTCTTTAATTATTTACATATACTTAAAGAACTGGATGATACAACCATAATGATGGAAAATTAATTTATTTCCATAGTTGAAAATGTGGATAAAATAGAAAATATTATGCATAAGTTTTTAAAAAAATAGAACTTCATAATATTTTAAGTTTTAATCATAAAAAATATACACTGAATCCTTTAATCTTCAAGGAACTATCAATCCCAAAGGTTACTACTCTACTATTATGATCTTAAAAATTTCTCAGAATTTTTATATCACCTATTATATGTGAAGAGTATCCACTTTCAAGTATAAAATATTTCTATGAATGGTTTGATCAAATCTTCCATAAGTTTCTTCCAGGCCGTAAAAATGTTTATTTGTTGAAGATGTCTTAATTTTGGATTCCTCCTTCCATTATTTATTTCCTATCATGTTTTAATTTTAATTTTATTCTCTTTAATAATTTACCCACCTCAAATAATTCCTTATTCTTGGAGGCAAAATCTTATCCAAAAAATTGTAGGCTTTGTGCCCATTAATTCCACAATACCAATAATATCATATAAACCTCCACCATCTTGATAAATTAATGTTTTAGTTATCGAACATTCATGGTGTTTACTATTTAGATATAATTTAATTTTTATTTTGATAGGGATGATATTGATTTTGGAATTTTTCTGTATTCTTTTAATTTAACAGAATCAGTAACAATTTTCTTCCCAACTCATACTTTCTCATTTTTAGTTCAGAATCCTAAATTGTTAGTAAAAATAAATTTATATTCAAATTTACCTAGAACAAATTGTGAACATTCATATTTAAGTTATGTTTCCTTATTGAAATAATTTTTTAAAATATTTAGAGTTTTTTAAACTTCAAGGAATATAGATTTCATCTTACTTAGTTCATCTTATGTTGTAGATAACTTCTCTCCTTTATATTTCAAATTTTTTTCTTGCCTGACCACCTTCAACTTGAGGTTATTGATTACTTTATTTTATGAATTATACTTAAAAAAATATTATTCAATTTCAATATTAATCTCTCCTTTATTTTTTTAAAAAATAAATTTTCTTCTTTAGTTTAACATTCTTCTCAAGATAGACCTCAAGTTCTATTTTCAAAAAATATACCATATAGGTTTCTTCACCTTATTCTTCTTTATCACTTAAATTGTCCTCAATCATAACATGAGACATAAATTTCAAAATATTCTCTTGGAATTATTCATCAGATGATGCTTCCTATAATGATTCATAATCTTCTTCCTTTATTAGTAGAATTATCTACATTTTATAGATAAATTTATTTTCACCTTTTTCTGATTTTTTTTCTTCCTTATACCTTTTAACAGATTTCTTATTCTAAGGTTTTCTATCTATCACTTCATTATCATCACTATTATTCTTATTAGGTAATTTTTTAGTAAAGGTTTTTATTCCCCACCCTCAAAAAATTTCAATGGAAATTTTATCTTATAATTTATTCTATATTTTATGATGTTTCTTGTGATATGAACATAATCCTTGTGTATTCTTTATCTATTTCACCATATTTTGATTCATCAGAAGTATCATCTTCGGGACCATTTATTTTTATCATCTTCATGGATTAAAATGACATTTATTCCTTATTTTTATTTTTATATTCTATAGTTTTCCTAATTTTATAAGACATATAGATATTTTTCATCTAATCTATATATAATTCATCTTGATCCTATAGTATAACAATTTTTGGATCAAATCAGTCTGAAAAATTTCTCATTAACTTTTTTTCAAAAGTTGAATTTATTTAGATATAAATAAAACCTATAATATTTATAAATATATCATTTACACTTGTAAAATGATTATATATCTCTTATTTATTATCCATCTTTAAATATTTAATCTTACTCCTCAAAATTTGGATTTTTTCTTACAAGATTTTTCATCACCTTCATAGATACTATTAAGATCATTTGAAGTTCCTTTAGCTATTTGGAGACACATAAGCTTTATGTAGATTTTATCCAAAAGATACATGAGTAAATCATTTCATGATTTACCATTAACCTTGAGATTCCTCTTGATAGTGAAAGTCATAGAATAATTCTATTATCTTGGTGGAAACCCAATGGTAGCCACAACCACCACTTCAAGATAAAGTAAAATGATATAGGGTGTCATCCTATTTTTCTATGCATGAAAATTATTGTCCTCAAAAATAGGAATTCATCTTCTATTAATGGAATTTTAATTCTCTATTTTGAAAAAAACATCTTATAGATGGAACCATGTTTTGATATCACTTGAGATTCCTAGGAAAGGTGTGACAACTGATTATGGTAATTTAATCAATGGATACTTTTCTAATTTTTAATATTCTTAAATAAACCTCTGTAACTTGGTAGAGTTATGATCCATTCAAGTAATAAGCTCAACACCACTCGTATGTAAGAAATAAAAGAGAGAGAAATGAACATAATATTTTTACAAGGTTTGTCCCCAATATGGGAAACCTACTCCTTTCTACATTTGGTTGTTATCATGAGATATATATTCTCTACAAATAATTTTTTTTTAAACTGAAGTGGTATGATATCATTATTATATAAACCCATAGTGAATACCACGAAAAATTCCTCCTGATAAGATTAGACCAGTTTCCATAAGTTACATTGATAACTCCACCAAAAAAATAAAGATCACTATAACTTTCAGTTGCTCCAATAATAAATATAGATCTTCCTTTGAGCTTTCTAATGATCATGTTCCACTCTTGACCACTATAAAATCTCTTAAATTTATTTGTCTAAAACTTTAGTCCCTAAAAACTTTTATTTTGGTACCTCAACACAAATACATAAAAAACTTGATGTTCTTTCCTCAGCTCTAAAATCCCTATAAATTCTTCTCATCTTTAACCCAGTTGATTCTTTGAGTTTGTAGTTTTGTTTTTTAACAATCCTCTCAACTCTCAAAATTTTCATGTGTGGCAACAACTATTCATCTAGAATGAATTTCCTCCTTTATAGTCAACCTTCCTAATATAGGGAAAATACAAGTTCCATTTTGAAACACTCACTCACTAAAAGTATTTAGTAAAACAAATTCAATGATTTTGAAGATATTAAAGTTTGGATTCATCAAATCTTCTATAAAAATTGACATCAACATTATCTAAGATTTCTAGAAATATATTCTTGAATCATAAACACCTTAATGAATATCTCACATTCAATGTCCAACTAAGCATTGTTATAATGGGTGTGAATTATGTGAATTCACTCAAAATCTTCTGGTGAATATAGTCCCGTATACTTTACTTTATACTTATTTCAATTCTTCATCTGCTTTAGCTCAATTCAGTATTCTACAACCTTCAGTACTTGGAAATTTGTTTCCATGAAACCTGTGGTTATGATGGTCCGAATTCATTACACCTAAACTATATTAAATATTCAACTAGAATCATCCACTTCTTGATTATCTCAACTCCAGATCATCACATTTTTCTATTAAACTTAGACTCCATCTTCCAGTGCTTTCATCTTCTATGAATTTGAAATTAGTTTATTTTATATTTTGCCTAATGTTTGAAGAATCAATATTCTATGTCACCAATAATTCACCAATATAATATCCTCTTCTAATGACTTTCAATTTTTCTGAAATTTTTGATGACATGACTATGAGTGATACACAATTTTACTTATTCTTTTCACATTTTTAGAGCCTTAAACATTAGTCACCATTCTAATATTTTTTGATCAACTTAAATTTTGTTCTAATTGGATTAAATCATAAAATATTTTTAATAATAATGATTTTTAAAAATTAAGTATTAAAAAAACATCGAATGACTTAACTTTTAGAGAACCCTTCAAATTTACATAAAATCCTCATGACTGGAAAAAAGTGTGACTGGATAGTAATAATCATTGTTTCTTCCAATATTTTAGTACATTTATTTATCAAAAATAGTTTCCATGTTTCAAATATATATTCTTATTTTTTATGGAGAACCCCAAGGACATTTCTAACCTTTCATTGAGGCCCATCCTTATATTTTCTAGTCATCTCAAATACTCTATAAGTAGAAAAACTCTTATGATATGAAATCATAGAAAAAATTTCTTAAGTACATTTGAAACTTGCATATATACTAAAGTGAAATGATAAATTATCAAACTATGAACTTATTATATTTGAAAAAATAGACCACCTAAACTTTATATCTTCTAATGAAATCACAAAATTCTCTAGATTCATTCTCCAAAAAATGAATTTCCTCTATTTCTTAAGAACATTATTTCATGAAACTCAAAAATAGTTTAAAATATAAAAAACACATTTATAACACTTGAGAAACTTCACCACATATTATTCCTTAGAATCCTAGAACATAATCACCCTTATCCATATAACAATCATAAAAATACCTCATGATAAGTACACACACTTTCTTCATTAGGTAAAGATATATAAATTAAAAAATACCATGGTTCCCATATATAATATTGGAATGATAAAAAATTTTCTTTGAATTCATACATGAGTGATGAGATAAATACTCCCAGAAGGTAGGTATAAATGATCATGTAAGTATAGAAAAATTGAAAATTAATTGAATGTATTTCATAGAATAAAATGGAATTAAAAAAATTTAGTTGACATGATAATTTTGAGTTCTTTTGCTAATAAAAAAATGAAATCACATCAGTTAGTGTTCTGAATTTTTATTTGGTAATATTTTCAATGTTCACTCATCTATGATTCTAAGGTTTAAAGTGGGTGAATTTATATAGAGAATAAATTCATTAAATTTTATTAATATAAAATTCATTTAATTCCCTCACATTTACAAGAAAATTGATTTCTGATATGTTTTAGAGTTAAATTATTATTTCAATGAATATTTTGAATATTGTTTATAATGGATAAAATTTTTAATTTAGTTGATCTAATTAATTTTGTTTGAATAAAATCAATGAATAAATATTGATAATTAATTTTTTTGTTATTTTAAAGGTAAATTATGTTAGAGGAAACCATGGGAGAGATATTCAACTAAGTCCAAAACATAGTGTACATCATGAACCCCATAAGTTTGAAATTATATCATGAGGTTAATTTTTCAATAAAGGAATTGGGATACCCTATGATCATATGGTTAATTTCATGGAAAAGGAAATGTTCATAAAGTTGATCAATATAATTCGTATGGTTGATGAGGATATTTGTAAGGTTGAAAAAAAAACATCACACAACTCATTATAGGATTCATTATGGTCTTCATAAGGTTAAAACTCAACATCCCAAGGATAATAAATATAATTATTAAGGTTATCTAGGTAATTTTTTTGGTTAATTACCTTTGAAAAATTGTTAGTTTGGTGACAAATTAAGGGGAATTTTGTAATGTTCTTTCCTGAAATTCCCTTTAGGATTAGTGCATAGACCTGAGGGGTGGAGGGTGAATCAGGTATTATATATTTTTATCAAAATTAAGATACTATTGGAAACATTATCCCACTTTTCAATTCAACTTATGTTTCTAATTAGTTCATATGAATCTATTTTACATTTAATCTAGTAATCATCTACCACATGCAATGAAATTAAAGTATATAAAGAGGCATACACTATTTTTACAAGGTTAGAGTCAAAGTCTTACTAATTTCTATAAATGACTATCCCCCAATCATAGTTTCATTAATTTAGTCAATGGTTGACTATAATGGTTGGTGTTTTCCACACTAACATAGAGTAACATTGTGTATAAAATTTCCTTCTTCCCATAGGACCTTTCTTTCCACATTCCTACTGGACTTATATTGGAATATCCTCACTGTTTTCAAAAATTACCATTGTGATCTCCCTGTATACCATTAATCTATTAAGTTCTTTATCATATGAAATTTTAAATGAAAGTTTTAATTTCAGAACCTATTTGAAATTAGATCACCAGGTCTACACAATATTCTTCTACATTAATAAGAAGGATATACTTATTTTCAGTAGAAGATAGTTTGAATGTTAGTAAGTCTTTATGAATACTATGAATTTCAGTAACTTCTCACAACTCAACTTCACATGATTCTATATAATCTAATAATTTTTCTATCTCACTCAATATTTTAAAGGATCAATAAAATTTATCATAACTTTCTCAGTAGGTTGGTATCTTCTTAGCTTCTTCTTTATCCTCTCACTAATTTGACTTAAATTAAATAAACATAGAACTATGGATAACTTCTTCTTATTCTTATTCATATTTAATGATAAGATAATGATTAAATTTTGAACAGTATCAACATATTTATCTTCTTCTTTGAGAGGTCTCTAGTTTTTCACATATGACATAAGCTCTAGATTTCATAAACAAATTTCAAACTCATTGATTTATTATTTTTATTTTTATACATAGGTCACCAATAAATAATATTTTCAATATATGAAATATAGAATATCCCATAAAATATTTTTATTCCCATGTTTCTCTCACTTTTTCACTTTTTCCATATGTGGGTGTACCCATAATCTCAACATTCCATATAACTCTCAACTATTTCCTCCTACACATTTACAGGAGTACCCTTAACTTTATCTCACTCATTTATTTTCTTATTTATCTCTACCAAATATATAATTATAGATTATTCTAGTGGGATTGAGATTATATTCCTCATATTCTTATAAAAATAAATTACTAAAATAAAAAACACACACATAAATCAAGATCAACATATTTACAATGTGACTTACTTATAGAAAATATTTTCTTATATCTTATGTAATGAAGAACAAATCCATGACACAGAACTCAAAAAATTAACACTTATATCTTGAGAGATTTAATAAAACTATCATGGTCTTCAAATAATCCGCACTTTCTAATAGCAACCCAAATACATCTCACCTTCATTTTTATTTAACTTGAATAAAATTATGCCTTCTGATATTCAAAATATTTTATATAAACACAATCATCTTCAAATGTATCATAATTTCGATCAAAATAATATAATTACAAATATTATCATTTGAAATTCTCTAATATTGAATAGTGATCTTCTCTCATATACATATCATTTAATATTTCTCAAATTATTATTGGATCACAGATCTTATAAGAATCAGTATGTTTTGATTATATTATAAATACTCAAGCATCAACTAAAATTATACTCAATTAATTTTTTAATTTATCTATTTAAACAACACTTAAAACTTCCATAACTTCCTTCACTTTGATCTTCCTCCCCATATATTTTAATATGACCTCCCTTATATTGTAGGCTTGAATCAAAACCCTTTTATCTATTTATGATGTTTGAATCATTGAGATATAAATTTAGAATCATACCAATTTAATTCACTATCTATATATTAAAATATATAAACTTCATCTTTTATATGTAGTTTTATCAATATTAACTATGTATTGAATGAAATGTATGTTACAACAAATCATACCTATGTATATTAAAAAACACATGTATGTAGCTCACAATCAAACCTAACTTTGAGTAGAATCACATGTATATAGAAAATAATTTCTCAATTTTTTAGATCTATATTAGAATCACACATATGTTGACACAAACTAATAAATTGAGTCCATTGACACATACACAGTCCAAACTTTTCCATTTTTTCAGAATTTATTCAATAAAATCAAATACTTATTTAACTCATCTCATAGTTTTTGAAACCAACAATAAATGAATTAAATAAATTTGGAAAGTATAAGAAAAATTATAAAGTTTATTAAATACATTTTGGTAATAATTCTGAGAAGAATAATAAAGTTTTTAAGACTCAGTTTATGGTTAAATAATGTGAATCACATGAATCTAGAAATTCAAGAAACCTAAAAAAACTCAAAAATTGATATAATTGGTTTAATAATAGAGATATAAAAAATAACCTAAGTTGGAAAATAATATTTTAGGGAATAGAAATAATTTTTATTCATAAAAATAATCCAAAACTGGTGGTTAAAAGAATAAATAAATAAAAGTGAAAAATTATGGATATTAAATAGATCACAGAGGAAAGTATTCCTTTTAATGATATTAATATTAATATGGAGGATTCATATATACATTAATAATTTTTTAATTTAACTATAAGAATTACTATTAATCAAACAATACTATCAGATAAATCTTGAGGAAGAATCCACCCACTCAAAGGAAACTTGTTCAGAGGAAATTTTTGGATTCTAAAAAAAAGTTTGAGAACATGTTTCAAGTGCTTGAGGAAGTATATGGTAGATGTGACCGGAATGGTCATTGATAAAATTAATGTATCATAATTTTACCATTAAAATATTGTATAAATTATAATTCTAATAAGTCTTTGGAATTAAAGAGGTAAGATAAAGAAAAATCACTTATTGTTAAAATTTTACTCATAGATTCAAAATAGGAATGTCCATGGATATTGTCAAGTTGATTTTATTCACATATGATAGGATAATTAGAGATATTGAATAATTTTGAATATTATAAATAAGGATTATAAACATTTGGGAATGATTGGTCACTCAAAATAAAAGGAGTTGATTTGGGAATGATTGGTTCCACTATTATTGGTAAAGAGAAGATAGAATAAAAAATACCTTATCTATTGATGGGATGAAACACAATATGTTTAGTGTTTCTAAACTATATTATGAAGTTAATGAGGTGTTTTTTAGAAAATATTGTTTTTTGGTGAAAATTATTAAAGATAGAAGGATTTTAACGAGCAGATAATGAACTAATGGAAAATTATTTCAAGGGGAGATGCCCAAAATACATTCTACCCGAGTATGAAAAATGAAAATGTACTATATAATTAGAGGCTTACCCATATTTTCCAAAGGAAAATGATCAATCTTAACCAAATTAAAATTTTTCACAATATTCCAAACATGAGTTAGGGAAGGTACTAGATATGTTTCACATGACAAAAGGGAAATATCATTAATTCTTCATATAAGAAAGTTATGATTCATATATATCATCTTTTAGATATTATTAATAATGAAATTTATAGACCTATGAGAAATAAATCAATAAATTTTGATAAGTATTTCATTTAATTTATTAATTAATATACTAGTATCACATGTATCATGTTTATGAAACATAAATTAGAGGCCTTTAAGATGTTCAAGAGTTTCGGGATAGGTGTTAAAAAGGATTGAGATCACTCCTTGAAAAATATTTAGATAGAAAATAGTTCTAAATACACAAATAGATGATTTTTAGACCACCTTGATAAGTATAGTTTTTTTAATGAACCCATTGAACTATACAAACTATAATAAAATAGTGTGGTCGAACAGAATAATAGGAGATTCATAAAAATTCCTCAGATTATATTGACAAAGAACGATACTTCTCGGTATTTTTGGAGACATGCTATTAGAGTAGTTATTCATATTTAAAATAGTTTCTTATATATAATTTTTTTTTAAATTTCACTATATGATATGTATTTTAATAATAAACCAATTTTTATGTATTTAAGGGTATTTGGAAGCCCATACATTATCAAATTCAAAGGTGTAAATCTTAAGAAGTTTGATAGAAGAGTTGTTACTGACATCTTTCTGGTTTATCCTCCAAATGGAAGTGGTTATCGATGATACAATATGGAGATAAAAAAATAATGGATATTTCAGATATTAAAGTACTAGAACATTCAAATAAATAATAAAAGCATGAAACAACAAGTATCATAGGTGATAAATATGATTTTATTTTAGCTAAACAGAAAGATGAAGTTGGAGAAAATTATGTAAGTTTGGATTATGTTTACATTTAAGATGATGATTCATCCAAATCAAGTGATGAGGAGAAACTACTATTAACCCATCTAAGGCTGATAAAAAAATTGAAAGTATAAAAATTATTGGAGATTAAAGATAGTGTGATCAAACTAGAAGAACTTTGAGGACAAAATCACATACCACACTATTTTCAAAAGTTAAACTGAGTTATATTGAAAAAGTTATAGGGAGAATCAATAATGGGTTGATTCCATGGATGAAGAATTATACTAGATAAATAATTTTTATACATGGAATTTGGTACTAAGGCCTTAAGATAAGAATATAATTAGAAAAAATGGGTTTTCTAAAAAAATGAAGAAGGTGAAGTGATTAGAAATAAAGAAATGATTGTGTATAAGGGATAATATTATGTTGAATGTGTGGATTTTTATGAGATATTTTCAATTGTTTCTCATCTAGAAACCATAAGAATATTTATTTCTATTAATTCTTAAAGAAAATATAATATTTTTCAAATTAATGTAATGTATATATTCGTTAATTGTGAGATGTAAGAGGAGGTTTATATTGAGAAAACGTGCAGTTACTTACTGGGAGATATTGAAAGTCATGTATATAATTTAAAGAAAGTTTTATATGGGTTTAAACAAGATCCTTGAGATTGTTATTCTAATATATACACCGAATTTAAGAAGATAAAATTTAAAAAGTGAGAGTGGATAATAACTTATACATCAAATATGACAACAATGTATGTCTCATTGTTATTTTTTATGTAAATGATGTCATTTTTTTGGAAATGAGAAAGAAGTATGTGAAGAGTTTTCTAAAGAAATTAAGGAGTTATTTTAAATTTCCATTCTTAGTGGGATGAATTATTTTATTAGATTATAAATTTCTCAAGAGAGAGATCATATCTCTATTTCCAAAGAAAATTATTCTAGAGAACTTATTCAAAGTTTTAGAATATAGGATTCAAGATTGGTTTTTACACCTATTTTAGTAGGGACCAAATTATGTAAACATTTACAAGGAAATGATGTGGAATAAAGATAATTTTGAAAGATGATTAGAAGTCAATTATAATTAACAATATCAAGAAAATATATATTTCATTCTATCACCATTTTTGTAAGATTTCATAGTTATCTAAAAGTGTGACACATTATGATTAGTATAACAATCGTTAGATATATTAAAAAAATAGATTTTGGGTTAAAATACATAATTAGGGGAGAGAAAAATATGAATGGATATTCAGATGTATACTTGGAAAGAAGTATAGATGAAAAAATAAACATCTGGTGGGGTGTTCTTTCTTGGTTATTAGTGTGTTTATTGGCACAAAAAGAAGAAAAATTCTATGACCCATAGCACTGATGAGGTAGAGTATGTATCTGCAAGTCTATCCACTACTCAATTAATGTGAAAAAGACTCATCTAGAAGACATTTGGATGAAAGTGAAATTTTCACTTCTCTTAGGATGTGATAATCAAAGTTCTATAAAATTATCGAATAATATTATTCAGTATTCAATAATCTTGCACATTGATTTCAAATATCACTTCATCAAATATATTGTGGAGATAAATGATCTAAATCTATAATTTTTTCATAATTTATATCTTATAGATAATTTTTCCATGATTTAGTTTTTTAAGGATGCTTTTGAAATATTTAGGTTGGAAATGGGAGTTCAATCTCCCCTCTCAAAAGGCCAAGTTATGGAATTCTATCCCCTCTCCCACCTTGTGATTGGAATTTGTTTTCAAAGGGGGAGAATGAAAATATAAATATTCTTGTTTTTATTTCCTTATATATTTATTAAATGTACTTACAAAGGGGGAGAATAACACTTAGGGGTAACTCTATAGATATATATCTCACCTATTTAGGGGGATCATGTATTTAGAGGGAGTAAAAGGGGTAAGCCGTGAATTTATCCTATGGATATGTGAACTATTTTAACAAATTTTTTATTGAAGTTAATGTAGTAATTTTCTTTTATAGGGTTTTGAGATTCCAAATGAAGATATTTGGATCATGAATAGGTTAACTAAAAATAACTATTTTATGGAAAAAATGATATTTTTTTCAATATTCTTGTTTCTTATATCAAGTTCTCTCAAGTAATATTAGAAATATTGGATGATTATTCATTTATATTTTGGTTTGGTTTGAAGGTGATTTATGTTCCTTGGTTTTCAACAAAATACAAAGGGGGATATTTTTTAGACCACATTTGAAAAGAGTCTAGTTCAGAGAAGGTTTAAGTGGATATGGTCTTTTTTGTTTGATTTTTTAGTGAATGCATAAATACAATTTCATTAAAATTTGATTATTGGTGTGATATTATTAATGGAAATTAATTAAAAGTAATGGGGGATGTATAGACACTATCTATAACATCTTGAAAGAGGTTTTGAGGTATTTTAGGAGGGTTGTATTTTATTTAAGGAGGCTCTAGATTGATTTGAATGAAGTATGGTGTTTCTAGATTGAGACATACTTATGATTGATCCACTATCCATGAATTGACTTGGTCAATAGAAATTGTACATGAGTTTGATCTGATACTTAGAGAAAAAATAGATAATGTTGACTCTTGATTGATTGAAGGTTGGTTATGTGGTAAATCTACACAATCATTCTAGGTATGCGGTCAATTGATTTTTCACATGCCCAATTGAAGGTTGGTCATAATATAAATACAAATGGTCAATTTAGATGTGTGTTCAATCCAAAATAAGACATGTAGTGAATCTAGAATTTTTTGACTCACAGTCAATCACATACTTAGATATTTTTTTTGATTAATATACTTGATTAATTTTTAGGTTTTCAAAATTCATATATTCTAAGAAAATATGATTCAGATGATGCTTATGATGTTATTCAAGTGTTTCAGAATCATAATCACTCAAGATCAGTATGATTAGTGATGATAAGAAATCAAAGCATCAAACCAGAGGTGATACTTTATGATTGAAGGAGATTTATGTTAGAATAAGATAAACAATAAGTACTCTAGTTTTTGAGAAGAACGTAAGTCTTTGAGTTTCATATCCTAATTATTTTCCATGATAATAAGTCTTTAATATATAATGTAATCTTTTTATACGGTTCTTAATTATTTTAGTATAATTTATACCTTTGTGTTCCATATCGTAATTATTTTCCATTAGCGTGAGTCTTTCATGAAAAATTTAAGACCTTTTTACGGTTTGTAAGTCTTTGAGAATAAAATAAGTCTTTAATGGAAAATAAATTTTTAGAAGTTCCCAGTATAAGTATTTTACACTTAGAAGAATATGAAGATCTTTTGGATGTATAACTAAGTTTTTATAATTAAAATTATAAAGAAATAAAATCATACGATGAAATAGAGAAGATCTTCATGGATTAAAATCATCTTGGTCCAAAATATAATCATGATCCAAGATGAAAATCAAATAATAATATCCAAGGTGTAAATCTAGTAAACTAATAAGTATTTCATGCTACACAAGGAGGATCCATGTCACAGGTTCATGCATACATATAAGAATATATATATATATATATATATGGTTTTAAAGAAGCTATATTTTTAGAGAAGATAAGTATATGAATATGAAAATATCATGTGGAAATTATTTTCATGTCTCAAAGAGATTAAAGAGGAAGAATTGATTTTTTTATAAATAAGGGTGAATGAGTTTAAAGATAATGATATCTCACTACCTATAATCACGGTTTTTCCTTATAAAGTCTGGAAATAATATTCTTGATATTTTTTATTAAACATATATTTATAGTTGAATTAAAATATATGAATATTGATACTTTTGAAACCCTAGAGAATATTTAATATGTATCAAAAAGGAAAGAAGAGTGAGTGGTAATAAAAATAAGTTATACATTCCCACTACTATGAAAGATATTAAAGAATGTGAAAGGCAGACCTTATTTAGTGTTAGTTAGGAATAATGAAACAAGAAAATAATAACATACTCTAATTTTGAACCTATAAAGTGAAATATTATTATTGAAAAAAATAATAAATTATTATTACTATGTAAGATGAACTTACACCATTAGTAGACTATGTTGTATCTCAAGTTCATTGTTATCCCCCTACTTGCTATAATCCATGGGATTGTTTCTAGTGGACTATGTGATCTTGGATGTTTCCAAATCATATCAAGGAGTAGCTACTCATATTGAGTAGTGAACCTTGTAAAACATGTTGTGAATTATTTTTACTCTAACTAGTAATGAAATTTGTTTGAAATAGAAATTGTAAAATAAAGTATTTATCACTGATTCACCCATATCTCAGTGATATCTCAATATTGTGGGTAGAAATTCACCATCCAATGATCATGTTTATCTATTTACCACTATTGAATTTACAAATTAAGTTATCTATAACTTCCATCACTGTATTTGTTTATTATGGTACCTCAATGCACACACCTTCAGAATTTTAATCATTTCTTCCTAAACTCGGAACTCTCTAGAAATTCTACTCTTCAACAAAATGGATTTTTTAAGATTTCATGTTACTTTTCTAACAATCAACTAACTTATAAAAATATTCTGTATGGAAATGATAGTTCATATATAACCTTCCTTTGATAAACATGGGGAAAATTTGAGCTCCAATTTGAAACACCTTCTCACTCAAAGTCTCTAGTAAACAACCTTTAATGGTTCTGATGATATCAGAGCTTGAAATCATCAAATCCTCCAAAAAACTAGGAATAAAAATTATTAAAGACTTCCAAAAAACTCATATTGAATCATGAAATCCCATTCATGAATATCATACTTTTAACAACCAACTCAATATCAATATAATGTTCATGAATTAAAAAAGTTCATGTGAATCCACCCAATATCTTCCAGTGAATTTACTCCCATATAATTCACTCTATAATTCTTCCAGTTCTTCCTCTACTTCATCTCAATTTAATATTATAAAAACTTCAATAATTTGAATATTTTTTCATGAAACTCAGTATTCTTGTGGTCTATATCTATTGAGTGTACACTATGTTCAAAATTTGTCTTGAAACATTCACTTCTAGATCAATTCAACTACAAACTATCATATCCACTATTCAAATAAGTCTCCATCATCTGATGATTTAATCTTCTATGCATTTGGATTTAGTCTATTTCATATTTATCCTAAAATCTAAAGACATGATCTTAAATTTTATTAAGACATCAACACCATCCAATCCCCTTATGTTTCCATTTAATTTTACCTAAACTTCCACTAACATGAAAACCAGTAATACATAAATTTTCATTTTTTTCTCGTAACCTCCTTCCAAATCCTTCAACATCAGTCACCATATGAATTTATTTTGATTGATTTATCTTTCAATAAACTTTTATTGAATCATTAAATACTTAAAATAATCATGGTATTTGAAACTTAATTATCAACAAAATATTATCTATCTTAACTTCTAAAGAACCCTACAGATTTTCATCAAATCCTCATGACTGGAAAATAATTGGAATAACCTATAAGAATAATCAGTTCTTCCATTTCATTAGTTTATGTATCCATAAAATAAACTATTATTATATAAGATTTATATTCATATTTATCAGGGACAACTTCCAAGGTCGTTTCTAACTTTTCAATGAGGCTCATCTTTCTATATTTTGGTCATCTCAAATACTTCATGGGAAGAAAAACTCTCATGATATCAACTTATAGAAAAATAATTTTCTATGAATTTGGAGCTTGTATATCAATTGAAAATAAATAATAAGACATCCTATCATGAACTTATTATATTTGAACAAGAAAACCACCTTAACATAATATATTACACTGAAATCAAAAATTCCTATGGATTCATCTCTTTGAAAACAAATTTCCTCTAATGTTCACAAAATTTATTTCATACATCTCATTAATAGTTGAAAATAAATAAATCACATTCATAATTCTAATAGATATTTAATACCCCTATTTTTATTTCTTTAAAACATATCTCTACTCCTCACAAAACTCACTTTACATAAAACTACAACCTTTCTCAATGAGAAAATTTTAAACACCACACTTCTAGATAAAACAATGTTTTTAAGAGAATTCCTTCACTTAGTGAAAAGTAATTTTGTAAAGATTCATATTTAAATTTTATTGCCCTGTTAAAATCATCATTAAAATTCTTTAGAGTTTTTTAAGCTTCAATTAATTTAGATTGTGTCTTTCAGAGTTCATCTTACTCTATATCTAACTTCTTTCCTTTATCTTTTAAACTTTTTTCCTGATCAACCACCTTAATCTTGAGATTTTATTTATTTCTTTACTTTATGTTTTCTCTTTTTTCAGAAAATTGTCTTTAGTTTCAATATTATTATGTACTTTAATTTTCAATATATGAAGTTCATTCTTGAGTTTAATATTTTTCTCAACACAGGCCTTGAGTTCTATTTTCAAAAAATGTTCCATATAATTTTCTTCACCTTATTCTTATTGGTCACTTGAAGTTTTTTCATTCTTAACATGGGCCATAAATTTAAGAATTTTCTCTAATACTTCTTCATCAGATGATGATTTATATAATGAGTCATATTCCTCTTCCTTTATTAGAAAAATCCAATTATTCTTCTAGATAATTTTTTTTTACCTTATACTAATTTTTTGGTTTCCTTATAACTTTTAACCCACTTACTATTATAAGGTTCCTCTCCATATCTTCTCCATCATCACTATTATTATTTATAGAATAATTTATAGAAGAGTTACCTATTCTGCCACACTCAAAACATAGCAATACAAGTTTTTTCCTTATACATTATTTTACCTATTCATATGTATCTTCAAATGTGGATCATTATCCTTGTAAATTATTTATCCATGTCATAATATTTTGATTCATTAGAAGTCACATCCTTCATATCAAGTATTTTTAGCCTCTTCCTGGATTCTATGGCCATTTCTTCCTTATCCTTATTTTTAAATGATGTATTTTTCCTCATTTTATAATCCATAAAGATATTTTCAGCTTATATAGAGATAATTCACCATAATCCTCTAGAATATATATTTTAAGATTGAATTAGTATAGAAAAATTCTCATTAACATTTTCATAGTTGTTGAATCTATCAAGGTATCACTAAAATATATGACATTTTAACTATCTCATTTACCCTTGTAAAATGTTCCTCCTTATATTCTTTATCATTAATCTTTAATAATTCAAAATTACATCTCTATATTTGGAGTTTTTCTTCCTTAATTTTTTATTACCTTCATAGATTCTCCAGATTATCCCAAGTTTCTTTATCAGTTTGGAGATCCATCAAATTTGTGTAGAATTTATTTGATATAGAAATGAGTAAATCATTTCATAGTTTACCATTAACCTTTATATTCCTCTTTTAAGTTAAATTAATAGTATCATTATATTCTCTTGTTATAAACCCAATGGTAGCTACATCCACCACTTCAATACCATGTAAAATTATATAGGGAATCATCCTTTTATTTCCATACATGAAAATTATTTCCATAAAAAGTAAGAATTCCCCAGTTATTAATGAAATTTGAATTATATATTTTGAACAAATGAATATTACAGAGGGAACCTTGTTATAATATCAATTGATATTATCAAGAAAATTAGGACTATTGAGAATGGGGTTTTAATCAGCGGCCACTTTTTTAATTTCTAGTATTCTTAAATAAACCTCAAAAACTTGTTATAGTTATGATACATTCAAGTAATAATCTCACCCTCACCCATATTCAATAAATAAATAGAGAATAATTCACATAGTATTTTTACAAGGTTTGGACCAAATGTTAGAAACCTAATCCTATCTAAAATTATTTGTTATCCTGAGATGTAGATTCTCTACTAATATTTTTTTTAATTATAGTGGTCTAGGATAATTTTTATCTAAATCCCAAAGTACTTCCCACACAAAATGTCTCTGGATAAGATTATATAATTTTCCCCAATTTATAATGATACCTCCACTAATATAATAAAGATAGATATAACTTAGTATTTCCCAAAAAATAATATAGATCTTATTACGAGATTTCAAATGATCATATTCAGATATTTACCACTATTGAATCTCTCAATTTTTTTTCCAAAACTAAAGTAAATAAAATTTTCCTTTCCTTTACCTCAATGCATATACCATCAAAATTTGAAGCACGTTTTACTCAGATCTTAACTCTTTATAAATTTTTATCTTATTCAACCGAGTGATTTATTTTATATTTCAGGTTGGTTTTCTAAAAATCATCTCAACTCTTAGAATTTTTATGTGTGGAAACAACAGTTCATACAAAATGAGTTTAATCCTTTATAGTGAACCATACTCTGATAGATATTTGGAAAACATAGGCTCTAATTTGATATATTTTCTCAATAAAAGTATTTATACAACAAATTTCAATGATGTTAAAGATATAAGAGTTTAACTTCATAAAATCCTACATAAAAATTGACATCAACATTCTCCAAGGCTTCCAAAAATATTCTTAAATCCTGAAATTTACTTCATGAATATATCACTTTGAATATCCAGATTAACATTTTTATAATGATTGTGACTATACAAATTTTATGTGAAGTAACTTAATAAAATTTATTAAATATATCCCCATATAATTAAATTTATTCATATTTCAATTATTCATTTTCTTTATCTCAATTCAATCTTCTATAGTGTTCAGTACTTGGAACATTTTTTTCATGAAACATATGGTTCTAATGGTCTAAATTATTTACACATACATTATATAAAAACTTCATATAGCATCATACACTTCTTGATTAGATCAACTCCCGATCATCATATCTTCTATTCAGCTTATCCTCCATCATCGAATGATTTCATCTTATATGTATATAGACTTACATTATTTCATATTTCACCTAATGTTTGGTGAAAAAATCTTCCATGTATATGAGAATTCACCAGTATCATATCCTCTTTTGATGCCTTTTATTCTTTTCTTCTTTTTTGATGACATAACTACCGAAGATACATAATTTTACTTCTTATTCCTATCATATTTTTCAAAATTCTCTGAATTAGCCACCATTCAAATTTCTTTCAATCGAATTAACTTTTTTTTGAATCCATGAATCAGATAATAATCTTAATAATCATGATATTTAAAAATTTATGTTCAACACAACATATAATGACTTAGATTATAAAGAAACATGAATATTTTTATCAAATTCTCATGGCTAGGAATAATTGGTTCTTCCACTAATTTGGTAAATGTTTCCTTCATAAACACTATCCATGTATTAGAGTTATATTTATATTGATTAGGGATAACCTTCATGACCTTTTATAACTTTTTAATGAGGATCATACTTATGTATTATAATCTTATAAAATTATCTATGAGAATAAAAAATCACATGATTTTAACTTTTCAAAAAACTTTCTTCTACTCATTTGGAGCTTTAATATTAGATCAAGACAAATGATAAGTTATCAAACCATATAGTTATTTTGTTGGAACAAAAAACATACTCAAATTCATATCTTCCCATGAAATCACAAAATTCTCTAGATTTTGATCTTCAGAAAAAATATCATTTTCTTTACTATTCAAGACTATTATTTTATAAAAATCACCATTAGTTGACAACAAAAAAAACCCCTTCATAGTACCCAATGAACTTCACCTACTATTCTTTGTTATAATCCTATAACATACCCATCATTATCCATAGAACAATCCTAAAAATTACTCATGATAAGAAAACATAATTGAATCATTGGGAAGAGATATAAAAATTAAAAAATCATATGGTTACCCATGAAAAATATTGGAATAAGAAAAAGTTTTCTTTGAATTCATACTTGAGTGATGTGAGAAATACGCCTATAAAGGTAGGTATAAATGAGAATATAAACATAGAAAATGTTGAAATGAATTGAATGTACTTTATAGATAAAAATGGAATTAATAACATTTTGGAGGTATGATAAGTTTGAGTGATTTGGATGATAAAAAAGGAACTCACATTATATAGTTATTTCATTTTTTATTTGGTAATAATTTTTATGTTCACTTATCCATGATTGTAAGGTTTAAGCATGGTGGAATTGTAATATACAATAAATTAATTAAATTTTGTTGATATAAAATTAAATTTATTCTATAAAATTTACTAACTAATTGTTTTTTGGGTTGATTTAGATTTAAATTTTCATTTAAATTAATCTTTTGAATATTATTTAAAATAGATCAAATTGTGAATTTATTTGATCTTGTAGACTTTTTTTTGAATAAAATAAATTTGTAGTTATTGAAAATTATTGTTTTTTGTTATTTTGAATGTAAAATATGTTAACAAAAACCATGGGAGAGAAATTATACTAACTCCAAAACATAGTGTACATCCATAATCTCATAAGGTTGACATGTGATCATAAGGTTCATTTTTTAATAAAGTCATGGAGACAACCTATGATTATATGATTAATTTCATGGAAAAGGAAAAGTTCATAAATTTTATCAATGGATTTTTTTATGTTTGATGATGATCTTTGTAAGATTGAACTAAAATTTGTAAGGTTCATCATAAGATTCATTCTATTTTCATAAGGTCGAAACTCAACTTTATAAGGTTGATCAGTATACTTTTTAATTTTATTTAGATAACTTTTTAAGGTTAATTAACTTGTAAAAATTGGAATTCGAGAGACAAATTAAGGGGAATTTTTTAAGGTTCATTCATGAAATTCCCCTTAGGATCGGTGCAAACACTTATCGGGGGGGGGGGGGGTAATCATGTGTTATTTATTTTTTATAAAATTTTATATTATCTTGGAAACGTTATCACACTTTGGAATTCAAATTCAATTTTTAA
The DNA here is from genome assembly GCA_963277665.1 of Viscum album. NCBI lineage: Eukaryota > Viridiplantae > Streptophyta > Magnoliopsida > Santalales > Viscaceae > Viscum > Viscum album. The sequence goes on from OY728126.1 coordinate 673,689,164, forward strand.
TTGGTGAATATGGATATATTATATTTTTAATCCAGTAATCATAAACCAAATGCAACGAACATACATCAAATAAAGAGGTGAACCATATTTTTACAAGGTTAGATTCAAATAAATACTCCTTACCATGATTGGATATTACCCAAATCAGAGTGTCTCCACTATAATCAAAGTTTGACTATAATGGGTGGTGTTTTCCAAACCTACATTGAGTCCCACTATGTATAAAATTGGCCACTTCCCATAGGAATTCACTTGCCATTATCCTTATAGACTCCTCATAGAAGCTTCACACTATTTTCACAACTTCCCACTATGATCTCCTTATATACCTTAAATACCTTAGGTTTTATTTTATCCCTCATTATATATGTAAGTATTGATTTCAACACCTCCTTTTAAGTAGATCACTAGTTCAATACATGATGCTCCAACATCAATAAGATGGATCTCCTTCTTCTCAATAGAAGATAATTCAAACATCAAAAATTCTTCAAGAATACTATAAAAATTAGTCACTACTCACAAATCAGCTTCACAAGCTTCTATAGAATCTAATAACCTCACTATCTCACTAAATAATCAAAAAAATTGATATAAATGATTAAGAATTTTATAGCAGATTATTCTATCATAAGATTCTTCTTCTTCTTATCACTAATCTGACTTACCTAAAATAAAAATAGAATGGTGTTCAACTTATACTTCTTATTCTTCTTCAACCCTGATACCAAAATGATTATTTACTTCATAATAGCATTGAAATTTTTATCTTCTTCCATGAGAGGTTTTTTTGAACATATAACATAATCTATTGAATTCAAAAAAAATGTCAAACTCACCCAGTTCATGTTTTAATTTTTATACATAGGTCACTGATAAATAATATTATATATATATATATATAATATAGAAGATCCCATAAAATATTTTGGTTCCCATATTCCACTCACTTTTTCTCACTTTTTCCATACTTGGGTGTTCCCATATTCTCAGCATTTTATTTTCCTCTTAATGATTACCTCCTATACTTTTATAGGAGTAACCTTTACTTTATCACTCTCATTTCTTTTCTTATTTCTCTTGGCCAAAAGCAGTATTCTTGATTCTTCTAGAAGGCTTGAGATACTCTTTCTAATCCTATTCTCAAAACAAATCACTGAAAACTACAACAAACAAATGAATTAAGATATACCAACTTATGACATGCAGAACCTATTTTCATCAAAACTATTCTTCTAGCTTATTTCCTAAAGAAAATATCCAGGGTAAAAACACAAATAATCAACACTTACATATTGAGAGATTTAATAGAAATAATAATGTCTTTAAATGATCAACACTTTCAAATATAAACTTAGATCCATCTCATATTCATGTTTATTCAGATTGAATCAAATTATTCCTTTTGATATCTATAAAATTTCAGATCAACATAATATTCATCATATTTATCTTCATTTTGATCACAATAATAAAATTTCAAATATTATCATTTGATATTCTCAAATATTTAACAATGATCTCATCTCAATTTTATCTCATCCACTATTTCTCAAACTAGGTTTAGATCATAGATATTAGAAGCTTCATTATATTTTGATCATATTGGAATAACCCAAGCATCAATTGAAACTATAATCAATTAATTCTATAATTTATTCATTTAAAAAACATTGAAAACTTTGAGAATTTCCTTCACTTTGATCTACCTTCCCACATATTTGAAGATAAAATCTTTTATATTTCATTATTGAATCAAAAAACTTTGTAGATATTTATTATGTTTGAATCATCTTGGATAACTTTCGCATCATCCAAAATCAATTCTCTCTTCATATATTAAAATCCAGGAACTTTATCATTCGTATACAGTTTTCAAAATTCTCACTAAGTGTTGAATGAAACTTATATTACATAAAATTTCACCAATATAGATTCAAAAACTCATGTATGTAGCTCAAAATCACACTTAATATAATATCCCAATATTTTAAAAGGACATTATGTTCGATAACATGTATGAAACACAACATCGATTTTAAACCAATTGAAAGATATTATTATTTAAATACAAATATTATAACCTAGCCATTAAATTGGTGGGTATGAATAATATTTACTAATTATATATATATATATATATATAAAGTTTATAATTAATACAAATTTATTGATTATTTTTTATTAAATAAGAACTCAATTTTTAGTAAATCCATTTTATTTTTCAAATATATGTTTTCTTCAAAAAATGGTTTTTTTTTGATTTTTTGAGTGAATAATATAATTAATTTATAGAAAATTAATATTTTTGATAAAATAAGTATCATTTTGGAAATTATAATATCAAAATCATCCTATAGTGAAATTTTTAAAATTTTAGGAAATGTTTGGTGTTTTAGTGAATAGTGAAAATATTGATTTTTATTGAAAACCATATTTTATTTTAAAGTATTAACCAAGTAAAATTATATTTTCGATTAGTTTTAAAATTTAATTAGTTCTGTATTATTAAAAAAAAAAAAAATCCAATTATGGTTTTTTAAGTGAGTTTTATACTAGAATTTAGTATAATAATATTTTTGTTTTTAAAAAGGCATTTTTATGAAAAATAATGTTTCATTGAATTTTTATGATTTAATTTTAAATGAAATTATGAGACTTTTATGTTTTTAATTTTTAAAAATTTATTCCATATTTAGAATAAATGGGTCCAAATTTAGTCAATAGCCCCCATTTTTAGATAATATTAATAATAACCTTATTAATTTTTATTACCACGGTAAATGGTAAATCATGTAATTAAAGATAAAAGTAAAATGATTGGTACTAGAAAATGACCCTAAAATATGAATTAATTCCATTGGATTTTTTCATTTCATGCATAATCTTATAATATTTGGTTATATGGTTTTTTCCATTTTCATGGGATTATGAACTGTATAATATATTATTTAAATATTCCAATCTTGGTTTCAATACCTATAATATTATTAAAATGAAATTTGAGAGAGGATATGTTCAGTTATAAATATTAGTTTGAAATCTAAATTATTTATTTTCATAATTGTTTTTAAATTTTTAGCAAGTAAATAATTACCTTAAATTCTTACCCAATACTGGTACATTAATTATTTAGTCAATGGAAAATTAAATAAATAATATTAAAAATATTAAAAGAAATATAATTTGAGATAATTAATATGATAAAAAATTTATATATTAAAACTACATGTTAGGGACATATTAAAATATTATTTTTAAAGGTTTACTTTTTTTTCTAATGTTATTGAAGTCAAAGTATTGAATAGTTCTAAAAATAGACATTAAATAAATTTTATAATAAATAATATTTTATTAAATGATATAACATTACTAAAGAAATTATATTTTTCCAATTGATTAGTATATGGTTTAAAATATCAAACATGATCTATTTATGGTCCGTTTATTCATTTATGGTAAATTTCTTGACCCTCAAAGAGTAAAAAACCATATTGTCACGGTAAGTTTAAAATAGGTTAATGAGGGGTTAAAACCAAAAGACAAGGGTAAAAACATAGTAAAAAGTTGTATAATTTTTATTTTATAAGATTAATTTGACTAATAATCATCATATATTTGAAAAAAACTAGTTTTAATCCCGTTTTAATTGAATGGTAATTTATATTAATTTAATATATTCATAAATTCTAAGAGTTCCCCCTCACACTCTTATAAATGGGAACATCTTCTTCTCATTTATTCACATTTCAAAAACCATTTGGTTCAGAAAATATATACCAAATAACTTTTAAAAATCATTCTACATGATCTATAGGTCTTAGTTTGGGAATAATAGTAATCTTATAGGTATTAATGTGTAAAGGATATTGTCTAAAGAATAGGTATTACATTTAATAAATTTTTTTATTTTATTTCTTCTTTCACCTATTTTAAATATTCTTAAATCATGATAAAATTAAAATACCAATATACTCCATATACTTACATGTTATTATGTTTATGTAATAACATATATCCATCTTCTATTCTATTAAATGAGAAATGAAGACGTCATACGCATGTATGATGGACTATCTCCTCGTGAACCGATGTGATTTGTTTTCTATCACCACCTCTTATAGATGGTAAAAGTGATTAAACTAATGTTTATATATGATATTAATGGAATATTTATCATTATGAAAATATAATATATAATTTACCATCTTACCTTTTTCATTCAATGAAAGATGCTAACGTCGTTTGTACATACGTGTGGACTACACTACTACAAAACACTCCTTTAACAACACTAGAATTTATCATCACTAGAAAAATTCACTAATAAAGTCCATGTTTATCAGTGCTAAAATAAGAACTGATAAAGGAAACCTTTATTTTTTATCATTTATAAAAGGTTCCCTTTATCAGTGCATTTTTAGCACTGATAAAAGTTTCCCTTTATTAGTGTTTTTTAGTTCCGATAAAGGTCCAGAATAAAATGAAAAATTAAGAAAATAAAACTAAAATGAGTAAATTAAGAAAAATATGAAACGTTTTATTAATTAAATAACTATTGATAAAAATGAATAAATTTAATACACATATATATAGATTATAAATATTAATAAATAGTATATATTAAATATGTATATATAAAATGAATAAGAATAATATATATAAAATGTTAATTAAAATCATATTATTGTCTTATTTATTTTTAATGTTTTTTTGATTTTTCAATTTATCCTATATCAAACATCGTGTGTTGAATTTTTTTCACACACACACAGATATATATGTTAATGCATTTATATAGACAAACTCACACATAAATATATTTACGCAATATATAGAAACACATACAACTAATATTTATGTAATTTATTCAAATTTTAGTATATTTGGAATTTCATTATAACATGATACATTTAATATATATTGTGTTTTTAGTCGGTCAATTTTTTTATTTTTTTAATACTACAGTTAGGGTAATCATTTTTAATGTTTTTTATTTTTTTTATTTTATTTTTTATTTAATCATTTCTATCATTTATTTATATATATTTATTTACTATGTTTTAGTATTTTAAATATGTATTCACCCACTTCAATATATATATATATATATCCATATTTTTTAATAGCTTATATTTGACTAATAAAACTTATCCATTTTTTCAATATTTTTTTAGTGTACTCATTTTGAATTATTCAATTTCACTCATTTTTAAAATGCATGTATTTAGGAATACATAACCATTAACGATGTTATAAATATATTTGTAAATTAATATTTATAAATAAATATATCTATAAATATATATTTACTGTATTTATAATTATTATAAATAAATAATTATTATTTTTTGAATAAGTATTTATATAATTATAGTTAAATAATTATAAAATTATAATAAATATATTTAAATAATTAAAAAATTTAAATAAATTTATTTAAATAATTATATTTATAAAAATTCTATAACGCTTTTTTAGAATTGATAAAGATAAACCTTTTTCATCACTAAAAAAGAACTGTTAAAATATATATTTATCAGTGCTAAAATGTTAGTGCTAATAAATAAGTCTTTTATTAGAATTTATAAAATTAGCGTTGATAAAAGGGATATTTATCAGAAATTTTTGGAAAGCGTTGTTAAAAGTGTCCCCAATCCATTAAAAAAACCCTAACCATGATTCAGTCACTCACAATTCCCAAGATCTAGCAGAACTCCTCTGCTACCGGTGCGGCTCCTCTACGTTCCCTCAGACTAATTAAGGCTACAATCCAATTTATGTTATTTTATACTATTCCAATATCATTGTTTGATGTTTTGGGTTCTATGTTTTACATTTTTGTGCTGTTCTTGAACATGACAAACCCTACATCTCTTCTCATCACTATTGAAGTACAACGAGTGTTGTTTTATTTCATCGTTTTACTCCATAGACAATGGTTTTGAAGAAAGAGAAGGATATTTTCATATGGTAAGGTTAGTTAACATATGTGTATGGGCCTGTATAGACAAATAAAATATATTTTGGATCTACCCTCTCTGCACAACCTCCCCTCCTACACCTTATCATCTCCCTCATTTATTATTCCTCTAATCATTTCATATGTATTTGAGTGTCCACACCATTTTTCCCTAGAGACACACATAGATGGTTTACTCTCCCCTTAACATTAACAAGGAGACCTCTCACCCCCTTGGATTTCTCTTCATTTGAATAATATAGGGTTCAAAAATCTAATTAGTTTCTAAAATTTAATTCATCTTATATAATAGTTTATATATTGTAAAGGCTTAATTATGAGGGTTTTTAAGGATTAGGGGATACCAAGTTGTGGCCCTCATTTATGGGTGATGAACATATAGGGACCAAGGTAAGTGTAAAAATCCTGAAAATATGTTTTGTTGATTTTGGTTATTCATGAAAATTGTTAAACCATGAAATGGGTTATTTAGATTTATGATTTTGATGAATAATTTCTTATTGAATTAAAAAAATATTGAATCAATTAGTAATGTTCCGAAAATTATTTTAGTGATGCATGTTGTGAGAGTTTTTTTAATTAATTTAAGGTTATTATTAAACTTTAACCATGGGTTACAAAGAGAGATAAGGAATTTATTTGGTGAGAAAAGTAGGCACAACATTTTTTTAACAATTTTCTAGATTGGATAGAGTATAGAAATCATTGGCTGAATGGACTTAGAAATATACAACAACATATAAAGAGTGTATTTCCTAAAAGTAAGTGATTTATACATAGTTGGACAGTTGATCAAGAAAACTATGATATGTTATTTATTAATAGATTTACTAATCAAAATAGAGAGATAATTAATTCCTAGGATAACAAAATAATTTGAGAAGTCATCTAACATAGTGAATAACCATAGAGGGGACAAAAATTGATTAAAATATAATTTTTATGGTTTTTATATTTATGCAATATAAGTCATGTAATTTTTTATCCATTTCCAAAATTCAAAAAATGAATATATCTTATTTGCTGATATCGTTGAATCATAAATAGAAATTTAAGATTATATATACTTTTATCTAAGTCTATGACATATGACCAATGTAGATTTTGGTGGGTCATTAAATATATGATATTGTATGAATAAATTTGGATACTTATCCTAAATGGTTTCTCATTAATTATCAAGCATAAGGAGAATCATATATGTATTGAGACATTTTTTGAAACACTTGATGAAATAAGTACTCCGACGTGATGAAATTATCAATTTTCATTAGATGGTTGTCAATGCTCAAGGAACTGTTTATTAAATTTAGATTCCATATAAAGGGATATGATACAATTATTGTAATTAACCATTTGTTGCATTCCATAGACAAACCTCTCTTTTTCTTTGATCATTGTTCATGACTAGGTTATGGAGCTAGCACTCCTTCAGAGATCGAGGGTCCTGAAAGATATTTTTGTGATTGAAGGCTAGTGTAATCTCCTTAAAGTCTAGATTACTTTGTTTTCTTCTTTAGTGCTATAAATAAAACATATTCCATTTAATCTTAAATATATATTCCATTGATACTATATTAAAAATATTCCATAAGTGTTTTTTTATTTGTTTTCATCCACATTTATCCTTGATAAAAATCATCCCTTGTTTAGGGTTTTTATCCCACTAATGATGATAGGATGATACCCTAAAACTCATAAGTGGTATCAAAGACTTTTTCTTCAATGGAAAAATGTATTAATATATTAGTTTCTTGAATAAATAAATGTCATATTTCATTATGTCAATATCATATATTATTACATGAAGGATTTATTTGTTCAACCATAGAATATGGATATATCACATGGTATAACATATAAAAAATATAAGGATTTGAAATATTTTATCATAAAATTTATGATATCATAAAATATGACTATATCCATGGGTTTTGTGAAAATAGAGGATCAAAGCACAAATACAATATCACCTCAATTATTAATTATGATAAAAGAAATACGATATCTCCTATCATGTTTGGTGAGACCAGTCATGGTGTATGATTAAATTTTCATCATAGAAAATTATTGAGTTGTAGGGATACCTCTCTCCAATATTATATTTTACAACTGATAATATAATTATCAATCATAAAGTAAAACATTCCTATAGTTAATTTTAGATCTACTTCAAGTTATGTGGTATAATTTTCAATGAAGGTAAGTATCTATAGTTCCTATAATATTTTATGGTAATATATCATAATAATAAATTTATGATTTCATTGAATAGATTCATTTCATTTATAATATTAAATAAATTCTAGACCAGTACTGAGTATAAGTTAAAAAATTCACCCTTTAAAGGGATGTATATTTTTGGAGGGATCTTATAGTGGATTAAAAAAATAACTAAAATTAGAAGATGATAAATCCTTGAGTATATATAAGTGATGTCCAATGTAGGTGGGGTGAGATTCATTTCTTCAAGACCATTATAGTGGAGGTATTCCAATTCCTCTTCAATTGATAATACTTTTTGAGTGATTCTATTAGTGTAGGTTCCTTGTACAATTTAATCCTTAGACAATTGATTGTATTCCATATCTTTATGATGGATTGGACTCTCTCTTTCAAATTATCCTCCCCCTTCATTGTGGTTCCAAATTTCATTGATGAAAAACCTCCTGAACAGTGATGGGAGGAAGACTAGTTTGAAAGAGGGAATGAGTAGCCTCAAATCCATCATAAAGATATGAATGGAAATCAAGCCTCTGAGTATAGATTAAATAAAGGTAGTGAAGAGTAGTTTTATTGTACTATTTAAGTATTATATCTATTTTCAAGATAGTAAAAAATTTCATACAAGATTCATGAAATTGTGGACTTTTATTCATGTAGTGTATTGTGTTTTTGTTATTCAATACAAATTTAATGTTTGACTACTCATGCAGAAAATGTATTATGAACATGATGATATTACCAATACCAAGGAATAATAGACTATTTGTGATGAAACTATGTAATTGTCACAATTTTGATGAAAAAACATCAATGATGCATCATCACAATTTTGAATAAAATTATCAAGGCAAGAAGCCATAGAATAAAATTTTAGGTTGGTTGGAATCAACGCGGTCAACCTATTGACCCCAAAAAGTCAATGTTCATTAGAAATGTTGGGGACACAATGAGGATGAATGTGATTATTAGTATTGACTCATATCACCACATCCAACTTGTAATGAAAGAAATACTTTGGAAATATATAGTAGTAATGTTATAATATACTTTCTATATTTTTCAGAAAAATTATATAATGAAATGTTAATTTAGTTTTCATTATTACTTGCATACATTATTTATTTTAGAATATTTCTATAAGAAATTTTTCTTAATGTTCATTTAAAAATCCCATAAAGGCTTCTAGACTCTTCTAATTAAGTTACATTCTAGGGATACTGAGGGTAAAATAAATCCCCAAACACCACTTATTTATACACGCATTATAAAGATGGAAACATGGACTGCATTCAACAATCATCACAATGAGAAATTATTTTAGGTTTATTTTTGTTGATAATATGTTATTTGAAATTATTTATTTTATACAACTTAATTCAAAAATTTTAATTTATGAAATAGAAAAGGAGTGATGAAAATAAATAATGTGCATCAAAACCAACGTACCCCTATCACAAAGGAAGGATGCAGAACACTTCATTAGAGAAAAAATTGGTTTGTATTTTAAATAAAAAATAAAAGTTTAATTATGTGATATGAAACAACATATATTCCATGGTTTATATTTAGATTTATGAATTAAAATATGAAGCCACTTCTATCCCATGTCATGTGCTATGGAAGGAGGATCGTGTAAATAAGGAGGATTTATTAGTTGATGAAATCATATAAGAATAATGGGAAGAACATGTTAGTATGAAATAATTGTAATTACTTATGATTTAAAACAATATTACATAAATATAAATATGTTCATATTTTTTATATGGTTTATAAAAAAGAATCGGCAATGGCCTTACCAGAAGAAAAGTGAGTTTCCGAAGCTTTGAAGTAGTCTGAACAATATGGTTGTGTTAGAGGATTAGGTTTTGGAGTCTATCCTAGAAAATATTTTGATAAGATAAACCAATAGGAAGATACATATAATATTATTATACAAATAAAGACAAAAATAGACTCTCTAAAAGATATTATTTTATGATCTGGTTTGGCAGACCAATGTATAATAAAGGATAAAGTGAACCCATGGTGGAGAAAATATCCACACATTAAATAAATGATCCCACTAGATTTGAGGAAAATCAGTCCCCCCAAATGCATTCCTTACCTGAGGCAATCAACTTTTTTCATTACTATTCCTCATAAATGTGAATCAAACAATTTTCAATAACTTTATATTACTAAAATTCTACAAGGTACAGTTGTATGTGATTTTTATCTGTCAACACCCACCTACCTCCATATTGCAATGTGTACAATTTATAATATCCTATAAGACCATATATATAATCAACACCTCCCAAAAAATCACATGATATTGGGGATTGAGGTATATTATGATCTGAATGATGAGTTTCATATTCCACTTAGTGGTCCAGATATTACAATGGTCGAAGGTGCTTTTGGGGATTTCATAAAATGACCATGTAATCTTATAAAGATAAGTGGGGTATGTTTTTATAATTTTTTTTCATATAAAAAACATATAAAAATTTATGATAAAAGTCTAAATTGAGGTATGATATTACAGATGGATAAATCGATCGAGAAACGAAGGGTCAAATCAAGAAAATCTAGTGAATCAACAAAAAAAAGACCTTTCAAGAGTAGCTTCTCCTCATCAGTTCTATAGAAACATTTATTATCAATAAAAATCCATACAGAGACCACATTTAAAGATAAAACTATATCTTATATTTAATATGAATAAGAAATATACAAAGATTCATTGACAGATGAAATTGGTCTCAAGACTCTAAATTATATTCTCAAGCATGAATGGCTGGGTGTATCAGTTGAAAATACATATATAAGGTACATTTTTATAATACATCTTTCCAAATATTAAGATAAATATACTTATTAAAGTTAATAACTATTCATATTTTTTAAATGCATTTATATTACAACTATATAAAGGGAAGATAGTGTGAATAAAGTTTTGGATTCATTAATCCCTATATAATTTCTATGCCATAAATTACTTTGAATACGAAATAAATAGAGAAGAAAAAAACATGAGTTACACAAAGATTTTTATAAAAAATAATCAGATGACAAACTATTTTTGATGCCTAAATTTCAAGGGTAAAACTCTATGATCTAATCACATAAAATATATTTTTTATTTTTGAATTACTTAATTATTTTTTAGGAAGATCTGGATGCTGATAGCAGTCAACATTGACACCCTGAATATTTATTTTTTGGATTCAATGCATGGATTTACAACCAAACGAACACACATTATGTGTATTGTGAATATTTAATAAGCCAAAATCAAAATTTTATAGATAAAATTTAAATTATATGCTCGAGATATGTCTTAATGATAATTTTATTATGATAGGGTGGCCACTCAATACATGATAGATCATGGCATAAAGTAGGTTCTTTAAAAGATAAAGCCTATGGATTACTACAAATGGAAAAAATTAAGGTTTATATAGAATGATTTAATTATAAAAAAATTTCAAAAAAATTTACTTATTTTGGATAATTTTTATGAAGTGTTCGAATCAAGATAACACAATTGATTGTGGATATTATGTTTGAAAATTTATGAGATAAATCATAAAGAATGAAAATAATATCATCCCCCAATACATAAAATCTGAAAGTAATTATAATTTCATTAAATATATTTCATAATCATTTGTTTGTATATATTTTCTTAGTAATGTAAAGATTGCCGAAAATAGAGTTACTCAAAAGAAGAAATCAATTTTTTTAGAGATGAGTGGGAAATGTACTTTTTGTCAAAATTTAATCTGACAAGAAATTTAGGTGATTAACTACTATGTTTGTGATCTAGTATAATTTATGGCCTTGAAAATATATTTTAGGCATTAAGACTTAGTGTTATAACGCTTATATATTTTTTTAAACTCTTTCTCAAGAAGAAGAATAATAGAGAAAATCAATTTTTTTAGAGGAAATGACCTGAAAAAAATAAAATTATTAGGAAGTCATGGAGGTAGAGGTGGAGTCAGAGGAAAAGTCAAAGGCATAGGTAAAGGTGGAGATAGAGTCGGAGTCCAAGATCATTGTGGAGGAGGAGGCAGAGGCGAAGACCGAGGTGGAGATCGAGGTAGAGGAGGATATGAAGTGCTATCTTAGAAATAATATTTTTTTCGAAATAAAGTAGAATAAGGATCATAACATTATTATGTTTTAGAAAAATTATTTAAAAGTTCACACAACACTTGACACTTAAGATAATATCCATTGTGCATCTTTCCAATTTAAAATTACATTTTAGTAAAAAACAGACATGGCATACTCAAAATCGAGCAAATGAATTCAGATTATTTTGGTACTTTATGAAAACTATCTATACATAATTTTTGACATATAGGGATCAACCTCACCTCAATCTGATGCATGATGTGACCTACATGACACCAAGTGCTAGTTATCAGTTTAAAATTGACATTTTAAGACAAAAAATAATCACTCACTAAAAACCAAGAAAACACATTTTGATTATATTATTAATTTGGAACAAAGATTCATGATTAATTTGTGATGTGTATGAATTAGTCTCATGTCAAACCCACACACAATTACACCTGTATGGATCACAGTTAGTGTTTCTAGTTTAAAATGACATTTTAGTAAAAAACACACATGGAGTCCTCAAAACTGAGGAATTTTTTTTTGATTGTTTTGAAACTTTAGTACAATTATCAATGAGTTATTTGGGACATATATAATTTATAATCACCTCAATCCGATGTACAATGTGACCAGTATGACTCTAAGTGAACCTTTTTATTCAAAATTAACATTAAATTTAGTGATAAATAACCAACATACTCAAAACTAATAAAATTCATTCAGATTATTTTGGTACTTTAGGAAAATTATCTATAAATAATTTTTTAAGTGTAGGGATCGGGCTTAACTAAATCAGATGCATGATGTGATTGATATGACTCCAAGTGTTTGTTATTAGTTTAAAATTGAAATTTTAATTCAAAAAAGTGTCAGTCACTGAAAACTAAGAAAACACACTTTTATTTTCTTGATAATTTGGGAAAAAAAATTCATAATTCATTTGTGATGTGTATGAATTAGCTTCATGTCAAAACAACACATGATTCCACCTGTATGGCTCAAAGTGTGTATTTCCAGTCTAAAATGACATTTTAGTAAAAAACAACACACGTGACATACTCAAAACCCAAAAAATAGATTTCAATTGTTTTGATACTTTAGGAAATTTATATATGAGTCATTTGGAACATATAAAATTCATACGTTCCTCAATCCAATGCATAATGTTATCAGTATGAATCCAAGTGTATCTTTTTATTCAAAATTGACATTAATTTTAGTGAAAAAACAACTCACATACTCAAAACAAAGAAAAAACAGTTGGATTGTTTTTATACTTTAGTAAAATGATCCATACATCATTTTTGACATATATGGATTATCTACACCTCACTCTGACACATATTGTGACCTGTAAGACTCCAAGTGTCTGTTATGAGTTTAAAATTGACATTTTAGTACAAAAAAGTGCCACTCACTAAAAAACAATAAAATTTTCTTGGATTTTATTGATAATTTGGGAAAATGATTCAAAATTAATTTGTGATGTGTATGAATCATTATCATGTAAAAACCACAGAATATTCCACATGTATGTCTCAAAGTGCGTGTTTCCATATTAATATGACATTTTAGTAAAAAACACATGTGGCATACTCAAAACCAAGGAAAAAATTATGTTTGTTTTGAAACTTTAATACAATAATCCATGAGTTATTTGGGATGTGTATCATTTATCCTCACCTCAATCCGATGCATGGTGTGACCAGTATGACCCAAAGTGTGTCTTTTTATTCAAAATTGATATTAATTTTAGTGAAAAAAATAACTGACATACATAAAACCAAGATAACTCATTAATATTGTTTTGGTACTTTAGGGAAATGTTATATACATCACTTGTGATGTGTAGGGATCATCCACACCTCAATCTGACATACGATGTGGCCATTATGACTCCATGTGTGTATTTTTATTCAAAACTAACATTAATTTTAATAAAAAACAACTGGCATACTCAAAACTGAGAAAATGCATTATGATTGTTTTGGTAATTTAAAAAAATGATCTATAAGTCACTAATGACATGTATAAATCATTCGCACCTCAATTTTACTCACTTTGTGATCGGTATGACTCCAAGTGCACCTTTTTATTCAAAATATGCATTAATTTTAGTAAAAAAAATATGACATACTCTATGACAGTGTTTTATTTTTTCTTGTATTTGTGTTAGCAATTTTATTTTTGATTTAAATTAACTATTTTTATCTTATTTTTGTAATTTTTTTATAGTTTCTACTAATGCAGTGTACTGTTGTAGCAAACTGTACCTGTTTTTGGTGACGTTGTGTGCTGCAGCATGTCACGAACCGAATCGGGTCACCATCAAAACCGACACCCGACCTGGCCCGCGATAAGGACCGAAGGGCGTTCCCAATCCACATGGGCTGAAACAAGTGCCCGGGTATCATAAAATTAAGTATGGGAACGATTTACTCGAGTTTATAAACATTAAACAACAAACAAACTCAATAAAACGAATTTGGATTTTTCAACTAAAACCATCTTTTACAAAATTCAGAACTGAATTACATGTTTTAAAACAACTGAACAAGACTATAAAAAAGGTAAAAAATCAAAATGAAATATCCCAATATCCCTAATGGCAAGGGGAACCTCCCTCAAGCCATCTCCACAAGACTTCACCACCAAGGACCTGCTAGAAACCTAAACCACTAGAACTAAAAAATGTATCTAAACCTGAAACAACAAAATAACCAAGTCTACTTACACCCAAGGGTGTAAGTAGGGTGTGAGCCAAGTCCCAGTAGGATACCACCACTAATATATTCCATGTGATAAATATTCAAAGACAAAAAAAAAGCTTGCAAGTTTTCAAAAACAGAAAATGCTAGTTACAATTTCTAAAAGATGGAACTGAAAAATTAAAATTGATTTCAAGTGGGCTATAATTAAGAATCAACAAATTTAAAAATAATTTCAACACTACTGAATTTTATATCCAACCATACCGTATGCCAATGGTAAGCACAATGTAATTAACGAGCACAAGAAATAGGAAATAACCCCTAGGCACTAGCTTGTTTTGGGTCCTAGGTACCTTGTATCTCGATGAGAGTAACCATAAAAATAACCATTCTCATGCACGATCCACTAGTAGGGAACATAACCATAACCTAGTGGTCCCCAATCATAATCATCATAGTTTAGTTAGAGTTTTAAGCGTCAATCTTTCTAAGTGAAACTGAGGCCAAACCCCACGGATTCAGTAGCATACTAGTACACGTCCACCCACCTAGATACCTGGATTTTCCCCTTGTTCTCAGACAAGTTCAACAAGTCAATAAATATACTTTCAACATGAAAATATCATTTTCACATCACAAGTTCACAAAACATCCCACATGTATTCCACACAAGTCTAAAAAATTTACTTTTTCATTCAAATGAATTTTGAAATCATACTCCCACCAAAAATAGCCCACAACACATTTTACACATCTTTCACAATTCAACAAATCTGTTAAAAATAAAAAAAAAATTCCCAAGATTCAAAAAATTACATAATATCCCAATCACATGTTACATAATACCCTTTTCATAAACAAAGTTCATTTTTCACATCTCACACACGCAAAACAGCCCGAAAACACATTTTGCACCCACATCCCAATTTCATAAATCACCTCAACAAATTACAAAACATTACCAAAATGTTTTACAACATAAATGAACACTTTATGTTTCAAGAACTAATTTTAGGAACATACTATCACCAAAACAGTACATAATCAACCAATTCACACTTTGTGTAACTCATTAAATCTTTTACAATTTTCATAAAACCAACCCAAGAGGTGCAACCATGGTTTGCATACAAAACACATTTCAAAACCCTAATTCAAGACCAAAATAGTACCAATAACAATCTAAAGCAAAATAATCATCCCTAAAAACATTTATTAAACCACCCCCAAGTTTTATACAAATACCTCAAACAATACCACAAAAGGTTCACATGAAAAACACATGTTTTCACAAATCACGTTCAAGAAGTACAACATGGTTTCACACATTAAAACCATTAAAAAACCCCATTACAAGGCCCACATGACATTAAGGTATTAACAAACCATAATTTTCATCCTCTTTCAACACTAATAAATCACTTTCATATGTTATAAAATACACCCAAACATTTCCCCAAGAGCCATGCATGAAAAGCACCCAATTCCAAGCAAACATGCAACTACAAAATTAAACACTTAACCAAATCCATAAAAAATAGTTTTCGCACCACAAAAAACTGATTTGAAACATACTAAATTAATAAACCAAGAAAGATAACTCATCATAAAATGGTTATACATGGAATCACTTACCTTTTACGTCGAAACACTCAAAACATGGTGTGAAACATAAACCGCACCACCGTCGCACCTCAAGGAAGTGAAATTCAACCTAAAACCAAAATATTTCACCCAAAATAAAATAAATCAAACCCTAGGTTAGAACCCTAACTTCTAGAAATTAGGAAACTTATTTATAAGGTAAGAAACCCTAATCACATTGAATGTAACCCTAAGAAAATTGAAAAAAGAATGAAGAAGACCAACTTACTTGAGGGATCTTGTAGAAATCGCCTCACATACACCAATAGCTGAATTTTAAAACATCCGAAAATTCAAGGGAGGTTATAAAAAGGATAAAGAGACCATTTAGAAATTTTAATGGGGAAAAAAGAGTGAGAATTGAAGAAGTAATGAAGGAAAAAAATTACCTTTATAAATCTGCCCGAATTGAGAAATCTTAAGAAGTTTCAACATTTTCTGCAAAGAAAACGAGCTCCAAAGAGGGGGATAAGAGATTGGGGGAGCGCCTAGGTTCAGTGGACTCGGGTTAGTGGTGAAATGACCAAAAAATAGTTAAAATTGAATAAGTTATTAAATAAACAAAATGTTTTTTTAAAACTTGAAATGGGCTTTCGGGGTGGCCCAACTCCTTAAATAAAAATCCAAATCCACCATGATTATGGATTTCTAAAGGCTCCAAATTTAAATTATGGTGTTAATAGGTCAGGGGATCCCAAGTTTTAATTAGAATTGATGAAAAATGTTGAAAAATAAATGAGTTATAAAAGAAACAAAATTTATTTTTAAATCTGGAATTGGGCTCACGGTTTGGCACAATTCATAAAAACTCACCCATTCATCCATAAAAGCTTGGGAAACCCCCAAAACCAAGCATGAATGGAAAATAAATTAAAAATACCTTTAAAATAAGTTATTTATGTGAAAATTATCCCCAAAATGAAAACTTTCCACCCCGAAAAGTCATAGTAAGGTCAAAGCATCAACCAAACCCAACTGAGAAACCAAGAGGTACTCCCTTGCCATGTTTCACCCCCAAAGGCAAAAAAACCTCCAGTGATCAATGAAGGAAAGATTAATCTCACAACCAAAAATTAATACACTTTCTTAAAATCATAAATCACATTCATACTTTATCCTGAAAGAAAACTCTTCAACCACTAACTGAACAAGACTCAAGTAATTCACCCAAACGAACAACAACTTCGAACAAGGTTACACTTACCTTACTTTAACTAAACCATTGGGAACTCTACAATCCCAACGTTTAATCAAAGAGGATTTTGGTAGCTAGATAGTTCCAACTTATACTACCTACTTCCACGCCAAGACCATGGATAAATTTGAGTTATTGGTACAGGGGGACACAAATATGCTCCCCACTATAAGAGACAACCTATATTTTTCCGAGATAGAATGATGACACTAATAGGGGAGGCTTGAAAGGTCTCCATAGTACAAAGGGTAGAATTAGATTCAAAATTTATGAAGGAAAATACATGAGAATCATAGTGGGTCTTCCCACCATAAGAAACAACCATCTTAACCGACCAGCATGGTCCGACACAGAAAGACCCAAAACAATTTAAAGATTTTGGAAGGGTGCACGGTTAGTCCGCGTGGTTTTGGAAACAGTGCACTAACTGTGTAGATCATTATTTCTGCATGGATTCATGGAACATGGTCACTAATAATCATTCAAAAACTGCGTGCTCAGCCTCTCAAGCCAAATTTCCAACCAGTCTCCAATGACTCAATGGAAACCTAAGTGGGAGGGAAAGACATTAGGCTATGACATGGGTACAAGGCCCTCAACCTATTTCCACCGAATGAGAAAATAGAAGAAATTTGATGAAACCAGAGGTTTAAAATCATCCTATCTTTCATACTAAGGATAGAAAATTATACAAGGGTTTAAACAACCCTGGGATTTCCCCTAACTACGAGCCAACTTCTCTCCGAGACCTATGGCTGGAGCTCAAATGATTGAAGCATATTCGGCCTCACAGTTAGGCTTTGGAAACCCCCTGAATGAGAATTCTTCTTTTGGTGCCACCAAAAACTAAACTACAATCCTCAATAATATTTCCAATTCATAACACATTCCAAACTCATTTTACCCTAACTCGATATTTCACTAAAACAAGGGCTTAGAATATGTACACACATCACACCTTGTTTCTTTGGGTGAGAATCAATTGAAGTAAAGAACACCTATACTCACCTTCCTCTAAAATAGAATATTTCGAAGCTTTTACAAGGGAAGAATTCTCCCAACATAACAGAGACTCCCAAAGGGTTGCACGACTTTCACCATTATGGTCAATCGAGAACATGACATCATAAGGCATCAACGAACATGACCATTGCGACTGATATAAACAATGCATGGAGAGGGAATTCATACAACATCCCCAAACAACACACAATTCTAAAAAGTGGCCATAATATCTTCTCGTGACCAGATTTCCCACACTAGTAGTTTAACGAGAACTCCTTCTTCTAAGAGACTACGAAGGACCAAGAGCACCTCTTAGACACCATCCATATGCTCATCCACACTAATAACCCCAGACCACTTCCACCTTCGTCGAATCAAGTATATTAAGAAACTAAGGCCTATTTCAACCTTCCAGAAGCACTCTTATATTATAAAAGGATTATAAAAACCAAGAAAGGTAATGGTGTAGACTCAATGTACAGATCTCAAGAAAAAATATTCCTTATATTGATCAACTGGAAGATTTTCCACTGGAGAAACAATCCGGGTTGCACTTCAGTTATGCATTAACCCTTAATGGGGCATACCTTATCCAACAAGAGAACCCAAGGACCCAACCAAGCTGGACCATTGGTCAAAAAGTGCCACAAACCAGATCCAAACACATGATGGGAACCTCCAGAAATGTGTCCTGAAACATATCTCGGAGGAGACTACTAACCGGTCCTTCTACCCAGCTTACCAACCAAACATAAACCCAAAACACAGTTCAAACAGGAGGGGTTCTTGGACTCAAAACATACCACAACATCAAAAGTTTCCAAAAACACATAATATAATCCATCCCAAAAAATTCATCAAGACATCATGTTTTTCTTTAATAAAAACATTTCTTGAAAACAAACTGTTCAGCGGTTAGCGTATCAACCAATGGTACCCCATTGGCCTTACACATGCATGTTTCTGTGCCACACTGGGAACCCTCCTCATATCCATACTGACACTCATCCAGTCATGCCATCAACCAACCGTCATCCCATATAACCCCATTCATGTGGTTGCTCACATAAATACCAAAGGCTAAAACAAAAAATTCTTTCCACTTTTCAAAACCAAAACAGTCAACCAACACATCCTTTTTTCTCAAAACTGCTAACCACAAGATCAAAATCCCAATTCACATCTTACAAAACTTTTCAAAAATACACATCCATTTAGAAAATAACTCACTTTTAAGATATTCACATCAATTTCAAAACATCTCATCCCATTAAAAAACCCTTTTATTGTTTAGAAAACTCTATTGGAAAAACATTTTAAAACCAACTTCAATATAGTTCCTGCTTTCAAAAGAGGTGTAAGCACACCATTTTCCATTTCAAAACAATTCTGAATATTCAGTTCCACCATTTCATAAATCAAACCATTCCCTCTTTATTTGAATATCATTTCACAAAAACATTACGCTTCTTAAAACCAAAGTGCAAAGATTTCAAAACTAAAGCACAAAACAATGCGAGAGGAATCTAGTTTCAATGGGTGACTTGGAAATATGGTTGGCGGCCATATTCCAATTACTTAATTATCATAGAGAGTGTTCTATGGAATATCCTTGGCTCCACATGGATTTCCAGGCCCTACAAGCTCACTATGACCATTAACCTAGCTCTCTTTTTGTTTCCCCTAATCATCATCGAACCAAGAAAACCAAGGGACTTAGATAAATCCCGACTTCTTCTGGAAACTTGAATCCCATCATGAGGTGTGGTGATCAGGCACACTACCCATAACTGGAATTCCAAGTCCCAATAATCCTAACTCCAGACTATCCTGACTCTTCCCAAAATAACATGACCCAAAGAGTTAACCTGAACCTCCTCTGATATCATTTTGTCACGAACCGAATCTGGTCGCCATCAAAACCGGCACCCGACCCGGGCCGCGATAAGGTCCGAAGGGCATTCCCGATCCCCATAGGATGGCACAAGTTCCCGGGTATCATAAAATGAGGTTTGGGAACGATTTACCCGAGTTTATAAACATTAAACGACAAACAAACTCAATAAAATGAATCTGGATTTTCAACTAAAACCATCTTTTACAAAATTCAGAAATGAATTAAATGTTTTAAAACAACTCAAAAAGACTATAAAAAGGTAAAAAAAAATCAAAATAAAATAGCCTAAGAACCCTAATGGAAAGGGGCACCGCCCTCAAGCCATCTCCACAAGACTTCACAACCAAGGACCTGCTAGAAACCTGAACCACTGGAACTAAAAACTGTATCCAAACCTGCAGCAAAAAAATAACCAAGTCTACATTCACCCAAAGGTTTAAGTAGGGTGTGATCTAATGCTCAGTAGGATACCACCACAAAGATATTCCATGTGATAAATATTCAAAGACAAAAAAAGATTGCAAGTTTTCAAAAACAGAAAATGCTAGGTACAATTTCTAAAAGATGAAACTAAAAAAATTAAAACAGTTTTCAAGTGTGATATCATTAAGAATAAACACTTTTAAAAATAATGTCAACACTACTGAATTTTCTAGCCAACCATACCATATGCCAATGGTAAGCACAAAGTAATTAATGAGCACAAGAAATAAGAAATAAACCCTAGGCACTAGCTCATTGTGGGTCCCAGGTACCTCGTATCTCGGTGAGAGTAACCATCACAATATCCATTCTCATGCACGATACACTAGTAGGGAACATAACCATAACCTAGTGGCCCCTAATAATCATCATCATAGTTTAGTTAGAGTTGTAAGCGTCAATCTTTCTAAGTGAAACTGAGGCCAAACCCCACAGATTCACTAGCATACTAGTACACGTCCACCCACCTAGATACCCGGGTTTTCCCCTTATGCTGAAATAAGTTAAAAAAGTCAATAAATATACTTTGAAAATAAAAATATCATTTTCACATCAAAACTTCACCAAAAATCCCACATGTATTCCACACAAGTCTAAAAAATCCACTTTTTCATTCAAATGAATTTTGAAATCATACTCACACCAAAAATAGCCCACAACACATTTTGCACATCTTTCACAATTCAAAAAATCCGTTAAAAATTTAAAAAAATCTTTCCCAAGATGCTAAAAATCACATAAAAACCCACTCACATGTTACATAATACCCTTTTCATAAACAAAGTCCATTTTTCACATCACACTCATGCAAAACAGCCAGAAAGCACGTTTTTCACCCACATCCCAATTTAATAAATCACCTTGACAAATTACAAAACATTACCAAAATGTTTTAAAACATAAATGAACACTTTATGTTTCAAGAACTCATTTTAGGAACATAAAATCACCAAAACAGTACATAATAAACCATTTCACACTTTGTGTAACTCATTAAATCATTTACAATTTTCATAAAACCAACCCAAGAGGTGCAACCATGGTTTGCATACAAAACCCATTTCAAAACCCTAATTCAAGACCAAAATAGTACCTATAACAATCCAAAGTAAAATATTCAGCCCTAAAAACATTTATTAAACCACCTCCAAGTTTTATAAAAATACCTCAAACAATACCACAAAAGGTACACATGAAAAACACATGTTTTCACAAATCACGTTCAAGAAGTACAACAAGGTTGCACACATTAAAACCATTAAAAAACCCCATTACAATGCCCACATGAAATTAAGGAATTAAAAAACCAGAATTTTCACCCCCTTTAAACACTAATAAATCACTTTCATATGTTATAAAATACACCCAAACATTTCCCCAAGAGCCACGCATGAAAAGCACCCAATTCCAAGAAAAAATGAAACTAAAAAATTAAACACTTAACCAAATCCATAAAAAAATAGTTTTTGCACCACAGGAAAACAGATTTGAAACATAATAAATTAATAAACCAAGAAAGATAACTCATAAAATGGTTATACATGGAATCACCTACCTTTTAGGTCGAAACACTCAAAACATGGTGCGAAACATAAACCACACCATCGTCGCACCTCAAGGAAGTGAAATCCAACCTAAAACCAGAATATTCCACCCAAAATACATGAAATCAAACCCTAGGTTCGTACCCTAACTTTTGGACATTAGGAAGCTTATGTACAAGGTAAGAAACCATAATCACATTTAATGTAACCCTAAGAAAATTTAAAAAAGAATGAAGAAGACCAACTTACTTGAGGGATCTCGTAGAAATCGCCCCACATACACCAGTAGATGAATTTTCAAACATCCAAAAATTTAAGGGAGGCTGGAAGAAGGATAAAGAGACCATTTAGGAATTTGAATGGGGAAAAAAGAGTGATAATGGAAGGAGTTATGAAGGAAACAAATTACATTTATAAATCTGGACGAATTGATAAAGATTAAGACTTTTTGACATGTTCTGTAAAGAAAACAAGCTCCAAAGAGGGGTATAAGAGACAGGGGGCGTGCCTAGGTTCAGTGGGCTCAGGTTATAGGTAGAATCACCCAAAAATAGTTAAAATTGAATAAGTTATTAAATTAAAAAAATGTTTTTTAAAAACTAGAAATGATATTTTGGGGTGGCCCAACTCCTTAAATAAAAATCCAAATCCACCATGATTATGGATTTTTAAAGGATACAAATTTAAATTTTGGTGTTAATAGGTTAGGGGAGCCCAATTAGTAATTGGAATGGATGAAAAATGTTGAAAAATGAACGAGTTATAAAAGATACAAAATTTATTTTTAAATATGGAATTAGGCTCACGGTTTGGCCCAATTCATAAAAACTCACCCATTCATCCATAAAAGCTTAAGAAACCCCCAAAACAAAGCATGAATGGAAAATAAATTAAAAATACCTTTAAAATAAGTTATGTATGTGACCATTATCACCACCATGAAAACTTTCCACCCCAAAAATTCACAGCAAGGTCAAAGCATCAACCAAACCCAACTGAGAAACCAAGAGGTACTCCCTTGCCTGGTTTTGCCCCCAAAGGCCAAAACACCTCTAGTGATCAATGAAGGAAGGATTAATCTCACAACCAAAAATTACACCAATTTCTTAAAATGATCAATCACATTCATACTTTATCCTGAAATAAAACTCTTCAAACACTATATTAACAAGACTCAAGTAATTCGCCCAAACGGACAACAACTTCGAACAAGGTTACACTTACCTTTAACTAAACCATTGGGAGCTCTCCAATCCCAAAGTTTACTCAAGGAAGATGTTGGTATATAGATAGTTCTGAATTATACTCCCTAATTCCAAGCCAAGACCATGGATAAATCTGAGTTATTGGTACAGGAGGACCCAAATACGCTCCCCACCATAAGAGACAACCTATATTTTTTCAAGATAGAATGATGACACTAATAGGAGAGGCTTAAATGGTCTCCCTAGTACAAAGGGTAGACTTAGATTCAAAATTTATGAAGGAACAGACATGAGAATAATAGTGGGTCTTCCCACCATAAGAACCAACCATGTTAACCCACCAGCATAGTCCGAAACAGAAAGACCCAAACCAATTTCAAGATTTGGGAAGGGTGCACGGTTAGTTCGCATGGTTTGGGAAACCGTGCCCTAACTGTGTAGATCATTATTTCCTCATGGATTCCTAGAACATGGTCACTACTAATCATGCAAAAACTTCATGCTCAGCCTCTCAAGCCAAATTTCCATCCACTCTCCAATGACTCAATGGAAACCAAAGGGGGAGGGAAATACATTAGGCGATGACATGGGTACCAGACCCTCAACCTATTTCCACCGAATGGGAAAAATAAAAGAAAGATGATGAAACCAGAGTTTTAAACTCATCCTATCTTTCATACTGAGGATAGAACATTATACAAGGGTCTAAAAAACCCTTGGATTTCCCCTAACTACGAGTCACCTTCTCTCCGAGACCTATGGCTGGAGCTCAAATGATTGTAGCATCTTCGGCCTCGCTGTTAGGCTTTGGAAACCCCCTAAACGAGAATTATTCTTTTGGTGACACCAACAACTAAACTACAATCCTCAATAATATTTCCAATACATAACACATTCCAAACTCACTTTACCCTAACCCGATATTTCACTAAAACAAGGGTTTAGAATATGTACACACATCACACCTTGTTTCTTCAGGTGAGAATCAATTGAAGTAAAGAACACCTATACTCACCTTCCTCTAAAATGGAAGATTTTGAAGTTTTTCCGAGCTAGGAATTCTCCCAACAAAATAGAGACTCTTAGAGGATTGCACAACATTCACCATTATAGTCAATCGAGAACATGACATCACAAGGAATCACTAAACATGACCATTACGACTGATATAAACAATGCATGGAGAGGGACCTTATACAACATCCCAAAACAACACCCAATTTTAAGAAGTGGACACAATATCCTCTCAGGACCAGATTTCCCACACTAGTATTTTAACAAGAACTCCTTTGAAGAGACTACGAAGGACTAAGAGGACCTCTTAGACACCATCTATATGCCCATCCACACTAACAACCCCATACCACTTCAACCTTCGACGAATCAAGTATCATAAGAAACTAAGGCCTCTTTAAACCTTCCTCAAGCACTCTTCTACTATAAAAGGATTAGAAAAACCAAGAAAGGAAATGGTTTAGACTCAATGTATAGATCTCACGAAAAAATATTCCTTATATCGATCAACTGGAGGATTTTCCAATGGAGAAACAATCCGGGTTGCACTTCTGTTATGCATTAACCCTTAAAGGGGCGTACCTTATCCAACAAGAGAACCCAAGGACCCAACCAAGCTGGTACATTGGTCAAAATGTTCCACAAACCAGTTCCAAACACATGAAGGGAACCACCATAAAGGTGTCCTGAAACATATCTCGAAGGAGACTACTAATCGGTCCTTCTACCCAGCTTACCGACGAAACATAAACCCAAAACACAGTTCAAACAGGAGGGGTTCTTGGACTCAAAACATCCCACAACATCAAAATTTTCCAAAACCACATAATATAATCCATCCCAAAAAATTCATCAAGACATCATGTTTTCTTTGAAAACATTTCTTGAAAACAAACGGTTTAGTGGTTAGCATATCCACCAATGGTACCCCATGGGCCTTACACATGCATGTTTCTGTGCCACATCGGGCACCCTCCTCATATCCATCCCAACACTCATCTAGTCATACCATAAACCATACATCATCCCATATAACCCCATTCATGTGGTTTCTCATAGAAATACTAAAGTTTAAAACAAAAAAATCTTTCTACTTTTCAAAACCAAAACAGTCAACCAACACATCCTTTTTTTCTCAAAACTTTTAACCAAAAGATCAAAATCCCAATTCAAATCTTAAATTTTTTTTCAAAAAGACACAACCATTTAGAAAATAACTCACTTTCAAGATATTCAAATCAATTTCAAAACATCTCATCCCATTGAAACACCCTTTTATTGTTTAGAAAACTCTATTGGAAACACTTTTCAAAACCAACTTCAATATAGTTCCGACTTTCAAAAGAGGTGTAAGCACACCATTTTCCATTTAAACACAATTATGAATATTCAGTTCCACCATTTCATAAATCAAAACATTCCTTATTTATTTGAATATCATTTCACAAAAAATTTATGTTTCTTAAAACCAAAGTGCCACGATTTCAAAGCTAAAGCACAAAACAATGTGAGAGGAAACTAGTTTTAGTGAGTGACTTGGAAATATGGTTTGCGGACATATTCCAATCACTTAATTGTCACAATGAGTGTTCTAGGGAATATCCTAATCTCCACATGTTTTTTCAGGCCCTTAGAGCTCACTAAGACCATTAACCCGACTCTCTTTTCATTTCCCCTAATCATCATTGAACCAAGAAAACCAAAGGACTTAGATAAATACCAACTTCTCTTGGAAACTTGAATCCCATCATGAGGTGTGGTGATCAGGCACACTTCGCATAAATGGAATTCCAAGTCCCAACAACCCAAACATCAGACTATCCTGACTCTTCACCAAATAACATGACCCAAAGAGTTAACTTGAACCTCCTCTGATACCATTTTGTCACGAACCGAATCTGGTCGCGTTCAAAACCAGCACCCGAACCGGCCCGCGATAAGGCCTGAAGGGTGTTCCTGATCCTCACGGGCTGGAATAAGTGCCCGAGTATCATAAAATGAAGTTTGGGAACAATTTACTTGAGTTTATAAACATTAAATGACAAACAAACTCAATAAAACAAATCTTTATTTTTCAACTAAAAACATCTTTTACAAAATTCAGAACTGAATTACATGTTTTAAAACAACTCAAAAAGACTATAAAAAAGGTACAAAATCAAAATAAAATAGGCCAAGAACCCTAATGGAAAGGGGCACCACCCTCAAGCCATATCCACAAGACTTCACCACCAAGGACCTGCTAGAAATTTGAACCACTGGAACTAAAAACTGTATCCACACCTACAACAACAAAATAATGAAGTCTACTTACACCCAAGGGTGTAAGTAGGGTGTGAGACAATTCCTAGTAGGATACCACCACTAAGAGATTCCATGTGATAAATATTCAAAGATAAAAAAAAGGTTGCAATTTTTCGAAAACAGAAAATGCCAGTTACAATTTCTAAAAGATGAAACTAAAAAAATTAAAACAGTTTTCAAGTGGGCTATCATTAAGAATGAACACTTTTAAAAATAATTTCAACACTACTGAATTTTCCAGCCAACCATACCGTATTCCAATGGTAATCACAAAGTAATTAATGGGCACAAGAAATAGGAAATACCTCCTAGGCTCTAGCTCAGTGTGGGTCCCAGGTACCTCGTATCTCGGTGAGAGTAACCATCACAATATCCATTCTCATGCATGAGCCACAAGTAGGGAACATAACCATAACCTAGTGGTCCCAAATCATCATCATCATAGTTTAGTTAGAGTTATAAGCGTCAATCTTGCTAAGTGAAACTGAGGACAAACCCCACAGATTCACTAGTATACTAGTACATGTCCACCCACCTAGATACCCGGGTTTTCCCCTTGTGCTCAGACAAGTTAAACAAGTGAATAAATATACTTTTCACATTAAAATATCATTTTCACATCACAAGTTCACCAAACATCCCACATGTATTCCACACAAGTCTAAAAAATCCACTTTTTCATTCAAATGAATTTTGAAATCATACTCACACCAAAAATAGACCACAACACATTTTGAACATCTTTCACAATTCAGAAAATCCTTTAACAATTTTAAAAAATACTTCCCAAGATTCTAAACATCACATAACATCCCACTCACATGTTACATAATACCCATTTCATAAACAAAGTCCATTTTTCACATCACACTCACGCAAAACAGCCAGAAAACACGTTTCGCAACCACATCCCAATTTCATAAATCCCCTCGACAAATTACAAAACATTACAAAAATGTTTTACAACATAAATGACCACTTTATGTTTCAAGAACTCATTTTAGTAACACACTATCACCAAAACAGTACATAAGAAACCATTTCACACTTTGTGTAACTCATTAAATCATTTACAATTTTCATAAAACCAACCCAAGAGGTGCAACCATGGTTTCCATACAAAAACCATTTCAAAACCTTAATTCAAGACCAAAATAGTACCAATAACAATCCAAAACAAAATCTTCAGCCCTAAAATAATTTATTAAACCACCCCAAGTTTTATACAAATACCTTAAACAATACCACAAAAGGTACACATGAAAAACACATGTTTTGACAAATCACGTTCAAGAAGTACAACATGGTTTCACACATTAAAATAATTAAAAAAACCCATTACAAGGCCCACATGACATTAAGGAATTAAAAAACCAGAATTTTAATCCCCTTTCAACACTAATAAATCACTTTCATATGTTATAAAATACACCCAAACATTTTCCCAAGAGCCACGCATGAAAAGCACCCAATTCCAAGTAAAAATGCAACTAAAAAATTAAACACTTAACCAAATCCATAAAAAAATAGTTTTTTCACCATAGAAAAACAGATTTGAAACATAATAAATTAATAAACCAATAAAGCTAAATCATAACATGGTTATACATGGAATCACCTACCTTTTACGTCGAAACACTCAAAACATGGTGAGAAACATAAACCGCACCACCGCCACACCTCAAGGAAGTGAAATCCAACCTAAAACCATAATATTTCACCCAAAATACAATAAATCAAACCCTAGGTTCGTACCCTAACTTTTGGACATTAGGAACCTTATGTATAAGGTAATAAACCCTAATCACATTGAATGTAACCCTAAGCAAATTGAAAAAAGAATGAAGAAGACCAACTTACTTGAGGGATCTTGTATAAATCACCTCACATACACTAGTAGATGAATTTTAAAACATCCAAAAATTCAAGGGAGGTTTGAAAAAGGATAAAGAGACCATATAGAAATTTTAATGGGAAAAAAGAATGATAATTGAAGAAGTAATTAAGGAAACAAATTACATTAATAAATCTGCCCGAATTGAGAAAGCTTAAGAAGTTTCGACATGTTCTGCAAAGAAAACGAGCTCCAAAGAGGAGGATAAGAGATTGGGGGAGCTCTGAGGTTCAGTGGAATCGGGTTAGTGGTTAAATCAACAAAAAATAGTTAAAATTGAATATTTTATTAAATAAAAAAATGTTTTTTTAAAACTGGAAATGGGATTTCGTGGTGGCCCAACTACTTAAATAAAAATCCAAATCCACCATGATTATGTATTTCTAAAGGCTCCAAATTTAAATTATGGTGTTAATAGGTCAGGGGATCCCAAGTTGTAATTAGAATGGAGGGAAAATGTTGAAAAATGAATGAGTTATAAAAGAAACAAAATTTATTTTTAAATCTGGAATTGGGCTCACGGTTTGGCCCAATTCATAAAAACTCACCCATTCATCCATAACAGCTTGGGAAACCCCCAAAATAAAGTATGAATGAGAAATAAATTAAAAATACATTTAAAATAAGTTATGTATGTGACACATCATCACACTATAGTTTCACCTTTATTAGTGCTACTAAATGTACTGATAATAGTATGATTTATCTATACTTTTAAAGGTTCTTAAAAAGTTATGCTTTATCAATGATTATATAGGCGTTGATAAATTTCGTCTTTATCAGAAATTTTAAATGCGCTAATAAAGGGTATATTTATCAGCACTAAATAAAAACACTAATAAATGATTTCCTTTATCAGCGCTTTTAAAAGTACTGATAAAATTATGATTTATCAGCACTTTTATTTGTGCTGATAAATCTACCCTTTATTAGATATTTTTAGAATTAATAAAATCTATGGACTTTTAACCACGCTAAGGTAGTCAATTATTTTCTATCACTGATAAATCCCTATTTTAGCATTGTTAAAGGTGTGTTTTGTAGTAGTAATACCATCTCTATGAATCAATGTGAATCTTTTTTCATCACCACATCACATAGATGATATATATATATTTATGTTTAAATAAATAATATGGTATTTATGATATAATTATCATTCATAAAATATAAAATAGTAATCACCCTCTTTCCATAATGATCATTGAAAAATGGAATTATTACTCATGCATAGGTACGAACTGCCATCTTCATAATTGTAACATAGTTTATTTTTCATCACCATATTTAATGACTGGTTTTAAAAGTTTAATTGATGTATAAAAATGATAATTAATTAATTATTATTATTCTAGAGATGGTGGTGTAATGAACTCTCTAACCATAGTCAACCTACCGAATTGATTTTATACATATGAACTGAATATCATCAAAACGTCTAACATGAAGTTAAATGATATTTTATTAGTATATAACATGGTAATGGATAAAATAAAAGAAATAATTTTTTTAAAAGGTTCTTAAGAAATTAAATAATTAACATGAGTCCATTATCCAGGAATATAAAGAACATATGCGATGATTCAAACTTGAGGTATGGGATTTCATCTCAATCTTAATTCACTAAGGCATATTTTATCACTATTCACCCAATTTATTTTATATGGTGTATATAATTATACTTTTACATGTTAAGTAATCAATCCTTCATAAATCATAGTATTTTCAACTTAAATTTTATTTATTTTATACAAGGGTATTTAAATTGAATGTTACCAAGAGTTAAAGCCTTTCTTAACTCAATTTCCTTTCATTGGGTTATAAATCTTATTCATTGACATTGTTTTTCCCTGAATATGTGTGAATTGATCTCTAAATTTTTTTATTATATATATAAATTTTTTTTATGTGGATTTAAATTTGTTACATATACTCACTCCATTGATTAATTCTCAATTCAAAGTTATGATCTTTGCAAGGGTTCTCTTGTCTTAGTCTCATTTTCACGAGACATTATTCATTTCACACACCATGATTTCCTTCGTGTATTTAATTTCTTATGATTCTTTTTCATATTAATTCTTGAAATTCATTGTATTTAAATATCCATATTAAATTATTTCCTTCAATTAATTATAATTTAAAAGTTAATAAAGTGGAAAAGGCTTTATGTTACAATCTTCTTTATTTTCGGGATTATTTAAGTTCAAGATTCCTTAGGGGAAATATAATTCTCTTATTTTATAGAAAAATATATATTTAATTCTCCTTTGTTTTTAAATATGGTTTAAAATTTTAATTTAAATTCATTCCCCTATTGTTAAATAAATATCAATAATTTTTTTTGTAATTGCTACAGATCTAGTATCTTCTTTTAGATCAGAAATATTTCTCTTCCAATATTTTATAAAATATTTTCAAAAATTTAATTTTCTAAATAAAAATGATTTAAGATATTTCATGTGATATTTAACCTCATTTTAAAGTTTTTTTTAAAAAAATCAACTTTTTCCAAATGGTTCACTTTTGACTCCCTTTTATAAAATGTTTGTAAGTAATGTTTATTTTTAACACTTATGACTTGAATGGATTTTATGCCATCATGAATCCATAATGATTTGAAGATTCATTTAAAATTTTAAAAGTTTATATTCAAAGAAAATGGTTTATTTATTAAGTGTGAATTTTTTATATTTTAAAAAGTAAATTTTAAAGTGAAAATTGGGTTTTAAGAAAAAAGGTATTTTAATATTCGAAAGTGTTTTGAACATGGGTTTAAAAGATTTTTTCAAGGGTTTTATTCATGATATGGTCCTCAATTTTTTAAAAAAAGAGTTTACTGCAAATATTTACTCATAGGTGAGACTAATATATCTTATACAATGGGTGTACCTAGATAGTGATCTAATGCATTGGGTGATGATTATGCTCTCTAGGGAATTATATTGGAAGTTAACAGCTTGGTTATTCCAATTATAAGGGTTTTGAAAGGATTTCAAAATGATGATATCCTAAGGAAACTACATGAGTTTTATATGCTTTATAATGAGTTTTCATGGAAATAATTTTATTTGAAATGATAATATAATGATCCTTTGAAAGGAAAACTGATTCCCTTTTCAGATAAAAATTTATGTTTTTAAGAAAACATTTTTCATGGGGTTTTATATTTTTCACCAGGAAAACAATTTGTATCTTTTATATCCATTACTAAAATTTTTATGATCATATCACATTTTTAAAAATTATTTTCATAGGGTTTAAGGATGGGTAAAGGAAAAGAAGAATTCAAGTTGAATTCTGTGAAGTTTTTTCACAAAAATAAAATGTGTTTCTTTTTAAAAGTTTTGCTTGGTGGAAAAAATGGATATTGAGAAGAAGTTCCCACATTGTAATATATGTTATTGTTATGAAATATTTATGAATAAGTCATTAAAAATATAAATCTAAAATATCATTTGGAATTAAATTATGTGAATTCTAGTTTAAAGACACTAGAATATGTAATGGTTAAGGCTGATCCCTTATGGTTGGTATCAGAGAATGGTTTAGACAATTTTTTATATTAAAATGTTTTTATGTGAGGATGTATTAAGTTTTATGAATAACATTATGGGTTTACAAGTTTTATATTTATTATAATTTTAAAGATTTAGGCATCCCTTTTTTTGGTTTTAAGTGATGGATTTTGATAGGATTAATGATATTTCTGGAGATTGTATTTTGATGGATAATTGAATTAGGTATAAATGATTTGAAAGTTAAATTATTATGGTGTTTCTTAGAGTATTATCATTATAAGGGAAATTTTTATTTTAACAAGAAATAATTCATTTTATATTTTTATTATGTTCTTTTCTATAGATTAAATATAATTTATCAAGATTAAAGAGAAAATATATCACACAACCTTCTTATCACTTTGAGATGATTTAATTATTACCACCATTGAAAAATATTGTTCAAATTATTTTGAAATATTTTTAAACATCCAAATAAAATGAAAGAAACTATTTGATCTATCCAACACCTTTTAATTTCTCTAAAATTACTATGAATCATGATGTATCTTTTATATGATTTTAA
The DNA here is from genome assembly GCA_963277665.1 of Viscum album. NCBI lineage: Eukaryota > Viridiplantae > Streptophyta > Magnoliopsida > Santalales > Viscaceae > Viscum > Viscum album. Next base: position 673,722,474 of record OY728126.1, read on the forward strand.
AATCTAAATTTATATATCTCATTCAACAAGGTAAATACCACCAAGGAATTGAATATTTATGTTTTGTATATATGGATTTAATTTTGTAATATAAAGTGGATATCAAAAACATATATAGAAATTTATTACCTTCCTTTAGGTATTCCTTGAATTTTGTTTTGATTTCCCTTTTTTTGGGTGCTTTATGAGATTCTTGGAGATGGAGAACCATTTTTGGGGAAAATAACCTAAAGTCCATGGATTCATTTTTTTTGAATTAATATAGTCTAGGTATAAATGGGAAAATAGATTTAGTGTGTTCTTCTTGGTTTTAGATAACCTCAAAAATCGATTCAAATATTTTCTATAGAATACTGGATTGTGAACTTCCTGTAGGGAACATTCATGTAGTGAATATGTTACAAACTGTGAACCTATTATAGGGAATATTTCATGAGTATTTTACAGAGCGTGAAAAATTATAGGTTGTGAAACTATTAAACATCGTGAGTGGCTCAATTGAGATTTAATTTAACCTAAGGTGATGCCTTTTTCAGGGTACCTAAAATTTGTGCAATTTCAAGTTGTGAAAGTAATAAAAGATGTGAATTCCTTAGGATCAATGGTTTTAACCATGTAACATGCATGAATTTTATTCATTCAATGTGCTGGATATACTCTCAAACCCTAGGGAGATTCTGGGTGATTTTGGGTGATCTACCTCCTTATGAATTTCTCTATTAGACATTTGACTCCTGTGGTAGTTGCATCACATATCCCTATTAATTGGTCTTTCTTATTCTTCATTGCCTTTGGTCATGACAACGACATTGACTTTGTTTGTGATTAAGGTTCATAGTCAATTGGTGTATTCTATTTACCCTTTTTAGTTTCCTTTTGTGCCTTTTATTTCTAAGTAAGACATGTTATTTTCCAATATCCGTTGTTGAAAGAAAATAGGTTTCTATCATTCTTAAGGTAGGTGTATCTATGTAAGTGGTTTTAATTCTTGAATGTCCATATGTTCTTATCAATTCAATTTTATTATTGAATGAAAATTCATGTTTTTACATTTGAAAGTATTTTTTGTAAGGGATTCATGGTTTTAAAAGGGGTATGGATTTAAAATGGATTTTCTTTGATTTTAAAAAGTTTTATTAAATGTAATCATGGATTTAGAAATGGTTTAACAAACTTATCACATTAGGAACCTTGGGTGTGTTGGGAATAGACATGTCACTCCTAGTGTGTATAATGAAACTTGAGTTTTTATTTCTATTTAGTGTGTATAATTCCTCTAGAGGTTATACTAGTTGGATCAAAATTAGGCATGGATTGGGGACTTATTTTTATGACTGGTATATACTCCCATAGGATTGAGCCCAAATGGTGTGTTTTTTCATTTATGTTTGGTTAATCACATGATGGGTTGGTCATGGTTATTTTCTCATATGCTTTCACATGATTGATGCTATCATGTTTATATTTCTTACATACTTATCCTATGGTGTATCCATGGTTGGTCATGGCTATGACTACACGATTTCCTTTATACCTAACATATTCCTAGATTGGGTGAATATGTTAATAATTTATGGGAAACAAATGAATTTTTAAAAATGGTTTTTTTATGAAGATATTTTAAAAACTATATTTTCTTTTAAAGTAAGAACTTATGTATTATTGATATTAGAAATGTATAGATTCTTTGGTGGTATCCTACTGGGATCTATTATCACACTCTATTTTTTTCATCGGGTGGTTTTATACCATGTTTCGTAGGAATTAGGAAAATGGAAAGGCATCATGTAGAATGCCAATTTCTCTTTTCATCTTTCGCTTTCACAGTGGGATGGATTGGTGGTGATAAATGGCCACATGAAGAATTGTTTAGTTTGGTCTAATTTATCTTTATGGTTTGGCTATTGTGGATTGTCTTTGTTTTTTACATGGGTATGTATTACTTCATTCCATGTTTTACTTTTATGTTTCTTTAGTTTTACATGAGAGTTGTGTTTATTTTCTTTATCTTATCATGTTGCGGACCATCTTGGGTGACTTTTATAGTTGAATTGGGATGGTTCATTACAAATTAGGATCAAAAAAAATTGAAGTTTTGTTGATAATACCTGGGTTTAGTTTAGGTTTTTGGTAGATCCGAGTTAGGACCATTAGAATTCAGGTTGTTTTTGTAGATTGGAGTTTGGACCATTAGAATTTAGGTAGTAAGTGCAGAAAAAAGGGCTTGAACAACTTACTTTAATGTCTGAATCTGAGTTAATGTGGGTGGTCATGGATTTTTTCCAAGCATGAGATTTTATAGTTGAGGTTATTTGAATGAACCAGATACAAGGTTTATTTAAATGGATTTATTCCTTACTTTTCTTCAGTATTTTTTCAAAGAATTCCTGATTTATTTAAATTCATGTTTTTTAAAATCATTGATATGGATACTTGAAGTTTGTATAATTATTCCATAATATGATCATGACTAATTGGTTTTTGTTTTTCCTAGAGGATATATTCTAAATCCTAGTGAGGAATCAACAAGAAAATATCTATAGGTAAATCCTCTAGTGGACCCTTCTTTAGTAGAATCTATAATCCACAATATTCAGACTCTGGGTCAAGAATGTGTCGGGAACCTGGAGAAAGTAGTGAATCATGAATCAAAATTTACGAAAAAAGTATCCAATTGTCTTATATGGGGATAAAGGAACCTGGGAGTATGAATATTAGATTGATATAATTGAGGGATATTTAACTTTCTTAAGAATTTTGAGCACTCTAAGGTGGGGTTTCCATGTATATTCTTGAGAGAATGGGAATGATATAGTGGGACCCTATTGTGAAAGCATAGTTTCACGAGGATATTACTTGGGCATCCTTCAAGAAATTATTTAACCATTAGTTTCATCTCAAGATGTTACGTGTGGAAAATACCCAGGAGTTTCTTACCTTAGATAAGGGGGAACATATTGTGGTATAGTATTATTCTTTCTTTTCTGAGTTGGAGCACTTTTCACTAGATCTTGTTACCAAATATTATATGAAATTTTTGAGGTTTGAAATGTGGATGAGGGATGATATTTGGTTAATACTGGTTCTCATGTGTCTTTTGAATTTTGTGTAGTTGGTTGATAAATTGGAAAAGGAAGAGGAAAACATAGCAGGGAAAGAAGTTTTGGGTGGATGTTTGGTTGGTACTGTTGTTAGTTAGGGTGTATCTTCTAGCTATAAAAGGATGTGCAAAGGTGATCAGTTTTCTTTAGGACTTGTTTTAGGGGATTCATCAGTATAGAAGAAGTTTATTTTCTATCAGTGTATATGGAATGGTTATACTAAGCATAAATGTACGAAGGCTCCAAAATATTTTCATCGATGTTGACTATATAGTCATTTGAGGAATTTTTGTTAAAGGATATAACATGGAAGTAAGGCTATATCCACTCTCACCAAGGGTTCATAGGTTTATTCCAATTCTTCCAAGGGTGGTGGTTTTTATCCATAGGACAAGAAGTATTTTCTTGTGGCTTAGAGAGAATAAGGGGGAGTGGAGACTAGAAGTCTTTTTGTGGAGGAGTATGCACAAGAGGAATATTAAGAATGTCCATTTATAGTTAGTGTTATGATGTTTATTTCATATTTTAGGTGCTATCTTTTTTGGATACATGAGTTTATCTTTATTTTATATCATAAAAAATATATTTTATATGTTGGGATTTCATTCGTAGATTATGATATTCTTATTGGATATTTCCATGCCTTTGCGAAAGAGGTTTGAATAAGGTTTCAAGTTTATAATATGTCAAGTGATGATAGTAGACCATGAGGTGGAGTGGGACTTCTAGGTGATTAATCTTGATATTTTTGACTTGATTATTGGTATGGATTGGATGATCATAATTTATACCTAGATTTATTTTTATTACCATTGATTTTAGTTTTTATCTCGATATCAAATAACTCATGTCTTTCAGAGTGAGTGGGATTCCAGGTCGAGGAGAGTAGGTCCTATTATTCCTTATACTGGGGTGATCTCATATCAGTTTTTTGAAATTTTCCTAGATGTTGTTGATCCTAATGTGAGCAGTCCACTTCATGTAGCTGTGTTTGTGTAACCTAATGTCTTTCCATATAATTTTTCTAGTTTACTACCATAGAGATATTTCAATTTTACCATAAAAATTTTACCTGGTATGATGCCCATTTATATGAGATCTTACCATATGAAACCTGTTGACTACTTAGAACTTAAGGTCCAACTTCTAGATCTCAAAGCTAAGGGATTTATTCATCCTATCATGTCACCATGAGATTCACCTATCATCTTTTCTAAGAAGTAATATGGGAACCTCAAATTTTTTATTAATTATTGAAAGTTAAATCAATAGAACTTCAAGAAACAATATCCCTTTCAAAAGATTGATGGTTAATTTGATCAGATCAGAGGGGATCATTGGTTTTTAAATATTGACCTTCAACCATTATACCACCAGGTGAGAGCCCAAGAAGAGGATATAACTAAGATAGAATATAAGAGATAGTATGATCATTTTATGTTTCTAGTTATTCCATTTGGTCTTACTAATGCTCTTTCAGTATTTATGGATTTGATTAACTGGATATTTAATTAGTTCTTGGAATCCATTATTGTTGTATTCGCTGATGATATCTTGGTACACTACAAGTCAAAGGAGTAGAACATGGGCCATTTGGATATCATTATTAGAACCTTGATGGAACATATCTTGTATGGTAATATTTACAAATGCGAGTCTTGAATTCAAGAAGTAAAGTTTATAGGGAATGTTATATCTGAGAGGGGTTTCTTAGTGGATCCTGAAAAGGCACGATCATTTATGTCCTGGTATTAGACCAAAAATGTGTTTGACATACGAAGCTTCTTGGGGTTGGATGGTTCTTACTAGAGGTTCATTCTGGACATCTCCACGTTTTCATATCTGATGATAGCTTTAACCTGTAAGGGTGTAATGTTTGAGTGGAATGAAAAATTCCAGAAATATTTTAATGAACTAAAGGTGATATTGAATTAATCTCTAGTTTTGATTCTTTAAGAACCAGGTTTGGGTTATAATGTTTACTAATATTCTTCTATAATAGTTTTGGGGTGTGTCTTGATTCAAGGGAGATAGGTGGAAGCCTAAATATTTCTCCAATTATACCCTCATGAGAATAATTAACCTACCAATGATCTTAAGTTGGTGACAGTTATGGATGAACTCAAAACATGGAATCACTATCAATTTGGGGATCTATTTTATGTATATTATATTCATAATAGACTGAGGTATATTTTCAATCTATGGGATCTAAAATTTCAATAGATACACTGGGTGGAGTATCTTTATAATATTGATTATGATATTTCTTAAAGTTAGGAAAAATGGAATGTAGCCACTGATGTACTAAGTAGAAAAACATAAGAAGAAAAGAAATCAGTATAAAAGCGGTCATTTATGATTTTCTAGTGATATAATATTTTTATTGGATTAATCTAGTGGGAAGGTATTTTTGGCTTTGATGAAGGACGAATCATCGTTTTATGAGAGGTTTCAGCTCGAGTACATATATGTCCTTGAGTACTAGAGCATTAATAAAATCTTTTATGGTGGGAAACCTCGGGTGAGTAGTCTTAGTCTCCAAATGGAAGTTCATGTTTTTAAAATAGACTGGTTGTTACTTTTTATCTTAGGTAGTTGTTGATGGATTGTTTAAATTGTTCTTATTGTTCCATACACCTTGTACTACTAAGATGTATCATGATTTTAGGCATCGGTATTGGTGGCCAGGGATGAGATGATCAATTTCATATTTTGTGTCACAATGTCATAATTTTAAAATTATTAAGGTTTAATATAAGATACCTATTAGTTTTTTGTATACCTTACCTATACCAGTGTGGAAATGGGATGATATCTCCATGGTCTTCATCATTAGTTTTCCATGGACTCCTAGTGGGAATAATGAAATATGGTTATGTTGGAGTTAGTTCCCTTGAACAAAATTCTTTGTACTTTATGATAAACTTGTATTCATGTTATTTGAATATTAATAAACTTCTTATCACATCATTATTGTTCTTATGTATAACATTTATTCATATTTTCTCTTTATTTTTAGCTGTAGTGGATTGATAGACTACGAATTCTATTGTCATCTCGCATTCTTATGTATAACATACTATGTGATAATGTCCTAAGAGTAGATGCCATACTAAAAGGTCATAATAGTTCCCCGGTATGATGATAACATAAAAGTGCTACAATAGTATTCTTGAATATATGTTTTATATCCAAAAGATATCATTTTAGGGACAAAAATGATATAGGATATCAGGGGTGGAGACTCTAAGGACTTTGAGGCACCTTCTCATGGTGTACACCCTTGGTAATGTCTAGTATGGATATTATGAGAATGAGACATGCCAGTAGGAAATCCATATTTCTATGTGTCATTGGATATTCTTATCTGTAAATGTATGTATTAGTCCTTAGACTTTAAGATTATTATTAGTTATTATTACGAGTCATGCACTTAGATTTATGGATGAAAAATGTGATGACAGATGTTCGCAGTGAATTAGGATATGTTGGGTGCATCACAAGTAATACTACATTAATGAATATCATGAGAAAGTATTTATCCCTTCTATTCATTAATGAAAGTTAATATCTTATTCCCTTTAATGTAAATGATATATCTTAAATAAATCCATGGCCATGGTGTTCTATCAGCATGTTCTATTTATATAAATTCAAAGAAAGAGATATCAAGCATATAGGTTAATGGAACTGGCATGCAACCAGTTTGATTTGAGATATTATGATAAATGGATTATACTACATGGTAAGAGTTCGTATGAGGTGACATGTAATTATGGCATTACACGTTTTCTCTATGGGTGCCTTGGAATGTTGCTAGATGATAACCTTGGACTTTAGGCTACTTCGCATAATGACACTGAGAAAGAGGCTTAGAGGGTCACCCACTAAGTGTATCCGGAATCTCAGTTAAATAATATATTATTATATATTATGTAATGAGTTGAAGAAGTATTATTCCTGTGTATGGTTTAATAATTATTCATGTATTATTTATTGCATATAAATAATTATTTACTATTTAGTAAATAGAATATTTATTTATTTACTGGCGAATAATGTAGATATATTTATTTAATAAATAAATAGACATTATTAAAAGCTAGATAAATATTGTCGAGGAATGGTAGACCAAGTTTAATGGTCTAGTGAGAAATGATAATATTGAATATTATTTAATTGAATAATATTTAATTATAATTCAAAAGTTAATAATTTTTTAAAAAATAACAATATTACTATTATTATTTGAGATGGGATTTTTCTAGGATTAAATAATAATAAGGGAACTTGTGAAATTATTTTATTTTAATCCAAGAAATATAAATACAAAATTATATATTATTTTCTCATTATCCTATTTGGTTGTGCACAACAATTCAAGGATAATCCTCTCAAGCCTAGAGAGATCCCTTATCTAAGAAATCTCCCAAGAACAGCAAGGAATCCTCCTTCACTGGATCAAGGAGAACACTTTAGAAGCTATTATTGAGGTGATCAAGGAAGATGAAACAACTGAAAAGATATTTCATGCTAGTAGCCAGAGACTCCTTCAATGACATATAGATATTCCTAGAACATATGTGAATCATCGCTAGAGGAAATATACACTTGGTTTCTACTACATAATGACATTGCACCTCATATATATCATCAGACACATCAAAAAAGAAATAATTAATTAGTTATAATTATTATCTAATTAAATTAATTACAAAAAATATGTGTTGATCCATCTGTCTTTGTTCTAGAACAATTCTTATTGGTCTATTTCTTTAACTAAATTATGTGGATCACAACATTCATCATCATATAGATCTCGTATTGATCATTGCCACACCTTTTTTCCTATTTTTATTAAGGGTTGAAGGGGAAACCTAACATGACCTGTAGGATTCTTGACATTACATGACCCAAAGGTCTTAAGTGAATTCATCCAGACTATACCTACTTGGAACCGACCCACCCCATATTGATCATTGATTATGACAAAAATTAAATTTGGGCATTACCCATCACACACTTCCACTTTGCTCAAAACCTACAGGTTCATAATAGATCAACTCAGTATATTAATGTATTTCATCCCTATCAAGGAGATGATGAAAGTGTAGAAGCTTGAGATCTTTTATATTAGAGATATTATGAGACATCATAGTGTTCCCTCTTTGGATTTTTTTGATAGGGACCCGAGGTTAACATCCATATTTGGGGAAGATTTTTAGGAGATTATGGGTTACCGTTTGAAATTAACCATGGATTATCATCTGTAGATGTATGGGAAGACATAGAGAGATATCTAGGTTCATGAGGATATGCCTTGGGCTTGTGTTCTTGATTTCTCTGGTTCTTGGGGAAATAATTTTCTTTTAATCGAGTTTTTTTATAAAAATTGTTATCATAAATTGATCAAAATGGAACCCTATGAGGATTTATATTGGTGTCTATATATATCTATATTGTTCTAAGAAGAGTTGGGAGAGCGGTTCTCGATTGGTTTGGGTATTGTTCAAAAGATTATGAGAATGGTGTAGTTGATCTGGAAGAGATTGATCATGACACATATTCAAAATAAATCTTATGCGTACCACCTTCTCAGGCCACTAGAGTTTGAGGTTGGTAATAAGGTATTTCTTAGAGTTTTGTATTTATTAGGTCATCATCAGTTATGTAAGTAGGGTATGTTGGAACCAAGGTTTGTGGTCCCCTTTGAGATCACTGAATGATTAGGAAAGGTGGCCTATCAGTTGGAATTACCATATCATTTAACCTACATCCATGACCTATTTTATGATTCCCAGCTATGGAGGTATCAACTAGATCCTTCCCATGTTATTTAATGGGGGGAGTATGTTGATCTTTATCCTAAAATAAATATGGTAGAGTATCTAGTTCTGATTATGGATCACTGAGGAAAAGTGTTTCATGGTAAAATGGTTCATTTATTTCATGTATTATGACAGTGAATATGGGATATCCATGAGATGTGGGTGCATGAATTATTTATGTGGAAACAATGTCCTTTACTATTTGGGAGTCCGGGATCTTGAGGATATTATAGGTATAGACATCATTTATGTTGGGGAGATTGTAACACTTTGTTACTCTTCATTAAGTATTCTTTGACTTTTGTTTTGGTTTTCCTATTTTCTCGGGTGCTTTGTGGGCTTCTTAGGGATGGATAAACTTTTCTCGGGAAAATGAACTAAAGTATATGGATGTATGTTTTTTTGAATTAATGTATATCAAGTATAAATATGAAAATGGATTTAAAGGCTTCTTCTTTGGTTTATAGAACCCCAAGAATCGGTTCAAGGATTTTCTTCAAAAAACTAGACTGTGGAAATCCTATTGGACACATTCACATTAAGAATTGGTTACATGACATGAAATTGTTGTAGGGTATATGTCATGAGTATTTCTCAAAGTGTGAAAATTTACAGTCCATGAAACCATTATATGTAGTGAATGAGTTGATCAAGATTTAATTTAACTCAAGGAAAATCCTTTTTGGAATACTTAGAATTTGTGGGATTTAATGTTGTGAAAGTGATTCTCAATGTTAATTCCATAGGATCAATAGTTTTTACCATGATATATGTATGAATCTTTTTTTATTAAACATGTAGGATTTCCTATCAAACCCTAGGGTGATTTTGGTAGATTTTGGGTGATGTCCCTCCTTCTATATTTCTCTATTCAGTGTTTGACTTCTATGGAGGTTTTATCACATATCCCTAGTAATAAAAATTTCTACTTATTCATTTCCTTTTCTCCTGAAATCAATGTTGGTTTTTTTATGATTCATATTTGTGATCGATTGGTGTTTTCTATTTATACTCTCACTTTTATTTTCTTTCCTTATCTTTCAAAGGATGATTTTTTATTTTCCAATCTCTATTGTCGAAGGTGGATAGGTTCCCATCATTCTTGGGGTAGCTATTTCTCCACATGTTGTTATAATTATTTAATTTCTATATGTTATTTTTAATTAAATTGTGTTATTGAATGAAAATGAATGTTTTGAAATTTTATAGGATTTGTAGGAAAGGATTGAAATTTTTAAAGGGGTTTGGATTTAAAAACATATTTTTTTTGATATGAAAATGTTGTATTAAATGTGAGAATGGATTTTGAAATGGTTTTAAAAACATAGCACTTTGGGAACCTTAGGTGAATTAGGAATAGACATTTCACTCATAGTGTGTGTAATATTACTTGAGGTTTTCTTTAAGTTTAGTGTGTTTAATGCAACTAGAGGTTATATTGGTTGGATCTAACTTATGCCTAGATTGAGGATTTATTTTTTATATAGAGTACGTATTACTATAGTATAGATTCCAAATGGTGTTCTTTTTAATTTATGTTTGGTTTATCACATGATGGATTGTTCATAGTTATTTTATCACATAATTTCACAAGATGGATGATGTCATGGTTATATTACTTACATGCTTATCCATGATGTATTCAGGGTTGGTTAGGCATATGCTTACCTACTTTATTTAATTCCATATATATTCCTAGACATGGTGAATATGGTATGAATTTATGGAAAACAAAGGAATTCTTAAAAATTGTTTTATTTATGAAATTTTTTATAAACTAGATTTTATTTTAAAGCTAGGACTTGTGGATTGTTGATATTAGAACATGTATAGATTCTTTGGTGGTATCCTACTAAGCTCTATCCTCACACCCTACTTTTTTCATTTAGGTGGTTATAGAACTTTTTTTGCAAGATTAAAGGAAATGGAAGGGCATCATGTAGCATGCCTGGTTCTCTTATCATCTATCTCCTTCATGGTGGGATAGATTGGTGGTTATAGATTGTCACACAAAGACATGTTTAGTCAGGTCTAATTTATCTTTCTGGTTTGCGAAGTGTTTATTGTCTTCGTATGTCTCATGGATATGTATTCCTTTCTCCCACATTTTACTTTGATGTTTCTTAAATTTTTCATGAGATTTTAGGTTAATTTCTACATCTCACCATGTGGTGGACCATCTTGGGTGACTTTTCTAGTTGACCTAGTTTAGTTCATTTCAACATAAAAGAACACCACGACATATTGATTTAAGGTATACATTATTTTATTGTAATGAAACTTGATTGAGTTAATATTGACAAATAATAAAGAAATAAATCATATGTTCAATTTTTAGGAACAAAGTATTAATTAATAAGGAATAGAATCATGGTTGACAGTTTAAGGGTGTGTTTATGTATATATTTTTCCGAATTATGATATAATGGTAGATTTTAAATATTAAGATAATTATGAAGCTCCTAAGTATTATTATCTAGTAGATTTTTTTAATTTTTTGAAATATATATATGATGGAATCGATACCTTTGAAAAATGTTGTAGTGAAAAGGTGATAATTTTGGGGAGAAATTTATTGAGTTTTGATAAATGTTTGACATACATGTAACACAAAAATTAACATCTAAAGTATTATTTGAGGAAAAATTCCATTACATATGTGGAAATTAATTTAATTCTATTGATAAACTTTAGGGTTTATATGATCTTTGACGATTAAAATTATTTTTGGGGATGTTCATCATATTTTTGGGAACTTAATATGAATTATATTACTATAGTTTTGAAAAAATAAAACTTGTTGACCAGGAAAAAACCCATCATACCCAAGAAGGATGTCGGTATTCAACATACAATCGAAAGGTGGAAAGGATGAAATTATTACCACTGGACTATGGGATGTACTGGTTAATATGAAATTGTTTTTTTTCTAATTATGTTGATTTTGGGAATATATGGTTTATCATAGAGATAACCATGAGATTGAAAATTGATTTAGTGATTTTGATATTAGTGTTATTTTTGAATATTTCCACTTTTTTTGGGAATCATATATGATTAAGTTAAACAGAACATTATGGGATTTTAATTTAAGATTGAAGACCAAATTACCCTTTTGAGGAATATATGATTTTAATATGGATTTATGGTAATTAAATTTATTAATGGAAATAATTATCTTATATTGTAGGTTATGTGATTAAGTCATATACATTTTTGGTATAATACTTTAAGAGTGATTAGTGTCATTTGGATGAAAATGTTAAATTTTTCTCAGAAGAATATGTAATGATTTTTTGGGTTTTAATCATAGTATAAAATATTTTGAGTAATTTTAAGGATGGTTATTTATCGAATGGTCTAAGCTGAACTTTGGGTATTGCTATTGAATTTTGGAGATTAAAATAGTTTTTATTTGTTAGAAGTTTTATTCAATTTGGTATTATATTAACTTGTGATTACCATTTTGATTTTGGTTAATTTATAATGATAGTAACTTGTTATCATTTTATGGAATTTTTTGATCTATTATAATTTTATTCTAGTGCTCCATACATGAAAAATTCATCTTGAATACTCATCATTTGGAAAAAAATGTGATTATGGTGGAAATTGATTAGAGGATGAAATTATAATTTTCAAGTAAATATATTTTATTACTGTATTATTCTAGATATTAAAAAAATTCCTCAACTCTTGGAAAAGGATCCTAAAACAAAAAATTATATCTTATTACCATTATTTATCATGAATCGACAGTCTCTTCAACCATTACATATTTTTGATTTTGTTATCATTGATTTTCTACAAACTATATTCTCTATCACTCTCTATCAGTACTTAAGACTTAGTTTTTTTCTTTCATTTCCTGGTTTTCACTTCCAACCAATGTTTTTTATACATGAAAACCTAATTATGTGTTATTATATATGACCTTCACAATTCCCTTCTCCCTCATTTCAATTAGAAGTATTATTAACCTTTTTATGGTTGGGAATTTCAAAAAAGGCATTTTTAAATGTAAAGCTTTGGTTATTGATATCAAGTTTAAATTGTGAGGATGTAATTTCAAAAGGGGGGATGTAATATAACAATATTTTGAAATAAATATATTATTTTTGATAATGTGTACAACATGCAAAACTGAGGTTAAATTAACTGTGAAATATTATTAATTAAATATGATTATTATAACCTATATATTAAATTAGAGGGTATGAATATGATAAAATATTTTTTTAAATATATATAGGTTATAATTAATAAAAATTTATTGATTAATTTTTAGTAAATAAACACTTACTTTTTAGTAGACATTTTATTCTTCAAAGATATGTTTTCTTCAAAAATGGGTTTCATTACTTTTTATGATAGAATAATATAATTAATTGATAGAAAATTTTGAAATTTTGTTCAATAAAATAAATATCATTTTTTTAATCATCATATTAATATTATACAATTGTAAAATTTGGAAATGTTTTTGAAAAGTTTGGTTTTCCAATGAATCGTGAAAATACTGATTTTTATTGAAAAATGTATTTAATTTTAATGCATTTACAAAGTAAAATAATATATTGTATTAGTTTTAAAATTTCACTAGTTAGTAATTATTTAAAAATATAAATTATGGGTTTTAAATGATTTTTATACCAAAATTTATTATAAAAAAGGTTTTGAATTCAAAAAGTATTTTTCTGAAAAAATATATTTCATTGCATTTTTCGATTTAATTTTAAATTAAATTTTGCAAATTATATGTTTTTAATTTTGAAAAATATATTATATATTTTTAATTAGTGAATAAAAATTTTTTAAATAAGAACATTTTATTTTTTTGATCAGTATGAATTGTAAACTTATTTATTTTTTATACCATAGTAAAGGGTAAATCCGATAATTAAAGTTAAAAAAAATTAATAGGGACTAGAAAATGACTTGAACACTTGAATTAATTTTATTGGATGATTAAATTTATTATATAATCATCCAAGATTTTTTTATATGGGTTTTTTCCTTTTGGATGGGATTATGACCTTTATAATCTTTTATTTAAGGAAAAAGTTATGAATGTTACACTCTTTTTTATAAGTATAATATTTTTTAAAATAAGGATAAATAAAGAATATGTTTTGTTATAAATATTATTTTGAAATATAAATTATTTATTTTCATCATGATATTTTATTTTTAAATTTTAGTGAAGAAATAATTACCTTAAATTCTTACACAATGATAACACAACAATTATTCAATTAAGGGAAAAATAAAATAAATAATATCAACAATATGAAAAGAAAAATAATTTTATATAATTAATGTGAAAATCAAATTTTATATATTAAAATTAAATGTTAGGGATGTAATAATTTTTTTTAAAAAATTTACTTGTTCTATTGATATTATTGAAGTCAAAGTAATGAATAGTTCTAAAAATTGATATGAATGATATTTTATAATAACCAATATTCTATTAAATTATATAACATTCAAAAAAATAATAAGTGATTATTATATGTTTTATAATATCAAAAGTGTCCTATTTATAGGTATTTTGTTAATTTATGGTAATTATATTGATCATAAAAGAGTAAAGAACCTTTTTGTCATGGTAAGTTTAAAAATGGTTAACGACAGATTAAAAAAAAGGTAAGGGTAAAAAAATAGTAAAAACTTGTATAATTTATATTTTATGAGATAATTTATACCCATAATAGTACATTCTTTTAAATAAATTATCTTTCATCCATTTATAATTGAAAATTAATTTATATTAATTGAATATTTTTAGAAATTCTAAGAGTTCTCCTCCTCTCTCTCATATAAAAGGGAACTTATTCTTCTTAATTATTGAAATTTAAAAACCCATTTGGTTTATAAAATATATAAAAAAATACCATACTAAAATATATTACCACTATATTGTTTTATTTAGGGAATAATATCAATATTAGAGGGATTAATTTTTAAAGTAACAGAGATTGTCTGAAGAAGAGGTATAGCGTTTAACCGAATGTTTTTATTTTATTTCTTATTTAAGATCTATAAAATATAATTCAACCATGATAATATAATAAAACCAATATCATAAATATAATTATATATTATTATGTTTATGGAATAACCTATATCCATATCCTATTTTATCAAATGGAAAATAAAGACGTCGTTCGTGTGTACGACAGACTATTGCCTCATGAACTGATGTAATTCGTTTTCCATCACCACCTCTTATGGATAGTAATAATGATAAAAATAATGTTTATATATGATATTAATGAAATATTTATAATTATTAAAATATAATATATCATTTACCATCTTAAATTTTTATTCATTGGAAAATTATAACGTCATTCGTGTATACATGTGGACTACCACCTCCACCAAGTAATGTGATTTGTTTTTCATCACCACATCACATAGATGATATATATATGTATGTTTAAAAAAATAATATTCAATTCATGATATAATTATAATTATTTAAATATAAAATTGTACTTACCTTTATTCTATAATTATTTTTAAAAAATGGAAACATTACTTATGCGTACATATGATATATTGTCTATGATTGAAACATTGTTCATTTTTCATTAACATAATTTATGATTAGTTTTAAAAGTATAATTTATTTATAAAATATATAATTATTTCATTATTAATATTATAATTATGGTTGGGTAATGAAATATTTAACCATAGTCAACATACCGAATCCATTTTGGACATATGACTGAACATCATCAAAATGTTTAACATAAGCTTGAATGATTAAATACATGAATATAACACGCAAATGGATAAAATATAATTAATAATAATATTTAAAAAGGTTATTAAGAAATTATATAATTAACATAAGTTTATTATTCAAGAATATAAAGAACATAGATGATGATCCATACTTGACGTAAGAGATTTCATCTTAATTTTCCTTCACCGAGGCACATTTTATCAATATACACCTAATTTAATTTATATGGTTTATATAACGACCATTTTAAATATTATAACATTTATCCTCCAAAATTAATAGTGTTTTTATTTTAAATTTTAATTATTTCATCCAAGGGTAATTGACTTGGAAGTTACCAAGTGGTAAATAATTTCTTAACTCAATTTCCTAGCATTGGGTTATATCTCTTCTTTATTGGATTTATTTTTCCATTATTATAGGAGAATTTTTCTATAAATGTTTTTATTAAGTTTTTAAACTTTTCAATGTATATTTATTTTTTTACACAAAATTACTCCATTGATTAATTCTCAATTAAAATTTTTTATTTTGTAAGGGTTTCCTTTGTCTCAAACTTATTTTTCTGAGATATTTTTCATGCCGTGCATCATGATTTACATGTTTAGTGTATTTAATAACTCATTAAATAATTTTATCATATTAATTCATTAAATTATTGGGATTTATATATACATATAACATTCTCTATTTCAATTACTTATGATTGGAAATTTACCAAAGTGTGAAAGGATTTATATTACATATTCATTTCTTTCCAGGATTATTTAAGTTCAAGATTCATTGGGAGGAAATCTGATGATATTATTTTATTGAGCCAAATTTCTTTTGTTCAGCCCTGTATATTAATGTTTCTTACATTTTTAATTTCCATTTCCTCTCTTATTGATAAATAAACATCAAGATTTTTTTTGTAAGTTCTAATGGTCTTGTATATATTTTTTAGATTAGGAATATTTCTATTCCATTGTTTTATAAAATATAATTTAAAAAACACAAATGATTTAATATATTTCACATCATTTTTGTCCTTATTTTAATTTTTTTAAAAATAAAATTTCAATTTTTTTAAAATGTGTCACTTTTTAATCCCATTTACAAAATGTTTGAAAATAATGTTTATTTTCCACATTTACGACATGAATGGATTTTACCACCATCACGACACCTCAATGATTTGAAGATTACTTTAAAAGATATAATAAAATAGTTTATTTATTATGTAATAATTTTTCATTATTTTTAAAAGTAATTTTTAAAGTGAAAATGTTTTTTTAGAAAAAGGGTATTTTAATATTCAAAAGTGTTTTTCACATGAGTTTAAAAGATATTTTCAAGTGTATTATTCTTGATATGGTCCTTGGAAATTGTTTATAAAGGGTTGAGCCCTATTTTAGATTATAGTTAATAAAAATATATATTATAATATGGGTTCACCTAGATATCACTATAATGCATAGGGTAATGATTATGTTATCCACAGAATTATATTTAAAGTTGGTTGTATGTTTATTTCAATTGTAAGGGTCTTGTAAGGGTTTTCAGACGATGATGTACTAGGGAACTAAAATGAATTTTATATAGTTTCTAATGAGTTTTCATGGAAATATTTTGATTTGAAAACATAAAATAATTATCCTTTTAAAAGAAAAATGTTTCTATTTTCAGATAAAAAGTATATTTTTAAGAAAAGTATTTTTCAGGGGTATTCTTGTTTTTCACTATACTAAAGGTTTTCATATTTTATGTACCATTATAATCCTTTTATGCTCATAATTTTTTTTAAAATTATTTTCATAGGGTTTAAGGATGGTTAAAGGAAAATAAGAATTCAAGTTGAAAGTCATTAATATTTTTCATGAAAAGAAATCATATTTCTTTTTAAAAGTTTTTTTAGTGGAAAAAATGGTTACTTTATAGAAGTGTACACCATTTAGTATATGAGATTATTATGTAATATTTATAAAATAACTCTATAAAAATATAAACCAAAAATATCCTTGTGAAATCAGGAAAGTTCATTATAGTTTAAAGAAACTAGAATATGTGATTTTTAAAGTTGGGTCCTTACACATACATTAGGTTAGAATCAAAAGTACATAAAAAGTCCTTTGTAAATTTTTTATATGTGGCTGAGAATCACACATACATTGAAACATTGGCTCATATGCTGAGGATGTTGACACATACATGGTCCATATGTTTCCATTTTTCCATAATTTATTCAATAAACTCCAGGAAATCTTTAACTTAGATCAACCCCTTTTTAACCACTCATAAATGTATTCAAATGAATTTTTAAATTATAAGAATCCAACGAGCTCGTACCTGAGTGCTAAGGGCTCCTACTTGGCATCCAAGAGACCCAGGTTCAAAACTGGGTGGAGGCAAATTTCCGGGTTACTATAGAAGTACTGTAGCTATTACTGTTTGGTACTATAGCAGCCGAAACTATTCACCCAATTTGGGTCTTCGGGCAACCTGTTTGGGGCTATGGGTCTCCAGGGCCTTTGGGTCATCAAAGGACTTTGGGCCACAGGGCCTTTGGGTCACGTAGACCATGGAGTAGCCCAGTTCACACAAAACAGGCCCCAGAAGAGGATCATAGCAACAGGAGTAGCAGCCACCAGATGTAGAGCTAACCAAATTTGAAGAATGAGAGGGTATGGCAGCCGCCATAGGGACCATACACTGTGAAGCTTTGTACGGGGCAATGCTATCTGATTAGCAATGCAAGGTGGGGAGATAAGGAGATCAATGATACAAGATGCTGGGGAGGGGCAGTTCTAGTGGGTTGGGCCTACAGGTCATGTAATGGGCATGGTATGCCTCTGGGCCTTCAAGTCATGTATAACAAGTCATGTCGGGCTTGTGCCTTGGGCTTACGGGTCATGTATGGGTTCCCCTTCAACCCTTAAAAGGGGGACTATTTATAATAAAATAAAAAATAAGGCCTTCGGGCCATTCGAGAAAAATTATAAGAAAAATTATAAAGTGATTCAACTCAATTTCAAAGTCCCTTAAAACATATTTATTCTTATTTGGGAACTTTTTATTAACTCAATGGCCTCTATCATTCTCAAAATCACTCCATACATTCTAAAACACCATCCATTTGTGTTTATTAACACTAATTTTAGTAGTAAATCACAGCACCATGCTAAGATGCCTTCTTCAACTCTTGGGCTTAAAAACCTCTATTTGAACGATATGTTAAATCTAAAAACCACAAAATCTACTTAATTTTTACCTATAAACCACCTAAATTCTTTTGTTATTGTTATATACACCACTTTAACCTCCTTATAACATGTATTGAACATGAGGTCTAGTTTAATTATCATTTGATTTTATGGACCGATCACCAACTTCACACTTGAATTTTATAATATGTAATGTACCTTTTTTATTTAAATGGTATCCTTTTATCTTCCAGTTTACCCAAATATTATGGTAAACACCACTAATATCTATGTGCTGGGTGGATACTCAGTCCATCACCCAAGTACTATAAAATATATTAACATGGATATTAACAATAAACACAAACACAATCCAAATTGCACTTCAATATCCTCAATATTTTTTATAAATACTTTGAACTTACAAATAGAATATATATATTATAATTTTCATAATAATTTAACTTTTCCTCCACCCCCTTAGTGATAATAAATAAAAATGAAGAACGGATTTTTCTATCCCCCTTATTCAGAAAATCTATACAAGGGAAGGCCTTCCAGGGAAAATTTACCCCCTTACTCATTTGATTTCACAAACCATCTTCTCCCAATTAATTTTTCATTTAATTTAGAGATGTAATACACCATATATTTATAATAAATGATCCTTAATCAATACATATATAAGTATACTTGGTCTATCCTGATGTAGAAAACAAGATTGAATTTACCATAGATTTTTTTCCATTCACATTTCTCAAGGTGGTATCGAATCAAAATTTCATTTCTTAGGGACTATAAAATAGACATTAAGAATTATAAAACATGGAATAAACTTCAAAAAGCACATAAAACA
The DNA here is from genome assembly GCA_963277665.1 of Viscum album. Classification (NCBI taxonomy): domain Eukaryota; kingdom Viridiplantae; phylum Streptophyta; class Magnoliopsida; order Santalales; family Viscaceae; genus Viscum; species Viscum album. The sequence goes on from OY728126.1 coordinate 673,742,204, forward strand.
TTAAATTTAAAGTAATTTCACTGATCCTTTTTAGATAATCAACCCCACATAATGATTGAAAAATTATAAACAAAAATAAATAAAGAATAATGAAAATCATACCTGATTATTCAAACTTTCTAGGGCTGAATAGATTTATTATTTTATGAAAAAATAATAAATATCTAGAAACTTCACCCCTTTTGTTAGATCCCTCTCAAGGGATAAATTCTATAATTCACCACCACCATTACCGTTTTCTATAAAAAATCCTTAAGAAGTTATGATACCAGTTAGAACTAGATACCAATTAAAAATAAACATAAAATGAAATTTTAGAACACCATGATGAATGTAATTGTTCAAGATTCACCATAAATTCCATTTTAAAAGTACATTCATATAGGTGTAGAAATGAGGTGGATCTTCTTTAACTCTTGAATTGTAGCACTAGGGTTGAGACTTGTTTCTCAATCCTGAAGAACATTCCTTAAAATCTATAAATTGTATTTTCTTATTCATTATTGTTCTCTCTTTAGGTTTCCAAATATAGACTCCTTGTGGATTCATTTATTTCACTTCCTTATCAAATTTATTCATAGATAGAAATGGATTATTCACATGAATAAGTATACCACTATTTCTTTGTTCATATTTTTATATCTTCTTTTCCAACTCTAGATGATTCAACCTTATGATAAATATATCTTTAGGTACATACTATTCATCTATTTTCTATGTGTTTTCTTCATTGAAACAATATTTTGGGAACTTGAAATCAATGGTAATTTTCCCTTGCCAACTTTCAACTCATTTTGATCGATTAAAATAGTATTTAATCTGATAACCTTGTGTCTTTTATGGTTTCACATTCCAAATACCTTTTTAGTTACCTTTGAGATACCATTTTTGGTAATCCTCTTAACTTCTTCACAAAGAGTATCAACCACTAATCCAATTTGACAATATATTTCATTGTTGTATTATCTTTTAGTGATTATATTTTTCCCTTCATTATTTATATTCATAGCTATTTTGAAATGGTCCATGATATAGCCTCTCATAACACAATGAAATAATATCTTCCCCATGGGTTGAGAAACCTAGTTAACTTCCTTTATTAGCTTATTGGAAGGATTTAATTTACTATATTTTTTCACTGATTTATTTTCTAAGAGAGATACACTTTTATTTTTCACCTGCTTCTCACTCTAGGGTTTTTCTCTATTATCTTATGTATATGAATGAATCCTAGATCTATTATACCAAAATTTATCATAATAGTGACCAATAATGTTTTAAAAAACATTGATCCTTTCCAACCTTTAAAATCTATTCTTCAAGGATATATTCTACCTTCTCTATGAAATATACTTTAGTACAACCTGTTTAATATAAAATTTAGTTTTTATCAAATTTTATTCTAATATTCTACCACTTTTAAAAGTTGAAATATTATGACAAAAATAAATTCATATACGAACAAACCTCTAGAAACACCAAAAGTGTTCCATAAACCTCTTTATTTTTCTTATTGAAATTTTTTATATATAATTTTCTACTTTAAAACCTTGTTGTTTTTGGATTGGAAATCCAAATTATTCATCTAAAATTTTAGGGATTCTTATCTTATACTTGATCAATTTTATCATTTATATGTTTGTAGGTTTTCTAATATTTTTATTTATCCACATTTTCAAAAAAAAAATTTCTATCCCTCATTTATAGATAAAGTAGATTTAGAACGTACAAATTTATTAAGAAAGTGGTATACTCAATTATATAATGATTAAGTGTATGCTTCTAAAAATGATCCCACACTCTCTTTACCACCCAAATTAAACCCTTTTTAGGGAAACACTTCTTTAAAACCTGATTGTAAGAATTATTTATTTTAGCAACTTGGGATGTTCTAGATTTCGTCTCTTCCAAATTTTCTAGTTTAACCTCCATCTCTAGACACTTTAGACCAAAAATATTATTGTCACCAATAAATATGTCCAACCTTTATTACCATTCTTGATTACTCTTTTTTGTCTCATATATAGGAAAATTTATTCTTTCTTTCAAGATATTATTGAGTTCCTTCACCCTTTTTAACTTTATCTCTAACTGAACATTCTTAACATCAAGTGACATTCCCAGTGCAAGGATTTTATTTTCACAACCTTTTATAACATTTTCTTACTTATAAAAAAATATTGAAAGTTCTATTCATCCATTTATAATTTTTCTCTACTAATATGTACAAAATTCTCCTAGGATATTAGTTATTTAGTGAGAGAGTTTTATTTTTTTGTCAGCCCTACCATTGGATTTTTATTTTCTTTAGAATATTTTATATGTTGTGACTTTTACTCATATAAATCATAAATAAAACCAAATATAGGATTAAAAAATTTAGTAGGAACTTTCTTTATATAACCCCCAACCAAAAAATATATATAATTTGAAGCTTTAATACTCTCATTCCCATTATAGCTTGAACTACTGACACCACTTTGAATTCCTTCATCTAATGGGAATTCATCCTTCTTTCTTAAGGTTATTTTTAGCTTCTTGACCTATTTATTTTTTATATTTTTATAGTATTGGAAGATACTTACACCATTGTAACCATAAGAATAGAATCAGATCTGTCTACTTTATTTTAATAAAGCATATAAAATATGCACTCCATTAATCCAAATGAACTTCTATGGTTATTAAAAAATAGATTCAACTATAGTTAATATTTTCTCTGATATCAGTATAATTTCTCCTTAAGATTGGTGTAGACACTTGAGGGGTGGGGGAGGAGGGTGAATCAGGTGTTTTATATTTTTATAAAATTCTATTTCCTCTTAGAAACATTATCCACTTTTGAAATTTAACCACTATTTTCAGTAGGTGAATATGGATCTATATTATATTTAACATAGAAATCATCAATTGCAAGAAATGAAAGTAATGAAAATAAAGAGGCACATAGTATTTTTATAATGTTAGAATTAAAGATCACTCCTTTCCATGATTTTTTATTCTCCAAAATCATGGTTTATCCACTATAATAAATTATTTACTATAATGGGTGGAATTTCCCACACCCATTTAGAATCCCATTGTGTATCAACTTCCTACTTCCCATGGGACTTCTCTTACTATTTTCCCATTGTAATTCTCTTAGAGGCTTCACACTATTGTCATAGATTCCCACTGTGATCACCCTATATTCCTTAGATATATTAGGTTTTATAGAATCCCACCATATATATGACAGTGTTTCTTCTAGAAACTTTTTGGAAGTCGCTTTCGTAGTTCCTTGGAAAATGTGTTCTAGTTTAATAATCACAGCTTCTAGGTGGTTTTCATTGGATTTATTCATGGAACTAGAAACATCCAGCAATTCTTATCCAAAAGGTACATGCTTTCCAAAGGTAGGCATTCATTAAGTTTGAACTTATGATACTTGAAAACATGCATTGGTCAAGAGGATGGGAGGTTGGACTCATTACATCCTTTTGGGGGGAATTATTGTCTACTCCGAGACTCTCTTTAGAGATTTGAGATATTTTCATGAATCCATATTAATTCACCAAGTATAACATAGGTTCCCCTTGAAATTTGCAATCAATTATTAGCATGTGTGAAATTTATAATCATTCATATGTATCCAAGGATCTTCAATAATGGATATATTCGTATGTATTGAAGGTTATCCATCAATATAATCCTATCATATAATATGTATATATTCTTTTAGTCATTGTTATGATGATACTAGTTTTTAAGCCACTCAGTGGGGAACTTTGGAATTTATTTTCATCCAGGGAGATAGAGGTTTGTTTTGATGTTGGGATCATTCCCATAAAATGGGCTACCTACGTATCCTTGTGAAAGGAATCATAACCCTCATAGTTCAGTGATTCTTAATGGTACACATCATACCTTTTAAGGTCATGAGATAATGACCTAACCATACAGTTTAATGTTATGTGGTATGTACATCTAAGAAAAATGTTCTTAGTCAAGGTTTGGTATGTGAATTATTCCCAAGAAACCCAAGGAACTTGAAAAAAATATGGGTTTCTAAGTAAGATTAGAACCTATTGGGAATATGGCCCAAGGGGAATAGGGTTGATTTGAAGTATTGGGTTTGAACCTTGAGGTGGTTTCCTACATATCCCATTTGGATGGGAATCAAAGCCCACATAGTTTTATGAGTCCCATAAGAGAGTGTAGTCCTTTGAGAGAAATGAGTTTGGGTTTAATTTTTGAAAAGGTTACCTTTGTGATTTGGGGGTTTAATTTGGGGATTATTCCTAAGGAGGATGCCCAGACTAAGGGAATTAGAGTTGGATTACTAAAGACGATATCTAGTGATCTCGGGCCCTGAGAAGGCTTCTTACGTATCCCAATTATGGTGGGAATCAGAGTTCTCATAGTTCATTCAATGTGGGTGTTTGTGAAAATTTTGTAATAATCACGAATCTCTAAGACCACACGAGTCATGATTGGTGTGAGAAGCAAGAGGATGTGAAAGATTCCAAAAATGCACTCAAACTTTTCCACCTCCTCTACTGGAAGAGGATGCGACTACGGTGGTGACGGTGGATGAGGGCGAGGCTACTAGGTAAGAGGGAGTGGAAACAAGCCTTCCCTATATTCTATTTACATTGGACAAGGGTCTAATGTAAGGAAGGAGTGAAGGTTAAAGAAGTATAGAGGAGTAAGAATGAAACCTTATACTTCAAAGGTTAGGGGATTACACCAGGATAGATTCCGTAGTGGATCTCGATAGAGGTGGGAGAACTATCCTTTGCTTCAATAGAAAATAAAGTGCGAACCATACATTCCCTACTAGAGACACGAGGTTCTAGGTTTTAGAGATGGGAAGAGGAGATCAGAACCCAAACCCTAATTCTCCAAACTGGGAACTTCCCAACACTATTCCAGGGAGAAATTTCCATTTGACTATGGATATAAAAACCCACAGAAACTTCATGAATCCTAACCCCATTGTGAAAAAATTGTGGGAAACCTATGACTTTGGATATAAAAACCCAAACAGGAGACTCACTGATGTGTCTTTCCCAAAGGTTTGATGTGTCAAGAGGTTTTGGTGGAGGCTTCAACTTAGTCCCTTTCTGATAAGGGAACCAATAAAGGAGATAACCTTCCATTAATGGCCTTAAAGAGGGTATCTAGGATGATGTGTAGGCCCTATGCACAGCTTTGTAGCACAGGTACCCCATGTAGATGTGCCACACAACTATACCACACAGGTTTTCCTTGCAGTTGTACCATGCAGGTTTACCGCATAGGTGTTCCACGTAGGCCTAAGCAATAACTGAGGAAAATGATTTACATAAGGAAACCAAGCCTATGAAAGATTCTAATTGTGAAAAACTTTCAAAATATTATTATCCCATTTAATTATATCTTCTATCATGTTTTTAGAGAGCTTCTTGAGATAATTGAGGGATCTGGGTGAAAGAGCTACACAATGAGACCTTCAAGAAGTCTTTTAACTTTTCTATTTGTAGAATGAAGAGGCCAAGGGTCCTATTTAAATGAAATAAAGGAAGATTTTTTAATGAATTTTTTTGATAGAGGTCCACCCCATTGTCCCTCCTCGTAGGTCCACTAAGTAGGGGTCTAGAAAGTATACCACCACACAGGTTTTCCGTACATGTCTGCCGCGTAGGTCTTCTGCGCGGGACCTTAGAACTTTACCCTTCCTTTTAATTCATCGAAGTTCATCTTGAGATTTTTAAATATCTAGGTCCTCTTTTATATTATTTTGTTCTTAATAAGTATTGTGAAAAAAATCCCCCCACGAGATTGGACCCGATTAGAAAGAGGGTCGTGTCCTGACTTAAAATTGTGTGGAAAATACTATGGAGTAATGTGTTGAACTGAAATGGTTTTCCACATAGCTATTTCACATAGGTATGTCACATATATCTTTCATGTAGGAATATGGTGTAGGTCTCCCTATGTCTATAAATAGGTTTGATCCTTTGTGATTTTTTAACCCACACTTTCATATTTTTTGTCTCTCATTGCGTAGCTCATTCATCCAGCCTCAACTTTTTGTGCTATCACATAGTTTCCTTAAATTTTTCTCAAGGTGAAACTAGTTGAGTGATTGATCGACACAGAAGGGCTTCATTGAAGGAGCTATGCTAGGACCCTTTTTGAAGGACATGCATGACAGAACTCATCGAAGGACCTACGCGAAGAGTTTCCTCTACCAATTTTTCAGATTTCTTTAAGTTGAATTTTGAAATTTCTTATGTCAAAATTCCAACCTAATAGGGGAAGTTTGGTAATTCTTTTATAGGAAATAGCTCACTTGATAACCTATAATAAAGAAGCTAAGGCTCATCAAAATGAGATGATGAAGATCATCAGACCAGACTATTATGACATTGTCAAAAGTACTCTATCAAGATTATGGAAAGGTTTAATTCCATATCAACATGAATACCCATGGAGTTACTATCTACCCATGTATCAACATAGGCTTTTGAAAGATTCCCACATTCCTTCCATTAGGAAATAATTCCTAAATAATTGGTTTCTTCAGTACTCCAATTGTCATTTCATGAATATTACTATGAGGGGTATGCCGGTTCATGAGGGAACAGTCCCTAGTGGCTATATCCTACATCATAGTGGTTATACTCATGATATGAAAGATAATATTGTAGAGACAATTCCACATTGTTTTGATTCAACCTTTCGAGATTCTCAAACAAATCAATATAATGGTAGGAAGGAAGACTATGATCATTGTTCCGGAGGAGGTGTTAAACCTGAATAGATGTGGGAATTTTGGGTGCACCAGACTTGTGCAGAATTCAGAAAGGAGCTATTAGATGTTTACATTTATGAAGCTGTCTAGATGGGACAAACTTATGTTTATAAAAATGATTTCATTCCTGAATTACTGAGCCAATGGAGTACACAAACAAATTACATCCATTTGATTCACGGTGAAGTTGGAATTAGTTTATGGGATATCTACCAAATAGCTGGGGTTCCCATTCTTGGGGAAATGTATGATGAGTTTATTCTATCAGTCACAATATGGGGCTATGTTACTAGAAAACCATCGTTGGCTCATGAACTATTCAAAATAGAAAAGACATTACCCAAATGCAAGAAAGATATTCATGCCAGAGTGTGTATGAAATCCTTTTTAGAACCAACAATAGATAAAGGTCTCACCTATGAACGTCATACTGTTCATCCTTCTGTAGATAATCAGGGTAGTTTTGTCACATATTGGCCTACATTGGAGAGAGATGACTATAAGCATTGGGGATATAAAGTCAAATATGATATTGATGCAAATATACACTTAGACAGATTCCTTTCCATGTGTCTAAGTATTAACTTACTTCCAGTCTATGATTCTAAAGGTGGTGTAAGGATAGAAACTTTTATTATCACAGCTAAATTGGTAGAAGAAAAGTATTTTGGGTCAGAAAATCCTATATTGGAAAGAATTTACTATTACCTATTGCATTTATACAATGTGAAGACCCCATTTAGACTTTCAGGGCCATTCCAATTGTTATGGGGCTGGATTGCGGCACATTATTCTTCACACTCAATGTTTAATTCAGTTAGAGTCCCCAATGGTCAATTCACCCCATTTTTATAGAATTTTTTTGGTATTTAGCCTCAGAACGTGAAACTTGATGTAGTTATAAGGGCCTTGAATGAATCAGAAGAAATCAGCTTCTTTCCTTTTGGTAACCCACCAACTAAAACATTTATTTATGATGGTAAGGAAGATAATTATGAACTAAGGTCTTACATGATGGAATTCGAGGATAGTGTATTATCGACCAGGATTGATGGAGAAATTATCTGTGAGGCTTATGTCCCCTATAGGTTTTCTCACCAGTTCACATTCCTTCAAAAATAAAACACTTTCCCTCCCATGTATGTTAGAAATGAGAAAAACCTAATGGTAGAAAAACAATTGTGGATTATGATGACTTTAGAGACATAGAAATTGTCAATTACTTTACCTCCATCAGATGCATCAATCGGATTAGAAGCTGGATATGCCAAAGATTGGGATTCTTCATACCCTCATGGGGCTTTGACAAAAGGAATATATTGAGTGGCGACAACAATTACTTTTGTGCATAGAAATCATGGTAAGAAGTCCAAATCCAAAGATTATGCAGAAGTTTCAGAAGTTTTAGAGCCTTCTAAACATCATTGAAGAAGGTATAATAAGAAAACCAGAGTTAGAGACGTAGTACCTCTCACACCAAGGTGATCTAGATTCCACCATCGGAAAGAGATTCCTATACCATATGTTAACCTTTATGAATGGGAAGGGGGGACTAAATAGACTCACCAGTCAAGAGGTGTTTAAGTTTCTCCACATCCAACCATACCAAGATCAAGTTATGTGAGACCTTCAACCATTCACTTTTGGGAGGGATTTACCCATGAACTTAATGATGCGTGGTCATTCCTCCAACATGGAATTTAGATACTTGATGTGGTTGACATTAAAGCACCTTTTGATTGTCATTCAGATAATAACCTGGATGATGTATAGGAGTATATTACGGAGTTGGAGGCCTTTATATATGAAACTGATGAATAAATCCCAACCTCTAAATGAGTATCCCATATGATGGAATTAGGGATACATGAAGGGGTAATTATTAACCCTATAGAGGAATGGAAAATTTATGTTCATAATGAGAACATATTTTCCTTTTCTTTTGCTTAAATTCTACTTTACTATTCACCATCACTAATCTTGATGAAATTGTATTTTGTATCTTGAATTCAGGGAAGGAACCTCTAGACAGGTTCTTAGTTCACCATGGTATGGACATACAGGTTCTTCCATAGACACATCCAATGATCCTCCCAAGTCTCTAGAAGTTTCTCTAGTAGAGAGAATCATGAATGGGGTAATGACAATAGATAATCCTCAACTATTACCTAAGGTTTCTCCTACCAAGAGGCGTGTTTCAATTTCTCCTCAAGGTTATGAAAATAAATGCAAGAGAAAAATAAGATTATTCTAAAGTGTTAGTCAAATAAGTAAGTGTTTATACTATCCTCAGTCATTATAACTTTCTTAATACACTCTGGTAATCACATTTATCCTCTTGCAGGATATGAATCTCTCTCCTATCTTAAGGGATTATGAGGTAATTCCTCAACACCAGAGAAGGAAACCCCAGGAGAAACACAGGTTCATGTTAATGAATATTCTACCTTAACAGATAAAACATCAAAAGGTTTAGCTATACTTGATCCATATTCTATTGAGAGAGAGGAAATCCATGTCAATATTAAATACACTTATCTTGAATATTAAATTCTTTACTAATATTCTTATTTTCATCATATCTCATATCATTTTCCCTTTCCAATGGATCCTGAAATAATCAATGTTGATATTCTTATTGCTCCAGAAGGTATGAATGAAGATCTAGGCCAGTCTGAAGTAGATACCAGTGTTGACCCAAACCTGGAAAGATATGATGATGTTGTACCAATTGATGAAATGATAGAACATAATGCTAGCAGAGCCAATTTTGGCATCAACCATCATTTTATGGATATCTTAAATGGTGAGTATGCTATAACATTCCAATCCACATACACTAAAATGATAGACACCCTTAATCCAAAAATTGATATTTCAGGTTCCATCAAGGAGTTTGGGGATTTTCATGAGTAATTGCAAGGATTTATGTTCTAATTATCACATTTTCCATATATAATTTTTCTTCTTTTACTTGATACTTCACATCAAAGTTCAACTTATTTGGCTTTCTCTGCAGAAAACATTTTAAAGTATCCTTAGGAATAGGGTATTCCACTCTATCCTTCTTCTTCTGAAGTTAGAGAAATACTTACTCAGGACCCCATGTTGAGAGACATTCTCGATCCTTCAATTATAATAACTAGGAAAACTTTTGAGAATGCCCCTCCTTAAGAAACATCTGCTCAAATTGCCAAAGCTAAGAACACTAGGTATGAATCTAGTCAAGCGACTGACTTATTATTGGGTAAATGTTATCAGTTGTCTAGATCATGCTCCGTTTCTGCAATTTTTCTAAAACTTACAATGATATTGATTCATCATTTAGGGTTATCAGCTCCCATACCTAGATCAGAAGGTGAAGCTTCTGTGTTAGCTCAGGCATTAGTAGAAGGTGAAGCTTCTACTATTTCGAGAGAAGTAGAACATTGTAACTCTTTAAGTGATCTATTTTCAGAGTACATTATACCCCATGACAGTGACTCAGATTTGAACTTAGATATGAAACATTCTCTTGGCATGGCACGTAAGAATACATGGTGACATATATGGAGCATAATTTCTAAGAAACCTTTGGATGAGCTGCTGTACTATTTTGGAAAAATCCCAGCACTATTCTTCATATTTGAATTTGGTGGATTTAATTATCGACAAGTCTACGATGCAATGAAAGAGACCATTCTCCGATGGGAGAAGGAACATAAGATGTGGAAATATCTTTAAGAGTTTAAACGACTTATTAATATTGAGAGATTCCAAGCTATAATAGTTGGGGTAGAGGCCGATCATAGAAAGAAGTCTATTGAAATCGGCCCACAAATTAAGGAATCCACTAGAGAGTTGGTATATATTTAACAAAAACTAGATTACATTCATAAAAAACTCGAGAAGTTAAAGCAAATACCGGGAGAAACCGATGAAAATGGGATAAAAACCATTTCAACTGCTAAAAAAGAACTTCGTCAAGCTGAGGAGGCTAAAGTTTCCTAGCTATCTCAACTCCAATAAGAGGTTGATAGGGTTCATGAGGGCATTCAACAAATGAGGAGTCATGTTGAGAGATTATTTTAACACATGAATGAGAGTCTCCATTTTGTGAATGTCCCTTTGATTTTATATAAATGAATGAAATTTTTTCTCCAATCATACATGTCATCATCCTTGCTTTTTGAAATTTCAATATTAAAGGTAATGATGATTATTTCTTTAACATCAAGCCTTTATGTCAGATAATCATAATTACAATGACACGAATGTGGGTGCTCATAATTTTCTTATTTATCAAATGGGCCTAATGAGAATATTTTGATTTTACAAGGGTTATATAGAAAACCCCCCACAAACATTGTATCTTTTGAATTTCTATTTCTCAATATTACCTAAACCATACAAAAATGTACATTTAGTGAGTTGAAACATGACTTCTATCTAGTGTTCCCATTACAGGTTTGAATCTAGTGAGTACCATATCTCTTGTTTTTCTTAGTTTAGAGTCAGGTATATTGTATTAGAAAGGGATAGAATTTAAGGTTGAAAAACTTTGACCATAAATTTTGAAATAAGATCCCAAACAAGGATCTATTTCTAAGAATTTCTCTAATATTCTTTAAATACTTACTAGGGGAATATTGAGTCATGATTGTTTATGGTTTCCAAATCTAAAACCTATATAAACATATATGAGGTCTCTTCCAAGAATAAAGTTACCATTATTTGACAGACCTGTTATAGGGGTAGTATTATGCAGGGTTGACTGGGGCATATGCTGCATAGCCCAAACATGGAATATTTTGACTAACATGCCTTTTATGCAGGAAGATTTTATGCAAGGCATCTGGGGGAACATACTACATAGTCAAGAAAAAGATCTCTTAGGAATTTAACATTTTACTATTTATAGACAAGGGAAAATAAGACTTCGGTGAGCCCAGACCACAATGGGTGTTTTTTATAAGGAAATGGATTTTAAAAATAAAGGGTTATCTATGCCGACATATTTCATGAATATGAAAACCACTTCTACAAATATTTGGTGTATGAGTAATGGTTAAATTTTTTCAGAAAGGGGGATTTATGATATCAGGCTATGCTATTTTAATTTATGCAGTGAGGACATTGTACTATGTAGTTTTAAGTCATGCAGTGAGGACATTGTGCTGTTTAGTTTTATGTTATGAAGAGAGGACATTGTATGGATTTAATTTAAGGTCTTTATCTTTGAACAAAGGTTTCAGGCTCCCCCAATATCTTGATAATTTGTTTGGAAACATACTACCATGTTTAGGTATAGAAGAGAAGAATTGTAAACTGTGATTTGGGAATTTTTGGATCTTAAGAATGATATGGGAAAAGGGATAAGGCATTAGAGGAATTATTTTCTAAGAACGAAATTACCATTATTTGACAAAACTGTTATGGGGGATGTATTAAGTAGGGCCGATTGGGGAGTATGCTGCATAGAAAAATAGAGGAATATTTTAAATAATAGGACTACTATGTAGGAAAATTTTATGCTAGGCCACCTAGGGGAACATACTCATAGTCAGTAAAAAGATCTCTCAAAAGTTATACTTTCTATTAATAAAAGCTAAAGAAAGTTTATGGAGATCCATATTCTCCAAAGCATAGATTTTGGTTTAAAAAAAAGGTACTTGAATACAGAAAAAAGTATTTCCAATCAGGATTTTCAAAGAATTAGAATAATAGGATTTCTATAAAGGTCTGACCCAAACATAGGAAGTATGGTGTCCGTAGTTTTAGGTCCTATGACTAGGACCAAAATAAAAACAGTAAATGATATGTGGTCAAATGATTCAAGGTCATTTCATATTATTTTTAACATATGGAGAGGGAAATGTGTAAACCATGGTCTTGAAGACTTTCAGATTGAGAGAAAGGTGATGGGTCAAATATACGTGAATACATGCTTTAAAATACAGATTCTTTTATATTGTTATCAATGTTTTAAGGGTAAAAAAGACACTTTAATCAAGAATGAAGTTACCAATATTTGAAAAATATGTTATGAGGGATGTATTATACAAGGCCAGCTGGGGAATATCCTGCATATCCAAATAGTGGTATCTTTTGACTGACTGACCTGTTATGTAGGCAACTTATGTAAGACCACCTAGGGGCACATACTTCATAGTCAGGAAAAAGAGTTCTCAGATATACGAAACTTATTCACCAAAAACCATAAGAAAGATTATGAAGATCTGAAATATTAAAGATTATGGTTGTGAAATATGAAAAAGGGGTAATTATCAATGCACAAGAGAAATATTTGAATCAATATTGGACATGAGTTTGGAGTACTTTAAATAGATATGACTCATATGTAAAATGAGGACATTCTTGTTTCCTTGGTGGGCCCTCTAAGTAGAGAACCCAAAATGAATACTCCCATATAGACTGTTAATTATATGTGGAAAATAAATAAAAAAGTATCCCATGATTCAGACTAGGAGATGAGGTCTAGTTTTCACTAAGTATTTCAATGGGATGAAAATAAAGTCGTATGTAGTTATTTGGGTGATTTTCATTTTAATTTCACACAGATAGGACTTTGTGTTGTGCAGTTTAGAGTCATGTAGCGAGGATATGAAGTGATTCCGATGTAAAAAAGGGAATATTGTGTCTAGACCAGGGAATTAAAACTTGGGGTCACTATGTTCCTCATATGGATAAGAATCAAACCATACAAATTTCTTTGAACATTCCCTATGCAGGTTTGATTCATACATAGGGAATAAAAGGGTTTTTTTATTGTGTTTGGGCCCAATATTGGTGATCTTGGAATCTTTATGCATACCATTAAATTGAGAATCATACTAAATGTAGTTCTTGAACATTAATTTCCCATACCAATTGATTTTGATGTGGAATATGGGAGATTTTAACACATTTTGGGAGAATAGTTTAAATTTAAAACCAAAAATGGTATGAGGATCAAACCATGTATTTTAAAAGAGAACTATGTATAGATTTGGTTCATATACACGAGGATAAAAGTGAAATAAAAAATTTTGTGGTTGTAGCTAGTCCTAATATTGGATATCCATGTGTCTCTATTTATCTCATTTAAAATGAGAATCAAGCCACACGTAGTTCTTGAAATGAATCCCCTATGCCGATTTGATTCAGACATAGGGAGAAATGGAACTCATGTTCAACTAAGGAGTATAAATGACATCGATGATTCTTTCATATGGAATCCCTTAACATCAAATATATAAGAAGTTAACCATATAGTTTAATATGGTGTAATGAGGAAAAATGATGCTATGCATTTTATAGACATGCAACATGGACGCTTATGGTTGTTATGAAATTTAATGTCTTACAACTAGGACTTTTTGTTGTGCAGTTTATAGTCATGCTGTGAGGACATTGTGTACAGTTACACAAAGTATTTCTTCAATAATCTCATATAGGTTAGAGTTGTAATGAACTCTCCATACATTGAGATTAGGGAATAATCTTCATTTGAGTAGACCTTATGTATGGAATAAGGTCCTTCCCACTTTGGCTCAATTTTTGGAGGCTTATTTCCTGGTATCATTGGAGTCTTGAAGACCAACACCAATTCTCCTTGATGAAATGAGAAGAGGTGAACTTTATTGTTAAAATCTTAGGCTATTTTGTTCTCATAGACTTACAAATGATGAAAAGTATGCAATATTTTTTCAACTAATCTTTATAGCTCATCAAATAATTTATGAGACTTTTAATCTATAAGTAACTAATCATAGATTTCAACTCAGAGTGAAGAAAAAAGAATTTCAATTGGAAAACTATTTATGTGCCATAAACTAATGAGTATGGAGTTGGTTGAGTGGAATTACGAGTAATAGTCTGATAATCCCATAAAGCATGTAGAAGTTTATCAGGACAAGATTTCTTATCTTTATCCATCATCTTCTAGATTATTTTTGATAGGGTCTTATTAAAATCCTCTATCTATCCATTGGCTGCTGCATGATAGCGAGATAAATGGTTGGATTTGATTCTGTGCTCCTGATATAACTTTCTTACCTCAAAATAATAGAAATTGGTTCTTATTTCTATTAATATAGTATGAGGAACACCAAATATGGTGATGATGTTAGTTTTGAAAAAACTAATAATGCTTTTGGCACTGAATTCTTTGAGAGGTATTACCTCATCCCATTTAGAGAAGAATTCAGTAGTAGTAAGAATATACTTGAACTACTTATCTATAGCCAGAGGATAAGGTCCTACTACACCCATTACCCATGTGTAAAATGGAAAGGAGTATTTAGATGTATATAAAAACTTTAGGGGGTGGTGAATGAAGTTGTCATGCACTTAGCAGGGATGATATCTCAGGGTGAAATCTGTGAAATCCTGCATCATTGAAGGCCAAAAGTATCCAAGCCTTCAAATTTAATCATAAATCCTATTCCCAGACTCGTGAGCACCATAAGCTCCTGCATGTACTTATTTTATGATAGTTTTAGTTTCTTCTCCATCAATAGACTTGAAGAGGATTCCATCAAATCCTTGTTTGTAGAGGATCTTCTAGTGATCTGGACTATCATAAAGAGTAAAATTGGCCACTCGTCATCAGATATATTATATTTCAGATCTATCTGGTGGAATTACTCCATTTTTAAGGTATTCCATGATGGGTGTCATCCATCATATAGTATGAACATATGGCTCAGAAATCCGGATAATTTCATTAATTTTCTCCATTCTAATTTGAACGAAAGGGGAAACCATGCGACGATGGGCAATACTGATGATTGTATCATCCTGATTTGGATCTTCCAGAGATGTGGCTGCATCATCTAGTGCATTAGATTGGGAATTTTGTGATCACATGAAAGAATTCAATGTTGGCTCTGAGGGAAATTCAACTATTAACCCTCTAACGTAATCACAGGGATTAAATTTTCTTTTCTGATAGTATAATCCCCATTGATGTGTTTGATTACCAACTTTGAATCATATTTTACTTTTAGTTGGTTCACTTGTACCTGGAGTGCCAATTTCTGGCCTACAATGAGATCTTGATATTCTGCATCATTATTGGTACCTCCTTTTAATAACAGGAAGAAATATGGTAACACTAACTTTTTTGAGGAGATAAGTACAATTCCTAACCCAAATTTTTTGAGTTTAGGATTTTCCATTGTCTTCCCCTTTGGACTTCTAGAGTCACCATCAATTTAAATTTATCATGTTTGGGGATTATCTTGAATAGATAATACCACTTTATTAGGAAGTTCTGTATTCAATGATGCATATTCTACAAATGGATGTTTTGTAAGGAAGTCTGCCAAGGCTTGTGCTTTTATTCCATTCTGAGGCACAGAATATATATATAACTATTGTAAAATAACTTCCCACCATGCCAAATTACCTGTAAGCATAGGATGACTGAACATAAATTTGAGTCGGTTATTGTGAGACACTAATTGGACAACATGATGCTGCATGTAGTGCCTCAATATCTTAAATGCAAAGACTAATGATAAGAAACACTTCTCAATACTTAAATATAAAGTCTCCGTGTCAAGCATAGTTTGACTAAGATAGTAAAGGTTATTTTCATTCCTAGAATCATTCTTTTGAGAAAGAAAGGCACACAATGATCGCTCTAAAGCTATTACATAGAGAATAAGTGGCATTCCTTCAATAGGTGGTATTAATACCGATGGACTCAAAATATATTTCTTGAGGGTATCAAATAACTCTTGGCAGTCTTCGGTCCATTGATAGGTGACTCCCTTCTTCATTAATATGATAAAGGGTAAACACTTTCCTACCAAATTGGCGATAAAGCGCCGAATATTGACCAAGTATCCTTCAAATTTTGATGAGGTGACATGCCAAGTATTTCTTTTGTCTTATCAGGATCAAATTCAATGCCATGATGGCATAATAAAGGTGAGGAATTTTCTTGGGGTTACCCAAAAGCACATTTCAAGGGATTCATCTTCAAACTATGATGTCGAAGTTTATTGAATATGACATCCAAATTAGTCAGGTGATAAAAATATTTTTTATATTTAACTACCAAATCATCCTCATAACATTAGAAATTTTTTTACTAAGAAGGTTTTGAAGATATGGTGCATAGAATGTTGATAAGTTTCACCTGTATTTTTTAACCTAAATGGAATTACCTAATAGAAAAACACACCTTAGGGGGATATGAAGGTTGTAGACTCTTCATCCTCTAGGGATATGAAAATTTTATTATTCCTAGAGTATCCATCCATGAAAGAAAGAGCTTCATATACAACTATTGCATCAATTAAAAGTTTTTTGATTGGAACTGGAAAGTCATCTTTAAGAAAATGATGATTAAGATCTCTAAAATCAATGCAAACTATGATTTTTCCATTCTTCTTTTTCACTGGGAAAATGTTGTCCAACCAATTGGGATATTGAACCTCCCTGAAAAATTTAGCCTTGATAAGCTTATCAACATCATCTTCAATGTTAGAGGAATGTGTCGGGTGTGTTCTTCTTGATACCTGCTTAAATCATCGATGATCTTCTTGAAAACCCAAATGATGAGTGGCTACATCAGGATTAAGGCATGGAATTTCTGTATAGTTCCAAAAAAATATATCTCAATGTTTCTTTAGAAATTATATACACATCTCTTGTTCTTAAAAAGGCATGACTGCACTAAATATAGTGGGGCGTTGTTCTTCTTCTATACCCAGATTTATTTCTCTAAGCTCTTCCATAATGGTAGAGACACCTTCCTCAAACACTAGAGGAGCATCAATGAGATCTTCTTATTCTTATTATTCTTCTTTATGTTTCAATTATTCTATTTATACTTGCATAGTAGGTGATGAAGAAAAACTTTCAATGTTAGGGGAGGAGTTAATTATTTGAACATCCTAAAGAAGAGGACACAAATTCTAACCCTAATGATGGTGAAGGGTCTTCCTAGAGTATTTAAGAGGAGATGATGGATTGGGAACCAAAATCCTTGTCTTCTTCTAGTATTTATACAAATTATTTTAGACTGATTGATGAAGCAGAGACTTGATGATGTTTGGTGGATGAAATGAAGACATCTCAATTTAAGCTTTCACCGCTGCTTAGTAAATAAATAATTTTTTACATTCTATCAGACTTGATTACTATAATTGACATTATGGAAGTCACTATATTAGTGCTTATATTTGAGTTTATCCTTTCAATTTTTTTGATAGGAAACACATAATGTATACTCAAATGTTTGAATGGGGTTTTTTGGATCTTTTCCAGGCCATTCAGAGCATTGATTCTTGTTCACTCTTTTGTTGCGAACCTCGTTCTCTTCGTGAGATAAAATTCTGCCTCAATATACTGAGATTCATATGTTTTTAGAAGAGCCTTGTCACCATAAAATGCCCCAATTTGACCATTGAAATAGTAATTGAGAAATTGGTGGTATGATGAAGGAATGGCCACATGTTGATGTATCCAAGGCCTTCCAAGTAGAATGTTTAAGGTTGTGTCCTGATAGATAACCATAAAATATGAATTAGACACAAGATCTCCCAAATGAGTTTTGAGTGTAATATCACCTAATGGTTCTTACTCATTCTTATCATTAACTTTCAACATAAAAGTGGAAGGAGATAAGTCTGATTTAGTAAGGCCCAATCGATGAAGTGTAAGAATAGGAATGAGGTTGACTCCTGAACCATTATCAAGGAAGGATTGTCAAATGTCTATATCATTGACCCTTACAAATAGATACATGGGCCTAATGTGTCCATATACAATATCATATTCATACTCATCTGTAAAAGATATAACTGCATGACATTATTCAGTTTTATTCTCTATACGGTAAACCTCAACAGTAATAAATTTAGTTTCAAACTCTTGTGGACTTGAAAAAGCCTCAATAAGTTCTTCTCAAATATCTTTTAACAGATTCAAGGAATCAAAAATTGACAACTTGGATGGTACTTGGGATAGTTATTTCAAAAAATCATACTTTTGGTCTGGAGGTATGCATTTTATAGCATGGAGATGCGGTTTTGCATGTGCATTGGAAGTTGACACTCCTGATGTAGATGTACCATGTCTCAGAACAGAAGCTGGAAATACTTCTAGTTTTTGGTAGATTAGACTAACTAGGTATATGTAATTGTTGAGAGAATGATAGTGTAACCTCTAATTGGTCCACCTAAATAATCATGTTAGGACCGATCCTATCATGCGCTAGGTAAATTCATTGTTCTTGTTGAGCCCGCTAAAGGGATCTCCCCTGAGTTTCCTCCACATATACGGTTCATGTAGAGATAGAGTTAAAATAGTTGCTTCTAGCATGCCCATGTATTCATATGTATCCTCAACCTTGGATTCTTCCTCTAATTCCCCAGTTAGGTATAGGGAATTTTGTCTCATCATCACAAGAATCATTATTTTCATAGGGATATATTAAGTGGATAACGTTGGCAGAACAAAAGTTCAATTCTTTATCTGATGAAGATTCTGCTTGACATGTTGGTTCTAGTAGCGCCGTTTGGAAAGGTGGTGCCCATGCTTTTGAAACAAATTGCATGAAATCTACCAGATTCAAGGAAAACTTTGGTCTTGACATAAGCTCGTCTTCTTTTGACTGGTCCTTGTACTTCTGATCATGCCACTTATTTGAGGATTGACCTTTAGAGGACTGATCTTCTAATGAAGGTGGTTTTCTATGGAAGAAATGGAAAAAGACACAATTGGTTATTTCAACTGTGTTCATATAATGGAATGATTTTGGTAGATCATTTTCCTAATCATCCAATCACCATATTTCTCACATTTTTACCTTTGACTTCCTTCCATTAACCTTCTTCCTCTGGATCAGTAATAGTAACACATGCTACTAGGGCTAAAAAACTATTCAGTTTCAATTTTCTAGAGTCCCACCATTTTTTGTAGTAGTTCGTTGAAAAAAAAAACAATATTGAATGAGACGCGCCAACATTTGATGAAAGTCATAATAATCCATAAGATCTTCATCTCCTTCTTTGTTTGGTTTCTTCAGTCTTGGCAACTAAACCAAATTGTTTTCCAGAGCTGAGATGAACTAACCGAGAACCTATTTATTTCGAAAAGAATATACTTTGTTCTTTAACTCCTAAAATTGTATCCACCTATGATTTTTTTGATTATCTTGATGAGACGGTCATTGTTGTTGATGCTCGAGAGGCATATCCCTTCAATATGATGAAGGTTAAGAAGTGGAAGCAGATACAGGTTCTTTCTTGAGTGTGACTATAATAGTCTCTACTTTCCCTATTCTCCTTACCAAAGTTAATGGAATTACATGATATTTAGCTTTAAATTCTACAATGGAATCCTTTACCTATTTGGAAATTAAAGAAAGATCTCAAAACTACCCTATGTATTTCATAGGGATCAATGGTGTGTGTAACTAAACATGAAGATTTTCCACACAAATTGGCAAAAAAAATTCCCGAGGGAGTGCCAGATTTAAAGAATATGTTAATCCTTTCCATCGAGAAATGAAATTTGAAACTCTTTCATTTTCCCTTTGTTTGAAATATTTTAGATAAAAAACGCTTGTCTTCAGTAGCATTGATCTGAATTGAAGAAGGAATTTCTGATGGATATCTTCCCATCCAGTAATTGATTGATATTGAAGACTTGTATACCGGACAAAAGATGGTCCCTATAATGATTGTACAAAGCATCTGAGATTTACTGCTTCTTGTTGTTGATGAGTCCCCATCATGAGATCACAATGAGAAACTAAATGTGTTAAGTGTTGCTCTGGATCTCTTGAACCATAAAAGATTGAGAATGTAGTATTCACAATGTTTATTGGGGGAGGGATCAATCCACCAATTCAGGGAAATCTCTCTTTTCTAGATGAACTGAAACACACCATTCTTCCATAGCTTCTAATTGAGTTTTTAATGGCACAATTGTGTTCATAAGAATTTGGGGAATATTTAGATGAGCTGGGACCTGTACAGGTACAACATCTGGAGCATGAACTAGTGCAATGACCGTAAAAACCACTAGTGGTGGTGCTACTGGTATTTTTATTGGATAACCCATGGGGACAGGCTTATAAGGATGTGTTTGATCCTTCCCTGATTGTATATCCAATAGAGGAAATTAATTATCCACATATGTAGTTACAAAAAATACTCTTTACTGAGGAGTTATTACAGGATGTGAAAGATGAGGATATGCATGGGGAGAATGTATAGCATAAATAATGCTTCAAATTTACTCTGTATTGAGTATTTTCAAATCTTTCATCACCTCTTCTTACTGGGAAAATATTTCTTCAAGAGAAAGATATTTACCTTCTCTAGTGGAAAAGTGAGACGTGATCTGACTTTTACCTTTCCCCTTGTTAG
Organism: Viscum album; assembly: GCA_963277665.1. NCBI lineage: Eukaryota > Viridiplantae > Streptophyta > Magnoliopsida > Santalales > Viscaceae > Viscum > Viscum album. The sequence continues at coordinate 673,763,354 of OY728126.1, forward strand.
ATTCCTTTTGAAGGGGTGAGAGTTGGTTACTTGAGGGCATACCAAGATTCTGGGCAATCCTTTGATTTCAGGTACGCACACCTCCTTCATTTGATTCAATGTGTACCATATTATGGATAATAACTTCATCTTATGTTTCCCCTGAATTAGACTCATTTTCTAGAGGAGCTTCTATAATGGTGTTAATGAAATTTAATGACGCATAATGAATTGATGGAATTATATTAGTATCATTGTAAGATAGTCTCCTTATGTATCTTCCATGAGACTTTGTTCTCATATATTCTGAATTCATGAGAACTTTTTGATAGATAGTTACCCAAAGAGAATCTTTGGATAGTTCAGTTGTGAGTTCTCTTTGTGGCTTCTTCCCTAATCAGGAGAAAAATGACTTCCATTGAGGAGGGTATTGTAGATGTGAAAAATACCCTAGCTCTGCAGACTGGGGATGTTCGTATTCATCTTCTTCAAACCTTAGAACTTTATTTATTGAATTCAAAGGTTAATTATACAATCCCCCGGCCTTGTGGACTGGGGTGGGTCTCAAACTGTTATAGCTGAGATTTTCTCAGATGCTCTTCTGATTTTGAAAATTTTGGTTCAGACATAGCCTAGGTGCATTATCCGACAACCACTCAAATCACTTTATTCAGAAGACTGTTGTGCTATTTCAGACATTTGCATCATCATATGGCTAACATCCTTTAAGTGGGAGGCCTATTTATTATTCTCATATGCTTGATGCAAAAATCTCTCAACAACTTGCTTTTTGTGGGCCCGACTCTTATGAGAACTTGTTGAGGCTAGTTCTTGAGCGTATATTTTATTACATACAAAATCTGTTGATTATAGTTGGCCATGAGAAATAAAATTTCATGAGACCACTTTTGGAAGGCTTTACTAATTCTAGAGTGTAGTGAAATGAAATGCTCTATGTGCATCCTCTTATATGAACACTTGATGGGGTATCAAAAATTAACTGGCGCATCCTCTTTAGTGCATCAAGGCATGAACACTGAAGGGTTCTTTGGTTATTCTCCACCATTGGATGTTGGGAAACTGAGAGATATGCCATGTCAATTTGGAATTTCAATCCTTATATTACCTTTAAATTATTTTGATATTAATCATATGGTAATACTTTGGTTTTCAAATGATGAAGAGTTTTCCACAAGTTGAGGTGGACATCATGAATGCAATCTTCTGCCATCAATTCTGGAATGTTGTATTGAGAGTTTTACAAAAACCAGAACATGAGTGGCACTTCTCCTTTATCAAATTGTTTTATCATTTTCAACATATCTTCATCATCTTTTACTAGAGGTTTCTCCACTTGGTCTGACTAAATTGTACGCTTCTCGATTGTTTTATTAAAAAAATGGAATCAATCACCTTTTCTTATACTAAATTATAAGACAAATGACCCAAGGGAGGTTTGGAGAATGATCATCCCCTTAATATTTATTCTAGTTGAGATATTATTTCACTCATTAATGATAAGACATCAAACATGAATGGACTTGTGTTGGAATGTGCCTTGAGATAAGAGGGATTTCTTATTACTACATTGTCGATTAAGGAATTATCTTGACAATACGAAATACTACTACATAGAGAAATTTTATAGTGAATGCCATTATGGGGAGGACCACCATGGTGGATTATATAATGGAATAAATCCTCTTGATCCTTGGTCTTCTAGACACATGGAGTGTTTCCGTGGCTCCCATCCAGAGATAGGCTCTCTGGATTGACTGATTTTTTATAAAGCAAGATTTCATAATGAAGTGTTCAATGAGGAACTTCATAATTAATACTAATAATCCCATAATTTGGTAATGATAGGGTATGATCTTGAGCTAGAATAGATAAATGACTAAGATATTCCTGAACTCCAGCATTATCAGGATCCAGATCGTAAATTGGCTCTTGATTTTCCAACTATGTTTCATGAGATTTCTTCTTGGATTCTCTCTTACACTTAGTTGGGGCCACATACTGGGAGAAGTTGTTATCATGGGTAGGTGTATGTGTCTACCTTGGAGTGGTCATCATAATGGGCCAATTACCACCAATTGGAATGGGTTTATATTCCTGATACGATTGTCCATATGATATAGGGTAGTATGCCCCATAACCCTCATGGACTAGAAAATAGGTATGTATCTACTCCAGGATGGCATATCGATGTGTCATCCATGGTGTAGGGACAATGTTATGTGTTTGTTACCCTGGTACTGCTGAAGTTGTTGTTATGATATTCTGGCATGCTTCCAGAATATGGGTGGGAATTTGTGTCTGCCCTTTCATCATTGCTAAGATGTGTTTGGTGACTTCAGCAACCAGAAGGGGAATATATATCCATTCCGTATCTAGAGTAAGTTTATGTCCCTACTTATGTCCTCTATTTCCTTTCAACAGGTACTGAAAATACTCATGTATGGGGGCAGAGAGTTGGGTCTGCCGTTGATTTGTCTTCATAGAATTCCGACCGACTTCTCTTAGTGCTACCAAATGATGCTGTTGGAAGGCTTGATGAATGCTGGTAGGTGTTTGTGACTTCTAGATATTTTCCATCAAGCATAGTTGATAGAATTATTTCAATTATGGCGAAGAGACTGCTGGCATAATTGGTGAGTGTAAGAAGGTATATGTTCCTGTTTACCAGTTTCCACTACATTTGATTGGATAGCTTCCTTGAATGTAGTCAGACGAGCCTGCTGATTGGATGATAATTTGTAAATAGGTGTATGTTCCTGTTCAAGGTACTCCACCAAATTTACCTAGTGGGATTGGTGGGTTGTTATCAGAACAGTTTATTGGGCATCAGAATTAGGATGGATGAGTGTACGTACCAGCTCATTTTTCACTATCAAGTTTGGTTGAAGGAATTTTATGGAGGGGGAAAAGGTAAAAACATGCTCCCTATTTACCGAAAATTGTCCCTGGAGGTTCGTTTTCATACCCAGTCTTGAGGGAACTGGGATGAACAACCAAAGGCAACACCCCCATCATGTTGGGGGTTCACTACTGTGCGATTCTGCTGGCGGCGATTGTTGGTGGGAGTCCTTGGGAAGTACCCATACATCATTGACTTGAGGCCATAAGTGACCACATGATACACTTACCTATAGTATAGAAGGGACTAGTTGTTGAATTCCAAGGATAAGGACCCCAAATGGTTGAAGATGGTGGTTGGCACTGTCTAATTTTTGACCATCAGTTGTGACTGACTAGATGATCGAGTGTTGTTATTAACCTGGAGAGCCTGTCAGGCAGCCTTCAAGGTTGGGATAGTACAGTGCTGATGGTATTCCCTTACCAGTACATTGGATACCCAATGTTGAAGATGTTGAGTTGTTGATGATTTCCTTCAAGTGGATGAGGATCCAGCTTGAGCAGCGACTGGGGCATTCATGGGTGTAAGTTTGAAGGAATCCATTTTAGAGTGAAGAGAGTTTTGAGAAAATTTGAAAACAATAATAAAATCCATTAAAGAAACATATTTTAGATGGATACATGTGTAATTGATTCATTTTTTCTAGACTCCATTAATCAATTGGTAGGGACCTGACAGGTGGGTAACACTATTAACTTGGTTAAGGATTCATGTCAAGTTCACCATTTTTGTTTCGTAGTTCCTTGGAACGTGTGTTCTAGTTTAAAAATCACTGCTTCCTGGTGGTTTCCATTGGATTTTTTCATGGAACCAAAAACATCCAATAGTTAATTATCTAAAAGGGACCTTCTTTCTAAAGGTAGGATTTCATTATGTTTGAACTTATGATACTTAAGAGCATTCATTGGTCGAGAGGATGAGAGGTCGAACTCATCTGACCCTTTTTTGGGGGAATTATTTTTTTTAAAGGTGGAGGTAGTGCCTATAAAATTAAAAAGCAACCAAAAGAGAGTATCTAGAAAGATAACAGGGAACATGGCAAAGCCCAAGGAAAAAAACTATCTACCTATCTTTTTCGTTAACCTGACAGTTAGCTTTCTCTCTTCTTCTTGAATTGCATTCCATTTTTCCCATCCCCGACCCCGACCCCGACCTCTTAATCTTTCTCTACTAGAAGGAAGTGCTTGTATCTTTTCTAAAAATGTCTCAGCATCAGTGCTGTCAGAATCAGAGCTGTCTTCATGCTCTTTGTGTTCTCCAGGAGAAGAAACCCCCTCAACTGAAGTATTCTGGAGAAGGGTCTCCTAAGTCTCATCGGGAGATCCTTGAGTGGTATCCTGCATCTTAGAATCATCATCAATGTGTTGAGCAAATGAAGGGGTACATGTAGTCAATACAACTGATGAATTTTCCTTCTTGTAAGAAAGGAGCTGGAAGCCTTCACTATCCACAGGGGGTTTTGAAGAAGCATGACCAGGATTAGAAACAACGAGAGAGTTAGTCTCTAATATTTTCTTACCCTTTTAGATATCTAAATCAATCATCCCAACATTTGAACGTGGATGGAGGGCTTCTTTTTGAGTGACATATTTAGTCTCTTTTCCAGCTTTGGAGTTATCAACATGTCCTGACAATTTGGGAGAAGAAATTTGAGTTTGCTGCAAATCTGCACATTTGCCTTGAAATTGAGTATCAACATTTTGCAAATTCTCCTCTTCAGAAAAGATGGCAGCCCAAGATTTTGACTTGTTCTTAGAAGTAGAGGCATAGATTTGATATTTCTCATCAACTTAAGGATGGATAACCTCATAAAGAACAACTCCTTGTGCTTTTTTCTTATCAACATGAATGGAAGTTCCATCAACACCCTTAAAATATGGCTTCCGGACATATGTACTTTTAGTCTTTTTAGGAAAATTTTCCATATCATGTCCACGCGAAGCACAATAGCTGCGAATATTTGAACGCCTACAGGTAGACGAGTCATGACCTATAATGCTACAATCTTTGCAGAACTTTGGCATTTTTCATAAATGATCTTCAATTCAATAATGTCATCATCAATTACAAGCATAACCTTATCAACCAGAGTTGATCCCAATTCAACCTCAACTAAGAACTAAGCATAGTGACCAATGGTATCCTCTCATATACTATTTAGAGATTATTTTAATCATCATTATGATGATACTAGTTTTTAATACACTCAGTGGGGAACTTTGGAATTTATTGTCATCTAGGGAGATTAAGGTTTGTTTTGATGTTGGGATTGTACCCACAAAATGGGCTACCTATATATCCTTGTGAAATGAATCAGAACCATTTTAGTTCGGTGCCACCTAATGGGACACATCATACCTTTTAGGGTCATGTGATAAGGACCTAACATTGTAGTTTAATTTCATGTGGTAAGTACATCTAAGTAAAAGGTTCTTAGTAAAGGTTTGGTGTGGGACTTATGCCCACGAAGCCCAAGAAACTTGAAAAAATATGGGTTTCCATGTAAGATTAGACCCTATTGGGAATATGGACCAAGGAGAAGAGGGTTGATTTGATGTATTGGGTTTGAACCTCAAGGAGGCTTTATACGTATCCCATTTAGATGGGAATCAAAGCCCATATAGTTCAATGAGTCTCATAGGAGAGTGTAGTCCTTTGAGAGAAATGAGTTTGGGCTTACTTCCTGAAAAGGAAGCCTTGGTGATTTGGAGGTTTAATTTGTGGAATATTCCTAAAGAGGATGCCCAGATTTAAGGAATCAGGGTTGGATTCTTTAAGAGGATATCCAGTGAGCTTGGGCCCTGAGAAGGCTTCATACGTATCACAATTATGGTGGGAATCATATTTATTGTAGTTTATTCAATGTGGGTGTTTTTGAAAATGGTGAAATCATCATGAATCTCTAATCCTATGTGAGTCGTGCTGGTGTGAGAAACAAGAGGATGTGAAAGATTCAACAAAGGCACCCACACTTTTCCTCCTTCGCTGGTGCATGAGGAAAAGCCTATGGCGGCGATGGTGGATGAGGGAGAGGCTACCAGGGAATAGGGAGAGGCAATGAGCCTTTTCTCTATTCTATTTACATTGGAAAAAAGGTCCAATGTAAGGAAGGAGTGAAGGTGAAGGAAGTAGAGAGGACCAAGACTACAACATTCTACTTCAAAGGTTAGGGGATTACAATAGGATGGCCGCCCTAGTAGATCTTGGTAGAGGAGGGAGACTTCTACTTTTCTTAAATGGAAAATCAAGTTTGAACCGTAGATTCCCTACCAGAGACCCGAGGTTCCAGGTTTTAGAGATGAGAAGGGGAGGTCAGAACCCAAACCCTAATTCTTCAAACAAGGAACTTCCTGACACCGTTCTTGGGAGAAAGGTCCATGTGACTGTGGATATACAAACCCACATACACTTAATGAATCCTAACCCCATTCTGAAACAAATGTTGGAAACCTCTGACTGAGGATATAAAAACCCAAATAGGAGACATGCTAATGTGTCTTTTCCAAAGGTTTGATGAGTCAGGAGGTTTTTGTGGAGGCTTCAACTTAGTCCCTTTCAAATAAGGGAACCAAGGAAGGAGATACCCTATCATGAATGGCTCTAAAGGGGATATATAGGATGATGTGTAGGCCCTGTGCGCAACTATACATCATAGCTACACCACATTGGTGTGCCACGCAGCTGTAACACATAGGTTTTCTATGCTACTATACCATATAGGTTTGTCGTGCAGGTGTGCTATGTAGGACTGAGTAATGACTAAGGAAAATGACTTACATAGGGGTACCAGGCCTATAAAATCTTCAAATTGTGAAATGCTTTCAAAACATGATTATCCCATTTAATTATCTCTTATATCAAGAATTTAGAAAGCTACCTAAGAAAATTTGAGGGATCTGGGAAAAGATCTACACAATGGGAGCTTCAAGAAGTCTTCCAACTTTTTTAATTTTAAAATGAAGAGCCCAAGGGTCCTATTTATATGTATGGAGGAGGGGGGGTGAAATTTTGTTTTTCAGTGGAGTTACACTGAACATTCCATATACATAGGTATGCCATGTAGGGTTCCATAAAGTATACAACTGTGTAGGTCTGCCACGCAAGTCTTCTGCATAGGTCTTCCGCACAGGTCTGATGCACATGCCCTTGAAACTTTTCCCTACCTTTTATTTATTCAAAGTTCATCTTGAGATTTTGAAATATATATGGCCTCCTTCATAGTATTTTGATCTTACTAAGAAGTTTCAAAAAATTATATCACTTAGTCTTCATAGGATGCTTCAACATTAATAAGATGGATCTCCTTCTCAGTAAGAGATACATTGAACGTCGAAGAGACTTTAAGAACACCTTGTAACTCAGTCACTACTCACAACTTAGTTTTATAGGCTTCTAAATAATATTCTCATATGTAAATCTCACTCAATCACTTAAATAATTGATCCAAATGACTAGAACTTTCACAATTTATTAGTATCTCATAGCTTCTTTTTCTTCATCACACTACTTTAGCTCCCCTGAACTAAAAGTAGAATGATGTCCAACTTCTTATGATTATTTTCCTTTGTTACCCATATAATGATTAGCTTCAACAACAAACTTACATCATTATCTTATTCAATGAGAGGTATCTATTTTTTCACACAAAACACATGATCTAAATTTCATATAAAATGGTTGAACTCACTCAGTTTTTCATTTCATTTTCATACAGGGGTATTTATTAAATATTTTTTTTGTATATATAAAATATAGAATAAAAATTAAAATATTATTGTTCCCAAAATCCTATCACCTTTTCACTTTATTCATATGTGGGTGTTACCATGATATCAATATTAAATTTTCCTCTCTATAGTTCCCTCTTATACATTTATTAGGGTGCCTTTCAGTTTAATTATCTCATTTATTTTCTTATTTTTCTAAGATGAATGTAGTCTTCTGAATTCATAAATTACGCTCAAAATTCTCTTACCTATATTCTTCTCAAAATAAATCACTAAAATATATAATACACATGTAAATCAAGATCAACCTTGGTACAGTTCATGGAACTTCTTTATAAAAAACTCTTCTTTTGACTTACGAATTAAAGAAAAACTCCATGATGAAAAAAATCAAATACTCTACACTTAAAATCTTGATATTTTTAGTAGAACTAGTATATTATTCAATTGGATATATACTTTTAGATATAAACTCATCTCCTTCCTAGCTTTATGTTCATTCATCTTGAATCACATTATTCCCTATGATATACCTAATATTTTATATTAACAAAACAATATTTAAATTTATCTTCATTTTATCACAATAATATAATTTCAAATATTATCATTTTAAATTATCAAATGTTGAATAATGATATGATTATAATTCTATATCATCCAATATCTCTCAAATCAGGATTAGATCATGGATATTAGAAGTATCATGATGTTTTCATCATGTTGGAACACCTCAAGCATCAACTAAAATTATTCTTAATTAATTATGGAATTTATCTATTTAAAAAATATTTAAAAATTATAGAATTCATTTAAATTTGATATTCCATACCATATCTTATAATATCAAATCTTTTTTATTTTTGGCTCGAATCAGAAATCGTTTTAGTTATTTATGATTTTTTAATCATTTAGGAATGGATTTAGCATTATTGCAATTTAATTCTCTTTAGATATAAAAACATGGAAACATCATCTATCAGTCTATAGTTTTATCTATTTTCACTAAGTATTGAATGATACTTACATTGAAAAAGATCACACATACAAAGATTAAAAAACACGTGCATAAAACTCATAGTCACACATATGTTCGAGTAGAATCACATGTACATAGAAATCCTTGGTCAGTTTTTTGGACCTAGACAAGCATCACACATATGTTGACACCATGACTTATACATTGAGATCATTGAAACATACAAAAATTTAGTTTACACATAAACCAATTTTATTTAACACATATGCAGTCCAAAATTTTCTGTTTTTCTATAATTTATTCAATAAACTTTAGGATTTTGTTAAACTTAGCTTAGGCCTTTTTCAACCACTCATAAATAACTTCAAATGAATTTATAAATTATAAAAATAATTCCAAAGTGATTTAACTCAATTTCAAAGTACTTTGAAACATATATAATTAACCTTGAGTGTTTTTTAGAAACCCCACTACCTTCATCATTCTTAACTTCACTGCATCCTTTCTAGAACATTACCCAGTGTGTTGTTTAACACTTATTTCAGCAGTGAATCATAATAACACACTTGGATGGATTCTTCAACTAATGGGTCTCCAAAACATTTATTTAATATATATTTTAAATATAAAAATGTACAACTTATAAAAAATTTCACCCATCCACCACTTCACCTCTTGTGATACTATTGTAGACAACACTTCCACACACCTTAGAACATGTCTTGAACCTATGGTCTAGTTCAAAAATCATATGATTTTATGGGGTTCTAACCAAGAAGCCTTACCTTAACACTTAACTTTTACAATACCAAACCACATGGTAATAATCTACAATATATGTGTAATGGGTAAATAGTCAGTCCATCACCCAAGGACCATGAAATATATTGGCATGCATATTGAAAATAGACACAAATATAATATAAATGGAACTTAAATTATATTTATTTTTTTTAGTGAAGGATAAACAAGATAATATCAAAATTATTTTATTAATTATAAAATAAGATTAATAAAATGATCAATTTTTCATAGATGGAATCATGAAAATATTTAAGGAGGATTATTCTAGGAGATTATTGGTGATTTAAAATGAAGAGATTAAGAAGAGTCAATTCATAACTAAAATACCATTGAAATGTAATGATTTCTATTGCACTGATACATTTGGGTATTCAATTATTTCCATTTTTTGTTGACCAAATATATTTAAAGTAAAATTTGGGTGAACTATTTTAAAATAATGAATATTGAATCCCTAAGTTCTATTTTCAACCAATGATCTATAAAAAATAATGAATGGTACATGTTTTTAAGAATTAAAAATAAATTTTTTGGGAAGATATTTAAATTCAAATGGAAAGAGACTTAAAATATTGAATTATAATGGAGTAAGGAATAAGGAATATATAAAAGGAAGAGAATTATAAGAATTATGGGGCCTCATGCTGATACTGTACTAGTTTTCCAAGTCACAATTTTTTTTTACTTTTTTTGGTTTTAATTATATTTTTTATACTCTAACTAATGTTGCCCCTTAAATGGATAGATAAGAACATTTTTGTTATTGGGGAAGGTAATGATTCATATTATAATTCTTGATTATATACTTAATGAATAAATATCTTATTTGTTGATTTATTTTAGTAGTTAGTGGTAGATTAATACTTTAAATGTGATTGTGTATTTTTTCTAAATACTTATAAGATTAAATTTTTATTTACAAAGGGAAACCATACATGTTCAAGGACAAAAACTTTAGGTGCAGTAATAAATCATAAATTCCTTAATAATGAGACTAAAAATATTGGAATTTCTTACCTGATATAGTCCCCAATGAAGGGTTTGGGTGTTTGTATCTGGGTCTTCTTCAACGAGCTCTTCAAATTAATTGACAAGATTGTACCGTGTTTGGAATAACTTCTTCACATTAATATTTATTTTGTTGAAACCATGTGTTAAAATAAGGTCTTGTTTGTAGATCTAATACCTTTTCTCTTTTTTGAAATCACCTCAATGATCTACCTCTAATATTCTATTCTTATTCTCCTATAAGGCCATGAGATTAATATAATCTACATGTATTTATTCATTTGAAGATATAATGAGATATAGATGTTTCTTACCATTTTCCTCTTCCACATTTACAAATTCAACCCCCTACTTTTATATTTTAAAATCCATACTATTGATTTTTTGTTTTAATTTTTGAAGAACTGTATTCTTCTTACTTCCTTGAAAATTGTCTATAGTTTCATCAAACATCACCTTAGACCTAATATCCGACCTTGTTTCCATCATATTTAACACTTGAGAATAGTTATTTTGACCTTTGGATTTCTTCCCATCGACCCCAATCCATCCCCCTACATTGAGATTCCACTTCCATCCCTTCTTTTTTCCTTGGACTATAAAGTCATCTGACTCGAGTTCCCTCCACACTATCCATTGAGATATGACTAGAGTGATCTTCCTCATAATTGGCCTCAGATAAAATAGGTTTATTCACTTCTATTACCTCTTACAGCTCCTACATCTAGACCAGGTATGGTTCCTGCGTGGACACATCCTCATCCAACCCATAAAACCAATTACTTTTTTAGAGACTGGTTATTTTCATAGGACTCCTAATATCTACGCCCTCATAAAGGCATGAATCTGGGGACCCACTCCCCTTAAATATATTTGACACACCCTCATATGGTGTTTGATTCACTACTACTGGAAGATTATCACTACTAGATTGCAGAATGCCCATAAAGGAGACAGGATCACTCCTCACCATTGTTGGATCCAAATGAGAATTCCCCCCTGATATGTTGACCTGACAAACCATTCCTTAGATGTGTGAATATATCAGAATCCCTCAATTTAAAAAATCTATGACCTTTATTTTGAGATGGATTGTCTAGAACGAGATCGCTATTACCAAACATGACCTTTATTGAACCAGTGTCAACCATAAGTTTGCCAGATGAGGGGAGACCCAAAACCTCATGTTCAAATGTAGTCCCTTGTGTTTCAGACTTTGATCTTACCTTATCTTATATATGATATTTCCAATAAGGATACACCTATTTCCGATGACTATTACAATAGATAGCATCCATGTGACCTAGATTCCCCTAGGATGCATAATGATTAGTCAATGATTTGAAGACAAATTCTTATTTCCACCAAAATTATTCTGCAACCTTTATCCACACCTAGTCCACGGACACCTTAGAAATATCTACATCCCCACATATGAGGGGAAAAATAGATTTCTCACTAACTCCATTCTACTATCAAAGAATAAGTAGCAACATACTAGGTTTTCGAGTAACAAAAAATAGAAGGATTTTGAAAGGGAAGCAGGAGATCAAGGAAACTTATCCATATCACTATAAGAGGATAATCTTAATTCATATGGAAATTGAAGTTCCATTGGAGAATATAAAAGAAATTTCCTTTTTATTTTCGAGGATCCTTGGACCATGTGGTAGTCAAATCCTATATTGAAACAAATATGATCATTATATTCCTTTTGTCAAGAAGACCCACCACCGATCGATCTTTTTAATAGGTTAGTGATGAAGGAATCGATCCACAAAGGTTAGGTTGAAGATATCCAAAGAATGAGTAAACCCTGATAGTGAGATTTGAAGTTGAGGTGATCCTTGGAACATATTGGGGACTTTCAGGCAAACCTAGATCTCCAGAAATAATAGAAGATGCCTTGAAAAGACAAAGTTGTGTGGTTTGAACACCAAAGTAGAAAATATGGTATTAACACTAAAGAGGGAAATATCATAGAGAGTACTTGTGGACATCCTCAATTTTTATGGATAAAGGATGATACCTAGATTCATTATGTATAATTGGTATTAGAGTGGGATATTGGCTCATATTGATTTTACTCAGGAGTTGAGGGGGAGATTATGATACCATGTGCAATGATTTTTACTAAAATAAATTTTTTGCATGTATTTAATTACTCTATTTAAAAGTGCTTGTGCTGTGATTTATTATCTAAATGTGAGCCCCACATTGAGAGTGGATGTTAAGGAGAAACACACCTTAATAAGGGTGCTCAAACCACGAAGTCATGAGGAAATTTCTAGATAGGTTGGGATACCCTAGAAAAATGAAACCATTTAGTTTTAATACTAAAGAATATAATATCATAGAGATCAGTAGTGGAAAACCACACTTGTTGTTGATACAAGATTATATTAGCCACATTACATGCAAGAATGTATTTTTACAAGGTTAATCCCCTCTTAGGAATCCTACTCCTTGTAGTTATCTGGATGTATGAGTCATAGATTTGTCAAAATTTATCATTAATTTTTAATATGATTGTGAGGGGACCATATTGTACCCTCTCAACATACTTTATAGATGGGTTTTTCAATATATTACATAAGTGAACAACTAAACTGCATCCAACAACTCTTCTTTACACCAAAATACTAATTTTTTCACATATTTGTTCTTCTTATTTATGTTGATCACCAATATGTCTTAGATTTAATAAAATCCACATAATTTGATCCATTTTCTCAATATCATAGTATCTGAACGACTTCAATATCTTTAATACCAAATAATGAATCCCAATCTCTAAATTCTACATAGAGGATTGTTATTATTCTTATTTTTTGATGAGGTTCTCACAATCATTCTCTAGGAAGAAAAAACCAAAAAAATATTACCTTGAGTGTATAAACTGAATAACACATCTCTATAATCTTTCCTGACAATGAAAATGTTGAGCACTTTGGCCTTATCTAGGTAACAATATGAAACACCTCATATGACTTATTATTATTATTATTATTATTCTATTCATAATACAACCAACCAAGTCTTATCATATTACACTTATTCTATTATTTTAAAAATAGGATGTTTTCTTCTTTATCACATGTTTATGTTCTTCATATTCCTTAACAGGTTCTCTTGGAACACTCTCACAACAATAACACACCTTGGCACAACACTATCTTCTATAATATATATTTTATTTTTTATTTATGATCCAAAATTATAAAGGAAATAATTTTTTTTTTATTTTAGGGTTCATTTTATATTTTCATAAATAGAATCTTCTTAGAGTTTATATGTATGAAAAATGTATCACATTCACATACTACACCCTATAATCTCACTAATATTTTTCTCAACTTCTATCTCTAAAAAATGACAACACTACCATTCATTTTTATTTTTATCATTTTAATTTATATTTATATAATTTTAAATAATATTAATATATATTACTTATTTTATATAATATGATTCAAATTAAAATATATATAAAAATAATCCACACTTATCTACATAAAATCATTCTTACAAAGATATATAAAAACATATAGCAGTAGTACTTGGGACTCTCATATTGTAGTGTAGGAGTTCCAATACATAAATAAATGTTCTTCCTTTAATATTTAAATATCATCTTAAATATCAGTACACTAATATTATTATAATTAATTAATCACAACTTTGTTTTTATATTTAAAACCATTGAAGTTCAACATTTGCATCAATAGATTTTCCACTTCAAAATGTTTTTATCACAAATATATTATTTTCAGGATAGATAAATTCTCAAACTTCCATTTCAATTAATCTTAATTTTACCAAGATTTAATCACTTTTGGATTACAATTCATGGGGTTTAGAATATGAATTAATAGATTTGTAATCATCCCAAATTATTTTCTCTTTAAAATAATCAATTCCTATATCTCTAGAATTTTTTCAGCTAGAACATAAGGGTATAATTGTCATTACATGGAGAGGACTCTTATATAGATCTCTATATTCCATATAGATCACTTATGTTGATTTAAATATCATATTACATTAATGGATGACTTACATCATGCTTCATCCTTACATAGATCCATATACATAGTGAATATATATTACGTGGTATACCTTATGACAATGATTTAGTTTTTAATCTCATCACATGAATGACTTAACTCATGATTATCTTACATGAATCTCTATATCCCCTTATACATGTATCTATTTACAATAATTATAAACTTATAATTTTTTTTCATATTTCCTTTAAATCATTTTAGAATCACTTAGGGACACCTCCAACACCATAAATCACTTTGGAACAGCATAAAATAATTATAAGGATTGTCAAAATAGTTCCAAAGCTCTTTATATTTCTATAAACTACATAAAAAAATCTAAATACTCAACATGTAGAATTTCAATACATATCATCGACTTATTATTATATACTAAATCTCATCCTTTAAAAACATTCATCCAAGAGTGTTTTTATAAGTAATTATAATAGTAATATTTATAAATATCTCTTTGATGGTTTCTGTAACTTCAATCTAGCTTCATTAAAACATTTAACCTATTTTTAATATTTTATTGATAGTTATAAAAGTTTTATAGTTGAAATTTTATGTCTTTAATCTCTTATCTTCACTTGTAACATTTTTTACACAATGATACTACAATATTAAACACTTTTATTTGATATGAGGATCAAATCTCTAATAATCTGATGTTAGGGGATAATACTTAATTATTCCCATAAAGGTATTTAAGAAGTAATAAATTATTTACTTTACCCAATTAGTATGGGAATAACCTTCACGTTTAGTGGGTGGATTATCATTCCATCACCCAAATTTTACACACACATTGAATTTTATACAAAAATCACATTGATAATAAATACAACAAACAATATAAGTGGAACTTCAATCCCCCAATTTTTATTTGTTGTTAATATAAAATTCATATCCATAGTTAATGTCTTTTCTCTCACAATTATTTATAATAAATGAAAAGGTCAATATTGGGTCATATCCCACTTATTAAGATTACTTGATTATTAGGAAATTATTTTGAAGGGAAAAAATCTTCTCACACTATACTCTTCTAATTTTAAGAAAATAATATTCTCCCCATTTGTGTTCTTAATTTTTCATGACCTCCCCCTTTCTTGAGAGTTTTAAGAAATTTCTATGAGATAAGGGAGACCCCACATCTACTTAGAAATGTTCTATCAACTAACCAAATATTATCCTACTTAGTTTAACCCAGTGTAAAAAACAAGAGATGATAATTTAGAAAACAAATCCATTCTTAAATATTCCAAAATGTTATAAAAAATCAATCTTAAACTTATTTGAGGCTATCTAAATAGAGTTTTAATAATTTCATGAACCATTAAAAACATTAATAAACACATAAAACATTTTAATTGTAAGTTATTTTCTTCCCATTTTATTATATAGTCACACCCCCTTGATAATCATATTCAATATAAATCAAAAACCTAATTAAGAAGTGAAAATCATACCTCATTTTTCCTTTTTATAGGGATGGTCCAAAATTCCATATTAAGCATAAAATGATAAAAATTTGATAGTTTTTACCATTTTGGTAGATTCAATTAAAGGGACACTGTTCAAACATCTTCATCGTAGATCATCTTCTCTTTTCAATCATTTGTGATACCAATTAACGTCTAATACTAAATGAATTATTGATACCAATTCATAATATCTATGATGACTAGTTCTTTCATATTGTATAGAAATCACAAAATGCATAATCTATCTCCTTTTAAATATTGACCATTAACCCCTTTTTTATAGTACACAACCCATAAAATTATGAGAATAAGGTGGATATTCTATCATATCCTTAATTTGAGAACCAAGGATTGTAATTTTCTACTAACCTAGAAACTATTTTCATTGAATCTCTATTTTTTTGGGCCTCTTAATTCTTGGTTTACCCTTGATTTTATAGATCTATTTAACCTTGGGAATCTTGGATATCTTCTTTATGTTACTTTTCTTCCTAGATGTAATGGACCTCCAAACATTATCAAGAAAGGAAAAATGTTTCTTTTCAAATTAATCCATATTTTTGGCCTCTTATAACCGAGCTATCCATATTGTTAGAAATTATTTAAAAGTATAGTTAGCCTTATTTTTATTTGTTGTATCCTTCCTTATAGTAGAAGCCTTGATAGCTGGAGTTACAAGTCCTTTTCCTTTTTTATCATTTATCTAGGAAAAATAGTCATACGTTTGATATCCATATGTCCTTCTTAGTTAAATATTCCACAAAAAAATCCAACATCCTTTGGGTTATCCTTATTTAACCACCTCTCATGAAATATATATTCTTCACCAGGAGTGTTAACCACCATTCCAATAATACCATCCCTTAAATCGATTCTCCTTTTGGTTTCATCTTGATCACTTATTTCTTAATTTTTATGGACATATTTAAATGGTCTAGTATTTGAAATATATTACTATATTATAAGCATATTATCTTATATAGTGTGAAATCATTCTCAAATTTATTTTCTAACTTCTTGTTTATTGTTTTTAATACCAGTATCCATTGTTTTATTTCTTATAGCAAAATCACTTCGTTTGTTTTATTTCTCATGATATTGTATCTTTCTACTTTCATAAACATAAGAGTTGTGTTGGGATGGTACATACCAAAATTCTTCATAATAGTATACAAATATATTTAAAATATCAAAAAAGTTATTAAGGTATTAATATTTATTTTTAATGACAAATTATACTTCATCTATGACAACCGATTATTTATAGCATGTTTGATTCTAATTTCAGATATGCTCCTCTAGATTTAGGCTTTCTATAATTCAAATTTACTAACATGTTATACTATAAATCAATTAAATTATATCTAAAAAATTGGCAGAACTAATGATCACCTATAAAAATATTTCTTTTCACTTTGATAGTAGTTTGGTTATAATTATAACCTTACTATTTTTAGACACTTAAACCACTATTTCAAGCTTTCATTGTGGAGTTTATCTTCTTATAAATGCCTATATTGATATATGATTATGTAGTGAATTTATGGTAATTTTATCCTTCTATATTTTTATAGTTTTTTATTTTAATCCTATTCACCTAGTGAAAATATATTTAGTATACATAGATTCAACTAGGTCATGGGTTACTTTTTTAACTAAGAATTATTCATATGATTATCTAGTTGATTTCAAGATATTTTTTCCTACCATTAGGAGTATTATTAGTGAAAAAATACCTTTCACGTTATTGAGTGGCAACCCATATCTTCTCTATATCTTGCTAGGTTCCAGGTTTGACCACTTCCATATTTTTCAATTTTACTCCCAGTTCAAGGCTCTTTAGACTATGTGCATTCTACTCATTCACATAAAAGTTTAGTATATATTTCCATTATTTGTGTAGCTTTCTAATATGATACTCATGCACCTTACTTACTTCTATAAATATGTTTTTTAAGCTCTTTCACCATTTTTTATTTAACTTATAACATGAGAATATTTGACATTCATCAGTAAATTTAGTAAATTTTTAAATTCATGGATCACTTCAGAAACCACATTATTAAACATATATTTTTCATAAAAATCTATTTATAGATATTTATAAATTATTTAAATTCCTTCGCTATAAATTTTAATAGAGAATTCTATGATTTTAATAAATTTTTTGAGGATATTTATTATAATTAACTTTTTGTCTAATGCATCCTCTATAAAATAAAATTCAATTTCTAGCTATGAATTCTCAACATGAAGTCTCTTGATATATGAAAATATGTATGATAAAACTTTGATCGGGACTTTATTTAATTAATCATTGATTTTAGAGTATAAATCACTTATTATTCATTAAAAACACCTTCTTCACAACTTGAGTTAATTAATTCATTAGAGGAATAATTATTAATAGATTTAACTGATAAACCATTTCCATTATTACTTACTTAAACTAATTGTTATTCCAATTTATTCTTTTAATGTTTTATTTTCTTCTTTAAGTTTTTCTTTTTTATATTTTGAAATTCCTTGATCATAACCTCTAAATCAGTACTAACTAGAATATATATTGATTATTCCATTGGATTATCTTTTATTTCAAATAAAAAATTCAAATATTTCATTTAAAAACAATTTGGAAATAAAATTCTAGATTAAATTAGAGAGAACCTAAGCACTAATACCACTTATAGGTAGTGTGTCTAGGTATCATCCTATATCCATAATGATTGTGGACATCTACTAGCTCTCTCCATGATATTGTTATCTTTAGTGTTAAAACCACAAGTATTTTTTAGGGTGTTCGACCCTATCTAAAAAATTCCTTGAGACTATGAGGTTTGATAACCCCTATTAAGTGGTGCCACAACTCAACCTCTATAACTCATCTGGGACTTTCATATATCTAACATTTCTCACCCTAGGAAGTCCAAAAAAGGCTGTTTAGAGCTACATCACAAATTAATTTTAGGTAAAATCACAACACATGATATTAACATTTATATATGATGGTTTAATCTAGGTTTATTGGGGAGTTTCTATATATTTTTGACATGTGTGTGAAGGTAGTTAATTATTATTTTTAAATATCTTAGGAACACCAAAACCCAAATTGGGTACTACTTGAGTAGTTTAGGACTGAATCACTATTTTGGGTGTCATTGATACATTTTAAAACACAAATAAATGAGGATAGATAAATAAATGATTATAATTATATTATTAATCTTCCTTTCATTCAAAATAAGGTGATTGATGAAATAATTTTGGATTATTTCATTTATCAATTAATAAGAAGAATAGTGAATGATTTTAAAGACTATGATATCATTTCGATTAGAAATCCATTCATAAACCGATCACCTCTCATATCTCTTGATAAAAATACATTTATTTAATATTATTTAATTATATTATCATGAGATCATAAAAATAAAAAAACCCTCATTTTCAACTAAAAGTTACAAATAATATTTTTAAACCTCTCTAGAGACATCCATTGGTTTCTACTATACTATATTAATAATAAACTAAGGTTTTAATTTATTTTTTACAAACCTACGATAGTTTTGTTATCCATTAATGGATTTTATGGGCTTAAAATAAATATAAAATGTAAAGTTAGGTTTCAAAGGTATATAGGGATCAAATAAAAAATGTCTCAATCATATGAATATGACTTTGTAATTTCATAGTTTTGACAAGATATTAATTAAATTTATAGTTGGGATACATGTACCAAGTATCTATAAAGAAATAGGATATAAGAATGAAAATATAAAAAATGGATTAGAACAATCTTAAGAATTTGAAACATAAAATATTAGACAATAACTTATGGGATGAATAATAATAACAAATCAATTAATATAATCTTCAGAAAATCAAAGCATAAAAAATGTGAAAGGAATTTTATATAAAAAAATAAATCAACCTCCCTAAATCATGGTTCCTCAAATTAATACTCTCATGATTATCCTTATTCATACATACCACATATTACTCATCAATCTTAATAAAAATTATATATCAAACATAGAATAATTAGATTCTTAAAAAAATTCATCGTAGATAAACAATAAATCAAAAATTCAAGCGTGTCATGATAATTCCTTTAAACCCTAGAAAATATATACTAATAAATATGGGAAAAGTGAAATATAAATAATTTAAAACAATACCCCCTATCTAATGAATAACTTACCAATATATTTCATTTTTATCATCTTGTGCATTTATTTATTAGGGATCTACAAAATCAAAAAAAGAACTATTGAAAATACAAGATCCATTCCAATAAAGATAAAAAACTATAAGGGAAATCAATCCTATATCCTAAAACAAATTACAAAAATTATTCACAGTGGTTAATTTATAAAGACCTATAAAGTAATAAAATAAACTTGTGTGCCCTCCTATATATCAATTTGTTTAATGTCTTTGAGCTAGACATTGAATAATGTCATCAAGTAGTAAGTTTATTTAAAGAAGTTACTTCACATGGAGTAACTATGATTTAAGTTCCCACTCATATGGTGTGACAATTTTCTTTATCTTCAATGAAATAAATTTGATACTTTGTTGAGGAGAAAACTAGAATTTTTAAACTCTTAAATAAGGAATAAATAACTCTTGGGATGTACAAACCTACTAATACCACTACTTTATAACATATTCTTGATACTTTTATTCAAAATCTTCAATGCACTTTTCCTTTTTAGTAGTCATAAAATCATCTTACTTTTATTATTTTATTAAAACCTGTATTCTTATTTCACCTCTTCAATAGTGGTAAGGGTGTATATCTTGGGTACTTCAGATTTGGATTCATCATTATAAGTCACCTTGGATTCTTCCTCAACCTCAGCATCACTATTGTTTTGCTCCCTAAGTATTACATGGAATTTGGATTCACCCTTGGGTACTTACTTTGATTCACTGACCTCTTTTTACATCCTATCTAGAGTTATAACCCATATTAGAATGCTAATTTCAAGATGTTAATGCATTATTCATCCATACATGGGTGTGGTTGTGGAACCAATCCCTTGATTTTCATATTATTATTGAGGAAAACAATTTCTTATCATAGATTCTCCATTTGCATCACCAATAAAATGTGGGAAGTTATGATGTATTTTAACCACACTGACAACTAAAAACACACAAGAAAAAAATAATAAAATGGAAACCAAAAAATTATAAAAAATGAGATTGGAAAATATTTTTATTAATCTATTAAATTATCATCTCCAACAAATCCCCAAGTCCCCACAACTTGTGCCAAAAACTTTGATATCTTTCATGGTGTTATTAATTCCTACAGATTATTCATGTTTATAAATTTATAAACATTAAATATAAATCACTAAAACTTCTAAGACATAGTATAAGATATATTATTGCTGGGGTTGAACCCACAAATATACGTAAATTTAATAAGAGAAACCTAACCTAATAATTGAGACCAATGATTCTAAAATGAAAGAAAACCACTATTATTTTTAAAGAATAATAATGAATAAGTGTTACAAGAACATGTAAATCTAGGGTCATGAAGAAATGAATCATAAAATGAGTAGTAGATATTATTGATTTTTTCAAAATTAGTTCTAATAAACTCTCTTGGTCCATTTTATCAATATTTATCTCCCTAATTCACCTATTCTCATGGTCAGTAAATTTAGTTAATTAATGAAATAAGTAACCCAAAACTATATTTTATCATATTATTCTACTCTCCCAATATCCATAGATAAAAGTAAACATCATTAAATACATTAATTACCTTTAAATAAAATTATCAAACACAATGGAGAAGAAATAAATTATGAAAAATAAAATTAATGAAAAAACATGACATTGATTATCATTAAAAATAAGTGTACTTTATAAAACTGAATTCCCATTTATTAAAAATACATGAAACAAAGGATACCCAATAATTCTAAAAATGGTATGGATAAAAAATACCAAAACAATGAAGAAGTATCTCTATTAAAATGATCAAACTTTGGGACTTGATCCCACAAATTGATTCATTCCTTGATGTAGCATCCCCAATATTTATTTATAGGAAAAAAAACTAACTTTATATCTCAATATATATCCAATATATCTAGAATAACTTCATGTATATAGCCTTTTTCAAGTCATACTCATACCCCATATAGATAGGGTGAAAATCCACCTGGTACATTACTTTTATCTCCCCTAAAAGATATCTTTAGAACTATCTAAGTGAAAAGATAACCAACTAGTTATATATGTTTCAGATATCCATCTCATGGTGCAACATGAACTACTAAAAAATAGGGTTTTATTAGTGCTAAAACAGGCCTTTATCAGTGCTAAAAAACTATAATAATTGAGGTGCTATTAAAGGGGCGTGGGAGCCCTTTTATCAGCGCTAAAAAAGCACTGAAAAAGGTTCCTTTATAAGAATTTTTTTACAAGCGATGATGATTCTTTTTTTTAAATAAGAAATATTTCATCAAATTGGAGGTCTTTTACAGCGCTTGAAACCCCTTTCAATAGTACTATGAAGCCCCCATTCCCACACGCCTTAGCCACCCCCCCCCCCCCACACACACACTCCCAAGCCACCACCCCATCCTTTAACAATGCTATCCCCCATTTCACCAGTGCGTGCATCGCTTCCTCCTCCTTGATTCGAACTCGAGACCTCTCTCCTACGTGCCTGGACCCCTTTACCACTTCTGCATGTTTCTTTGTTTTCCATTTAATGATATATCTATTTATTTTTATATATTTTTTTATATTTATTTGGATATTAATATATATTTATATTTATATATATTAATATTAATATATATTTATATTAATATATATATTTAGTTAAATTCATTAATATATATATTAGTATATTAATATATATATATTAATATATATATATACACACATATATAGTTATATGTATATATTTATTCATATATTCATATATATATATATATTGTTATATATATATATATATTTATTTATTTATATATTAATATATATTTATGTATATTTATTTATATATATTTAGTTTTACTTTTTATCCATATATTTCTTCATATATTAATAAATATTTATAAGATAAATTTTAAATACATTTATAAAATATGTTTTTTTGTCTGTGTTTATAAATAAATAAATTAAAAAATACGTATATACAACACACACATAGACAGACATATATAAATATATAATGTGTATCTGTAAGTATAATTATACATATTTATATATATTTACATACATTATATATTAATATGTATATACTTATGCTAGAATATATAGATAATATATATCAGTTTGTTAATACAGACACACAGGAAGACACACACACACACACTCACACTATATAGGTATATAAATATTCATATATTTATATTTTAAATAAAATGGATACTATTTTTGATTTAGATAAGGCTTATATATTGAGAAATATATTTTATATGTAAATATGTTAATTTATTTATTTATAAAATTAAATTTTTATGCGAGAATATATAAAAATTATTGTACATATTGTTATATATTTCATAATAAATAATAGAAAATTAGGAAAAATGATAAAATTTCAAAGCCATATTATCAATATGAATTTTATCCCTCAGAATAAATTCATTCCCAACTGAAAAAAGGAAAAAAGTCCCCCTTAAACGAGGTTGAAATTTAAAAAATTTAGGTATCTTGGCTAAAAACTCTTTTTTGGAGGACTTAATAGCCTTTTGGGGATTAAAAATTGTGACAAAGGTTTACCTATATCACCAAGGGCGTAGATCTTGTCATAGGCTTTGATTTGATATGTGGTAGAGCTCAAACGAACACTCGGATCAAAAGTTATGACCATTTGATGTTTGAGTTACATTTGCAACTTATTTTAAATCTTTTATTAATTTTGTTTTATTTTTTGTGGTCTTCAAATTGTTATTAAATGACTCTTACTTGATAATAATTTTAAAATTATATATTAATAATATTTTTTAATTATTTTATAAGCCATTTTCACTAAATATTTTATATATTAAGTGTAAAGGTCTATTTATATTTATCTAAAACATAATTAAAAAACATATATTATATTTATATAAATATAACTAAATTTACATATTTATATATTAATATAATATTTTTAATGATTTTTTTAAAATAAAACCTTTATCAACTCTAGTAAAAAAATGATGATAAAGACCCCCTTTTATTAGCGCTATTAAAAAAAGAACTGATAAAGAGGGTCCCTTTAATAGTTCTAAAAAAGTGCTGATAACGGGGGTACCTTTATAAGTGATAAAAAAATAATTGATAAAGGGTTACTTTTAACAGTGATTTTTTAGCACTATTAAAAGTACATTTAATCAACATTTTTTAGCACTGATAAGTGTACCCCTTTATCTGCTCTTTTTTTAGCACTGTTAAAGGTTGGCGCTACGAAAACCCGTTTTGTGGTAGTGAGGGTGAATCAAAACGTGAATTAGGCTTCATCCTTCTAACTTCATGCAAATAAATGGATTGATAGTGTAAACTGGGATGAAATAATCTTTTCTCATCACTTTCCCTACATGGCCACAATGAAATTCCTTCATGCATACCAATATACCTTCAAACATCTTCTTAAAAATATTGTATCTTCATATATGTGAAGTTATAGTAACCCTAAAAACATGAACCAAATCCATCACCACGATCCTATATTTTCTCAAACCTATATTCATCCTCATGATGTGAACACTATTCACTGTGGTGCAATAGATCATGCAACTCTAGCTCCCCCCATGTAGTGGACAATGATACAACATGGTTGTAGTCTGACTGAAATTTCTGAAAAAAATATTATGTAAATATATTATTCATATACATAATATGTCTTATGGACTAACCCTCTTAATTAAGAGTCCTATAATGTCAGAAACACCCTTGAAAATGTTTTACGCACTCACTCATGGTGCAACCCAACCCCTTATGGTGTGAAAAAGTCTTAAGAATTTAACTTCTCTTGGACTCCCAGTAAGTCTTGGCATAGATTACTCATTCACTAGGGATAACATCAAGATTCTTAGGCGATCTTCATGCATGGTGTTTTGTCGATCATGGAGTGATCCTAATAAGTACACCATGAAAATAACACATGCAAAGCCTAGTGGTGGGGGAAGGATCTGAGCTGCATGACATAATATCAACCATTCCATGAAAGCTTTAAAACTTTAACAGTGCCCTATATCACCAAATACCACATCAGAACTCCCCTTATACCAATCACTTGTTAATAAAATATTTCACTTTAAAACCACTTGTTTTCGAGCCACCCCACACTACAACCACTCCCCCATGGTGCCACCCCTCACCATGGATCCACCCCTCACCTATTTCAATGTTTTTTTAGGATTTTCCTATTATCATTTATGTTGAAATGGTTTACATTTCTATTGAATCTTGTTGCTAGTTTGTATGGCATTTCTTCTGTAGTGTTGGCCAAGGATTGGCCTATTTTTTCCATTTCCAAATTTTATTCTTCTTTTTATTCTTTTTTCCAAAGTTTCACCAAACAAAAATATAATTAATTAATACCAAAAACATATAAAAACATATTTAATTAGTTATGAATAATTATTTTAATAATAAAATTAATGAATAAGAAATAAAAACTAATTCATGAATTATAGGTATCAACATCACAACATGTAATGCCCCATCCCTCACTATGTGGGGTACTACTTGACATCAAGTGTTCCCCCCTTTAAACCAGAGGCTACCGACTAGCTGTGAGGGCCTGGAATAGTCATGAAGATTCTATTCCCAATAATATAAGGCATCGGGGGCTTGACTGAATACATCAAAAATATGGAATGACCAATTTGTATAAAAAGCATCCCCAAAACCTATAAACATAAAAAAAGAGCCCCGTGAGCCCCATACTCTATAATATAATGTAGTAAATATGTGCATATAATGTAGCAATACTTAATAGAGAAGTATCAAATATTTATGAAATCATCATATAGATAAACCATATAACATCTACCAGTATATTCTGAGCAATTACTAAAATTAAACTGTCCTCTAACCCAAATCACATAATTATCCTATAAAACATTAGCCTCTACAACCTACTAACTAAAACATGAGTCTAGCTCCATGTAGTAACCATTTCCTATGATAAAAAAAAGAAGGTCTACCCACATACATTAAAACCCATGCCATATATGTGGGTAGAGGGTGAGTCCAACAACCCATTAGGAATTCCCAATGCCTCAATAATACTGAGTGATATTGTGATCAAAAGGATATTCATGAAATATATATAAAAATAGTGTGGTCATGCCCATAAAACACACCCAACTAGAAATAAAACATGAAATTCAAATCAAATATACATGTTGGGTCATTATGTGTCATCCAGACCATGTTGAAACCTGACCATACCTACTTCATGCAATTTTGGATTGTCTCTAATCATAGTAACCCATATCAGCTTAATCCAAATCCAATGAGTATGTACAAGGAATTAAAAACCATAACACATCCAAATCCAAGTAGAATATCCAAGGAATTACAAATTGATAGCACATAAAAATCCAAGGATCATATCGAAGGAATTCGAAATAGATTTTACATTCGAATCAAAGGAAAATGTCCATGGAATTGAAAACTAATATCATGCATGAAGGTCAGATCCAAAGATCCGGTTTTAGGAATCCCACCACTACAACATATATTTCCTTTAGTGGCAGTTTTTTAGCGTCAATTTACATAACCACCGCTAAACCATTCTGTAAAATGGTTTAGCAGCAGTTTATTAAAAACATCCGTGAATTTTTTTCAATTTTTTACAGTGGTGATGCTCCCCCCCACCCGAGCTGACCCTCTTCCCCGACACCCACAACCCTTCTCCCTTGACGATCCCCAACCCTAGCTCCGCTCCCCTAACGTGCCACCGGTGACCTCGCCACTCGTCGTTGTTGACCCCCCTTCTCCCCTAGACTCCCGTGACGCGACCTTCTCCCCCGACCCCATCGAGTTCCTACCCTAGGTCGGCTCCCCCCCTGCCGCTGGTGGTTTTCATAGTCGTAGGTATTGTTTTTCATATTTTTTTACAGCTTTCAGTGCATAGGGTTATAGAAATATGCAACCCTTTTGTGTGTATAAACATGTATTGGAAGAGGTTAGTGTTCATTCATGGTTCATATATATTCACCTTTGTTAGTTTGGATTTGGATACCAATTATATTTAATTAGGAACATAGATTGTACCTCTAAGTAATGACTTGGGTCAAGGTTATGGGTTTCTAATCATGATTTTGGATTATTAATTTGGTCCTACATTGATTCAGGATACACTAGGTTAGTTAAATATCTCCCAGAAAGGAAGTTTTAGTTTATTTTATGGGTGTGTGATTTCATGATCTAGATGTGAGCTATAGTGTGAGTTTTTTTCACTGGTCATATCTATCTGATTCACTGGTTTTTAGCTTCACTTTTATTTTATATAAAATGTGATATAACTTGTTTTTATTATAGTATCATGTGTAGGAAGTATTTGTTTGACGGTCTACTCGGTGTACATACTCACACCCTGCATATGAATCTTGGTTCATATGAAGTTTGACATGGTATAGGTAAAGGGAATAACTCTTAATTATATAGTGGAGAACCTTGATTTTGTGGTTATTGGTGATAGAGGTACGATATTAGAGATAGCAGTGGTTTGTATCTTGGTGTAGTGCCATGTTTGGCTCACTATTCTACCTTTATAAGTCTTTTTTCTTATAGACTAATTTGATGATATTTTTTTATTGTATCTCTGATTATTATTATTATTTTATATTATTATAGTTTGGTTTTCCTTTCTCATGCATCATATTTATATTTTACCATTAGAGTTATTCCACTGATGGTTGTGTATTTTAAGGGTAAATCATACCCCAGTAATATTCTTAACCCTAGATTTTTTATTTCCAACCTTTAGTGTTTGTGGGATGGACCTAAGGTTAGTGGAATTCCAATGTTATCTAAGGTGATCAGTTGGGGTTGTGATATTAAAAATGATATCAGTTTGGTATGATCTATTAGTTAGGAAGTTTGGTATGGATATAATATGATTTAGTACTTGAAATATAGGGTATAAAAATGTATATATAACCTTTGTATACTAATATTCAAGTTACCTAGGTGGTCTGAGTATTAAAAGTGTTTTAAAACACTTCTAGGTGTGTTTTCTCCTCATCATCACGGGTTTAGCCAATGAGAGTTGTGTATCAACATTATTAAAGAGACTTACCACCATAAATTCATCATTCACATTATATTTCATGGGTTGTTACTTTAAAAATTTTCCATTTTGATCTTTCTTGGGTATTATTGCACACTGTAAAACCATAAACTAAAGTGTTGGGTGGTGACTAAGTAATGATTTTAATAACATCGAATATGATTATAGAAAAAAATGCCACTGGTTAGAAGACCTATAAATTAGAAGGAGTGTGATACTAGGAATGTGGTTCCACCTAAATCATAAGTAAATTAGTAACTATTAATAAGAAAATTGAATTTGTTTTGGGTAGTGGAAAAGAAAAAATTGGAATGAGGAACCACATTATATGGATCAATCATTGGAATTTCAATGGAAAATCCTACCAATATTATAGGGTGACTTGGGACCTAAAGATTCAAAGTCATGGCTAGGTTGGATAAATTAGATCTTATATTTTATTGGAACTATATATGGGACTAAATTAAATATAGTAGTGTGCATACTCAAATGACTATCATGAAAATGGTGAGACTGAGTCATCTATGTTAAGGTTGATCAATACCTTACCTTGGATGGATTTGAGGTTTTTTTTACAAAAAATTCTACCTACATACCTTTCAAGTATTTAGAAAAATATATTTGTTTATATTAATCATAGAGATATCTCAGATATGTAATATAGATCCCAATTTACTTACCTTGCTCACTTTGTACTAGAAGTGGCATCTAGTTAATCTCTAAAATCATGTGTGTTTAAGTTGGTTCTGTGACTTAAGAATAACTCTAAGGTTTTCATGTTTTTTATTGATAATTTCATTGAGATTGAGAATAAATTTATGGTAGAAAAGGTGTACATTATAAGGAATATTAGTGGAGGGAACACCTTTTTCCACATGAGCATAGGTGGAAACTTCAGCAGTGGAAATAAGTATAGAAGGAAAAATTATCCCTAGGGTAGAAAAGCACCCAATAACCAATCCACAAGGTAGGTTTAATTTTATCCACTTCAAAATAATTAGTTGGGTTAATTCCAATATGTATATTTGGATCACTTAAAAAGGGAATGTATGATAGTCCTTTGAGAATTTCACAACTATGGACGAATATGAAATCTCAAATGTCTCTATAATTATCCTCTGAATTCAAAATGAGGCAATGATTTTAATCTAACTCAATACTCTCATGATCAACTAGGATGATATCATCAGATTATTTTTCATCCACAAAATTGATTTATTTATAGTGATTCCAAGAACAACCCCAACATCCCATCATGCCCTATCTCAGCATGGGGGAAAGAATTATCAAGGAGGGGATGAATGATAAATATTTAGGGATAATAAAGCTATATAAAATTAATAATGGGTTCCATTAATAGTGTGAGGTACTATTAGTATTGATTTAACCATAATTCATGTATTTCTTGATGATCTATACCAATAATCTAATTCACAATAAATGAATTCTTCACAACACCAACATTGATCCACAACCAATGACCATATTATTTCATTTGAATAATTACATTAGGTCTTGTTTATAACTTGTTTAGATTTTTAAGGGCAACCAACTTCTTTAATTTTCTTATCCACCTTAGCTAAGGTGGAATATTCCATAAAAAATTTCAAAATCCATACTTGTACATATTTTTTTCCTACCCACTCCCTTCATAAAAAGAGATTTATAAACATTATTACGAGATGGTATGGATGATACCTCTTCCTTATTAGTGGTATAATTCTACTAAATTTAGTGCTTGATATCCCTTGTTATCAACCAGATTGAATATGACATCATTGATTATCTTAGTTAAGGCTTTGAAACCTCTTTTTATTCTAGAATAATCCATTTTTTATGTAATTCTAGATTCAAAAGTGACTTTACTTCAGAATGAAACTTATAGATCATGTTTTGAAGAAAAAAGTGGTTTCTTAACACCACTTTCCGAGTCATCATCATCCATGACACGTTTTGATCATATTTTATATCAAATGAGATTTGAAATAATTATTACATCACTTATTTCTTGCATTTTTTGTATTTAATCAGATCTTTCTTTAGCTGAATAACATGTACTTTATTAGCACATCCACCCCATGGATCATATGTCCCCCTAAATATTGGGCCACTTCAAATAATGGTTATAATTATTTAATTTAATGGGAGTGGGGAACCTCCAACTTTCTTAAGTTGAGTAATGTGGTTGGACTTTGTTCACTCACCCTAATCTCCCAATTTAATTCTAATCCTTTGTGGCGATACTACTTTAGATAACACCACTAGTGGGTGATTTACCATATGAATTGATATAGGAAAAACTTTTGTAACATATTTATATATTTTTTCAACTATTATATATGAATCCATTTCCCTATTTAGTAATAGTTATGTGTTTTAATTTTATTTAGTACTATGTAGGCACAATGTGATATACATGGATAAAAGTTGGATCACATTACCAAGGAATGCATCTCAGTATATTAAGGGTTTGAATGAGTTTTTATATTTTTCAATTTCCAATCGATCCGTTGAAGGACGAATAAGATTTCCATGTCCTAAATATAAATTTAGAAGATAGTTGAAGAGAGATGATGTTTATGAACATTTAATAGTGAAGCAATTCCCTGGTCAATATTTTCATTGGATTTGGCATGGAGAATCAAACGTTACCGAAAGGTTAAGCACTGATGTCAATCCATAGAATGACCTACCAACTTCATCAACAATGGAAAATGAAATGCAAAACCTTATAAATGATGCATTCGGAACTGCAAGAGACCACCATCTACTCAAAACATATTAGAACAACCAGATGAGGGTTCTACAAATAGAAACGAGAAAAGTTTGGTTTTTGAGACTGTAACACAACCAGATCAAGATTGTAACATATCATTGGATCCTCCAATTGATTATGTGTATCCAAGTGTAAGAGAAAACTTCACTTAGGAATATGTGTTTCATGATTTAGTTTAAGATGGAAATAAAGAGTTGTATAGTGTGTGTTTGAAATATTCAAAGATTTCATTTCTGCTAAAGTTGTACCATATCAAATGTCTATGTGGAATTAAAAATAAGGCAATTTCCATGATTTTGGAATTGATTCATGATGCATTTCCAGAAGAAAAAATCCCAGAGTTTTTTTATGATATGAAAAATGTTGTTAACTGGCTTAGTCTAAATTATACAAAAATACATGCATGTCCCAATGATTGTATGCTTTATTGGGAGAGGATTCAAGTAGACAAAACTGAAAAAAAATGTTCTTCTTCTAGATGGTAGTCAAAGGGTGATGTTGGATGTTTGAATAAACATAATTTCATGGAGAAGAAGAAAAGGAACACACCTGCAAAGGTTTTGTGTTACTTTCCTTTGAAGCCTCGATTGAAAATATTATTCATGTCATCGAAAACTACCGAACACAAGAAGTGGCATTCAGTAGATAATAAAAATGATGTGTTAATGAGACATCCATGAGATTCAAAATTGGGGAAGACATTTGATTCATTACATCCAGATTTCCCAACAGATCCTAGTAATGTTTTATTGGGATTGGATGCCGATGGATTCAACCCATTTGGGACTTTGAGTACCAGTTATAGCATTTGGACAGTTGTTTTGATCCCTTACAATCTGCCTCCATGGATGTG
Source organism: Viscum album (assembly GCA_963277665.1). Classification (NCBI taxonomy): domain Eukaryota; kingdom Viridiplantae; phylum Streptophyta; class Magnoliopsida; order Santalales; family Viscaceae; genus Viscum; species Viscum album. The sequence continues at coordinate 673,795,207 of OY728126.1, forward strand.
TATGCAACAAACATCTTTTACCATTTCAATGATTATTCCTAGAAAAAAATGCCTGGAAATGATATTGATGTATACTTGCATCCTTTGATTGACGAATTGCAGGATTTATGGAGAAACGGTGTTGACACATTTGATGATTCTTCTAAAACAATGTTCAAAATGCATGCTACTTTAATGTGGACCCTCATTGAATTCCCTGGTCTTGGAAATTTATCGGGTTGGAGCACTTACACGGTTTTGTCTTGTCCCATTTTTAACTTTTATTTTGATCTCAAATGGCTACCTCATAGTAGAAAATGGTACTTCTTAGGCCATCGAATATTTAATGATGCATCTCATAGATTTCGGCTGAACAAATCAAAATTTAATGGTTTCATTGATCGTAGACCACCTCCAAAGTTGTTAACTGGTTTTGAAATATTGACACAACTTGAAAATGTTGAAATAGAATTTGGGAAGGTTAATCATTTTAATGATAGCGGAAAACGGGTCCGAAGTGCATCGTCATGTGAAATCAGAACGCAACAATGAAAGAAAAAAGTATATTCTTCAAACTTTCGTATGGGGAATTTAAGTTGTTGCGGCATAATCTTGATTTGATTCATATTGGGAAGAATTTTTGTGACAATTTTATTTTCACATTACTTGATGATCATGGAAAGTAAAAGGATCCTCTCAATGCTCGTAAAGACTTACAAGTAATGAACATAAAACGTGATCTCTGGCTAGATGAGAATGAAAAGTATGCTTCAACAATTTTTGCAATAAAAAATAGGGATAAAGATACATTCCTTAAAATTTTAAAGAATGTGAAGGTATCTGATGGGTATTTGAGTAACATCATGAGGTGTGTTGACTATAAGAATCATAAGTTACATGGATTGAAAAGTCACGATTCACATATTTTGTTACAACAGTTACTACCATTAGCATTGCGTACATTATTACCTGAAAAAGTTACTGCTGTTGTACTCCAATTCTGCACATTTTTAGGAAATTATGTGAGAAATCTCTACATCCATTTCTACTTGAAATCCTCCAAGAGAGGTTTTTATTGACCCTTTGTGCAATGGAGATGATATTTCCTCCATCGTTTTTTAATGTCATGATGCATTTAACTGTGCATTTGGTTGAAGAAGCTAAATCAGAAGGCCCCATTCATTATCAATGGATGTATCCAATTGAGAGGTATTTTATTTATACGTTTTTCAGTTATGTAAATAATTTTTGGAAATTAAATATATGCATAATTATGATTATTTTATTTCACAGATATCTTGGTCATTTGAAAGCATATGTGAGAAATAAATCTCAAATAGAAGGCTCTATCGCTGAAGGATATTTGGATGAGGAGTTTCTTACCTTTTGTTCAAGATACTTGGATGATATTGAGAAAATATTTAATCGAGTTGGACGTGTTGACGACACATCGAATCAATATCAAATACATCAGAAATCAAAAATATTTCCTGCTATTGGCTAATCAGTTGGGAGGACCTCAAATGTGACACTGATAGAATTGGAATTATTACAGGCACATAGATATGTGCTACTGAATAGCGAAATTGCAGATCCATTTATTGAAGAGTTTAGGATAAAAAAAAGATACAAATGAGAGGCCGAACACGAAATGATAACGATATAATGAAAGCTGTGAATAAATAGCTTGTAGAATGGTTTTCACGACGTGTAACTTCATAAATATTACAATAAATACGAATATTAGTTTGAAACATAAATCTTGTAAATCTAATAAATTATATTATATTTTTTAGATCATGAATACCGATACTTGAGCAGAGTTGTCAGAAGATTTGATGTTTCTTGCTAGAGGTCCTATAGAACAAGTTAGAAAGTTTGACGCTTACAATGTGAATGGCTTTAGATTTCGTATAGTCGATCGAGAACTGGGTTTGAAAACACAGAATAGTGGTATATTTACATTTTCGGAAGTGGGATACTATGAAAAGATGGTTGATATTATTGAATTAAACTACCATGGTCATTTTTCTGTTGTTTTATTCAAATGCAATTGGGTCGATATTATCAGGGGTGTTAAAAAAGATTCATTACAATTTACTTCTGTGAACTTGTCTCGCTTGATGGATGTTGGTGATTGTGAAATTCATGATCCATATATCTTATAGTCATAAGAAAAAATGGTATATCATGTGAATGATGTTGTTGATGAAGGTTGGAGTGTAGTTTCTCACTTAATACAAAGATATTTTTATGATATGGGTGTTGAAGCGAAATATTTGACCTCTGATATTGAATCTCATCAACAACAAGAAGCAGAATTATTTTTCCATCATGATATTGAAAATATTATTCTATCAAGGATGAATGAAGTGGAAGAATTAATAGATCAAGAAACTGACATGATTGAAGGGGAAAATGATTGTATGTACAATTATTTATTCATTCAACAACCACTTATTTCTTTTGTGCAGTCATTCATTATCATTGTTATATATATTTTGTTTGTTAGTACTGGGCATCTATTACCATTTTTAATTTTTTTTCTGCATATTTTTTTTTGAAATATATATTCTGAACTTAATTTTATTTGATTAAATTATAGGAATTCCAAGGAGGAAGCGGTACACTATTTCATCTACTACTGCGATAGATGATGATCCATCTATCTCCCTCCCCATGAAATCTGAGCCACCAACTGCCTACACCCCTGCACCATCTCCCCCTGCACCATCTCTCACTCCCTCTGTGGGTGTCCCATTAGAGGCTAAGTTGTCAACTCTCCCTTCAGGAGCCTCAGTAGTGGGGCGGCATCACGCCTCTTCCAGTTCATCACATGCATATTTGAGGGTCACTATCATAGGTACAAATTTTAATATAAATAAATTAATTGCATTTTTTTTATACTAATTATTTTCTCATTGAAGATAAAAAATGCAACCGTGGAGAAAAACATAAAAACTTCAGATTTTTGGAATATGAATGGTGAGAATATATTTGTGCCATTTGATTCATTAGGAGTCCCTACAGATGATGTCACTAGGTTACTTGGCCATATTCTAGGCCAACTGGTAGTGGATCCCATTTCCTTACCTATTTCGTATGATGATTGGAGACATATGCCTCCAAGTTGGAAAAATGAAGTTTTTGATCCCCAGATAAAGGTAATTTTAATACATTATGGTTTAATTGAATACCATGTTACTAATATGTTCAAAATGAAATTCTATATACAGATGTTCTTCCACTTTATAGTTGTTGATGTGATAGCACAAAAGTGGACGTTGAAAAAACTTGGTAATAAATTTAAAGACTTAAAATGGAGATTGTGGTGAGATGTCAACGATACTTCATTGACCGTGCAACAAATGTATGAGAAGCTACCCAGTGGGGTACTGAAAGAATAGTGGAAAGTTTTTATTGATAGACATCATGATGAGAAGCGGATGGTATTGAAATATATATTATTATATTATCCTAATTTTACATTTATACATGTATATGAAGAGATTAAATTGAATACATTACTGTTAAATTTCATTTTATTTATTTTCGGATCTCTCAAGACAGAATGCATCAAACCGGGCTAAGCAAGTCATCCCTCACACTGTGGGATCAAAAATATTTTCTAGAAGTCGAACGACTCTGTTAATCTTTTCACCAGTTTAAATATTTATAAGAAAATATTATCTATTAAATATATTAAATTGTTGATTTATCTTTTCTTAATGCATTCACAGAGTTAAGGGCATGAAGTATCCTGAACTGAAGTGTGGTTGAAGGTTCACAAAAAATCAGATAGAAGTTTTGTTAATGAGCCTGCAAAAGAAGTTGGGGTATGAAGTAAATTTTTTATTATAATAAATTATTATCAGTTCTTATTATGTTATTATATATTGATATTAAATTTATAGGTACAACTTAAAGAACTATGGGATTCCAATCATAGGTAGTCCTAATCAATATCCCAGGATGACCAAGTTGCTAAAGTCCTTGGGAAGGAGCATCCTGGTAGAGTGCACAGGATGGGTTTCAGACCCGTACCATCTGAGGTCTTTGGCAGGCCACCAGGGATTACAATTGCATATACTCCTGGTTATAGTCTATCCATACCCGAAGATGATCATAGGGATATTTCTTCTCTACGAACCACAGTTCATGACCAGGGGGCTCAGATATCCGCTTTGCAGAAAGAGATGACTGATATACATCAGTAGATTAGCATATATGCCCCTGTTGGTTGTGCATCCATTGTTGGTAAGTAGGTAAATCACAAAAAATCAAAATAATTTAGTTTTCAAACATTCATTGGTTTTAAGTTTTAATATAAATATGCATCAATATTTAATTTTCAATATACTATTCTTACAGGTGATAGTAGAAAGTAGAGATAAAGGTTGAGAGGGTGACGATACGTGTTCATCATCAGACCGTGAGTAGTTGTATTGTTGATGAGTTGGAAAAATATGGGAATAGTTGGTTTGTATATGTATGGTTATATGTCTGTCATGGAGTGTTTGACTTAATTTACGTGCTTTTAGGTTTTGTGCATATTTGTCTTATGGATGATCCATCTAGGGTGACATGATTCACGTTCAGGCACAATCATGTTTTTTGATCATAGGTGAATGTATTTTGGTTTTCCACCATATCAAAAATAAATCAGGTTCTTATTACATAACATAACTCGAGGTGAGATTTGGGAATAAATAAGGGTAGTTTGGTTTGTTGACCCAATGGAAAATTGTTTGGTGGAAGGAAGTGACACTTTGTGACCTATCATTAAGGGAATAATTTCTTGGGCATTGGTTTTGGTAATTATATTTTCTATCATTGGTGTTGGAGGCAGGGATACATGGAGAGACTGTGTGATAGTAATCAAGTTGAGTGTCGATATTGTAGTAGGATGAGCCGTTTACATGATTTTTGTAGATCTTTTCCTATAGTATATAGTGAATGAGTGTCTGCAATAAATTGAGTATTACCTCCAATCACATTGAATATTTAGACTTATAAAACACATGGGTTTCCTTATATTATGTTTATGAATAAGAACATTCACCTACTAATAATGAATTTCTAGCAGTCTTTCCTAGATAATCCAATTTACAAGAAAACCCACTTGAAGGGGAATATTTTTATATCAATAAATATTTTTTTAATTCCATTTAAATGTATATTTTAAATTATTGTTCCATTATTAAAATTTTGGATAAAACACTAATGGAGTTAGCCCCGGATGAAGTTAAGGAATAGTCTAAACAAATAGTATATGAAAAATAAGATGACCCATTACTTATCCCCTCCCACCATCAAATATGTATATAATTTCTAAAGGAATGGATCTTTATTACTCTATCTAGGTATTCCTCTATAACTAGTTCGATCTAAAGAGAGTTGGAGTGAATATGTTTTAGTAGTGTATGAATAAGACACCACACCAACCTTTAGATTTAGGATAAAATTGTGAAACTATCCAACTTTGGACAATATAAAATACAGCACCCCTTAGGGGTTAAACTAAGTTCTATATTCTTTCTTCTCTCCCATATTCTATTTATTTTTTATTTTTATTTTGATATATTTCTTATTTTTTGTTCTTTATTTCCTGTGGGGATGCTTTGTAGTATCTAGGTAGAAACATAATATGATTGGTAATAAAGAACACAATAATTGGTGTAGTATATAATTTAATGAACTATTAAATGTGAACGGAACATTTTTAAATGAAATAGAAGGGTAACAACTCAATTAAATGTGGGTAATGTATAAATAATTGGTTTTCATTAAATATGAAATCAAATGGAATTATGAATGTAATATGAGTAGTAAATGATAAATCTAGAAAGGGTTAATTGTTTTAAAAAATGATAAATTGTGAATGATTGTTGTGGATATTTTTTGTAGAAAGTGGTGATGGTTTATAATATAATAATAGGTAGCAATGGTAGCATATGTAAGTGATGATTTAGTACTTGTGATGGGTGTAGCAGTCCTATTTTTTTGTGGACCTTTTTGGATGGTATTGTGTATGGATTTATTATACTTTTATTTTCTTATGATTTAGTAGGCACACCACACTAGTGGGATAATCTTACCAACAACCAAATGTTTTGGGTTCATAGTGTTTTATGAAACATCTCAGATGATTAGTGAATGGATGGATGACTACTCACTCTTCCTAAATATCCCTTATATATGTTCCACTAGTATGATGACTCAATGTATTTATAAGAATATGGTATATAATGGATTTAAGTATAGTATGTGATGTTTTGGTTTAATTGAATATGTGGTTGAGATGATAATGTATGGTGGGGGTCGTGTATAGTAGGAGGAGGGTATTCGGTTGATGTCCTTCATGTTAATGAAACCCTAATATAATGAATATGATGATATGTTGATGTAGATGGAGGTGTGGTTTTTATAATGATGATTTGGTTTTTATATGTGGCCTGGTTGTGATATGAGATATGATGTGTTGTGATATGAACGAAGAAGGGATTGAGATCCCCATGATGTTTTTATTGGGGTGTGAGTGTGACAAACTAGTTAAGAATTGGTTGTGGGGTTCCTTTTGATATATTATATTGTTTTTATGTTATTATACCTAGATGAAATAATGGTTGAGTGAGACATGGTGAGGTTGGGTTATATTTTACCGAGTAGGTTCTTGCTGGTTATTTTGTTTATTCATTGAAGTATTAGTATACTTCTTCAACATTTTCATGAGAGGTCTTAACGAGGATCCCAATAATTGTGTATGTATGATCACCCATATATATATATAAATTTTATAGGTTTCCAGGATGGATTTGGAGGTCAATATGAATATTTATATCTCATGGATTGCAATTGTGATTATAGTTATTAACTAGGAATGGTTTGTTCTTCAGGGCACTGGTGCAGGGGATGCAGAGCTACTATTTTTTCCCAGATCATCTTTTAGTGGCAGTTTTAACTGCCACTAAATGAAACTGGTAAAATTTTAGCTGCGGTTTTAACCTACGCTAAATATAGAAATTTTTCTCGTAGTGGCGGTTTTAACCACCGCTCAGTATCCCACCATTCGCGTGTATTCTGTGGCAGTTTTGATTATTTTAGCGACATTTTCCCATCGGGGGGTGGGGGTGTTTTTTCTTTGTGGGGTTTATAACTGAAGCCAAAAAATAGATCCACTGGCCGTAAAACCGCCGCTAAAAAAACCTAAACCACCGCAAAATGAGGCAACTATGATGATTAATTTAAACCGCTGCGAAACAGATATAATCGCCGCTAATATTTTCCTGACACACAATTTAGCAGCGGTTTCCTAGAACCACCTCCAAAGCCTATAACGGCAGTTTAAACCGTTGTTATATGAAAAAAAGAACCACTGCTAAACCCCTGATTTGTTGTAGTGCACATAAAAGATATATCTCAAGAAATAATTAGGAAGGTTAGACCCTAATACCTATTACAAAAAATTCCATTTATTAGATACATCCCATGTAGTAGGCATAAAGACCATATCTAAGGATATAATCCATGGAATCCCATGTATATATATACACATCTCATTGGTAATTGAATCCCACCATGATCATCCCATAAATAATAGAATAATGTCGGCTTTCCCTCTACCCAAGATTATCACACTTAACTTAGGTTAGCCTCTCATGTGCATACCCTGTCATTACTAAGTTAGATATATCATGATCACATGAATGATTCATATTCTAAGTTGACACTCGTAATCGTCACTACACATTCTCACATGTAACCTCTATTGAGTGAACATGGTACTAATGAACCTGTTGGGGTCCCCTAGGTCATATCATAACATGGAAACCCTATTTTGTTTCCTCCATAACATTACCATCTCTTATCCACATCTAATTATTCTAGTCATAACATCCCTCAACATCCATTAGGGTCCTTCAGACCCATCTCCACCCTTTAAGGGGTTTATCACATCCACCTAAACCAACCTTCCACTTTGATACCAAAATAAACCATTGTAGACCAACACACATCACATGTATCATCATACAATAATATATTCACAAGGAAATCATAACAAGGTGCACATATATAAGAATTCATGATTTATAAAAAATTCATTTCTCTCACAAGGTTTAACTAACCAAAATAGTTTGATCATACCCTTCCATATTTCCTTTGAAAATCAATTCAAATTCACCCTTTAAACTATTTCAAATGTAATCACATATTTTATTACTCAAAATCATCCCTTTTCAAAAAATACAATAAATAATTCTTTATTAAAATACCAATTTCATTTTAAATTACCATTTTAAAACTCATTCTCATCTTACCATTTTATATTTTAAATTCCACTTGAACCAAAAACCCTTTAAAAATCACATCTTAAAAATGAAATCCATTTTTTTTTCAAAAAAAAAAACAATCCACACCTCTAAATAATCCATAAAAAGGATCATCATTACTTGATCAACCAAGGAACCACCATCAAACCATTTAACGTTCTATGTGATCCATCTTAACTATAAGTCCAATATATGTCCATTTTAATTTATGGTGGAATCACACAAGTCAAATAATATCCATGAAGACATAATAATGATGTAAACTAACTTAAAACCTCTAACCAAACAAGTGATTTAGTTAAGTCAAAGCAACCTACATCAAACTTCTTCCCAAGATTATTTAAGTCCAACCAACATCCACCATACCATGAAAGGTCCTAAATCATTCCATAACATTTATAATGATTAATTATAACATTTTTAATTAATTGACTTCCTATTTAATTAATTATAACAAATTAAAATTAATTATTGAATTCAAAACAATTATACATAATTTCCTAATAACTCACTCGGTGACCTCTTCACACAAAACTAGAAAAAAAACCCTTATGGAAGGTCCATGATATGCTCCTAACATCATCCTAGAAACACAACCTAATAATTGATACTCATTTAACAACTAATTTAATTTAATTTAATCTAAATACCAAAATAAACCCATAAAGCAATGTAGGTTCATCAATACAGTATTTGATGACATGAAATCATCCTCTCAATAAATCCTATATCCAATCTATGATAGAGCCTCATCATAGTTGGATTACTATACCATAATATAGTGGAATCATTATGTAACTCCCCAATTAGGTTTCCCAATATCATAGAATAAATAATAAAAAGAATAGTGAATGGAGAAGAGATGATATATCACCTTGAATCACTAAATAAATCACACCAAAATGCCTCGCTTCCAAGGTGAAATCAAAGTGTGAAGAGGGTTAGTCCATCCTAGGTAATTTGTGAATGCTGGAGGAAGAAAATAGGAGTGCTGTTTAAGATAGATGAGAGTAAAAGTGTAAAAACACATCAATACTCACACATAGATAGGAAAAATAGAAATCACCACTACATGAACCACATTGTTGTGCATGACCTAGTATCTCTCAAGTATCCCAAAATGCTGAAAACCATAATGTATTCCCTCTCTCCCACCATTTTTAGTAGGTACATCACTGAGGTTCCCATCGCACCACACCATGCGCTATGGCATGGTGCCTCAAAACGGGCACCCTAACTTCCCTAAAACATGGTAGATTCCATTTTAGACACTCCATTCAACCACCATAGTCACCAAAAAATACATGTAATCTGAGTGTTTTGGCCTTTATGATACAACCAACCCACCCATGGACAACATTCCTGATGAAATTCTTGGCCTAGGTATTTCAACCCTTGCTATTTTCCCATTGGTAGTTCCCTTTAGGAACAACGATCATCAAATTTCTTATCAATGAAATTTTTCCTTTTATGTTTCGCATGATGATAATCCATAGGACCCTCATGGAGAAACCATGCGTCATGAATTTCTCTACAGTGAAACACCTCTAGCATGGGAATTTCACCCTCTACTATAGGGTCCACTACGACACGATCCTTCCAATTATGGTTCACCTATGTTGAAATTTTATTTTACATTTACATAAACTTTCCATGACTGCCACACGAGAACTAAAAAATCCCTTGAGCCCCATTATTCAATTAATAACATATTCTCAAGATGTTTAATCCCTAAAAACCTAAATCCAAGTCTTGGTTCTTGAAATAACCTTTCCCAAATAACAAAATTTTAAAATTAAATTTGAAATTCATAACTCCAAAAGGGAAGAGATTTTACAACCTCCCCAACATAGCAGTTATTATCCCAAATAATCATCATTAGTATTTAACCATAAACTTTGAACTCTCTCCATCATCAATTCATGATCAAAAATTCATTTCTATATCTAAATATAGAACATGTTTCTACTATGCAACTCCAACCACTACACACAAATACACTAGATTTCCTCTAAAAACTAATATTATCCTCAAACCAGGTCAAATTTATCATGAATTAAACTCCATGTGTGGTTTCCAACTCACTATATATATTACCACAAACCCCTAGTCATCCATATTTCGGTAAAATTTTCAAAAAAAATGTCGACCCCATCCATCAATGCATCACCAAGCCTCCCAATTCTGATACCTTAACCCCCAGGGCATTGATAAGCCCTCAAAACACCCACAACAAGTCTAAAACTAAGTCATGGTGTAATTTTTTCTCATGATTGGATCCTCAACCAACCCATTCAACCATAATAACCATCCTATGAGTATCAACACTCCATTTATCCAACTCACTTTCAGATCACACTGCCATTATCTCGAGTCTGTCGTCAACACAAGAACTCTATCAAATATCACACACGGATTCCCAAATAGAGTCCATACACACATGATCTATAAATAACTTTTTTTTCCTTGTATGACTTTGAAATACATCAAGGAATACTTTCGAAGCCAAGTGTTGAGATGACGTGCAATATCGAGGTCTGATGTGCATTAAATTAATTTTATAAAAATATTAAATATATTTTATATCACATGTGGATGATTTTTAAAAAATAATGGAGTATCTCCTAATCAGAGTCTCATATTTAGAATCTAAGACCACAATTGAATCAGGGGCACAGGTTTCAACCTAAGCTTGACATAAAATTAGTCGGCATGAGATATTTGAATTAGATAACTATTTGTGGGTACATTAAGTGAATTAATTAATTATTTTATTTAATTCATCTAAACCTAATTATATATATTTTAAAAACCTATTATGGTGAATATTTATAGTTTGAATCATAACCCTAGGAACTCTGAGAGGATAATTCTGCCACCCATTGTTTTTGAATTGAGATATGATGATGAAAAGCTTCCTAATCTAGGTGAATCAAGGAATAACGAGAAAAATGAATCTTATCCTTCATTAGAAGAAACATTATTTACCAATAATTGATCTAAATCAATACAGGACTCAACATATTTGGTTTTTTCTATTATGATTAAATTATTGAGCATGATCAAACCTCTATTCTTTGATCCACATTTGATTTTAACCTTTTCATGAGTTAGTGTATTAGATTTATATTTTTATTAGATTTATCCTCGTTGTGCCATGTTCATCACCCTGGTATTTCCACTATCTATATTAATTGGATAAAAAAGGGCTAATTATTTTTTCACCCTGGATTAAGTGATTACCCCCCCTCATTTTTGTGATCTTCACTATTGGCCTATGGGGCCCCAGTTTGACATTGTCGGACAAGATTGAGCATGACCGGACTCCAATATTCCCATAAAATTTATAATATAAAAATTGATCAGTGATTAAAGGTTGTATTGGGATAATTTTCATGGTATAGGTGATTCCACCATGGATTGGGAATCTAGTGATGGCATGGGAGGCACCACAAGCAACGATGACTTCATACAGGAGGATCTGAACACCAATTTATGACCAATGGTGGTATACATTTGATGGATATAGGAGGTTTCCACCATTTATGAGTGGTTAAATAGTTGGATCCATAGTTTTTGACATGGACCCGAGGCACACAGAGAAGATTCGGATTTTTTTGTGAAAAAACTAACAAGATTCCATATAGTTTGTATAACACACAACATTTGATGACCTAGCTATGGTGGATAGGGTTTTTAGATTAGTTAAATATGAAATGCTCTATGGGACCCCCAAACACCATTTGACTTAGTATTGGTGACCCGTTGTGTACTCTAAGAGAACACAGACAAAGGAATGTCCATACACAAGGCCATTGTACATAGACGTAGCCTGAAGGACACGAGCATGACCAGCACAACCTAGTTCTGCCCCAGGTGGCTGAGACCCACCATGTATCACCCTTACATGTCATGTAGAAATACATTTCCATAGATTATTTTATTGTAAAGTACATGGTCATCCAGAAGATCAGGACCACACACTATGTGGGTCCCTTACGCGTCGTGTACCTCTTTTTAAGAACACTTATACCTCTTGTTGTATATCCTCCGTTTGGACTCAGATTTTAGATCACGACTGGTATATCCTGAGTTTTTTATTTATGGAAAATGATGGTGGACTTTATGGTGGATTTTGAGATATAAGGAAAGATATTCTAAGTGTAATTATTCGGAAGGTGGTGCTCAATGACAGTAGTGACAGAAAATGATCCTCAGAGTGGTACCCTCTATTGCATTAGGGAACGAGTCCTCTATCTACTAAGTGGTACCCCCATTACAGAATAGGGTGGAATTATTCTATATACTTTGTGGTACCCCTTGAAGGGATAAGATGTGGGTCCTATATCTACTGAGTGATACCTCTTGACGAACTAGGGTGTGAGTCCTCTATCTACTGAGTGGTACCCCCTGACGGTCTAGGGCACAGTTCCTCTATATACTAAGTGGTAAGCCCTAATGGACTAGGGATTGAGTCCTCTATCTACTGAGTGGTTCTCCCTATCACACTAGGGTATGGGTCCTCTATCTACTAAGTGATACCTCCTAATGCACTAGGGTGTGGGTCCTTCATACGCAAAGTGGTATCCCCCTAACGCGCTAGGGTGTGGGTCCTCCAAATGCTGAGTGGAACCCCATTAAACAATAGGGTTTATGTCATTTACTTGGATATTATTCCCCTTGAATATTTATAATGGCGGCGAGGCGTGGTCCCTCCACACAGTTACTTCTATGGGAAGACACATGAGATGCTAGGCATCATTGGTGGACCTCTTGGAACTATTGGAAAACTCTTTTCCTGGGATGGGATGTGAGATAGACATACCCTTTCTCTCTCCCACTGTGTTTCTTTTATGAGAATATATATATATATATATATGTGTGTGTGTGTGTGTGTGTGTTTGTGTGTGTGTGTCTGTATCCTTGTTGTTGGGTTTCCTTTCTCACTTGCTAGGGGTTGAGCTGTCTATTACTTTCATGTATCCTATTTCTCCCCTCTATTTTCAAGGTTTCCTTTTAGGTATGTATATAATCACCCATACATTATATTTTCCCATGAATTTCATGTCTTATGTAGATGAAAGATAGGTCAAGAATGATTACAGAGAAGCATAGGGGATTCCTGGGAGTATTGAATTCTTACGATGGTCGAGGCTTAGAGATCTAGAGCTGTTCTATCGTAGATTTATTTTTCTAGTTATTAACATGTTGAGACATCTTTCTAGTTGGGCATGAATTTTCCCCTTTATTTTTCAGATTACATTGTAATAGTCTTGTGTTCTCTAGAGGTTGTTACATGCACGATTGTTACTCTAGATGTTACTATCTTTTATATTTATTCATATGCACACCTTCACAGAGATGGTTGAGTACATGCGTATAGGTACATTAGGTAAAGGAATCCCATGTTAGTTATGCCTTTTTTCACTTTTTAGCATCCCCTCGCCAATGGAGGCAGTCTTGGGGTAGTTTTGGATTGGCTCCCCACCGGCCAGGAGGGTCCTGGTGGGCCGGGTCTTAACAAATTAGTTTTAGAGGTGGTTTGATCTCAGGATAATTTTTTTATTTTTTTCCCAGATGACATTCAGTGGGAACTTAGGGTAATGATGAAAGAGTGTCTCGAGTGTGGCTTTCAGAACCAAAAATCTAGTGTTGGTGCAGTAGCTGGCGTATCAGTACATCATGACTCCGAATAACTGCTTATCAACTTTCTATACCATGACATTGGTTCTAGGGAACTTTCGTACATGCATAATATAGTATTGAGTATATTTATTACCCTTATTGAGTTAGATGCCCATATATATATATATATATATATATATATATATGCCCAGCTGACCATGGTACATCTTGATTAAATTTTTAGAATGCCTCCATAAAGATAGTTGTCCAGGTTACCAATTTATAATCATAATGAAGATCCAATGAGTGACGAGGCCTTAGTTCTAGGGCCATCATGCAAGATATTTCATCTAGGTGTTTAGGTAGAAACACCAACAACTGTTGAGTAATGGATAGTACTAGCAGAGTAAGCCAAATGTGAATACATTTTAGCACACTCTGTGAGTTCTACCACTAAAGGCCACTGAGGTTCCATGGTGAGATAGGTCCTCAGGTGACAGAGGATTGGATAAAGTCAGTGATTCAAATTTTCATACTTATCTGGACACTGTCTGATCATGTGGTTTAACTAACATCTATTCTTTTTCACAAAGTACCTAGGAACTGGTGGAGTCTAGTCACACAAATTCATGATGAGTCAAAACTCTTATGGGATATCTTCTTACAGTACTTTGACTGAAAATTATTATTTTTTATTATCATAAACCCCCTATTAAAGGTTGAGGGGGAACCAAACGTGACATAAAATACTTAAGACGTTAAACTGTTCCTCAATGGTCCAGAATCCATAAAATCAGATCAAATTAACAAGGGAAATCCCCTCCCCAACATAAAAAAAATTAACCCCAAATTCTACCTTCTCATCTCTACTCGTCTAGTTATCCCATATAGAGATTCATGATCCTGGTACCGATGAAAAAATTCATACCCTATCAAACATCCAATTCTAGATATACATGATGATAATTGTAGAGTATGATGTGAGGTTCACTGACCTCATATGATACTCCCAAGACATGATTCATGATGGATAATTCTAGGAACATATGTTTGAGTTGGATCTCCATAGAGACATCCATGAAAATGTGGTACACCTATGAATTCCCACTTATGTTTAAGTGTTGGTGCGAGCACTAGTGGTAGAGATATTCCTGTTAGAGGGAAACTATATAGCTGGAGCTAAAAATGGGCTTTATGGGGCTGAGTCTTTTGTTGAATACAGAAGGTTCCAGTTGGTAGGGTCTTGGTATAGGATACGTACCCATGACAAGACTCAAACACATGGTCGTGCATCATAGGGACCATGTAGAGGACCAAGAATTCCCAAAGAGGGGTTGTTCTATGTATGTGATGGGTGAGGCCAAATTGAAAAATATTTTCCAATCCGACATATTGAGGAGTGAAGGAAGCCAACAGATGAACCACCATGATAGATACAATGCTGTGATTATAGATCTCCCAGGTATTTCTAGGGTGTCCTTTAGGGAGATGGAGCTGGAAGAGTTGAAGGTGGTGATGTTGGAGGAGATTTGGGTGGTGGATGATATTATGATATCCTTTGACCACCACCACTAGGCGGCCCATTCTAGGCTCAGGGAGCTGGTGGTTGGGGCCATGGGATGATTCAGTATTTAGAGGCATATGACTCAGCAACTCAAAAGATGATTAGAGGTATGATATGTGTTTATTATACTCTTGATAAATTATTAGTATACACATGTATGTGTCACTCCTTTATCTCTTTTCTTGTAGTACAAGAACTGGAACTCCTAGTTGAAACATTATCCCAAAAAATATTCCTTGAGGTTCCTATGGGAAATAAATCTTCGATATTGTTTATCTTCCAGCTGTGCGATCTATATATTGGTAGAGAGGGTTTATTGTGGGACCTTTTCGTCTTCATGATGATACCTTATGATTATATATTGGGTATGGACTGGTTTCCCAGGGTCTGAACCTTGATTGACTATCATAAAAAATGAGTCAGATTCCTTCGCACTTATGAGACATGATTTTCCTTTATGGGTGAGAAAGATATCATAGAAGGATGAGTGGGTTTTATGAGTAGGAGACTACAACCCATCACTCATTAGTTAGAGTGTTTATACCTTTGTGCACTGGGCTCTTCATGCATCTAGATTCCTTCAGTCATGGAGGATTTTATGGATGAATTTCCTGAGGATATTTTGAGAATAACTCCAAGGAAGGAGATGTACTTTTTTCATCGAATTGAACTGGTAGACCACTCTAATATCTTTTTCAGCAAATTGGATATCCCCTACCAACCTCCCGAAGCTATAGTTGTAGTTGGAGGACCTTTGAGAAAAGGGTTTTATCTGACCTAGTAACTACAAAAAAATAATACAGATTAGAAGGTTTTTTTGTGTTTAGAGGGGTTATAATCCCCTATAAAAACATCAGTGGTGATTTTCAATAAATGACACTAATGTTTCCACAAAAATTTTTTTGAAGTAGTTTTAATGAACTACTGGTAAGGTATATTTAGTATTAGCAGCGATTATTTTATAGGGGGTTTAAATCCCCTCCTATATTATTTAAAATTTTAAAAATGGTATATTTAGAGGTGGTTTCAAACCACTTCTAAATCATGCACCATTTTTTAGAGGTTGAAAACCCCTCTAATTTCATTTAAAATTTTAGAAACAACCCATTTAGAGGTGGGTTTAAACCACATCTAAATAAGCACAATTTAGGGGAGGTTATTTCCAACTGCCCCAATTTTTTTTCAAATATAACCCCACATCATTACACACCACCTATACTCTCTCCAACCCATGAGAACCCCTCTGATTCGTTTCTCTTGGTGATCCCAGTACCCCCTTCGGTTCCTTGATGATCCAACTCCCCACCTGGTTCCCCGTTTATCACCCCTCTAGTTACCTGTGTGAACCACACCACCACCTCCCATCCCTCCCACTTTGAAATTCCCAGTCAAAGAGCGCAATGTCCTAGCCCCCTCGAAAAACTACGTGGTTGGGTTTCGATCCCGCATTTCCTACACAAACAAGAAAAGCCTCTACCACTAAAGAAAATCAATTTTCTATTTGTTAAATACACGTGATATTATTTATATATAAATTTGAGTAAATATATTTTCACATATACCTTTAATTCAATAAATGTTATGTATATACACATATATTTATATATTTATAAATATAATTATGTAAATTATTTAAATATTACATATTTATATATTATATACATGTTTATTCATATAATATATAAAAATAATTATATTATACATATATTTATAAATAAATTTATATTTGTGTGTGTGTGTTTATATATTTATGTATTTCCATAATATTTATAGATATAATACAATTATAATATATATTTTTATCTAATCATTTTTATATACTTATATATGTTTGTGTGTGTGATAAAAATAACATTATTATTATTATTATTATTATTATTATTACAACCAATTTTTAAAATATAAAAAGTATATGTTTGTTTTATGAATACTATGCATTTATTTAATGCTTTATATCATATATGTATTATATTATATCCATTTATATTATATATTTATGTATCTAATTATATACATTTATATTATATCATGTATAAAAATATATACACACACAAAATTAAATACATTCATATAATAGAAAATATATAATATAATTAGATATTATATTATATTATATTATATATATTAGGTGTTTGGGGGTACAATTACATTTAAACACACACACACCTCACACATTGGCTGTAAATAAAATTCATAGCCCACTAATTTAGCGGTCTGAAATTACTTCCAGTGGACTATAATTGATACCTATCAGGGCACTCCATGGGCGGCTACACCCCCTGGGCAGGACACACCACCATCCCCAGTGGCAGCCATTTCCTCACGAAGCCCTTGGGCAGAGAGCCATGCTTCGTCCAATGCTCACATGTGAGAGTTCCCAAGGATTGGATACATTCCTACCTCCTTTGCCTCTGATACCAACTGTAGAGACCCGAATCTTGACATACATGGACATTACATTACTTTTTCGGAATAATTAATACATAACAAAAACAGACACACAAGGACCGTAATAGTTTAGTGTCTTTGGAAACTCGGAATATAATCTTCCAATCGTGGTGAAAGATCTTCAACATCTCCCATAAAGATCTTCCCCATTTTTTTTCTTACCTAAAACCTTTCTTTATATCCTAGGAAAAATAAAACATAAAAGGGGTGAGCTCAAATGCTCAGTAAGGGTAAGCATAGAGAACATAAAACAATACTTATACATTTGAATGTAAAAAAAACATGAGCATAAAATCTAAACATCAAAATATTGATCAATGACATAAAACATGGCAGTACGTAAGGAATAGATCATGAAGAAACATTAATCATGATAAATTAGCATGGGAATAAAACATGTAATTGTGGAAACAATTAATCACTTGATATGATTTCCATAGTAGCCAAGGCATTGCTTCCAAGACCATCTTAGTGGACAAAGACCCTTTCTGAATCGAGTTCACTCCTCGTTCCAGTCCTGTATTACTGAACCGGTTTAACTTGTCGTTCCATCCATGTCTATCTCATGAAATATAAATCTTTACCCAAAGCATTGGAGGGAGATATAGGTCCCACCCATCTCATATTGAAATCATTCTTTCGCGTTCCACAATAAAAACATAAATCATTCATCATAACCCAAGAATAAAATGGATTTCATAAACATAATTCCATCATAGCGTAATCCATAAAAAAAAATTGGATATCATTTCATCATTAGAAAAGTGAAACCATGTAAATCATAGAGACATGATACTTGAAACATACACATGTGAAATAATTTCATCTTAGATGAAAATGGTTTTGATAAAACACTTGAAATGAATTCTTGAGGAAAATATCCTTTTTTCTTCAAAATCATTTTCGTTTCACAAAATGTCATGAAATTTTAAAAGAAAAGGATTTTGTTGAAAATAGTCATGAAATATTTTGGAGTAAGCGTCATGAAAATAAGGCTTTATAAAACCGTAAAAATCCTTTCATGCCTTATACGTTAAAAAACATTCTTCCTGTACTTTTTTCGGAAAAGTCAAAAAGTACCTTGTAGGGTAAATAAAAGAAAGATTCCTTCCATACCATGGGGTAAAAGTAAAATGGGTAAAAATGACTTTAAACATACATGAATACACTTTTATAAAACATGGACATGTATGATAGCTATAACCCCAGTAAATACTTACGAATAAGCAATCTCCGATAAAAATGAGATTTGCACAATTATCCCTTACCTTAGGTCTGATATGCTTCGTACGTATCCGAACCTCCTGTATAATGATTTAAATAATTTCATTGACTTATTAAAGAATCATATTCATTGTTATGATATCATATATGTTTCAGTTATGACTTTATATTACCCGTTCTTTTGTAAATTACATGTTAAAGCAGCATTTTTGGGTAAAATCATTTCATTTATCGTATGTGTTTCGACTTGTCATTCTTGATATTATTACTTATATCCTTATTTACATAATTCCAGAATGTAAAAAATTATTTATATATAATATATATTCATCATATACATATATATATTATAGATCGATAAAAGGAATGAAATACACCATTCATGGAGACGGTAGGCCGTACGTACGCATGAATGTTGTTTTCATTTCCTTATTGAATTGAATGAAACTAAATAGATGACATAAATATATATATACATAAATACAGAAGCATTATTATTTCATATATTTCATTATTATTCATTATATAAACTTTATGATCTTTCATGTATGGTTAACATGGAGAATGAATCTCATCACGTCATGGAGACGGTAGTCCGTACGTACGCACGAGCGATGATATCGTTCCCATAATTATTGAATAGAATTGGAGTGGATGGTATAATATATCAGAATCATTATGATGTTATAATAACCATATATATTTATTCTTTACACCATTATACCCATCCATGTAAGGTGTTGGTGGAAAAACAGATTTCACCACGACGTGGAGATGGTATTCCGTACGTACGCACGCGTGGTGATTTCGTTTTCCGTAGGATGTATAGATGGTGAAATAGGGTTGTTTCATACTTATAACAACATATCAGTATATTAGTTATACTTATGGTATTACTTCATAATGAAACAACTAAATAAGAATAAGTGGAAGAAGAAATAATGTTGAAAGAATCGGTAACGGACATTACCTCTTCTTTGAAGCGCCTCTTTGAGACATCCTCTTAGGGCACTAAAATTGGTCTTTGAAGAATACCAGAACCTCTAGGATGTTTCTATGAAAGTAGAGAAGAGATTTTGTCAGGGGTTGGCCGAGATTGGAGGCTCAAATTGGTGTGAGGAAGAGAGGGAGGAGGTACCCTTTTATAAGGGAGGAGAGGGGCAGCTTTGGAAAAACTAAAAATATTATTTTATTATAAAGTCATATTAGGTTTTTAATAGCTCCAAATTGATTTATTTCTAAGATAATGTGGGTATTGGTAGAAATACTCTCATAAAATAGAATTTAGACAAGTTTAGGTTTCTATTTTAACCTTATCATTTAGATTTAACTTTAAGTTAAATAATTTTACTTTTACCCTGTCTTCTTGTTTTCTTACACTATAAGGTTAATAAACTTACTATAACAAGAAACACGAACCCCAAGTTATTTAATATTAATATATATAACCTTATCTAAGTCAGTTTTCCTAACCATAGATTTTTAGGAATAAAATAACAATTAATAATATAATATTCGTTTTAAAAACTATTTTATGTCAATTTTGACACGATTTGGTAATTTATTTTTGTGAAAATTATAATAGAATGATTAGTTAAAAAATAGTTAATTAAATCAATAATAACATGTCATATTAACCTATAAAATTAGTCTAATTCATAAAAAGTATCAAATTTCATTTATTTGGGTATTTATAACAACAATTATGTCAATATCTCATTAATAAGATAATTACTACATCATCATTGTGTCATAAATAAATAAATTATTTAATTTATAAAAATTATAAATAAAATACCATTATGTAGGAAATATTTTTATCTTTCTAATGAATATTTATAGTTGAATTTATCTTATGTATAACCCTATATTAAAAATGATTTAGTTATTAAACATTGATTTTAACTATTTAAACCCTTCTTTAAATAAATTAATAATAAATGTCCTAATCTAATCCAAGTGGGCCTAAATGATCATATTTTATTCCTAAGGTTGTTTTTGGTCTAATTACACTTATCCAATATAATTAGGACTTGTTTTAGGGTAATAATAATATCATTTTTACCCTTAATTACCCTATTTACTTTTATCTGTGGGAAAAAAAGTAAAAAGTTACTATTCACCAAAAATTATTTTCATCTCATTGAACCACATTTTAGTCCTTGATATTAACCATGTCTCTAGTATTTTTGATGTTAAATTCACAGAAGTGGTAAAATTTCATTTAAATGAAAAAGTCAGTTTTTTAACTACCACTAAGTGGTTTCACTATTCATCGAAAATTGATGTTTTTTAGGAAAATACCAAAAATTCAGCCTAAGAATTATTTGATATTCAGAATTAATAATTGATGTATATTTTTCCAAATTCATAAAATACAAGTGGCATTAATTAATTTTAAATTTAATTCCCTTTATCAAAACAAATAGCGTGTTTTTAAGAAACAAAAAGAATCAAAAGATTGATACTTGTTTATATCCAATTTCAAAGTGAAATTAATTCCAATGAACAAAATTGTATTAAATGGTAAAAATATATTATAATTAAAATTTAAATCCAATTAAAAAGGTAATCTAACTATATAAATTATTGCGATGAAAAAAGTTGTTTTTAATTAAAATATAGCGTGTTTTTACTATTCATTAAAATATGAAAGTTATCAGAATAATATGAAAATTTTATCCAAAGTAAATTTTTATATCATGATTCCAAAGAAGAATTTTATTTTGTCAAATTTAACTTATAGACATGTTAAAAACAATATTTAAAGTGGGTGCGCCATCAAAAGGCGGTAAAACTGCATTTTTTGAAAAATACTTATTTTACCCGAAACATTTATTTAGTTCTCATACCATGTTTTTGAAAATATGTAAGATGAATAATAATGTTATAAAATTAAAAATGTATTTAATACTATTCATAATGGCTAGTCCATAATAATATTATAATAATGTATCGTTGTTTAGTAAAACCCAGTATTGCGTACAACACATGCTATCGAGAAAAGTCGTGATTGCGTGTAATGAAAGCAAAGGGTTGCGTGTTGTGCAAGACTTCTCCGTTGTTTCATATAATAGAATCCAACCATATTTCATTTATATATTGAATATATATATACACTCATTGTTACGTAGAATAACTACTATCAAAATTGTGTGTAACATGATCCAAGAATAGTGTTGTGTATACTGCAAGCTAATACGGTATTGCGTATAGTGCAAGGTAATCTTGGTGTAGCGTACAACACAAGACATCAATGAAATTAAAAAGAATAATTATCATAAAATCTCAGGTTGTTACATTCTACCACCCTTAAAATGAATTTCTCCCTCGAAATTCTTCAGGGTTATAAATGGTTTAATACTTGAAAGTTTCTTTAATAGAAACCCACATCGTAAAAAAGGGAATACCAAAACCTATCATTAAAAACTAAAGTATGAAATGTAATGGTTACCCAAATTAACTAATCACTGGGTTTCCACATATGAGAACATAAGTGAAAATATGGATATGGAAGAAAAAATCTAACCATCATGTTCTGATGGACAATGGTAGGGAACATGACTATGAAAAAACCATAAATTACAAAGCCATAAATTTGTGATGATCTAAGGTACCATCTGATTCATCGGAAATAAGAGCACTAGGACAACATTTTTGTTTTTTAATATCATTTCCTTAAAGTTGAAAAATTTTAATTAGAAGAAATACTTTCTCGATTTTGGTATAATCTCACTATTGTTCGTGCTTTGAACAATTTTCACTTCATCTCTTAAAGAAATGAAGTTGAATTTGTTATTCGTGAAGTGTTAACAGATCATGTGATAGAATGATGGGTCATTCCATCTGTTTCAAACAAAAGGTTAGCAAAATTTATCAAATATACATAAGTCTATCTATGGTGAGGTTAATCATATACAATTTAAAAAATGAACTTATACTTCATATATCATACCACTTAATAAAATAAAACTAGTTTCTACTAACCAGGGACTTCCTATAGGCTAGTGGTAGGTGATAAAGTCCAGTCGCACTTCGGTTGTGGGTTCGATTCCCACAGCCTTGTCCGACGATATGGGTTGTCACCCATCTTGTAGGTTGTCCTTTTTCTAAAACTACATTACTATAACATCCCATCAATAATATCGAAAAAAAGTTATTATGTAAAATACTTCGGTCCAAGCTCATATTATAAAGAAAAGTATTACTTGAAATGTCACATAACAATCACGTGAATGCCATCATTTATCCCCCATATATCATAATATATATCTTGTTGGTCAAATTACAAACATTCAAAGGCCTTAATCATGTATTATCTTGAAAAATGAATACCCATTGAACCATAGTGAAAACATGAGTTCTGTCAAAAGTTAACTCTTTCCACATACCAAAACCCCAAAATTCTATATACTCAAACCATGATATAACTATTTCCTTATATCATCCATGAGCTCATGAATACTGTCAAACATTTCATTTTCTCCTTATCCCTTCATTATCTGCATATCATCTTTTTTCCAAAAATATCTCAATCACTTTCCATGGTTACCGGTACCATAAAATTATTGAAAACCACAATAGAACAATACAAAAATATTCTAATACACCATAAAAGTACCTCAACAACATTATTCTTGAATACCAATACATAAACACTTTAATAAATCCTCATCAATGATTGTCCTGGAATAAGTCCTTACTTGATTTAGAAGTAACTTTTTAGGTCAGGGTATTGAGTTGGGTAATGCCCATGTTCTCCACAAATAAGGCATTGAACTCCATAACAGTCTGTCACTCTGTGACCCTTTTCTCCACACAGATAACATCTTCCCCTCCATTTGAGGTATTCCTCAAGGTTATTCTTCCCTTCTTTATAAATCTCAATATTCCTTTCTTTATGCTCCTCAACATGTGAACATGCATAAAAGTCTACCTTCTTCTTATTTGATGAATTAGGCATACCACTAAATTTCACCTTGTTAATCACATATCGCGATTACTAATTCAGCATAATCACAATATATTTCTCTCTAGGAATTACACAATTTTTTTGCTCATAGTCACCAATTTTTCCATTGGATTCAATGTTAACCTAATTTTTTCTGGTTCCCTCCATTGACTAAAACACAAAAAGAATTCTGTGAGAGGAAAAAATCATGCTAGGGAAAACAACATAGTAAAGGGGGACTACCCTCAATATCTAACATCTTAGGTTAAATTCTAAGATCGTTACCATAGTTCTAGGACTATATCATATACGTATACTTATCCTTAGGGATATCCCTTGATATACCTTAGAAATATCTCTAGGGATCTCACTAAAGTTCTCGCATCCTAGTTTCCAAAGGTTGAATAAACCTTTCCTCTGATAACAACTGTAGCAGTCTGGAATTACTTCTATTGGACTATAATTGACACCTATCAGGGCACTCCATGGGCAGCTACACCCCCTGGGTGGTACACACCGCCATCCCCAGTGGCAGCCATTTCCTCACGAAGCCCTTGGGCGGAGATCCATGCTTTGTCCAACGCACACATGTTAGAGTTCCCAAGGATAAGATACATTCCTACCTCCTTTTCCTCTGATATCAACTGTAGAGACACGAATCTTGATGTACATGGACATTACATTACTTTTTCGGAATAATTAATACATAACAAAAACAGACACACAAGGACCGTAATAGTTTAGTGTCTTTGGAAACTCGGAATATAATCTTCTAATCGTGGTGAAAGATCTTCAACATCTCCCATAAAGATCTTCCCCTTTTTTATTACCTAAAAACTTTCTTTATATCCTGGGGAAAAGAAAACATAAAAGGGGTGAGCTCAAATGCTCAGTAAGGGTAAGCATAGAGAACATAAAACAATCCTTAGACATTTGAATGTAAAAAAAACATGAGCATAAAATCTAAACATCAAAATCTTGATCAATGACATAAAACGTGGCAGTACGTAAGGAATAGATCATGAAGAAACATTAATCATGATAAATTAGCATGGGAATAAAACATGTAATTGTGGAA
This sequence comes from Viscum album, assembly GCA_963277665.1. NCBI lineage: Eukaryota > Viridiplantae > Streptophyta > Magnoliopsida > Santalales > Viscaceae > Viscum > Viscum album. The sequence goes on from OY728126.1 coordinate 673,820,406, forward strand.
ACCATTAAGAACATGATATTATTTTTATAGTAGCCAAGGCATTTCTTCCAAGACCATCTTATTGGACAAAGTCCCTTTTTGAATCGAGTTCACTCCTCGCTCCAGTACTGTATTACTGAACCGGTTTAACTTGCCATTCCAGCCATGTATATCTCATGAGATATAAATATTTACCCAATGCATTAGATGGAGATATAGGTCCCACCCATCTCATATTGAAATCATTCTTTCGTGTGCCATAATATAAATATAAATCATTCATTATAATCCAAGAATAAAATGGGTTTCATAAACATCATTCCATCATAACGTAATCCATACAAAAAATTTTGATATCATTTCATCATTAGAAAAGTGAAACCATGTAAATCATAGATACATGATACTTGAAACATACACATGTGAAATAATGTCATCTTAGATGAAAATGGTTTTGATAAAACTCTTGAAATGAATTCTTGAGGAAAATATCCTTTTTTCTTCAAAATTATTTTCTTTTCACAAAATGTCATGAAATTTTAAAAGAAAAGGATTTTGTTGAAAATAGTCATGAAATATTTTGGAGTAAGCATCATGAAAATAAGGCTTTATGAAATCATAAAAATCCTTTCTTGCCGTATACGTTAAAAAAACATTCTTCTCGCACTTTTGTCCGGAAAGTCAAAAAGTACCTTGTAGGGTAAATAAAAGAAAGATTCCTTCCATACCCTGGGGTAAAAGTCAAATGGGTAAAAATGAATTTAAACATACATGAATACACTTTTATAAAACATGTACATGGATGATAGCAATAACCCCAGTAAATACTTACGAATAAGCAATCTCGGATAAAAATGAGATTTGCACAATTATTCCTTACCTTAGGTCTGATATGCTTCGTACGTATCCGAAACTCCTGTATAATGATTTAAATAATGTCATTGACTTATTACAGAATCATATTCAATGTTATTATATCATATATGTTTCACTTATGACTTTATATTACCCGTTCTTTTGTAAATTCCATGTTAAAGCAGCGTTTTTGGGTAAAATCATTTCATTTATCATATGTGTTTCGACTTGTCGTTCTTGATATTATTACTTATATCCTGATTTACATAATTCCATAATGTAAAAAATTATTTATATATAATATATATTTATTAGATACATATATATATTATAGATCGATAAATGGAATGAAATACACCGTTCATGGAGATGGTAGGTCGTACGTACGAATGAACGCTGTTTTCGTTTCCTTATTGAATTGAATGAAACTAAATAGATGACATACAGATATATATATACATAAATACAGAAGAATTATTAGTTCATATATTTCATTATTATTCATTATTTAAACTTTATGATCATTCATGTATGGTTAACATGGAGAATGAATCTCATCGCGTCATGGAGACGGTAGTCTGTACGTATGCACGAGCGATGATATCGTTCCCATAATTATTGAATAGAATTGGAGTGGATGGTATAATATATTAGAATCAGTATTATGTTATAATAACCATATATAGTTATTATTTACACCATTATACCCATCCATGTAAGGTGTTGGTGGAAAAAAAGATTTCACCACGGCGTGGAGACGGTATTCCATACGTACGCACGCGTGGTGATTTTGTTTTCCGTAGGATGGATAGATGGTGAAATAGGGTTGTTTCATACTTATCATAACATATCAGTATATGAGTTATACTTATGTTATTACTTCATAATGAAACCACTAAAGAAGAAGAAGTCTAAGAAGAAATAAAGTTGAAAGAATCGGTAACGGACATTACCTCTTCTTTGAAGCGCCTCTTTGAGACCTCCTCTAAGGGAACTAAAATTGGTCTTTGAAGATAACCAGAACCTATAAAATGTTTCTATGTAATTGGAAAAGATAATTTGTCAGGTTTTGGCCGAGATTGAAGACTCAAAGTGGTGTGAGGAAGAGAGGGAGGAGGTGCCCTTTTATAAGGGAGGAGAGGGGCACCTTTGGAAAAACAAAAAATATTATTTTATTATAAAGTAATATTTGGTTTTTAATAGCTTCAAATTGATTTATTTCGAAGATAATGTGGGGATGGGTCGAAATACTCTCATCAAATAGAATTTAGACAAGTTTAGGTTTCTATTTTAACCTTATCATTTAGATTTAACTTTAAGTTAAATAATTTTACTTTTACTGCGTCTTCTTGTTTTCTTACACTATAAGGTTAATAAACTTACTATAACAGGCCAAACAAACCCCAAGTTGTTTATTATTAATATATATAACCTTATCTAAGTCATTTTTTATAACCTTAGATTTTTAGGAATAAAATAACAATTAATAATATAATATTCTTTTTAAAAACTATTTTATGTCAATTTTGACACTATTTGGTAATTGATTTTTGTGAAAATCATAACAGAATGATTAGTTCGAAAAAATTTAATTAAATCATTAATAACATGTCATATTAACCAATAAAATTATTTTAATTCCTAAAAAGTCTAAAATTTCATTTATTTGGGTATTTATAACATCAATTAGGTCAATATTTAATTAATAAGATAATTACAGCATCATCATTGTGTCATAAATAAATTAAATTATTTAATGTCTAAAAATTATAAATAAAATAAAATTATGTATGAAATATTTTTATCTTTATAATGAATATTTATAGTAGAATTTATCTTATGTATAACCCTATATTAAAAATGATTTAGTTATTAAACATTGATTTTAACTATTTTAACCCTTTTTTAAATAAATTAATAATCAATGTCTTAATCTAATCCAAGTGGGTCTAAATGGTCATATTTTATTCTAAGGTTGTTTTTGGTCGAATTAAACTTATCCAATAGAATTAGTACATGTGTTAGGGTAATAATAATATCATTTTTACCCTTAATTACCCCATTTTACTTTTAACCGTGGTAAAAAAAAGTAAAAAGTTACTATTCACCAAAAATTATTTTCATCTCATTGAACCACATTTTAGTCCTTGATATTAACCGTGTCTCTCGGATTTTTTAAATTCAATTCACAAAAGTGGTAAAATTTCATTTAAATGAAAAAGTCAGTTTTTTAACTACCACTAAGTGGTTTCACTATTCATCGAAAATTGAAGTTTTTCAGAAAAATACCAAAAATTAAGCCGAAGCATTATTTGATATTCCGAATTCAAAATTGATGTATATTTTTCCAAATTCATAACATATAAGTGGCATTAATTAATTTTAAATTTAATTCTTGTTATCAAAACAAATAGCGTGTTTTTTAGAAACAAAAACAATCAAAAGATTGATGCTTGTTTATATCCAATTTCAAAGTGAAATTAATTCCAATGAACAACATTGGATTAAATGGTAAAAATATATTCTAATTAAACTTTAAAACCAATTAAAAAGATAATCTAACTATATAAATTATTACGATGAAAAAAGTTGTTTTTAATTAAAATATAGCATGTTTTTACTATTCATTAAAATATGAAATACATCAGAATAATATGAAAAATTTATCCAAAGTAAATTTTTATATCCTGATTCCAAAGAATAATTTTATTTTTCCAAATTGAACTTATAGACATTCCAAAAACAAGATTTAAACTGGGTACGCCATCAAAAGGAAAAAAACTGCATTTTTTGAAAAATACTTATTTTACCTGAAAAATTTATTTAGTTCTCATAACATGTTCTAGAAAACATGTAAGATGAATAATAATGTTATAAAATTCAAAATGTAGTTAATACGATTTATAACGGCTAGTCCATGATAATATTATAATAATGTATCATTGTTTAGTAAAACCCGGTATTGCGTACAACACACGCTATCGAGAAAGGTCGCGATTGCATGTAATGCAAGCCAAGTCAGGGTTGTGTGTTGTGTAAGACTCCTCCGTTGTTTCGTATAACAGAATCCAACCATATTTCATTTATACATTAAATATATATATATACACTCAATGTTTCGTAGAATAACTACTATCAAAATTGTGTGTAACATGATCCAAGAATAGTGTTGTGTATAATGCAAGCTAATACGGTGTTGCGTATAACGCAAGGTAATATTGGTGTAGCGTACAAAAAAAGACATCAATGAAATTAAAAAGAATAATTCTCAAAAAATCTCAGGTTGTTACACCTAAGGGATATCCCAACCATCAAGCCTTATTTATTTAGTACATGGCCCATAGGCCTAGTGGACATGAAGCCCATTACGTGGCTTGTAGGCTCAATGGGTATGAAATCCCATTACATGGCCCTGAAGGCCCAAATTGTTAACTCAAAAACCCTTTTTTGAATAATGCTACTACAGTACCTGGGCTGCTACAGTGTCACTGCCGCTATAGTGCCTGCGGTCAACAGTTCCACCACTAGTACAGTATGCTACAGTACGTGCACCCAATGAGTTTTGAACCCCTATTTTTGATGTTGTATTATAGGGTGCTTTCCACTAAGCCAAACCCCAACTACATATATTATATATTTACCGTATTAATTTATATTATGCTTATTATTGAAGTTATATATTTTTATAAGATTATTAAAATAAATATTATTTTCATAATATATTAAAATACATTAAATATATAACCTATATATACATTTATATAAATTATATGTGTACATTTGTATTAACACACATATGTATAATAATATCAATATTAATATATATGTGTAGTACATAAGTATATACATATATATACTTTCTTCACACCTTAATAAATTTTATATTTACATATATTTAAATAAAATTATGTATTTATGTATTTATAAATACATTTATACCAAATACACATAGAGACACAAATGTGCATATATATATATATATATATATATATCTAGAAATATTTATACTTTTTTGCATACACATATATATTACATGTATATATATTTATATATTAACTAAATATATTAGGCAAATATATATATATATATATATATATATATTATATTATATTTATACATACACAATTAAAAAAATATTAATATATATATATATATTACATATTTATACAAATACAATATATTATATATTTTATAAATACATTTATATGTATAAAAATATATAAATATATATGTACATAATATGTATATTATATATATATATAATATAATATAATATTTATATATAGATAATATTTCATGAATATTTATACATCTATACAAATATTTATATAGTTATATCATGTATACACATATATATTTAACATATCAATTTGAATACTTATCTTTATATCAATATAAATTTATTTATTTGTCAATATTTATTTATATATAACGTATTTATTAGTTTAATAAAAGTATATATATAACAAATATGTAATATTATATAATTTATAATTATATAATTATTTTTATATAATTACATTTTTGTTTATATATATATATTTATAATATTTATATAATATGTTTATAATGTATTTAAATACATTTATATAATGTCTTTATAAGAAACATGCATATACATTCTATAATTTGATATATTTTAGAAAGAATACAAAATATTAGAGGAGGTTAAAACCCCTCTATTCGACAGTTATAAACCTCCTCCAATTTATTAAAATAGAGGGGGTTCAAAATCACATATAATTATATGAATGTGTGCGTAAGTAGATAAATTTATAATCTATTATTATTATTATAAAATCTATAAATGTTTTTATATAATTTTATAAATAAATTATATTTATGTATACATATAAATACAGTTAAATACAATCATATAAATTATTTATATAAATATATTTATATAATATGTTATAGTGTATTAAAATACATTTATATATTATAGTTTAATTATATATATATATATATAATAAAATTTTAAAGAAAATAGCAGGGGTTCAAAACCCCTCTGATCTCTTAAATTAGAGGGGGTTGTGAACCCCCACTATTTTCTTAAAAAAAATTCCATATAATATATATAGCACCTCTAAAATCCAATCGAATATATAGTGCCACTAATTATTAAATTAGTGGTGATTTAGGAATAAATTCCTCTAAAATACAATGTAATATTAACTAAATAATGATAAAGAATTTAGAGTTTGTTGTGAACCCCCTGTAAATTTGATGATTAGTGGGGGTTGTCCATAACTTCCTCTAATTTACACTAAAAATTAATTTAGAGGGGGTTGTGCATAACCCCCTATAAATAACCAACACTAATACACTGTTATTTTAGTGAGTGTGCCCCCATGGGCTGTTCTAGTGTAGTTCATGAAAAAGGTTTTTGAGAGCATACAACTTTCTGTATATTATCATCGCCTAAACCAAGCCACAATAAAGAATAAGTACCCCTCATCAAGGATTGAAAATATATTTGTTCAGTTGTGAGGAATGAGATGGTTCTTGATGACTGATCTTAGGTCCAACAACTACTAGTTGAGAGTTCACATGGCTGATATTCCGAAGATCACATTTTGATGTCACTATAGACACTATGAGATCCTAGTAATGCCTTTTTGTGTGATGAATTCCCCTACTATATTTATGGATTTTATGAATTGGATCTTCCGACCATACTTGGACCGATTTTTTGTTGTCTTCATTGATGAAATACTCATATACTATGCATCAAAGGTGGATAATGCAGATCAATTGAGGATAATCCTATAATTTCTTCAGGAGTACCAATTTTATGGTTAGCTTTTGAAGTTCTAGTTCTGGATCCACAAGGTTTACTTTCTAGGGAATGTCATTTCTGAGCATGGATTAGGTGTATACCCAATGAAGATCGATGCAATGGTTTCATAGGATCCATACAAAAGAGTATCAAAGGTGTGGAGTTTTCTTGGATTGGTAGGTTACTATAGGAGGTTTGTGGAAGACTCCTCCAAGATTGTAGCCCCTTTGACCACCCTGATGTAGATAAGACAATCATTTAGCTGGACTAAGTAGTACACGAGATCCTTTAAGGTGTTGATGCTGAGGTTGATGAGTGCTCTTATTTTGAGACTACTAGAGGAGGGCATGGAGTATGTAGTATATTGTGACTCATCTAGAGTTAAGTCACACAATATCATGTTTTATTATCTTTGAAAAATAGATTGAAGTATTTATGATACAACTCAAACTGTAACATGTTCAGCACTTAAAAACAGAGGCTTGAAGTGTCAATAGGCTTTTAGAAAATGAATTGTTCAAATGAATCCTTTCCAATAATCAAATCCTCACTGGTAGTCAAGAGAGTAACGAATCGTCAAGCAATGAAAACGTCCTGCCTCATGTGTGGTACTACATAACAACTAATTACAATCTAGGCATAAGTCCAAAGTTCGAGGGTGTCAAGGGGTAAATTATCAGTGGAATTAAAAACATAACCAAAAGAACTTCATACTTTGAATTTTCACCTAGGTTCCAAAAATAAATAATTATTTTTGAATCACCTTAATGATACAACCGAAATGACTCCCATATAAACTAGTTGGCCCCTTCTTCATCTGGCATTCATCATTCCCCTCACATTAATGAACTCATTTTTGATCCTAGACACTTTATTTTATAATTTTTTCCCAAGACATATATAATGTGCTAAGCACTGTGAAATGAACTTACTCAAGGTGAAAAGAGGGCTTATAATGAACAGAAATGCACCCAGCATCTAGGGTATTAGAGAATCACTGTGGGATCCAAGATTCCCAAATTACTCCAGTTCAAATGATTTTTATGAAAACCATTTACATTGGCTCAATAAGGTAATTAATTTAATAATTAACAAAAAAAGTGTGATCCTAGGATCAATTCAAACTTCTAGTTCCAAGGGTTATGATCATAATTCCCTTAAAAGTTTACCCATATCATACTAAAAAATAGAGCGTAATCCAAATTTCCATTAAATCACTAAGTAAGACAACTCAACAATAACCCATCCACATTAATTATAGATTCCAAGAAGTTCTTAACTACCCATCAAGCATAATATTTAGGCAACACCCATTTGAGTAAGTGTAAATCCTACAATTGTGCAAGAATTTTGAAAAAAAATTAACCATTTTTTTATGAAAACTTTTAAGTTGTAGTGGGAATTGACGGGATCACATTAAATCACAGTTCAACACAGTCAATATTTGAACCTCCCCCCACAATTAAAACCTAACTTTGTCCCCAAAGTTGACTTCCAAAGATGGAGAAGAACAATTAAAAAATTAAGGTTCAAAAAAAGATTTTCAATTTAGTAGATTTATGACATGTATAGAGGGCACATTAAAGTTCAAAAATATTGTTCACCGTGATGAATAACTTATCATTAGGTTCATTAGAAAGTACATGCATCATCATTTAAGTCTATTGAAAGTATTTTTCATTAAAGTTAAAACATGGCATGTAACTTGTGGGTGCATAGTGAATTGGGTGTAAGCATTTTAACAGATTGATTTCAATTGGATGTCCAATAAAGAAGAAAAAGGCATTCTAAACACCCAAACTTATACAAGCAGATTCAAAAAAAAACACAAAAATAAGCCTGTACCCGCCACAGATAATTTCAAGTAGTGAAAAGATTTTAATAACAATGAAATTTAGTTTTCATCATTGAAGTACATGAAGATTTTTAATTTACACAGTGAAATAGAGTAGACTACCATTCTAATACAAACAAAATTTTAAACATATGTATAATTTTTATTTCATTAGAAACACATGAATTAGATTTTTTCTAGTTCAAGTAGAATTTTTTTAATAGAATACTGGAGAATAAATAATTGAAAATGTAAAGTGAAAGGACTTACATGTATATGTTTGTGAATTACCCTTTAGCAAGGGAATTCTACTCAAAAAATGACACATCAACAACTTCTTAATAACTTTGAAACTGAACAAAGATACAAAGAACGGGAGACAACAAGAATTTCACAAAATCAGAGCACATAAAAAACACATTATTCAAGGGTAAAAATGAAACAAAGTAATGAAAACAAGAACCATGGGTTGCCTCCCATGAAGTGCTAAGTTTTATAGTCTTTATCCAGACTTTATTCAAGATCAGTCATCAATCATAGTGAAGGCAACCAATCCATTTGAATGACCCTCAAAATAAAGTTTCACTCTCTTCCCATTAACTAACATGGGTTTTCTTTCTACAACTTCAATTTCAATAGCTTCATTCTTCAGAACTCTCACTAGAGTAAACGGTCCGGACCACTTGGATTTATGTTTTCCAGGAAATATTTTGAGTCTAGAATTAAAGAGGAGGACCATCTATCCAGGTTTGAATTCCTTGTTTTGTATGATGGAATCATGAAATATTTTATTCCTCTCTTTTTATATTCTTTAATTATCGTAACTCCCTCTCCTAATCTCATCGAGCTCACTTAACTCAAGTAATATCCTCTCACCAGGACTCTTAAAATCAAAGTTCAGAGCCTTAACTACCCAATATGACTTGTGTTGCAACTCCACAAGTAAATGAAAACATTTTCCAAAAAAAAATCCTATAAGTAAACATACCTATTGGGGTCTTAAAAGCAGTTCTACATGCACATAAAGATTAATCTAATTTAAGAGACGAGTTTTTCCTAGAGGTTGGCACAGTTTTGTCATGTATCTGTTTTAGTTCCCTATTTGAGATTTCCACTTGTCTACTGGACTGTGGATGATAAGGAGTACCAATTTTATGAACATAACCATATTTTTTCATCCAAGATTTAAACTTATATTTCTTAAAATATTTTCCATTATCAGTGAAGAAGGCTTTGGGAACTCCAAATCTTGTAAAAATGTTCTTTTTGACAAACTTTATTATAGAGTTGGATTGATTGTTAGATAGTGACACTGCCTCATCCCATTTTTACACATAATCTACAGAAACAAGAATATACTCATTCCCATGAGATGATGGAAATATACCCATGAAATCTAAACCCTAGACATCAAAAATATATACTTCTAGAATTCCTTTCTGAGGTAACTCCTGCTTCCTACCCACATTGCCTAACCTCTGACATCTATCACAACCAACCACATAGCTCCTAGTATCCTTAATAATAATAGGCCAATAGAAACTAGATTGTAAAATTTTTTGAGTAGTCCTTTCACCACCATGGTGACCTCCCCAAGGTGAGGAGTGACAACTCTATAGGACAGGAAACATCTATTCCATAGGCACACATCTCCTAAGGATACCATTAGCACATCTCCTAAATAGAAGGGGATCATCCCGTAAATAATATTTAAACTTAGAAATGAATTTCTTTATTCTGTTATTTGATAGATTTCTGGGAATGAAACCCATTTCCAAGAAGTTGGAAAAATCTGAAAACCATGCAGATTACTTAATAGAAATAGTGAGCAGTTTCTCATCAGGAAAAGAAGAGTTTATCTCCCTTAGATGTTTATAATGGGTATGAGGAAGCCTAGATAGGTGGTCAGAAACTAAATTTTCATCTCCCTGCTTATCCCTAATCTCTAAATCAAACACTTGTAGCAATAAAATCCATCTAATCATCCTTTTTTTAGTTTCCTTGTTAGAAAAATAAGTACTTTAAAGTAGAATGATTAGTGAAAATGATGACTTTTGAGCCTAACAAATACTGTCTAAACTTCTCAAGATAAAAAAACTACTAGAAATTCTTTTTCAGTGGTAGTGTAATTCTTTTGAGCATCATCTAGTAATATAATAGAATAATAAACCACATTTAACTTAATATCTCTCCTCTATCCAAGGAAATCACCTACAACTATGTCACTAGCATCACACATAAGCTCAAAGGGTAGTTTCCGATCAGGTGTAGTGATAATGGGTGATGTAGTGAGTTTTTGTTTTAATAGATTAAATGATTTCAAACAGTTTTTATCAATATTGAAAGGTAAATACTTTACCAACAATGAACAAAAGGGATTTGTTATTTTAGAAAAGACTTTTATGAGTCTCTGGTAGAAACCGACATGACCTATAAAAAATTCAACGCCTTTTACATTTTTAGGAGGTGGGAGTTTTTGAATGACATCTATTCTAGCAGTATCAACATCTAGACCTCTCTTTGACACATTATGACCTAAAAAATACCCTATATGACCATGAATTGACACTTCTCCCAATTAAGAATAATGTTGGTTTCAATGCATCTTTCTAAGACTAACTCAAGATTTCCAAGACAATTATCAAAAGCGCTACCCACAATGGTGAAATCATCTATGAAAACCTCAATGATTCATTCAATAATATCTAAAAAAATAGCCATAGTACACCTTTGAAAGGTGGTTGGAGCTCCACACAACCCATAGGGAATCCGCCTGTATGAAAATGTCCCAAAGGGGAATGTGAAAGTGGTCTTTTCCTAATCCTATAGAGCAAAATAAATCTGGTTGTTACCAGAATACCCATACAAGAAATAGAAAAATTCATTTCCAGCAAGCCTCTCAAGAATTAGATCAAGGAAGGTCATTAGAAAATGGTACTTACTAGTGGCTTCATTGAGTTTCTTATAATCTATAAAGAATCTCCGTTTTGTGGCTTTCCTAACTCATGTCTCTTCATTTTATTCATTTTTTACTACAGTGAAACCTCCCTTCTTGGGGAAAACCTGTATAGGGCTAACCCAAGCACTATCAGAAATGGGATATATCATTCCAGTGTCCAGAAGTTTGATCACCTCATCTCTTACAACTTCTTTTGATGTTTGGATTCAATCTTATTTGACACTCTCCACTAGGATTATGGTCAAGATCCATAGATATTTTATGCATACAAAATGAGGGACTAATACCCTTTATATCAGCTATGGTCCAACCTACGGAAGATTTATACTTTTTCAACACACTCAACAGTCTTACCTCTTGGTTATTGTTCAACTCAGCATAAATTATGATAGGAAAAGTGGAATTTTCACCAAAAAATGAATATTTCAAATGAGTAGGGATTGGTTTTAGTTCAATAGCGGGTGTTTCTACACTCAAAGGAAGACACTTAGGCCTGGGAGGTCCATGATCTTCAACATATCTCTTGTAAGGTGTATTAAATGATAAAAGAATTTAAATTTTATGCTCAAATTCAGAAACAACAGTGCTACTATCCAATGTGGGAAACATACTATCCAGACTTTCTAGATCAGAATTCATCAAGTATATCAATGTAGAATCATCAAGTTGCTTCAAATATTATCCCTCTACATCATTAAAGTGCTAAGAAAGTTTTGTGTTATTATAAAAACCCTAAAATTCACTCAAAAATATCCTATGTTAAGAAATAGAGGAATATGCAATAGCAGAAACTAAACAGTTGTCCAGTTCTAGGATTTTTTCAAGATTTGGTATTTGTGCATAATTTTGAACTTATTAGACAGATTCAACAGATTTTTTTACTTCTAAATTATTTTCTTCAGAATAGGATCAATATTCATATTATTCAGAGTTTACAATTGAGTTTTCATCTTCTAAGGACTCTACCATTGAACTGTTTTTATAAAAAGTTGTTCCTTTAACATTTTTAAACACATTAAACTCTTCTTTTTTATCCAAGTTTAAAAATTAACTGACCCTTCGAGAAATCAATAACAACACCACGTATGTCCAAGAAGGACCTACCCAAGACGATGGGAACCTCTTGATAACACTCCATGTATAAGACTAGATGGTCTGCAGGCTAAAACATTTTCTCTACCACAACTAGAAAGTTATCTACCCTTCCCACCAGACGAGTGAAAGATCTATCAGGTAACTGCAGTATGACTATGGTGGGTTGAAGATCACCCAACCTCAACTGACGAAATAGTGATTATGGGAGTAGATTAATGCTAGAACCTAAATCACACAAACAGTTGAGCTAATCAGAATTCTTAAGGTACATGGGATAAAAAAACTATCAAGGTCTTTCAATTTGTGTGGGATTTTCTTTTGAAGCACAAGACCACACTCTTTAGTGAGGCTGTAAGTAGAAAATTATTCTAGGGTCTTTTTGTTTGAATCAATTTTCTTAAGATATTTTAGATAATATGGGATTTTAATTATGGTTTGAATGAATGCAATGTTTCCTTGATGTTTTGATAAGAGACCAAGGAACTAAAGAAGTTCATCCTTGGTGTTACTTTGTGGTTTCAGCTTCTCAGGGAAAGGGATGGGTGGGGAAAATTTTTTATGAACGTCAGATATATCCCTCACCTCTTCCTCAACTTTTTCTTTCCCTTTATTATTTTTATTTTTAGATGAATTTTCAGCTTGAGTTTCAGATGAAAAATTCATATTTCCATAATTTTCAAGATTTTATGTGAATTTTCAGTATGTGAACAAAGCAGATTTTTGTTTCCAGATTGAAGAAGATTTTAATTTTGGGCATTTTCATGGTCTTTTTCAATTACAGTTTGAGTACTAATCCCTCTTCTAGTTACTAAAACCAAGTAATTTTCTATAGGGTTAATATTAGTGGTAATTGTAAGTCTACCTTTTTCTCTAGATGAAAAATCCCTAACAAGTTGACCTACCTGTGATTCCATGTTTTTCATTCTAACATCAGTTTTCATTTTATCCAACTCATATTGATTTTAATGTTTGGTTAGCTGAGTCAATATTAGATTCATATTAGAAGACATTTGATTATCATTATTTCCTTGTGTATTTGAAAACTTACCCCTTTTTTGATTTTGAATGTTTGGTCTTGGTTGGTTAGAGAAATTAGGGGTAGTGGATTATTTAATTAGGCCTTGATCTTTCCATGATAAATTTGGATGGTTCCTATAGCCTTGATTCTAATTATTTGAAAATGGATCTTCTTTAAGAGTCATTCTAGGACCATAGTTAAAAAAGTTTGAGTTTTCTTGTTGTTGGGCTGGCATATCAAAGTTATGAAGAAAGTTTTCAGTATGCCCAAACATTCCACACTATACACACTATTCTCTTAATGATTGGTTGGTGTTTTGATAGCCAAGTTGGTTAAAAGTTTTCTTGGAGTTATGGTTTATTAAAAATAACATTTGGTTGGTGATTTCAGCAAGTTGATCTTGAGTTTCATTCATTGAACCAATGTTTGGGTTAACATTTCTATTGACTCTTTTTCTTCTTGAATTCTTATGTTGAGAGTTCAGGGTAAGATTATTAGAAATTTGTCTCAATTCTTCATATGTATTATCATTTTAATTACCCCCAACAGCCTGATCAACTAGATTCTTTCCAGAGGAGGACAACCCTTCATAGAAGGTGTCAATGAGAAGGTGAGATGGGAAAAGATTTGGTCCCATACATCATAGAAATATTCTCCATCCTCTTGATAAAAAATAGTGATTTTAGTTATCAGTTCACCCTTAAGTCTTTGGGGGATAAAATTTCATAATGAATGAATTGTACACTTGATCCCATTTTTCAAATATATACTTATCTTGACTCAGAAACCAGTTCCTAGCATTCTATTTAAGGTAAAAGGGAAATAATCTCATTATAAGTTCATTCTATTTGAGTCCTAGAAGAGGTAGTTATTCCACAATATTATAGAAATATCTAATGAAGGATAGAGAGTCCTCATTAGACAGTTCATTAAATGAAGGCAGCAGTGAAATGTGTGAATCTTTTAGCACATAATTTCGGGATCTAGGAGATAACCTAATAGAAGATGGATTGCTTGAAACTTGAGGAAGTTAGAATTCCCTCATATTAGGCCTTTCAACTTCATTTAAGAATTCTAGTTGATTATTTGGAAAGTTGTTACCATGAAATCTATTATCTATGTTCTCCATTTTGATTTTGTTCTTTTTATATAAGAGCATTTAAATGTTTGTCTATATATAATTTCAGTGGATCTAGAATAACAGAAAAGTGTCTTGTGCTCATACAAAGTATATCAACAATTCAAGTATCACAACAGTGGAACTAAACATGAGATTAACAATACAGAAAACAGTATCAATTAAGTAGAAAAAGAAATAGATTTTTCAACAGTTTTAATTTATTTTATATTTTTTTGAGGTTTTTTATGAATTTTTATTAATTTTTTAAGAAAATGAATGGCTCATGCTTTCCCTGGAAATGATGCCAAAAATTTGATGGCAACCATTATTCAAGCCGGTAAATGTTTAATTATTTATTTTCTTACTAACTACAGTATATGTGGAAATTAGGTTCGAACCCATAGAGAAGGAAAATTTGACCACTATTCTTCTAAAAACTTTCAAAAAGACCCCACTCTTGTAAAAAATGGGGTAGAATTTCTATTTTTTACTTTTTTATTATTATTTTTATTGTACATGAATAAAACACCATAATATTTTTGAGTTATTTTTCTAAACTGTAATGAAACAAGAAACAGGTTAAAAAAATAAGTTACAGAGATATAAAATGCTGATAAGTGAACAATCAAGAGAATACGTCCAGAGAAAAATCTTAATTATACTGGTTTTGAAAACATTCCTTCTCACGATAGTGACTATAACTAGTACCACTGAAAAGGAGTGGTTTATTTCCCTCGCCAGGAGATAAATCACTCAAGATGAAAAATCGTGGAGTTCTCCACTCCAATATTAATCTACTGTGAGAATTTTGATTTGAGAAAGACGATTGAATGAACTCATTGTTAGTTCTATAGTTTTTGTATCAATTAAAATTTTTAGGAAAATTAATCCACAATCAGACTCACCAAATGATTGTGTAATTACAAGATTAAGTGCTAGTGGTACATTGCAATTGAATGCATCTATATCTGATCACTTTTATCAATTCTGATCACATTTAAAATGATAGAGAGAAGGAAGAATAAAAATAACCAGCACACTCAATTTTAACCCCGAACAAGAAGATTTAGCCAAATATTATCTCTATTATGTAAACTAAAATCATTAAATTACAAAGAAAGTTATTTGAAAGAAAATAGAGGAAGTGACCTCCCTATCCTAGCTCAAATCGCTACTGCTAGAGGCCCTTGGGACTCTAGGAAGTTGTTCACCGAGAGGTACTCCATGATTCGCCACTAGTTGTGGTTATGCTCTGGATGGAAGTGGATGATCCAAAATGTATCCAATGAATTCCCCTCAATTTCACTTCTACTATGCTTTATATATCAACTATCACCTCCTAATCATCACTGCATCTTTCCACTGACTTTAAGTTTCCTTCACATGTGAATCGCCCACGTTCATTTTTTGTGCAATGCACACCACGCTAGTTTTTCCCTGGTAACTAACTCCCGCTGAGTTAGTTGGATGCATCTCGACGGGATAAAGTCTCTTTCATGAACCTGCTCAACATAAAAAAAATATAATAATGAATAAATAATTATTTATAATTAAATACATTAGTTTATTAAAAGTTTTAAAAGATTTAATAATTCTTTTATTTATTAAGTTATTTATTTTTATACATTAATTTTATTAATATTAAAGTTTATTATTATTTCTAAAATTAAATTATTTACTATTTTAGAATATTTTGTACTAATTTAATTTTTATTAATATTTATTTTATTGATAAAATTTATTATTAAATTAATATTCAACATTAAATTTTAATTAATTTTAATTTAATTCAGAAGTTTATCTAATTTAGTTAATTAAATTATAATTTAAGTTTATAAAATTTGGAAATCAGTTTAATTAAAATAATTTTTCTTATATGTATTATTTATTTATAATTATTAATGTTTAAAATATTTAGTTATGTTATTATATTTAATTATGTTTTTATTTTATTTTTAAATTTAGTTTAATAATATTATTATTGTTTTTTTAAGGAATTTATTATTCCTCCCAAAGACAGGCGCCAAAGACCTCTTCCTCTGTAAATCGCTGCAACGGTCCTCTGCTTGGCATCGACCTCGTCATCACCAGTGAACCTCTTTAGAAAAGTAGTACTGTGGTGAATCATGGTGGAAGACCGACAGTGAAGCTCCCCCTCTTCATACAATAGCACATGTGAGGATGTGGTGTGGCCCTCCCACAAGTGGCGGCTTCAACGGACAAGATCCACTTGAGTTTGTGTGTGATAGTAGAAAGGATGCAGGGGATGATGGTGGTGGAACGATACACAGTGAGATCACGGGAAGGAGGAAAAGGTTGGGTCGCTGCTGCTTACGGTTTGGATGAAACCGTGAGGAGAGAAAAAAGTGCAAGGGAATATGGTGGGGGAGTGGAGGCACCGTAATGAAACGGTGAGACCATGAGGAAGGTTGATTTATGGTGCCAAGAATCGACGTGCCACTGTAAAGAGAGAAACGGTAGCAGGAGTTATGGTGACTAAAATTACATTGACACTGTAAAGGGGATACGGTGCCATAGTGACTCTGGAATTAATTTGCAAACAACAAAGTTATTAAAAGCAAATTAAAATTCAAATAATTTCTAAACAACAAAATTAATTTAAAATAAAAATCAACTAAAAAAATTGAGACTCAAAGTCTTAAATGAATTTAAGAAACAATTAAAACTAGGATTAAATTATTAAATGTTTCAAAATAAAAACTTAAATTAGAACTAAATATAAACTTAAATCAAAAGGCAATTATATTATTTAGAATTAATAAAAAAATTAAACTAAAAATTTATAAAATAAAGTTGAAATTATTTAAAAAAACTACTAAAACAAATTAAATTAATTAATGTCAAAAAATAATTATTTTGTTATCAAAAAATCACGTTAATTAATGAAATTAAATTAAATATATTTAATAAATGTAGTAAATTTCTAAAATTAAATTTATAATTAATTAATTGTTAAAAAACAACTAATAATTAGATCAAGTTGTTTTAAATTAATCATGTTTTCACACAAGAAATACTAAATTAACCCCTACATTATTTATGCGTAAAAGCAGAATTAATTAATCAATTAATTAGTGTTAAATTATCAAAAATTCAAACAAAAAAACCAAACTAAATATAAATTTATTAAAATATAAAATTAAATAGAGATATAAATTAACTATTTTAAATATTAAAATACACGATTAATTATAAAAATTAATTAATTTGATAAATTTATTTATACAAATAAAAATTTGTTAATATATAGTAAAATTGCACAAATAATAAATTAAAATAAATAAAAAATTAATTAAAAATATTTGGAAAAACACGTGTTTTTAAGGCCACACCACTGGGCTCATCTATGTGTTGATGCAGAGGCAGGTAGTGATATCAAATGCCACTTGTCCATATACTTCCGTGATTAAATTTATCCCACCATCAATTGAGCATACTTGAAAGAGGTAGCCTAATCCATTTAGGTTCATTCCCCAGCATATTAGAGGATTTCTATGAATTCAAAGGTCTGACAAGCATTTGAGTTTGAGGCCCATAGGAAGGAAAACATCATAGCCACTAAGACCTAGGAGAGGGTACTTTTTATCAATCCAACCACTCACTATATAAACCATCTCATTATTATAGAGATTCCTAGTTCACATGATACTAAGTATGCCTTCCCTCACACTATTTCCACCATGAGCACTATAGTCACTACTACTAGGACACTGACCATTGATACTAGTATTGCATATACTTGTGTGGATTATCAAACCACTATTACTATAGAGGTCAAGGGAGTAGTGATTACCATATATCTTGTATAGAGACATACTTTTCCCTCTTCGTGGATGTCGCTTACAATAATAAAAATCATTGAGATCACCCAAATAGAGCATTATAAGAAGCAACAAACTCTCCACTTATCTACTATTACTACATTATTGGGAATTAAAGAGTTAATATATATGTAACATCTTGACCCAACCCACTGTATTAGTAAGGACTAAAGTTACACAAAAATTACATGACATCACCAAGGCACCAAAGTCTAATAATAAATTTCATGGGTTTTCCAAAATAATGGGGGATGATTTTCCCATAAACAAGCAACCTACAAATAAATTATAAAAATAGACACAATATAACACATTAAACAAGTCCATAATTAATTTCATAAGTATAACCATAGTATAACCAGAGTAACCATGGAAGAAAAGAAGAAAAGAAGAAGACTAGAATCTCAAGACAAGTAAAACCCAAGAAAATCATACTCAATGTAAAAATGATATAAGGCACCAATGTTGAACCACTACAAACTCCCAGAGTTGATATCCACACCAAGATCCAATTATAGACATCTAAGGACATAACATCATGAGGCTATTCTAGTAAAATAATAAACCTTATTAAGTGACCCTAGATAAACATACATAAAAAATACAATTTTATTATTATTTAATTATTAAATACCATAAATAGTAACACAACCCAATAAACAAAAGTTTTAGTGTCATAGAGACTTTCAATATAAAAACACTTATTTTACACATAGTGAAAAATTTACCATAAACTAAACCGCCTATTAGAAATTCAATTTGACATAATAATATTTAAATAATAGGGGAGGGAAAATATAGTAATGGGTGAGATCAAATTCTCAGTAAGAGATAACATATCAAATTCCATAATGGTTAGATCTTAAACATGTGAAAAAAAGAATAAGAAAAAATATCTTATTTAAAAGAATATAAATTTATAATTTTTAACTATAATCATGAAATATATACAAAAAATCTCAGAAGATAACACTTTTAAAATGGAATTAGTAAGAAAACATAAATCATATAATATGATCCACGGAATATAGGAATGAAAGTGGAATAATCATAAACATAAGATTTCATAACATTGTGAGCCGAGCTTTCCTCCAACCAATTCACACATAAAATTGTGGGTAGAGTTAAATTCCATCACAATCACTCTTTTTGATCCTAAATACTTGATAAAATATTCACATAACATTTCTATATCATGGGATATAAGCCTTTACCCTAATCATTTGAGGGAGATATAGGTTCCACCTATTTTATAAAGAACCCAAGGAAATAAAATAAGTTTTACAGAACATGTAAATTAAAACCATTCAATTTTAAAAAATAACCCATGGAAATAGTATGGGTTTTATAAAAAATCCAAATGCAAATCAATAACTTTTCATAAATAACCCATGGAATGAAAATAGTTTTAATAAAACATCCAAATAACATAATGAATTAAATCATTTGATGATGAAAATAATATCACCCCAAAATAATCAAATAAATAAAGAAAACATGGGGTGAATCATAAAACAAAACTCCATTAGAGATAAAATAGTCGAATATACTGAAAACAAAATCATGATAATATAATTTTGAAAACATTTTGTATTCATTGTTCTAAAATTCATGGTTAAAAGTCTCTTTTTGAAAAGAATCATTTTTTAAGAAAAATGAAAACGAAACCTTTCATGAAAATGTATTTGGTAAAAAAACTATTTTTCCCAGAAAATAAAAAAGATAAAATCATTTTTAAGTGGTAATTATTTGAAAATTAAGTTCAAAAATAAATTGTATAACTTAGAGAAATGTATTTGAGTTACCAAGTCCCTTACCTTTACCCTTGATTTCCAGGGATGTGATTTAACCTCCTGTATCATAAAAATGAATATATTAATTACCTAATTCAAAAAAAAATTCATATAAATTTCCATTTATAATCTTACTTTATAAAATTTTTCTTCATGTATAATATTTTTGTAATCTATTTTTAACATTGGGTGTTAATAATCTTGACCATTTTGAAATAAGTTTGTAAAAGTAGTTATGATATTATTTCTAACCCAAATATCATTATTCAAAAAAAATTAAAGGTGTTGAAATTTAATTTTTATAAAAAATATAATTTTATAATATCATTACATCGGGTTTTTAGTCATGTTTCAAAAAATGAAAACAATGATGAACTTGTTTTGGGTTATTTACTGATATCAACAGATTACGTTATAACAATCATTTGTGTATTATCAAAAAAAGAACCATATAAAATATATTATATATATATATATATAATATTTATCCACTATTAACTAAAAATATCCATTTTTTAATTAGAGGAAAATGAAACACATTTATTCATGGAGGCAGCAGTCTGGACAACACAGGATTCATGTTTCTGTTTTCTCAATGGAAAATGGAATCCTGGTTAATGATTAACCATCATTATAATAAAATAACAATATAATAATGATACTTAATTTATCATTTAAATATGGATAAATGAAATTTTAGGAAGAATAAAACAACATAAAGAAATAGAAAAGAGATAGAGAGGTTAGAAACATATACCTCACTTATTAGATTCTCTCCTTTATGAAGGGGATTGAACCATTAAGGAATGGTATTTTGAGAAACCTTATTAAGGTGTATATAAGTGTGAAGGATAGGATTTTGGAATATTTTAGACTAAAATTATGAAGTTTTGGTGCGAGGGGAATTGAGGATAGGAGTGACCCTTTTATCAGATAAAAGGAGTGGCATTTTTGTAAATAGCCAAAACTATTCAATAATGGGATGTCGCTCTTAGGGAAAGTTCCTTGAAAATTTATAAATACTTTATTTTAGATAAAATAAGGTTATAAACACATAAATCATTAAAAAAATGTTTTAAACAAGTTAGTCCCATTACCTATAATGTTACTCACTTTTACTATTTTAGTTTCCACCACAGTAACTAGTTTTTACCCAGGTAATTTATCCTTTAGTCCCTAAAATAAAATGGTCCTTATTATATAATTTGTAAATAATGATTCCAAATTTGAAATCAATTTTTTAATTCAATATTAAAAAATGGTAAAAATTAATATTAAAATACTAAATGTATAATGTATTTAAAAACAATTTCTTTAAAATGTATCTTAAATTATAAAATGTGAAATATGAGTTTATAAAATAGAACCCACATTTTTAAATTTATCAGTTCACTTATAAAATACATATTTGTTCTTATAAAAAGGTTTCATAAATTAGAAATTAATACTTATATTCTAATAATTTTATAATATCATGTTATTTGTAAAAACAGTATTTTCACTATTCACGTAAAAATAAATATTTTTAGAAAAAATACAAACATTCATATTCATCTAATACAACCTTGATAAATCCAAAAATAATGTTAGAATTTTTCTAATTCAAATCCCAAAATTTATAAATTTAACTTTAAAATAAAACCATAAAATATGTAATTCCTCGACCCGGGTAAATATGCCAGTGCATCGAGACAGTTCATTACGTGACATCAGGCATGCCTCCTCGTGCACCAAAGGCTACCAAATAGCAGTGAAGGTCTAATATGTAATGTGGTGAGACAATAATAGATTTAAAAAATCATCATAACAACATAAATCAATAATCAATATCCAAATAATAATTAGTAATAACCAACACAATACCATAACCAATATAAGACCAAGAATCACAGAATGAATCTAAAATAGGGAAAAATAACAAAAAACATAATAGTAAATATGTCATGTCATATCAGTGTCAAGTTTCTAATGAAAACCCTAAATAAAGACACATTGAAAACTCCCAGGTTGGTCCTAACATCATGTCTAGTTACCTATTCCATTCTCCATTTTGAATCCCATCTTAACCATCTAACATAGGCCTCTTTCACTTATATTGTCTGGAAAAGAAGAAATCTATTTGAGTACCAATTAGGAAGCCTGAGTAGGGTGTGAGTACAACGTAGTAGGCCACCAAAAATGCCATCTATAACAACATTCAGTCTATAATAGTGTATGCAGTTGTATCCACATGAGCCACAACCCGGTTGGTGAGGAATCGAAAAGTGCACCCAATAGACCCGATATCAAATCTAGGTGGAGACATATTTCCAGCACTGTAGAAGGAACTGTTTGACAATGTAGCAATAGAATCTATTCATACATCTAAGCATTCGGGCCATCGAGTTGGTCCTCGGGTCATACAAGGCTTTCGAGCCACCCAAGGTCTTTGGGACAGTTGTCACTCAAGGCCTTTTGGACACCTCAAGGCCTTCATTCCATCCCAAGGACTTTGGAACACATGAATATGTAGATGTACCAGTCATACTACAAGGGACAAGGCTCCAGATGGGGATTCAGAGAAGGGGAATTCATCAGATCAAAGATAACTAGAACTACAAGAATGAGAGGGTATGGAACTTCCATTAGTACCGGGCTTGTGCAGCTCTACACATGATAGCTAGCTGGCCAACCTTGAAAAGGTTGAGTGATGATTTCATCAAATGTTTTAGGGAGGAGCAGTTCTATGTTTTCTTGTTTGGGTGATTTCCTCTAATACGGGTCAGGTAATTGTGTATACTCCTTCAGGACTTTTAAGAGTTCCACCTCACCCCTAGAAAGGTGGATTATAAAAATAATAAAAAAAAGAAGGCCTTCAGGCTATTAAATTAGTGTATGTAGTTGTATAAGGAATAAAGAACAAATGAAAAAAGTAAACAATCTTCAAATTTATTATACTTTAATCAACCACATAGGCCCTTGGGTTCATGGTGACACCTGAACCAATCATACCCACTTCATCCCATGATGATGTATGTACCATACAACATAGTAATATCAAAATTCATTATTTTAGGGGATTTCATTATTCATTTAATTCTAATTTAAATTATGGTATCTTGGAGAATCAACCCATGTACCAATATCTTTATGTCCTTGAGTATCACTTTCTCACATTGTATGTATTTGGAGTCTCAGTCCCAGACCTACACTTGATGGGTATTTGGAGAATCAATCCCTATCCCACACTTCATTGTTCACATTAATTTATTGGGGGCCTAGAGCATCAGTTTGACACCCCATTATTATTTGGAGCATCTATCCCTAAACCACACCTCATTTATCAATAAATAACAAATATCACATATATCACATTCATATCAATGTTCAAAAACATTAAACTTTTATTCAACCATTATTATCATGGTGAACCATTTCAATTATCAATCATAATAATGGTTCTTTACTTTAATCACATGGAATAATATGATAAATTCACCATGAATCTATTTTTCATAAATTAATCACATCTCATTAACCTTTTATGGTTAATCAAAACACCCCTTTAAATCCCTTTATCTACCATACAATAAGGATTTAGTTCAATTCCATTATCCCATTATTCCCATTTTTACAATTCATAAATCATCATTTCAAAAGTATTGGAATTACCTATGGGTTTCCATCAACCATGGTATCAAAATATCCAACGGGTCCAATGAGATCCATTAAGGGTTTCTAAATTCCAAGGGAATCAATTAATTAATTAAATTTAAAAATGAAAATTCCCAATGTGAAAAAATGGTAAAAATACACCAAAATATCATAATAAAGACAATGTGAATTAGAAATAGACCACCTACCACAATATTGTTCATGAATGCTCAAAAAATATTATACCACAATTCAATGTAGAACATTTGAATTCACAACAATGAAGAAGGCATAGAATCAACACATAGGATCAAGACAAAACAGAAAAATATCCATTGAAACCTAGATCCAAACCATCAAAATGGAGGAAAAAATCACTATCAAAGGGGAGAGAAATATGAGAGAGGTAGAGAGGGAATCAAAATCAAATAAGATATAACTTACAAAAGTGGAGTCATCCTTCAACCAAATATTTTATTCGACAAGAGGTTTGAGGAGCCTAGGAATCCTCTTGGGTGCCTCCAAAATCAAATGAACTTGTACTATTCCATAATAGAGTGATTAGGTATATAAAATGGGTTATGGGAAATTTAATTAAAATTTTGGGGCATTAATTAACTACACACATGATTTCCTGGGTGGGGCACACAGTTTTCCAAACTTCATGCCTTAACCTTACACCCTTACTCATAGAGTAAATAGTCACTCCAAGGTGGGACCACGGTTTGAAAAACCATGCACGAACCATGCAAACCCCCTCTATCTAAGGGTGAATAGTTTGCAAAGGGAGGCTGCATGGTTTAGTAAATTTTTGAACCACCTCATGTGGATCCAAAAAGGGGCAGATAGTTTCCAAGGGAAAACCATATGGTTTTCCCTAATCGTGCACCATCCATGCACAAACCCATGAGCTTCCAAATCTCTCCAAATTCACCAGAAACAACCCAAAAGAACAACCCAACCAACATATGATCAAAAAAATGTAAAATGAGTACATGAAAAGTATCATGAGACATATTTAGAAAGATCATGATTATACAATCTCCCCATCTTATAACAGCTCATCCTTGGGATGTACTCCCAAGCATCACTAAGACTTCAAGGTGAAAAGGTTGAGCCACTAGGCCTGCAAATATTCTTCCATCTCCCATGTTTCTTCCTGAACATGTCCATGTTTCATAGAACATGGACTACTGACATGGTCTTTACACACAACACTTCCTCACCCTGATCTACAACATGAATCAGATTCTTCTCAAATGATTCATCAGTCTCAAGCTCAACATCATCAACATCAATCACATATGAAGGGTTAGCGTGATACATACATTTTCAAGACATGAGAAAAACATTGTATATAGAACAATACCAAAATTGAAGAGCTAACTGATATACCACTAGTCTGATTCTCTCTAAGATATCAAATGGCCTGAAAAACCTTTGTGCCAAATTTCCATTCTTCTGAATCCTATGGTGACCCATTCTCAGCAACACCAAAAGTAATCCACAATCTCTCACTGATGTCGACGAAATCGATCAACATAATACTTCTATCTACTCAGAGTTTTAGCCATGTGTTTCTAAATTAACTAAACCTATTTCAATGTATCATGTTGGAGACTTATTCCCAACAACTCAGAATCACCTAAATTCATCCAAAAAACATGTGATCTATATGTCCTAGCATAAAGTGCCTCATATTGTGAAATATGAATAGTTTCCCCATAATTGTTATTATAAGAGAACTCAAAAAGACCTTATTGATTCTCCCAAGATCCACCAAAATTGAGGACGCCTACTCACAATATTTCCTGAAGCATATATATAGTACAATCTAATTTCTCATATGTATGTAGGTGGTTGGCCATACTTAAAAACACCCGGGTACCCAATACCATCTAAAAGCCTTTCTAGAAGAATGAAACAAATCAAAAATCATGGTACGGATATTTTCTCCACGATACCATATGAAACCATATTATTTATCGAACATGCATATCAACCAACTAATATACTATAAATGTCTCCCGTATTGGAAGGAAATGTGATACTTTTTTCAACTAGTCCATAATCACCCAAACCAAATAATTCTTCAGAGGGATCCTCATAAGAACCTCTAAAAATTCCATGGTAATGTGTCCCCACTTATATTTTGGAATAGGTAATTAATGTAGTAAAACAACAGGTCATTGATTCTCCACCTTCACCTGTTGATAGGTGTGACATCATTTTATGAAACCTACAATTTATCTTTTCATTCCTCGAAAAAATACTGTCTATGTAGTTCATGGTAATTTTTTTTAAACTAGGGTGCACCACCCATATAGAGTCATGAGACTCATGAATTATCTCCTCAAGAAAACATGTTTTCATAACAATATGGTTCCAGACATAGACGATATCTTCCTTGTCTATAGTCCAATCTGAAGGTTACTCCACACCATTAAGGATTTCCCTCGAGGAAAAATACTTCAGATCCTTATACTGCCTCTCCGGGATCTAGAGAAAAAGTGTGGAATAAAATGATAAGGTTATGAGGGTCATCTGATCATATCCCTCATGAAACTCAATTTGAATCCCATCAATAAAGGTCATCATTTTCAAATAAGAACTAGACTTATAGACTACCTAAGTTTGTGTATTCAGTTTCAAATCATTCAAAACACAATTTCCCCTTCCTAGTGTATAGAATAGATAAATATAAAATGACTACATATACTCAAACCACCTCCTCCACTAGAGATTTAAAATCATATTTCTAAAAGATATAATTTAATATTTTTGTGGTCGGTATACAAAGTAAAATTTTCCCCCAACTAGGAATATCACCAATAATTTAAGGCATAAAACACCATAAAAAATCAAGATCATGTCTAAGGTAATTCCATTCATGTGGCCTCAAATATCATGACCCATGAACGAAAACTCAATCTCCATTCAATAACACTACTCCAAGTCTGACTCTAAATGCATCACAAAACATGATATACTCCTCTCCCATCTCGGGTAAGATCAAAATCAGTGTAGTAGTCAAATGATTATTCAACTACTAGAAAGCATTATCACATGGTTTAGACCACTCAAACATGATCTCCTTCTTATTCAAGCCCGAGAATGGTGCTTCCAAGTGGAAAAGTCCTAGATAAACTTCTGATAATAACTTTCCATCCCTAGAAATATTATGATATCGAAAATATTCTTGGGATACTATTAAAAAAGAACTGCCTAAACATTCCTTGAGTCTACTAATACACCTTCCTCTGAGATGATGTGACCCAATAAATGTACCCTATTGATCCAGAATTGACACATAGATAACTTGGTATATACCTGATGATCTATTACTATACTTAGGATTATTTAAAGGTTTTTAGTATGATCATCATGAGTCTTGGAGTATAATAATATTTTATCCACAAAAACAACTGAAAACTGGTTCAACTAAAGGTGAAAGATTTGGTTCTTCAAGGCCATAAACAAAGATTAAGTCTTCATCAACCCAAATGATTTCTCAAAAAACTAATATAGGCCATAACTGATTGTGAAAGCAGTTCATGATATATGAGAAGTTATAACTCTCAACTGATGATACCCTAATCTCAATTCAATATTGGAGAATACAAAATATCCTCTCAATTGGCTGAAGAGATCATTAATATGTGGAAGAGGATATTGGTTCTTCATTTTCATCCAGTTCAACTTCTAGTAATCAATGCATAAATGCAACACCCCATTTTCCTTAAAATAAAAAAAAACCAGATAACCCCAACGTGATGTACTCATATGGATAAATCCCTTATACATAAATTATTCTAGTTGTGTCTTAAGTTCTTGAAGCTCTATTAGTTCCATTTGGTAAGGTGGAATATAAACTGGTACAAATACCAAAATTAGATCAATTATAAACTCAAAATATCTCTCAGGTTGTAAACCTAATAGGTTCATAGGAAAAAGATCTTGAAACCAGTATACTATAGGTGGAAATACATTGTTCTTTATACCTCATTCATTATGTAAAATACTTGAAACCTGGGTGGTGAGATCCCCCAATTACTGATGAATTGGCCCAAAATAGACTTCTTGAATATCCCATTCCCTACGATGAAAATAACAATCAACCACATGAGACATAAAGTTCACACTCTTGTGGTAATAATATATGTGGGATCCATATGAAACCAATTAGTCCAAGCCCAAAATTAAGTCAAAACCTGATATATTATATAACACCCCGAGATTTTTAGGAGATATTTTTTTAATTTCATTGATGTATTGTGCTATATGCTAAAACAAGATAAGAATATGCTACATGAAACACTGACTTAGCTTGAAATATTCACAACACTAGGCTTGTATTGTGTCACACATAATTTCAAGTTCTTTTGATTTAATTCATTTCACGCAAGACCGATTTAAATTGAATAAATAAATATTTTTATGTCACCTTATAACCTCGACATTATAATGGAGGTATGAATAGTATTAACTAAATTATAAAAAAATTCTTTAAAAATGTATATATAATTAATTATTGTGTGATCAATTATTTATAAATGAAAATAAAACCTTTTTTTAAATAAAATAGAATATTTTTCAGAAAAACTATTTAAATGAAAATAAGTGAGTTTATAAAATAATAAAATCACTCTTGATGGATTTTATTAATGTAATATATATATATATATATAATATTCAATATAATTTTTAAAATTTATATTATATGTTATTTAGACATTATATAAGAACAAATTCAATTTATCATACAAAAGAAGTATTTTTCAAAAATTACATTTTTTTCTCCTTTTGATCGAATAACCATTTTAAATACAGTTTTTGAAACTTTTATATATTATATTTTAAAAAATAAACTTCATCTTTGGATGTGGGATATAAAAATTTACTTTGGATTTTTTTTGATATTTTTCTGATAACTTTCATGTTTTGATGAATAATAAAAATACAATAAATTTTAATTGATTTTTTCATCAAACAATTTATTTAGTTAAATTATATTATTAAATGGTTTTAAATTGTTAATATAATATATTTTTATCATTAAATATAATTTATTTCATTGGAATTAATTTTACTATGAATTTTGTTGCCAAAAAATTTCTATTTTTTGTAATGTTTTAACTTTTAAAAACTCGTTTTTCATTTAAAAAATGGGATTAATTTTAAATTAATTACTAAAAATCCTATGTTTTTAATTTCTATAAATGGATTCCATATTTGTAATTAGTGGTTCTAAATTATGTTAATATAATTATTTTATTTTTTGGGCATTATGAATTGTAACTTCAACAATTTTTATTGATACGGTAAAAAGGTAAATTAGATAATTATGGGTAAATAATATATTATAAAACAACATTAACACTTTTCCTAATATGATTGGATGAGTGAATTCCTATCTAAACCATCATTTGGTCGAAATGATACACTTTGGAAGCCACTTGGATGAGATTAGGACATTTAATATATTTTATTTAAAGAAAAGTTAAATATGTCTTATCAAAATTTTAATAATTTTATCATTTTTAAAATAGGACAATACAAAATATAAATTAGATTATAAATAATAATTTTAAATATAATTTATTTTATTTATCATGGTAATTTATTTTTAATTTTTAGGAAATAAATAATTACCGTAAAATGTTTATATACGGATGATGCATAAATTATTTAATTGATGAAAAATAAATAAACAATTTTTTATTAAAATGATAATAACCATTAAAAGAGAAAAACACTTTACCAAATATTATTGGTCAAGTATATCTCGACCATAATAATCCAATGGTATATTTATTGACCATTGTGAGCCTTATAATAGATATTTTGACACTTATATTATTTTATTTAATGTGATGTTAAACTTTTCAAATATTTGTTTTTATAATTATAATATTTTTAATGCTGTTTTTTCCAAAATATATATTCATTTGAAAGTAGTTTTACGAAATATAGTATATTTATCTTCATAATAGTATTTTATTTATAATTTTTACCCAATAAATAATTATTTTAAATAATTAAACAAAACTGATGTAGTAATTATTTTGTTAATGGAAATATCAAATTAAAGTTATTAAAAATTATAAAATAAATATAATTTTGTATAATTTGTATACCCAAAAAATTTTATAGATGACCTTGACCCATTTTTGATGTAATAAAATATTTTTTTCGCGGTTAATATCTAATCTTGATATTTTTAAAAATATATTAAATAATTAGTGTAAAATTAAAACTTTTAATATTTTATAATAATAATAAAATTTTAAATTATTTAAAAATCATAAAATATTTTCCAAAACAGAAAAATAATAATGTATTACTCTAAAATGTAATATAGTGTTCATTTATGGTCTAATTGAAATAAAATAAATAAAAATTACACAATTTTATTATTGAACAATTTGTTACCTTAGTTAAAATTAAAAAAGAATAATTAAAGGTAAAATGAAATGATAAGGTTTAAAATGAAATGAAAATAGGTCTAAAAACTATTGTTTGATGAGATTACAACTTTATCTCTTCCCATATTTTAAATTAGGACATTTTGGGGGTTTTTAATGGGGTTTAATTTTATTATAAATTAATATTTTTGGAGATCCCAAAAGTACCACTCACCTCAATTTTAAAAGGGCACCTCCTCCCTCACCTCATCACTTAAATTTGAGCCTTCAAGATCAGATATCCCCTAACCATTTTCTTTCTCAACTTTCCTATTAATAAGTTATATGTTTTTATCCTCTCAAAATACAAACTCTAGTGATTTAAGAGGAGATTTAGAGGGAGCACATCAAAGAAGAGGTAATCTCATCTACTAATTCTTTCAAATTATTTCTTCTTCTACTTCTTATTAATGAGTTGTTTCCATTATAAAGTAATAAATCAAGTATCACTTATATACATATATTTTATTAAAATTATGAAAAAACCATATTCCACATTCTATCCATCATACGAAAAATGAAATCACTAAGCTTGCGTACATACGACTTACCATCTCCACACCGTGGTGTAATATGTTTTTCACCACCAACTTACTTGTATGGATGTAATGATGGAAATAATAACTATATATGATTATTATTAGATGATATTTATTATTTAACAACATATATACCATCAACTTCTATATCATTTCACAATTATTATAATGATATTGTCGCTTGGGCGTATGTACGACCTACCGTATCCATGGTGCATTACGACTCATTATACAAGATATGCATTAAATCATGATTATATAAATGTAAATAATTAATAAATATGGTATATATTATTTTAATATAATTTTTAATTATATAACTATGAATCAAGAGGGATAACCTGAACTTATTCGACAAAACATTCATAAGAACATAAAGCAGTTACTACCCGAATAATGAGTAACAATGAAATGTTACTAACCAACAGATGATAATATGATCATATATGATATCATAAAAATGACTATGATTTTAGAATAAAATAATTACATTATTTAAATCTTTATATATGAGGTGGGGATACATAAAAAGGATATCAGACCTAAGGTAAGGGATTATTTTGTTTCACTTTTATTTATGTGAGATATATGCCTTATACACCACCTATTTCTTTTGAGTCATGTTTATGCTTCCCATGAATGATTTTATGATTATTATTATGAAGGTTATAATATAAATATAATTTCATTTATTTTATGAGGCATATGATTCGACTAATTATAAATCGGTAAGGGATAATTTTTCAACATCATTATTATCTAAGATTGTTTACATATAATTATATACTGGTGTATATTTATCATCCATGTCCATGTTTCCAAAATATTTATTCCAAAATATTCATTCTACCCTTATACATTTTTTAAAGTATATTTTACCCAATTTGCGAATTTTTATTAAATGGTACAAAATGAATCTTTTGTTGTTCTTCGATATGAGGTACTTTTGGGTTTATCTAAAAAAAGTACAAGAATAATGTTCTCTTTTAACTTATACGTTATGATGGGTTTTTTAAATTTTTATAACACTGTATTTCCATGAAGATTCCTTTACAATATTTCATGGTTTTATTTATATAAAATCATTTCTTTTAAAATTGTGTGGTATTTTTTGAAAAGAAAATGTTTTTGAAGAATAAATGATATTTTTCTCAACAGTTAATTTCAAGTGTTCAATCAAAATTATTTTCCATATAAGATGTAATTATTTAATAGGGTCATGTTTAAAGTATGCTATCCCTATTATTTTTATGATTTTATTATGTTTTTTATATAATTATATTTATGAAATCCTTTTGTTTTACATGGATTTTTTTACCATTGAATGAGGTTTAAGAAACCCATTTTATTCCTTGGGTTATGCTATGATAAATGATTTATGTTTATGTGGAACACATAAAAATTATTTCATTACAAGATGGGTGGGGCCTATATCTACCTCCAATTCATTGGGTAAATATTTATATCTCATGATATAGATAGTGATGGAATGGTAAATGATCTCTGTTTTGTAATACAGGGATAGAACAAGGAGTAGGATCAGTCCAGTAATAGACACTGCTATAATGGTCTTGGCAATGATAATTGACTAATATGAAATGATTGTATATGAATATGTGTATTCCAAATAATTTCATGTATTATTATACGTCTTTTGGTATTACGTTCATTGATTCTTATGAACATTTATGATTTATCCCATGACATGATATAATGATCATTCATATGCCTGATGATATTTTCAAATGTTATGTTCTTATGTGTTTTGATTATGATATGATTTATATATCCCTTTTTTACACTTATATAGAATATGATATCACCCTTTATTATGTTTCCTTTACCAAGTATTTGTAGAAAATTATTAAGTAAGATATATCAAAAAAGAGGTTTAGTTATGAAGGAATAAGCATAAGATAATATAGGTGTCTTATGAACTACTTGGTTTTGTTTCCCAGTTTCTAAAGAAACTATACCAATATAGTTCTATCATGGATTTGTTATATTTTTTAATGGATATTATTTAATTTTGAATTAATATTTATGTATGTAAATTATGGGTTTTTGTAGTTGGTTTCAGAGGAAATGTATAGTTAACCTTTAGAAATGAGGATGAGAAAACATTAGTGAGATCCATAAAAATATTTCTAAGGATATGTCTGGGGATTTCCCTATAGATAAATTCAATGTATAGGTTACAATCCCTAAATTTTGTTAATGATCATGGTTAACCTAGTATTATACCTAAGATATTCGAGATTGAAAGTACTTCCCCTAGATTATGTTATTTTCCTAGTATGGTTTTTTCCTCTCACACTATTCTTATTGGGTCTTGTACAATGAATGTAACCCAAAGGAACCACATTAATGATGAATACTATGTGAAATGTAATGATTTTACTCCTAAATAACCAAATGTTATCATACATGGAATGAAAAATCTTATTTCTATACCTACAAAAGCTACAAATCATTATAGACTTAAAAATGAGCATAAAAGGGAACAACATTCTGTTGAGTCCTTCATGAGGCAATACCCACGTTCTTTCAATGGGTCCTCTAATCCAATTTTTACTAAAAAATGGATTAGTAACACCAAAAATATATTTTATTCCCTTCACTTTTCAAAATATGGAAAATTCATCTTGGTTGTTTATTGTTTAGAAGGTGAAGCAGATCAATGGTGGACTCTAATCAAGAATACGAGGTTGCAAGATGAAATTTAATCCATGGAATAGGACAAGTTCAATAAATTATTTTTTAATAATTAATTTCCTCTTATTTTCAAACTAATATGGAAAAGGTGTTGCTTGAGCATAAGAAAAAGGATGATGAATCTATTAGCACGTACAAGGAAAATTTTACAAGACTTGAGAGGTACTCTTTAGGAATTATCATCCAACCTGAAAGTAAAGATGATAGGTTCTTCAGTGGACTAAAACAATGTCCTTTAAGGTCATTAAACATAAGATACTTTAGTTGATATGAAGAGATTGTGCATTTTTCTATCAAGGTATAAATGGAAGTTGGGGTTAAATATCAATCTCGTGATTTTGACGAGAAATGAAAGATAGAGTTGAAGGGAAAATCTTAAAACAATGGTGAAAAGAAGATGAGTGCTTCCTTATGCTCAAAGTGTGGAAAAAATTATGATGGAGATTGTATTAAAGGTAATAGTGAATGTTTTAAGTGTGTAAAAAAAGTTAATCAGGCAGTTGAGTGTCAAAGTAATGGAAAAAATATTGCTAATGATGAAAATAGAGAAAAGGATATGTAGAATGCACCTACCACACTTCAGTGTTACAAGTTCAAGAAAATAGGGAACTATTCAAACCAATTACCTAATCTAAGGGTAATTAATGATGATCTACATCAACAACCTCTTAAGGATAAATACAGAGGAAAATCACATGAAATCACTATTGGAGATGTAGAGTACAACAACAAAGAAGTGGAATGATTGAGTGTTTATGTAATTGGATTCTAGAATAATGTTATAAAATCACTTTTATGGTATTATAGAATAAGTAAATATCCATTGGTCTATTATGGGTTTTCAATATGTATTTAAGAGTATATACTGGCTGGTACCGGTAACCATGATGAGTGATTGAATTTTTATTTTGGAAAAATATATTAAGGGAAGGTTGACCATTAATATATGCATAATGTTGGGATAAGGAAATAAAGAGTTTTTTGATAGTATTAATAAACTTGGGAAAAATATGATGAAAAAGTGATTTATGATATCATGGATGAAGAATATAGAATCTTTGGGATTTATGGTATATGGAAAGAGTTATGTTTTTAAAGCATGAATGTTTTCACTATGGTTTTATGGTAATTTAAGTTATTACCATGACTCAAGAGGATACATGATGAAGGTGTTCACATGTTTGGAATGTGATCAACACGAGATACCTTATGATATATGAGTGATAAATGTTAAGTTGAGTTAGTGAACCTATTTCAAATATTTTGGATCTTCATCTTTCAGAAGCATTGTAAGGTTATCAATTTATGGAAATTTTAAGTTAAACATATGATGAAGTTTGTTATAATAAAGTATTATCTCACCCCAGGTGAACTTATGCATAATTGATTACTTGTTATAACCTTTTTTTTTGTGATAAAGACACATGCAATGATTATAATGATATTTAGGGATTTTATGATCTATTAAAATTTCAGGAATGAAAAATTCAACTTTATTTCATTGAATAGGAGATGAAGTGTAATCTTTTTAAGGCATGACCGATGGTGAGATTGTACTTTAATCAAGTAATTATATCTTCTCATGAAAATTATTCAACATTAAGAAAAAGGGATTGTGATATAAAAGTGTGTCCTATTATCAACATTTTAATGATATCAATGAAATCTTTCATACTTATTTTTCATTTTTTTGATTGTTAACCTTCTCTAGATCACCCACTTTTTTGTGATCAATGATCTCTATCAATATCTATGATTATTTACGCTTTCCCTCCATGCCTAGATCTTCACCTATGTTCTCCTATGTAGATACCTAGTAATGATTTACTTTGGGTAACTATTATTTCATAATTATTCATTTTAAAAGGATGTTTTAGTCCTTGTTTTAATGATGTAGGTTTTTATCCTTTTATAAGCCCAACAAATTTTAAGGGAAAAAATATTTTTAAGGGGGGTATAATGTAACGCCTAGAGATATTTATGATATATTTTTTAATTTATATGATGTATTGTGTTATATGATACACCAATATAATCTTGTTCTATATGCAACACCAACTTATCTTTTGATATATGTAACATTTTTCTTGGCTTGTTTTACATACAATTTCAAGATACTTTGATATAATTCATTTCACAAAAGACCGAGTTTAAGAGAAAAATTAAATATTATCACGTTATGTTATAAACTAGAAGTTATAATGGAAGTATGAAAAATATTAACTAAATTATGAAAATATACTTTACACATGTATATATAACTAATTATTTGGTGATAAATTAATTATAAATGAAAATAAAAACTTTTTTTAAAATAAAACGATTTTTTTTTATGAAATGCTATTTAAATGAAAGTAAGTGAGATTATAAAATAATAAAATCACTCTTTATGGATTTTATTAATTTAATTTATATTTAATATATTCAATATAATTTTTAAAATTCATCTTATATATTTTATAGAAGTGATATAATAACAAATTTATTTTTTCAGATAAAAGAAGTATTTTTCAAAAAATGCAATTTTTCTACCTTTTAATGGTGAACCCACTTTAAATATACTTTTTTAAACTTTTTTATATTTTATATAAAAATAAACTTCTTCTTTGTAATTGGGATTTAAAAATTTACTTTTTATGAATTTTTGATATTTTTCTGATAACTTTCAGGTTTTTTTGATTTGTAAGAATACACTAAATTTTAATTGAAAACAACTTTTTTCCTTGAAATGATTTATATGGTTAAATTATATTATTAAATTATTTTAATATATAAATATAATATATTTTTATCATCCAATAAAATTTATGTCATTTGTTTAAATTTTATGAAGAATATTGATGTAAAAACATTACAATATTTTGAAATGTTTTAACTTTTAAAAACTTCTTTTTCATTATAAAAATAAGATTAATTTTAAATTAATTAATAAATATTCTGTGTTTTAAATTTTTTAAAATGGATTCTATATTTGGAATTAGTGGGTCTAAATTATGTTAATATAATTCTTTTATTTTTTGGCCATTATGAATAGTAACTTTAGAAATTTTTATTAATACGGTAAAAAGCTAAATCAGCTAATTAGGAGAAAATGAAATATTATAAAATTACCGTAAAATATTTTCTAATATGATTGGATGAATTATTATTTACCTAAAACATAATTGGGACGAAATTATACCCTTTATAACACACTTAGATGAGATTAGAACATTTAATATATTTTATTTAAAGAAAAGTTAAATATATCTTACTCAAATTTTAATAACTTTATCATTATTAAAATTAGGTTATATAGAAGTTAAATTCGATTATAAATATTTATTTGAAATATATATATTTTTATTTATCATGGTAATTTATTTTTAATTTTTAGGAAATAAATAATTTCCTTGAAAGTTTATATATTGATGATGAAACAATTATTTAATTGATGAAAAATCAATAAACTAATTATTATAAAAATGATAATAACGATTAAAATGCACAAACACTTGAAAAAATATTATTATTTGAATATATATCAATTATAATCATATAAGGGTTACTTTATTGGTCATTTTGAGACTTACAGAAGAGATTATGACACCTATATTATATTATTTAAAGTGATTTTAAACTTTTCATATTCATGATTTAATAAGTATAAAATTTTTAATGATGGATTTTATAAAAGTTATATTAGACTTGAAGTATTATTTAGAAATATTGTAGATTAATATATTTCATAGTATTTTAATTTTAATTTTTATGCGAAAAATAAGTATATTAAAAAATTACACATAGCTGATGTAGTAATTATTTTATTAATGGAAATATCAAATTAATGTTATTCAAAATACTAAAATAAATATAATTTTGGATAATTAATATATATAAAAAAATTTATAGATTAACATGACGAATTATATATTTAATAAAATATTTTTTTGTGTGTTAATATCTAATCTTGATATTTTTAAAAATACATTAAATTAATTCTGTTAAAATTGACACTATTGATATTTTGTCAAAATAATGTTTTATTAAATTAATTAAAGAACATGAAATATTTTAAAATATGTAAAATTATTATTTATTACTCTGAAATGTTCTATATTTTTCATTTATGGTATACTTGAAATCAAATAAATAAAATATTCACTATTTTTAATATTGAACAAATTGGCACCTTAATAAAAATCAAAAGAGAATAATTAAGGGTAAAATGAAATGATAAGGTTTAAAATGAAATAAAAACATGTATAAAAATTATTTTATGATGATATTACAACCTTATATAATATAATATTCTTAATTAGGATGATTTTGAGGTTTTTTAATGAGGTTTTATTTTATTATAAATTAATATTTTTGGAGATCCCAAAAGTGATCCTCACCTCAATTATAAAAGGGAACCTCCAATCTCACCTATTCACTTCACTTTTGGACATAAATATTTCCCATCCCATACCCATTTAACTTATAAACTTCTCTAGTAATATTCTATAGTTTTGGGTCTTCTCAAAAGTATAACTCTAGTGCTTTAAGAGGAGATCTAGAGGGAGAACATAAAAGATGAGGTAATCTCCTCTACCAATTATTTCAAATTATTTCTTCTTCTATTAACTATTCATGAGTTGTTTCCATTATAAATTAATAACTATAGTATCACTTATATATTTATATGTTATTATAATTATGGAACAACCATATTCCACCTTCCATCTATCCAATGAAAAATGAAATTCACTATGCGTGCGTAGGTACGACTTACCGTCTCCTCGCCATAGTGAAATATTTTTTTCACCACCATATTAGTTTTATGGATATAATAAAGGAAACAAAAACTATATAGGATTATTATTTAATTATATGAATCATTTAACAACATATATACCATCCACTTCCATACCATTTTACAATTATCAGAATGGTATCATTGCTTGTGCGTACGTATGGTGTACCGTATCCACGACGCAATACAACCCAGTCTACAAGATATCCCTTAAATCATGATTATATAAATGTAAAGAATTGATAAATATTGTATATATTATGTTAATATCATTTTTAATGATATAAATATGATCTAGGAAAGAGAACTAGAACTTATTCGACCAAACATGCATAAGAATATAAAGCAGTTAATACTCGAATAACGAGTTGAAATGAAATGTTACTAACAAACACATTATAACATGATCATATATGATATCATAAAAAATGAATATTATTCCAGAATAAATCAATTAATTATTTTAAATAATTATATAAGAGGTTCAAATACATACAAAGGATATCAAACCTAAGGTAGGGGATTATTTTTTTCACTTTTATTTTTGTGGGACATATGCCTTATACACCACCTATTTATTTTGGGTGTTTATGATTCCCATGAATGTTTTTATTATTCTTATTATTAAGGTTATAATATTCATATAATTTTCTTTATTTTATGAGGTATACAATTCGACTGATTATAAATTGGTAAGGGATAATTTTTCATTCTCAATATTATCCAAGATTGTTTATATATAAGTATATTCTGAGGTATATTTATCATCCATGTCCATGTATTATTAAATATTTATTACAAAATTTTCTTTCTATCCTTCTAAAATTTTACCCAATTTGTGATTTTTTATTAAATAGTATGAAATGAATCTTTGTCATTTTTCAATATGAGTTACTTTTTGACATATCTGACAAAAGTAGAAGAAGAACGTTCTCTTTTTAACTTATAAGGCATAATGGGTTTTTAAATTTTCATAACACCGTATTTACATGATGTTTCCTTAGTAATATTTCAAGGTTATTTTTGAAAGAAATTCTTCTCTTAAAATTTTGTGGCATTTTTATAAAAGAAAATGATTTTTATGAAGAAAGGATATTTTCCTCTAGAATTAATTTCAAGTGTTCAATCAAAATTATCTTCCATCAAAGATGGAATTATTTAATAGGGCTATGTTTCAAGTATACTATCCTTATTATTCTTATGGTTTTTTATGGAATTATATTTATGAAATCCATTTGTTTTACATGGATTATGTTATGATGGAATGATGTTTAGAAAACCCATTTTATTCTTTGGGTTATGCTATGATGAATGATTTATGTTTTTGTGTCACGTATAAGAAACATTTACTTATAATAAGAGTGGGACCTATATATCCCTATAATTAATTAGATGATGATTTATATCTCATGATATATATAGGGTTGGAATATGAAATGATCTTGGTTCAATAATACAGGGCTAGAACGTGGAGTGAGCTCGTTTCAGTAATGGACTCCGTTATGATGGTCTTGTCAATAAGCCTTGACTAATATGAAATGATTTTATATGATTATGTGAATTCCATAAAATTTCATTTCTTATGTTATGAATTTTTTTATTACATTAATTGATTATTAGGAACTTTTATGATTTATCCCATGCCATGATATCACAATCTTTCATATATAGGATAAGATTTTAAAATGTTATGTTATTATTTGTTATGATTATGATATGATTGATATCTCCATTTTTTACCCTTACTGAGCATCTGAGCTTACACTTTGTTATATTTCCTTTCCCCGGTATTTTAAGAAGAGTATTAAGTAAGATATGTCAAAAAGAGGTCTTGTTATGTAGGAATAAGTGAGAGACAATATAGATGTCATATGAATAGGTTGTTTATATTTCCCATGTTCTAAAGACACTATACCTATATTTTTCTATTGTGGATTTGTTATATATTTTATTGTATATTCTTCAATTTTGATGTAATATCTATGTATGTAAATTATGGATCATTTTATATAAATTATGTAAACATCCCAAAGGAAACGATACTAACCAACCTTAAGAGAACATCTGTTACATAAACAAACATCCATTGAGTGTACTCCCAATAGTGTGTCGATATTCATAATCCCACTCAAAAACTCCACCATCAGACTCAAATCATTCCCAAGTTAAGAAGATATAAAATAATGATGGGCTCATGTTTCAAAAAAATCACTCGAAAGTGTAGAATCTACATGAATAGTACTTACGAGTATCAATGTCCCAACCTTACTATCTACAAGTGAAGGATGAACTAAATGAAAATTCCTCATCCATCGACCCGATAATGTAGTCTGATTCCCATAAGTTGGACTAATCTTCTGATATGGGTTCTCTTTCCCTAATGTACCACATCCATCACCTCAACAAGCACAACCAATAGTACTCAAACTAACAGAATCATACGGTGTAGAAGAACCCATTCCCATACTCTGGTTTGGTCTTCCCCACCATAATTACCCACCTATCATGGGTTTCTACATAATAATTATATATATCTCATCCTTCCATAAGATCAATAATCTACCAGTGGTTAGGGACACTGATTTCAATAGTGACCCATCCTACTGCACCAATTCCAAAAAAGTCATGTATTTCTCTAAGAAACTGATCCTTCCCCCTATCCAGTCTACTTTCTAATACTCTAGTTAACATTATCATAGAGATACCCATACCCTTGGAATAAATACCTCTTAATCATACAATATAAACCACCTATCCTCCAATGAAATACTTCTTCAGGTTCCCCTCATAAATGACATCATGATTCACCACCTCAACAAACTTCTTCAATGAAATTTTTTAACCTAGTAGTTAATCTCACATTTAAGTCCATCCTAAAAACATTTCACAATAGTTTCCTCATATCCTAACAATTATAGAAAAACTTTTTGGGGACGGGTGAAGCAATCAGCATTGTGCATCATAAACATACACCCCTAGATCCACCAAATATGATATATTACTCTCTCACTCCTAAATGTATCTAGGTAAAAATTCTCCAAAAACTTCCCTCAAAAGTCTTTCCATACCAAGTACTATAGCTTATCATCCTAATCCTCGATATCCCACCAACATTTCACTTGACCACATAACATAAAAGTGTCCAACATAAATCTTTTATCTACACGAGTCTCTAAATGGTCAATAATAGTCTGGATAGATTCAATCTATAACTTAGCTACCTCAGGTCCACCCTCTTAGGTGATGTTTAGAGGGCACTACAACTGGACCTCCTATGTTAGGTCTGACATATTTTCTAAAGCTCATCCTGGGCCTCTCTCCATAAACTACCTAAATCAAGAAAAGTTCCCATGAAACTAATATCTCTCTCTTTCACCTAGAACTATTGGGACCTCTTGTTTTTCTAATAGAGGAACATTTTAAGACATTTCCTCAAATAAATCTACCAAAATATTTTCTCATGGAGGAATTTCACTACAATTCCAAGAACACGTCTTAGGATACATAACACATCATTAACAAATTTTTACAATAATGTTTCACATAAATTTGTATTAATTCATCCCTTATATATCACCACATGGTCAAAACTATGAAACAATCACCACCCTTAACCATCCCTCACCTGGGTCATGGATAACATAGGGTAAAGCAATTCCATATTTCAAAGTTTCACAATAGACACCAATTTTATCTATTTCAAATTTACACATTTAACATATTTTACCCATTATCAATTCATCATCATACACTATTTAATTTAAGTAAAAAAAGTAAGGAAAATAATTATTTTATCAATAAATCACCCTTAATATACTTTTCCATGTGTTCCTAAAATGATACATGTAACATAAATTTCCGAGTTCCTAAAATGATGCATGTATACTAAATTGACATGCTATGCTAGGACATGATAAAAATATCATAAAAATTATAAAATTTCAAAATAATTGATCACCCAAGGTGAAATAACATTCAAGTGTAACAGTAAAAATAAAATAAAAAATAATACCACCTTGGCAACATGGGTTTCCCCCAAACATGGGTTAGATACTCCCATGCATGATCTCATGACCAAGGGTTTACTCATCCTAGTGTCATGGATACCTTTACCAAATATTAATACCACTTAAAATAAAATAAAACAACTTTTATACCACATTTTAATGTCCCGACCTGGGTTCCACATTCTAGTGCCCTGATCTGGTTCGTTATATGACCTCCGGTGCACCTCCCCATATGCTAGAGGCTTCTGACTAGCAGTGATGGTTTAATAAGTAACATGGCGAGACTATAACCTCGTTATCAAATAAGTACAAAATAGAAAATCAATAAATAATAACAAAATGATAATATATAATAACCAACATAATACCACAACCAATATAAGACTAAGCATCATGTGATGAAACCCAAAGAGGGAAATAATACCCGAAACCAAAGAAGTAAATATGTCATGTCATATCAGTGTCAAGTGTCTAAAGAAAACCCCAAATAAAGTCACACTAAAAACTACTGGTTGGTTTCCATCATCATGTCGTGTTCCCTCATCCATGCTCCATCCTAAATCCTAACATATCCATCTAACATAAGGATCTTTCTCTTATACAGTCTTAAAAACATTAAATCTTTCTGGGTACTGATCAGGTAGTCTAAGTAGGGTGTGAGTACAACTCAGTAGGCCACAACTAATGAAATCTAAAGAAGTTTCCAGTCAATAACAATGTATATAATTTTATAAAGAATAAATAACAATTGAAAAAAATAAATGAGCTTCACATTTATTTTTATTTAATAAACAACATAAGTTATTGGGTTCATAGTGATGCTCGAAATAATCATTCCTTATTCATCCTTTACTGGAGTCTCAACCATACACCATAGTAATATCACAATTCATTCTTTCATTGGATTTTTTATTCATTTAATTCCAATCTCAATTCTGATATCGAGGAGAATAAATTGAAGTACCAATATCTTGTGGGCCTATAGAATCAGTCTAAAACCCTACTGGTATCTAGAGCTTTAGTCCCTGTCTCACACCCCATGGGTATTTGGAACATCATTCCTTATCCAAAACATAATTGTTTACATGCATGCATTGGGGGCTTGGATCATCAATCCCAAACCCACACCTCATTTATCAATAAATCACAAATATCAAATTCATATCATGGTTCAACAACATTAACATTCTATTCAATCATTCTTATCATGGTACAATATTTCAATTATCAATCACAATCATGCATCTTTAATTTAAGAACATTGAGTCGATCCTTCCACAAGATCTTTGATTCTACCCAAAAGGTGAACATGGAGCTTGTGAATCCAATTTGGATTCTCAAAAATCAAAGGAATCAATATTAAGTCATAATAGGTTTATTAGGGATATAATATGTATGTTTGTGAATTTTTAAATAAAATTTAAAGGCCTTAATTTATTGTACACTCGTTTTATAGGGTAGGAATTACGATTCCACAAATGGTGCACCATAAAAATGCTACCCTACTCATGTGGTGAAAAATTACTCCTAGGTGAAAGAACGGTTTGGAAAACCATGCACCAACAGTGAAAAACCCCTTTGTCTAAGGGTG
Organism: Viscum album; assembly: GCA_963277665.1. NCBI lineage: Eukaryota > Viridiplantae > Streptophyta > Magnoliopsida > Santalales > Viscaceae > Viscum > Viscum album. The sequence goes on from OY728126.1 coordinate 673,864,406, forward strand.
CAAAAATTGGGGAGGGAGGCTGCACGGTTTGGTTAAACTATGTGATACGTCCTGTGGCTCCAAAAAGGGGTGCACAGTTTCTTGGAAAAAACCAAATGGTTTTACCTAACCATGATTTAACCTTACAAAGACCCATGGGCTTTCATATTTCTTAAAATTAACCCCAAAAAATTCAAATAAAGACCCAAACAATGTATGATCAAAATAAGGGAAAATGAATACATGAAAACGAGCATGATACATCTCTAGAAAGGTTAAGATCTTATAAAATATCATGTTTTTTATAGGAAATATTTTTTGGTATATTAACTATACTTTTAAAATTAGGGCTAATCATAAATATATTAAAACTAAAAAATACCCACTTTATAAAATAAATTTTAAGCCTAAAAATGAGATTTTATTAGTTTCTTAGATATACTAATTGGGTTTTTTTGTTTAAGGAGAATTTTATTTTGTTTCATTATTATATATAAATATATATATTTCATAATTTTTCTACCACATTTTATAATTACTAATTCTATGGATGCCTTATGATAGTCTATATTTTTTTTTGTTTTTACTATTTCATATAGAGAAAACCATCGAAAACAATATTTATTTAAGGAGGAAAAAGTCAAATCATTACATTATATCCCTTAAAATAATTTCATCCATGAAATTTCCATACACGGAAAAAAATAAGTGAGTTCACTTTTCTCTCATCACATCCTCAAGTCCCCACATAGCCTCCTAAAAATTATGATTTCTCCATAGAACATTTACTAGATGAGTGGTCTTGTTCTATAACACATTATCTATTTTATATAAGATCTCCCTAGGTTTTCCTTTATAGAAGAGGTCATTTTACAATTACATATCTTCTAATTTTAGTATATGTGATTTATTAAGTGTACACTTCCTCAAAAAAACATGGAAGGAATCGTGAACTTGGGAGAGGTGGGGAGGGTGTGATAAGTGATAATCTATGAATATGACATGACTAAGGATCTTGAATGGACCGATGTATCTATGGCTATACTTACCTTTATTACCAAATATTATAACACATTTCAATAGAGATATTCAGAAAAATACCTTATCACTAATATAAAATTAAATATATCTTCAATTATTGTCAACATAGATCTTTGTTTAGAATTTGTGTAGTTTTCTTATACTGCTGAATGATTTGTACCTTCTCCATCATTTCCTAGACACGTTATTACTTTATCATATTTATTTCCCTTGCTTCATCCCAAAACATTTAATTCCTATATATATTCCCATAAAGAGTCTCATACAGTGCCATTTGGATTCTATAATGTAAATTGTTGTTGCATGATAACTCTATCATAGGAATATGTTGACCACCAAATAAATTTAAATCCACTGAAAAATATCTCAATATATCCTCTAAAGTTTAAATGGTTCTCTCAGACTAACCATCTAACTATGTTTGGAAAGCAGTGCTAAAAATTAGCTCAGTCAAAAAAAACATGAAAAACTCTTTTTTAGAATCTTGATATAAACCTTTGATCTCGATTAGATACAATAGAGAGGGGTACTCCAAGAATCCTAACAACCTATTTTATAAATATCTTGTAAAGATGATCCAATGAGAAATATTTTCTTATGGTAATAAAATTTAATGATTTTTTAAGGATATTGACTATAACACATTTAACATTGTGACCTTCAAATGTCCTAGGAAGTAATACAATGAAATACATGATGATGTTTTTCATTTTCCATACAGTTATAGGTAATGGTTTCATCGTCCCTTTAGGGTTCTATTATTCCACCTTATCATGTTGAAATAATGAACATCATGGTATATACTCAGTGATTTCCCCCTACATGTTATCCCACTAAATAATTTTATTCAGATGTCTATACATCATTATGCTACCAGGACGGATAAAGAATGATTAACTATGTGAATCATTCAAAATATCATTCTTCAGTTCTAGAATATATGTGATGTATATTATATTTCCAAACTATACAACATCTTATTTATCAAAGATAAACTCCATAAAATTATCTACCTTTTTTATAGATCCACATAATTATTATGAGATTCTTTGATCCATACATGAATATAGGGTTAAATAGATACATTATTAAGTTAAGATTTATACCCTTACATCATGACTTCATGATTCATCCTTTGAATATCCATGAGTATTGGACATTTTTTAATCATCATCATGTATAATTTAACATGATTTTATCTACTGAGAGCATCAACCACCTACTTTTTGTTTCCAAGGTGGTAATGTATTAACCATTCATGTTCTTTCATTAGATGTAACAATATCTTTTAGCACATGTTTAACTCATTATGCATGAAGATATATTTAAAGCTCTTATGATCGGTTTATATATAATACTTATCATTATAAAGGAAATTACATTGAATTTTTAATGAAAATACCTTCACCTATAACTCCACATCATGCATTGGGTAATTTTTCTCATGAGTATTTAATATGAGTAGGTAATATGAAATTACCCTTTCATTTATTATAAAGATGCATCCTAAGACATTTAATGACAAATTATTATATATTAAAAAGTCATCACCAATATCGGTAAATGTAAGAACATGTATAATGACAAAATTTTCCTTAAGATCCATAAATATTTCCTCACATTATTCAATCAAGAGGAACTTAAATTCTATCTATGTTAACTTAGTTAATGGGTTTGATATCCATGAGAAAATTTTCACAAATCATTGATAATATCCAGCCAACCAAAAAAAACTATAAATTCTAGTCACAATGGTTGGTCTGGTCCATTACTTAAAAACCTATACATTTTATATATCTATAGATATATACTCACTTGTGATGACATGAAACTATAATGATACATTGTATATCTACAATTCACATTTTATAAGTTTATAATATATTATCTGCTTCATCAATATCTTCAACATAGTCTTTAAGTTATCTTCACGATCTTCATGATCCAAGTAATATTTAAAAACACTATACATAAGATCCATGAAGATTGAATATGCATTGGAAATTCCAAAAAATATAAATATGATATAATATTGTCCATACCTTTTCTAGAAAATATTCTTTGTAATATCCTCTATTTTACCCCTATTTCTTGATATCTATATCAAAGGTCAATCTTTGAGAGGAATTGAGCTCCTATAAGTTGATCAAACAAGTCATCTATACGGGTAGTATGATAGTTTTTTTTCATTTTGGATTTTTTGAGCTCATGATAATTGATGAAAATTTTCAAATACCCACCCTTATTTGTTATAAATAGGAATGGTTCACCCATGGTGAAGCAATTAAGAATATATAAACATTTTCAAGATTCTCTTTTAATTACTTCTTCAGTTCCTATAATTCAATGGATTACATTATATATGGATTCTTCAAGATAGGTAATCCTCTAGGGATTATTTAGATTGATAATTCAACCTCACATTATTGGATAATAATAGTAAATTCAATTAGAAATACATCATCATTTTCTTGAATAATAGGCATGTTTTCAGTGATGACTTACTCCCAAATAAAATGTTATTTGGACCACTTGTTTCTTAGTATCATGAACCATATTATATAATTATATTATGAAGAATGTGAAATATCATCCTTTAATTAATACATGATAATCATATGATTATGGATATGAAAATATATTTTACTTTCTTGATAACTTATTAGAAATTTATATAAGGAAATCCAGTCCATACCTATAATTATATAAAATTAAAATATAGGGAGAAGAACCAGATTTGATGGAAGTATCTCCCCAAAAAACTTTATTGAATAATATTAGTAAACCTTAGTTTTATTTAGCATGATAAAATTTGTTTACATAGATAGCTTGATATTTAATGTTTTAGGTGGTGAATCTATATTCTTATAAAACTTATAATATATAAAATAATGTGAATAACTATAATCAAATAAGGAATTAAAAATTCTACAGTGGAGAATGAGTGTACCTTTCACCAATTCATTGTTTTTGGTACATATTTTTAGAAGTGATTTCAAATTATCTCTCTTTTCTCCCTTGGTTCATGAGGTTACTTCTACCTATTATCTTAATTAACTCCCATGTTAGAGAAATAATTCCTACAGTTCCCATACTCCTATAATTTGGAGCATTGAAGGGTTGGTGTAGCATAAACTGGGGCCTTCTTTCTCTTAATGGTGTTATTCGCCCTCTGTACATTACTTCGGCAGTCATAAGCCAGGTGGCCTACATTAACACACTTGTAATACTTTCAAGAACCTCTAGGAAATTACTATAGTATTTCCTCCCTCACAGTTTACATTTTGGTAGTTATAATTTCTTGCCCCAATGAGACTGTTCATTAGGTATCCCATGAACTCCATATTTCATTTAATTTATTTAGAATAAAATAATTCTCCATATTCCATTTTAACATTATAGTCACATTAGATAACATTCTCATAGTTTCCAAATTCCCTTACGGATAATATCTTTCAATGGGTGAGTTTTAAGACACTAAAGAATTGATCAATCATCCTTTCAGGTCTAGAGATATACTCCAAGGTGTACCTTTTGAGTCTCATGATGTTTTCATCAAAAGATCCAACAGAATCATATTCATTTAATTTAAATTCAAGGAATTCTCCTTATATCATAGTGAAAACAGTTTAAGGGAAATATTTAGTGAATATTATTCTTTTTAAATCCTCCCACTTCATAGAATCAAATTCCTCCCTTAGAATCAAATTCCTCTCTTGAAATCAAATTCCTCCATTGGAATCAAATTTATAATGAGATTAAAAAATTGGTCAACCTCACCTCAAAGATTATAGACAACAAAAAATAACTTCTCATGCTCTGATCATTAAAGTACAAAAAATATCTTTTTCATCGTATTTATGCATTTCTAAAAAATAAATGGGTTTAAAATCCCATTAAATGATGAAAGGTATTGATGAATAAAAGATTCAATAGAAATATTCTCTCTTATTGGTGAATTTAGAAGATCAAAATAATCCATGTCATTATTTATACCATGATATAGTTTAGTGATCATTTCGATGAGATTTTTTACTATAGTTCTCATCTTATTTGGTAAATCACAACATTATCCATTGCATCCATCATTAGATCAGGTCCTTCTTGTTCTAGCCATATCCTTGACGAGGGAAATTTCATGGTGATAATTATTAAATTACTAAATATATAAGGTATAAAGTATGATCATAGATCAAATAACTCAGAAATAGTGAGTTTATTCTCACTTAACAACTACACAAATTTTAATCTTGGTTATATAAGATTTTTTACCTTCTAGATCTTCCTTAAATATTATAGTTAACATTATAACCAAATACTTCATAATTTTTTATAAGTAAAATATTGATTAACTTAATCATATCCCCTGAGAGTGTTAAAATAGGTGAAAAGTAAGGACTCATTCACCATTCACTAAAAAAATGGCCTTGATATACATGAAAAAATATTTTTGTGGATATTATCCCAAGATACATTTGTTCCAAAAACACATCCATTTAATGTATCTAGAATGGGATGAATTTATAGGAAAATAACACAATCCATACTTAACCTAAATATGAAGATGTTAACTTAAACTTATTATTAGGGGTTTTTCTAATGTTTTCTCTTCATAATACCCATAATAACTAAAAGTTTATCTAATACCAACTAAAGAAACCAAAGCTAAACATACATAAATAATAAATTGATACCAAAGTTTAATTTTTATATCACATAAATAGTCACACAACCCAAGTACTGAAAGGTTATGTTTCTTAGAGACTGGAAACAAAAAAAAACTTATTTTACACATCATGAACATTCATATATAAAATAAAACACATATTCTAAATTCTATGAGACATAATCATATTTAAATATTGGGGAGTGAAAAAAATCAGTTGGGGGGGGAGCTCAAACTATTAGTAAGGGAAAACATCTCAAATACCACAATGGTTAGATTATAGACATGTTTAAAAGCATTAATATGGAAAAATATTTTATGTAAAATAACATAAATCAGTATGTTTTAACCAATAGAAATAAAGATAGACATAACATCTCAAATTATAACAATTTTAATATGTAATTAGAAAATAAAACATGAAGCATATAATATGAGCCCTAGAACATTGTAAATAAAGTTACATAATCATAAACACAGTATTTCTTAACTTTGTGAACCTAGGTACCCACCAACCTATTCACATGTAAAATTGTGAGTAGAACTAACTTCCACCGCACTAACCCTTTGTGAAATTTTATACACATTAACTAGTTCACATTAAATTTCAATCTCACGAGATATAATAATTTACCCAATTAATTAGAGGGATATATAGTTCTCATATGTATCGTAACCCATATATTTTTTCCACTTGAGAGAATCATCATATAATAAAAATAACCCATAGAAAGAAAATTAGTTTCATAACATTTCCAAATAATCAAATAATAAACCCATAGAAGTAAAATGGGTTTCATAGAACATGAAAATGTAAATCATTTTATTTTTATGAATAATACAAGAATATTATAAGGGTTTAATAAAATAACTAAATAGAAATCAATAAATTTTTATAAAGAATCTATGGAAATTATATGGGTCTCATAAAAAACCCAAATAACATGATGAATCAAATCATTTGATATTGAAGACATGATATCCCTAAAATAATTAAATTATTAAAGAAAATATAGATTCAAACATGAAACATAACTCTACATTAGGTATATCATTTTAAGATAAAAAATAATATCATAAAAACATATTTTTTAAAACATTTTTTATTCATCACTATAAAATTCATTGTTATGAGTATCTTATTAAAACCATCCTTTGTTTTTAAGAGTAATGAAAAGAAAAAATTTCATGAAAATGGATTTGTTCTAAAAACTCTTTTCCCATAGAAATAAAAAATATAACATCATTTTAAAAGGAAGTCTTGGAAAACTAATTTTAATATGAGATTGTATAACTCAAATAAAAGAGTTTTAGTTACCAAATCCCTTACCTTTACCCTGGATTTCAGAAACAGCGATTTAATCTTATATATCATAAATATAAACATATTAATTAACTATTTTATAAAATTATTCATATATATTTCCATTTATAATATTCATTAATAACAATTCTCTTCATGTATTAGATTGTTGTAATCTCTTTTTGACATCGAGTGTCAATAATATTGACTATAGTGAACTAGGTTCATAAAATCAATGTCAATATTTCTTTTTATCCCAAATATCATAATTTAAATACCATTAAAGGTACTAGGATTTATGTTTATAAATACTTATAATGTTATAATTTCATTAAATGGGAGTTTTAGTCATTTCATAAGAAAATTAAAATGATGATGAACTAGTTTTGAGTAATTTACCAATATCGATAGATATTCATATAACGAATGTTAATTTTTTTATAAAAATTGAACCATATTAATTATATATATTAATTATATATATAATATATACCCATCCACTATAAACTAAAACCATCCATGTTTTTATGAGAAGTAAAATAAATCACATTTATTCATAGAGCTGTTAGTCCGCACAATGCATGATTCATGTTTTCATTTTTTCTTAATTAAAAAGGGGAGGCTTGTTAATGATTATACCATCATTATAATAGCAAATAATTATAATAATTATAATTATTTTATCTTTTAAATATGGTTAAATTAACTTTTAGGTAGAAGAAAATCACATAAAGATATACAAATGAGAAAAATATGTTATAAACATATACCTCACTTCTTAGATTCTCTCCTTTTTGAAGGGGATTAAACCATTAAGGGATGATATTTTGATAACAAAAAAACATACTTAAGTTTTATAGAAGTTTTTGGGAGATGTCTGACAATTGTTTAAACCTAAATTAAGAGGTTTTTTATGAGAGGGGATGTGAGGAGAATATTTATCCTTTAATAAGTGAAAATGAGTGAAATTTTTATAAATACAGAAAAATATTTAATAATGGGAAGTCAATATCTTGGAAAGTTCCTCAAAAATTGATAAATAATTTATTTTATAAGATATAGGCTCTATACAAACCTCCATATTAAAAAAATAAATATATTTTAAACATGTAATATTTTTTACCTCTAAGTTTACTCACTTTTATTTTTTTTTTGTTTTTCACCACAGTGAATACTTTTTACCTAGGTAATTTATCCTTTATTCCAAAAAATGGTTCTTATTATATAATTTGGACCTAAGGATTCCAAATTTGAAATAAATTTTATTTAATTCAATTTTTAAAATTTATAAAAATTAATTTTAAAATAGTAAATGTATAATGTATTATTTTTAAAAAAACATAACTTAAATTATAATATATAAAATACGGGTTTATAAATTGAAATGAAAATTTTGAAAATTATAAACTCACTTATAAAATAAATATTTGGTCTTATAAAAAGGTTTCAAAAATTACCAATTCGTACTTATAAACTAATAATGTCATAATATCATGTTATTTATAGAAACATTTTTGTGCTATTCAACTAAAATTCAATCCTTTCATAAAAAATCCAAATATTAATATTAATCTAATTTGACCATGATATATATAAAAATTATATTAATTTTTTCAAATTCACATCTTGAAATTGATAAATTTAACTATAAAATAAAACCATAAAATATCATGAATTTTTTATAGGATATCATTTTTTTGGTATATTAAATATTAATCTAAAACTAGTTCTAATAATATATATATAAAAAACATGAAAAAATAACCATTTTATGAAATTATTTTTATGAAAAAAATAGATTCAATTAGTTTGTTTGTTATACCAATTTATTTTTATGTTTAATGAAAATTTTATTTTGTTTTGTTCGTATATATATATATATATATATATATTTCATAATTTTTTCAACACTATTTATACATACTAATTCTATGGATACCATACAAAGGTCTATATTTTTTTGGTTTTTGGTGTTTCTTATGGAGAAACCCATTAAGAAAAATATTTATTTAAGTAGGAAATAGTTGATTCATTACACCTTAACCATACCTTTATCAGGATAAAAAGCATACGTACACACACCGAGATGTATAAATAGGGGTGAGTATAAAAAATAAAAGGAAAACCCTGATACTTCCTCTAAATAAAACTAAATATAGAAACATGTTATCAATTTTTTTAAAAATAAAATGTAGGAAAAATTATGAAAACTAGTGTATAAAGATACATATCCAAATGTTATGTAATAAATCACAATAAAATCTCTCTAATGGAATGAATCCATGTATCCATGATTAACACAACCCAATGAAACCATTGCCCAATGGCCACTCATGATCAGTCTAACTTGCAAAGAGTTTCTGTCCCTCTATTCCCAAGGCCACACTCAATGACATATTCCAACGTGCCAAAATATTAGCACCAAAACCATATACAACCCACATGAACCTTTATATATGTTTTAAAAAAACACGCAAACACACACACACACTAAATTCAGGCCAAGTTATCACATTCAAAACTTTTTTTGAAAACTATATTATTTTAATAATTTAATTGAACACCTTGTGTGAATCACACAAATTATAGTTTTAAAGAACAACCAAGAAAATATATTTCTGAAAGATATTTTAAAATGTTTTTCCTACAAAATTATAATCATTTTATTTAGAAAACACAGATCCTTCATGTTATTGGAGAATTTGGAAAAGAAGAGAATTCAGGTACCTCTGATGCGTTAGACCCAAAGAATTCTCTAATTAAATCAAATATAAAGGATTTAATATAAATTCCAACCATCAATCCCAAATAAAATTAATAAAAAATTATCTAAAAACTATATAATGGTAATGTAGGTATGATATAAGGTTCTTATTTATAGAAAATAGGGGGATAAAGGAGAAAAAATAATAACAAGGCCTCTATATTAGATTTCCTAGATCCAATTATCTATAATAAATTATAATTTACCAATGAAAGGATGATTATCTCTTATATATCCTAAGGGAGTTTTATAATTTAATATCTTTGATTAGAGGAGAAATATTTAGTGTTTTTGGGGGAGTTTATGGCCTCTACTCAAAATTTTGGATTTAATTATTCACCTAACATTATTAGTCCATATTATTTTCCAAACCATGAGGTAAACTTGAAAATTATATTTTCTAAAAAATTTCAAAGTCACACAATTATAACATAGTTTGGCTATGACATGCACCAACCATGCCCCTATCCAAAATACCCATCATCTTTTTCACAATTACCTAGGGAATCCTCATGGGTTCCCCTAAATGTTTTTAAACTATACAACCTATAAAACCTCTCCAAAATACTTAAAAAACATTAACCCTATCAAGGCATAACCAAAATATTTAAAATATTAAAATATAAAATAAATTATAAAAATACCTCCAAATAGGGGTTCTACACTCTTCCTTATATGGGTATTTCTGTCATTGGGAAGCTAGAGATTAACTATTTCATTAAAGTGTTATAAAAACTTCTCTAACATAAAATCTATTCATTCCCATGCATCCACTTCGACCTTTATATACTTCAATAATAACCATATTTATTTGATAGATATCACTAAAAAATATTCTCTTGGATATTTAGAATGTCAATCAGGGAATGGATAAATGTTGTATCTGGTTCAAGGGTGACATAGTCCCAGTGTATTACATGGCTAATGTTAGACTGATACATATTTAATTGAGACACATGAAAACTATTATATATATATCAATAAATATCATTGGTATGGATGATAAATAATAATTCTCACTAATTTATTTCTAAATATTGTATGACCTAACATATTGAGGATCCAATTTTCCTTCCTTTCCCAATAAGAGTTAACAAAATATTATCGACACTTTCAAGAAAACTTGTTCACTTACTACGAAAGATAGTAGTCTTAAAAAATATCTACATACTATTTATAATAGATTTGTTCCATTTAAATATATTTTTTTATCATATGGACTTTGGAAGTAGTTTAATGTACTAAAATTGTCCCAATCAATGAAGTTTAACCTCTATTTACCCAAAAAAGTAGTGATCGACATAGAAAACAATCCAATGATACAAATAGAACCATATTATTCATGGAATAATAATTAATGTTATATGAAAACTCCACTAAAGGAAAATTATATTCCCATGAAACATTAAAATCCAAAATAAATGATCTAAGAATTTCCTTTAATGTGTTTATAGTAAATTATAATTAACCATCCATTTGTGGATAATATTCCATGGCCATGGTCAACTTAGTGCTAAGGGTTTATTGTAAGGATCACCAAAATAATTAAGTGAATTGAGGCTATTAGTTAGAGATAATTTATACCAATAATCCATGAAATTTCACTACTTCCTTTATATATTGATTTTTTGAGTCTTCTATTTCATTGAAATATCTAATTTAGACAAAGTGTGATGACTTTGTGAGTTGGTACATAACCACCCAAAAAACATCATTATTTCTTTCATGACTTGACCCACCATGGGACCATCTTAGCTGGTGATAATATGATATTGAGACCTAAGAATGCCTATAAAGGCTTGGGGTGGGATACTATCACCGAGTAAACACATCACACATATGGGAGGCCTTAGACCAAAACACATATAAATATGAATACGTCTACAATCAATAGTACAATAGTGAATGATAAATATCTAAAACTATAAATAAATGAATAAAAACTAATCCTAGATCAGAGTACATAAAAATATAATGGAAAGATAAAAAGTTCTAAATTAAATCTAAACAAAACTATAAAGTGGCCTGACATGGTAACAAAATGAAACTACTAACGAATTGCAACTCCAGGGTTTGTCTGTGGCCAATTTATCCCAACTAATCTCAACCTTATCCTAGTCCACCTAAGAATTTATTAAAAGACCTATCATCTATATAATATATGATATGTGTGGGTAAATCCCACATATGGGTGAGTATAAACATACCTAGTATGAAACCCCCAAATCACCAAACACAAAACATTAAAAAGGGAATCATCTATAAGTCACATAAGAAAAAGAGACAAAAAATATAAACTAGATATGATCAAAGGAAGATTCCAAGTATCAGGGTGAGGATTGTCCTCAATTTCATTTTAGGGATTCTTCCCAAGGAACCATGTTAATGATCGTTCAAGAGAACTCACTCATCTGGTCTTTCCAACAATGGTGGACCTCAAAAGACAAATAAACATGGGCATGGTATCACACCCAGGGCCTATGGGAGATACATGACCCTCTTTGGAATAACCCAATATGAAAGGGATCAAAAGCCTTAAATGTTTATCATGGAATACCTGACCCCACCTAGGGAAGAAATAGACAGAGTATCACACCATGAGCTCTGCGGAGGAATACATGAATTTATTTATAACTATCATGTAGAGGGGATTTCTCTCCCTTTATTTAGGATGGGATGCTTCACTACACCCTTAGGGGGATGCAAATGGGGGTAATGTGCCTAAAATAAAATGGATCAAGGGATCAAAATCATGATAATACGAAGGAAAACCTAGGAGTCGCATGGAATTTTGAAAAAGTACATGGGGGTGTGATATTTTCTCATCCTAAATTGATAGTTGTTTCATGTATGGTTCCAGATGATGCGTTTTCTTCCAAATTACATTCTATTCAGGTTATAATTTCCTAAAAACAACTAATATTTCAAATATCTCAAACCATGCCATCGTCTCCTCTCTTTCCACCATGATTCTCACTCGAAATTTCTATAGATCATGGGGACCATGCCCGATTCACTATCATACCACCTTTAGAAAGAAATCCATGCATGATTTGGATCACCAAAACACCATCATCTACGCCACCAATATATTTCCATTATCACCATCAATCCTCTTTCATGTCTCCAATAAAGAAACCAAACCCACATAAAAAATCTATAGAAACATAGAGTCAATCGTACCACAAAATGGGTTCTTGGATATAGTCAAATCACAATCCAATAAAATAATAAAGATAAACAAATAATGGAGGGATACATACATTATATTGAATAGTGATCATAAAATTAAGTATATGTTCATTTTTACATCATCGACATAATATGAAGAATGGGAAGGATAAAAAAAAGTGAAAAATAAAAAAACCTAATTATATGAAAAGGAAATATTAAATGGGTTATTAAACAAAGAATGATTAATAAATTAATTTATAATTCAATTAATCTGTTTTCATTACAGAAATAAATATCGGTGAATAAACTTACAAAAAAAACTACCTAAGATTGGATCAATTTTTGGAGAAAATATCCTCAAGCATTGAATAAAAAGAACTTTATATACTTAATATTAGATCCAAGTATCCTAAATTCCATCCAATATTAATCAATAATATCATGAATCCACAACCTTAGATTTGATATTCTATCAAGGTTAGATGAACCTCAACCTAGGTTTATCAGTCAGTTTCCTTGGAAATTTTCCCATTTAAAGAAATCATCAAGAGAGGATCACTAATAGATTAATAGAGGGGATAAAATGGATTAAATAAAAAATCATGACCCAAAATTTAATATTAATATGTATTCATTTTTAAATATATGAGATCCATGGAGAAAAAAATATTATCATCGATTGAAAAATCAACCTGACCACCACAACAACCACCTTAATGACCTCCACCACGACAGTGGTTTTCTTGAGTACCCTGATCAACCCAGCTCACCCCTTTGATTTTTTCTAACCACATGAAATTTTCACTCACCAGAGCCTCCACCATGGTATTGGTTAGTTCATCCAATCTACGCACAACATGATCTATCCATGACCACCATGAATATGGAATAACCATTTTTGTTGGGATTTTTATACATAGAAACCATTATGGATTGCACTAGGGTGTTGTGTGGGATGTGGTGTACCAAAAAGTACCAAAACACCACTTAAGATGCCAAAATCCCCTCATAGGGTCTGGAAACTCGTGTTGAATCTAAACATTAATCTATAAATATAATTTAAAATTTTTCAAATCATTAATCATTAAAAATAAGAGTCATTACATTCTCCAAACCTTGAGGATTTTCATCTCAAAAAGTAAAAAATTATTTAAAAAGGTGAGGGTACTGAGCTCACATATGGTTATCCTACTCCCACGAGCTCTATTGGAGGTTAAAATATTTCAAATGAACACACACTAGGGGAATATATCAACAATGAATTATATTCTCTCACTTATCATTGATCAACATTGGGTACTCCTAGATCATAATTCCATCCTCAATGTCTAGCTTACCCTAGTCAATAACATGTGATGTCATGCACATATCTACTCTACTCTGACATTTGAATGATTTCATGAATCTATTATAACTATAGTGGTTAGAAAAAGTGATAGTCCACCTCAGTAACTCTACATAATATCTTGAAAGGGAAAATTAATCTTTGGGATAGATTTTCACCTCGCACATAAATGGTATTCTCCTGAGGTGTGGAAAGTTTAAAAGCTTTGTTTTTATTTTTTTAATTATTTATAATATTTTAAATAATATTTATTGAGTAATACTTATATTAAAAATGGGTTTCAAATCCCAGTGAGGGTTTTTTTGGCTTAAGAGAGGTTTTATAACTTTTTGGTTCACCACAAACAACACTATGCCCTGATGTAAGACATTGTGGACCCTATATATAAAATGCACAAGAAAAATGGGTAGGTCATGGACATGGTGCTCATGGATATCTCACATGGGCCATGATATTGATGACCTCACCAAGATTGTGGTGAGGGTAAAAAGCATGTGGTTAGTAAAGATGTTGTAGGGGATGTCTATATTTCTCGGGGTTCTCAAGAACACCACAACCATGGTGGAAACTATGGTGGCTGTCATATGGGATTGTAAATGTCTAAAACCATAACCATTATTAGTGGATATTGTATATTTATAAGGAAAGAAATTTATATTAAATGATGGTTCTTGAATATGTATTTATTTCATTTTCTCCCCTCTATTAATCGATCAATAATCACATATTGAATATTTCTTTGAATATGATGATTTTATAGATGAATTACTAATGAACCTAGGGTGAGGTTCTTATAACCTAGTTAGGAAATCCAAGCTAGGGAGGTGTAGGTTTGATCCTTATGATTGAAAATGGATGGAATTGAGGATCCATTGATCTTTTATTGTTCATCAAATGTTCTTATGGATCAATGATTCCAGATATTTTATCCTAATATTAATCCAATTGAAGGTAAGTATTTTTTTGATGTTTTATTATCCCTTATTGATTTATATATTGAACATATATTAATTAAATTATAAATCAAATTTTGAGTCGTTATTTATCAAGTTACCCGATGAGTATTTCATTTTCCTAGAATTATAAATTTGATTTTTATTTTAGACTTTTTGTTTATCCATCTAATTATTTGGCTTATGTTGACTATGTAAAAATGAACAT
Source organism: Viscum album (assembly GCA_963277665.1). Classification (NCBI taxonomy): domain Eukaryota; kingdom Viridiplantae; phylum Streptophyta; class Magnoliopsida; order Santalales; family Viscaceae; genus Viscum; species Viscum album. The sequence goes on from OY728126.1 coordinate 673,879,839, forward strand.
GACCATAATTTTATACACACTTTTTTTTATTATAGGTGTTTCCATTAAATTAATCATTAATCACTAGTGTTCTATTATATAATGATTTGAATATATCTAGGAACCTATTTCATGATACTATTGACTCTATGTTTTAATAGTTTTCATATGTGAGTTTAATTTCAACATTGGAGAGGTGAAAGAGGTGCGATGGTGAAAAATAAAATAAAATATTGATATGGATGATAGTGGTTTTGTGAGTTGGATAAAATTTTGTTTCCTTTCGAAGGTGCGACGATGGTTACTCTGGCGTAGTCCAAATGTTCCATGGGCATTTCGGGGGAGACCCATAGTGGAAAAGAGGGGACAAAATCATGAGTAGAGGGGAATGAAATATTTGGTGTTTTTAAAATATTTCATCTTATAGGGTGTGTATTTTGGAGTAACAAAAACAACGTGGAACCATCCTTATGATGGATGGAATTTTAGGTTGAGAAAATATTGCAGGACCAAATACATTGTTTATATGTCATTTGACTCCTAGGTGGGCCTTGATATTAACATGGGCGTGGTCCCTCAAACCGTTTTATTTTGGAAAAGTTATTATCTTTACATCCCCATGAGGGTATAGTGAGGTATCCTATACAATGTAAAGGATGAGTGCTCTCCTATGTGGACTAGTTGTAGATAGAGTCACATATCCCTCTATGTGGTCTGGGGTGTGACCTATATCTCTTTATTCCTTAGATTATGATAGGTATCCTATGACTGAAATCCAAGGCACGAAATACCATTCCGAGTGGGTTATTTTTGATAGGGTTAGGTATCCTTCAAAGGCCCTGGATGTGATACCCTACCAGTGTGTCTTTTTCTTGGGGTTTCCACCAATTTTGGCTAGACCTGATGATTGAGTTCTCTAAAATTAGAATTACCATCTATCCTTGAGTATAATCCCTAGGATGAAAGTTAGGAAGAGCCTCACCTTGAGAATTAGATTCTTTGTTTGAGAATATATATTTTATCATGTTTATATATTTCTCTTATGTGACAAAGAACCGATATCCTGTTTGATGATTTGTGTTTAGTGATTTTAGGGTATCCTGCTGGGCATGTTTATACTCACACATACATGGAATCTTCCCGCATGTGTCATGTATTATGAAAACTAAAAGACTTATGATGAATTACTAGGTGTACTAGGAGTAGGTGGATCTTAGTTAGTGTAGAATGACTACAGATGGACCCAAAGTTGAAGTTTGTTAGAAATTTCCTTTTGTTACCAGGTCGGACCCCTTTATAGTTTTGGTGGGCTTGTATTTGGCCCTTTGTACCTTTACATAATATTCTAACATACTATCATATTAGAATAGATGTTATGCATGTATTTATAGTTTTAGTTATTTATATTTAAACACCATATTGGTGATTGTAGATGTATACATGTGTCCATTAATTTTGGGTTAAGGCCTCCTATTTGTGTGATATGCCTCCTCAGTGGTAATCATATATGACTAGCCTTTTGGAGGTAGTCTTGGACTGTCACTGTAGAATTATACCTAATTGGGAGGGGCCCAGGACTGGTTGGATCATTAGAATTTTCCATTTTTGATGATGTATCAAGAATTAGAATAATAAATAAAAATTCCAAAATAAAAATCAAATTCCTAATTTTAGGAAAAAGAAATACTAAAAGGGTAATTCAACAAAGAAAAATATATGAATTAATTTCTAATTAAATTTATCCATGTTCATCATATAATCAAGAATTTGGAATAAACCAAAGAAATAAATTATCGACCTTGGATTGGATCATTTTTGGAGAAATATTACTCAAGAATTGTAAAATAAGAACTCTCTAATATTTCTATTTATTCCAAGGATCCTTAATTTAATTTGACATCGATTGGTAGGATCAGGTCACTACCTAACTAGATTCGATCTCCTTGCTATGATCAATAAACATTACCCTATATTCACCTTTAATTCACCAATAAAATCATCCCATTTTAATAAATCATCAAGTTAGGATCATAAATAAAATAATAAATGGGAGAAAATGAAATAAATTTTCATTCAAGACCCCTTATTTAAAATACATGCATTTCCCCTTTGAAATGTATGAAATTAACAAGGAAAAATGATAGTTTCAACTGTTTCAAAACCCATGTGACCTACAACATGTATTACACTATTGTAACACCCCAATATTTTATGGCATGTATATCTTTAAATTTAATTTATTTGACAACATACTTTTCACACCAACCAAGCTTAAACAAACAATGGTGTACAATTAAATATCATTATGTTAACACAACCATTATAACCTAGCCATTAAATTTTTTGGAATTAATAGAATTTACCAAATTATGAAATTTATATATTATATACTTAATAAAATATTTTTACATTAATTCAAATGATTTTATAGGCATATGATAACAATTAATCCGATTTTACACATTAAAATGATATATTTTTCAAAAGGTAGTTTTACAGCCTTTTGATTGTTCACTTTTTTTAAATATAGTTTTTGAAACTTTTATAAATTATATTGGAAAAAATAGGCTTATTATTTTGAATAAGAAAATTAAAATTTACTTTTTTTAAATATTTTGTTATTTTTTTATAAGTTTCATGTTTTGATGAATAGTGGAAAAATATTTTATTTAAATTGAAAACAATTGTTTCAACTAAATAATTTATGGTGTTAATTTATGTTTTTTATTGGTTTTAAAGAATAATTATATAAAATTTTATCATTTAATCTATTTTAATTTATTAGAATTTATTTCACATTGAATTTGGTTATAAAATCATTTCAATATTTTAAATGTTCTTATTTAAAAACCAGTTTTCTCATCCCGTCAACATTATTAATTTCAAATTATTTTAATCAAATTATGTGTTTTTAATTTTTTTAAATGGATTCCATATTTTTAATCACAAGTTAGAAATTTTGTAAATAGTACCTTTTATTTTTTGACAATATGAACAGTAACTGTAATATTTTTTAACTACCACGGATAAAGGTAAATTAGGTAATTAAGGGTAAAAATAATATTATAAGTATTAAAAATTTACCCTAAAACTTTTAATAATATTATTTTATGAGTTATTGTAGACAAATAGCATCATTGGTCCTATTTTATGGCCTATTGGAGCCACCTGGATGACTTTATTCCTTTTATAGTATTGTATTCTAAAGAAACTCAAATATATCATTCTCATATTCTTAATAAGTGTTTCATTTTTTAAATATGGTCATTTGGAAGATAACTTATACTATAAATATTCATTTGAAAGAATTTTTTTTATATTAATAATGATAATTTATTTTACATTTTTAGGGAATAAATAATTAAATTAATGGCTTTTAAAATGATGATATAATAATTTTTTAATTAATGGAAATATCTAATAAATGTTATTAAAAATATTAAAATAAATATTATTTTATATAATTAATGTTATCAAATAATTTTATAGATTACCTAGAAATATTATACATGTAATAAAGGTTTCATTTCAATGCTATCATGTTGTTATGATATTTTTTTAAAAAGCCATGTAATGAATAATGTCAAAACAAACACTAATGATAATTTAAAATAAGTAATATTTTATCAAATAATATAAAATTAATAAAAAAAAATTTATTCCAACTAATTTTGTTAAAGTTATAAATTCTATACATGAATCATGTATGTTTTTTTCATTTTATAGTAACTATATTAACCTTCCAAGAGTAAAAACACATGTTGTCGTAGTAAGAGTTAAAGGGTTTAAATAGGGGTTATAACCAAATGATAAGGGTAATAATGAGACATAAACATGTATAAAAATTATTAGTTTATATTATTTAGACCCATAATCATATTATATTATAAATAAGTCACTTTTTATCCATTTTTAATCGAAAAATATTTCATATTAATTTAATATTATGAGAGTTTCCAAAAGTGCCCCTCAATCAATTATAAAAGGGCACATCCTCCCTAACTTATTCACATCATTTTTAATAATCTAGATCAACCAAAACCTACCCATTTCTCCTCTTAAAATCCTTATAAAATTTTTGGAGGTTTTTTTCTTCCAAAATTTCCAACTATAGATCCATTAGGAAGTGATATAAAGGATGTCCACCGACGAAGAGGTAGTTATTTTACTAACTTATTTAAGTTAATTTATTATTATAATTAATCTTCATGTGTTTTTTACATACTAAAATAATAAATTAAATTAAATATATATTATTTTATGTTATTATAATTTATGGTACATCCTTATTCATTGATTTATCCATCCTATCAAACATAAAAACACCGCGCACATGTATGTACGAATTACCATTTCCACACCATGGTGTAATCTATTTTTCATCACTAATTTACATGGATATGAATAATGATTTAAATAATGTATATATATGATAATTATGACATTATATTTATTTTTTAAAAATTAATATACTATCCACTTCCTTACTCTTTCAGCATTAATAGAATGATATCATTGCTCGTGTGTATCTACAACCTACCAATTCAACAACGTGATGTGATTAATTTTTTCACATCCAAAATTAAATAGTGGATATAAAAATTTATTTATTGATTAAATATTATATTTATAACATTAATATCATTATATAGATGTTTTATCTATATGATAATGGAAATAATCAAGACATTCATGACAAAACATGCATGGGAAAATGAAGTAGTTAACAACTGAAACAAGGGTAATAACAGAATATTGTCAAAAAATGGGTGATAAAATAATAAAATAAGATCCTATATGGTATCATAAATATGAATAATTTTATTTTATAAGTTAATATAATTATTAAAACTATTATACTGGAGGTTAAAACATGTTCAACTAAAGGATGCAAATGGTAAGGGACTTTGTCTCAATCTCCTTTCATTGAGGCATAGTTTGATGTTATACAACCACCTTATTTAATGAGGTGCATATAAAATCCCTTTGAATTATCATTTCATTTATTTATTTAATATAATGTTTTGTTAAATGTTATTATTTCTTGAGACTTATGATTTAAATTTTCAAATAGGTATGAGACATCTTGAATGTTTAATGATTTAATTGTCATATTCTTCTTCCATGTACATTTTTTCTAAAAATGTTTTCAAAATGGTTTTTACTATTATACATAAAATGTTTACGTAGTTTTTAACCATGTTTTAATTTTCATAAAATGGTTTTTAAGTAATATTTATTATTGGTCAGAGTAATACACTCGGGGGGGGGGGGTGAATTTAGTGTTAAGAATATTTTTTGTCTAAAAAATTTACTAAAAATTTTCCCAATTAAAAATAAAAAATCAACATATTAATCAATGTGGTAGATTTATATTAGTTTTGATCTTTTGAAAGACTTATAAAAGAGTGATTAGTTCCCAGTTAAAGTAAAACTGATTACTCTTTTAACATTTTAAATCAATACACTAAATCTAATTCTAATATAAACACTATCTAAGATTAGCTATCAAAGTAAAGTGAAGTTTTATGATTTAATAAACACAAAAGAGGAAACTAAACTTGAAATAACATAACAAAAATAAAACAAGAGGTTTATTCTCAAATAAATACTTAATCCTCTCCACTTGGTTATCACATTCCACCAAAAAGTTTATATAAATAAGCTTTGATCCACACCCTGGATCGAGGTAAACTACAATATACAAATTGTCCAGCTCATCTAGACCTCTTCCACACCTTTTGTGGGAGTTTAAAAACAACCAGGCCACACAGGGACCTCTTCCACTGTAATATGTGGGAGTGTAAGATGTAAAATAGTTGGTTTGTGAATATATCAATGTTTCTTTTAGGTTTTCATAGGATTTAGTGTGTGTTTATAAAGTAGATATACACGAACTTCTTTTAAAGTAAAAAATAGTACACAATCAGAGCATAAATAATGAGGTAATAGTTATAGGCTCTGTGGGATTGTCAATGCAGCATGAAAATTCTCAAGGTTTTGTTGAAATGCAACTTGAGTCAATTTCTAGAAATAGATAGAAAAACATAGTATTATGAGATCTTTTGTCTCTAGTTTCTAGTGAGTTGGTAGTTTGAACAAGTAGTTATTCTCATCTCATTAGTTTGTTGTTGCCAGATGTTATTTATTTTATTCTCTTATCAGTATCTTCATGTTTTCATAGTTTCTAGTTCTTGTGAATTTCTTGGGTGGACAACTTCTTAACTCACTATTTATATTCACCTTTATTTTTGATTATGTGTTCTCTTTATACACTTAAAATAGAAATGAGCATGTTCTCTAAAACCTCGTACCTCATACTAAGTCCGAAATTTCATTAAATGTTGTTCACAAAAGACAAAAAAATTCATTAATATAATTAAAATTACTAAGTTTCATGAATATGTTTGTTAGAAAGAAATTTAAATTTAAATGAAAAATTAAGAATTGATGGTGTCTCTGAATGGAGTCTAGGTAGCAGTTTCATGAATTAGTGCATTCTACAAATATGAATGGTGAGTCAAGAAGTGGTGTCTCCGGAATGGTAGATAACTCTGACAGTAGGTCCACTAGATGGTGAATCATGCTATCTGTATCTCATATTGATAATTCATACTTAGAAAAAACTTGGATTTCATTGGTAAGTAATTATATCGGTAGGTTGATGAAATAATGACTCAGTAATTATTGGATCAATGCGATGGTGTATGGTCCTTTTATAAAAATCCAGAGTTGAGATATCAGTAGGTTAAATGATGGTAACTCAGTGCATCTTTATATTGAGTGACAGTGTCTCATCCATTGTTGTAATTAAATGTCTGTGCCGACGAAGAGACAATTGATAGTGATATATTTCATCGATAGGTCCATATCAATGGTAGCCTATACTTAGTAGATTTTCTATCATTAGTAGGATTTCCAACTGTGAGTTCACCTTAATGATGACTCATACTTAGTCAAATATTGAAAACTTGTATTATAATTTAAAAAACTAAAAAAATCTATTAAGATGATGAATAAACATGAGTAAACATAATTAAATATAATTTAACTTAATAAAGCATGATTTGTGAGCATTAAAACTAGAGGACCCCAATAAATTTTCTCATTTTCCAAATCATGTAATTTCTGAATTTTTTGGCAAAAATATAGAAGGAATGTTTTTTAATTTATGTGGCATGAGTGAATTTTTCTGCTATCTTGATTCCTTAATGTGTTGAAGCTTATTTTACATGTTTACAAGGTTCTTTTCAAGTAATTTTTTTCTTTTATAAATGCAAGAATTTTAAATAAATGATTTCCATGTAAAAAGTGTATTTATCTCAATAAAATTTTAATGATTATATTAGAATATTTTCATCTAGGTCAACATACTTTGTTGGATCTTATACTTGGTTGAGGTCGATCTCTTATGATATCATTTACCATATTTCATTGATTTTTTATGATTCAGTTTGAATGTGGATTTTCTATTTTGATATTATTTATAGTTTTTTAATGTATTCAACTTTAATATACCAGTTTTTAATATGAATGTTTATGTTGATTATTTTCACCCATTTCATAAGAGTTATATATTAAAATTATTAAGTATAGGTAGGGGCCTGATATAGCCCATTGATGCATCAATAGTTCTGATGAGACCAAATAGATTGGTTTTTGGATAATGCAATACCCTATTATGTATGGTTTCTTGGCCAAGCCTTGACGATATGTTTATGATGTACCACATTATGCATTATCTAATTATGAGATTAGTTATTAGTATTCCATGTGATCATTTTACTATTAGAATATCCATGATTATGTTTCATTCTCTTGTGATTATGGAATCATTCATTCCTACCAAATTATACTCAGTTTATTGATTAAATGGAATGTTTTTCAGTTCATCACCTTTCCATAATTGTTTATGATTGTTTATGATATCTTCCTCTATATACCCTTACTGAGAATCTGAGTTCACCCATTTTATATGTTTCATTTTCCCTTAGGATTCCATGAAGTATATTATGAATGATTATGTAGGGTTACACAAAGGGTGAATAAAGTTAGAATAAATGAAATTATCTATGTATTTTATGTTTTAAAATGTATTTTGAATTTCAAGTATGTATCTAGTTTAAAAAGAGCACTAAACCATTTGGTAATTTGGGATGAGATAACTTGAATCATATGCCAATGTAATAAAGTAAGGCACTCACTCTAGGCTACTAGGGTCGGGGTTGTTATAATTGGTATCAGAGGAAGTTTAGTAGAAACCTTGGGAACTAGTTTATGAAAACATATATTAGAGAACAAAACCCTTTGATAGGGTTTGGAAAAATATCCAAATAAACTAAGTTTATGATTTACAGATTAGTTATACCTAAAATTTTAATTTAGGTTACATGATTCACTAGTTTTGAGGTTATACATTATGTTTCATAACGTGATGATCTAATATAGTGTATTCTATTTTTTGGAAATAGAGACTAAATGATGAAATGAAATCTATATTCATGCACATAATCCATATAGTGATTTATCTTTTATGCAAGATAATGATGTTGGAGTTAGAGCTGTAACTGGTGCTAAAAAAATAATAACCATACTAGGAAAAATGAATTAGGTTATGAAAAAAAAACCTTAATTGAATGGAGCATCATGATCCACAATGTGGTGGAACAATGTTAGAATTATTCATGAGAAAAAACCTGCATAATTCAATGGGACTAAAAATCCATTCGTAGATGATAAATGTATATGTTTTTTAGGGAATATGTTTATTTCTTTGGTAAATAATGAAAGAGAGATAGTTGTCATGGAAATTTATCATATCTTGGGAGATGCAGATCAATGGTGGTCACACAATCAAAATACAAAGGAGGATGAATAATTAAAAAAATTGGAATGGAAGGATTTTAAGGATCTTTTCTTAGAAAAATAATTCCCTCGTGAAAAACTAGTGAATATGAAGAGACAATTCATGAATCTAAGGAAAAAGGAGGATAAGATTTTTTCTAAATATGAATCTAAATTTAAAAGGTTTTCAAGGCATGCTATGTAATACATACATAACCCAAGGAGTAAGAATGATCATTTATTTGAGGGGTTAAAGACCTTATTATGAATGGAATTTTCTCCCAAAATTTCTAATCATATTAAGATATAGTCTTACATGATATCAAGACAAAGAAAGAATTATATAAGTCTTATGAATTAAAGGGAAAGTAATAGAAGAATATAATAATGTAGCATGAGATAGATAAAGGAAAAAAGGGAAGTATTTTCCCACATGTGATAATTATAGGAAGAAACACCCCAATACTTTCTTGAAGGAAATGAGAGTTTTTTTATAAGCGTAGAGAGAATAGTTACTAGTATCATGATTGTAAGGGAAAGAAATAATCATGTAATGTGTAGTGATATAGTTTTATGAATATTAGACACTATGCACATGAATGTACTAAGCGTCAAGGAAATAAATCTCATAAAAATAAAAGGGATCAATGTTAATATTATATTGTTATTATAGTCAAAGTAGAAATATTTATGTATTTGTGTTTTTCGATTCAAGAATTATGTTATGATATTATGGTTATAAGAATCATGTGATATATAAGGATTTTACTATAGCACTCCAACTTTATGGATTTGGAAGAGTGCATGTTATCATTAAGGTTTTAAATGTGGTAATGGTATTCATATATTTGGTATGCGACAAAAATATCTACATTATGTTGTTTCGGGAAAATATGATTTTAAGTTGATTTTGTAAATTTATTGACATTCCTTATGAATGTTTAGATTTTGAATTTAGATTGATTTATTTTGGATGAGTATTAAGGTTATAATGGATTAAGTTGAACATTGAATATTATTATTTGAGGTTAAAGTATAATTTATTAGATACTATGTGGGATTTTTTTTGGTTTTAGTAAAAATTTATAGGATGAAGTAAATACTTGAAAACCTTATGATTCCTAAAAAGTGATTCAAGAATAAAAATTCATCTTGAATATCCAACTTCACACAACTAGAAAAGTCACCTACGACCACGGTTTGGAACCATGGTCATAGTCTCGAAAACTGTGGCAATAGCCTATGGCCACAGTTTCAGAAAACCGTGGCCGCTGTCGCTGTGGTAGTTGGGGCCTAGTGCCATAGTTTAACTATGGAATCAGGGGGCCTCTTTCCACAGTTTTAACCATGGAAGAGGGCCCCAATATCTATAGTTTTAACCATGTTAGTAGGCCCATTGTGATATGGTTTAACCATGGCATATGACCCTACTTCCACGGTTAAAACCGCGGGGATATTATATATATGGTATAAAAAATTGGGTGACCCCCCAGACAACCCCCTTGCACCCCCTATACATCCCCCTCAACCCCATGCCCCCTGGACATCCCCCTTGCACCCCCATCAACACACCCTACACACCCATTCCCCCTAGACATCCCCCTTGAACCCCCTTGAACACCCCCACAGCCCCATACCCCTCCATGATAACCCCTTTCACCCTTCTAGACATCCCCCTTTCACCCCCTTGAGCACCCCCTGGACAACCCCCTTGCACACCCCTAGACAGCCCCCTTTAACCCCCCTTGAAAACCCGCTTACAACCCCTTAAACACCCCTGGACAACCCCCTTTCACCCCCTGGACAGCTCCCTTACACCCCCTTGAACACCCCCTGCACCCCCCTGCACCCCCATGCCCCAACCCCCTTTCCTCGAAACCCCTACCACATAGAACCCCTCTCTCCTGGACACCCCCCTACACACCCATTCCCCCTTTCACCCCCCTCTTGGACACCCCCTAGCACCCCCTGGACAACCCCTTCCCCCCTAAACACCCCCTGCAGTAGCCCACCCCCTATACACCCCCTATAGAATCCCACCCTAACCCCTATAGTAGACCCCCTACAAATCCCCCCATCCCCCCCCCCTTTTGGACACCCCCTCCCACCCAGACACCCCTTCCCACCTGTACATCCCCCACCCTCCTAGACAACCCCCACCCTCCTAGACAACCCCCACCTAGAAAACACCCCTCTATAAGGCCCCAGACCTAAAACTTACTTAATCTTGAGTTATTTCAAGAATACGCAATGAGGATATTTTCAGGTTTAGAGTTTTAGAGAATTAGATCATAAGTCATGAATTACATTCCACATTTCAACAAGGTGGTTACATAAAATACAATATTCATTTTTACCATAAAAGGAGACATATTTAAAATAAAACATGGATTCTTTCGTGACACTTCTTAGACACTATCATCACATCATGCACTTTTCCCTTGACTTGTGAAATACATTTCAAAAACTTGGGATGAGCATAAAAAGCTTAGTAAGAGATATAAAAGTACTAAATGAAAACATTAGTCCATGTATACATAAGAATTAATGAAATCATACTTTACTCATAAAACATATGCACTTTATCATACCTCATGAAATCATAAGATTTATGAATAACTCATAGAAACCATAAGCCATAAAGGTAACTTGAAGCATTTATAACATTTGTTGGGGGTAACCCTCATGGTTACATTTAGAATACCCCTCACAGTATATTACATTTAACTCCTTTGTGTTACCCAATTAATTGGAGAGCTATATCAGGCTCACCCACCCTTAGTTTATCATGTAACCACCCGTCTTCATAAACAATACCCAAGAACCATAACATAATCGTATCACATAAAACATGCATAAAGGAAACATAACATTGCCACATTTCAATCACAAGATATCGACACAACACATTGATATAATAAAAACATTATCAAAACCATTTTCAATACCAAAATAAAAGAAAATTAAAACATGGTTTTTATTTTTCATTTAAAAAAAGTTATGGCTTGTAGAGGAAGCCGAAACTCAAATAATGGTAACGGCGGCGGAGAAGTCATTGTCGTCGCATACATAAGACAAAAAAATTCCTTTTGTCCTTTAGTAAAATGAATCATACAAAAAGATTACTTTTTAATAAAAGTAAAATTCAAAGGGGTTTATACACCGTATAAACTAAAGTTGTGTATAAAACAAAATATCCCTTAATGAAAGGATATTGAGACGAAGTCCCATACCACATGTCCGACTTGACTCGATCATTCTTTAATCTCCTGAATAATAAACTAGAGTTAATTTCTATTTTCTTAAGAACCTTTTTCAAGTTCATTATTACTTTTATATCACTAATTACCATGTTATGAACATTATGTAATTATTTAAGTTAAAACGGTCATTTTTGTCAATCTTTGGTACTTGAGCAAAAAAACATCTTCTTATAATTACAAGTTATTCATGTGGTAAAATATCCATTATATCCATAATTATATTCAAGATGTAGATATCATATATTTAATATATATCCAGTATATACATTCATTTATATTATTACACAACATTTAGAGGTAAGAAATGAAATGCATCGTTCATGGAGACGGTAAACCGTACGTACGCATGAACGCTACTTTCATTTCTATTTCATTTTTAATGGAGTGAAATAATAATTATATAAATGTATATTATAATTCCAGTATGATATCATATGTAATACCATTAACTCCATCCTTTATACATCCCACATATGGCATTAATGAATCAAATCACTTTGAGGGGGCGATAGTCCTTACTTCCTAAAATGAAGATATCGTGTTTACCCATAATGGAAACAATAAAGGTATGCCATAAAAAAATACAGCAGCATATGGAAAACATAAACATAATATATATCATATATAAATATAGTTACATCTTAATGGACACCATGAAAGGTGTTATAAGAATATTGAACAATCATCGTTTCGTGAGGTAGAAATTCGTCATCCACAGAAACAATATGTTCTTTAACCATTAGACAGAGGTGTGTGTAAGTGTAAATAAAATCATTATCATAACAACATACTAGTATATTGGAGATACTAGTTTTGTAATAAAATAAAATAATAAAAAGAGTTTAGGGGGTTGGAGAAGCAAAATAAAACAAAAGAACACAAGTGAAGACATTACCTTTAAATCAGGTAACTTCTCTTGGTTTGAACCAAAAGGGTTTCTTGAAGAGCTTTCTACCTAAGGTAAGGCTTATAAAATTAAAATAGGGATGTGGAGAGATAAAATGAGTAGATATTGTCCAAGACAATGGATTTATTGGTGTGCATAAGGTGGTAGAGGTGGGGGCCTTTTATAAGAGGGAGGAGGGGCACTCTTGTAAAGTCAAGAAATGCTACTTTATTATATAATGAGTTTCAGATTTTAAAGGTCCCACAATTATATATTTCGAGGATAAGGTGATAAGGGTTTGAAATCAACCCATACAATAGGTTTTTGACAAGTGTAAGTCTTAGATTTTACATTATCTTTTCATTTTATTTAAATCATTAATTAATGAGGTAATCACTACATCATCATGGTGTCATAAATTTTTTAATTTATTTAATGTCTAAAAATTATAAAAAAAATAATATGATTTAGGAAATCTTTTTATCATTCCAATTAATATTTTATAGTCTAATATATCATTTACATAGAAAAAACTAGAATTGTTTTACTTGGGTGATACATACTTTAAATATACTTTCCTTTTAAAAAAACATAAAATGATAAAGTGTCACTATCACCCAAAAGTGATTCCATGGGGTCCCAAAGTTTGTCAAAAGGCATCCCATGGTCTTACATGACACAACCAGTAGTATTAGGACACATGTTGGTGTAATTTTTTATTATTATGATATTATTTTATTACCCTTAACTATCAGATTACTAATTTATCACGATAATTAAAAATAATTACCGTCATTACTATTAATAATGTCCGAAAACAAAAGTATCTTAATTACATAATTTAGACCTTATGATTCCAAATATGGAATCCATTTTACCAAATTAAAAACATATAAATTGTAGTAATTAATTTAAAAATAATTCCCGTTGTCAAACAAATAGCGGGTTTTTTAGAAATAATATCTATCAAAAGTTTGACAATTATTTATGTCCAATTTCAAAGTGAAATTAATTACAATGACCACCATTTGATTAAATGGTAAAAATATATTCTATTTACACTTTAAAAAGAATTAAAAAGATAATTTATCCATACAATAAAATTAGATGATATATCAGTTTTGAAGTAAAATGCAGTATTTTTCATTATTCATTAAATAATGAACATTGTCAGAAAAATACCAAAAATTTATCCAAAGTAAATTTCAATGTCCCAATACTAAATATTAAGTTTATTTTGACAAATATAGCTTATAAAAATTTCAAAATATTGATTTAAAAATGGTTCTCTATCAAAAGGAAGTAAAACAATCTTTTAAAAATACTAGAGAATTCTATGCTTAAGATTGGATTTATTATCATTTGAAGACTCTAAAACACTATCTAATTTATAAATAGACATAGATATGAAAATCCATAGTTATTTACTTACTTGGGATGTTACATCCTTCCCCCATTTAGAAAATTGCGTCCCCGCAATTTATTTACTTATCGAATAAGTGGGGGTATTTATCCCTCATTACATTTTCAGATTCCCATGTATCCTCTTCAATCATGTGGTTTATCCACAAAACCTTTACTTTAGGAATCACCTTATTCTGTAATACTTGATCCCTATGGTCAAGAATTTGGACCAGTTGTTCCTCATAATATAGGTTCTCTTCCAGCTGAACTACCTCTAGACTCAAAACATGATATGGATCTAGCATGTACTTTTTTAACATTGAAACATGAAAACCATTGTGTCCCTGAGATAAACTCGGAGGTAAAGCCGCTCGGTATGCAACTGATCCAACTCTCTCCAGAATTTCATATGGTCCAATGAACCTTGGACTCAGCTTCCCTTTCTTACCAAATCGCATCACACTTTTCCATGGTGAAACTTTGAGGAAGACATGATCACATACCTCAAAAGATAGATCCTTCCTCCTGTTGTCCGCATAACTTTTCTGCTTGCTCTGAGATGTTCTCATGTGTTTCTATATCAGCTGAACTTTTTCTGCAAACTCTTCTACCAATTCTGGTCCCATCAACTTTCTTTTACCCACTTCATCCCAAAAAGGTGGAGTTCGACACTGCTTCCCTTATAATGCCTTAAATGGTGCCATCTATATACTAGAATGAAAACTGTTATTATAAGAAAACTCAACCAAAGAAAGATGTTGGTCCCAAATTCATGGATAATCCATCGAACAAGCATGTAGCATATCCTCTAATGTCTGAATTGCTCGTTCTGACTGCCCATCTGATTGAGGATGAAAAGTTGTATTGAAATTTAATTCAGTACCCAACAACTTCTGAAGGCCTTTACAAAAGTTAGAAGTAAAATTGGGATCACGATCAGATACAATGGAGAGGGGAACTCCATGTAACCTGAATATCTTTTTAAGATACAAACGAAAGAGTTGATCTAGAGAAAAAGTATCTCATATAGCAAGGAAATTAGCAGATTTAGCCAAGTGATAAACAATAACCCAGATTGCATTATTACCTCGAGGTGTCTTCGGTAACCCCACAAAGAAGTCCATGGATATATTCTCCCATTTCCACTCTGGCACTGGTAAAGGTTGAAGCATCCCTTTTAGTAACTTCTGCTATGCTTTAACCTATTGACTAGTCAAACACTTCATAGTAAAATCAGCAATATCTCTTTTCATTCCATCCCACCAGTAATACTCCTGAAGATCTCTATACATCTTAGTACTTCCAGGATGAACTGAAAATGGAGAACTATGAGATTCAAATAACAAATCTCTCTTCAACTACGAATCACAAGGCACACACAATCTCTTACCAAATATCAAAACACAATCATCATCAATGTTTAATTCAGGAAACTTACCCTTCTGAACCAGCTCTAACTTTTTTTGCAACTCACTATCTTGCTTCTGTGCTTGCTTAATTCTGTCTGATAGAGAAGATTTCAATGATACTTGAAAAAAAAACAGAAGAACATCCTGCACCAACAACTTATATGTCAAATTTCATGAAATACTTAACCAAAGGACCGCGTTCCAAATGTAACATGGTTAATGAAGCATTACTGTTTCAACTCAAAGCATCAGCCACTTTATTTGCATTTCCCGGATGGTAATGAATTGTACAATCATAATCCTTGGTTAATTCTATCCATATCCTCTGTCTCATGTTCAATTATTTCTGAGTGAATATATACTTTAAACTTTTTTGATCAGTATATATTTCACACTTTACACTATACAAATTATGCCTCAAAATTTTTAAAGCGAAAACAACAGCAGCTAATTCCAAATCATGTGTAGGGTAATTTACCTCATGAGTTTTCAACTGACGTGAAGAATAAGTAATTACCTGATCATTCTGCATTAGGACACAACCAAGTCCTTTCAATAAAGCATCACTGTAGATAACAAACTCACCATTCCTGGAAGGTAGTTCCAAAACTAGAGCATTCACCAATCTTATTTTCAATTCCGAAAAACAATCATCACATTCTTTTGTCCTGATAAACTTAACACCCTTCCGAGTTAGCTTAGTCATTGGACTAGATAACCGTGAAAAATTTCTAACAAACCTTTGGTAATAGACTACCAAACCAAGAAAACTACGAATATCAGTTACATTTGTGGGTCTTGGCCATTCTTCAACAACCTTTGTTTTTGCAGGATCAACAGTTATTCCATATTTGGAAACAATGTGACCAAGGAAAGAAATTTGTTGCAACCAAAAATCACACTTGATGAATTTCCCATAAAATTTCTTTTCTTTTAAGGTTATCAAAATAACCCTTAAATGACTTTCATTCTCCTCTTTACTTTTAGAAAACACCAAAATATCATCAATGAAAACAACCACAAACTTATCCAAGAACTCATGGAATATTCTATTCATAAGTTCCATGAATACAGTAGGTGCATTGGTTAACCCAAAAGGCATTACTACAAATTCATAATGGACATATCTTGTACGAAACACTGTCTTCGGAATATCTACTTCCTTCACCTTCAATTGATGGTACCCTGATCTTAGGTCAATCTTTGAAAAATAATGAGCTCCATGGAGCTGATCAAACAAATCATCGATATGAGGAAAAGGATATTTTTTCTTAATAGTGATGTTATTCAAGGATCTATAATCAATGCAAAGTCTCATAGAACCATCTTTCTTTTTAAAAAATAAGTCAGGAGCACCCCATGGTGATGTGCTAGGTCAAATGAAACCTTTCTCTAATAAATCTTGCAATTGCTCCTTCAACTCTAAAAGTTCAATTTGATCCATTCGATAAGGGGGTTTTGAAATTGGCTTAGCATCAGAAACTAAGTCAACAGTAAATTCAACTTCCCGATCTGGTATAATTCCAGGAAACTCATCAGGAAAAACATTAGGATAATCATTTACCACTAGCACATCATTAATCTGAATGGATCCTTTGTTTTCAACAATATGTGCAAGGTAACATTCATTTCCATCTTTTACAAGTTTATCAGCCTCTTGATATGTTATCAATAGTAAAGGTTAATTCTTGTACACAAACTGAAAGTTTTTCTGAAAAGAAACTTCTTTAGCTCTAAAATCAATCTTAGAATGGTAAACAGAGAGCCAATATATACCCAGGATAACATCAAACTCTACTAGAGGTAAAATAACAAGGTTTTCAAGAAGGTTCTTTACACGGATAAGGATAGGAAAATTATTATAAATTCTTTTTACCTCAACATTTCCCACAGGTTTTTTTACCACAAGTTCAGGAGTCATTTCTTGAGATAGAATTTCCAATTTACTAGAAAATTTTTTAGTGATGAAAGAATGTGGAGACCTCGAATCAAACAACACATTGGAATAATCTGAAAAAACAAAAAAAGTACTGAAAAACACTTCATTTGATGGCCCAACATCTTCTGAAGTAGTTGAAAAGGATTTCACCACACCTTTCTGCTTGTAGTCTGACTACTTCCCATCATTTAAGCTCTTTGTCAAACACTCGTTTGCATAATGACCCATCTCATTGCACTTGAAACATTTTACTAACTGTAAATTAAATTTGGTCTTACCATCACCCTGATATTTTTCAGTGAAATCACAAGACATATGTGCCATCTTACCACATTGATAGTACTTTCTAGAATTCAAAATTTATTCTACATCATGCCTTTTACCATATTTATCACAAACTGAAAACTTAGTTTTCTTACCATCAGACCTTTTTGAAGGATTCTTCCCTTTCTCCTGCCACCTCGGTCTCTTATTTTGTTGGTTGTTATAGAACACTTGATCATCAGCAAAATACATTTCCACCTTCTCAACACATCGAACAAGATTTTCATAACTTTTGAACTCATGAGAAGCTAAATCCCTTCGATACTTTGGTTTAAATATTGAGTGAAAATGATTGATTTTACTATCAAGGTCTCGGATAAAATTTGGAGCATACCTTGCCAATCGAGTGAACGTTTCTTCATAAGAAGCCACTGAGTTGTCCACTTGCCTCAATTCTAAGAATTGTTTTTCCATCCTAAGTTGAACAGCCTTCAGAATATATTTCTCAAGAAACATACCTTTGAATTCATCCCAGTCAAGAGAATCAATCTCATCAGCGTCCCCGATATTTTTAACCATTGACCACCACTGATCTGCTTCACCCTCCAAATGTTAAATAGAAAGACTAACCTTTTGATTGTCTGAACACCCCATGACATCGAAAATCTTCACTAGTTCTTTAATCCACCCTTCAGATAGCATAGGGTCAGATGATCCTCTGGATTATGGGGGATGTTGCCTAATGAAATGTTCCACCACTGACATGTTCCTATTTGGTTGATCTGGCTGATCTTGTGCATGGATACCACCACCATTTATCGCTTTAGTCAACTATTCCATTACTGCTACAAACTGTTCAGTTCCAATACTGACCATCTTAGGATGCTAATTTGGAAGTTTATTTCCTTATGTATGCCTTCCTAGCACTGCTTCTCTGTTTCCTCTGTGGAAAACCATTCTGAACAAACATGTCTTAGATGAAGCAACATGGTAATCTTCAAATGTTATATCATTTCAATTTGACCATAAATTGTTTTGGATAATCATTTTATAGAATTCTAACTCCTAAAGTTATCTAAACCGACCACTGATACCAACTATAAGGCCCCAGCCTTAAACCTTACTTAATCTTGAGTTATTTCAAGAATACACATTGAAGATTTTTTTAGTTTTAGAGTTTTAGAGAATTAGATCATAAATCATGCATTACATTCCACATTCCAACAAGGTGGTTACATAAAATACAGTATTAATTTTTCCCATCAAAGGAGACATATTTAAAATAAAACATGGATTCTTTCATGACACTTCCTTGACACTATCATCATATTATGTACTTTTCCCTTGACTTGTGAAAAACATTTCAAAAACATGGGATGAGCATAAAAATCTCAGTAAGGGATACAAAAGTACGGAATGAAAACATTAGTCCATGTATACATAAGAATTAATGAAATCATACTTTACTCATAAAACATAAGCAATTTTTCATACCACATGAAATCATAAGATTTATGAATAACTCATAGAAATCATAAGACATAAAGGTAACATTAGGCATTCATAACATTCATAGGGGGTAAACCTCATGGTTATGTTGGGAATACCCATCAAAGTACATTCCCTAAATCTCTTTAGAGAAACCTTAGTGTTTAAATGATTCGTGTTACTCAATACATTGGAGAGCTATATCGGGATCACCTGCCCTTAGTTTATTATGGAACCAACTATCTTCATAAACAATTCCCAAGAACCATAACATAATCGTATCACATAAAACATGCATAAAGGAAATATAACATTTCCACATTTCAATTACAAGATATCAATACAACACATTGATATAATAAAAACATTATCAAAACCATTTTCAATACCAAAATAAAAGAAAATTAAAACATGGTTTTTATTTTTTCATTTAAAAAAAGTTATGGCTTGTAGAGGAAGCCGAAACTCAAATAATGGTCACAGCGGCGGAGAAGTCGTTGTCACCGCATACGTAAGACAAAAACATTCCTTTTGTCATTTAGTAAAATGCTTCGTACAAAAAGATTCCTTTTGAATAAAAGTAAATTTCAAAGGGGTTTATACACCGTATAAAGGAAAGTTGTGTATAAAAGAAAAATATGCCTCAATGAAAGGAGATTGAGACGAATTCCCATACCTCGTGTCCGACTTGACTCGATCGTTCTTTAATATCCTGAATAATAAATTAGATTTAATTTATACTTGCTTAAGAACCTTTTTAAAGTTCATTATTCCTTTTATATCACTTATTAACATGTTATGAACATTATTTAATTATTTTATTTAAAACGATTGTTTTGTTGATCTTTGATAGTTGAGCCAAAAATAAACTTCTTATAATTACAAGTTGTTCATGTGGTAAAATATCCATTATATACAGAATTATATTCATGATGTAGATATCATATGTATCATATATATCCAGTACATACATTCATTTATAATATTACATAACATTTAGAGGTAAGAAATGAAATGCACTATTCATGGAGACGGTAAGCCATACGTATGCATGACCGCTACTTTCATTTCTATTTCATATTTAATGGAGTTAAATAATAATGATATAAAGGTATATTATAATTCCAGTATGATATAATATGTAATACCATCAAATCCATCCTTTATATGTCCCACATATGGCATTAAAGAATCAAATCACTTTGAGGGGGCGATAGTCCGAACTTCCTAAAATGAAGATATCATGTTTACCCCTAATGGAAACCATAAAGGTATTCCATAATAGAAAAATAAAGAAGCATATGGAAAACATAAACATAATATATATAATATATAAATATAGTTACATCTTAATGGCCACCATGAAATGTGTTAGAAGAATATTGAACAATCATCGTTTCGTGAGGCAGAAATTCACCATCCACAGAAACAGTATGTTCTTTAACTATTAGACGGAGGTGTGTGTAAGTTTAAATCAAATACTTCTCATAAAAACATCCTAGTATATTGGAGATACTGGATTTTTTACAAAAGAAAAGAATAATAAGATTTTATGGGGTTGGATAAGAAAAATAAAACAAAAGAACATAAGTGAAGACATTGCCTTTAAATCGGGTAACTTCTCTTGGTTTGAACCAAAAAGTTTTATTGAAGAGCTATCTACCTAAGGTAAGGCTTATAGGATGAATATAGGTATGTGAAGAGATAAAATGAGCAGATATTGGCCGAGCCAATGGCTTTAGAGGTGTGGGTAAGGTGGTAGAGGTGGGGGCCTTTTATAAGAGGGAGGAGGGGCACACTTGGAAAGTCAAGAAATGTTACTTTATTATATAATGAGATTCGGATTTTAAAGGTCCCAAAATTGTATATTTCTAGGATAAGGTGAAAAGGGTTCTAAATAAACCCATAAAATAGGTTTTTGATAAGTTTAAGTCTTAGATTTTACATTATCTTTTCATTTTATTTAAATCGTTAATTAATGAGGTAATCGCTGCATCATCATGGTGTCATAACAATTTTCATTTATTTAAAGTCTAAAAATTATAAAACAAATAATATTATGTAGGAAATTTTTTTAGCTTTCCAATGAGTATTTATAGTCTAAAATATCATTTACATAGACAAAAATAGAATTGTTTTTCTTGGGTGATACATACTTTGGTTATACTTTCCTTTAAAAAAAACATACAATGATAAAGTGTCACTATCACCCAAAAGTGATTCCATGGGGTCCCAAAGTTTGGAAAAAGGAATACCATGGTCGGTCATGACACAACCAGTAGCATTAGGACACATTTTGGGGTCATTTTTTTATTATTATATTATTTTATTACCCTTAACTACCAGATTACTAATTAATCACGATAATTAAAGATAATTACCATCGTTACTATTCATAATGTCAAAAAACAAATGTGTCTTAATTACATAATTTGGAACTTATGATTCCAAATATAGAATCCATTTTAATAACTTCCAAACACAGGAATTGTAGTAATTAATTTAAAAATAATTCACGTTGTCAAACAAATAGCGGGTTTTTTAGAAACAATATCTACCAAAAGTTTGACAATTGTTTATGTCCAATTTCAAAGTGAAATTAATTCCAATGACCAAAATTGGATTAAATGGTAAAAAATATATTCTATTTATACTTTAAAATAAATTAAAAATATAATCTATCCATAAAATTAAATTAGATGAAAAATCAGTTTTGAAGTAAAATGCAGTATTTTCACTATTCATTAAAAAATGAACATTGTCAGAAAAATACCAAACATTTATCCAAAGTAAATTTCAATGTCCCAATACTAAAGAATAAGTATATTTTGAAAAATAAATCTTATAAAATTCTCAAAATATAGATTTAAAAATGGTTCTCCTTCAAAAGGTGGTAAAATAATCTTTTAAAAATACTAGAGAATTCTATGCTTAAGATTGGATTTATTCTCATTTGAAGCCTCTAAAACACTATATAATTTATAAATAGACATAAATATGAAAATCCATAGTTCATTACTTACTTGGGATGTTACACCCACACTTCCAGACCCCCCTTCTAGTTACACCTCCCCAACCTACGAGTTATCCCTCCCCACACCTCCAAGTTCCCCTACCAGTCCTCCCCACCTCACCTTGTCCTCCCCTGCCAGTCTCCTCCCCGTACTAGTTCCCCCTTCCAGTTTCCCCTCCACCTACCAGTTCCCCCTCCCCCTACCAGTCCTTCTCCCCCTGCCAATTTTTCCTCCCCCCTGCCCTTACCAGTCCCCCTTGCCAGCCCCCCTTACGACCCCTGCCAGTCCCCCCTTGCACCCCCACCAGTCCCCTCCCCCTGCCAGTTTCTCCCCTCCCACTGCTAGTTTCCCATCCACCCCTATGTACCTTCTAGTCTCCCCCACCCATTCTATTCACCCCCACTATAACACCCCAATATTTTGCGGTATGCCTCTCTTTGTATAATATAATAGCCTGTGTTATACACAACTTCGAGTTCTAACACCCCACAACCAACCATACTAGCCGTTAAGAATATTAATACCCACCTTTTGAAATTTTATACATTTTATCTTTCAAAATTAACTTCATTTTTGGATTTGGAATATCAAAATTAGCTTAGGGTGAAATTTTGGTACTTTTTGGATAACTTTCATATTTTGATGAATAGTGAAAATTACTAAATTTTAATTAAAAACAACTTTTTTAATAAAAATAATTAATAGTAATAAATTATGTATTTAAGTGGTTTTAAAGTATATTTGGAATATATTTTTACCATTTAATACAATCTTGGTCATTGGATGTAATTTCACATTTAAACTGGACATAAAAAAGTGTCAATCTTTTGATAGTTATTATTTTTTAAAAACACGCTTTTTGTTTTGACAGCGGGAATTAATTTTAAATTAATTTCTGCCACTTCTGTGTTTTGAATTTGGAAAAAAGTATTCCATATTTTAAATCAGGATTTCCAAATTGTGTAAATAGGTAACATTTATTTTTAGGCATTTTGAATAATTACTTCGGTAAATATTTTATTTACCATGGTTAAAGGGTAAATCCAGTAAATAAGGGTAAAAATTAAAATTATAATAATAATAAATTACCCTAAAACGTGTCCTAACCATATGGGTTGATACATGTCCTACCATTGGAATATTTGGGTCGATTTTGGGACCCCATGGATCCACTTGTAAGTGATAATGACACTTTATATTAATTAAGTTAAAGTAAATACAAAAAATGACATAAGCATATATCTTTTAGAAAAACTATTTTTACATAGGGTTATATATGTTATATTTTCGACTATTAGTATTAATTATAAAGCTATAAATATTTTCTACATAATGGTATTTAATTTATAATTTTTATACATTTAATAATTAAATTTATTTATGACACAATAATGATGCAGTATTTTCTTTATTAATGAAAGAATAAAATAATTTGTATTATAAATGTTAAAATAAATATAATTTGAAGGTTTTTATGCCATAAAATAATTTTATTAGTTAATATGACTTGTTATTATTACTTTAATGAATTTGTTTTGAATTAATAAAGTTTTTAAGACTTTAAAAAAATCAATTTTTAAATAGTGTCAAATTGATATAAAAGAGTTTTTAAAACAAATATTATATTATTAATTCATATTATATTCATAAAAATATAAGGTTTATCCAAAGGACTTATATAATGATAGGTTTATCACTAATTTACCCCTTGGGGGTCTCTTGGAAGTATATAGTATGGTTATTAACTATATAATATAAAAATACAAAGAGACATGGTAAGTGTCAAACTAATTAACTAAGAGTTAAATATAAATGATAAGGTTAATATATTGACCCAAACCTATCTAAAATCTATTGGAAGAAAGTATTTAAAACCCTAAGCACCTTATACTTTGAATAATCCACTTTGGAGCCATTAAAAACTGAATATGAATTTATTATAAATTAATACTTTACGTTTTTCCTAAAGAGACCCTCCCCCCTTTATAAAAGGACACCACTTCTAACCAATTCTTCATACCTTCAAAGCATTTTGGTTCGGCCAAACCCTTCAAAAATATCCTTTCAACTATCCTCCCTTCAACCTTGAAGCTTTATTTTGATCAGAAATCCAACCTAAGGAGCCCTTTTGATCAAATCAAAAGGAAGAACCCGAAGAAGAGGTAATGATTTCACCACCCTCTTTCATGTTCCTTTCTTCTTCCACTTCCTTTTTCTTTGTTGTTTCCATTCTAAAATAACAACTCCAGTATATTCTATATAATTTTATGTTATTATAATTATGGTATAACCAAATTCATTATTCTATCCACCCTTTTAATGAAAAGTCACCATACGTGCGTACGTACAGCTTACCGTCTCCACGACGCGATGAGATTAATTTCCAAGTTCACAAATCATCGACGATTATAAAAATATATATATTACAAATAAGTATGTAATATATTACATAATAATTCCACTTTATATATATATATTTATATATATAAGTATTTATTTACTTACAAATATCTTATTCACTTACTTCCGTTCAATACTATATGAAAACGGAAACAACGTTTATGCGTACGTACAGATTACCGTCTCCATAAACGGTGTTTTCCATTTAATATATATGTCTATTATACATATTTATATTCTAAATATATATAATATATAAATCATGTTTTATATTATGGAAGTATTTAAATCATGATCTATGTGATACAATCAAGAGTAACAAGTTAAAACGCGTACGATAAAGAAAGCGATTATTACCCGAAATATTAATATAACATGGAAATTATTATTAATTAGGTATTATAAAGTCATAAATGAATAATTTATGATATCATAAATATTAATATGGTTATTTTATAATATAATAACATACTACAGTCTTCATACAGGAGGTTAAACGTACCCTCGACTAAAGGAAAGTGCAAGGTAAGGAGTTTTCATCTCACTCATTATTCCCGTGAGATTTATGCCATATTTTCACTATTACCTTTTGTGTGGTGTATGTACTGCCCATAATTTTATTCTTTGTGTAATACACTTTAATTTATGTGTATTTAGATATTCATTATATGATACTTCTTTCATGGGGTGTATGTTTTGTAAGTTAGCCAATTTGTAAGGGTTAATTCCTCAATCTCATTATTATTCGAGATTGTTTATGTGTAAGTATTTATTGGGAAATTTTTATTATCCACGTCAATTTTTCATAAAAATGATTTAAAATTGAATATTTTAAATATTTTTTAAAGGTAACCTTAATCAGGATCATAATTTTAAATGTTTAAATGATTTATCTTTCTAAATCTTTTTAATTAATGTCCATGTTTTCAAAAATGATTTTAAGGATTTATTTATATGGACATGAATGTTTTGAAATAATAATTCCTTTCAAAAGTTTCAAAGTGGTATGGGATACTTTGATTCAAAAATATCTCTTAAATTAATTCCTTTATAAATCTGTGACTTTTAAATGATTTTACAAAAGGATATTTCTCTCAAAAAAAATTTACTCATCATTTTCAACTATGTCAGCATCCTTTACAAGATATTATTTTTGATTGAGGTTGATTTATTATAATACAATATTCCATATTGTATTGATTGAGTTATGATTTGTTTGACTATGGATGTTCTATTTTTATACCATTCATGGTTTATGGTTAAAGTATTGACATTTCGTATGCTAGTTCTATTACGAATGTTTATGTTATGTTTCAACCTTTTCATATGAGGAATGTATTGGACATAGTAAGTGATGGGTGGAACCCTCTATAGCTCCTCGATGCATCATTTGGTCTCATGAGACAACTAGACGTGGAATTGGCCGAGGCCTTTCCTAATTTGAGATATAGTTTTGGCCAAGGACTTAATTATTTTTAGACGTCTTGGCCGAGGCCTTGAAAAAATGTTTTAGAATGTCTGGCATTATACATTCCCTCATTATGGAAATAATATTGATGGTTCATGTGGTCATTCGACTAGTCGAATAACCATGATTATGTTTTATTATGGAATTATTTACTCATCTCATATTCCTTCCATAAAGGAGTTCATGTTTATTATTGGTAAAGGCATGTGTTTTCAATTATTCACCATGATTAATATTTACGTTATATTCTGCTGTATTGTTTACCCTTACTGAGTGTTTGAGCTCACCCCATTCTTAAGTTTCATTTTAGTAGGATTTCAAGAAGTGTATTCTGATTGATATGCAGGGTTAAGCTATAGGGAATAATGGTGTTCTCAAAGAACTATTTACGCTATGTTTTATGTTTGAAATTGTAATGTAATGTTAATGTATGTAATCTATTTTCCAATATTTCTAAATCAATCGGTCATTCGGGACTTTATTCCTTGTAATCATGCCAATGTATTAAAATAATGCACCCTCTCTGGGTAACTCGGGTTGGGGCGTTACACCCACCCTACTAGTTTCCCCTACCCAAACCCCTTCCAATCCCCCTACCTACTAACATACCAACCCATTGGCTTGTATCTGGTCAGAGGATCTACTAACCATTAGTGAAATTTCCCATAAACTAAATATATTTCATGGGTTAATTGTTTTTTACAAAATGAGAATGAGTTACTCAATTTATCACACCAAATATCAATGTGGTACTCACTATCCAAAATAAAATATACCCTAAAGCTACTTACAAAAAATAATTAAACAACTCTGAATATTAAAAAACACATAATTGCACTTACATGAGTCTCTCTATAAGACAAACTATCAATGAAGTTTGGAACCATCTCACAAGTACATACAAAACAAGGTAGAACATAGTAGTGATCATCCCTTAAAATTATGGTAAAAAACATATTAGAAAATTCAGAAAGAATATAACTCAGTAAACAAGAATAGTGTAGTCATATAACCAACAATAATAGAATAAATGCACCAAGTATTAGAAAAAAAACCAATCTCCAACTGAACTAATGTGTGATAGATAGACAATATTTCACATGATGATTCACATATCTTCATGCGGTAGGTTCTCATTTGGGATTCCATTGATATTTTCTATAAATATCTACGATGAATTCATTCTCACAAGGTTCATCCATGGATCATTGGATGAAGTTATAAATCTGAAAATTCCATGTGAAATAATATTCACATTTACAAAAATCATGATTGGTTCATCATGAAGGAATTTCATACCATAATAAAGGAAACAAACTAGTTTTTTCGCATAGTGAAGATGGAGAAGTATCCAGGAAGGCCACACCCATCAAAGAGGGAATTCTGATGGTCATGATGCAATGATCATGTTCTTGTGTGAAACAACAAGTCCAAAATGGTCGTGGTAGGATTTATAGTGATCATCTAGAATTCTTGTGTGAATCATACTAGGCCAAAATGTCCATAGAATATGACATGGTTATAAGGGAATAATTCATTGAAGATATATAGTATTAGAAGCATGATATGGGATGTAAAAAACCTAATGGTTTTGTGCTAGATTTCATTTTTTAGCATGTTATTATTCAAGAATTTACCTTTATTCTAAGTTTATATAGGTTTATCAATTTTATAAAGTAGAGAATTTTTATTATTTTATTCTTACTCAACCCTCTTGGATTTTTCAATCCATTTTGCTAATATAATTAGACAATATTTTGGTGCATGATCTTCCTTCTTCTTGATTGTATATTCCTTCTTTGTAGAAACTATTTCGAAACACCCCCTCCTGGACACCCCCCTCCTAGAAGCCCCCCTTCTAGACACCCCCTCCCTCCTGGACAACCCCACCTTCCAACCCCCACCCACTAAAGTAGCCTCCACACCCCACTACATCAGCCCCCACACCCCACTGCCACCACCAACAGTAGCCCTACTACCCCTTCCCACCATCATCCCTACTTCCCCTAGACACCCCAACCCCCTACATCAGCCCCGCACCCCCCTTCTACCCTTTAACCCCCAACACACCCCCTCACCCCCTATAACTACCCTCTTGCCTCTAGCCACCGCCCACAACCCCTTGCAGTAGCCCCTACCCCTGACAACCACCAACCCCCTACAGTACCCCTGCCCTTGGCCACCCCCACATTTCCCTCACCACACCCCACTACAGTATCCCCCATAGTCATAAAATCATATAAAAATCTTATATGGATAAGGAATTAGTTTGAATACATTAACAAATTGGTGAAATACTCCTTCAACACTCCACCCTCCATCAAAAAACTTTTTTAAGGATCGCCTAAGCCTAAATAAACCCCATCCAAACATTTGATGGTTTCAACATGAGATGTAATAAAATAGAATTAGTCTAGGGAAAGCAACTTCCCTTTCCAAACTCTACACCAAAGTTCTTTTGGTTCATACAGAAGACATCAAACTTTCTTATCCAAATAACTAGATTAAATGCATTAATATCTTTCAACCCAAGTCTCCCACAACACCTACCATAACACATAACCTCAAAATTAACCTATTATAGAGGTCTTCTACCTGGTTCTCCTCTCCACCAATAGTCATAAAATCAAATAATTAAAAAAAATGGATTTAGTAAAATATGAATTCAACTTATAATAAAAATAAATAGAGACAATGAAACTTTGTAGATTAAAATTCTCTTCCCTACCTTGGATAAAAGTATCCCTTTATATCCATAAATCTTATTATCCACCCACTCCCTCAACCAGTGAAAAGCTTCCACATGTAACCAACATATAATAATTTGAAAGCCCATATATGTTTCATGTAAACATGAACCAAACCTCAACAAAAAAAACAAAACTGGATTGAAATAAAGAAAATATAGGACATAAAGATATGATTCACTATTTAGTTGCCCATTTTATGCCCTGTTCCTGTTGCTCAAAATGATATCCCCATTCACAAACCCATGAATAAACCGAAGCATGTTATCCAATTGCAACACATCCAGTTCAGGATTATCCATGAGCACTCTCTACATAGTTGTAGTAGTAAGATATTTTACTAAAAGATGTGCATTATATATAAAACAGACTTCATAGGATATGATCTTACTTTTCTCCTCTCAAATAATTCAAGTCACAGGTGAAAGAAATCATCAATAACTGTAAGGAAAATAGTAGCGTAAATACCTGAAAATCATCATTGAAAAATGAAAAATGTGATTTGCGGGTTAGTATACTTTGATCTGGTGTAACAACATGGTTGTTCTCCCTATGGTGATAAGCTGAGTGTTCTGATACATAACCAGAGAATTGGGAAACCTTCGCCTCCTTTGTAAAATTACTCTTGAAATAGAAGAATAGAATCTCCAATTTCCTAGCTTCAAGCCATCGAACATTCATGAAATTGATTTGTGAAAGTCCTCCATTGAAAACAGTATCAACTCTTTCTTCAAAACGTTACTGTGCTCAATAAGATTCTGCTTCTGATCAAGGTAAGTGTGAGCCAACCAGTCCCCCCTGCCCCTACCCATTCTAGTCCCCCTACCCTTTCCTGTCCCCCCTGCCCATGCTCCTACCCTTGATAGTCCCCATGTCCCTACCAGTTTTCCCTCCCCCTACTTGTCCTGCCCCTTATAGTCCCCCTTGCCAATTTCCTCTCCCCCTACCCCTTCTAGTCCCCCTCCCCATGCCAAACCCCCTTCCATCCCCACCCACCCTACACCCTACACCCCATGCCAGTCCCCTACCACTTCCAATCCACCCTCCCACCTTGTCCTACTCCTTGCACCCCCACCCCTACTGGTTCCCCTTGCCAGTTCCCCCTTGCACCCCCACCCACCCAGCCCCATGCACCCCACCCCCTTCAAGTTCCCCCTTCTAGTTTCCCCTCCCCCTGCCAGTTTTCCCATCCCCCCTTTCAGTCCTTCCCCTTCCAGTTTCCCCTCCCCCCTTCATAAACCAACAATATACAAATACACCATCCACATATAGCTAAAAAAAATCCAAAAACCATTGCAACATCTAATTTCCACATAAAAAAAACTAAGACATATAAAATTGAAATTTTATAAACAATGAAAACAGAATAATATATACAAAAACTGTCAATAATGTTGCTCCAAAATGTCATCTGAGTCCTCCATATCAACACCACCGATATCCACAACATCAAGGTGCGTTCCACCAACAACATCATTGTCATCACCATCAGTAACATATTCAGCCTCTCCACCATTAGAAAGATCTTTGGCCTCTCCACCATCAAAAAAATCATTAACCTCTCCACAAGCATCTTCAGCTACACAATCATCTCCATACCCATACATCGAGTGAAAAATCAATAAACAAGAATCTGCTATTGCTGCACCCTCTAATGGATGTGAAGAGAATATAGATGATATCAACTTGAACAATTGTTCATTTTCTTTTTTTTTCATGTCTTTTAAGACTATTGTATAACTTCTTGCTTTGCTTTATGTATCACCCTGACCCTAGTCACCCAGAGTCAGTGAATTATAACATAACATTGGAATGATACAAGGAATCATGTCCCAAAAGACTGATCAGTTTAGTAGCCTTGGAAATACTAGATACATTCATAAGTTATATAATACATCATGAAATAAAAACATCAACAATCTTTTGTCACAATTTGAGAACAATTATATCTGTATCCTATACCAATAGGTCAACCATAAAATACTTCTTCACATCCAAGGAAAAAATAAAACATAGAAAGGGGTGAGCTCAGATGCTTAGTAAGGATAACTGTATAGCAGAAAATTTCAAAAATAAGCATAAACATTTAAGGAAGTGTATAAGACTAAAACAAAATTATTTAAAACATAAACATCAGCATAATATGGGAAAGATAAAATCAAATAATTCTATTTACTTATTCACATGGATATTCTACTAGTCGAATAATAACATGAAATATCAATAGCCACTTTCATAATGATGGAATGCATAATATCAGACTTTATAACCACATAGTCAAGGCTATGTTCTAAGACTGAAAATAAGATTTGGTCAAGGCCTTGTGCCAAGACACTAGTTTGTCTCATGATACCTACCAATGCATCGAGGAGCTATATAGGGCTCCACCCGTCACTTACTAAGTCCAATGCTTTCCTCATATGTAATGGTTTAAACATAACATAAAAATTCGTATTAAAACTAGCATACGAAATGTAAATACTTTATTCATAAACCATGAATGGTGTAAAAATAATAATTCATAGTGAAACATATCGAAAAACATTCAATACAATATGGATGTTTTGTATCATAACAAATCAACTTCAAACAATCTTAAAATCCATCAAAAGATGTTGGTATAAATGAAATCAATTTTTTTTAGAGAAATATCTCTTTCAATTTTGAAATCATTTAAAAGTCATATAATTATAATAGAAAACATTTATTTTTAAAATATTCTTATAAGATTGTATGGGATTCTTAGACGATGTTATAATGGTAGAAAATATCTGCACCCACTGTATAAGTTAAAAAAATACATTCTTACCTTAATTTTTTCGAAAAGGTTATAAAGTACCTTGTTTGAAAAACAACGAAAATATTCCTTTCAAAAAATATACAGTAAAATAAGGGTATAAATGAATTTAACCCATAGTCTAGTAAATAGAAAAAATGTTTTGAATTATATTTTTAAGAAAACACTGATGTGGAGGATAAAGAGGTCCCAATAGATACTTATGTATTAACAACCTCAGATAAGTGAAGAGATTGTAGAATTAACCCTTACCTTGTACTTTTCCTTAGTCGATGGTATGTTAAAATTTTGTATAATAGTTAAAAAATTGTATCTAAATTATATAATAACTATAGACATAAATATGATATCATATATGATCCTCTAGTATTGCTTTGTTAATAATATTTCAGTAGTATCATCATTTCGGGTGTTAACTTATTCATTTTCCTTTATAGGCTTGGTTACATAATCCATGTTTGTTATGGATAGGATGTATTTGATTAATATACATAATGATATTATGTTCATAAACATTATTTTAATCATAAAATGAAAATAATTCTTGAATTATTAAGATGGGGAATTAATCTCATTGCATTCGTGGATACGGTAATCCGTACGTACGAACGAGGGACAATATCATTATATTGATGGTGAAATCTTATGTAATTGGATGGTATATAATATATAAAGAATAATTAACATGTTATATTATTTATTTAAATCATTTATATTTATTATTATACCCATCAAAATAATGAAGTGTTTGAAGAACAAACTACATCACGACGTGGAGACGGTAAGCCGTACGTATGTACATATGGTAACTTTTCCATTCATATGCTGAATAGAATAATGAATATGGTTGTAAAATTTTTATAATAACATCATAGAATATATAAGATACTAGAGATATTATTTTAGAATGGAAACAACAAATATAGAGGAAGTGGAAGAAGAAAATAACTTGAAAGAGGTGATGAAATATTTACCTCTTCTTCGGGTTATTCATTTAGATTTGATCAAAAGGGCTTCGTAAGTTGAATTTATGATCAAATTAAGGCCTCTAGGTCAAAGGGATGATAGTTGAGATGATACTGAGGTAGTTTTTGGCTGAGCCAAATGGATTTTGAGGTTTGAATTTAAGATAAAGGGAAGTACCCTTTTATAAGAGAGGTGGAGGTCACTTTAGGAAAATCTTGAAATATTGTTCTATAATAAAATAATATTAGATTTCAAATGGCTCAAAAATAATTTACTTCGAGGATAAGGTAGGTATGGGTAAAAAACCTGTCAACCAATAAGTTTTAGATAGGTTTAAGTCTCCATATTAACCTTATCGTTTAGATGTAACTCTTAGTTAAATAGTTTGACATTTTCCATGTCTCTTGGTATTTTTATATTATATGGTTAATAAACTTACTACAACAAGACAAGAGAACCCCAAGTGGTTCATTATTAATATAAATAACCTTATGTAAGTCCTTTGGCAAAAAATATATTTTTAAGAAAATTATATCAA
Organism: Viscum album; assembly: GCA_963277665.1. Classification (NCBI taxonomy): domain Eukaryota; kingdom Viridiplantae; phylum Streptophyta; class Magnoliopsida; order Santalales; family Viscaceae; genus Viscum; species Viscum album. Next base: position 673,913,245 of record OY728126.1, read on the forward strand.
TAAATATTATAGTATTTGTTTTAAAAACTCAATTATGTCAATTTTGACACTATTTAGTATTTGGTTTTTGTGAAAATCATAAAAGCATGATTGATTCAAAAAAAAAAATTAATCAACCCTAAAATGTCATATTGAACTATAAAATTAGTGGAATTCATAAAAAGTCTCAAATTACATTTATTTAGATATTTATAATATCAAATATTTTAATAATTCATTAATAACCTAATTACTACATCATCATTGTGTCATAAATTAATTAAATTATTTAATGTCTAAAAATTATAAATAAATTAAAATTATATAGGAAATATCTTTATATTTATAATTAATATTTACAGTCGAATTTATGTTATGTATAACCCTATATTAAAAATGGTTTAGTTATTAAATGTTGAATTTAACACTTTTATCTCTTTTATAAATAAAATAATAATAAATGTACTAATCTAATATAAGTGGACAAAAAGGATCATATTTTATTCATAAGGTTGTTTTTGGTCGAATTAAACTTATCCAATAGAATTAGGATATGTTTTAAGATAATTTAAATTTAATTTTTACCCTTAATTACCCAATTTACTTTTAACCGTGGTAAATAAATGCGAAAAGTTACTATTCATCAAATATTATTTTCATTTTATTGAACCAAATTTTACTTACTGATGTAAACCATATTTCTCATATTTTTTAAATTCAACTCACAGAAGCGGTAAAATTATGTTTTTTTCAAATTTGTAAATGCTTTTAGAAGGCGGGTAAAAGATGGTAAAAAGTTCAATAAAAATAGATATATTTAAACTTATTATAAAATAACTCAAATGAATTATAATGAACATATATAGGTGTTATATATCTATTTTAACCTAAAATAAAATAAATTAAATTAAATAATTACTTAAATAAAATGTCGGTTTTAAACAATAACGCTGTGTTTTCACTATTCCTCAAAATTTGAGATTTTTCAGAAAAATACCAAAAATTCACCCTAATATAATTTTGATATTTCGAATCCAAAAATAAAGTCCATTTTGAAAAATAAAATTTATAAAATTTTAAAAAGTGGTTATTACTATTCATAATGACTCGTTTGATTTATCATGGTTTGTTAAAACTCCAAGTTGCGTACAACGCTAGCTACTGCATTATTCAAACGGAAAAGTACCATGGGGTCTAGGGTGTTACATTCTACCATACTTAATATAATTTCATCCTCTAAATTTATAGAACATTACTGCATTAAATGATTCAGGTGGTTCTTCATCATAGGTTCCTTGGGTTCCCATATTGCCTCTTCCATCTTATAGTTTCTCCATAAAACATATACCAGACGAGTCGTCCAGTTTCTTAGCACTTGTTCTCTGATATCAAGAATTTTGATAGGATCTTCACAATAAGATAGATTAGGTTTCAGTTTAATTTCCTCATAGGTGAGTATATGCGTTGGGTGAGGCATTTATTTTCTCAATAATAATACGTGGAACACATCATGAACATTGGAGAGACTTAGAGGCATTGCCAAACTATAAGCTACAACTCCAATTAGTTCTATAATTTCAAAAGGTCTGATGTACTTGGGACTCAATTTATCCTTCTTACCGAATTGTATAACACCCTTCCATGGAGATACATTCATGAAATTATGATCTCTTACTTGAAATTCCAAATCCTTCCTCCGATTATCAGCATAGTTTTTTTTTCTACTTTAGGCAGCTTTGATGTGGGTTTGGATAATCATCACCTTTTCCATTGTTTCCTCAACAAGTTCTGGGCCTACGAGTTTTCTTTCACAAACATCATCCCAATATATTGGTGTGAAACATATCTTTTCATATAACGCTTCATATGGTGCCATCTAAATACTTGAATGGAATCTATTATTATAGAAAAATTATACCAAAGGTAAATATAGATCCCACATACCTAGAAGGTCATGTGAGAAAGATCTCAAAATGTCTTCAAAGGTTTTAATAGTTTGTTCTGATTGTCCATCAGTTTCAGGGTGGTAGGTAGTGCTCAAACGAAGTTCAGTATCCAAGTCCTTCTAAATACTTTTCCAGGATCTTAATGTAAAATGGGGATCAAGATCAGAAAAAATAAATAGGGTTACTCTATGAAATCTTAAAACTTCTATTAATATATAGTCTTTCAATACATTCAAGTGGTAAATCTTTTCTTATAGCAAGAAAATGTGCTGACTTGGTAAGATGATCAACAATGACCCATATTGCATCATTCCTTCTAAGATTCTTTGGTAGACCCTTGACAAAGTCCATCTTAATATTATCCCATTTCCACTCAAGTATGGGAAGAGGTTTCATGGCTCCTCCAAGCTATTTCCTTCCAAATTTCACTTGTTGACAAACCATACATCTTGACACAAAATCATCAATCTCCCTCTTAATGTTGTCCCACCAAAAATGTTCTTCCAAATCTCGATAAATCTTAGTACTACTAGGGTGTATAGAGAAATTGGATCTATGAGCATCATCCAAAAATTATCTTTTTAGATCAGGTATATCGAGAATACAAAGTCTCATCCCAAATTTCAAAACTCCATCTTCATATACGAAGTCGATCAATATCCCATCATTCATAGCTTTAATTTTCTTTTGAAATTCCTCATCATCAGTTTGAGAACTTTTTATCCTTTTTAGTAAATATTTTTTGGCTACCACTTGAAAAAGCATTGATGTTTCACCTTCCATGGTTATTCCCATATCCATATTTACTGGATCCATGTATATAGGATCATTTTCAACTCTCATCTTGTTCAAAACTCCTTGATCCATTCTACTCAAAGAATCTTCCACCTTATTTTCCTTCTATGGGTGGTAGTGTATAGTGCAATCATAATCCTTAAGTAGTTCAAGCCATCGCATTTGCCTCATGTTGTGTTCTTTTTGTGAGAAAAATATACTTCAAACTCTTGTGATCAGTATAAATCTCACATTTTTCACCATAGAGATAGTGTCTCTATATTTTTAGAGAAAATATTAAAGCTGCTAACACAAGATCATGAGTGGGATAGTTTTGTTCATGAATTTTTAGATACTGTTATGAATAGGCAATAACTCTATCATTTAACATAAGGAAACAACCAAGTCCTTTATTTTAAGCATCTCTATAATTAACAAACCCATAAAATAATCGATTAATCTTACTCCTTGGGATACATATATAATATACTGCATGACTTGATAACCTTGTAAAGTTAGCCTCATACTTTTCTACATTCTCATCATCCTTTTTTCCTCAGACTCATAAATTGTATTTACCTATCCGCTCGATGGTCATGAAGAAATTAGTTTTATAAGAAAATATCTTTATACTCCCTCTATTCCATGTTTTATACTTCATTATCTTCCTTGGTGTTTTGGATTAATGAACATCATTGATCTGTATCTCCCATGAGGCGATAAACTGGATGGACAACTTTTTTCCTTTCGCTACTCCACAAAACATGAAATAATTTCTATAAGGAATTTATTCATTGCTCAGATACTATTGGATTTTTACTCCCATATATGTTGGTGGTTTTTTCCTCATGAAGCAGTCTAACATTGATCCTATGTGTTATGGATCAGGGTGCTCCATACGGGTAAGGTTATTATTCATAACCTGAGTGAGCTTTCCCAGTATGGTGATAAGATGATCCGCACCAATTGCATCACCAGCTCCACTATAATTATCTTGAGTAGGAGGTAAATCTTTATATGGATTACGCGGGTTGATACAGTTTCCATTCCTTCCACTAGTCACCATTTCTATACAATGACATACACTATATTAGTTTATGAATCACAATACATAATTCCAAACTTTTAAAACTGTTAACATAAATTGAAATATTTATGGATATAATATATAATCATAAAAATGTTATCTTTTAGGAAGTATATACTCATAAAACCTTCTTATTTTTTTTGTAAATAAAACGAGAATTATCCTAAGCATATCCCCCGGGAGTGTCGTAACCAAGAGTACAGAAAGGCCCGTTGTCGTTCACCAATTCCCATTCGAGTTTAGCTCAAAGTGGTGATTTCATGTTTTACCCCTAGGTATATCTATTTCGGATCCGCCTCTACCTTCTTGTATCTATATAGGTATGTATTTCATGGAAAACTCACAAAATATCTACAGTACCAAAATTCTAGGAAGTTATTCTATAATAATACTCAAAGTCTATCTTGGGGTGGTGTTCTCTAATCATAGTTTTTCTAAATATAGTTTCCAAGGATTGTACTAAACTTCCTCTGATATCAACTGTAATGCCCTGACCCCAGTTACACAAAGGCAGTGCATTACTACATAACATTGTCATGATACAAGGAATCATGTCCCGAAAGACCGATCAGTTTAGCAGCCTTGGCAGTACTAGATACATTTATAAGTTTTACATTACATCATGAAATTAAAACATAAAAACCATTTTGTCCCCTTTTTAACACACTTATATCCTTATTCTATCCTTGTAGGTCAACCATAAAATACTTCTTCACATCCAGGGAAAAAATAAAACATAGAAAGGGGTGAGCTCGGATGCTTAGTAAGGATAAGAATATAGAGAAAACTTTCATAAATAATCATGAACATTTAAGGAAATGTATAAGACTAAAGAAAAATACTTTTAAACATGAAAATCAGCATAATATGGCAAAGATAAAATCAAATAATTCAATTTACTTATTCACATGGATATTCTACTAGTCGAATAATCACATGCAATATCAATATCCACTTTCATAATGATGGAAAGCATAATGCCATACTTCATAACCACATAGTCAAGGTCTTGTACCAAGACTACAAATAAGATTTTTTGAAGGCCTTGTTCCAAGACAAAAGATTGTCTCATGAGACTTACCGATGTATCCAGGATCTATAGTGGTCTCCACCTGTCACTTATTAAGTCCAATGCATTCCTCATATGAAAAGGTTTAAACATAACATAAACATTGATAATAAAACTAGCATACAAAATGTCTATACTTTATCCATAAACCATTAATGGTGTAAAAATAACACATCCACAGTTAAAAATATCACAAAACCTTCAATACAATATGGATGTTTTGTATCATAATAAATCAACTTCAAACAAGCTTAAAATCCATCAATGGATGTTGACATAGATGAAATCAAATTTTTTAGAGAAATATCTCTTTATATTTTGAAATAATTTAAAATTCATATAATTATAAAAGAAAACATTTATTTTTAAAATATTATTATAATCTATTATGGGAAGATTCAATGATGTTATAATGGCAGAAAATAGCCACACCAACCGTATAAGTTAAAAAAAATACATTCTTACCTCAATTTTGTTGAAAAGGTCATAAAGTACCTTGTTTGAAAAAAAAACAGAAAGATTCCATTCTAAATATATATGTTCAAATAAAAGTATAAATGAATTCAAACCATAGTCTATTAAATAGTAAAAATGATTTGATTTACATTTTTAAGAAAACACGGATGTGGATGATAAAGAGGTCCCAGTAGATACTTACGTATTAACAATCTCAGATAATTAAAGATATTGTAGAGTTAACCCTTACCTTGTACTTTTACTTTGTCAATGGTATATTAACCTCTTGCGTAATAGTTAAAAAATTGTTTTTAAATTATACCACAACTATATAAATAAATATGATATCATATATGATCCTCTAATATTTCTTTGTTAATAATATTTCAGTAGTATCATCTTTTCAGGTGTTAACTGATTAGTTTTCCTTTAGATAATTGGTTATGTAAGCCATGTTTGTTATGGATATAGTGTATTTGATTTATATACATAATGATATTATGCGCATAAAATTTTTTTTAATCCTAAAATGAAAATTATTCTTGAATGATTGCGATGGGGAATGAATCTCATCGCGTTCGTGGAGACGATAATCTGTATGTACACACGAGCGACAATATCATTATTTTTATGGTGAAATCATATGTAATTGGATAGTATATAATAGATATAGAATCATTAAAATTTTATATTTATTATTAATTAAATCAGTTATACTCATTATTATACCCATCCAAATAATGAAGTGTTTGAATAAAAAACTATACCACAGCGTGGCGATGGTAAACCCTACATACGCACGTATGGTGACTTTGTCATTCATATGATGAATAGAATAATGAATATTGTTTTAACATTTTTATAATAAAATCATAGTATATAGAATATACTTGAATTATTATTTTATAATGGAAAAAACAAAGAAAGAGGAAGTGGAAGAAGAAAATAACTTGAAAGAGGTGATGAAATATTTACCTCTTCTTCGGGTTCTTCCTTTTGATTTGATCAAAAGGGTTCCTTAGGTTTGATTTTTGATCAAATTATGGCATCTAGGTAGAATTTAAGACTGTTGAGAGGATATTTTGGTGGGGTTTGGCCGAGCCAAATGGCATTGGATGTGTTAATTTAAGAGAAAGGGAAGTACCCTTTTATAAGATAGGTGAGGGCCACTTTAGTAAAAACGTGAAATATTATTTTATAATAAAATAATTTTTGGTTTATAATGTCTCAAAAATGATTTATATATACGATAAGGTGGGTATGGGTCAAAAAAATATCAACCAATAGGTTTTAGATATGTTTATGTCACTATATTAACCTTATCTTTTAGATTTAACTCTTAGTTAAATAGTTTGACATTTACCATGTCTCTTTGTATTTTTATATTATATTGTTAATAAACATACTATAACAAGACAAGTGAACCCAAAGTGGTTAATTATTAATATATATAACCTTATATAATTCCTTTGATCGAACTTTATATTTTTAGGAATATTATATCAATTAATAATATCAAATTTGTTTTAAAAACTCAATTATGTCAATTTTGACACTATTTAGTATCTGGTTTTGGTGAAAATCATACCAGCATGATTACTTTGAAAAAAAATTAATTAATCAACCCTAAAATGTCATAATAACCTTGAAAATTATTGTAATTCATAAAAATTCTCAAATTAAATTTATTTGGACATTTATAATATCAAATATTTTTATTTTTCATTAATAAGGTAATTACTGCATCATCATTGTGTATTTAATAAATTAAATTATTTAATGTCTAAAAATTACAAATAAAATAAAATCATATAGGAAATATTTTTTATCTTTCTAATGAATATTTATAGTCTAATTTATCTTATGTACAACCCTATATTAAAAATGGTTTATTTATTAAACATTGAATTTAACACTTTTATCTCTTCTTTAAATAAAATAATAATAAATGTCCTAATCTAATCCAATTGAACCAAAAGGATCATATTTTATTCCTAAGGTTTTTTTTTGTTTAATTACACTTATCCAATAGAATAAAGACACGTCTTAGGGTAATTATAATATCATTTTTACCCTCAATTACCCTATTTACTTTTAACCGTGGTAAATAAAAACAATAATTTACTATTCACCAAAAATTATTTTCATTTTATTGAACCACATTTTACGTATGGATGTCAACCATATATGTTGTATTTTTGAAATTAAACTCACAGAAGTAGTAAAATTATGTTTTATGTAAATTTTTAAATGCTCCTAGAAGTTGGGTAAAAGACTGTAAAAAGTTCAATAAAATTTTATATATTTAATCTTATTAAAAAATGAATCTAATGAATTTCATAGAACATATATAGGTATTATGTATATATTTTAACCTAAAATAAATTAAAATAAAATAACTAATTATCTAAATAAAAAGTTAGTTTTAATCAATAACAAAATGTTTTTCACTATTCATAAAAAATTGAGAGTTTTTAGAAAAAATATCAAAAATTAACCCAAAGCTAATTTTGATATTCTGAATACAGAAATGAAGTCCATTTTGTAAAATGAAATTTATAAAATTTCAAAAAGTGGGTATTACTATTCATAACATCTTGTTTGATTGGTCGTGGTGTGTTAAAACTCCAAGTTGCATAAAACGCAAGCTACTGCATTATTCAAAGGGAAAGGTCCCATGAGAGATTGGGGTGTTACACTGTCTCAATGGTAGAATTTAATTGTTCTTAGGTAACCATTCTTGCAATACTGCTAGAAATTCAATACCTGATGACCAATATTTATATGGAACAATTTTCTTTCTGGGTTTACAAAGAACTTTGTGACTATGCTCATTTCCAAGAACCAGAGGTAAATAATTGGTTGGTCCAAATGTGTCCGGTTCCTTTTACATTAGATCTTGAAGAGCATCCAATAAAATGGTGTTACCATTTTAATAGATAATCAAATAAATAAATAATTGTGGCTATATTTCCATTGAAATGATCATACGTATTATGAGTAAAATATCTACACCCTACTTTTTTGATGAAATCAAGACGATAACATAAGTAGAGTATGTCCTTTTATATTCTTTATACTAATTTTAAGAGTTGGTATAACTTACATTAGTATCTTGTGATGCTATTTTGGTTTACATATATATTAGTAGTGGTTATATACCTATTTGAGAGTCTAAATATTCCTTAAAACTCCATAGAGAAACATGATTATATGATCAATATAAAAGAAATAAGATGGTTCCTTAAAAACTATTCTAGATTGAATGGATTTCAGATTTCCTTTTTAAACCTTATCAGGAATTGATCTTGTTTAATTATCACTATGAATACTTAAGAGAGTGGTAGATAATGTATTGTCTTCTATAATACCATAAGAACAAGTCATATAATGGAATCAGTCATTCACATTCCCTATGAGGAAGACACAACTCATATAATTTTCAGGGAATGAAACTGTATACTAAAAGCTAAAAATTTAAAAACATTCTTATAATTTTTCCTGCGTTTCCTGATTCACAATAGTTCTATATTTCTTTTTCCTACTAGAAAAAAACAATAAGGACCGAGGAACACGTCCTTTGACATTTAATGCCCGTTTCTACATGAAAATTGAATTTAAATCAATGAAAAAATAAATGTATATTCAATGTTAAATCATATATTACCCATGAAAGTTCATGATCTAGAAGTGTAGTTCACCCCCGAGTATGACTATATATCATGACTCCAGTATTTCTTATGTTTCTTTTAGATGAATATTTTTAGTAAAAAAAAATAAACTAGCCTTTCAATAAGTCAAAGGGGATAAAAAATAATCATTTCAACTTAACAATTCAACAAGTTCAAGACGTAACAAAAATAACCAAGTTTGAAAAATAAAACCGAACACAATCACATCTAATAAAATCATCCTCTATAGAAAACTAATATTAATGAAGAAAAGAAATTTATTAACAAAATTAATATTGTAAATTACCTTGAAATAGGAACAACTCCAATATGCAATTAATTATTTGTATTATGAAATTGGGCCTTCATTTTAGATCAGTTCATTTTCAAGAGGAGCGCCTCTTCTATTTTTCCAGCCAACATGCAGGTCATGCTTGTAGGCCCTCTACATCTCCCCATGTTCTATTAACATAGAAATCTTAGCTTGGAGACCATCTATAAAGTTATAGAAAAGGTGAATATTCAAAAAAATTTATCAATAATACTTTATAAATAAATTTCAAAGTAATTTTATAAAATATATTTCCCAAATTTCCCCCCAAGCCATGTCTTTTATTTCTTTTCTAACTTTTATCCACTCGATTGGTTGACCACCCATGTATGGATAAGGCATATAAGTGGGGGGCACGATGGGAGGAAACTGTCCTAGTGACTGCAGAGCCAGGGAATGTGAGGCGATATATGTAGGGGCGACATGTAGGGACAATCCTATACTATGGAGTGCCTGAATCATCTTTATTGAACGCAAGTTTCCTAATCGATGATTCCTATTCATATTAAATATGATTTGTGTAAATTTCATACATAATTAATAAATAAATAAGCTACTCACCAGAACAATCATATTTTTCAGGCCAACTTCTCTAAGTCAGAGACTGTTTTCCTCCATTTTTTTCTCAAAACCTCCTCATAAGACATAATAATATGTAAATTCTAAAAAGTGATGTGAAAATTTTAAAAATATAACAAATCATTAAACAACTATAAATATTTAAAGAAAATTCATATTATTTTTTAAAACATTACATCTTCCATTATGTTTTTTTCATAATGTTACTCAAATAACCATCTGGAACCTTTAAACTTTCCAAGACATGAAGAAATTGTTTTTTTCTATGAATTTTTCATCAAAAAAAAGAAAAGGGGACTTTTCACTAATTCTAACCAATTAACTCTGGATGAAGTCTTGGTTTTATACCCTAATCCATTAAATCACGACGTGAGTGAAAACCATCTTTTGTATTTACCTTTAAATTTAAAAGCATTCGAAGTAACATTTGACACACATTTTTCTCAATATGAATTACATACAAGAAGTGATGCAACAAATTTGATGACCAATACAACAACTCAAAGTATATACTTTTCTTTCTCCAATTATTTTTGGAATTCAAAGGGACATTCTTTTGCTTGTTGGAATTTAACTGACCATTTCCAAGAACAAAATTCAAGCATTCATGTTCTTTTAGGATATCACTCCCCGACATTCTTTGAGGTATTTCATCTGTCTCTATGTAATTATCAAACTATCTTCGATTTTTCCAATATGGATGATCCATTTGTAGAAATCTTCAATTCCATGTGAAACTGAAAGTTCATCGAAACTATAATCTCCTAGAATGTGTATTTTTTATACATATAGTGGAAGATAATCTACCCATTTTACTCCAACCAAAAATCATTACATATGTAGGGAGATCATTTATTTTCCATAATAATGTTGCATGACACATAATGTAAAACTTTATAAATGCATCATATATCTACACCCCAATGGTCCAAATCTCCTTAAACACTTCTATTAATGGTTGAAAATATATGTTGATATCATTTCCAAGATCATTGGGCCCATAAATCAATATACTCATGATAGTAACTGGATTTTTCATAAACATTCATTATGGAACATTATAAATATGAATGAAAATAGGCCAAGTACTATGTGTAATATGCATCTACTTAAATGGTTTGAAACCATCACATGACAATCCCAATCTAACATTCCATGGTTTAACTGAAAAATCAGGATGTAACCTGTCAAATTTTTTCCATGCTAACCCATCAACAGGATGAACTATATCATCATTATCCTTTTTTCTTTCATCTCCATTCCATATCATATTCTTAGCCATTTGTTCTATCATAAAAAGTTTCTAAAGTCTTGGAATCAATGGAAAGTTCCACGTCACTTTCTATGGTACACATGATTGAGTTTCATCTTTATTAGTCTTCCATATCAATGTACCGCATTTTTTTCACTCATTTAAATCAAAATTATCCTTCCAGAATAAACAACAATATTTAAGGCATGAGTGGATTTTAGAACATGAAAATCCAAATTTTTCAACCAACTTTTATTCCATAAAATCATTTTCAGGAATATATGCATCATCAGATAGTAAGTCATTAAAAAGATTAAGTATATAGTCGATCATAGTATTAATAAATCCACACATTGTTTTCCCACGATACAGTCACATTAAAAACTATAGTTTGGTCATTTTTCCACACGACTGGTATACTGGGGAATTCACATATTCTAACAAATTTCTAAAATGCTCAGCATCATCATTCTTATCATTAGATGAAAAATGTGTTCCCATATTAATTTCCTCTTGCACTGCTCTATATGATGTTTTGTCTTGAGAAGCAAATGGAAATCGACCGGAAATAAAATTTTCCATTCTGATCCTTTCAGTTTAATCAATGTCATTTTCCATCTAAAATTTTTCTCCACTATGATACCAAACATGATATCCTTTTTGAAAACCTTATTTTTGTGATGTGGTAACTTACTTCCACACATGTTAACCATGGTCTTCCAATGCTATCAAAACATGGACATCAAATCAATCCACTGTCTGAACCATTGTTGAATGCGAAATCCAAAAATTATTCCAACTCCTTCGGAAACTCATCAGTGATCCAATCAACATTAAACATCCAGTTATATGCATTCTAATATGAATAAACAAACAGTTAGAAAATTTTTTTATTGTAAATAATAACATTGAAACTTTTTAATGCTTAAGAAAAGTAGTATATGGACTCATTCATAGGCTTCTATTCCTTACATGCTTCTTGAGAAACATAAGTAAATGTTTATGCTTAATGCATCAACTATTACATTTTCATTTACTAAAGTATATGAGATACATAAATCTTAACCATATAAGAACTATACTTATTTCCACTAATTAATATTTATGTCATGTTAAGAGAATACATAATGAAATCTCTTATAATCAATTATTACACCATGACAGGTCAACCTTGGGTTGCTAGCAAGTTCCTAGATTTCAAGATATTGGTAAATATTATAAATGAATAAATCATAATCATTAGTGACTTACGCTATCTAAAAATAAGATAAAAAAATACATGAGATACTAAAATACCTGAGATACAAGTAGAGGTAACAGTTTATATCCTAATGAAAATATAATAATACATCCAAAGGGTATCATTCTTAGGTACTTATATAGTGGAAAAGGATTCAAATATTGGATTTGTGTGCAATGAATCATATTAGAATGATACCATTAAAGTGGACCATGGGTTTATATAATAAGGATGGGTTTTCTATGAATATTGGGTAGTAATACATGTATAAGAGAGGGGTTGGTGTGCAGGGAGGGGGAGGGGCTGGGGAGGGGGGATTGGGTAGGGGGAAGGGGAGGGGCTGAGAAGGGGGAGGGGAGGGGGAGGGGGATGGTGGCGGGCTAGTGGGGGGAAGGGGGAGTGGCTAGGCAGGGGGGGGAGGGGGAGGGGGATGGGCTGGGCAGGGGGAGGGGGCTGGAGGGGGGGGAGTGGGGGAGGGGTAGGGAGATAGGCTGGGAAGGGGGGAGGGGTTCCATTGAGAAAGAAGCTGGGAAATGGGAAGGGGTTTGATCGCGATAGAGGAAATGAAGGGGGAAGGTGGAATGGGTTTGATCGTGAGAGGTAGAATTAGATCACGAGAGAGGAGAAAAATTGATTTGGAGTTTTTGGATATGATTTGTGGTGAATTGAATATGTTCTATGTTTTATTAAATATATCTATAAATTTTATTATGAAGAAAAAAGTTGGGAAATTCTTGAAAATTTCAGGACTACCTATGGGAATCTCATATAACTTATAGAGTTTTTGTAAGTCTTTTTGTGATTTGATAATCTATGGTGATAGATATGTGATAGTAGGAGAACCAGTGAAAAGACATTCAGTTGTAGTAAGTTCTTTCAAGAAATGCATAGAGCTAGGATAGATAGGTAGAAACTAAACAAATATTTACCCTAGAAATGCATGAGCTATCGACCCCTGCACGATTCCCCCAACCCCATTCACCCTCTGCCCCCTGCCCCCACCCCCCTTCACCACCAGACCCCTATCCCCCTTCACCCATTCCCCCCAGCTCCCTTCACCCCACTGCCCCACTCTTACCCCAACTCCTACCCCACTTTCACCACCACTAGACCCCCACCCTTTACCCCAACTCCATTGAACCACCCCGTTCACCACCACTTCCCCCCTAAACACTCCACCCACCTACCCCCTTCCCCCACCTCCGCCCACATTCCCACCCCTCACCCCCACTACCCCGACCTGCCCCCCCCCCCCCCCCACACACACACACTTACCCCCACTTCCCCCCCAACATGCACCACCCACCACTTTCACACAGTTCCCGTCACCCACACTTCTCCCCCTCACCCCCACTGCCCCTCACTCCCATGGACCCCACCTACCCCCACCACCCCCACCTATACACCCCCACCCCCACTGCCCCCACACCAACAAACTACACCCCCCCTTCACCCCAACTCCTTTTTATGTTTATAAGAATAAGATATATGTTCCCCAAGTTCACACATAAAAGAAGGGGATAGATGAAGAGTTATGTGTATTTGCATTTATACATGAATGAATATAAGGAATAAGTTATAGAATATGACTTTGATACTATAAATAAGAAAAGTTTCTATATAGTGATATGTATAAAAATAAAATAAGTGACTTGCTATTGTGCAATGGAATTAGAAGAGGAAATTTGTAGTACATGAACAATAAGAAAGTATTCTATATTGGTGTTACAATATCATGTTGTTACCAATATATTTATTATAAAGGTATGAGATGTACCTGAGTGTGGGAAACACCAAATAAGTCTGTAGTATACATACCCTATACTATCAGAAGACTATAGTTTAAAGCTCAGAGGTATTTACTAATGGGTTTTGTGACCTTGGGTGTTACCAGATCACACTAAGGATTATACTTGTCATACTGAGAGGCGAACCGTAGAAATTAATATTCCACTTCTGTATGTGTTTTTTATGATATATGAAATAATGGAGGAAAGAGAGAATAAAAGAACCACTCACATACTAGTGATTGAGGTAAAAATAAAAGGGATAAAAATTTAAAAGTACAAAAAAGGTAATTAAAAGTCACCAAAATTAATTCAACCCCCACTTAATGTGGTTCATATCCCAACTAGTCCCCTTTTGTTGGTATTAGAAACAAATTTACCTCTTATTGGATTCTCTATATTTGAAGTTGTCCTATTTTAAGGATTGGATGGTTTTATTCCTAATCTACAATGGAGGTGTGTAATGCCTAAATGGAGGAGGAATGCATGAATGGAGGAGGAACACCCGAATGAAGGAGAGGAAAGATATATATGATGCACTGAATGGAGATGCGGGAGAGGGAAGGAGGAACCACGAATAGAGAGGCCACAAATGGGGAAGGCTCACCACACATGAAGGAACCATGATGAGGGATGGAGGAACTGAAGCATGCGATGTATAATTAGAGATAAGTCATTGGTTGGGTAATGATCGGACAAAAGCTGTGAGGAAGAGCAGAATGGGTTCGAGGGTAATTTGGCGAGCGAGAGAGGAAAGCCCAAGCGATAAAGGAATTTATGTGGCTAAATCCATTGTTTTTTTATAACCGTGGTGGTATCATAGGATGAGTTGGATTCAATTCATGTTAATAACACCTAGGAGTTAGTGAAACTACCACAAAGAAAGAGGGAAATTCAAAAAAGGGATTTTTATTGTTAAAAAATCAATCTAGTGAAAGTAATAGGTATAAGTAAAGGCTAGTTGTTAAGGGATTTTAGTTGAAGGAGGGAATTAAATTTGTTTAAATCTTCTCTTCATTAGTTTAAAATACTACAATTCAATATTTTTTGTGTTTTTTTATTCCAAATTACTAAATATAGAACATATGTATTTCATTCTTGGGGATCTAGATTAATAAATTAACATGAAGAAACTTACTGGTTTTAGGATAATTGGAACCAATAATTGGTCTGTAAACACAATAAAATACTTTATCTGTTAAATTGAGATCCATGGTAGTATAATTATAAGTTTAACTCATTCATGGAGGAGAATGGTTTCATTAATATAAATTAGATCATCATTGTTATCAGGAGTAAAATTATGATAATTTCATACTTTTACTACTATATGTGTATGAAATGATTATAGTGGGTCTATCAATCCATTTAATTAAATATATGAATAAAGCCTTATCAATGAAGTTTGAAATTACAGATCTTAGAGAAGCAAGGAAAAACTTGGGAATCATGATAGAGTGATTTATGATGCTTATAAGTTTGGTCTTCTCTTAAAAAAATTATGCCTAGAAGATCATTTAAATTTTTGTGATGATTGGATTAAAATACATTTTGACTACTCTTTTAGAACACTCAGAACCCTCTAAGTAAAAATGTGACATGAATGGAAGAAGAGTAAAAGAACATGGTAATAATTATATATACATTGGGGGTCAGATGTATCATGTAATCCATGGCGTTAACATGAACAAATATGTTCTATGTAGTGGGAGTTGTTATTAGGTTCATTTCAAATATAGGGAAAGAATATTGGAAAGATGTGAAGTGGATATAGAGATATCTCAAAGGAAAAGAATATATTTCCCTCTATTTCAATGGATATGATATATTGGTTGGGTATGATTATATATACATTGGAGGAGACTTAGAATCCTTGTAAATCATAATTATGTATTTCCTTAACTTTAATGTAATTGCAGATAGTTTGATGTCAAGGATAAAAATAGTGATTTAAATTTCTTCAATGAAAGTAAAATATATGGAAGAAAAAAAGCATGAAATGAAATGCTATGATTTAAAAATCTATGTTTTGAGCTTGAAATAATCTAGAAAAATTAATCACTCTACTTTGATAGTATCAATTTTATGCATTTGGCCTTGAATTTAGTGTTTTATGTGAGGATGAATCACATCAACCTAAAGTGCCATTATATCTTATTATTGCCTGAATATAGAGTTTTAGGGTTGTATAAGAAAGTTGGATGGTATAATATTGAATATGTGTTAACAAAAACATTAGTTCATGAGATAATGTGACAATATTATTCCTTAATTAGGAATGGGTGAATAGATTAACGAATGAATAGGATCATTAAATATAGTAGAAGTATAATGGGTGATATTTTCCAATGGTTTTGAGGATACCAAAAATCCTTGGAAGTAGTCTTTAGGTTAAATATTGTTAGGATTTGTAAATAATGTCCTCAAAATATTTAAATATACTCTAAAGGATAAATTTCTGAGGACTATTCAGTTTTACTGGAGAAATGGATGTAGGATTCATTTGGGTGGTAGTGAGGTTTATAAAAGATTGTGAAATTTTGATGGATTTTAGCTTAGTGGTAATATCCTTTGACAATTTTCTAAAACAAGGTAATATATTACCTATCATTTCCTCTTTTACTTCATCAGTATCCTGATACAAAGAATTTATAATTTTTATAGAAATTTTTAGATCCTCTAAAAAACTTCAAAATATTCTGGAATGTGTTCAAAACTTCTTCACATAGATATTATGATCTTCATCATTATTACACTATGATACAAAAGAATTAGAAAAATTCAAAAATACTCATATAAATTAAATATATTAAACAATTTCTTCTCATAAATTCTAAAAAAATAGCTTCATCAAACTAGAATCTGTAAAACTTTAACCAGAACAACATTTCCAAGTGAATAAATCTCTATTAATAACCAATTGTAGCATTTATAAAATGAAAAAAAAGTTAAAATTAGGTTATAATTGGATTAGAGTAACCCTTACCATTTCACCTTCTGTAATGGGTGAATCATGATAGAAGAGAGTGAATAGGGATCATCCACAAGAGTAGGGGCGGGTAGGGTTCCTTTGACAAATCTGGAGAGGGTTGGATTTTGTGAGGGCAGGGAATGGGTATACTTCCTTTGCGTGAGCCTATTTTATGAGAGTAGGGAGCGATCTTCTAAGAGAGGGGTTTTCATGAGAGAAGTGGGGCGCTTGATCATCTAAGAGAGGGTTTGATCGTGAAAGATGCTGGGAAAGGGGAAGGCGGGTTCGATCGCAACAGGTATGGAGAGGGCTTTGATCATGCGAGGCCGGGAGAGGGATTCGATTGTGAGAGGCAGGGAGGTTCGGGTTGGGGTAGTGGGATGTGGCCACAGAGCACATAAAACCCATGGGGGAATAGTTCACTACTTATATGGTTAATTAAACTATGGAAACACAAGTGTGGTGGTATCCAGATTTTCTAGTTGCGTCAGTTGTATAAAATGAACTAAAAATAGATCAAAGCACAACCAAAGGATGAGGTTATACTTATGACATGAAAAGAAATCATGTATGTGATTATCTGGATAGAAAATTAATCCCTCAAATACAATAAATGAATTTGAAAAAAAATTATATTCATTTAATTTTCTCATTGAAAAATTAATGGCCTCTTTAACTAATAACAAATTTATGGTTTTGTAAGGGTATAATTTCTAATGACTATGTTCTCTATCATCCTACACCAAAACTTTGTAGTTTGATTTACCTTCCATGTGCCAGTTTTCACTTCACACTAATGTTATCATATTCTAAATCCTTAATTTTTTGTAACATTCTCATGTCTATTTCCCTCTTATTAAGAGGGTGTTTTATTAACCCTATTTCAGATGTGGGTTTCCCATAAAATAACTATTAACTATCAACCTTTGATTTTTGAAGTAAAATATCAAATAGAAAGGACATAATTTATTGAATGAGGTGGTAATTGAAAAACCTAATATTTTATGTTATGTATCTATTTAAATTTAATTTCTTTTACAAGATATGTTTTACACATACCAAGCTAAAAAAACAATGTTATACAAATAAATATCATTATTTTAACATGACTGTTAAAAACTGACAATTAAATCAGAAGGGATGAATAATATTAAACATATTATAAAAATTTTGTATTATTTACTCTATAATTTTTTTTACATTCATCCAAATGAATTTATTGGTATAATATAAAAATGAATCCAATTTTACACATTAAAAGGCTATATTTTTATAAAGGTATTTTTACCTTCTTTTGATGCCACACTTGTTTTAAATCTAGTTTTGGAAACTTTTATAAATTATATTTTAAAAAATAAACCCTTTATTTAAAATAGAAATATAAAAATTTTACTATGGAAGATTTTTTGGAATTTTTTTGAAAGGTTTCATGTTTTGTTGAATCGTGAAAAAATAATGCATTTTAATTGAAAAAAAATCTTTTTTCTATATAATTTATGGTGTCAGGATATATATTTTTTATTATTTTTAAATTATAATTAGATTAATTATTCATCAGTTAATATAATTTAAGTTATTTTAATAAATTTCACTTTGAACTTGTATATAATTTTTTTAATCTTTTGAATGTTTTTCCATTAAAAACCGGTATTCGTGTTCCGTCAATAGGATTAATTTCAAATTAATTTTAACCAATTATGTGTTTTGAATTTTTAAAAATGGATTCCATATTTGTACTAATATGTTAATAATTTATTAAATATTTCCCTTTTTATTTTTCGAAAAAATGGATAGTAACTTTAGTATTGTTTTAAACTACCACAATTAATGGTAAATCTGGTAATTAAGTATAAAAATAATGTTATATGTATTATAAAAAATACCCTAAAACATGTCCTAATTTTATTGGATGAGTTATTGTTGACCAAAACCATCTCTGGGCCTATTGTATGGCCTATTTGGGCCACTTTGATGTCTTTAAGACTTTTATAGTATTTTATTCCATGGAAAGTCAAATATGTTATACTCATATTCTTAATAAGTCTTACATTTTTTATATATGGTAATTGAGAAGATAAATTCTACAATAAATAGTAATTTTAAATCTAAAATTTTTATATTCATCATGATAATTTATTTTTAAATTTTAGGGAAGAAATAATTAAACCAAAGGCTTTCACAACGATGATGTAGTAATTGTTTAATGAATTGAAATATCAAATAAATGTTATTAAAATTGTTAAAATAAATATAATTTTATATAATTAATGCCATAAAAGAATATTATTGATTAACTAGAAATATTATAGATTTATTAATTTTTTTTCAAAGTTATCATGTTGTTATGATATTTTTAAAAAGCCAAGAAATGAATAGTGTTAAAATTGACACTAATGATATTTTTGAATATATAATATTTTATTAAATGATATAAAATTAATAAAAAAATATAAAATTTTTCTAAATAATTTGGATAAAGATAAAAATACCATATATGACTAATTTAAGGTTAATTTTTTATTTTACTATAAATATATTAACCTTCAAAGAGTAAAAACCCATGTTGTCACGATAAGAGTTAAAGGGTTTAAATAAGGGTTAAAAACAAACAATAAGGGTAATAATGAGACATAAAATTATATAAAAATTATTGTATGAGACTATTTATACCCATAATAATATTATATTATATATAAATCACTTTTAACTCATTTTTAATTGAATATTAATTTATATTAATTTAATATTTTGAGAGTTTCTGAAGGTGCCCCTCTCCACAATTATAAAAGGGAACCTCCTCCCTCACTTGTTCACCCCACATTGATCCTTATATATAGAAAAAAACTACCCATTTCTCCTCCTAAGATTATTATCCAATATCTATAGGTATTTTTATTCCAAAAATAACAACACTATATCCTCAAGAAAGTGATCTAATGGAAGTGCACCGAAGAAGAGGTAATTGTTTTACCAACTTATTGAAGATCATTTATTCTTATAATTCTTATTCATGTGTTGTTTACATACTAATGTAATAAATAAAATATCATATATATATTATGATATTTTATTATGATTATGGTACAACCATATTCCATGATTTATCCATCCCATGATAAAAGAAAACACCACACGTGCATACATATAACTTATCATCTCCATGTCGTGGTGTAATATATTTTTAGTAAAAAAATTACTTGGATGGGTATAATTATGGAAATAGTGGATATATATGATAATTATGAAATGATATTTATTCTATTAAAATTAATATACCATCAAAGTGCTTACTCTTTCACCATTAAGGGAGTGATACCGTTGCTCGTGCGTAGGTACGACATACCGTCTCCATAACACGATGTGATTCATTTTCCATATACAACATTAAAGAATGGATATAAAAATTTATTTCATTATAAAATATGATATTTATAATATTAATATCATTTTTTAGAATTTTTATCTAAATCCTATGAAAAATAATTGATACATTCATGAAAAAACATGCATAGGAAAATGAAGCAGTTAACACCGGAAACATGAGTAATAAAAAATATTATCAACAAAAAGGTGATAAAATTATATAATAAGATAATATATGAAATCATAAATATGAATAATATTATTATATAAGTTAATTATATTTTTAAAACTAATATACATGAGGTTAAAATATGTTCAACTAATGTAAGTTTAAGGAAAGAGACTTCATCTCAATCTTATTTCATTGAGGAATAGTTTGATGTTATACACCCAACTTCTTTTGTGAGGTGTATATATAGAACATTTTAATTATCATGTAATTAATTTATTTATTATCACGTTTTTTAAATGTTATTATTTCATGTGACTTATGATTTAAATGTTCAATATGTTATGGGACACCTTTAATGTTTAATGATTTAATTATCTCATTATTGTTCCATGTATATATTTTCTTAAAATGTTTTCAAAAGGGTTTTTTCTATTATCAATCAAAATTTTAAAGTATATTTACACATGGTTTACTTTTTTATAAAATGGTTTTTATGGAATATTTTTTTTTCAATTTCCAAATGAGGCACATTATGAATTTTTCAACAAAAAACAAAATGAATATTTTTTTAACTTATGCGGCATGAGTGTATTTTTTCCATAGTCATAACACATTAATGTTTTGAAGATTATTTTAAAGGGTTTCCAAGGTTATTTTAAAATAAATATTTTTATTTTATAAATTCATGTATTTTAAATAAATTATTTCAAATTATATAGGGCATTTAACTGAAGAAAATTTTAATAAATTTACTAGTGCATTTTTCATTTATGTCAACATCCTTTGTTAAATATTATTCCTGATTGAGGTTGATCTATTATGATATAATTTACCATATTTCATTGAATGTTTTATGATTTATGTTTACTATGGATGTTCTATTTTTATACCATTTATCATCTATGGTTAAATTATTCAAATTTCATATGCCAGTTGTTAATACAAATGTTTTTCTTGAATATGTTTCACCACTTTTGTAAGAGTCAATAATTATACTTATTAAGTGTTTGGTGGTACCCTATATATCCCCACGAAGTTTTGGTAGATCTCATAAGATAGAATAGTTTGAGTTTTTGACAATTCCTTACCTGATTATATATGGTGTCTTGGCCGAAGCCTTGACGATTTGTTTGTGATGTCCCGTAATATGAATTCCCTCATTATGAGATTAGTTATTTATATTCCATGTGATTATTATAGTAGTATAATATCCCTGGTAAGGTTTCATTGTCATGTGATTATGTAATCTTTCATTTATACTATATTATACTCAGGTCATTAATTAAATGACACCTGTTTTAGTTCATCACCTTACCATAATCGTTTATGCTTTTTTATGATAGCTTCCTCTATATACCCTTACTGAGTAGATAATATCACCCCTTTAATATGTTTCATTTCCCTATATTTTCAATAAGTATATTATGAATTATTATTTAGGGATACAAAAGGGGGAAATAAAGGTAGAATTAATGAAATCCGTTGCGTGTTTTATGTTATAAAATGTAATGTGAATTTCAAGTATATATCTAGTTTACCAAGACTAATAATCCACTCATTCCTTTGGGATGTGATCGATTGTTCCTTATGACAATGTGATAAAGTAAGGAAACATATATATGGGATACTGGGGTCAGGTTCATTATAACTATATCCTCCACCATGAACATGGTGTTTTTGAGCACCACAAGAAAAATGGAAAACACCTATAGAGTCTTTACTAACCCCATGATATTTTCTACAGCCTCAACCATGATGATGGTGAGGTTGTCTAAGACTTAGACCATAAGATATCTCCTAGAGCATAACGACCATGGATTTCCCATTTTTCTTCGGTGTTTTACTCAAAACGAGCACCATAGAATACACCAGGGTGTAGTGTTGGCTATGGGGAACCAAAAAGTCCCAAAACACTACTTAAGCCACCGAACAACCCTCATAGGGCATAGATCCCCATGTTGACTACAAAGCATAAACTGTAAATATTATTTAAAATATTATAATTAATTAAACATTAAAAATGTATTTCTTACACTTCCAAATATCCCATGGTAGACTGATGAGAATGTCCATGACTATCTATTCAAATGTCTATATATGTATAGCAGTATATTGTAACATGCCCATGGATTATTGGTGTCTGACCCATACCTATTATATGTTAATAAATATTGTAACAAAACCGTCTAAATTATGTCTCAAAACTACCCATCGAATATGGGTCTTCATTACTCTATAAATATTTAAAATTCATGGGTTAATGACCCATTTTTAGTGGTGATAAGATGAAAGATGATATTCTTGGAATGATGAAGAAACTATGATTTTATTCTAAAATTGTAAAATATATTTCACATACATTATCCAAACATAAATGGTTTCCACACCATAGTTTTTTGACATCATGGAAGGTCACTCTGGGTATGAATACTGAGCCTCCTTGACTAGACTCTCTAAATTTGGAATGTGAGTAATGGTAATGAAAACAAAAATTTTATTATATTCACTATATTCCAAATGATTGTCAATAATTACTCTCATAAGATACCACTAGTCATGATCCTATCTGACCACTTCTTTATATGATTTGATAATCAAAGGATCAATAATTGAATTTTATTTTCCTAGGGTATAAACCAAGTTAATGTAAACAAATTGGTGATATTATATCCATTTTTATGTGCTAAGTTCAATTAAATTTGTGAGAAGATGTGTTTCAAGATTTTATGATATATACACACTATAAACTTTTCACCAAGGAGGTAGTGGTGCCATGTTTTTAAAACATGGATCACTATGACTAATTCAAGATCAGGCAATAGATAATTATTTTCATGATTTTTGATTTTTATCGATCCATATGTAATGACATGGTATTTATACTTGAGATCCTGTTGGACATCGCTTCCACGATTGGAGTTCTGATTATAATGGATTATGCAACTGAAAAGGTTAGCCTTGCCCATTATGCGCAGGTGCTAGTTGAAATTGATCTAAGTGCTACGTTGATTGATTGAGTTGTTTTATCTACATCTAATGATGAATTTTTTTTAGGAATTGAATATGAAACAATGCCACCATTCTGTAAATTTTTTCAAATTATTGGAAATTCATATTTGCAATGTAAGAGAGATGTGTTATGCTCTAACTACCAAATTAAGGGACATGATGCACTACACTGTCGATGGAAGCAGAAGAAGGAAGTTATTCATAAGGTTACTGATGAGCCTTTGGTGGTTAATTTCCATACTGGACAGATGAAGGTTGTACAACCTGCTGACAAGGGCTTAAGGATTGATGTTGAGGATCCTTTACCAAGGGTTGATTCTACTCCACAAGTGGATGGAACAAGCTGGGTTGATAACGCTGAAGGAAGTAATCAAAATGAGGGAAGCATCACTTTTAAGGATTCTCTGGTTAGAGGAATGGATTTTGAAATAAATGGATATGACTCAGTAGATATTCAAGACAAAGGGAACACTCCAAACAAGAGGTTGCAGATGATAGGGTTAGGCATGAGTTTCGTTCCCTTAAATTGAGGAAAGGTAAGATTCTGATTATTGATGCAACTTCGGTTAAGTGTAAGACCAAAGGTCAAGCTATAAATGCTGATAGAAGTAGAGTGCAAGGAAAGAATGAGGCGGTTTTGGAACCCTCTCCACTACAGGTATCAGGTGTTTGCATTGACACGCTAGCTAATGAAGGTACTTTGGTTACCAGCAACAAAGAAGAGGGTGCTCATAGCACTAACATGTAGGAGTTGGGGAGGAATGGAAACTCTTTGCATAAGGATGGTATGAATACCATGCATGATATCACAATGACTCCTTAGAAGGTAATAAGTAATGTCAATGTTTCAAATTCATTTGAGTTTCTTTCTACCAATTTTAGTAATGTTGAGTCAACCCCTGCTGAGACTACTTCCAATTTTATGGGTGCACCTTTAGATGATAAAGGTGGCGAACTGATGTATGAAATGTTTGGAAGGAGGGGTCCCCACCCCCGCAGTAAAGGTGGACACCTTCTTTACCACAACATGAGTACCCACTCTAATACATGTTAAAATTTCCTTCTATTTTCCTTTTATTTTCTTGCTTCCTTATTCCTCTCCTAGACTCCTTTTTTAATTCAACGAAGAGGCCTCTATGTCTCAACTTTATAAAAAAAATTATATCATGGAGGCATTATTCGTTGATTTCCAAGAATTTACTACTTCAATATTTTTAGGATCAACTAATTTTCCTATTTCAGAGATTACATGCCAAAGTAAATAGTTCTCTTGCATTCATAAGTTAAATTTAATGAGTTTTTCATAAATTTGGTTCTCATGAAATGTACCCAATAAAATATCTAATTTATTTTCATGGACTTTTTTAGTTTGAGAAAACACTAAAATATCATAAAAAATACCATGAAAAACAAGTTGAGATACTTGTGGATGATAAGATTCATTAAATACATGAAAACCATTGGAGAATTTGTATGTATTAAGGGCATTAATATGTATTTATAGTGACCATAATGGTTTCATAAATCCATATTTAAAATATCCAAATTCCTTAATTGGATTTGGTGATACCTAGATCATAGAACATTTTTTTGAGAAACATTAATATCCCTTCAATTGATGGAAAAGTTCATCAATTTGAGGAAGAGGGTACAAATTCTTTATTTTAACTTGATTCAGTTTATGATAGTGATCACATAAATGAAGTGAACCATCTACCTTCATTATGACTCAAAGTCGCATTTTCTTCAATATCACCCAAATCAATCACTGGTAGCTGAAAAGATATGGTTCCATCTATATATTCCAAAGTCCCCTAATTTTACAATATTAATATCCTGAGACCCTTTAATTAAGTGAGAAATACCATATGAGGATGTGAAAATGACTTGTTGGGTGTGATAGTTGATATACACTTTGAATTACACTGTCCAGTCCATTCTAAAGATCAAATCAGAGATATCTATTGTATAATAAAATATAAAGTTGACTTTATTGATGGTGATAAGATAGGATAAACACTTTAATCCTCTACATTCATGTATCCTAATTGGTTTTTTGACAATTAAAACATGAGGCATCATTTTGGAATGAAATAAAAAATAATTTACTATATGAGATGAAAGAAAAATGGGATTTTATAGCATCAAAAAATACTTTTATTAGAGTGGAGTTAAGAAGAATGGTACCCCTCACCATCTATGGAATTAGTTACTCAGCTACAATTTTCTTCTTAGGTCTATACAATTTCAGGTCAGCTCCCACTAGGTAGTCCTTTAATCCTTTTAATGTTGATGTTGGCTAAAAAACCAAGGTGTTCTTGGAATAATATTAGGTTTCTTGATTATAAGGGAAAAATTATTTTATGACACTACCTTAGTTTAACATGAGATATCTGAGATTTATTTTCACCATTTACACCCATGGACTTTGTGGATCTCATACAATAATTATTGTGGTATCCTTTTTGAAGATAGTTGTGACAACAACAAGAATGTTCTTGAAAATACATTTTATCATGTTCAAATGAGTTTCATAAAAAAACATCCTAGTTCTGTACTATGTCGTGGTGGAGAAGAGACTAGGTCGATGTTCAAATTTTCTAGTGCTCTGATTTCTTGGGAGTTGGTTTCCCTCATCTTGTTTTTAGTAGTAGTGTTTCTACCTATCTCTATAAAATAAAATGTAGTTAATCCACTAAAAGTTATTTCTATATCTCTTTTGATCACTATTTCTCCATTGACCATGTTTATATAATCATAAATCAAGAACATGAACACTTTATAATGAAAATCTAGTCATAGACCTTCCACAAATATTCATGACATTAGGCTTGTGAAAGCTACCACCTTCTAAGTAAAATGAACTATTTTCATAGAAATAGTTTCATATTATTTCATGTTTAGAGTTCCTTTCTTAATACTAAGTGAATTTTTCATTTTTGATAATTTGAATGTATGTGGATAAAATTTTTTGTTGTATAATTCTTCAATTCCCACCCAAGTAATACCTTGGTTGAGATTAGATTGAACATATAATTCCCAAAATTTATGTTCAAGATCCTCAAAAATATATACTGTTATCTTCACCATTATTTTGGTTATGGTTACAAATAAATCAATAATCTAATTGATCCCATTAATATATATTTTTTCTTGCTCATGTCCCGATCCCCCATAAAAATTGGTGTATATATTTCCTTAAACTGTAAGGTATGATCGGTAAGGATTGGTTCCCCATTTCTATAACATTTTTCTATATGTTGGATTCTTTCAGAATACTCAACATCAGTTTCTAGTTCATCTATAGTCTAGATAAAACCACATTCTCCACTACTCCCTCTAGTTGGTTTCCAAGTATTTTAACCAGTTCCATTATTCTAAAACCATAATAAGAATATACAGTTAGTTACCAAAAGTTTCTTTATTCCCTTTTTATAGAGTTCATTAGAACAAAAAATGAAGGTCATAGTAACATAATTTCAAAATCAATTATTTGAAATAGAATTTTAATGATTCAATTCTAGTGAGAAATCTCTTTATTAATACATGATACTAGACACTCATTGACTAAAACCATGATGATAAGTTGAAAATACTTCTATAAGTGTTTATCAAATATTTTTTTACCTTAATCATCTTGGTAACATAAATTTCACCATAAAAATAATAGGTTTTTGTATTTATACTTTAAATTTAAATTCCGAACACATCCCATATCATTGCTACCATCCTTGTAGATACACCATAAGAATTTGATACCATTTGTAACATCATGACCCAACCCATTAGCTTGGGAAGGACTACAATTACACTAAACTATGGTAAAATCTACAAGGCACAAAAGGATAAAAAAAATGTCACTGGATTTACCAAATCAATGTGGATGATTTTCCCATAAATAAACAACATAAAAGAAGATCATAATAAAGAGACAAAATATGATTCATGAGACATTTCTATAATAAATTTTCAAAGTATAAAAAATGATAACTAAAATAAAAAATGGAATAAAGTAAAGTAAATTATAACTTTACCATATCAAGATAGTTAAAACTCAATGAAAATAAAACTCATGGTTATAAGAAAGTAGGCACTGAAGTAGAACCACTCAAAACTCCAAGACTCAATAGCCACCCCATGCTCCAACTCCAAACATCCATGACCATAACATAACATGGATCTATTTAAAAAAAATGAAACCTTTCCTATATCTATATAATGATAAACAACATTTAAAAATTCACCATTGTGCATATAAAATGGGTGAGGATAAAACATAATAGAAAACCCCAATACTTCACCCAAATTCTATTAAAACAAGAAACATGTTAGATAAAATTTTATTTAAAATAAAATATAGGTAGAAGGATGAAAAATGGTTTAAAAAACACACAAAAACACACATACAAAGGTATTAAATAACTCAAACTAAAAACACACACATGGAATGAATACACACACCAATTATTAATGAAACCCATTGAAACCACTGATTGAAGGTGACTCCTGAGTAGTCCAACTCATGAGTGGTTTCAATCCCTCCAATCCCAAGTCATCACTTGGTGGAATAATCCATTGTTCCACAATATTAGCACCATGAACATTGCTAACCCACATAACCATTTATTTTATGTTTATAAACACACAAACACACACTTGAAAACTAAATTAATCTTAATTTATCAAATTTAGAAACTATTTTTTGAAAAAAATATTTATTTAAACATTTAATCGAAGACATTGTGGGTATCACCCACAATTCTTATTTTGTAAAACAACCAAGAAAAGATATTCTTTATAGTGATTTCAAAAAAAATTCCAATAAAAATATTATGAATTTATTTAGAAAATAATGAGCCTTTACATTTTAGGAGAAAGTGAAAAAATAATAGAATACACCCACCTTTAATTCATTCAACATGAAGATTGTTTTTCATGTTATCAATGATCTAGGATTCCTTATCCATTCTTTCAATGAATCACAAATAATATTAATAAAAACATGTTCTACCCACTAGATCTATGCAAGAAAGGTCTGACCTAAGGTTTCTATTTTGATAAACTAGGAGGATCAATGAGGGATAGGGAGAATAAGGCCATTATCTATGATTTCCTAGATCCAACACTCTCTAATTTGTTTAAATCGACCACCAAAAGGAATAATATCACCCAAATATCCTAAGGGAGTGTTTTAATTCATGATACTTGGTTAAAGGAAAAATAATGGGGGATTTCAAGGGGTTTTGAGTCTTTGATGTAATTTTTAGATTTAATAGGTAGTTCACATGGTATGGAAACCATGTGTCTACTTTACAAATCATCTTTGTACCAAAAATGTTGAAGTTGAATGATTATTATACAATTTAGTCAAACTATGCACATAACCCTCAGACACATCAACTCTTGCACCATTACATAGGGAAATTGAATAGTTTACCCTAAACTTGATCAAACCATGCACCCTCCAAAACCTCTTCAAAACACTTTAAAAAAACCAGAACCATACTGAGGGAAAGACCAATAATTTCATAGAAAAAAATATAGAATAAAAAAGGAAAATACCTTATATTTGGGGTGTTAAAGGATACAACCATAGAAGTTTTCCCACAATGAACTATGTTCCATAGAGAGTAGGGGGATACTACCAGAAATTACTATGATTTCATCCCCCCTAAATATTTGTTTATCCTTAATTTAATTTTTTTATTATCTTTTTTTATTACATTAATGAATTCTAATCCTTTTTGAGAATATTATATATCTTGGTGGTACAATTTTTAATACATGAACACTTATCTTTCCTAGAAATTTTTCATGATATTCTCATGTTATATTCTTTGAATCTAACTTTTTTCAAATGTATATTTCCATTAATAGGCACCCACTCCAGACAACCATAAATTCACCCCATCTTTAGTGCATTCACCCCCAACCAATGTAAGAAACCAAACTTTTATCAATGAAATTTTATTTATTTTAATTATATCAAAAAATAAATTTATAATTTAGAGAACCGAATAAAAACATTTTTATCATAAATAAAGAATAAAATAAGTGATATTTTTAGAAATTAAGGAACCTATACCAATGAAATAGTAACCTGACCAATAGAATAATAATATGAAAAATTGGAATAGTAATCTGAACTGTAGAATATTAATGATACTTATTTTGTTAATATTTTTATGTCTTATTATATACTCCCTTTACTGATTTTATATGAAATGTGCATAATTTGTGTGAAGTATTAATATTTTAATACTAAGTATAATTTATGAGCATTTTTAGAAGTAGTCCAATTGAGTTAGTTTACTATTTAATTTACAAATCTCACCATAATGATCCATATTGTTTGGTTCTTGTTTTTTATGATTCCTAATTCAATATATAAAATTTCATTATAAGGGATCAGGGGCCAATTCTGCCATTTGAAGCATCAAATTTACCACACAAGATGACCTATAAAATCAGTGAAGAAACTAGAACAGTCATGAAGATTGAATTACTGGGCTCAATCTAGAAGTTAAAATTCATTCATTCTCCTCAAAGGTTCGGGGTGCAGTTTAAGGAGTCTTGGATAAATATTTTAAGGCCCAACTCCAAAAAAGGGGGCCCAACATATGCTTTGAAGTCCAGCCCACCATTCTAGCCGAGAATTAAAATCCGGAAACTATTCATGACATATCTCATGATGTAATAATAAAATAGAGCTGATAGTTTTAGTGTGAAAGAGTCTATATAGGTGGAAGACTTTGATGAATAAATAATTCAGGTTTTAAGGCATATTCCTATTCACAAACTCTTTCACATTTTGGACTTCAAAAATACTAGATTGAAATGGACAGATTAAAATTGTTTAATCCGCTGGCCATAACTTTGGATAAGTAAGACCAAATGACTCCAAATTTTGACAGGGGTTGTAAAACATTATTATATACAACTTTGAATAAGTATATATCTCAAGATTAGGCTATCTGGATAGCCAAATTGGCGATGATTTTGGAGGGATATATTGGGAATGAAAACAGTCCACTTCCTTGGGCTATAAATGCATCCCCCTCCTCTCCTTCAAAGGGGTTGGCATTTCAGAAGAGAGGAGCACATATTGGCCCAAAAACTTCCTTTCCAAAGGCTTGGGAGGACCTTCCATACCCATGTTTTTACTTGAGATACCCTTCCTCCTCCCTTTGTTTCCTTTCACTTTTGTGTTGTTCTTTGTTTGTCATCTTGTAAGTTTGTTTTTTGTAATTATGTTTTAATGAATGTTTCTTCTTCAATATCTCTTATTCTCATCCAAATTTTATTGTTTAATATTAATTTTCTTAAAATATTTGAAATAAAGTTAAAACCCCTTCCCTTATTTTTCTTCCTCATTCAATTGAAATTCTGTTCTTAATTCTCATTATCGTTTGTGTGTGTGTTCGACGCCCCAATCATTTATTATCCATTTCTTTTCCATCTCTTATTAATTTATCATCTTCATAATTATATCCAGATTACTAATCATTTAAATGGCTGAGTAAATCTACCATTAGGGTGAGTTATAATTCGGGGATATTAAGTGATTGAGAGCCTTTGCTCGATGAGTATTCTTTGAGTTAATATCGTGTATGTTGAACTTTATATTTTATGGATTAATGACATGTTTTGTTTAATATGTGGATTCCAAGGATTATTGGAACCAAAAATACACTACCATAAACAAGTAATGGTAATGATTAGAAACCTAAGTTAAGTTATGGCTTGGATTAAAGTATTAACTCTTGGGAATTCTGATCAAAATCATCTTGTGAAGTGGGTATTAATTTAATGCAATATAAAGCAAATCTCAAGGATATCATAAGCTTAAATCCCCAATAATGAACTCACCCCAATATTTATCAATTTTTTAAATAAAACATCATCCATAAATTATTTCATAAGCTCCTCAAACAAACCCTTCAATCAAAATACAATCAACTAAAAACAAACGACTATTATAAAGTATCATCGCCGAGGATTCGACCCGAGTGCTGCTATACACATTAGCAAAGCATCAGAACCTTGACCGGTCGATAGGCGACAATTGGCCGTGCGTTTTAGACACCAATGAAAGTATAAATAAAATTTAGGTATCTTATAAATGAAAATATGTTATATTTATATCATGATATAAGTAAATAAATGTTTTTTAAAATGATAAAATAAGTGTTGATATTTTTGTAAAACATACATTTTTATTAATAATTTTATAATTAATATAACTATTTAAAAGAAAATTTATTTTCCTGAAATAGATTCATAAATTATTATTATGTTGTATTATAATTATAAAATAATTTTATAACACCTTAATTATTTTTTCAAAGGGTTAAAAAATCGATTATAATATTTAAATCAATATTTTTCGAATAAATGATGATTTTATATAAAAATTAAATTTCTAATATTTTAAAAAATAATTTTATAAAATGGAGTATATTTTTGAAATATAAATGTCAAAAAAATGTTAGGGTGATTTTTTGAGATTTTTCTAAAATAGTTGACTTTTTTGAATAGTAAAATACAGAAATTTATAATTTAAGATAAATATATTAAGTTTTGAGTCATGGATGATGTATGGTTGATGTAAGAACCATTATATCTAACTCTACATCCATACATACTATATTTAATAATTTTAATCAACACTATATATAGTATTGAGCCAAACTAATAAAAAAATGAATAAAATAATAAAAAACACCCCTCTCCTCCCTTATAAATACCACCCCTGTCCACATTTTTTACTCACACCATCTAAGCCACTTTTATAGTGTTAATTCTGAAAAATTCCATCACTAATCATCTTACACACTAATTGTATATTTTTGTCTTATGAAAATACCAAATCCAAGTGCCTTGAGGAGGCACTCAAGGAGACAACATTCAAGAGGTAAAATCCTCAATCCTTCTCTTTTAATTTCTTTTTCATTTATTATCCTCTCATCACCTCCCCTTATCCAAAATGGAATTATAACTATAGTATTAAATATAAACTAAAATTTTATTTTTTAATATATTATCCCCCATCAAATCTCTTCTTTGCTCATTTTATTCTAAAAAATGAAATCATCGTCCGTAATGTGTCGATTCACCACCTTCGTGGATGATGAGTTTTCATTTTACATTACAACTTTCATGTATATTCATAAAACCACTGTTAAGGTTAAAATATATTTTAATATTCATATTATAATTTTTTATAGAACATATTTATAAACATAATATTTAATAAAACCAAATTTTTTCATTATAGACAAAAAATGCCTAAATAGACTAAAAATTTATCATTAATGTTATATCAAATGAATCAACCTCACACTATAAAAAAATGAAATATGAGACCATTTAAAAATATTTACGCTCATTAATAACACATAATTTTACTCTTGTATTATTATCCATATTTTAAAAGAACTTCCATAATTATATACAAGAAAAACGATTGGGAAACCATGAAAATGAAGGCTCTCGAAATAATGAAATCAAATAATATAACTCATCAAAATGTCCAAAAATGAACTCAATTAAATTATAATAAATAGAATACATGTATAATAATATCTAAGTTAAGTAATTAGTGAATATAATTTGATTATCCATGATATTAAGTGCACGTGAAGAAAACTTTTAGACATAAGGGGTTTCTTGAACCCAACTTCCTTTCTTTGGTTTATTCCTCTTTCATGCCAAATTTTAATGTGGATATACTTTTAATATTACAAAAACATAATTTTATTGTTATTGTCATTTATTTTCGGGTATATACATGTTTCCAATATGACTTTATGAAAAATTTAATGATTTTCCAAATTAAATCTTCTTTGCAAAACAAATCTTGACTCATCTTGAGTTATTTCTTATTCACTAAAAAATTACGAATCTCATACCTAATATTTTATTTTTTATTTTACATTTGGTAACACCAATCTTATTAATTAAATTATTATGGATTAAATCCTTATTAAACCCATTCATTTACATAGGTTACTTCATGAATTTAATTGATATACATTCTACTTGGAATTCAGGATTATGTAAATTTTATGATGTGTTGGAGGGAAAAGAATTATATAGACCTCCAATGCATTACATAATGTGATTTATATCCTGGTATATTGTGTATTATTCATTAAAATGATTATATATTTTTTCAAAATTATTATTTAATTATTATGAACCTAAGTTACATGTGAATATAATGCTAGATATTTTCACAACTATGTGTGGTATTTGACCATTATTAATTGATGTTTAGCTTTTATGAATTTCCATATTCCAGTAATTTATCTAATTTTTTCCAAATGATGTTGATAATGGTCCCATTCATATTTCATGATGATAATGTTTATTATCAGTCATTTTATATTGTTTCATGTCCTTTATTCATCCTATTAGTGGGATTTTAGCTCACCCATTTATAAGATGTATATCCTCCAGTGATAACATGTACTAAGGATAACATGAGATTTAGAATGATAAAGTAGATCATTTTAAATAATTTTTTATGTTCTATTATAAAAAAGTTATGTATGTTCCTAATTTTACCAAGACACTAAACCTTTGGATCCTCATTTTTTAACACTAATATGTTGTTTATATTTAAATGATGTAATAGTCATGTAAGAAAAAGTAGTGTCTCTATAGTTGGCATCAAATAATGTTTTAGTTAATTTGGGAATTAGGAATAGAAAATGTTAGTGAAGAACCTTAGGATAAAACTAAGTATATGTAATCATCTAAGAATATATGTTTTAGAAAAATTCTAAACATAGAGATCCCATAAGTTATGCCTTTAGATTTAATTAGGTAAAAGAATAAATTATTTATTTATGCTTTGTTGACACACCATTTGTTAAAAACTTTTATATTTTAAAAATGGTGGGAACTAGGAGAAACCCAAACAACAACTCATGTAAGGGATAATGAAATGATTTCTCGAATGAAATCCACAGTTCCATGGGAGGTGGAGTTCAAAACTTCATGGAGATTATTACCCAACAATCATGGTCTATGAATAAGAACCTGGATGTGGTTGAACATAAACCTTTACATAAGAAGGATCTACTATACATTGTGTCCTTTATATTGCAACAACCATCGACATTTAGTGGATCTTCTAATCCACTTATTTCAGAATAGTTGTTTAACTCAATGGAGAATATATTTTCTATTCTCCACTATGAAGGAGAAGGTGATTTTATATTTATCATTTAGATAGAGTGGCCGATCAATGGTGGGAGTTGATAAATAACACCAATCAGAAGGATAAAATATAAGATATGAAGTGGGAATACTTGAAGAAAATATTTCATAACGATTATTTCCCCCAATATATTTGTAAAAATATGGATAGAGAACTCATAGTAATGAAGAAAAAGGAATTCAAATTGATTATGGATTACAAAGAAAACATCAAAAGTCTTACAAAATATGTCTTGGGTTTTTATCAATAGTGAAATAAAAATAGATAGATTCTTTAGTGGCTTAAAACCACACCTTTGAAAGGATCTAGATATTCAATACTTTGAGGGTTATGAAGAATTGGTTCAATGTGATCTCAAAGTTGGGATGGAGTTTGAACAACAGTCCCATGGTAATGGATATAATAAGATAAGAATTATGTTTCATGTTGGTGGGTCAAATGAAAAAGGAGGAAAGATGATCTGACCAACCGGATTCCAAAAATGTGGGAAGAATCATTATGGGAATTGCATAAAGGGAATGGGTAAATGATTCAAATGTGGAAGAGAAATCCCTCAAACTCATGAATGACGAAGAGACATAATGAATCTGACCAAACTGATGGAGGCGAGGAGGGATCCTCATAATGTACCACCTATATTTCAATGATTTAACTGTAGGGAGAAAGGGAACTATGCAAGCCGGTGCACTAAACATTGAGTCCATGAGTGTAATCACCATTAGTATCCACCAAATACAAAGGATAAACTAAAATATTATTCCATCACTACTACTAAAGTCGATAAATTAAATGAATTCACACAGGGTACACTTACTATTCACTCAATAATGGCACAAGTATTATTTGATTTTGGTTCTATGAATTTCTTTATATCCAACAGGTTTTATAGAACATTTAAATTAAGGCTCTAATATCTTGAAGTAGATATATTCATAAAAACACCTAGTGGTACAATAATTGAAAACCAAGAATTGCATTCTTCTCAAGTTGTTATATGTGGGAAGATTCTTCCAAAAAATCTCATAATATTTGTTTGGTGGAATTCAATGCTATAATAGGCATGGATTGGATTGAATTATATAGAGAACGCATAAACTATGAGGACAAGATAATATATTTTCATATTCTGAACCCTCCCATGATCCTGTAAAAATTCAATGATGAACATGACACTCCTTTTGAAAATCCCTAAATGGTGAGGGTGTTGATACCTAATGAAGAATCATATCGGGTCCAAATGGTTGCATCTAAGGAAACTATCTATAAATACCACGACCCTAGTAACCCCGAGCTAATTACTTTATCACATTGGTAATAAGTAAAATTGATCACGTCCCAAAGGACTGAAGAGTTTAGTATCTTAGGAACATTGTATAAAAAATAAGTACAATGTAACAACTTGAAATGGAATAAAACATTTTAAATCCATTGTAAACTCTCCCTATTCACTTAGATTATACATGAATGTCAATCATAATATACATATTGGAATATTGGGGAATAATAAAACATAAGAAAGGGGTGAAATCAGATGCTCAGTAAGGGTAAGCATAAAAAAAGCTATCATAAATAAATTAAACAATAAGGCAAGGTGAATGACTAAAAATGCATGCCATTAAAATAAAATTTTGAGTATAAAATAGAATGAATTAAGTTGATAAAATAAATTTATATAAATAATCACACAGGAATGAAACTTAAGCATGGATGTTATACTAGTTGAATAATAACATGGATTATCAATAACTAATATCATAATGAGTTACTACATAATTTGTGTCATCATAAACATAACATCTGGTCATTAACCAAAACATCATACATTATCGAGTAAGACATCATCCAATACACAAGATTGTTTTTCTCATGAGACATACCGATGAATCGAGGGGATATAATATGCCTTGAACGCCAATTAAAAAGATAAATACATTACTCATATGAAATGGGTGAAACATAATCAATATAAACATTTATATTGAAACTAGCATATGAAATATTGATAACTTTTCCCAACAAATAAACAAAATCACAAACCATCACGTGTAATATGATGAATGGTATCAATATAGAACATCCAAAATCAAAATGATTACAAAATATTCAATAAAATATGGTAGATGGTATCATAATAGATGAAACTAAATTAAGAATAAGATCCAACAAAGGGTTTTGTCATAGATAAAAATACTCTAATAAAATCATTGAGAAATTCTTGAGAGAAATATTAATTTATATTGAATTCTTTTAATTAAAAAGATACACAATTATAAAAGAAATATTTTTCATTGAAAATAACCATGTAAACTTGTAAATTATTCCTAAACACATTAAGGCATCATAAAAGTGGGAAAATCTGCTCATTAATTATTGGTTAAAAAAACATACCTTTTAAATTTTAAAAAAGAAACATTTAAAAGTTTATTTTTAAAAGAAACTGTGAGCATTAAACAAATGAATCAATTAGGGGTATCAAATATAAATTGAAAAGTTTAAATAAAACATAATACAATAATATTTCATTTCATAGATAGTCATAGCATGACAAAATCAATGTACTAGAAGTTTAACCCAAATAATGGAAATTAGGTTTTGAATTCCCTTACCACTTTGTAAACAGTCGAACCTCATGACCTATAAAATTAATGATAATCCAATGAAAAATTAAATGAAATTAATATAAATAGATTAATGATGTGATATATTAATGTTCATTATGTAAGCCCCATAAAGTAAATAAGGGTTTAATAAGCAATATATATCACATAAGTAAAGGTGAGACGGGAAACCTTACCTTATGTACGAAAGTGTTATGAAATTGTACTTAATTCCATCAATAATAAAATTAGATCAATTAATTATTTAA
Source organism: Viscum album (assembly GCA_963277665.1). Taxonomy (NCBI): domain Eukaryota; kingdom Viridiplantae; phylum Streptophyta; class Magnoliopsida; order Santalales; family Viscaceae; genus Viscum; species Viscum album. Next base: position 673,951,024 of record OY728126.1, read on the forward strand.
TTAAAAACCTATTAAACATATATTTGGTTTATTATAATTTTATTAAATTCATTTATTGATATCTCGATGGGTTATAATGTTTAATTTCATTCTTCTAGGAGCGTTCGTTTCATAGTTTTATGGTCGGTACCCCTAAGTATAAATATTGGAGTTTTTTTCAAATGGGAATAACTTCTCCAAAATTAAAATTATTTAGTATTAATTAATTAAATAAGTTTAAATATTCTCATATAAAATTTGGTTATATGGTATGAGGATGATCTGTTCACGAAATTTTATTAATATATATAGGCGGTTTTTAGGACCATCATATAATTGTGTCGTTTTATTTAATATAATGTTTATATATTGGTTATAGAACATGATATAAATTATAATATGAATATAAATATATTATTTTACCAAAATAATGGTTTTAAGACCATCCTTGAATGTGGTAACGGAAAATGAAAACTTATCACACACAAAGGTGGTGAGTCGACACATCACAAATGAAATTTTCATTTTTAAAATAAAAGGAGAAGAGAAGGGATTTGAAGATGGATAATTTATTTGAAAAATAAAATTCAAGTATATATATGATACTGGATTTACTACTCAAATTTTTATATTATAGTTGTGGAGGGGATTAGAAAAGAAAATAAATTAAAAGAGAAAGAAGGAGGGTTTTACCTCTTGAATATCATCTGCTTAGGAACCTCATTAAGACACTTATATTTGTTATTTCAGTAAGACTATAAGGTCTTGGACATGAGGAAGAGCCTTGGGAAAATAATTTGGTAGAATTTAGTCTAGATTCATTAATTAGAAGGGTGAAGAGAAGGGGTGGTATTATATGGGAAGAGAGGAGTGTTTTTTGATTATTTCACTCATTTTTTCATTATTTTGGATCAAGACAATAAATAGTGTCGACTATTGTGACTATGTAAATTAACTAATGAATATGTGCTCAAAATAATTGTTTATTACATCATAAATGACTAAAAAATCATGTATTTAACTTATAATATTAATTACTGTAAATTACCATATTTCAGTATTCATAAAAAAATTATATTACTATAGAAAAATATCAAAAATTCACCATAAAATTTTTTGATGCATATATTTTAAAAATGGACTCAATTTTATGAAAATAATTTTCCAAATATCAGTAATTTAATTTTTTTTAAAACACCAATTATCCAATGAATACCGATTTTAATATTATATCTTATTTTATGACACATTGAATAATTAATTATGGTCTCATAAAATTATCTTCTAATTAATATGAAATAAAATATTAATTTATGAATATATTTTATAAAAATAAATTTTATTTTAAATCATTATATTAATTATAACATTGTAAATAAAAATTTACATTTCACAAAAATACCAACACTTAATTTATTTTTTTGAAAATATTTATATACTTATTTAATGATATAAATATGTCTTATTTTCAGTTATGAGATACCCAAATTTTATTTATGATTTCATAGGTGAGGTTATGATTCTAATGGCCAGATTACTATTTCTAATGGTCACATTACTATTCCAATGGCCATGTTAATATTTAATAGTATGTCATGGTTCGTTTAAGATTGGTGTTGCATGCAACATAAGATATAAAGTAAATTTAATTTACTCAAGAAGATACATACCATAAAATATTGCGATATTATATTCTTCCCTCCTTCGAGAAATTCCACCCTTAAAATTTTCAAAAGTATTTATTTCTAAATAGATGAGGGTGGTTCTTCAACATAGTATCCTTAGGTTCCCATGTTTCTTCTTCCATTTTATGGTTTATTTAGATAAAATTTACCAATTGAGTAATCCTATTTCTCAATAATTACTCTCTAGTGTCAATAATTTCAATAGGATATTCATTGTAAAAAAAATTAGGTTCCATTTCTTTTTCATCATCAGTTAGTACATCCATTTGGTCTGGCATGTAATTCCATAATAAAGAGATGTAGAATGCATATTGTACTTTAGAAAGACTATGTGGAATTTCCAAATGATAATCCAAAACTCTAATTCTTTATAGAATTTAAACTGATTCTATGTACATGGGGATTAGTTTCCCTTTCTTACGGAACCTTTTGAAACCCTTCCATAGAGATACCTTCATGAAAACATAATCTCCCACTTGAAACACCAAATATTTCCTCTAGTTATTATCATATCACTTTTCCTACTTTGAGATGCTTTTATATGGGTTTCAATAGTCTTTACTATTTTCATTTATATTCAATACATTTTGGGCCTAAAATTTTCCTCTCACTAACTTCATCCTAACAAGTTAAAGTATGAAATCTCTTTCCATAGAATACTTTATATGGTTCCATTTGAATACTAAAATAGAAACTATTATTGTAGGAAAAATATTACAAAGGTAAATACTAATCCAACATACTTTTATAGTCATGTGACCATGATATTAATATGTATTATTTTGTTTGAATAGTCCTTTTAGACTGTCCATTAGTTTGAGGGTGATAAGAATTACTCAAATGAAGCTTAGTATCCAAATACTTCTGAAGACTCTTACAAGATTTTGATGTAAAATGAGGATCTCAATCAGACACTATCGGTATAGGTACACCATGAAGTCTTACAACATAATTTATATAGATAATATCAAGGATATCTAGTGGAAAATCCTCCATTATATTGAGGAATTGTTCATATTTGGTAAGCAGATCAACAATTACCAATTTTTCATCATTCTTTCAGGGCTTATTTGTTAATATAGTGACAAAATCCATAGTAATCGCATCAAATTTCCATGTAGGAATATGTATAGGTTGATTAAATCCCTTATGATGTTGTCTTTCAGCCTTCACCTTTGGATAAACTAAATATCTTGATACCTATTCACCAATTTCTATCTTCATATTGTCCCGCAAAAAATATTTCTTCAAATCTCTATACATCTTAGTGCTACTAGGTTTTATAGTTAAATTCGATTTATGAGCATCATCCAATAATTCTCATTTTAGATTGGGTATAGAGGGAACACAAAGACTCATCCTAAATTTTAAAATTTCATCTTCATATATGAAGTCTAAAAATTTCCCAATATTCACAACTTTAATTTCCTTTTGAAAATTGTCATCAACAGACAGAGAAATTTGTATCTTTTCCAATAAAGATGGTTTTGAAGCCATTTGAAAAAGTAGTGTCATTTGAACTTATTTGATAATTTCAATATCTATATTTACTAAATCCATATAAAAAAGATCCCTTTAAATCCTCATTTTGTTCAGAACCCCATGATCATTAATACTCAATGTATTTTCTACCTTATTTTTCATCCTTAAGTGTTAGTGGGTTGAACAATCATAATCCTTATGTAGATCGCACCATAAAGTTTGACTCAGGTTTATTTATTTCTATGATAAGATATTTTTCAAACTCTTGTGATCTGTATATGTCTGACATCATTCACCCTAGAGATAGTGTATCCATATCATCAAATAAATAATTTTTTCTACTAAATCATGATCATGAGTTGGATAGTCATGTTAATGCGTTTTTAACTACCTTTATGAATAGAAAATATATCTATCATTCTTTATAATGAAATCTCCAAGTCTTTTCTTCGATGCATAACTATAAATAAAAAATACTCCATTTCCTGATAGAAGAGTCAATTTCAGAGCATTCGCTAATCTTTCCTTTAACTCTTGAGATTATTCTCTACATTCTGTTGTGAAAATAATCTTAACCCATTTATGAGCAAGCATGGTTAGAGACAATTTGTTTTTATAAAACTATTGGGATATCTTTACCCTATTTTAATGGCTTCCACATAACCATTTGGATAGGGACAATTTGTTTGATCTATCCCAATGATTTTTCACAACCCTTGGGATAATCTTATATTTCATGGAATATCCCCATAGTTTTGAAGAAAAACTGGGATAGGGGGCCCTATCCCAACATTTTTACAAACCATTGATATAGGGGTGTTGGTATAGGTTGGATTTTAAGTGGTGTGAGGAATGGCCCAGACCCACTTGTGTCACAAAAATCTATAGTTTTCTTAGCTTAGATGAATACTACTGATATTTTGTGAGAAATTTCCCCTGATTGTCTTTCCCATTAACTATGTTGACATGGAAAGGGGTAAAGCATGTTTGGATGGAATAATGTGAGGAAATCATCCAGGAGCTCAAGAAGAGACTAATCACGACAACTGTACTCAAAATACCAACCAACTGGAGAAGTTTTTGTGATATAAAATGTTGCTACAATGAAATTCATGGGCATTATACTCATGAATAATTATAAAGTGATATCTTATTCCTCACAAAATTTCAATATCCATGAGTATAACTACTAGATGTTTGATTTGTAGCTAGCATCTATGATCTTTCCCTTGAAAATATGGTGACACTACCTCTATGGTGAGAAGTGTGATATATATACTGATCAAAATAATCAAAATTATTTATTCACATAGATAGATCTCAACGTGCATCAAAGGAGATAGTTAGAGATAATAAATGACTATGATTGCACTATCCATTACCAGTTGGGTAATGTGAAAGAGGTTAATGATTCTATTAGTCGAAAAGAACCTGAAACTCTATCTATGATGTGGATAGAGAAATACCCCATATCCATGGATATATAATGGATGGATTTGGAAATAATAATGGCATATGATACTTCCTACCTTAACCAAATGATTTCTTAACCATCTATCCAAGATTAGATCAAGGAGGAAAAAAAGGAAGATCTGGATATACAAAATAAGGTGAAAGTGGTAAAGGAAGGGAATCTACAAGAGTTCCATACTAATGATGATGGTGTGATTTGGTTTGGAACATGGATTTGTTTTCCTTAATCACTTGATATAAATGAGATATTATATATTGCACATAGCTTATCTTTCTCTATCCATCCTAGCAGTACCAAGATGTATCGTTATCTTAGAGAGAAATTATGGTGGTACAATATGAATAAAGATGTTGTAGAGTATATCTCAAGGTGATTGGTATTTCAGCAAATAAAATAATAAAGACATAAGTCTAAAGGGATGATGAAACCATTGTCTATAACCATATAGAAATGGGATAACATCACTATGGATTTTTCCACTAGTCTCCTAAAGACATCCAAAGGAATAAATCAAATATGGGTTGTGGTGGATTGACACACCACGACTGCCCAATTCATTACTATTTAGGAATATTTTTTTCTTGAACAAATTTCTAAGATATATTTGAAAGGAGTGAGTATGCATTGGGTTCCAATTTCAATAATCTATGATCAGGATCTATGGTTCACATCTAAATTCTAGAGAAGTCTTTAACATTGTTTGAGTTATGAATAAAATTTCAACATGACCTATATCCCCAAACAAATGGAAAATCTAAAAGGACTATTCATACACTAGAGGAAATTCTGAGAGATTGTTCAGCAGAACTCAATGGAAGATGAGATCAACATCTCCCGTTGGACAAGCTCTCATACAACAACAACTTACACTCCGGTATTCTGATTTCCCCATATAAAGATCTATATGGGAATCAATGTAGAACTCTAACATTCTAGGATGAATTTGGGGAAATAAAGCTACTTGGACATGATATAGTGAACGAGATGAACAAGAAGGTTCAAGACATCCAACAACCCAGAAAATATACTCAGAGTTAACAGAAGATCTATGTTGAGATCCAACAAAGTTATTTGGACTTTGAAGTTAAATACAAAGTTTTCCTTCTAATATCACCATGTAAGAGATTCATGTGGTTTCGAAAGAAATGGTATCTTATCCCAAGGTTTGTTCTCCCCTTTGAGATCCTTTATTGCACATGAGTAGTGGAATATCGGCTTGAACTTCTACCAAACATGTCTCAAGTGCATTATTTATTCCATGTATCCATCCTAAGGAAGAAACTACCAGATCTATCATTCGTACTGAATTGTGATGTGGTATAAATGGATGACGATCTCTCTTATAAGGAGTAGTTGGTAAATGTTTGTGGACCATAGAGATAAGGTTCTATGCAAAAAAGACACCCACCTCATCAAGGTACTATAATGAAACCATAAGTACCAAGATGCGACATGATAACCAGAGGAAGTAATGAAGGAGAATTATCCCAACCCGTTTTCACCTTAGTATGTAAAAAGAAATTTGGAGGATGAAATTTCAAAATGGGGAAAATGCAACGACCCAAAATTCTATCAATGGAATTATAACTATTTTAATTATGTCATAAAACTCATGCATCCCATAGAGAAACCCAAAAAACATTATTCTCTTAAATTAAGAATAAAAAAGGTGATATTTATAAAAATTAAGATACCTATACCGATGGAATAATAACTTGACCATTTGAATAGTACTATGACGAATAGAAATAATAATCCAACCATTAGAATAGTAACCTCACCTATTAAATTATAAATAAAATTTATGTATCTTATAAATAAAAATATGATATATTTATATCATGGTATAAGTAAATAAATGTTTTAAATATGATAAATTAAGTTTTGGTATTTTTGTAAAACATAAATTTTTATTTAAAATTATATAGATAATATGTTTATTTAAAGTAAAATTTACTTTCAAAAATTATATTCATAAATTACTGTTATGTTGTATTATAATTACAAGATAATTTTATAATACCTCAATTTATTTATCAAATGGTCAAGAAATCGATTATAATATAAAAATCAGTATTTTTTAATAAATGGTGATTTTATAAAAAAACATAAATTGCTCATATATATAAAATTATTTTCATAAAATGGATTCCATTTTTGAATTCTACCAGTTAAAAAATTTTTAGGGTGATTTTTTTGGGATTTTTCAAAAATAGTTGAATTTTTGGTGAATAGTAAAATATGAAATCTTATGATATAAGCTAAATAAATAAACGTTTGAGTCATGGATGATGTATTAATTATGTAATAATAATTATCTATAACTCTCCTTCCCCAATTATAGTATTTATTCATGGTAATCAACACTATTGATAGTCTTGAGCCAAAATAAAAAACAAATGAATAAAATATTCTAAAAACACCCCTGTCCTCCGCTATAAATTCCGCCCCTCACTACCTTTTATCCTCACTCATTATAAAATTTTATATTATCTAAAATATATAAAATTTTATCCCCAATCCTCTTACCCACTTTCATGAGCTTCTAGTCTCAACAAAAAAACCCAATCCAAGTGCCTTAAAGAGGTTCTCAATGAGACAACATTCAAGAGGTAAAATCCCCAATAATTATCTTTTAATTTATTTTATTACCTTATCCTCATATCCCCTTATAAAAAGTTTCATGATTACTCCAGTATCATATATAAAAAATAATTTTATGTTTTTAATTGAATATTCATAATCAAATATCTTCTATTCTCTATTTATTCTAAAAAATGAATACATCATCTGTGATGTATCGATTCACTACCTTCTGGGTGGATGAGTTTTGATTTTACATTACCACATTTAAGGATGGCTGTAAAACCCTTATTATTGTTAGAAAATATTTTAATATGTATATTATAACTTTTTTAATATTCTGGACCTAATTTATTAACATAATATTTAATAAAACAAAATTATTTTATGATGGATGAAAATATATCTAATATAAAATAAAAATTTATCATTAATGTTTTAACAAATTAATCATCCTAATAATATAAATAAATAATATATGAGACCATTTAAAATTCTATAAGTTCATTAATAATTTTTTTTCACATATGGGGAATTATTCCAATTTTACATGAAGTTCCATAATTATATACAAGTAAACTGACCATAAAACCATGAAAACAATGCTCCCAAAACAATGAAATTGAACACTATAACTCATAAAAATGTCCATAAATTATCTTAATAAAATTAAAATAAACAAAATAAATTTATAATAGGTTATTTATTAAGAAACTAAATAATATAATTCGATTATCTAGGATATTAAGTGTAAGTTTATAATGCTTTTGAATATAATGTAACAGGATTCTAGAACCCAAGTTTTCTTTATTTGGTTTATTCATATTTAATAAAAAAATTAGTGTGTATATAATTTTAATATTAATCAAAAATAATTTTATTATTATTCAATTTAATTTGTAGGTATATACATGTTTCCAATCTGATTTTATGAAAAAAAATGATTTTTCCAAAATAACTCTTCTTTCCAAAAAACATCATGACTCCTCTTGAGTTATTTATTCTCCACTCAAAAATGAAAATTCTTGTACAATTTATATTATTTTTCCTTTCCCATTTGGGAACACAAATTTTATTCATTAAATTATTATTGGATAAATCCTTATGAAACCCAATCATTTACATGGGATACATTTATAATTTTATTGCTCTATGTTCTATGCGGCATGCATGATTATGTGTATGTTATGATGTGATGGGTCGGCCTAGAATTATATAGCCACACAATGCATTGTGTAATGAAATTTATATCATGATATAATGTTTATTATGCATGAAAATTATGCTATCTTTGTTCAAAATGATGAAGTTATTATTATTTAGATATATTATGCATTAACATGTTGTTTTCTTTGTTTATAACTATATGTGGTATTTAACTACTAAGACATGATGTTTCATTTTAATGGATTTCCACATTCCATGCTTTTATCCAAGGTTTACCTTATGATGTTTATAATTATACCATGACTATGTTTATGGTTACTCATTTTATATTATTTCATTCTTCTTATTAACCCTCTTACTGGGATTTTAGCTCACCGATTTATTTGATATATATCCTCTATTGACTGCATGTACTAAGAAGAAAGTGATATTTAAAAGGATAAATAATAATCTTTTAAAAAAATTTATGTTTGATTATGAACAAGTTATGTATGTGCCTAATTTTCCCAAGACACTAAACCATTAGATCTTAGTTTTGTAATGATAATATTTTTCTTATCTTTAAAATGATATAATAATCATGTAAGAAAATGGAGGGTAACTATAAAAAAGAATAAATGAAGGAAGATTATTTAATTTGGTGATTCCTCTATTTATCTATATACTTTTATGATTTTTCTCTATTTCATTTCATTGTGATTAATTAGCATCATATCCCTGACCTTGATTTAAAATAGCGAGGAATCTATTTTTTTATTAAGTTGGGGGGGTGTATTTTTTGAAGAACATAAATTTTATCTTGAAATAAACTATATAGGAGAAATTTTTTTGTCTAAATTTTATTTTAATTTAATAAATTATTAATGACTATGGAAATAAAATTGAGATTTTTAGGTGGAATTCGATAGAAATTAATTTTTTTTATTTTTGGGTAGAAATACGAATGGATTACAGAATTGAATTTTTTCCTTTGATTCTAATTTTCTAAAGTTGTTATTGATTGAATAATTATATATAGTTATTTTCATGAATGATTGCATAATATCTGAAATACAATTATTAAGAGGTATTATGAGTTATTTGTTTCTTAGACTTTATAACACACCATTTCTTGAGAAAATGGAATAATTATAAAACTTTATCTAATTTAAATAGGTTTCATATTTTGGCCATAAATATTTCTAAAGAGGTCAGAATTCAAATATTAATTTTTATGGATTCTACGTTCATTTAAATACATTGAATTAAACTTTTCCTTGATTTCAATCTAATCAAAATAGGATCAAATTAATCTTACAATTCAGGCCTTGAAATATTTATATATATTGAATGAAATTTAAAGATACGCCCACATATCAAAAAAGGAAAAATCAAATTAAATAAAACTTTAAATTAAGATAGATAAGTTGTGGGGGAACAAATTAATTAACTATTAACTATGGACAATTTATATTTTTCTTTTTTCCAATCCATTAATTTATGGGAATCCAAAGGATTGGAATTTGAGGTGTCTATCAGGCTAGAAATATTTACTTTATTAATGAATATATATATTTTGAAACATGATGCAAATGAAGCTAAATATTTATGGGTTCATGAAAAATACCCATCTACTAAAATTTTAAAATGAAAACTTTCAAAAATTAATCTATATATTACCCCAAACTGTTGCAAAATTTTGGAGTTCTAAATTATAGGAAATTATGGACACCCTTTTTCCTAACTTTTTTTCTTCACCACCTTTTAAAGATTTATCCATTTTAGTTGTCCATTTTCTATAGTTTTTAGTCATTTATTCTGTAATAATATTTATACATATTTAATATATATTCTTTTTTTTATCTTTCTCTCATTATACCTTCTATTTCTATTTTAGGTTTTATCCTTATTATCTTTCTACTGTGATCTCTTATACTCATGATCATGTGTAGCTAACTTAAGGAATATATCAATAAAGTAATCTAGTTCCAAAAATAAGTTTTTATGATTCATTCTCAATGATTCTTGTTTTATTAGAGTAATACAGAGGGAGATCATAGTTGGAAAGAAATCTCTGTGTCTCAACATTCAACATGATGTATAAGTCTCTCTTCTATAATATTTCCCCTAACTGAGAAGGTAAATGTATGGTGTACTAGGAAATAATTAAGTGCACCACATATTCACAAGATGGGAATAGTAGGATTTTCACAAATATAAAGGAATGTGGTCATTATGTAAATATAAAACAAATAATAAGGATATGAATGTCCACTTTGAGTAATTCTCTTAATATTTATTATTTTATTGTTAAATTCATTCCGATTGAATTAATTTTTTCTATAGTAAATCTACAGGTTAAAATTATAAAATTTTTATGAATAAAAAACCAAAATTTCATTGAATTTTTATATATATAATTATGATAATTAGGAATATATTTTGATTGACCATAATAGATCCTTAAGTGAAAAGGCCTTGGTCATCCACTACGATGTACTATGGAATTTAAATATTTTTTTTCCATACTCAATAAATGGTGTAAAAAAAACATAGAACCATTTTTTGAAATCAAAGTGGTCTTTTACTTAATTTATTTTAATTACTATTTTTTAAATGAATTTATTTTCTTTCATAAAAAACTAAGAAAACATATCTTCACCTATGATGTATTCAAATTTAAATTATTATGCATAGAGTAACTATTATCATATGGAATAAGAAGAATAAATTAAAAATGAATGAAAATATTGGTTGTAAGGAATTAAATATGACATAAAGAACCTGTTGAAAAAGATTGAATGGATAGTTAAATATATCTATGCATCTCAATAACATCAACTTTAGAAATAACAAAAACTAGTGGTGGAAGAAGTATCCCCATTATTTTTTCAAGTAAAAGATCCCAAGTAGGCCATAAAGGAATTTATTACTGATCCATTCATCTTATCTTGACTATTTCTTGAAGGGGTTCCTAATTATTTTATTCCAAATAATTTACTTATTTAATATCAAGATGATTTGAATGAGTATTGGTTAGATTTTATAGAATATGAAAAGTTAAGTGATTCTCACATCTGTTATAATGAAAAATAATAACCTCTTTACCAATATCTCGATTTAGAATAATAAAATAAATGTGTACCTAATGGAGAACACAAGGATCTCCCCAAACCGATTCATCATTTTTTAGGTATTACATGAGGATTTCCTAGAAGATTTTACTAAAGAAAAAAGTCAGAAGATTTATACTTTAAAGGGGGAGATTTTGATATTAATTATTCATGTTTTAATTTTATTAAACTATAATTATTATCTATCATTACATTTAAAAATAAATTAATTATACACGTTATGAGAAATCTCTAAAAGTGAAGGAAAATTCAAAATAAGTTGTGACCAAACAAAAGGAAGGAGGTCCAATTACTTATGTTACTCCCACATTGAAATCTATATATAATTTTTGTGGGGATGTAAATCTGTCACTCCATATATGGATTCCTAAAAAAGAATTTAAAAGTGAAGAAAAGTGTAAGAAAAAACATTTGGATGTTTAAAAAATCTATTGATTCAGAACACTATGAGAATTACATAGAGGTGAAGGGAGAGGATAAAGAAGTTTTGACTAAACAAAAAGAGGAGGATCAATTATTTATGTTACCCCCACATTGAATTTTTTTTATCATTTCCATGTGGATATAAATGTATCACTCTATCCATGGAGTCCTAAACAAGAAAGTAAAAATGAATAAATGTATAAAAAAACAGTTGTGGTAGTCCAATTAAACGAATATATTCCCACCATCAGACTATAGATAATAGCTGGTACTCTATTTCCGAGGGAAGCCAAAACTCAAGGCCCAATTAGAGTGTCAAACCAAGAATTATCCATTTATTTGATTTCCAATTTATTTTATATTCCTCTTATCATTGTTTTTATTTTATTAATTTTCTAATGGGGTTTTCCTACTTTATGTTATGTCATAATTTGTAGTATCTAAGAGTTTATCTCAAGGATACCATTGGAAAATATTTGTGTATTTACTTATCTTGTGATTTATACCTTATTATTTTAAATATATTTAGATTAAATGAAATGGTAGTTTTATTTTAAATATTGGGGGGATATGAATCTCTATAGATTTTATTTTTCATTTTTTGTCCATTATAATTATTGGCGTGTTTTTAGCTTAAAAAATTTGAGTTTAAAATGTTTTTTTTTGTAATAAATAATTCTATACTAGTATTGAGATTTTATTGGTTATGAAATTACTTTTATTTAATGATTTACGAGTGAAATATTTCCAATTTTTTATAGAAAGTATATTTTATAACTAGGAAAAATATTAAAATTAAATCCCACACTATGAAAATTGTTTTATGACCTAAGGAAACTGGACTTTTGAACTATAACCTAGGTAACATTTCTTGTGTGAAAAATAACACCTTTGGGATCCAAATAAAAGTATTTTTTTATTCATATATGTTCTTTGAAACTTGATTAAATTGATAAATTGATATCCCACATGATGTTTTGAGATATTATTCAGAGAAAATAAAAATAAATAAATAAAATATAGTAAAATAGAAATAAAAATTATAGGGCCTAATTATGAAAAAAATATTTTTTTAGGATAGGAGGATATGGAATGATATATAAATAATGGATAAATTGGATTATAAGAATATTATATGATTTATATCAAGAAAGTGAAAAATGGTTCTAGGATATAACGATTATAGTGGTGTGTAATAATTGGAAGTGATTCTTATTAACTTTTTATTTCTACTTTGACAAATTTGTTTTACACTTATAACTACGACATGAACTTGAATTGAAGTGATTTAGTGAGTTAAAGTGAGATAGGAGGCCTGATATTTTTAATGATTAATGAATCAATGTTTTTATTATTTTCTAGAATGTTTATTGGAACCTAGACAAGACAAATGTGTAATTTGGTTTAATTCACTGAATTTACAAAGAGTAAAATGTTTAAGTGTAGGTGATTGATAGAGAACCTAATTACATTCAATTTATTCAGTATTCTATGTTTTTAATCCCACCAAATTATTATTTTACGCGAAATTGTTGAATTTTTAGGTTTTTAGAGTAAATTTATATTAATTTTTAAAATGAATTAATTCTTGAATTTTAACTGTTTTAAATCATCAAAATATTTCAGCCATAACTTTTTTTACACTAATGAAACTTAGGAAATTATATTCATCATTCATACACTTATTCTTTAGCAAAATTTTATGATTTTAAATGATCTTTCATGAGGGATGCTGGTGATAAATGAAAATTTTGGGTGAAAATTCCATGTAAATAAAGAAGTGAAGTTTCCATTAAAGAACATGAATTTGATCTAAATATTATTTACACTAGGGTTATGAAATTTATATATTATTTTACAAGAAAAATTGAAATAATATTTTGTATCTTGGTCATTTTGAGGACCACACAAACTCAACCTATGATATTTTTACAACTATTACAATTAGTGATATAAGAAGATAAAATAATGGTAGTTTGATTGGTGTGAGATTTGTTCCATGTGAAATTTACATTGGGTAAATAAAAAATGGTAAAGAGAAAGTGGAAGTTAAATTATATAATTATTCTAACATGATAAAGATTAAAATCACCAAGAAAATTAGATATTGATGGGAGTTGATGTATTTTAAAGGAGATAATGAGGTATATTTTTCACTAAGTATAAAAATAATATCATGTATTATGGTTAAATAATTTTACCCCTTTTTAAAGCCTCAATTATTCAATGATTACATCATGAAATACCCAACTTTTTTCTCATAATCATTAGAACCTTAATTGGGAAATTCCTCTTGATTACTACGATTTTATTTCTATAAAGTGTATATTAATACATTGTTCATTATTATAGATAGAGTTTATTCACATGAGATTTATTATTACTCTAATTTTACATTATTATTGAGTATTGAGTGTAGATTTTTTTTAAAGGTAGATTATAATAAGGGAATGGATGCATAAGGAATGGTTTAGAAATAACAATGGATGTGATGAAGAATTATATTTTTAATTCAATAATAAATTTGGATTGGGTACTTATAAAGAGAGAGTATATTGAAGTTTAATGAATTTCATTCAATCATTTATTTTATTGATTTGTTTTTGGTTTTTTTCTCCAGTTTAAGGAATTATTTCCTTTGGAATATATTTATAGATTTTTTATAAAGGAAAATTAATTAATCAAGTGAGAAATATTTTAATTATGTAAAAAAATTCCTCATGTTTTTCACTGGTTATGTGAATTAATTCTACCTAGTTCAACATATTCATATTTATTTTTCTGGTATTTTATATTTGAAAATTAATTTGATATTATCTAGGAAATTTGAGTGGATTTGTAGAAATTTCATAGTGAAAAAAGTTAATTCATGGAGTGATTGGGTTAAAGATAGAAAATTATTGTGAAATTGTAAGAAATAATCACAACATAATAAAAATCAATACATCATGAGGGAGTGACATGCGAATAAACATAACTAGATTTAGAAGCAACCATGTCCTGATCCAAAAAAATTATGTTACAGTCTTTTTGTGTAAATAATTTGGGTGATATAAAGGAGGTGGTTGTATTGATACCAAGCCCACTATACCAAAACATAGTTGTGTGAGATTTTAAACCAAATTCCTCACAAACCAAACATATTTGACCATAAACGAGTCACATAAGTCGGTCTTTGACATCCCTTAGTCATGTTCTTGATCTCCCAAGGTGTCAAAAAGTACCAATGGAATCAAAGAGAATTAATGGTAACAATTTTCCACAATATAAATATACAAAAAGTAGTGTAATGATAAATGACAATCCCAATATAGATAAAAAGTCCCAAAAAAGAAACTAAACATAAACCTAAATTAAAACCAAACTGAACCTGATGACCAAAATGATCTCTATGTGACTCCGTAGGTCACTCACTAAACACAAAACCCAAAATTGTTCCGTGTTGATCAAAACCAATAAGGACCTACACTTGAAGATAAAAAAAGAATAAAAGTATAGGTGTGAGTATTAAAACTTAGTAGGAATGAACAAGTAAACCACACTCCAAAATCCAGAGATATCACCCCAAAATCTTGAATAAATCACTTTATTTCACTATGGGAGGATGAGTGGAGGCTTGAAGAAGAAGAGGAGAAGCCCCATAGGGCCGCACGATCCAAATAGGAGAGAATGGGTAATTTTATAATAAAAAATCAAAGAGGGAAAATGGTAAAAATCCATTTTAATGAACCTGGACACCGTGCATGGTTAGGATTCACAATTTGGGAAGCCATAAACCAAATGTGAATCCCTTACTAGAATCAAACGAAACCGACCTGGTTTGGTTTTATAGTTTTGGATGCAATGCACCAACCATGTGGTTGGTTCTATAAAAAGTTTTAGATATATGTGCACACTTATCACATAGTTTATACTGACCGTGTTCATGTCATGTTCCCTCAGCCAAGGACATCCCACGACATGAATGGTTACCCCATGAGCCACATGGTTACTATATAACCACAAAATTCATATGAAACTCTAACCCTGAAAGATAAAAGTGAAATGAAAAAGTACTCTACATTATGATTTCACATTATTTCCCCTTAACCATGTATACTAACCGTGTAATAGAGAGAAAATAGAAAAAATCTCAATAATTAAATCTGAAACACCCAATTCTAATGAGAATATCCAAAGGCAAATTGATAAACTAAAATATAAGAAATATAATATAATATAGGATGTGAAAAATATTTTACAAGATTAAAACTCAAAACCTAAAGGATATGTAAGAATAATCCGCACCCATGTTAGATTAACTCCAGGTGACTTGTTTCTAGTAAAGATACATCTTATTTTCCATAGTGTTATGGTGGATACATTGTATCGTGGATAAATGAATCATTTTATGATGAATATGGAAGAATAATTTGGTGTAACTATATTAGATTAAGTGGGTTAGTGGGGTTACATTATGTTAACTTAGGTTAGTTGAGTGATATTAACTTAAAATAATCATAGAGTTATTATGTCATTAAAGATACACCAATATTGCAATGAATTTTCCACCAAGAAAACACCTTGAATAGTCTCATGTGATCACCCCACAGTTGATACCTATTGTACCACACGATGTTGAAGGCCATGATATAAGTATATCCTTAATATACATATCGTGGATGGTGTCTATTTCATGTTTTTATATATTAGAGGTAATAGAATAAAAATAAAATCCCAATCAAATTATTTATGGTGCTATGTCATGACATTTGAGAGATTTTGATTTCAAAAGAGAATATATTATGGCTGTTCCAAAATTATTCCTATTACATAATTATGAATCTAAGAAAAAATATTATATATGATTTATATCTATAAATTTTTTTCTATTAATTCCATAATAAATATTGTTTCATCGTGATGGGTAATTAATAAATAAATAGGTTTTATTAGTTGAGTTTTTGGGATTTTTTTATTATGGTGGTTTTATACTCTTAATCTAAAATTTTAGACTCTTTTATCATTATTAACTTAAGTTGGAGCTTTCTAATATTATTCATTCTTCCCTTACTTAGTTCTTAGTCTGATAAATTCAATCATGGGTGAGTTTCTCTCCACCATGAGTAGAAAGTCATTTAATAGGCAAGGGATCAAGAGTAAGAAGATGAGTTATTAATTTATTTTGTTGATTTTAGTTATGAGTATTAATTTCAATCTGAAATTTTCTTGAAATTTAATTTTATCACATTATTTAATTCATATTAGATAAAGATATTTATTAAGGGAGGAATTCCATGTTAATTGATAGGATTAAACTATCTCTAATAGTTTGGATTACTCTTATTTTAATAAGATCATGATTATTGCACTTACATTAGTTTATTTATCTAACTAAGAGATCAATATTTTACAAGGTAGAATCAATGGAATTAACCATATGAAGTTGGTGATTTTAAAATGATCTTACATCTAATTAATTTGACGCAATCATGAATGAAATAGATAAACATTCATTGTTAATCATCCATTGAAATTGAAACCCTTCTCATGTTTTTATTCACTGTTTCATGTTTCATTTTTAATTCTGGTTTTAAATTTTTTCAATCTATTTTTGATTAAATGAAAAAATGGTTAAAAATAGATTTAATTCAATATTTTCAGGATCTCTCATACTCCTTTTGGATTCAACCTCTAACCAGTCACTTGCTATACCCTATTAGTTAGTAGTTGTAAAGATCATATTCATAATTATAAGTATGAAAACCTATTTGAGGTAATGATATTAGTGGGTACACAATATATTTTTTGAACTTAAAAAACAAATAGGGATCTTACCATGATAATAAAACTTTAGGATCCTTCATATGTTTTCTGAACTACATAATTGATTGGTGTTTTTTATATTTTAAATAATAGAAAATAAAGGGAAGTGGTGGGTGTTATAGCATTGGAAAGGAAATATAAATATGAAATATAGTGACCCAAGATAAACTTTCCTTTTATTATACATATTTTACATGAAATAAACATTACATGTCTTAAATAATAATATCCCATTGATCAATAGGTTTATTGTATTTAGAGACTAGTTATATAATCATCTTATTTTACAACACATGGGATCCTTTTTTTTCTTAAAAAATCACACCAGACCATATTCTAGAAATATAATTAGTAAAAATCATCCTCAAACCATAGGTAATGAAAACATAAGAAAATGGTGACCTCAAACACTTAGTAAGGGGTGAATTAATAGTTCATTAAAGATTTTATCTTAAGAATAAGTATAACTATGAGAATAAGAGAAATATTACAACATCATGAGCGGTAACCATAAACCATAAGTGTGTATAAAAGTATATTGTATAAGATCTTGAATCCAAAAAATATCCACATAGAAATATAATATCTACATAATGTATTAGAATTATTTAACATAATTCTAGAATCATTAGATCATAATATCACAATGAATAATATATTTTGACTATGAAACGAAAATCATCCAAGAAAAAAAATACTTTCTTGAGCCCCACCATTAGCGACCATTATTATGAGAAACTATAATGTTCTCCTAAATAGATTTATAAAAAGATATAACCTCTTAAAAATGCATTTTAGTGATATAAAAAACCAATTTTCTCTTGATTATAATGTAACAAAAAATCCTTACTTTATAATAGAACCACTCATCCTTGGATTATAATGGAAACATCCATCCTTTATTTATAATGGAACAACACATAATTTATAAATATATATGTGTTCCACTTAAAAATTATTCACTTTACACATCATAAAGAAACCATGGTAATAAAATGGGTTCAATAAAATAGTTAAAAGGTAAAAAATAACACTAAGACCTAAATCTTTTGATATCAAAAACTTGATCACCCAAAATAATCACATAATAAAAGAAAAAAATTGAGTGAAACATGAAACATAACTTAATTGGAGTTAGATAATTTTTAAGATAATGAAAATGAAATCATGAAAATAACTTTTCGAAATTTTTTTGTATTTATCACTATTAAAGTCACTTTTATGAGTCTCTTTTCAAAAACTATCCTATATTTATAAGAAAAATGAAAATAAAATATTTCATGAAAATAGAATTTCTTCAAAAACACTTTTTACCTAGAAATAAAATTATATCATCATTTAAAATTTAAAATCATGGAAACTTAAGTTTAAATAAGAAATTTTATAGATCGATAAAAAGATATTGAGTTAACAAGTCCATTATTGGGAAAGATGACAAAGAGACGAATGCACAAACCAAAGGAAAGAGAATGTGAAGTGAAAAAATGAAGTATTTCCATCCAAACAAATAATAACAAAGAAATCAATGTGAAAAATTTTAACTCCATGAAAATGATTCTTAGCACACAATAAAATCATGTCTCCACGTGAGTAAATTCACATGGTTTTGACCTCATTTGATTTGAAATTGCATGGGCACTATTTGAGGAGGTGCCTGAAAAACTCCCCCTTTGTCTCAAGTGGGGATCATAGAAAACCATTTTTCCATTATGATAAACAAATTTAATTTCCCCTATTAAAATAAATCCATAACCAAACTCCGAATTTAATCAACAATGGAACAATACTCATGACTACTACTAGTCAATCATACTTTCGATATCCCAAAAACATCTTTAGTACTAGCATTGTCTTATGATAGCGTCATTCAAGTCCTTGAAAAAAAGCCCTGCTATTCTAGATTCTTGTCACTTCATTCTACAACTAAGGACTTCAACAAATCCCTCTAATACCAGATTTTTGGAAATATGGCAAAGTGACAAACACATAATCAAAGGGAAAGAGAACATAGAGGGGAAAAATAAAGTCCTAGATTTCCTTGGAAGTTCTTTGAACTCTTGTATCATAAATATTGACATATTAATTATCTATTTAATAACCTTATTCATATAAATTTCCATTTTTACTATTTATTAATAACAAATCTATTCATGTATAAGATAGTTGTAATCAATTTTCTATATTAGGTGTCAATAACCTTAACTACCTACACACACTTTATAATATTGATATTGTTACCCATTATTTGATTTCAGTTTATCCATTAATATATAATTTATGATACTATAATATATTAAATACAATTATTAAAAAAATTGTATCATTTAATAAGTGTATTAGTTACACTATGTGAAAATGGAATCTGTGTTGTCTTATTTCGGAAATTTTAGAGAATAAACATGTTAATTTAATAGTAAGTTAAATTCTAAATATTATATTTCAATAAACATATACAATTCAAGAATTTATTATTATATTATATTATTAGTATTGCATATTTTCCCATAGTCATGCATGATCGAGTATTATATCATTGTAAATGATGGTGGTTAAATAGAACCAAAATTTAACATGCTTTAACTCGATGAGTGAGTATTGTTAAAGATGTGTTTATTTTGAAATAATATCATTATAAACGAATAATAATTATATTTATTTTATTTATTTATCATTTTGAAATTTATTTGAATATTTTTGGATAAATAATGAAAATCTACGAGAAAAAAAAGATTCTATGTGGCGGTGGTAGTCCACACATAAGCATTATTGACGTTCCTTTGTTTTTGAGTAAGTGAAAATGAAAAAATAATGGATGAACCATTAATATAAAAAATTAATAATATAATAATTATTCTTAATTAATAATATTATTATAGTGATGATATATTTATAAGATTATGATTAAAAAGTGATACTTAAGAAGGTAATAATACTTATGTTGGAGATTTGATATTTCCTTGGAATACTCATTATAATTAAAGGGATTAGGTTGAATAAGTGACACTATGAGATTTATACATTTGGTGTGAGTTATGTTGGGATAAAAGAATAATATTTTATATAAGTAATTATAAGGTCAAGTGTAACATTGAGGGTTGGAAGTGGTATCCCTTTATAAGAGAATAAATGGGACCTTCTAGAAACACTCAAAAAATTTTAGTAATGTCATAACACTATTCATGGGTAAATGGATAAAAATTGGGAAAAAGTGTAGGGTAATGTAGGTTTTGGGTCTGAAATCTTGTCAAAAAATCATTTGAAATATTTTTAACATTCTTAATCCCTTTCCCCTTAGTTAAAGATTTCACATATTTTTTATTTTTTACCAGGGTAACTTTTTTTAACCATAATAATTAATTTAGATGGGAAACATTAATATTAAAAGTATTAACAATTTGAAAATTTTTGATTTAAAATTTTAAAATCATATAATCATATCAAATCAGTAAATTTATGAAAATGTATTTTTAAAATAAACACACTTAGTTGCGTAAAAACAATATTTAGAAAAATGAATTTTTTAATCATTAAATTTGTATATGAGGTAAAATTATCATTATTAATTATTTTATTAAAATAAATTTATTTGTTATAAATAAAATTAATGGTATGGGGAATTAAATTCAAGACATAACTGAATCTCCCAATGAAATTACTTCATTCTAAGAAGATGACAAAAATATTTTTTATTTAAACCATCATTTTAATTTAATTTTTTAAATGTCAAACATATGATTTTTAATATCAAAGAATACCTTAAATTGAATAATTTTATTACTTAAATAAATATTTTATTACTTAAAATTCTTTTAAACTTTTATGATATGATTATGTAACAATAAAATCATAAAAATGATTATTTTTTAAAACCATATTTTTAGATAAAATATAAAAAATTACACTAAGTAAATTCTGATAAGAGGAATTAAAAAATAAATTTTATTTTATCAATTTTAATTTATAAAATTTTTAAAGATTATTTTTTAAATAAAATTCAAGATAAATAAATCACTTTTAATATAAATAACATTTTTCAATATTAACACATATGAATTATTTTTCTTCAAAAGGTAATAAATTTTAATGGTTCATTATCCTAATGTTTATTATATATCTGTTAATAATGTTCTTATAATATTATGTGGTTATTTTGGGTTGTGTGTAGAATGAAATTAATGTTATCAAACATAGTATTTTTTAAGGAGGAAAAAACTAGGGTCAATACATTCTACTACCTTAAAAATAATTCCATCCTCGAAATTTTATTACATGGAAAAAAAGTGAGGGTAGTTTTCTCTCATCACATCCCCAAGTTCCCACATAGCCTCCTCAAACTTCTGATTTCTCCATATAAATTTGACCAGATGAGTGAGTTTTTCTACAAAACTTTATCTCTTTGATTCAAAATTTCAACTTTTTGTTCCTTATATGGGAGATCTTGATGTAGTAGAATAACTTACAAGTTTACCACATGTGAAGGGTATGGTATGTAATTTATCAAAAATAATACATAAAACACATTTTTTTTACTTAGGATAGGTTAGGTAAGAGTGTTAAACGGTAAGATATGACCCCAAAATGATCAAAAATATTGAATGTATTGATATACCTAGGTCTTAACTTCCCTCTCTTATTAAATCTCATAAGTTGATTGCATAGAGATATTCGAAGGAAAAACATGTCACTAACTTAATATTCTATATCTCATCGATGATTATCTGCATAAATATTATCATAAGTTTATTCCACTTTCATATGTCACTGAATGGTTTGAACATTCTACATCAATTTTTAGACAAGGTAAAAAATTATCAACTTCCTCTCTTCAACTTTATCACAGTATGTTGGAGTCTTACATCTATACCCATATAGAGCCTCATATCATTCCATCTAAATGATATAATGGAAATGGTTTTTATATGGGAACTCAACTATGGTACATGTTGATACCAAAATCCTTGGTAATCTATCTAATAAGATCTTATAATATCCTATAAATTTTAAATTTTCCTCTTAGACTAACCATATGTCCAAGGATGATAAGAAATAGAGAAACTCAGATTTACATTCAATGATTTTTAAATAATTATCTAGATCCTTGAGGTAAAATATGGATAGTTATTAGATACAATTGATAGTGGTATCTCATATTGACTCACCACCTACCTTATGTATATCTTGGTGAGTTGTTTAATGTAGAATACTTATTTTACAGTAATAAAATAAGCCGACTTTGTAAGGTGATCAACTATAAACCCAATAGAATTATGACTTATAGAATTTTTTTGGAGTCCTATGATGAAATACATGGTTATGTTTTTTTATTTATATACATTTATGGGAAATGGTTTCAACATACCCTTTGAATTATTCCATTCATCCTTGACCAACTAGAATACCAAGAACCAAGATATGTATTCTTAAATATCTCTCTTCATACTATCCCACTAGAATTTTTCTTTTATATCTCTATATATCTTCAATATTCCTAGATAAATAGACAAATTTGAGCTATAAAAATCATCAAAAATTTAGTTCTTCAATTATATATTTTATGGGACACATATCTTGGTTCCAAAACTTATAACTCCATATTTATCAATGTTTTTCTCAAGAATATCTAATACCTATTCATAAAACATTACATTATCTTTATGGGCTTCATTAATCTTCAATTGAATAGAAATTTATAAGTAACTTAGGTAAGATATGACTAATATTCTCCTAGAATGACTTCATGATTAATCCTATATAAATCCATGAGTATTGGGTATTTTTAAATCCACATCATGGATAGAGTATCATGATCTTTACTTATTAGAGAAGTAACCACCTTATTTTCCTTACTCAACTTGTAATATATTGAGAATTCATAATATTTTTTCAATTAAAACTATATACATTGGATCATATTAATTTCTTTAATGTGAATGTATATTTCATGCTCTTATGATTGGTATATATATCACACTTTTCTCCATTGAGATAATGTCACCAAATATTCAATTCAATGATCAGTACTACATGCTCTAAATAATGCACTGGGTAATTTTTCTCATGTGTTTTTAATTTTCATATGGAATGAAAAATTATATTTTCATTTTTCATGAGGATGAATCCCAATCCTATCTTCAAGGAATCATTTTATCTTACAAACCCTTTCCCACTAAAGGGAAATTTAAGTACATGAGTAGTGACCAAAAACATGTTTAGTTTCTTGAAACTTTCTTTATATTCCTCTTTCAAATGGAACGTTACTCACTTACTTGTTTACTTGTTTAGTGGATTTGATAGATGTGATAAAGTTTTTAAAAATAATAATTAATATCCCACTAAACTATGAAAGCTATGGATCTTATTTATAGTGTTCAGTCTGGGACATTATTTAATAAATTATCTTTTTGAAGGATCTATATACATTCCCTTAGTTATGATTACATTACCAAACAATTATACCTTTTATAGATAGAATTCAAATTCCCTAAAATTTTCATTTAAATTATCCTTTCTTATGACCATCAACAAAATCCACAAATGTTCTTCATGTTACGAATTGATCATTAATAATATATTAACATATTTTATAATGACAACTAAAAACCAATCCAGGTATTATGTAAAGACTCTATTCATTAGATATATGAATATGATGTATGGATTAGTCAATATAAATGGAATCACTATAAACTTATAGTGTTTATACCTCATCCAGAAGGTAGTTTTTGAAATATCTTCCCCTTTAAACTTTAACTGATGATATCTGTATTAAAGGTAAATCATTAATAAGTTCTGATCTCCTTTAATTTAACCAAACATGTTGTCGATATGGGGTAAATAATGTTTATTCTTAACCGTTACCTTGTTAAGCTCCTGATAGTAAATGAAAAGTTTCATCGATCCGTCATTATTATTATCCAAGAGGACTGATGCTCCCCATGGTACAAAATTGGGGATGATAAGACCATTTTCCAAATATTAATTTAATCGATTATTTTATTATTCAAATTCAATAAAATCCATTTTTTATGGATTCCTTGAGATAGGAATATATCTCGGGATAATTTCCCTAAAGAACTCACCTTCCTGATCTAGGGGAAGACTTGGAGTTTCTTAAGGAAATAAATTAGTGTATTTTCCTAAAATAGTCATGTCATTAATGTTAACATCTTCCCCAATCTTTTTAGTAAAAAATTCCTCATTTTTGGGTATTGTAACCCATATTATATAATTTTAATCCAAGGATAAATCATTCTTATTTTGATAATTTATTGTAGGATGATCTGGAACATGAAATGAGATCTTCTTATCTTGAAAATTGGCATGGGATCCATGTAGTGATATCCAATCTATACCAAAAATCATGTAAACATCAATTAAGGTTGAATAATTATATCTATAGGAAGTATCATAAAACAATATCAATTGGAGAATATTTATAAATCATAGATGTGATCATCGAGCCACTATGAATTTTCATAGATAGTTCTATATCCATCTCAGGATCTCGGGATTCCATATTAATATAAAACTTATATGATATTAAAAAATGTGATGAATGTGGATAAAATAAGGTACTTGAAGATCGTGAAAAAGAGTAATTCTACCTCACATTACTTTATTATCAAGATCTACCTTAGTGGGAGTGATAAAAAATAACCTTCCTTATTCCATCTATTTGGGAGGCTATTGAGGCCTATTTTCCACATTGAACCAAGGGTATGGGAATTGATTTGAATAGTTTCATAGCTCCTCACACTCGAATCATTATTTTACATGTATAATATTTGGTGAGACCTCCTCCAACTATACTGTGTTAAATTCCCTATTTACCTTACTTCATCAGTTATGAGTGGGGATACATTCTTTACCATTCTTAAAACACTTCCCTAATCCTTTAAGGAAAATAATTAGAGTTATTCTTCCCACAATTTTGGAATATAGGGGGTTGAAATTTATCCCCCCTGGTCGTTTACCATCAGGTATCTCTTGGTGGCATACCATCCCTTCCCCTCCATAAAGAACTAAGAAAGCTTGGATTCCATATGCACCATCATCACTCATTAAAACATATCACCATAGCTTCTAAATTATCATATTACTAAATAATTTGGAATACATGGTTTTAATCCAATGAATAAATGATCTATTTTAATTTTTGGCTCAAAGATGAAATCAAAGGCATATCCTGAAAACCTCATGAAATTTGATTCATCTATTCCTATGGATTCATCACCCTTTTATTTCAACTCTATTAATTCCCTCTCCATCTTCATGTATAGATTTCAAGTAAAATATATGGTGTAGAAAAATTTATTAAATTGTTACCATTCAATTGAGTATACTTATTTTTTATTTATTATATTATTAACAACATTCCAATATTGGTTATCCTCACACTTTAAATGTTAAATTGAAAAAAACAAATCTCAAATATTAGAACTGGTGAATGCAAAATATCTTTTCTATAAAATTGATATATTTCTCACTGATTAGTGGATTTGTAGAGACACTAAAATAGGGTTGATGTTGTTGCATGAAAGGCTGAATGATAACTTTATCCCTACTTTGTGTGTTCAAGGGATAAAAATGGATCATGTTATAATTCATAGATTAAGATAGTTGAATGATTTTTGGTATGATTTCTTTTCCTATAGATCCCATTCCATTTGGTTTTTCATTTGGGAAACCATTTAATTGTCCCCCACATCCATTGTTAACCTGATTCCTTCCAGTTTCATCCATTATTAAAACAAAAAAGAAGTTAATATGAGTGAAAAAAAATTTATATCACAAGGGAATAACAACATAAAATGAATTCAACCTTAAAACATATTATTATTTAATTATATAATGTTAGTATATAATTCATTTAGTTTAACCTATACCATTATTAGTTAAACTTTAGTTATGGTTTTCTCATACTTTTAACCAAATCTGTCAAAGTAACCTAGAAATGAATTTTTCAAAATGGTTCATAAAGAGTAAGATATCAAACAAAGTATAATCCCAATGAGTATCTATCCATGGGTTCAATTTTTACTCTTTGTTATACACTAGTTCAGGATTGTGTTAAATCCCAACACACCCTCTTCAGGGTTATTAACCCTTGGTAAAACTATTCCAGAGCCTACATCCACATTCTGGTATATAGAAAGGGTTTTATTTACTCATAAAAACATCTAATAAATACTTTAAAAATATTTTTGGATATCATTCTATACCTAGATTCATCTCCAGTGTTCTATAAAAAGATTCTATAACCTTAGTTCTCAAAATAGTTTCTCTAATCTATAAATGTAACTAAAATTTTTCCTATGATACCAACTATAGTGACCCAATATAATAATGCCTTTATTTTAAATCTTTTTAATGATATAGAAATAAAATTTCATAAATAATAATATCCAAAGGATTGATTGGTTTAGTCTAACTGGATACTAGATACATAATAATATTATTTTACAGTACATGAGATCATTTTCCTTAATGACACTACAATAGACCATATTCTAGACATCTCACTAGTAAGATGCATCATCATAACTTAGGGAATTAAATAATAGGAAAGTGGTGATATTAAAACTCATTAATTTGTGAATAAACATTTAATAAAGGATTATTTCATAAGAATAAATAGAAATATAAGCATAAGATAATTATCATAACATCATGAGTAATGACCATAAAACATAAATGAGATTCAAAGTACATAGAGTAATAACAAAAATCCACAAAATATCGACATAGATGAATAATATATATAACATAGATTAGAATAATTTAACACAAACCTTCAATCATGAGAGGATCATATCTTAATTAATAATATCCTTTAATCGTGACACAATCATTTTCATTGGTAAACATTACTTTCATGAGACATAATATCGACACCCATACTTTTGAGAAAATAAAATGTTCTCATGAATACATATCCCACAAGACTAAAAATATTAACCAATTCATTATATTTATGTAACATACCCAAAAACATTAGGTTTATAACAAAACAACTCATCATTTCTTTATAATGGAACCACCCATCCTTAGTTTATAAAAAAACCACCCATCCTTGGGTTATAACAGAACCACTCATCCCTCATCCATATATATATGTGCTCAACTTAAAAATAATTAATTTTTAACATAACAAATATACCATGTAAATAAAATGGGTGTAATAAAACAACTAAATGGAAAATCATTCAATTTTCCTAAGAAACCCTTAGAAATAAAATGGGTTTCATAAAACATCCAAAATGTAAAAACTACCATCATGAACTAAATCATTTGATACAAAATACTTGATCACACAAAATATTCTAATAATTAAAGAATAATATAGGGTGAAATATGAGACATAACTCCATTTTTTATACAAAATTTCGAAGATAATTAAAACTAAATCACAAAAGATATTTTTGAAAACACTTTATATTCATCATCATAAAATTCATAGTTATGAGGCTATTTTCTGAAAATATCTTTTTATTTTAAGAAATATAAAAATAAAACCTTTGATGAAAATATAATTTATTTAAAAACTATTTTTACCATAAATAAAAAAGGCAATATCATTTAAAATTCTATATTTTAGAAAAAATAAGTTTAATTAATAAATTTTATAAATCAAAGAAATCTGTTAGAGTTTCCAAGTCACTTAAAATTACCCTTGATTTAATTGGATGTGATTTAACCACATGAATCCTATAGATATGAATATTAATTACCTATTTTAAAATATTATTCATATATATTTCCACTTATAATATTCATTATTAACAACTATCATAATATATTAGATTATTGTAATCTCTTTTAAACTATGTGTGTTAATAATTTTAACTATTAGCACATGTTTTATAATGTTGATATGATTAACCAATATTTGATTCTGAGTTATTAATTAATAAATAATTTATGATAGGATAATATATAACATAAATGTATTTATAAGTCTCTTAAATCATTCTATAAGGGTTTTATTTACACTACATGAAAATGGAACAAGTGTTGGCGTATTTCGGTGTTTTTATTTAACGAATATAATAGTTTAATAATTAGTTAAAAACTTAATATAATATTTATAGAACCATATACTAATAATTATTTTATTATTATATTATAATCATAATTTATGTTCCCATATTCATTAATGATATTGTTTTATATCCTTGTTCATGTATGTGGTTAAACGAACACAAATTTGAACACGCTTTAACTCAATGGGTAAGTATAGTTAATGAGGTGTTTCTTTTAAAATAATGTCATTATAAATGAAGCATAATGATATTTTTTTTATTTTTTTTATTTTGAACCATATTTTAATATTTTTGGATAAATAAAAGAAATATAAGAAATATGAAAACATGATTCTTCATGGAGGTGGTAGTATGAAAAAAAGCATTATTGAAGTTCATTTGTTTTTATATGTAAATTTAATTGAATAAATAAGGGATTTACCATTAATATAAAAAATTATTATTATAATAATTATAATAAATTCATCATATTATTATGGTAATAATATATTTTAAATAGTAATCTTAAGAAGAAAAATTTAACATGAAGATAATACTTACATTGGATACTTGATCTTTTCTTGGAATACTCCTTGGAAGTGAAGGTCTTAGGATAACATAGTATGAATAAGAGATTTAAAAATGTTGGAGTTCACTATGGAGGGATGAAAATAGTCTAGTTTAAATGATTAATTACAATGTTGACTGTAGATTTTAAGGGTGTAAGTGGTGTCCTTTTATAAGGGAAGAACATATACTGTTGGAAAAACTCATCATTTTTCAATAATTCCATGAAACTATTCCAGGGTCAGTGGATAAAAAAATGAAATTTTTTTTGATGGTTTAGTGGGTTTGTGTTGAAAATAACCTCAAAAATGCATTTCAAACAAGTTTTTAACATGTTTTGGCCCTTTAACCTTAGTAAAATACTTCATACCTTTTTTTATTTTTTATCAAGGTAACTATTTTTTAACCTTATTAATTAATTTTGATGAAAAAAATTAAAATTGAAAATATTAACTAATTTGAACCTTATGATTTCAAATTTAAAAATAATTTAATAGTTTCAAACTCCAAAATGTTTGAAAATTTAATATTAAAATAAACACACATAATCACTTAAAAACAATTTTAGAAAAAATGATGTTTTTCTACTTTAAATTTATATACGAGACAAAATAGTCATTATTACTAATTTTATTGAAATAAACTGGTTTAATATAAATAAAACTAAAATAATTGGGATTTAAAGGAAATAAAAATATGAATATGAGCTTGAAAATACTTTATTCAATAAAAATAGAAAAAAAAGTATTTATTAAACTAACATTTTAATTTAGTTATAAACATGTTGAATATAGAATTTATAATCTCAAAGAATATTTTAAAATGAAAAATCTTATTCATTAAATACATATTTAATTGGATTTTTTAAAGAAAATTCTAGGATACACTTATGTAATGACAAAATCATAAAAATTATAATTCTTATAAAAAGCATATTTTTCAACTAAAAATCAATCTCTTCAGAAAAATTATAAAATTCATACTACGGAAATTTGAATGAGAGGAATTAAAAAATAAAATTTATTTTATAAAATTTATATTCCAAAACTAGTAAATTTAGTGTTTGAAAAAAATATAATAGAAAGAAAAAAATTATTAAAAATAAATATTTTCAATATTAAGTTATAATAATTATTTATCTTCTAAAGGAAATAAATTTTAATGATTAACTATACTTGCATTTATTTTGGAATTATTAATAATCTTGTTATAATATGTGGTGGTTCATTTATGTTGGTTATAGTTTATACCATATGTTATTGAACATAATATTTATTTAGGGATAAAAAAACTTAGGTCATTAATTAAAGTATGAGAAATAGAATAGTTTAACAAGAAAGGTAACAATCCCTTTGAGATTCCCCCTTGTGAACCTTCACTATCTCTTTAGTCATCCATAATCACACTCAATTACCACACTCATCATAATTTATAAGATCATCCATGACTACCTTAGTGTTTTAATGTACAATGCACTCAACTATAACCTGGAGTAGCACACACCCAACTCCTCCAAGGTTGGTTGGATAAAGAGATTCTCAATAAAGAATACTCCATAAATTAGTTCTGCAATGTGAAATCCCACTCATTCATACCTTAATCACCATGATAAAGAGTATTTATTGTGAGTGAATTGGCATAAACCTTTACAACTAACTTCCCTTATCAAAAACTAGAAACAAATACAATAACTAATATTATTTTGGATATGAATCATCACAATATCATCCCCAAGATATTTTCTTGGGTTATTTATAAACAATCATGGAGATTTTAGATTATAATGGAAAACCAAAAAAGGAAATAAGAAGTAAGAACATGAACATGAAATGTAGATGAATAGAATGAATTAAAATTTTTATAAAATGAATCTATGTACAAAATGAAAATATCCATATTCTAATCTAAGGATTGAGAATCATTTCCACAATTGAATCCCTTATCAATTTATACACATCCCCAATCCCTTTCCATCTTCACTATGCATTGAAAAGTGCGAATCAATTCCCACAATCTCAATATCCCTCTCTCTTGATCATTCACCACATGGTCTGTTTATTAATTTCTTACTCAATTTGGTTATAAAGGTGTTTCATGAATCTTTTATAGTCTCCTTAGTTGTGAAATTTATCCTCATGTCCACTTTTCATTATTCATGGTTGTGGGGATCTTTATATTTACATCCCTTGTTAATGCATCGTCGGTGATTTATGATGCATTAATAACGTGTTAGTATTATCCGTATACCGTACTATGAATTATATTCATAGGGATGTGTTATGGAGACTTTACAATCTTATTTGTTGGTTTGAGAATATACTGATGGTTGGATAAAGTATTGCGGTGGAATTTGATGTAGTGTTTAGGTATTGATGGATAATATTGTTACATATTAAGATATAATTATCACTCCTTATGGTTACATTACTATGGAATCCCATGTACCCATAATATAATGTTTCAAAATGCGTGTAGTGTTGGATTGACTTTTCAAGGAATGTTGGGTCTTGATACATTTTTAATGATGTGATGTAGTGATATAGTAAAATTTGAAGCTATATTTGTGTGAAAATTCCTTTTCAAGGTCTTATACAAGGTTATATTGAAGTGTATATGCTATCCCAGCCAATTGACCTAACATAATTTAGTGTTTATGGGTCCTTAAGTGCCAAGTGTGGGGTAGTGTTGGGATCATGACACCTTCTCAAGGGATTCCATGATATTTTTATAATATACTAATATTTCCTCAGGTGTATCCATGACTTAGCATTGTCCAAAAATTTATTTCCAATGGTCATTTGTAATAATAAATTGGTAATTGTACATAGCATAGGGTTGTGACATGAAGTTTGTTTTCTATATAACTTATCCCGTGTTTATCATTATGTGATTTAGTTTTCCAATTTATATTAAGAATTTCTATGACTTATACTGACCCCTTCTTCTACAAGATCATTTAAATACATGTTTCAAGTCACTACCATGGTAAAAAATCACATTTTTCAATTAAATCATCAAAATAATAATTATATAAAATATTTACAATAAGTTCCAAATTATCCCTAAAAAATGAAAATGTTACACTATCCCTTGTGTTTTATGTTTGAAGGGTATATTACCAATGAATTTCAACATAAAAATATATAAATTATGTGTTGACTCAAGACCTTGTCAATCCAAATTAATATTAAATGATAATTTATATGGAACATCAGATAATGATAGCTCCATTGACCAATAAGTATCTTAATGTGATAGAAAAAATTAATACCACATTGTGTCAAGTTTGTTCCTCCTCTACAAAACTAAATTAAATTTCCAATTATATGTTCTTGATAGTGGGTTTTCTATCAAATGGGGCTCTACTATAGTACCAAAAAAGGGAGAAAATTCATAGTTGATTTGTTATTTTTTTAATGTAGTTAATTTAAATAAAACCCTTTTCTGAAATGGATTAAATGGAATATTTCTTATATATATCGAAGGAGGAGATACCATTTAAGCAATAAAATAGGTATATGATGACAAATATAGTTTCCATATAACTTTATTTAGAATCTCTTATCTAATGAGTATATTGGGGTACATTTTTACCTCAATATTTAATGATTTCATAGAGTTTAAAAAGATTTTTTTTTCATTCCATGTTCATAATAGATTGATCTAAAAACCCATGAGTTTTTATATGCTAAAAATTACTCCTATTCATTTTTATGGGAAATTAATGAAATGCTCCCATGCCCTATAGTGACCATTGAATAATTCAAATTCATCATCATTTCCAATTAATTCTTCTCAAAATGTTATATATATATACACACACCTACGTGAGGTTATGCTAAAATTCATGATTATATTCATTGAGTATTACATTATAATTATGTTTTAAATTTATAAAAATATCTTTATGGTTGATGGAATATTATTATGAATGATCTGAAGAAGTTTTATTACAAATGAAACATCAAATCCGAATATTTTTTTCTACCAAGTCAAAAAATGGATAAATAGATTTATTAAATTAAAACCTACTAATCATACTATAAAATATGATGGATATGAACAATAAAACTTTTCCTAAAAATATTTGGTGACTTATGGGATTATAACATCACTACACAAACACCTACCCAATTAACTCTATATTATTTGATATATAAGAAGGAAGTAGTGTTTTCTATCAAGATTCAATCACACTCACTCTATATGAATTTTTATTATCATTTGAATGAAGATGAAATTTTACAGGTTTAGTTAGGATAATTATAATACCCTTATGATACATAATTATGAGAATTACATAACTTAAAGTTTTACTAAAATCACATGTCATGACATTTTAATAATAAAGATAACCTACACTCATTTATTCAAATATAAATAGTGTTAGTTTTGAATACATTGATGAAATTAAGGAGGAATCCTTTGAATTAAAATTCATAATAAAAAGGCTTTTAAGTAATGCATTTAGTCTATTCTAACAACGAATAATCTCGGAGAACCCCTTATGGGTAGAAAATTTCACCTCATACTAATACCAGGTTTCTTAATGAATATATTGCATAGTTGGCCACATTGAATTCATAGGTTCTTGTTATAATACCATAAATTTAATGATATATCATACTACCTATATAATATTAAATTTTATGATATGTTCCTTGTTATATATTATATACTATTCAACACATTGACCTTACCATATGCCGTCAAATTTCATGGAGAAGTCCTCATCACATGATCATATATCGTATAATACCTCATTATCGCTACATAATTCTAAATTAAAGGGAATATAAGGATAAAACAAAACTTGTTAAAGGTATTTGAAAATAATAAAAACCTCATTCCAAAAATCACCATGATATAAAAAACTAAAACCATGTATAACATAATTAAATAACATATACCTTTCATTAATGATGGAAATAGTTACTTCTTCTTCACCACAATGATTTAATGATGGCCACTTAATAAGAACTGAATTATTTTTACCTTTGAGTTGTATCCATGATTTTATTTCACTCACCAAATGTTTGGGAAGGAACCTCCTCAAAACCACTTTATGTTAGTAACATGGGTAGAAAAGAATGGAAGAGGGGAGATATATGATAGGGAAAATCAATTATTGAAAAGGGAAGGCTAGAACAACCCATCAATTTGGGAACTGATTCCTTATATAGGCCTAAGGGATTCTCCCTAAATCTTTTTATCATTTACTCATATGTCATGAAATATATGAGTATATGACATGTATTGACAACACTTGTAACCTTTTTCCATCCATTTTACACTAATATTTCTTCACATAAAATGTGATAATCGAGGTTATCCATTCGTAGATGATTCTAAAATATTAGTAACATAAAATTCAACTATCATTTCCAATCATAAAGTGTGTATATGAATTTGAAAATCCAGTTCTATACTCAAAATTAACATACAACATAGCTCAAACATAATCTATAATTGGATAGGTAGAAGAAATATGATATCTCTATATTTTATATAATGATATGACTAAATAAATATATAATATGATTTTTATAAATGGGTGTCATACAATTTTACATCCTTATATAATCTCATATTATATAGCCCAAATTCGATCATATGCATTTATTCTTAAAATAATATCTAGGCCAATTTCCATTTTTCACTAAATATTTATCGATTTTGTACCGTTTCCCCTTATGTTATACATATAAAGTTACTTTTATGACCACATTCAAAAATAATTTTGTATATATTCCAAAATAATTTTGTAATTCTATCATCAAATACATCATGTATCGTATCATATGAAATACCCAGGGAATAACCATCCAAAAATTCTTTCAGATAAACTGTAAAACATTTGTTGGGAAACTTTATGACTTTAATAAAACTCAACCCCCATTCAATCAAATATGAAGTGTGACCCTAATATTCTTTCTATCACTAAAAATAAATATGGATTCTTGAATCAGTAAATGTATGAAAAGAGTGAACTATAGTAAATAATCAGTTCTACTCTAGTTACAAAGGGATCTAATGTAATCTCCATCAAATATGGGAATAAATATACCTTTTACCACAAGTTATATCTTATACAATAATGTATTTTCATATTATCACTTTATCTAAGAAATCTAGTAACCACACAACAAAGATTATGGAAATCACATATAGAAACTCACATGTTCTTTATTCTCTAAGTATAGACTAACTAGGTTGATGAATAAATCACATGTCATTCACCTTATTCCAATGAACACATAAAAATTACCTCAATCAATTTTTTGAGGTCATGAACTATTTAAGGAAGATGTTGAAATATAATGTTTTCATGTCCTTGGGGGGTATTCTATGACTCGGGTAGATTTTGTTGAAATCAAGAGTTGAAGATTAATACCTTTATTAGTGTATATAAAAGGGAATAATAGATTTGATTAAAATGAATCAGATATGGTTATTATGATGGTTTTTGTTTTAAATACATAAATAATGTTGAAACTCCCATAAAATAAAGATTATTATGTATAGAGATGGATTTTCGGAAGTTTAGAGGGGTTTTAAATAAGTGTGGATGTTTTTTGATGAGTTTTAATGAGTTTTTGTGTTGAGAATAATTGGGTT
Organism: Viscum album; assembly: GCA_963277665.1. Classification (NCBI taxonomy): domain Eukaryota; kingdom Viridiplantae; phylum Streptophyta; class Magnoliopsida; order Santalales; family Viscaceae; genus Viscum; species Viscum album. The sequence continues at coordinate 673,986,941 of OY728126.1, forward strand.
ATAAAATTAATAACTTTAAACAATACATTAAAAATACCTTTATCAACACATAGAGTTTAATCTTATACATAACTTATTAGGTAAAGGTAACTATGGGGTGATAGGTAAAGGTTACTTTGTATAAAATTTATTCTTAAAGGTAACATTTCTCTATACATAAATGTCACTCTAGGAATGATAAAAATAATTTTTGAAAATTGGTATGGTTGTAAACATTTAAAAGTAACTTTGATGATATGTAAATTTTAATTAGAGTAGACAGAATGAAATTTGGAAATGTTATCAATATGTAACAGTAACATTTTTCACATGTAAAGGTTGATCATAGAAAAAATAAAAACATAAATTTTGATCTGTTCATATATAAATTCTAACCTAAGGAAAATAAAACATATAAAGGTTGATCTTATTATATAAAAAGGTTGATATGAGGAAAAGGAAATATGTAAATGTTAATTTACTGATCTAAAAAGTATGATATTACACAATGTATATATCTAAGGGTTATTAATTTGTTTTTTAAAATTTATATAATGTTTCTCCAAGATATGTAAGGGTTATAATGAAATATAGAGTGATACGTAAGGTTTTTATACTTTATTTAAATGAAAATAATGTTACTGAATCTAATATTTTAGCGATTAAATATTACAATGAGAAAACATGTGGAAAGATATTGAAGAATAAGGGTGACTACATGAAGATGATACCATGACATGATCATGTATAACTATAAGAAAATAAAAGGAGGTATATTATGTGAAAAATATTTTCATACCATAAATAGAGAATAAATTTTAAGAGAATTTAAGAGAACTATTTTTCTCTACTAGTGAGGTATACAAAAATTTCATTACTTACATGAGATTCCACCTTGTTAGATTCTAAGGTTGATGAAGTTAAGATAAATTGAATGATTTTTTTATCATAAATATAAATTTGAAATTATAATTTGAACTTAAATAAAAATATCTTGTTGTGTAAGATATATAAGAATAAGAGTATTAAATGATTATTATAAAGGGAAAGAGAGGCTTATATGTGATAGTGAACGGGAGTGTATAAAAATATAAGAGAATTAGAAGATTACCCTCAACTATGCAAGTATAAGAAGAAGAAGAATATCAAGAGTTAAAAATTGGTTTATGTGTATGATAATGGAACTTTTTTTGTGTGTTGATGAATAAGGAAGAAGTCATAATTGATCTACATTTTGATAAATTAAGAGATAACTATATAATTTTCATGATATAATATAACCAAAGGAAAAGTATAATCCCAAACTTATTGAATAACAAGACAAAAATGAAACTTTTTAGGAGACATTACTATTATATTATTGTAACATGCTTTTATAGATATAAAAATATTGTTTTATACGCAAAGGTAATTATAGTGGAATATATGGTGATAGGTTATTCTAGATCACTCCAAGGGTTAGATAGCCATTTTTAATAGAGAAAATTACGCATCCGGAGTTCTCAATTTTTTTATTTCTCTTAGTGTGTGTGAGTTCAACGTAGATTTTTCTCACCCAAACAAGTTATAGAGGTTTATTTTTTAAGAAATCATAAAATGAAAAATTGAATATGGTTCATGAGTTCAACCCCCATCACTATGAACCTTCACCATGCCTTGGGCCATCACAAGTGATATCATAGTAGTTAAAGTTTCCTCCAAAGATCAAGAAGTCTATGATTTACTACTATAATGGTTATTAAACTCAATTGATATTTTAGTTTTTCTATATTTTTATAAAATATAAATTGATCCTCTATGTTTGAAGAATTATTATTTAATTTTTCTGAAATTGAGGATAAAAATTATTCAGTGAACAGAAAGGGGATTCCCACTTTCAATGGTAATACCTTTTTTATTTGGAAAGATCAGATGATACTATTTATTATATCAATCAATTTGGATGTTTTGGCTGATACAACTGATTGTTTTTTATTGGGATAAATGTAATTAAATGATGATAAGAGATATAAGGAATTTATATAATTATAGTCATTATAGAAATTCCATTCTATCACCTCTTCCATAAAAAGTATTTCTCAAGGATAAATAGATTAAGAGAGAGAATGTATTTTTGATAAATTGGAAAATATTTATAAATGTAATTAAAGTGTGAAACAATCCCAGCTATAGGTTTGGAGATTTAATTGTGAAAACCTCAAGATTAATAATGATGAAATAGTATATGACTTATTTACTAGAGTTAGTGAAGTTGTTAGTAACATTATAAGATTTAGTGATAAGTTAGAGGAATCTATGTTTTTTGAGAAGATACTATGTATTTTTACAGAAATACTTAACTAAATGGTTTCAATGTTTAAATATTATAATTAAAATATGAATCTATTGGACGATTGTTATAGCAATAAAATTGTTTATGTAATGCATTAGGGAAGCATCTTTAAGAGGAACAATAAGAATGAGAGGAAAATTTACTTAAATTATTTAATTAAAGAGAATATTATGAATAAAATTGTTGAAGATGAGGAAGAATATATTAATGAATATGATTTTAAAATAAAAGTTGAAAAAATAATGTAATTAATTTCTTAATGTCTGAGAATATGTTGACTAATTTATCAGAGAAATATTATACTTAAATTTTTTGAGTGTGAAGATATAGGAAATTTCACAAAAAGTGTTCTAAACTATAATATGATAAGTTAGCGAAGATTAGGATAATAAGAAAATGAGTTTCTAAAATAATAATAAATGTATTCAACAAAGGGTAAAGGTAGGAATTTATATAAATTTTAAAAATATACTTCATATCTTATATTTAAGATAGAGATAGTAGTGAGGATGAAGAGGAAGTAAAGATCTCTAATGAGCTTATTGAAAGGATAATATTTTCAAAGTTGAATAAAGATGAAATCATAATTAATGATATAACAAATGATTAAGGTGATTAGGATACAAAAATGGATATTATGATAAAGAAATAACTCAAATAGTGTCTCTTAATGATTTCTCAATTGGAAAAGGGGAAAAAGTCCTGAATGATTATTTTCAATTATTTTTCCTAAATGACATATTACATATTGAAAATGATTTATGGTTGACATATGAGAATTAAAAATAAAACAGTAATTTTTATTAATATATGAAGACATTTATAGTTGAAATATAAAAGAGTGTTATAGAAAATGAAAATGATTTTGAAGCTGTTCAATAAAAATTCATTGTGTTTGAAAATGAATTAAACAAATTCAAATTAAACTTCAAATATTTTGTATAAGAATTCTAATAAATATTGAACAAAATAATTGTGAGAATGATTTAAGTTTAAAATAATGTTGAAATACAAGTAGTCTACAAAATAAAACTTTTAAAGGTGAAAAAATATCTTGGAAATATAAGTGAAATAATGATTAAAAGTCATCAATGAATTCAAGGTTATCATAAAACATGACGATTCTAAGAAAATTAAAAATTATAGATATACTAACTTGAAAGTGAAAAATTATGAAAATGGTGGCTGGAAAAATTAAATGAATAATCCTATATTGAATAAGAAATTTGTTTCAGTAAATCAAAAGCATGGTTCCCAAAAAGGATCCAAAATTAATGGTCAAAATATTGAAGAAGTGCATGATTCATCTTCTTTAAAATAAACTATATTTTTAGTAAAATATAAATTTTATGGTAACTCCTAGATTGTGGGGGATTTATGTTCTTGGAAATGATATTTTGGACTAATTATCAATATTTACACGAGCCTATAGGAATTGATAGAATAATATTGTGGGTGATTCAACCAACTAAAATAATAAATGTTAAAAATGAATCTAGAAATTATAAAAAAAAATATTGAGGGTAGTTTCTAACCATTGGATGTGGTTTTTGGAAGATTTGACCAGCTGAATCACATTATGGATAATTGTCTCACCATTTTACCTTACTATATTTTGAATGAATTATAATACACCAAAGAATCAGAATAGGAATGAGAAATAAAAGGTAAAGGAAATGATTACTTAATCAAAACAAAAAGTACCCCAAAATAAATATCTATAGATATTAGATTGTGATTTATCCTCTCATATGATAAGATATTTTAATTAGTTGAAGGATTATAAGAAGTAAAAAAAGTAATGAATTAGTTTTTCAATTGAGGTTCACAAACAGTTATAGGAGTTGGTTTAACACTATTAGAGAAGATAATCTATAATATAAAAACAAATTATTTGTTGATGGGATGAAAAAAATAGTAACCCTATCACAACATTTTAATGAAGGAAATTATGTGTAATTTAATAATTATTTTTTTTATGAATTTGAAATATGGATGTGTTTTTATGAGAGTAAAATAAAAGCGAGGAAACTTGTTTTAAATTAATAAATATTGGCATTCATTATACTTGAGAATAAAGGAATTTTTTTTTGTCATAGATGACTTTATCAACTTGTTAAAAAGAATATGAACAATTTTAACCAAGAAACATAGATTATTATTGATAGACTTTAAGTGAAAGTGAAGGAATAATCAAATAATAAATCACCACATCAAGAATAATGTTATAGATGTGAATATAATAAAACAAAAGTCCTTAAAAAATTATAAGAGATTGTTGAAATCAAAATGGGTGGGAAAACATGTATAATAAAAAATAATTCTGAAGGAATAATCTCAAGTTGATGACATCATTGAAGGAAGGATAAAAAAGATGATATTATTTCAGAACAAAAAATTAAATGTCCTAAAAATATAGATGTTAAAGTGAAGACCATCATGAATTTAATGTCTTTGTCATATCTTATTGATGAAATTAAGAATTAGACATGTTATTCCAATATAAATTGTGAATTTAAGAATAATTTGAATAATTAATGTTATTTTTATTCAAATAAGTAGTTGAATACCAAGCCACATAGGTTGAGGAATAAATCCTAGAATTCAATCATCAAAGTATGATATATGTTTGATATATTTCATTTCCCACTTATTCATTGGAAATTTATTACATAACTGGGATAAAAAATATAAATTCCATTATATTTTCCCCAAAATTTATTTAAAATGTTTAAGAAACAAATTAGAGGGGTGATATAAATATAAGTGTCTAAACTTAATTTTGGAGAGATATTATTTATGGGGAGAATATATTTAGAGGCAAATTTTTAATGGTCTAGGATATTAAGACAATTTTATTATGTGAGTTGTGAAATATTATAACATGTTTAGTGAGAATAGACACATGAACCTATTTTTACACTAGTTTCAAGGAACAATTTTGTGATGTTGAAGAAGAGCTATGCATAAATGAATTTATAGTGGATTAGATGTAAGTCACTATTAAGAGAAACATGAAATTATAAATCACTTTTATTTTTTCTTATAATATTTTAAATCACATCAGCTAAGAATTATTGAATGATGATTCATTACTAAGTGTGATAAGTTAAAAAAGCGATTTATGTTTTGTGGTTTAAAAATAATATAGGGGGTTGTTGAGGAAAAGATATGATTAAAGGATATGGTGAAATATGATGTTATTGTGTCATTGGGAATATTTCTATGACCTTAGTAGAGTTCTCTAAAATCTAGTGTTGAAGAAGAATATCTTTCTTGGTTTCATATAAATAAGTGGAAGATTTTTTAAGAGAATGAATTTTATGTGGTTATTATTTTATATTTTTTATCAATAAATAAATAATGTTTAAATTAACATAAAATAAATTTTATCATTTTAGGAGAAGGATGCTTGTAAGGCGGGAGAATTTTGTAAGATGTTTAGAGGTGTTATGAATAATTTTAGGGAGTTTTAGTATTGTTCCAAATTGGTTTAAAAATTTCAAAAAGTCCCCATTACATTAATTTCTGTTTCTAAGATCATTATGTAAAGGTATGTTTGGAGTGGTACATAAAGGTTTATCTATAGTAGAGTGATACATAATGGTAATTTTTCTCAATATGTAATGTTTACAATGATTTTGAGCATACAATTTATGGAAAATTAGTAAATTCTTTAATATATAAAAGTAAATTTGCTGATAAATAAGGGTAACTTTGAGTAGAAAATATGAAATTTGAAAAAATACTAAATATTTAAGTGTTACTTTTATCATATTTAATGGTTGAACCAAGGAAAAGGAAATATATAAAGGTTTATCTACTAATATGCATAGGATTAGAAACTTATAAATAAATGTTGATTTTAGGTAAAGGTAATAAATAAATGTTGATATGATAATATGTAAGGGTTTATCCAGGAGAAATGTAATACATAAGGATTATTATTATGGTACACAAAGGTTGTCTGATGTTTTTCCAGGATACGTAAGGGACACACTACAACATAGAGTGATATGTAAGGGTTATATAATTTTTAAAAATAAAAATGATGATGCTGAATATGTTCTTTTAGGGATTAAATAAATATAATAGAAATCATGATCCAATATATAAGATAATAAAGTTGATACCATGAAGATGATATCACACTACAATCATACAGAGATGGTAGAAAAGAAGTGGAATTTTTCATCATGAATAATATTTTTTTCCAAAAAGAGAGAATATGTTTTACAATAAGTTATAGGAACTCAATTATCACACTATAAGGTTTACAGTCATACCATGGTTTTTCAAAGATCCCACCTGAATAGATCAAAAATCCAAAGAAGTTAGTAGATCAAATTTTTAATTAAAAATTAAAATTTATCTTTAAGAAAATATCTTTCTATGTAGTATATATGAGAATATAGATCTTTTGTGATTATTTAAGAGAGATATAGAGTGTAATAGGAGACTAGAAATGGGACTATATAGAGATGTATGCATAAAAAGAGAGAAGAATAAAAATAAGAGTACTTGCAGTTATGTAAGTAGTAGAAGAAGAAGATAAAGATGACACAAATGGTTTATGTGTATGATTATCACACCCAGGTAGCATGTTGAGTAAAAAAATCGAACCTGTTCTATATTGTGAATATGTATGAGAGAAAAATATAATTGTCAAAAAAAATCTAGATAGAGTAAAAATATAATCCATACTTTTTAAAGATCCATAAAATAGTAAAATTTTTTAAGAGACAATAATATTTTTTCCTTATAACATGATTTCATGTATATACCCAACTTTTTTTATCCACCTTGCCAATTTAGGTGAATTGTATAGTATTTGGTGATTCTGGATCATACTAAGGATTATCTACTCATTTTGAGAAGTGAACCTTACACATCATTTTTTCATTGTTGATTTTATTTGCTTAGAGAATGTGAGTTTTAAAATGATGATTCTCATTATAACATATGACATGGTTTGATTTTGAATTAAATCACAAAATAGAAAATAAAAAATAGTTAACTAATTAACCCACTTTTTTAGTGAAACTTCACCTTTATTTCACCCATCACAAGTGGTATCATAACTATCCAGATTTCCTATTAAGATCACGATGTTTTTTTATTACTATTAAATTTGTTGAAGTAATTGGTATTTTTAGTTTCCATATCTTTTTAGAGTTGATAAAGTGTACCTTTATGTTTGAATATTTGGTCTCTATGTTTTTTGTAAACATGGAAAAAATTAATTTAGTGAGAAATAAGGGGATTCCAATTTTTATGGGTAGCATTATTATATTTAGAAATATTATATGTCTCCATATCATCTATTAATCATTTTGGATGTTTTCGTAGTTACAACTGATGGTGTTTTTGCTCATGATAAAGGTATTACAATGATGAAAATAGATTGAATGATTTTGGAGAATGATATTCATGCTAGAAATTCCATCCAATTTTTTCCTTGAGAAAAATAGTTTCTCAAGGTTAAAGGGATCAAGATAGAAAAATTAATTTGGGATAAGTTAGAAAATATTTTTGAAGGAAGTTCACAAGATAAAGAAACCAATCTATAAGTTTGGAGATTAAAATATTAATACCTCAAGTTTAATGATGATGAAAAATTTAATGACATATTTATAAGTTTTCAAGAATTTGTATTTACCATAAGTGGTTTTGGTGAGAATTTAGAGGAATATATTTTTATCGAGAAGATACTATAAAATTTTATATAGATTTGATGCAAATTTATCTACACTTTAAGATCATGATCTACTTTTACATCCATTGGATGATTCTCATAACATACAGATTACTTATGAAACGAAAAAGGAAAGAATGTTTAGGAATAAGAGATAAAAATATAGAGAACTTTCATTAATGTATTTGAAGAAAGATAAGAATATGAATGAAATTTATAAAGATTATAAAGAATGTACTAATAAGGAAGGTGCTATAATAAAATTTGAAAAATTAATTTCATTTATTTATATAAGTGTGAGAAGAGGAGTGAGTGTTTAGTGGAAAGAATACACTTAAATTTATTGTGTGTGGAGTTATTGAAAATTTTCCAAAATTAGATGAAGATGATGTTGGTAATGATGAGGTTGAGAAGCTAAGAATTCATTTAATTAAGAAATAATTAAATTATTCTTCCATGATTAAAGTTAATAAGCTATCTTAATTAAATAATAAAAATGTATTTACTTAGATTTAAGACAATGATATAAGTGACGATGGTGATAATGTAGTGATGTAACGTGAAGTTGATGATAGGGTATTAATTATAATGTTGAATGAAAAAGAGATCTTAAGTGATTATATAAGAAATAATGAAAGTATGGAGGAAAATTAAATAGATCTAATACTAAATAATTAAATAAAACTATGTATCTTGAATAACCATTAGTTGTAAAAGGAGAAAAAATAATTGGTGAAGTATTTTCAATTATTTGAAAACAATGATAGATTAAATTCTAAAATAGAGAAAAATATGTGAACAAAATATTTTTAGAATGCACCTCACACACCTCTAACAATTTCAAATTTATTTAATATTGTAATTAATCATCCCCATTCAAGTACATAATTGACAAAATTTATGATCCATTAATCTAGAAAAGGGGTCCTTGTTCTAACCCATAATACCTCAAAGAGTACCCGATGATCTATAAGAGGAGATCTTATTCTAGTAATCTCTCGGGATTTGGCTCCCCATCTTATTTGAACCATAGTGGGTCATCTAGTCAACTTGTTCCTTTAGAGGGAAAAAATATAGATCAATTTTAGAAGTCAGATAAGGCCTCACTAGCTATGGATTAGCCTTATATATTTGTATTTGCAGATGGATCATATTATGTGATTTCTTTTAAATTTTCATCAATTCATGTTGTCGATATTTCATGTAAGTTATTGGAATTATTATAAGGTATCCTCATAGTCTCGTTATTTATTAACATGTTTTCTATAGTGATGAAATTTCACCAATGGGCTATTATTTCTAATTTCAGTAAGTATCTTGATTACCCTTATTATTTTAAATGATTTTTTTCTTCATAAATCAATCTCTATTGTTAACCATATATATTTCAACATTTATATGATTTTTTGGAATTCTATTTTGTGACATATTTGAATTTGGAGTCTATGAATTGTAAGCATAATATCATCATTTTGTATCACTGTTCTATAAAGGTTGATGAATGAATTAACTCACATTCCATGGATTTTTGGGTTAGGATCCTATGTTTACTATTACCATTCTTTAATATATCCAGGTTGAAAATTATATGGGATTCATTAAGTTATTTTTTATGTGTGGATGATACCACATTAAAAAAGAAAATCTTGATGGAAACTAAGATCTATGTAGAAAAGTATCTTTGAAATTGATTTCATAAACATGTATTGATATGAGCTAGATCCAATGTTTTGCAAAATAAGAGTATTCATATCTTTAATAATGATATTTATTGTTCATATTTTCATCTTTAAGGTCACTCTAATTTTTTTTTAGAAGAAATTCTTGGTATCATATGTTATTATCTTCTATGAATATTTTTTTTTCTAATATGGGGAAGATGATTAGATTCCCGTTTTAGCTATTTCCTAAACCCATTTTATTCTCTATTGGCTTTTTTTGATAATCATCTTAAGGGAACACATTCCTCTTATTTTTTGAAAGATAGTAGTTTCTCCTGTGATCTATAGGGGTTGCATTTTAAATGTCACAGTTCACCACTTATATTCTTTTCAAAGTAGAGTAATCTTGGTCATCCATCCCTAGGATGATTCCCAAGTCCTTGTATCGCTTTAGTTGTAGTATTTTTTTACATATTGTCTAAGGATTCATCTTTAAGTATTTTTTTTCACGATTCCTTTATCCCCCTTATTGAAGCCACATGAATTTAATGTATCCTTTAGGTCCCATCCATAGATGATTCTTCTCTAATTGATGTTTCTATTGGTTCCATATAATCTGAGGTCCATACTTCCATAGAATATGATCAGATAGGGAACATTAGGTTAGTGTTTACTATTAATTATATAGACTACATCTCTGATGATAGTAGTGGTATATTTTCTATAGAGAAATTATAGGATTAGTTTTTCAAGATGCTTTCCCATAGGATAGATTATATTCTTTGAAGTTTTCTGTTTATAACGAGTTTCTAAGGAATCTTCTTAGTCTCTATGTTTGGAGCTACCTCCATACCTAATCAACAACTCCTTACCAAAGTTAAATCCTCCAAAAATTGAAGCTCATCTATTATATAGATCAAAATCATTTAGTGCTCTATATTTTATTGGCAATCAACATATGGTCACTCCATTTTCCAAGAATATATTATCAATGTTGGGTTATGGAGTAAACACCATGTTTTATGGATTGGCCACCAGACTTATGGACAAGTATCTATATTAATTAACAATTCCTTCCATTATAAGGTTTGGTAGTAAGGTGGTTAAGACTACAAAAAACCCTAAATTATGTTATTTATCTTTATTTTTAATTCTTGGGGATGTAGGTCTCTAGTGTAATGTGATTAAATTCATTCCGATTCTAAGACCTCCAAATTCTTCATAATGGATATCCTAGAACCAGAGAACTATATTAACATCATTATTTTTTTATACTAAGCTAAAAGTTAGGATTTTTATGCATAACAAGTTGAAAAATGATCACATATGGATATTTTTGAAGAATAAATTTCAATTGGACCTCATTAACTTCTCATCTAAGAAAAAAAAATTAAGGTGAACACTCTCATTAAATATTTATTTTTTACCTTTTTTTATTTGAAATATGATAAAATAAATGAGATGATATATGTGATAATATATCATCTATTAACATAGACTCATGTTATTGGTTTATTGGTTTGGAACTTAACATTATTCTTGATCATTATATGAAAATATGTATAGTATTATATTTTATAAGGTTATGCATAATTTTAATAATTTATTGGATTTGAATAATATTGTGTATTTGGGATACTCATGTGATTATTTTACCTTATATAATAGAAAACACGGTACAAATATGATATGGAATTATCTTGATAGGTATCTAACCAATATCCAAGTTATCTTTTGATTTCTGAAATCCTTAGTCACCACTTTTTCCAGGTCTCTTCATTATTAGTCTCATAAATTGGTCACTTTGGAAAGATCAAGTGGAAAAACTCAATTGTATTGCTTATCAATGTATTGGAGTCATTAATAAGACTTATTGTCCATAGAAAAATAATCCCAAGAAGATTCTATGCATGAACATATTTCAATGGAATCTCAGATGAATCAAATAATTCCTCAAGGAATGGATGATATTTCAGGACTCCACTATTCATGGAATTGTAGATTTGGAATATGATATAACTATGTTAGATATAAATCTGTAAGAGTCTTGGAAGATAATTTTATTTCCTATATTTATAAATGAAAATATATTGTATTCAAATTATTAAAGGTTGAATTTTGTTTCATGAAAGGTCTTGAGTCTATTTTATTCAATAAGGAGATAAGAACACTACTTATTTTTATGATTTTATCATGAAAAGATTTATATTGGTAACCAAAACTATAAAATGGATGATAAATCCTTAACTAATGATCTTAGTATTATGTTTTCATTAGGAATGGATCAAATTTTTGAAAATTTTATTTTAAAAGAGTTTAAAGAGTCAAGGAGGATATCCTAGAGAAGATTCTCTTGAGCCTTTCTTTAGTATGACCCCATATATTAGTGATGTCTATATGATTTCTCATGTATAAGACTCCCTAGATAAATATGAATGTTTAAATTCTAAAAATTACTAGAATTTGGATATTACCATAGTTTTGGATAGATTTCAAGGTTTTTTCTTTATAACTATTTGGAATATTATTAAAGAGAAACACAAAAGATCTATTTATGATTATTCCACATGTTTTCATATACCTATAACATTTTGTGCTACCACATTGGTAAAAATTTTAAAAGGGAAGAATCTCATATCTTTTAATCAAATACATCCAATCAGTTCATTCAAATCCACTTATAAAATACTAACTAAAATAATAAATGAATTATTTTATACTAATCTCTATTTACTAGTTTTAGATGAAAAATATGGATTTTTTAAAAATAGAAATATTCAAGGTTCTATAATAATAGTGAAGGAAATAATTCATGACTTAAACCAAAATAGGATTATTTATAGAATTATGACAAAGGTGGATATTGAGAAAGATTATGATACTATTGAATAGAACTTAATTTTAAAAATCATACAACATCAAGTATTTTCATAATGGTTCAATGATATGTGCTTTATTATTTTTTTTCTAACTTATTTTTTCTTTATTTTAATGATTGGAATAAAATTTGGAATCATGAAATATAGAAGAGGTATTTAGTAACATGACTCCATTTATCTCATCGTATTTCATTCCTAGGATACTAAAAGAAGGAATATTAACATCACACTCTTTTTGGACCACGTCATTCTCTTCAAAAGAAGGTACATCGCCCCTAGAATCTCTCATTTTTTATGTTTTTTGATAACATGCTATGTTTTCTAAAAGAAATGAATTCATAATGTTTTTATTCAAAAATATCATGAATGTCTATTAGAAATTGAGTAGAAAAGGGCTGGGTTAGTTTATAATTAGTGTTGATATTACAAAATTATGTTTGGATAATTATGTTATTTAGATTGGAAACCTGATAGGTTTTACTCATATCACATTTCCCATAGATTATCTTGGTGCTCCTATATCTACTGGTAGAATAATCATTCAAAAGACTGACATCATGGGGAAAAGGATAGTGAGTGAAATTAGTTTCTGTAAGATATAACGACTTTTTTTCATATGAATCACCCTCGTTAATTCTATTTTATCTTCCATTCCAATGCATGTCATTTCCATTATCAGATTCCCTAAAACTATTATTCAAATAATTTATAATTCCTTCAATAATATTATTGTGACTTTCATTAGGATGGTATATTCTAATTGACCTATTTTAGTCCCCAATTTAACTTATCGATGAAGGTGGAATAGGTCTGAGGAGACATGATGATACTATACAGACCATGAATGCCAATATTCCATGGAAGGGATATCTGGAGATTAACCATGGTCCGTAATTATAGAAACAAATTATATTATCCACAAATGTTAATCATTATGGTAATCCATCAGCTTCCCCACTATGAAGTAGTATTTAAATTCCTTTATAGAATATTTTCATGCAGTCTTGATGGGTAATAGGATAATGTGCGATTCTCCTATTGAAAGAAAACCGAGAAGTGAATTATCTTTACTAACCATTTTCCACCACCTCCAACATTAGTTTCAAATAATCAAAATAACCTACATGATTCAAAAATAGTTTTATTTTTTATAATCAAAAATAAATTTTTACGAGTATCTCCATGGTCGATGAAGAGGAAAATTACATATTCACTCCTTAAAGATCATGGGATTTCAATACTATATCCAACCATAAACTTCTATATCACATGGGGATAACCCTTAAAGAAATTCATGTTGGGATATGGTCATAGTGTATAAGTACCATTTCTTTATTTACTGATTGAGGAATTAGAAAATATACACTGATAATGTTTTTCAATAAAGAAGGGTGGGATTGGATTCTAAATGCTATTTTTATAATAATCCACACATAGAGGCTGAATAACACCTATTTATGGGAGGTGACTGGGTAAAATTTATCATTTTTTTGGGATCACTTGTGGTATTAATCTCTCTCTCGACCCCTTTAGTAATTTAAAACTACCTTGTTTTTTAGGTGCAGTTCTTAACTCAGATCAAGAGATTGTTTCCAACGTGTCTCTTGCTGCTAGTTTCTGGGTATTATGAGATCCCAAAAAAATATTTCAAAATTCATGAAAATAATTAAAATATCTATCATATAATGTGTAATGTGATCATAGAGATTAATGATTTTTAGACCGTATAATATGTTATTACCATTTGGTATGACTACTTCAGCTCCTCTGAAATCCAACTAGCCATCAATAGTTGCACTAGTAGTTGGGTCAATTGGCCTCCCATGTTCCGGGACACAATACCAACTTGAATGGTTCTTACTCAACTATCACCATGAATTTTTATGGAGTTATTCATGAAAAAAAAAAATTACTGATTTTTTATAAAGGGCATTTATAGATAAATTAGTCCTCTCTAAATAGAATCCAAACCCTCGCTACGGGGACTTCCAATCTATAAAGATAAAAATATATATCTCTCATGGGTGAATTATAATGTTGATTTTTTCTCATGTTCATTAAATTCTACTGTATAGTCCACTAGTCAATTATATATACCATTCAGGAATGAAAAATCTTTTGAACAAGAATGCAGTGATTCAACACACCTGGAGAGAGGGAGAAAAGGATAAAAACTCTCTATCTAATAAGTAAAAGGAATTCAATACTCAAATTATATATATATTTTATAATACATATCTTATGATATAATATAATTGTGGCAAAATATTCACTTTTCCATCATTACATTAGAACACATTGATTGTTTTGTGAAATTTCCACTCATATATTAATAAAAAAAATTATCTTTTAATCAGTCGATACATGATGAAAAAGACTAAAAGATGAAAAAAGTCATTAAAAGTTTGAAGAAAATTATTGATGAAGAGAAGAAAAAATATAAAATTTAAATGGAAGTGGATGCTATAAAAAACGATAAGAATGGTTAACTTTTTCAAGAAAAAATTATATAGGGTGAAAATAAATCGATCAAATTCAAATTAAACATTAAAAATCATGTTCAAGAAGTTCGATAAATATCAAGGAAATGATTTTTTATAGGTTTAATGTTTAAAATAATTGATAAATTCAAGAAGAAAAATAAATATAAATTTCAATGTATGAATTATACCTTGGAATTTTTGATGAAAAAATGATTCAAAATCAAGACTGAAGAAATCCAAGTTTTTGGAAAACAAGATGACTCACAAAAATCAATAATTTTTTAAATAAATAATTTAAAAGTGTAAAATAAAAAAAAGTTGAATTCAAAAATTAAAATAATAAGTTTAGTGTAAAAAATAATGTGTTGGGATTGTGCCAAAAATATAAAACAATAAAAAAAATATTTTTAGAATATAGAAGAAGAGTATGTGTTGACATTTGGAAAACAAACTATTTTTTGGAGGAAAGTATTCATTAAAGTCCATTTTTGGAATTGTGGAAGATTAAGATACTTGTAAAAAATATTTTTGTTTAATTATAAATATTTATATGAGGTTATTATATTTTTCAGAAAAATATTTAGGTGGAATAAACCTAGTTAAATAAAAAATGTTGAGAAAAAATCTAAAAATTTTGGATCGAAGGTTGAGAACAATTTCCAACAATTGGATGTCGTTTATTAAAGATATGAATAACCAAGTCAATTTCATGATAATTGCCTCACCACTTTTCCAACATAGATAATTAAAAATTATTATATTATAAACCTAAAAACAATAAATATAAATGAAAGGATAAGGCATTGATTATTGAAGCGACATACAAAGCATCAAAAAAGGGTTGTTAATGGATTGTTGATAGTGGATGATCCTCTCATATGAAAGAATACAATAATCACTTGAATTATATTAATAAGTGAAAGAATGTATTGGGGATATTTTTAAATTATTGTCCTCTAATATTTATAAGAGTTTATCCAACAATCATTGGAGATAATAAGAAAGAATCAAAGAATGTATTGTTTGTTGATGGATTCAAACAAAATTCAATATGCATGTATAAATTCTATATTGAAGGAAATGAAGTAATATTTTGGAATAATTAATGTTTCATAAATAATTTTGAGGATGTAAGTGTTTTTATGAGAGTACAGTGAACATGAGGTAACTTGTTTTAGTTTGGAGAAGCCAGAAATTCATGCTATTTTTTATAGAAGAAGAAAAAAAATTATCGAATAAAATAAATTTTCACCTTTATCAAAATAATATGAATTATTTGATCCTCGAAATAGGTAATTTTTTTTTGATAGTCATAATTTTAGCATGTTTTAATACTTAAATAATAATGTTTACATCCAAAGGAATGTTATAGATATGAAACCCAAAAAGTATAATTTGGTGAGAAGACATCAGATATTTTTTAATCCAAAAAGGTTGGAAAAATATTTCATCTTAAAAAAGGATAAAGGAATGATATCAAGTAGAAGACATTAAGAATGAAATAATGAATAAGTTGATAATATTTTTGGAAAACCATTTAAAATTTTTAATAATAATGAAGTCAAAGTGAATAGAAGTAAGGAAATAGAGTCTTTGACAAGTTATATTACTAAAGTGAATATTAAGACAAGTTTTCTAAGTCTAAAATGGTAAATGAAGAATAATTTGGTTGATCAAAGTGGGTTTTATTCAAATAATGAGTTGAATATAAAGACATTAATGTTGAAGAATAAATCTATGTGTTAACTCATCAAAGGATTTTTTATGAGGATCTTTTCCGCACTATCACATGTAATTTATATATTTATTGTCTAAGGGGGAGAAATACAACATAAATACATTTATTTTTTTCATATAATTTATTTAGAAAGGGGAAGAAAAATATTATAGGGAGATAATACATATAAAGTTTTCAATTCTAATGGGTGGGAAATATATATATTTATAGAGAATATATTTAGGGTTAGTTTTTAAAAGTGGTTAGGTATTACGTTAGAATGCTTGTATGAGTTATAAACTATTCTGATATTTTTGGGGAATAAGTACACAAGAAATTATTTTAACATAGGTTTCAAAGATTTTTTTAGGTGGAAGAATGAACATAAAGAAATAGATTTGTAAAAGATTGTATGTTAGTCAATATTATAGATAATATGGAATTGTTGTTAAATTTTCTTGTTTCCTATATTGAGTTCTCACATGTAGGATGAGAATTATTAAATTATGATTTGGTTTTATGTTTTTTGAGTTTGAAAAGTGATTTACATTCTATAGCTTCCAAAAAAAATTAATTGAGGGTGATTTTTAAGGACAATAAAATTTTAATGTAGATGTTTAAATCTAAATTTTTGGAGTCCTTTATTAGATTTTTTTACCTAATGATTTTTTTGAAAACAAGATTTGATGAAAAATATCTATCAGGGTTGTTTATAATATGAGAATGAGATATGCTAAGATAATGAAGTGGATATGGTTATTTTTTTGTCTTCTTTATTTTGAATACATAAATTATGTCTAAAATCTTTTATTTTTATTATTATCTGAGAATAAGTATTTTTTGAAGACTATAAAATTTTTAAGAAATTTTAGAAGTATATAATTTGTTTTGGAGAGTTTATTTTTAGTAGAATTGGGACCCAATACATGAAATTTACATTTATCAATACATAATGGTTACTATGGGGATAAAGTGAATATTTAAAGGTAACTTTAGGGTGATAGATAAAGGTTAATATATAGTAGAGTGATACACAAAGATAAATTCTCTAGATACAGAAAGGTCAGTATGGTGATGAGCATAAGAAATATAAAAAATTTAAATGTCTTCAATACATTAATGTAACATTGAATACATGTAAGGGATACTCTGAGAATATGGAATAATATTTAGATAAGTCCTTAGTACTTAAGATTAACATTTCACATACATAAATGTTGATATATTAATACTTAATGGTTGATCTAATGAAAAGAGAATACATAATGTTTAATTTATTGATATGTAAATTTTGATCAAATGAAATGCTAATATGTAAAAGTTTTTGTGCTAATACTTAAAGGATGATCTAAGGTAAAGAAAATTCAGAAATTTTTATGTTCTAATATTTCAGGGTTGATCTGAGGAGAATAAAATATATAAAAGTAATTAATATAATATATAAATGTTATTATAAGTGTTTCTAGGATACCTAAGGTTCACTCTACAATATGGAGTGATACATAATGGTTAAAAAAATTATTTAAATAAAAATGGTGTTGTTGAATATATTATTTTATATATCAAATACAACGAAGTAAAATCATGATGCAAATTATTGGGAAATATGGGTCATGATGTGATGATAATGTCATGATGTCATTATTAATATCTAAAATAAAATAATATAAGGGTTTCACCATGAATAATATTTTCCTGAAACAACAAGATAAGAAGTTTTAAAATATGTTTATAGAACTGGTTTGTTAAACAATTTGGTATACTGTCATTCCATGATTCATTTTAGATTTACTTGGATGGATATGAAGGATGAAGAAGTTGAATAGAAGTTAAATTATTATTGAAAAAAATTAATAGGTCTAATTTGAAATTAAAATTAAAATTTTAACTTGATAAAAAGTCTCTTATTATGTAAGATATATGAGAACATTGTTCTTTCATCGTTATTTATGAGATAAATAGTTAGAGGAGATAGTGATAGGGAGTTTGTAGAGAAGTGTACATATAAAGAGAGAAAAATAATAAAGAGAAGTAACACTTATGCTGTGTGTTGAGTAATAAGGAATAAATCACACCTATTCTACATTATAAAGATGTGTGTAAGTGCTATTTAATTTTTGGGAGTCAAAATAATCAGAGGGAAATTTTAATCCAAACCTCATTAAAGATCATGATAGTGGTGAAAATTATTGGGAGACAAAATTGTTGGATTCTTATAAAATGAGTTCATGGATATTCAATGCTTATTATATCTAATATGGTGATTCTAGTGGATTGTATGGTCTCAGGTGATTCTGGATCATACTAAGGTTTAGCTACTCATTTTTAGTAGTGACCTTATTTTATCTAGTGTTATTAGTTTTTTTTTACTTTCCTCGATGTGTGTGAGTTATTTAGTTTGATTACCTACACTTAAGAGTGTTAGAGAAATAAAAAAAATGTATAAATAGAATATAGATCAATGATTCACCGCTCTCCTAGTAAACCTTCACTATAGATGGATCTATCACATAAATAGATTATAAAATCAAAAAAATTTTCTAGGTATGATTGTAAACTCATTCAATTTTTCACTATTGAGGGGAAATGATGTCATACATGTTATATGAGAGGATAAATCCCTAATTGGTTAAGCCTCAATTGATGACATGATTCAAAACATACCCAATAACCCATGATTAAATAAGCCTCGAGGATCAAATAATAATGGTATAAAAGTATAAAGTTTCTTATTCTAGGTATCTTGAGAACCTTGGTATAGGGGAAATAAAAAAAATTTAACACTCACCTGTAGTATAGAAAAGGAAAAGTGTATGAAAATAAATTTGGTAT
Organism: Viscum album; assembly: GCA_963277665.1. Taxonomy (NCBI): domain Eukaryota; kingdom Viridiplantae; phylum Streptophyta; class Magnoliopsida; order Santalales; family Viscaceae; genus Viscum; species Viscum album. The sequence continues at coordinate 674,006,519 of OY728126.1, forward strand.
ACTAGGAGAGTCATCTAGAACAACAAACTCATGTTATTCCTCACAAGCATTTTTCCCATATCTATAATAAATATTAACCATGATTACCTTAATATTTCATTAAAACCTACAATAAAACCTCAAAAACATTGATTAAGGATAACACAAAGTCATACATTTAGAGGTCAGTTGTCATTATAGTTCATATGTATAAATAACCAATATGAGAGAATAATAATGTGGACACTCACTTTTATATTATATAATAATGTTTTTATAGAATTTTAATAATACTAAAAAATACAAAAAATTTCCCATATGAAATACTTATAGAGAAACCTTATGTTTGCTACAATTTTAGTATTTTTATAAACAAATTACATCTATATGTAATTTTTTCCACATATCCATGTGCCTATCTGATAATATCATATCACTAAACTATATTAGTGAGTAACATCTACAAAGAAAGTTATTTATAAAAATGTTGAGAATTAAGAATCATATTCCTATTTTTTAACTCATTAAACAAGTATTCAAAATCCTTAAATTCAAAACATAAAATGTTAAAATGTTAATAGATGTTATTATCTAATTTTAATTTTTATAAGTTCATTATCATCTTGTTCATTAAAAAACACATAAGATTTGTCCTGTGATTTTTTTGGTAATAAATATTATTATTTACATTATTATTTTACAGACACATCCTAAAAAACTTTAAGATATGAATTGAAATTCAATTTTTATTTTCAATGGAATATTATTTTATTTTTTTGTACTTGAACTTTTTTAATGTCTAAATATACTCACAATAGTTTTCTATAATCTGTATTCTTTCAGGAATATAATTTTATGAAACACAAATTTATTTGGGTCTAGGATATAACCTTTATATACATTTTTGTGAATATTTAACAAATAAACTATTATTGTTATATCTTATCACGTATTCTATTTGTTAGGACAATTCTTCTATAAAAATATTATCTTATTCTTTAAAATATGCTACTTATAAGAGCTGATATCATTTCATTCATATTTTAAAAAATATAATTTTTTTTGGATAAAACATTTTTACCCTTTTATCCACGTTATAGAATATGATGATTTTTTTTTTCAAAACCATAATCTCAAATTATCCACAACAACTCTTTATTAATAAATAAACTCTCTTATCATATACCAGATATAATACAAAATAATTCGTTTTTTTAGATCCATCTAGGATTGATATATTATTTTAAATTCAATTATAATATTCCATAATGATTTTCTCCATCATTTTAATTAAAACTAGATGCTCTATCAATAATTTCCATGATTTTGATCTTCTGAATGATTAAAATAATTTTAAAACAAATATTTAGTATCATACACCCATAAATACCAATGAATTTTTTTCTATAACACAAATTACCTATATGGACACTACATGAAGTTTCTTAATCCATTTTGGGTATTCTAGATGATTCCATAATATATAGAATCATTTATATTCCTTCATAACACCACTATTAGGTTTTAATGACTAAGGATGATTATTGGAAAAAACTAATCTTATATTTTGGATTAAAATTTTATCCTTTTTTTACTTTCAATAGACTAAATAGACTATAAATCCCATGTAATTCTCATATTCTCTCAAAACTATGAATAAATAGGATAAACACTTATTAAAACTCATTCACATTGCATGAAAATATCCAAGGATGAATCCAGAATGAATTTCATAGACAAATAAAGACTTAGAACAAATCCCTAGTCTCTCTATGTAATTAGAGAACTCAATAAAAAAATTTATATGAGTGGAGACTATGATTACTTCTATTGATTAGTATTTGGAACCATCTATCACCAAAATAAAATCTTTTATAATATTCATGAATGGACAAAATTTCTATAACTTCTATGACTGGAGGATTCCCACAATATCAATATACTGGTACATAGAAGTAAAGTCACACCTATGAAACAAAACTAAGATAATTCCTTCATAAAATAAAAAAACTCACGAAAATATAAAAGTGTGTGAATCAAATAAAAAAATAAAAAAAATATTGATATGATTAATATTTTAGTAAAATATCTATGGGAGAACACTGCCACTTCCTTTAATTTCATGGAAGTTTAAAGTATTATAATCACAATTGGAAATTAACACCCAACACATTTACAAGTGGTCACATTCCCTATTTTTAGTGGGGTAAAACTGATCACTCTATTACACCGTCCTATGATATTTATAGGAGAAACACCATTTTTATTAGCCACCTCAAATTTCCCATAGGTTTATTTACCTTGAATTTCAATTTCTAGAGAACTGACCAATTAAATCTTACATATCTTATTATAAAACCATATGTATTCTCTTTATTATATACTCGGAAAACATGAGTATGAATTTGTTAAACAACTAGTGTAACATCCTCAGCCTGATGCCACATAGAAGTATATGAAATGGAGATGTTACAAAAACTTAAGTGCACCTATTTGTATACTAGTTGATACCAACTAGTAGCTTGGGTCTATTATAGTACAATGGGGATACTATACCCACATATCAGAGTGTAATAAAATTCTAAATAACTATAATCACATTAAACCATATAACCAAAATATCAGACATCAAGGAATGTGATAATAAATCACATAACTCATGAAATATCAAAATGAATCTATATACATATTTGAAAATTAATACATAAAATCTTGATCATATACAATAATATCCAAAAAATAAACAAAATAAAAAACTGGAAAAAGCTCTAAAATATAGTCCCAAGTCTTATATTTTTCATATATCCCTTTATATATGATTAATAATAGATCAAACATCAATAATAGAATTATTTATCTTGTATTATACTATAACCATAAAATCTACTCAGGTACTAACAACAACTCAAGAAGGGTGTCATGAAGACTTAGTAAGAAACCAACAATAGCATATGTAAACATATCCAGTATGATTAATATTTCATGATGATTTGAATAATCAATATAAAAAAATTTAATAAATGAATCACTATCGATCCTTAGGTTATATGGTGACACCAAATATCAATCATATATTCTTCATCTAGTTCCATAAGTCTATAAATATAATATAAACTAAGGCCTCTCATATTGCCAAATCCTAGGATGTAATACTAGGCATCACAAACTCATCAAATATCCCATAATACTAGGAATTTAATCTATATAATCTCACTATCACCAAGTGTCTTTGGATCCTAGGGAGGTAATCCCTAATGTCCCGTAATCATTTAAGACCACTAGATCTTTGGCAGGTAATCCCCGACATCCCACCATTATTAAGAACCACTAGATCCTAGGGAGGAATTCCTTGTAATGCCACCATAATCAAGAACTGTTGGATCCTAGGGAGGTAATCAATGGTATTCCACTTTTATTAATAACTAATGGATCCTAAAGAGGTAATACTTGGAATCCCAATATCATTAATAAGCACCGGATCATAGAGTGGTAATACATGGAATCCCACTACTACTAATAACCACAGGATCCTGGGGGGATACCCTGGAACCCCTCCATCACCCAGAACCTCATTATTCCATTTTGATTCATTAAATCATTTATAACTAACATTTCAGGGTTATTTAATTTAATTATTAATTATTTATAGCTTATATTATTTCACTAGATCCTAGGTTACAAATTGGGAAACCACTCACATGTAATCAATCACTGTTGGTTTGGATAACCACTTGGATCAACTCATTCAATAATCATGGTGGATAGTTTACAATAAAAAATGGACTATTAATGACATATGGGAAGGTTTAATTACAGAATGAGGGAACCAATTTATTTTTATGGTTTTAGGAAAAGCTCATATTAGGTCTACATGACCACACAACACACAAAAATAGAAAATATGTGATAATTGAGAGAAATTTTAATAACTAACTACATTATACTCAAATAATTATAATTATACAATATTAACCACTGTATTATGTAGAAATTGAAGAAATTAAAAAATAAAATGAAAACCTAAAGTATGGAATAATAGAAAAAACTGGAATAAGAATTCTATAAAATAAGAGAAATTGAGAATGATTGAAGTTTAAAGGAAATAATTTCCTCTAATATTCTAAAGGTATGAATGAAACTTGATTCTATCAAGATTTAAAGTAGAAATATTTAAGTAATGGAAAGGGGGGAGGAGGTGTATGCTATAAAGGGAAATATTTGAATAAATATGAAATAACAAGGGTTTAGGGGTATTAAAATCACAAAGTTGATTTTTTTAATTTTAAACTTTTTAGTTAATTGGGAGTGCTACATAGTTTGGATAATTTTTTTCCAAACCATGAACTAGTTGTTTCATTACCATTATTTTATAAACCACTCCTCATATGGTTGACCTGAATTATCAGTTAAACCATGTAGCAACTATTAAAAACACACCTCCAATATATAACATGTTTTTCATGGCCTCTACTAGCAATCTACATGGTTTGAGGAACTATACACCATTCCATTTCCGTCCCACAAAGATGGGTTCATGATTAGAAATAACCATGTGACAACCATGCACCTAGCTATAAATCTCTATTTTTATACTTTCATGATTTTAAATCCTGAAATACCTTTGATATCATTACAGATCTCTATAAAATTACTACCAAAAAAACTAAGAAAATAGTTAGGCTGGAAAAAACATAAATAATAAACATACCTCAAGTAATTTTGGAGTTTTATAACTGCCCCACTATATAGAAGTTCATCATCAAACGACATCACTAAATGTCACTAAACCTCATAGAGGAATAAATCCATCCACTGAACCCACATATTAGACTCTTCCTCTCATGTGTCCTCCTAGAAAATGCCATGATTGAAATGCACTCAAACATGGGGAATGATTTTCCCATACAAGGTCTTCTCACTCTATTACTTTATATGAACTGATCGCTCCTCAAAAGAAATGTCCCCGTCAAGATTAATTTTATCAATATTGATTATGTGAAATTAATTAGGGTGATAAAAACTAAGTTGTTATATGTAGAATAAATCACGTATTTAATGGATGTAACACCCTGAAATGTTATGAAATGAATTTTTTTCAAATAAATTTAAATTATTCTACAGCTTCTGTTACACACAACACCAAGTTTAAAAGAAACATAACATAATATTAAAATATTTTTATTTAATATGATATCTATTTTCAAGGCTTTGGAATCCTAGGTATGAATAATATTAAATATGTTATAAAAATATATGGTTTACAAACATATATAAATAAATTAATTTTTTCTCCAATTAATTAATAATGAAAATAAAAACCATTTGAAAATAATGAAAATATTTTTATAAAAAACGTTTTAGTGCATATAGACACATTTTATCTCAAAAAATTAAATAAATAAATTTTGGTGAATTATTTTATTGAAATATATATATTATACAATCAAATATTTAAAATTTCATATTTTGTGTTTTATAGGTATGATATTAGAATAAATCTAATTTTATACTTAAAAACTGTATGTTTTCAGAAAAGTAGTTTTGTCATATTTTAAACACTTATTTTAAAATTAATTTTTTTACTCTTACAAAATGTATTTGAAAAAATGAAATTAATTTATGAAATCATGATGATTAAATTAACTTAAAGTGATTTTTTATAATGTTATGAAAAGATAATTTTTTAAGTGAATAGTGAAATATACGGGTTTTTATTAAAAAATGCCATTTAATTTTACAAATTTAAGAACTTCCAAATTGATTTAATATGTTTTTAAAAGAAAAACTAGTTAAATTATAATATTATTAATCCAATATACTTCATTGTAAAAAATTTAATTTTTTAATTCTGATATAAAATCATTTTTTTATCTTATGAGAACTTCTTCTTTTGAAAACTAGTTTTTTTCCATGATTGTGGATTTAATTTTAAATTAAATTATTCCAATTATATATTTTTTAAAAACTGATTATATATTTGTATTAATAATAATTAATACTTTATAATAATTTATACTTAAATATTTACCATAATTAATATAAAAAATAATAAATATTATTTAATGTGGTTAAGGTGACAATGGATTTACCTGGGGTTAAACTAAAAAGATAAATGATAAAAGATAAAAAAACCTTTAAACTTATAAAAATTTGACTGTTAGGAAATATTTAGAACTTATATCATATAAGGATAAAAAATGATTTATTTTGTTTATCCTTTGTTTACATATTTTACTTTTCAAAAATTCCAGGTCTTTTATACCCCCACTTATAAAATAGAACCCCTATCCCCTCCTCTACATACTTACAAAACCATTTGGTTTGGACAATACCTGACCAAATAAATTCATTAATTACCTAAACTCAACCTAAAGACCTTATTTTTATTATTAATACCACTTAATAATTATTTAGGTGTTAACCTAAATGAGTCCTCTGCTGAAGAGGTATAGTCCTTAACCATGAATTTTCATTTTACTTCTACTATATTTCCTTCAAATAACCTTCAAAAATGATCATATAATATCATAAGAATCTGAGATATACTAAAATATTATTATTTTAATTTCATTATCTATATCTATCTCCTCTTCTATCATGTGGTAAATGAAACTTTTGATCATGTGTACAGTGGACTATCGCCTCATAAGACGTTATAGTTTGTTATCCATCACCACCTATAACCGATCATTATAATTATGGATTTAAATTAAATTTATGATATTTTAAAAATAATTATTCTTAATTAATAATTATTTCACATATACCTTCTTACTTTCATGTACGTGGGGGGTAGATAATGTCACTCGTGTATATGACAAAACACCACCTCGTTAGGTGATGTGACTCAGTTTTCACTAAAATTTTACATAAAAGGTATCAAGGATACATTTAAGGAATATATGTGATATATATGACATAAAAATAATTATATAAGTGTGAATTATTTTTTATCATGCTTACATTTCATCAGTAAAAAAATGGAAACAACATTCAAGTGTATGTATGTCCTACCATCTTCGTGGACGGTGTAATTCATTTTTCTATCTCTATTGTTTTCGATGAATATATATATATATATATATAATTAACATATATTAAATTAATATTTTTTTTAAAATTCTAGATATTATGGAATAATTAACAAATAAAATGTTTCAAATCCATAGAACGATATGAGAGAACATGACATTTATTTCCCAAAACAATGATTTTAATAATGAATTGTTAATAAATGAGTGATAAAATGTTATAAGAAAATCATATATAGTATGATATATATAAGTATTTTTTTGAATTATATTTATAATAAAACTATATGTATTATAATATAGTTTCAAACATGTAAAAAGGAATTCAAAACTTATGGTATGATATTTCTTGTCTCACTTTTAATTTTGGGAGACTTATGCAACATTTACCACTGGTTTATTTTGTGTGGTGTATATAATACCACTTTGAATTTTTATATCATCGATATCCTTTTTTAATGAAATTTAATGTTTTCATTAATTTTATTATTTAATGGGTCTTATAAATCAAAAGTTACCAAAGAAGAAATGGATTTTTTCCTCAAATTGCCTTCTTTGGGACATAAGTTATGTTATGAACCTATCTTATTTTATGAGGTGCATATACTACCACATTGATATGTTATATCATGTATTTTTTCATTATCATTATATCTAATTTTTTTCATGTTATTCTCTCATGGGGCTCATGATTCAAATGTTACCAAAGTGGTAATAATTTTTTGTTCTAATCTAAATGTTTATCAAGATTGTTTTTATCAGGATTGTTCATAATTATGTTTTTGATGATGATATATTATGATATGAATCCTAATAAACTCCTGAATTTTAATTTAATTTAATTATTTCTTTATAAAAATTGTTCTATTTTTCTTTTTACTCTCTTTAAGTACTCAATAGAATAAAAATATTTTTTTAATGAAAAATAGAAAATTTATATCTTTTGTCCAAATTAATTTTTTTCCATGTCCATGTTTTCTAAATTTTTATGATTAATGTTTTTAATAATATAAAATTATTTTATAAATATATTTTTAACCATTATTTACTTTTAAAAGTATTATAAAATTAATCTTCTTTATATTTTATAAACAATATGCTTTTGAATTTCTATAGAAACTGTTAAAGGAATCTTATTTTAACATGTACAACATGAAAAAATTTCCCACCGTAATGTACAATAATTTCTTTTAAGAATACATTATAACTTTACATGTTAATTTATAAATAAAACTATTTTGATGATGTTTCTTGATTATTTAGTTTTAAAATATGATTTTTGAAGTGAAGAAGATATTTTCCAAAAAAATGTCCCATGTGATATTTAAAAACCATCATCCTTCTAAGATGAAATACCATGATATGAATTATAATTTATTAGGGATATGATCTAATGAAATTATTTTTTTTATTTTTTTAAATGATTTAAAATTATGATGATGAAATTTTTATGAATCCCTTTTATTTTCCTTGGGTTGTGATATGATGAAATTTTTATAAAACTTATTTTTATTCTTGGGTTGTGATATAATGAATGTTTTATGATCTTATAGAGCACATATGTATGTTTTTTATTATTTTATGGGTGAGACCTTTAGCGTCAACCAATGCATTTGTTAAATATTTATATCTCATGAGATAAAAATGGAAAACAAGTAGGTGATAATGATCTATAATGGTAAATTGGCTGATGGGCTTGTTCCCAAATGAGAAATAATAAATGAGACATATTCTACTATGTTTGATGGTCTTGGTATTTAATTATGAAAAAATGAAATGGTTTCTATACCTATGTTTTTTCTATAATTTTATTACATGATCTTACGGTTCATGAATTATGATTATTTGACACTCTTATGGAACATGTATTTTGGAATGATAATTATTTATATCATGACTCATGTTTATGAAATATGATAGGTTTGGTATGAAATTTTTATGTCATATTCATGATCTCATACCATTTTACTAATCTAATACTTTTATATGTTCATGGAATGATATCTCTCAAGTTTACCCACACTGATCATCTATGATCACCCTTTATTATGTTTCCTTTCCCTAGGATAGGAATAATGGTTTTAAGTAGGGTAGGTTTATGATAAGTAAATAGGGGAAGATATTTATCATATATGATGAATATGTTTCACAAAATAAGAAGATTGTCTACCTACTCTCCAAAGACACTAAACCATTATGATCCTTTGGTTTTTGTTTGTGAAATGTGTTGAATATTCGTAAAAATATATATGATATTTATGTATGAAAATAATGGGATGTTATAGTTGGTATCAGAGGAAATTTTTTGATAATAATTTGAAACTAGGATGATTAATCTTTAGTGATAACCCTTAGGATAATCCTAAGAATAGGATAAAATAATAATGTTTTGGTAAAGAATAAATTATGTAGTTTTCCTATTAATACACAACTATATAGATACCAAAAGTGTACATGTTCATAGAATATATATACCTAGTTTAATAGATCTGAAAATGCACATAGAGCTTAACATGAGCATTACATGGAACATGGAAACGAGCCTTAATGCACACCTCTTTTGACACTCCTGGGAAATATGATTTTTTTAATACATTTTTTCTTTACTAACCATAAAAAAGGATATGAATATATGATGATCATAGATGACATAGGTTTAACCAAAGGGTTGGTAGATTAAAAAGAAGATGTCTTGATTTATAAAACCTATAATCTATTATTTTTTTGCCAACCAAAACTTTTTATTTTATTAATAATGAGGGTCAAGAAAGAAAAGAAAAAAACTACGAAAAATTGTGAAGAAAAATAGAAAAAAGTGCAAAGGGAAAAAAGGGGGACTAAGGGGGGCGAAAATAGTGCAGTCCAAGGGTGTCAGCCTACAAAAAAATAGAGCCATCCTCTGGAAATGACCCGAGACTAGAAAAAACTAAAAAGTTATCATTCACCATAGCTTTAGCGGCCAGAAAATCAGACACCATATTCCCCTCCCGCCACGTGTGGATGATAGACGTGAGACAATCCAGAAGCAGCTTACATCTTCTAATTGAGTACTCAATGCTCCAAGGGATTGATCCTTTGCCAGATAAGGCCTTGATGATGATAAGTGAGTCAACCTCCACCTCTTGGATTCGAATTTCCCTCCTTTTACAAAGGAGAAAACCAGTGAGTAAGGCTTGAGACTCCGCATGAAGAGAATCGCCATTGCCAAAAAACCGAGAAAGCCACCACCATAAATCCAAGAGAATCACGAACAACTCCACCTCCACGCATCAAGCCTGAGCGGCACGATCCTTTAGTGTTGAGTTTGAATCCCTTCCTAGGTGGCTACCATTTGACACAAATCCCTTGAATGGACCTGCTAGTGGTAGGAGAGGAAACCAAAAAAGAAGAGCCCTTGACCACATCTTTACATAGATTACCCAAATCCAGAAGGAGCAATCTAGCTCTAAAAATAATTCCATCTGTTGACACAGGCGTGGATTGATGTCGCGCTCTGTTCCTGGACATCCACAGAACCAATCACCCAGCAATAAAACATAGAGCTCTATCCTTTTGTTCAGGGAAAGACCTAATCACTCCCTAGAACCAGCTTTTGAGAAAGTCTGAAACTGTCTCCACACCAGCCGGACGCCCTGCAATCTGTCCAAAGAAACCCCAGACCTCCATATCCCACTCGCTATCAAATAATAAGTGAAATAGAGACTCGTATCACACCTGTCTATAACAAAAACATTTAGAGGCCAGATTTTCCCCCCACCACTGTAAGTTTTCCTTTGTTGTTAGCGCATTATGTCAGACACGCCATACTAGGAAATAATACTTCACTGGAAGCTCCTTGCACTAGAGGATATCACCCCAAGGGTCCTGATGAGATGCCACATTAAGATCTTTGAGAAAATCTTTAATGTTAAAAGTACCTGAATCTGATCCTGTGAAAACACATCTCCCTTGGTCATCGCTCCTCTGAATGCTTCATAAATGATTCGCTGCGCATCATCCAAAGTAGAGTTGATGAGAACTGGAAAAACACAAGCTTCTATGAAGCTGATAGATGGTGAGGGACAATATAGATAACCCAACACCGACCCTACCCAGTTATGATGCCAGAAGCTCACATCCCCATTTCCAATGATCCACCTGGAGTGTTGCTGGAGAAAATAAATGTAGGGCTGGACCAACTTTTGCACACAATAATTCTTAACTTTAAGAATGTTTCCAACAAAATCATAGGCATTTTCATGTAACTACCCCAAAGGGATTTTACCTCAATGATCTCCCAGGCCAATTTGGCATGCATGCCAGAAATAGTGCTTGAAATACTCCTAAGGTTCATACCTCCATCCTGCACTGGTTTAGCCAGTTTATCCCAAGCATCCCAGTGGCACTTTCCTTCTCAGTGACCATCCCATAAGAAGGAGTTTAAAATTTTCTCTAAGTTATAGATATCCTTCCTTGTAACCTTAGTGGTAGAGATAATATGCATTGGAATAGAATCCAGGACTGAATTGATCAAAGTTATTCATCCGCTAAAAGAAAGTAAACTGTTTTTCCAATTGAGAATCCACCCCACAATTTTTCCAGCAACCCCATCAAAGTGTTTAATTTGGAGAGCTTTCAGAGACACTGGAGAACCCAAGTAAATCAATGGAATGGTACCTCTTTGCATGCTAAGACTAGATTCCATCAGCCTTAACCTCCGCTCCGGACAGCTGGTAGGAGCATAAAAGAAACATTTCTCATAATTCACTACTTTCCCACTCCATGCACAATAAAAATCAATCACTTCATTAACCCCTTGAATGGATTTGTTGATACCGTTAACAAAGAGAAAAGTGTCATCCGCAAACATGAGATGAGACACACTTCCTCGCCTGTGCTTATTCCAAAAGGGTACGATATTTCCAATATCCAATGAGTGGTTCAACAATCTACTAATCACATCCTGAGCAATGATAATAAGTGAAGGGGAAAGCGGGTCTCCCTGCCTCAAACCTCTGACAAATTTGAAGAAACCAAATTTCTTGCACATAAATGAGATTGATACCCAAGGAGAACTAAAGCAATGAGAAATGATGTCAATTATCCATGCTAAAAAACCCATGCCTTGTAGAACCCTTATGATGAAACTCCATTCAATTCTATCATAGTATTTTCTCATGTCCAGTTTAATAGCCACATTACTTCTGAAAGCCTTCAAATTGATGTCACTAATAACTTCTTGGGATAAGGCTACGACACCTTGAATAGAGAGACCTTTCACAAAACCATGCTTCTCCTTGGCCACCCAGCTTGGAAGAAAGGGAGCAAGTCTGAGATTGAGGACACCCACTAGAATTTTGTAGGGAACATTGCATAAGCTGATTGGACGATATTGATTAAGAGACTAAGGATCTTTCACTTTGGGAATCATAACAGGTTTTGTAACACAGGCCACCCTGGGAAGATTAGCACCTATAAAGAAGTCTTGCACTGCTCTAATCAAGCTCTGCTTCACAATATTCCAAGAAGTCTTGTAAAAAGAAGCAGGAAAGGCGTCTGGCCCTAGAGAACTATCAGAATTCATAGACTAGACCACCTCTCTAATTACATCCTCCCTTGGGATTGCTTCTAAAATAGAATTCACCTCACCAGAAACGGAGCGGGTGATATTATTGAAGAGAGCAGAAGAGCCTTGAGGGTAGCCACCTACCATATTTGGGTTAGGGGAGGCCAAAAGATCCCAAAAAAAGGTGTCTGCCATATTACTTACAACAACCCTATCATTAATTAAGGATCCATCCTCGTGAAGCAGATTGGGCACCATAAACCTGTGTTTTTCTTTAAGGCAGGCATGGAAATAACCTGTGTTCCTATCCGCATCCCGGAGCCACTTAACTCTGGACTTCTCATGAGAAATGTGTTCTCGTTGCAATAATAACTCAGATAACTGCTCCTTCTTAAATTGCAAAATGCCATAAAAAGCCTCATCCCAAACATTCTCTAGACGAAGCTCCAAAATTTGAATGACCCTACTCAATTCCTACATCTCATGATCACCTGAGGGAAGCTCTTTTTCCCAAACTTGCAGGCGCCCTTTAAGGATCCTGAGGTTATTGTGGAGGGCCAGCCACGGTTTTCCTCCTCCCAACTCCACACGGACTTGACAATGTCATGAAAATCTACATGATCTGCCCAGGTAGTAGAAAAATGAAAGGGCTCCTCATTGCCATTGCTGCTCTAAATAGAAATGAAAAGAGGGAAGTGGTCCGAAAGGTTTCTGACCCAATGGGTGACCTTGATGCTAGGAAAAATAGAGAGAGCTTTGTTGTTCACTAGAGATTTGTCAAGCCGACTCCAAGACCGCCGCACCCCATGATGATTATTTCACCAAGTAAAGGGGTCACCAGAAAAACCTGCATCCATTAGACCATTTGACAACGTAAACTCCACAAATTCCTGACTATCTCTCCTAGGAAATGAGCCACAACCTGTTTTCTCTTCCGGACAAGCCACAATATTGAAATATCCACCCACCATCCTGGGTGAGTCTCCTGGATTGAAAGCACCCAGGTCACGCTATAGAGGGATTCTTTCCTGAGAATCGCATTTGGAATAAACAATTGAATGATAGAGAAAACTTTCATCCTTAGAAATTTTGATATTTAAAAACGGGTCCAACATTGAGAGCAATTCAACAGAGAGATCATATTTCCAGAAAACCCAAATATGAGAATTAGTGGGGCTTCCAGTAAAAAATCCAACCACCCTTAGACGTCGAGCATAATCCATGACTTTAGAAGGATCCTGTTTAGCTTCCAACACATCAATCAGAGAAATAGAATTGTTACGAAGTTGATTGGAGATAAAATCCAATTTTACCCGAGAGCCCAAGCCACGAGCATTCCAAATGAGAAAATTAATCATTTAGGAAACATGCGTCTGGCATTGGCCCCAGAATCATGGCCCTGAAGCATTCTTGAAGATTGGGAAAAATACTTTGACACCAATTGTGATCTGTTCCAAATTTCATATGGATAAGATTTAGACATTGAGGAAGCAGTAATTGTTCTGGACGCTGGCACCAAAGGAGTGACAGGATAGTTGGCTGGGGGATGAGAAACCAAGATACCATCTTCCTGCTGAGGAGAAGAAGAAGGAAAACAAATAATTGGCGAAGATCATTGTTGAACTGTTTCCATCTGGTCCCCATAATCTTCTGTATCCATTTCAGTTATAGACATAGAAATCCAAGGGGGGGAAGCCTGATAGAGAATTGGATAGGCCCTAGGCAGCAACAACCGTCTCAGGGAATACCAAAACAATCCAGAGATGAGAGACTTCAATTCCACATAATGTTTGACAGGGACCACTTCCAAGCCTGAAGAAACCGGGGAGATGCCCGCCGAGGATGATGATGCTTTAGGGAAAGCATGGTGGGGAGGAAGCACTCCCTTCCCCTTGTCAGTGGAACCCATATCAGGACAACGAGAATCACCACCTGGCACCCCAAGAGGGACAATGATCTTGTTGCGAAGGGTCTCTGGCCCCCCGAGCTATCTGCGGAGAATTGAGTTTGCGACAAACTGGGGAAGCATGCACATGTAGATGACATCTTGAGCAGAAGCTGGGATGAGAGGGGAAAATCAAAGGCTGAGACCATTCGTACATGCCTTCCACCCAATGTATAATCTTGGATGGAAGGGGAAGAAATAAATCCAACTCTACACAAATATGAGAAACCGCAATGTCTTCCAACCTTGAGGATATCTCATCGGTGTAGAGAAAAGATCCCAGAGAATCCCCAATGCCACGAAGAAATCCCGAATTCATGAAAGACAGAGGTAAACCTGGAAGAGAAGCCCAAACCGCTGATGAGGAGGACTCCTTACCTGAATGAACATCCATACACCATCAGAACAGATAAAAACGCCAACGACCCAGCGACCAGGGACTGTTACACCAGGCTGAAACAAATTCTTCCTACGAATCCAACACTATGCAAAACGACTTCCGATTGAGAACCGAAACTCTTGTTGGGGTTCCCAACCTCCAAGAATTGACCAACCGAATAAACACTGGAATAGGCGGCTTTTCGATCCCAAAACGTGCGACTGAAGTCCACTTAAGCTTATCAAAAGCCTCTCGAAAAGCATCCATGGTAACATTAAAGGATGGGGAACCATCCTCTGAGCGAGATGAGACATCAAAGGAGCTGAAAGAAAAACCCTCAAAACCCACCTGGGGGGAAATATTCTTGCATACAACATCGTTGAAGGATGGAGCAGGCGGAGGTCTTCCATTGGGAGGCTCGTGAAGACCCAAAGAGTCAGAAGAAGACCGACGACCTCCCGAAGCCACCACATACAATGAAATTATATTCCACTTGATCTACCAAATGTTATGGGAGTTGGGATGAAAAAATGTTGTTATTATCACACTAATTTCTCAATTGATGAGTCATATTGAGCTTCCAAATGATCAAAAGAGGGAATAATGTTTATTTGAATCCTTTATGTGACAGCATCTAACATCTTTTAGTGGGACCTTAGATCCACTCAAGGATGAGGTATAAATCAACACTATTGAGAAGTTATTTTCTATTATCTAATTATTCTAACAAGAAAAGTTTTTCCTAGAAATTTATTGTTTGTAAGGATAAGCGAATCAATAGTGGGACTTTATTAAGAATACAATTCAAGAGGAATAAATTGAACCTATGTAATGGGATGAGTTTAAGAGGATAATTATTAGTATATAATTACTTCATATTATATATATATAAATATGTATAAAAAAATCATTGTGCTTAATAAAAATAATGATGGATATATTGGTACCCGAAAGGCAAATTTTATAAGACTTGTAAGGTATTCATCTAGTTTAATCATCACCCCTAAAATAAAATTTGATCGATTATATGGTGGATTTTAACCAAGACCGAAAAATTTGATATCCAAAAGATACTTTAGTGTCTATTAATAAATTATTTGATGCACAATATAGGTAGAAATGGAAATGTGAGATTCCTAAAATTCTCATTGTTTTAATAAGAAACGGAAGATCAAGTCTCTTGAAAACTCGAATAAATCAAATGGTAGAAAAAAATTCCATCCATCTATATGCTATAAATTCAGGAAGAAATGTCAAGGGATTTTTTTGGAATGGAACTAGGAGGTACTTTAAATGTGTAAGGGTGGGACATAAATCCAATAAATGTCAAAATATGATGAATAGGCTAGCTAATGCAACATAGGAGAAGAGGACACCAACTAATATACTACCCACTCTCTAAGGATTCAAATAAAAGAAGAATGGGAATTATTAAAAACATTGTACTAATAGGAAGGTTTTTTATAATGATTAAATATAGACTCATAATCCTAAATATAAAGGGAAATATCATTTGATAAAGACTATTGAAGTGGGTTATGATAATAATATGGTTAAAGGTACACTTATCATCCAATCAAGAATGGTTAATGTATTATTTGATTCTTTATCCACAAATTCTTTTGTATTAGAGTAATTTTAAAATGGTATTTAAATAATAGCTCAATAATTAGATGTTGAGTTAGTAGTAAAAACTTCTAATGATATGATGGCCACATCATAAGTCAACAGTTGTTATCTGATTTATGTTTGTGGGATTTTTTCCCATGAATCTTGTAATTATTCCTTTGGTTGAAATTGATATGATTCTTATTATGTATTTGATTGATTAATATGTACCCCGTATCAATTTATAAAGAAGATAAGTCACATTTCATATACTAAATGGACCCATTCACACTTTTTGATGTGATGAAGAGTACAAACTTCCAAGATGAATTAATTCCATATTGTGAGTCTTAATTCTTACCAATGAAGTATATTTGTATCATAAGGTTGGGGAAAAAATCAACATGAAAGACATGACTATTGTTTGGGACTTTTTTGACGTCTTTCTTGAAGAGTATCCAAGTCTTTCCAGAAATTGTGAAGTTTATTTCTCAAAAGAACTCATACCAGGTGTTGCATGCATTTCTAAGACTCTATATACAATGACATAGATTTATTAGAAAACATTGAATAAGAAACTCAAGAATAATCTTGATAAAGGATTTATAAAATCAAGTTTTTCAACATGCTAGGACACATTTTCTATTTGTTAAGATGAAAGATGGTTCAATGCATCTTTTAATTGATTATGGGGAACTTAATAAGATCAATATCAATAAAAAGTATCATATACACTGTATTGATGTCTTGTTTGATCAAATACATAAAGAAAAATACTTTTACAATATTTACCTTCATTATGGATATCATCAATTGAGGGAAAAGAATGTGGATGTACCCAAGACAACATTACATACATGTTATGAACACTATGAGAATATTGTGATTCTATTTGGTCATAAAAACACCCCTTCTATCTTCATGGTTTAATGAATAGAGCCTACAGAGATTACCTTGATAAGTTTTTGGTATTCTTTACAGATGAAATTATTATATATTCAAATATAAACGTAGAACATGAATATTACTTTAGGATTATACTAAATAACCTATGAAAAGATAAATGGTATGCAAAATTGACAATGTGTGAATTTTGGATAAAAAGTTTTCATTTTGGATCATATAATGTCATGAGAGGGTATATCTATGTATCCATCAAATATAAATATTATTTTACGTTTCCCCATACAAACCACTAGGAAGAAAATAAATTTTTTTTCTTGGTTTGGGTATATATTATCAATGCCTTGTGAAATATTTGTTTTGGAAGTTCGATACACTAACCATTTAACTCGAAAAGGATGCAAGATCCTTTAGACAGATGAATGTTGGTAAAATTTAAAGGAATTGAAGATAGGTTTAGTCAGTTCACCTATGAAAACATTAACATGTAGTGGTGAAGGGTATTTAATATATAGTGATACATAAAACATGGAAAGGAATACATTATGAGGAAAAATGATACGGTGATATCTTATGCCTCACACTAATTTAAGGGTCATGAGAAAAATTAACCAACTCCTAATTTGGAGTTAACTGTGGTATTTTTGGTTTTAAAAATATAGTATAATTATATTTATTGATAAATTTTTGATATATATATTGATAATAAATGTTTAAATTATATATTCACATAAAAATAGTGGAATATGTTCCAGAGAAGATGTTGGAGATAATTAAAGATTATGACTGCTCAATACATTACCACTATGGGGAGGTGAACAAGGTGGTCGATGGTTTGAGTCGAAGGGACAATAATATATTATCTATGACAAGGAAAAAAATATTTAATATTTTTGTATTTTAAAAGGATGGATTTTGAGATCTTGAAGGAAGGGGAGAAATATTATCTTTATCAAATGAGTGTTCAACCATCTTTCAAAGTGAGGAATAAATGGCACATAAAGAAGATGTAGATCTATAGAAGAAGGTTAGAAATGTTCCTGAGATTAAACATGATTGTGATTTAATGATAAGGCTCATAAACCATTTATGTGTTCCATCCAAGCCCGATTTGAAGGTGATATTATAGTAGCATATTATTCTTCATTCTATATTCATCCTAGAAGCACAAAGATGCATAATGATTTGAAAGTGTATTTTGGGTGTGATGGAATGAAGAGAGATATTCAATAATTTGTATCCTGATTCTTGGTATTTCAATAAGTTAATGTTGAGAGACAAAATTCCATAGGGATGTTACTAAAATTACCTATACTAGAATGTAAATGGGAAAATATCACCGTTTATTTTTTCATAGGAATCCCAAAAATGACTAAAGGGCATACTACTATATGGGTTATAGTTACTCTCTTTTCAAAGTAAGAAAACATCATTGATATTTGTGAATATTCATCTATAGATCGTATTGTTAAGATACTTATTAAATAAGTGATGAGGTTTCATGTGGTACTACATTCTATTGCATTTGATCGATATCCATGGTTTACCTCTATATTGTAGAGAATCCTTCAACAAGATCTTGGTAAAATGTTGAGTTTCAGCAACGTGTATCATACTTAGAAGTATGGATAGTATGAGAGAACAAATTAGACACTGGAGTATTTTATGAGATATTTTTCAATGGATTTAAAAGGTGGTTGGCCTAAACACCTCGCTTTAGTTGAGTTTTCATACAATAATATATTTTAGTTGAGTATTCAGATGGATCCTTATGAATACCTAAAAAAATAAGGTTAGATATCTAACATAATGGAATAAAGTTAGAGAAATTAAACTATTCGGATAGAAGATATCTTATGAAATGAAATATAAGGTTATATCCATTCAGTATCACAAAAGGAAATAAAAAATTCCACAAAAAAGTTATTCTGAAAACCATCAAGATGATATGGAATTTTAAGTTAGTGATATGGTGTTTCTATGAATTTATACATGGAATAATATTATGATATTATATAAGTAGGGAAAGATGATACCTAGTTATGTTGTCCATTTATTGATTGTTTATCGATTAAGTATGGTTTCTTATCTATTAATGATTCCAACGAACTTCTCTCAATTCTCGAAATGTTCTATGTATCTATCCTAAAGTAGTATATAACTGACCCTTCAAGTAGAATGAACTCATAGGTTGTACCACTGGAGAAAGATATTTCTTATGAGGACAAGATGATGGAGATTTTGGTTCATAGATATAGAGTGATGTGAAACAAGACCACTAACATGGTAAATGTTTTATGATGAAACCACAAGCTTGAAGATGCCACATGGGTACTTGATTATATGATAAGGCAAAAGTATCCTTAATTTTTTATATCATCATGAAAAAATTTCAAGGGTGAAATTAATTTTAAGGGGGTTATAATCAAACACACTGTGATTTTATAAAATATATATTTTTCAAATAAATTTAAATTCTCTAATATCTTGTGTTACAGGCAACACCATGTCTAAATGAAACATTAAATACATTTAAAATATTATTACTTAATATGATAGTTACCTCCTAGATAATGGAATGAAACATATGATATTATTAACTAAATTACAAAAAATATGTGGTTTACAAACATTTATGAAATTAATTATTTATTTACTAATTAATTAAAACTAAAAATATATACTATTTGAAAATAAAGAAAATCTTTTTTTATGAGAAATAATTTTTATGCGCACAAACATGTTTTATCTCTAAAAATTAAATAAATCAATTTTATTAAATTATTTTAATGTTTTTTTATATTATATATTCAACGAAATGTTTTAACATTCATCTTATGTGTTTTCAAGGTATGAGATAAGTATAAATCTAATTTTACCCTTAAAAATAATATTTTTTTCTTCTAAAAAACAGTTTTTGTCACATTTTTCGTACTTATTTTTTTTTATAATATTAGAAAATGTATTTGAAAAAAAATCATTTTTTGAATAAAAATTTAAAAGTTATCCTAAATTGAATTTTTTTAAATTTTTTTAAAAGATAAATCTTTCAATGAATTGTGAAAGATACTCATTTTTATTAAAAAATTCCTTTTCATTTAAATAATTTTAAAACATACAAACTTTTTAACATTTTTTTTTTAAAATTAGTTCAATAATAATATTATTAATTCAATTTAATTTATTGGAATCAAATTTATGGTTAATTTTGAATGAAACCATTTTAAACTTATGAGAAGTTATTCTTTAGAAAACCATTTTATTACCGTGTCTGTGAGATTAATTTTAAATTATAATTTTACAATTCTAATAATTGATTTTAGAAATATGGATTCCATATTTATAGTTATAATAATTAACAATATATAATAAGTTCAACTTAATTTTTTAACACAATGAAAAATAAAAATAGTAAAAATCAATTACCATGGTTATGGTGAAAATCGGTTTATTGGGGGTTAAAATAAAAAGATAAAATGTATAATAAACTATAAACTAGTCCAAATCACATAATATAAAAATATTTCAACCTTATATCATATATTTCTTTATAATAATCAATTTTAGAGACTTGTGGTATACTTAAAACGTCGTTACATCTCTTTCTTTTCAAAAATAATAATTGTGTCCTTTCCCATGATTATAAAAGGGAACCCCAAATCATGTCCTCTATACACATAATAAACACATTGTTTCATAAAATAACAAGATACATAAAATCCTTAATCCCCTAACCACATAATAGATGATTTATTTTTTTAAAACCCTCTTAATAAGGATTTAGGTGTAAACCTAAAGGAGTTCTCAAAAGAAGTGGTATAATCCTTAACCATGCGTTTTAATTTCCCTTCTCCTATAAATACTTAATATATTATTCAACCATTATTATATAATAAAATAAGTATCCAGAATATATTAAATTTTTATTATGTTAATGTAATGAACTACATATTTCTTCTCTTCCATCAAGTGGGAAATGAAACCATCGATCATGTGTGTGACAGACTACCACCTCACGAACTAATGTAGTTCATTTTCCATCACCACCAATCACGACTTGTTATAATGATTGATTTAAATTATATATTTGATAATTTTAACATAATAATAATTTTTTAATTATGATATCAAATATACTTTCTTACTTTATTTTCTATGGGGGATACTATAAAATCGCTCATGTGTACGAAGGACAACCACCTCACAAAGTGATACGACTTGTTCGAAACAAACTATTTACATGGAAGGTAATAAGGAAAAATTAAATGAATATATATTATATATATATAATTATAATAATTATTTATGGGTGAATTATTATTTAAATTCATTACGGTCCATCCATAAAAATGGATACAACATTCTTGCGTACGGACAACCTACCATCTCCTTGAACAGTGAAATCTGTTTTTCCACATCTACATTTATGGATGAATATATATATATATATATATATGATGAAAATATATGATATTAATATTATGTTTCAAATTATATATATTATGCAACAAATAAAAATGTATAATCACCAAAACTATCGAATGATAACATATATTATAAAACAAAGCAGTTATTACCTGAAACAAAAATTTTAACAAGGGATTTTTAATAAATGAGTGATAAAAGGTTAAAAGTAAATCATATATTGTATGATATATAAAATTATATTTATGTAATAGATTCATAAAAAATCTATATTTAATAAAAATTATGTTCACACATATATGGATGATGTCAATACTTAAGGTATGGGATTAATAGTCTCACTTTTATTTTCTGGAGACTTATGCCATATTCACCACTATTTTTTGTGGTGTATTTAATTAATCGTTGAATTTTTATATAATGAATATACTTGATTTATGGATATTTAATGTTTCATTTAATTTTATTCTTTAATGGGGATAATGATTCAGAAGTTACCAAATTGGAAAGAGGTTTTTGTTTCAAATTTCCTTCTTTTAGACATAAGTTATGTTAGGCACCTATATTATTTTATTAGGTGTATATACTGAAACTTTTATAGGTTATATCATGAATTTATATTTTTTCATGATATATAGTTTTTTGTTCCATATTATTCTTTTACATCTCTTATGATACAAATATTACCAAATTGATATTAATTTTATGGTATAATCTCATTGTTTATTGGTATAATTTATCATTAACTTCCTGATACTGATATTTTAGGAGAAAAAAATGAATTTCACCACATGAATAAGGTATTTAATTAAATTAACGAAACAATTTTTAACAAGTAACCATGATATAGTCTCTTAGGGTGTCATAAACAACATTAGTTTAATGCACAGAACTCTCTCCTTAGGGCACAACTTCCTTGCTTGCAAAAGGAAACATAAAAGAGACCCGGTTATATGGGGACCCTAAAGGTACCAAAAATATAAAAAGGTGGAATTCCATAAATTTGGATCATTTCATGGAATCCAAATGGTCATAGTAACTCTTCATGTGAAAAATTCACCATTGGATGGAGGTGTTCCGTGAATCTCCCCTGGAGGAAAAGGCATGGTGGTCGTGAGACCACATTTTTATGCCATAGGGAGAGTTTCACTCCCAAATCTTCCCATTTCGGATATAAATAGAGAAACCCCTCATATGAAAAGAAAATAACATGAATTTTAATCATCAGATCTCAAATTAACTCACATGGTCGACAAAATTTATCATCTCATGTTTGAGATGTCCTTATGAAACATCCCTTAAATGCTAAATGGGTTTATTCAAGATGAAATACCTATGAGAAACCATAGGATCCATGTAAATATAGAATTTATGCACACTAATTCCTATAATAATCATGCTATATACTGTTTCTTGAGACTATATATCTTACAACCCTACTTGATTGCACAACTATATAGTTTTGTGCAAAAACCATCAGGTCCCTAACCTTATTATTCATTCTTCCCAACAATGTTTCATGAAGATTGAGTTATAAAGTTCCATAAACCTACTCCAACCAGGTCTACTAGCACCTCAACCTCTTTTGCATCAAGTACCATCAATCTTCATGTACAGACTCTTTATAAATCCTATATGTTTTCATGGAATTTTGATCTTTAAAAATAGGCACAAGACTTCCTCATTCTCCTAAGAGTAGTCACCATACAATCAAGATCCCAAATCACCACTCCTACATGGAATTTTTTATTCCATGAACCACCCAGAGGTGCATGAGCAAGATACATGTAATCCAAAAAGGTGGAATCATCAAGTGAATCTACCCACCTTTCTTGGTCAAAAGGTCTTATTATAGTACTTTCTCCCCTATTTGGGAATGATATCCCTAGGTGTAGGATTATCCAATGACTGAGATGCTTGATATAAAACTACTGATCCCCACATCATAGTTGTATGATGTTAAACTATAAAACATTATATTCAATAGATGAGGTAAAACTATATCCCTAACCCATATGATAAACAAAATATTACCTAGGTATGATCATCATGGGATTAAACCATCCCCCAACCTTCTAATGTGACTCCCATTCTGGGTATCCCTTATGCATAATCCACACATCATCCATCACAGTTTCTAATTTTGTAACATGAGCATCCTGAAGGCATGATGTTAAACTATATAGACCTGTCTGAGGCATATAACCATAAACTATGACACCAAACTATGTGGGTTTTGATACTAGTATTCTAACAGAGTATATAGGAAACATTTATGTGGTTCAATCTTGACCACTATCACCACTATCAAAACTTAATATCTCCCCCCTGGAAGGAGACACCCCCAACGTGTGATCATATTAAGTATGGGAGTACATTGAAATCCCACCATATAAACTATCTTTGGAAGATGTTAAATCTGTGTCCAACCTATCTCTACATGATGTTAATTTTTTGTCCAACCCATGTTTACATGATGTTAAATACATGACCAACTTATCTGCACAGGATGTAAAATATTTTACCAACCTATCTCTACTAGATATTAAATCTTTGACCAACATGTATACATAAGACACTAAATATATGACCAATATGAATCCATTAAATGTTAAATCTATGACCAATCTACCTCCAAAAGATGTTAAATATGTAACCGACCTACCTCCATAGGATATTAAATCTACGATCAACCTAACTCTACAGGATGTTAAATCTATGTTCAACCTATATCTATAGGATGTTAAATCTATGACCAATATGTCTCTACAAGATGTTAAATCTATGACCAATCCATCCCTTATTAAATTTATGCCTATGAACCCACCAGATGATTTAGACTCTCTACCTCAAGTAATGAACATGAGATTCATAAGATAAAAGACTCAAATGGGCGTTACACCGCTAGTGAAAAAAACCATTATGGACATAGGATATCTTGGGTTCCTTGCTAAAAATTACTTATATATGAGATTGCCTCATCTCTGAAAGAGTTAGACTTTACAGGTTATAAACATACCGAACATCAATAGATGTCATGATGTTCCCCACATCCCCACCAGCTTTTATTGTAGTTCGCTACCTTGTTGTGATATAATTAGTGTAATTAACCAACATACACCTTCAGATGGTACCAGGAACACATTTCATGAACATGACTCAAATATAAGAGGCATAACCAAATTAGGTGATGACCTCTAAGATGAAATCTAAGGAAGGAAGAATCAAAATCCCATAATCCCATTTAAATCATGGAGATGATACCACCAATCATTCTGGTAGAGGTCTCCCACCTTTAGAAAGTAGGAATGAGGGGTAGTTAACCAACCATGTTAGGGGAGGAGAGAAAAAATCATGGAAGAAAACCACTTCATGAAATGAAAGAAAGAAAAAAGTACATGAACACACTTCATGCATGGCCTCGGCTAAAAATAATTATAAAAAAACTATGAACCCAAAATGAAACTATTCAACCAAAATCAAGAGTAGGTTAGTAACATTGGGAACTACCAGATTTGGATTTAACCAGATCCAAGAAATCAATGTTAGCCTAACCTAACCAACATGGTGGACCTGACATCGCATTTCTCTCTTATAATTAATGTAAATTGAGTGATGTTGTGCATCTCCAGTCTGAGACATCATCGATGTGGATCCTTCCTCTATCCTAGAATCATTTTGTAATGAATGGATAATGTTGTAAATGTTGGGGATTTCATTCATCATGCTTGTTTTGACGATTAAATTCATGCACAATACATGTCCTAAGCTACTGAAAAAATGTGATGACCCCCCCCCTCAATAGGCATGGGAGAAATATAATGGTTAGTGTATAAAACCCATTAGAATACACTCCCTACATGATGAATAAAACCTCTATATCTAATGGGAACCCTCACCCCATATCTCCCTCTGAAATCATTCCATAGAGGGTCATCAAGGACCTATTTTATCTATATGAATAGGAAGGTGTCATCCCATATATGGAGATATGGCCCAATAAGAACCTGGAAGCATTGGTATACAACCACCGCTGCTGCCCCTAAGGGCCATACATGGGAAGAACTCCATGAAACCCCCGAAAAATAACTTCAGGAACATCTCTATAGAATTATATGATAGATTTATTCCCTATGTCATTGATTTTGGGGATGCACAAGTCACACCTATGACCACGACCCCAAAACAATGATGAAATCAAATGGTACCATAGTAAAATATGCATTTTAACCTACCATATACTCAACTATTCCTAGTCTAGATCACCTGCCATCAATGTCGGGGGTAGGCCACAAACCCAACCTAATAAGAGGACTCTATATTAGCTCAAGTGTCCTATTTGACCAAAAAACACATCATTATTCCATTGAAACCAATGAAGGAGGGGTTGTTTTCACCTGATTAGGTTTGAGACCCCAATTTACCACTAGGAAAGATGGGTGAACTCTCCCCATCATGGGAACCACCAATAACCATTAGGGGCCACCCCATAGTGAATAATTATACTAATGATATCCTCCATGTAACAACGCCAGCCACCCTATAGGTCCTCTATATGTTTAAGACATCCCCATACCCGAAGATATATCCCAAAGTATGAGGGTGGAAAATTTCTAGGGGGACTATGTTCGTGGTGTCAACTACAACCTGCATGGATGTTACTCTCACAACCCATAGTGGATCGATCATAGGAAGATCCAATTATAGTTTATATAGGAAGAAGGTTAAGGTCATATCACCACCCACCTCTAGGTCTCTAAGGTGATGGATGAATCAATAAAAAATCTCCACCCCCACCATTAAAATTTGGCGTAAAATCCCATCAGTTGAGGATAACCATTCTTGATGCTGAGGTACATATGGTACCTAGATACCTCTATAGGTAAATGCATATGGATTAAATTATATATTGCTTCCATGGACTCACTATGAAACCATCCCCACCATATTCAGCCTCCATCCTCTCTACCTCCACTTTTGAAGAGGGAGATATATCATGATCTGGGTTGGTTCCCTCAAATGACGATGAGCGTTCTGCTAAGCCATAGTAAAATGTTTTCTCACTAGATCATCAAGAGGCCCCAGTAACACATTACTATATATATATATATATATATATATATTATAATGAGGTTGGACCTACCATTGGAATATATTTCGATGTTCTAGGGATAGTTGGACCATGTATCACTTCCTCTTCCTGAGAATTAGCTACATATAAGGTCTTCATCATTTTAATCTATGGTCACATGACTAACACTGATTGAAGCATGGGAAAATCAGGAACCAGAATCGCCCATTGATAATGAAAAGGGGGACTTTTTTGGGAATCTATGGTCAGTTCCTAGCTTCTGGTAGTGTTCTAGTCCCCCATAACAATTAACTTTACCATCCCAAAATCCCTTACCAAGTGACAATCCTCATGTATATGTAAAAATATTTGGGTGATTTAGAAACATAAATGAAGTCATTAACTGGTCTACCCAGGTATCCTTGAGAACATTTAAGACCAACATTTTAGTGTTCCATAAGTAAGAGTCTTAGTTTGATCTAGAAGACTATGCACATGGCATCACACCATGTGAAAATAAAATTATGGGGGAAGTACAGTTCCCTCCAGTTTAGACCCCTTAAAAGGAAATAAAGATATCATTGGGATTTCCAAAATTATTTTTTCAAGACATTGTTTTCATCCACCACTACCATGAATGTAATTATTATCAATCCCATGGAAGATTAGACAAAATAGGATAAAAAATAAGACATGATGGACAAAAAAATCCCTATATAGAGGCTCAGTATTAGGTAAATCCTTTGTTTAGAGATTTCAATATCCATCAAAGGAAAGAACTAATCTGAAAGAGCCCCCACCAATGAGGAGTTTCCACCCACCTATTGGAATTTTGAAAAAAGGAAAATTGATCAAAAATACTATCATCATGTCAGATACTATAATGGAAACAGAGTCAGATTCCATATTGTTGGATTTTATCTAAGATCTCAAAGGCTATAATAGGCTCACTTATATTCTTATTTCAGAGTAGTTCCCATGATGAGATATTATTATAGAGGGCTCTATTATTCAATAATTTGAGTATCCAGTTCTTCTTGTCTAGGTAACCAAGATTGAGATAGGTGGCATTGGTGAGAAGCCATGATATGATGTTTCTACTCTCCATGAATAAAAAACCACTCCCCTTTGGGAACATGATAAATATTCTTCCCGAGCCACGAAACTGGTTAGAGAATTGGTTACCTCCAACCCTCACCAAGATGACATAAAAAATACCCTTATTTTCTATATGGTAGTTTTATAAACATAGTAGGATGCAATTTCGCCAAAGGGGAATCCATATCCGACATGGGTAGATTAGGGGAACCCACTACAAGAGTTCTAAACCCCTTGATTCACCCCATTCAGCAACATGAGTGATCCATTAAAACACTTTTCCCACTTATTCTCTAGATATGAACCGATACTGGGTACTCCATAGTAGTAGGAAGTCCCCATGCTTCACTTCTTCATCTAGACTTTGGAAGGACCTAACATCACCTAGTATAGTCAGATACCCCTATGTTCTACCACCTTTTGGGAGATTCTCCATAGGTAGTTCCTATATAAATTCACCTGAACTGAACATTAAATAGGTATAGATGACCCCACCAAATACAATCAAAGGCCTGATGAATGTGTTTTAGACTTAATTACCCAGTCTAAGGGCCTCACATTCTCCTTGTATATGTATCTCTCCTAGGAATATATAATGAAAATGTTCATGTAAAATGTTAAATTTGAATTGGTACCTATCTTCATATCTATCAGATATCTAGGTAGGATTCAAGAGTTCACTGAAATAGATCATCACTTGTAGGAATACTTGCACCAAGGCAAGAAAAGGAAACACACATTACCTCTTCCAGATCCTACAAAAAGTAAAATGAAGGAATAAATAGTTATTTCTGTTAATATTGAGACCCCAAACTGTTTCACATTCATGTTCCTCTATCAGGAAGACCACTTTATCCAAATATAAATTTTCATCCAGACATTACATTCTAACCCCAACCCCTTCCAGCAAATCCTTCTCTGTGAAAATATGGTTGAATCCCCCTATTAGGATCAAACACCAAGGGTTCCCTTTGAATAAAGAAATAATAACACCTAATACTTCAAGGATGTATAGTTCCTAAGGTATATTATTTTTTACCTATAAAAAGAGAGCATGAATCTACAAGAATTTAGGAGGCATGAGGAAGCTAATCTCAAGTATCATGCCACGTTATACCCATACTATATGATCCTTTGGAATATAATTATGTTTTATTTATTCTTCAAATATTCTCTTCAAGACTAGGTGGGTCATGGAATGTTCAGGTTGGGATATGTCCCGAAATAGGTAGTGCATGTCTCCACTAACCTCGATAATAGTGATGAAGACTTAAATGAAAGGGTATGGGCTTCAAGTTGGGGTACAAAAATTTTTATCAACTTGGTTGACTAGAAGGAGGATTCTTGTTCCCATGAAATCATCAATAACCATTTGAGAAAACCAACAACCTTTGTGATCACTACACATCCTCAGAGAACCACATAAGTATCATGAACTTATAAGTCCCAAAAAAATAGTTGAGGGGAAATAGATACTGATAGTGTTAGGGAAATTAGAGACTCTTGCTGGTGTTGAAACCAACCTGTACCAATTGTGACTTCATGCCTCTTTAATTGGGAGTGGTCCCCAAAATTCGTTCAGTCCTGCAAAATTCTAGTGAATAAAAACATGAATATTCTTTTGTGGGAACCTTCAAGTTGGTGTAATGTTACATAGAACACAGTGAAAAAGAGCACCCTATCCCACCATTGTAAACCTATGGATTATACTGTGGGATGATAGTGATCCACTATGCTAATAGGTTGGACCCTAAATCCTCCACTCTAGAATAGATTGTTCATGCCACTAAGTCTAAGTACTAATTATCCAACATGGTTCACTTGGAATGAACCTCTTATGTTTTCCCATCAAGGATGCCCCCATAGATGATAATACTAGTCGATCATGCAACTCAACCACAACAAAATCATGCTTAAACATACTACCCAAAACCTAATCTCATCCATATAGTATTTATACTTAGTCATAAACTCAGTAATGGAATATGGCCAGAATGATCTTTTCCCTGACACCCCATCCAATGACACCAACTATGATTCATATTATATCGTGTCCCTTAGAAGGTAGAGGAAAACCTCATGGTCGAAAGTATTACATGGT
Source organism: Viscum album (assembly GCA_963277665.1). Lineage (NCBI taxonomy): Eukaryota > Viridiplantae > Streptophyta > Magnoliopsida > Santalales > Viscaceae > Viscum > Viscum album. The sequence goes on from OY728126.1 coordinate 674,036,604, forward strand.
TAAAAACATTATTATAATTACAAAGAGATTATTGATATTGGATGTGATTTTATTTTAAAACAAAATTCCTGAGTCACTTATCAATGCCTCAAAGAGATATCTCCTATTTGAGACTAAGTTAGATTCCATAGAGGTCTATCTTATAGAGGATGCTGAGAAGGAAGAGTGTCATGCCATCATATTCTTCTTTGAGAAATATGATGGTGAAACCAACCATGATGAAAAAACCCTATTTTATATCACATGATAGTTTAATAACAGGTGAATAAAAAATTTTCTAGTGTATATAGGTTATAGAATCAATCTTATCCATAATAGAGTGCTTCAAAAGTTGGTACTTACAGAAAACTGATCTGACTCCCTCATACATGAAAATATTGGGGTACAAAAATAGTGATAAAAAACAGTGTGGCAAGAGTCAATTGAGAATACAATTTTATGGCTTGATAGAAATCATTGATTTTATGGTTGTCTCCCAGGATTATTCTCATTGTGCCTTGTCGTGGAGGCCCAAGTGCCATTAACATGTTGTAGTCCCATATTTGTACCATCAGCACCTCAAATATTTTCTCGATTGTAAAGTAGGGATACTTCAAGGTGATGCTTCTCCCATTAACTATTGTGAGACCAACTATCTAGATACTGGGTATTATTAATGGGAGGGAAAATAGGTCTATACTAATATGGTTAATAATATCAATTCCCCAATGATCTGATAGTGACCTCAGTAGACCCATGGGTAGATTTTAAAGACCTCTTTGTTCTGTTGGTTCACCAATTAGATCCCCCAACCCTATAGTTGAGAATCTTCTTCATTAAATCCAAATTTATGGAGTGTCCTAATATTAATTTATACTCTTATACAAAATTTATGAGGTTGAGGCCATAAAAACCTACTCCTATTGTTTATTTTGATGTAAAAACTTTGGTCACTTCCCTAAAATAGTTCCATATTTTCCAAAGAGTTGGGATGAATTGATTAATTCCAATAATCATCACTATTTTGACATTAAATGTGGACCCTTTCATCAGAAATCATATGGGATTGGCTCAGTAGCTTCTATTTACATACTTTCTGTGGGGTAAGAATCCCATGGAGAGGGTTCCACCACAATCAATACCTATCCTGGGTCAATATATCCAAAAGAACTACCTCCCTCTTTTGATCCCCATATTTTATAAAAAAAATAGGATCAAGAATATATACCACCATAATTTTATGAAAGTTTTTCCTCTATGGTCGATGAGATGAACAAGGTAAAACTAAACATTGAAGAAGAAATGAGGCTAACATTGATCATCATTTTCATGTCCATGTAGGATCAACAAAAATATGCACCTCTTATAAATAAAATCATGATGTTTTTTCACAGGGATATAAGGAAATTCTAAGGCTTGATCTATAGGTTTCCATTCAACACCCCAACCTTCCAAAAAGTCACCATGGGTTCAAATAAACTCCTAGTAAGATGTATAATTACCATGGTGGCATGGTTGAAGTCGAATATGATATGATAATTAAGGATAACATCATAATGGTGGTTCGGTATCCTAATTGTTTAGATATTATCATTGCAATCAAAATGAAGAATGGGAATATTAGAGTCTACATCGATTTTAGAGTCCTCAACCACCACTACCCAAAGGATAATTTTCCCATTCTAGTAACAAAATTATTAATCGAAAAAATATATGGATTATAAGATCTATCCTTTATAGATGGGTATTTTGGGTATAACAAGATCTGTATAGACCCCAAAGATGAGGATTCTACCTCTTTTAGATCAACCTAGTAAACCTTATTATTTTTTAGTGATTCCATTTGGTTTGAAAAAAATTAGGGATACCTAATATAATTATATACATCACATCTTCAAATGAATCCTTGTAAAATTTTATGTGTTATATGTGGAAGACCTGGTTGTTATATCTCTCTAGAGGTAGGACTATCTCAAGGGTCTTTAGAAGGTGTTTTACTTCCTTCACTCCCATTTCTTGAAAATTAACCCCTTGAAGTGGGAATTCATGGTTACCTCTATATAGTTCCTCGATTTCACTATTTGGTACTGTGGTATCAAGATCAATCCATAAAATATCAATGCTATCGATAATATGCTTCCTCTACACAACCTTCAGGAGTTGTGAGTCATTAGAGGCCACTTGACCTATATTCACTCATTTTTTACAAATCTAGATGGAAAGTTTAATCCCTTCTTAAGGACCATGAAGAAAGGAACCATATTCCATTGAGACATGGACTACCAGACCACATTTAATGATATAAAGAAATATTTACTACAATATCTAGTCCTAATGCCTCCCATCCCAGGGAGGCCTTTAGTATTTTATTTGACCACCCTGGATTATTCTCTCAGTTACCTTATAGCTGAAAAGAATAATGAGGGAAGGTAAAACATCCTTTATTACCTCAGTCTCTTAATACTTGATACCGAGAAAATGTATTCTCCCATTTAAGAGAGCTTCCTAGCAGTTGTCATTGTAGTTCATAAGTTGTGGCACTACATGGAGCACCATGCAATATAACTAGTTTCCCACATTGATCCACTAAAATATATTCTCTATAACCATATGTTTATAGGAAAACAAGCATGTTGGAAAATAATTCTACAATAGTTTTACATTAGGTTTTTCCCCCAAAAGGATTTCAAGGGCCGTACATTAGCGTATTTTCATTTCACACAACTAACACCAGAGGGAATCCCTACAGATATTGATTTTCAAGATGATTCCATCTTCTCCAGCGATCATACTTCTCATTGGAAAATGAATTTTTATGGTGAATCCTATATCATAATCAGTATAAGGCTCAACAATCCTAAACTCAATAGGGTTGGACATGGGATTATTTTCATCACTCCTATGTAGGACATATTATTGTACTATTTTCTATTGTCGAAAGGTTGCAACAACAAATAGGATGAATATCCGGATCTCTTCACTAGTCTTGAGCTCTCCCTAAAGGTTAGTTTACCTTGATTTCATGGAAGGGAGACTCTAACATGGTATCCAGGAATATCAACGGTCAATATATCATCCATAAACAAGAAATTGTTCCGTATATAGAGAAAACTCATGATTTTGTGGTCTATTTCCCTTTATATATGGTGGTAAATCATGTTCCCTGATTACAAAATGACCGAGGAAATGATTTAGAAGGCCTGGATGGATCTCTTTTAGAACCTGAAAAGGACAATATATTCATTCATGTAGAAAATGGAAGGGTTATTTCCCCTATTTATTAATAATTAAGGATGGAAAGTAAATCAATTAATAGTTGGAACCTATAAAGTAGGGCCCTCAAATTCCCCAATAGCTAGAGAAACACCCTACTAGATGCACCCCTTTATCGATTATGTCTAACACGGAACACTCTCGCTAGTTTGATCCATTCATGAGTGACTCTTCCAATGTACAATATTGATTGTACATAGGGATGGCCCCATTCTCAAATAGAACCCCAACATGCATGAGTTTTATGGTATTATCCTTTTCTACATCCAAGGGAAATAAGTTCTATAGGTAATATAAGAAGTCCATTCCAAGTTATCTATAGTCATCAAGAAAGATCTAAGATCTCCCACCAGATATGAAGATTGGTTTTCTTTTGGACCCCCATGGTTTATGATTACATTTTGTTCCCCAAGAGGTTTCATGCATTTCAAACCCACTAAAACCTCATGTATCAGCCAGCGAAGCTACTCCATATCACTGAGTATTCCTAGCCCTTTTTGATATGAGGAATTAATGTTGTGGGAACCTACCCACCATCATTGATAAGATATTGAAGATTTGTTCAAACTACCATTGAATTCTTCTCAAGGAGGATAAATCCATACCCCTCGAAGTGGCTAATTTATACTCCTTGATTGATTTTTGGGAATTCCCACATCATCCATCGATTTGGGGTTCCTCAACCATTCTCAAGAAAAATCAAACCAACATTCAATCCACCGAGTTAACGAAGTAGTATACCAAGTAAAAAATCCAGTCCAACCACACCACCCTCTATTATAAGAAGTAAAATCGGTAGACTGAGGAGTTAAAAACAACACTCTAACATCCTATAGTAGATTGTAGGTTTGATAAAGAAGATCTGTATGGATAAGCTTTATAATTCCCTTAGGGATTATCAGTTGACAAACCATTATTCCACTCAAGTGAACCCATACTTGTTGGTGTACATATTAGAGGTACATTCTTATACAATGGTTAAAATAACAGGAATCTGGGGGGAAATTTATAATAAAAAGATGAAATAAGAGAGGATGAAAGTCCATTTAGTCGAGATGGATGCCCTTAAAGAGAATAAACTCCAAGCATTGCATAACATGGAAGGTCATTCAAATTAGATGGCACAAGCCTTCAACCAGAAATTTTTCCTTTGATCCTTTTATTATGGAGACATGGTGTTGGTCTTAAAGAAGTGGATGATACCTAGGAAAAAGCCATTGAAACTAGAACCCAAATTTAAAGGCATAAAAATCATTCATAAGGGCTATTCCAGTAGTTTATACTTAATGATCCCCATGGTTGAGGAACACATCACACATCCCACCAACACCAGGTTCCTCAAGAGGTACTCAACATGAACAATTTTTGGTCCCAGATCTATGTCCATAAACTATCATCATTCTCAATATTCTGGGCTATATAACATTAAACTACAAATCCCAACATCCTTAACACATGACATTAAACTGTTTCCTTATATAATGATAAACCTGAGATGCCTCATATAATAAGTATGGGATAGAAAAAACAAAAAACCTCATTGTATGAAGTTAAAATATAGACTTACCCCATGATAAACTAGAAATGCATCATATAATAAATTTGGGATGAAAAAAACAACAGCCTTCATACATGATGTTTAAATGTATCCATATCCCATGATAAACCTGGGATGCATCATATGATAAGTACTGTAGAGACCTTATTTTTTCCTTTTATAAATTTGAAATATTTATAAATATATTTCTATATCTAGGTGATGATTCAACATGTGATTTAGAGATCTAGTGATCCTGAGATTAATTTTATAAAAATATTAAATATATTTTATACTGCACATGCATGTTTAGTTAATGATAACAGGATAACTCTTAAAATTTTGATCACATAGAAAATATAAGACCACATTTGGGTCTAGAAGTCAATGTTTTCCCAATGAATGACAAAAAATGAGTTGTCATAACATGTTCATACCCCTCTCTTATTGGCGGGGCATTAAGTGGATTCATTTAATTTAATTAATTAATTAATTAAATTAAGTTGTACTAAAAATATTACTATAAATATATCGTTAAAAGAAATTTTCCAAGGTTGGCCTTAAAATTTATCAAATCCACCCGTAAGATCTCCTCTATCCTCCCTTTGGTGAATTAAGAAAAATGACGATGGAATGTTAGATAATATCAGATCAGGATGCAAAAAACACATTAGCTTCTTAAAATTGTTTTACATGCAGGTTCTTCGCTAATGATCGATCAAAAACAAAGGTAGGATTCATATTTTGGTGTATTTATGCCTTTGGATTTAAATATTGAGCAGATCATTAATATTTATTTTATCTACATCATGTTATGGAATTTTCCTAAGCCCAAGAACCATATTTCATATTATTTATTAAATTTTCTAACCCCAGTGCCCCGTTATTGATCGCCAGTAAATAGGTTTTGGCCAGTAATGTTTAGAAAATTGATTTAAGATTCTTTTATCCCTCAATTGTTTATTTTTTTCATCAGTTGGATCCCTGAGGTCCCAAATCTACATCGTCGGGTGGCACTAAGCTTGATCGAGCCCCCAGATTCACAACGGATCGATGATGTGACAATGGTTTGGAGATAGAAGCATAGACCTAAAATCCTTATGGTATAGGGACGATTGATTTGTTGGTTTGAGATATAATATATAAGATATGATATATGATATATAATATATGAGATATAAAATATGAGATATGAGATATAAGATATAATATATAAGATATTAGATATGAGATATGAGATATAAAATTAAAGATATGAGCTATATGATATGAGATATAAAAATCAGTTAGATAATCTTATATCGACTATATATTTTAATCTAGGCATACATTTGATGAACCATTTGTGATAATGATATCATAGAATTAATACATTCATTTTATGATAGATATTGGATACTTTTTTCAGACTCGTGCCTCATCTCAATGAAAAACCCAATAATATTAAAATTATTATTATTCAGAAATATTGTATCCCACATATCTCCCTCATAGAGTGTTGGAATGATTAACCGTCTGTGATACTGCCACCCTAAAATTTATGTAGTCATTTCAGGACCAATATCAGGTATTTAATTTGGACTCATTAATTAGACCCATGAGACTCCCTTCAAGCATGATGTAGTGAAATGATAATTTTTCGCTGGGTTTCTGAATGATGTATGTGAATAGACTATCTTGAGAATTTTCCCATGTTTAATGATCTGGTTATCTTCATTGTGGATTTTGCAGTACGATGTGAGACATTATGTTCATGAAACAATGAGGTGACACCCAATGATGGAAGAAATCATATAGGATCACCAGATATTTCGGGGATTACACTCCACTAGGGTTGGGTAGTGGCATTCCCTGATGGTCTTTCCAAGTTACCATCTAGTTGGGCTGGGTAGTGGAGTTCCTCACCATTTTATGCTTACAATCCTACTATGATGGGTAGTGGAATTCCCTAACGATATTTCAAGATACCCGTGGTAGGGATGGGTAGTGGTGTTTCATAACATTCTAGGCTTACCCTATAGAAGGTTTGGGCATATGAGTTACCTGATGACCTTATCAGGCTTACCCTCTAGTAGGACTGGGTGGTAGAGTTTCTCGATGACATTCCCTAGTGGTACCCTATAAAAACCAGAATTTTCCATGTATTTTTTAATTATATGGAATTATTAAAAGTCATAAAAATTTGACATTGTGTGATTATGAGGCCCGGTGTGCCCGGGATGAATTTTTTTAACTTATTTATGGTAAGTTCATTTTACAAACGGATGAAATTTTCTATCTTTTGAACAAGTGCTCAGATTAAAAATCTGAGGGCACCATTGAATCTACAATGCCGAGATTTTCTTAAGGGATGATTCACTTGAACTGTGGTAATTCTAGAGAAAAAGATAGATTTTGGACTTTTTAAAAGAATAATAAAATAAATTTGTTATTTTATTTATTTTCATCTTTTCCTCCAATGGACAAGTGGTAGTGGCGGGACCAATGATGTGTCAAGACATTAAATGGATTGAATCCTCAAATCCTTTGAAACAACACCATTGGAATTAGGAGGGTTCCTATTATATGATCCCCCATTAATTCCACTAGAGTGACTCACCCTCCTCCTTTACAATTTATATAGAGTTTGGGGAGAGGTATTGGCATGACGTCACCAAGAGACAAATTTATGATAAAGTGTTGCGATGCCAATCACTTGGAAGATGGAGCTGGTTTCAGCGGGCGGTGACGAGAGACACCGAATCATGAATCGAAGAATGATGTTTGAGCCGCAACGTTGGAGGCTTGTTGCAGGGATGACAGACATTAACTCTTCCTCTATCACAAGTGTTCTCCAACGATCTTGAGGTATAGATTTATTTTTTTATAATTTCAAGAGTTGTTGAATCATTTTTCCTCCCTCATGTTTTCAAGATAACATAGAGGGAGCGGGCCAAACGAACATGGCCCAGACCCTCCGTTACCCTGATTACCATTTATTTATCTGTGAAAGACCACCGGTGTTGTGGCACTGACCGTCCACAATGGAGGTGGTGCACCGTCGTGCTCCGTAGGAGGAGGCTGTGCCACTATGCCACGACGGGTAGCATAGCGGCTGGCACTGGACAGCCATGGAGGTGGTGTGGTTCACCGTTTCATGCCGTTGTAGGAGGCTGCAATAGGTGTAGAGCGGTGTGTCCCCATGCCGCGCTAGGTTAGAGAACCCACGGTCGGCCAAAGTGTCCGACTGTTATGCGGTGGGGCAGCGCCACACCGACAGGCCAAAATGGCCCCACACCTATGGGGCCAGTTGGGAAGACCAGTCCGCCTTCTTGCAGACAGAGTTTGACGCGGGCTGGTTGAGCGGGCTGGACCCGCCTAGCAGACCGGACCTGCGATCCAGTAGGTTGAACCCACTATTGGGCCGAGCTGAACCCGTGGTCCAGTGGGCCAATGCAGGTGGGCCGAGCCCCACCTGACGGGCCGAGACAACCACAACCTAGTCTAGTGAATCAATCTTGGCCGACCCTGATGTGATGGACCAAGTAAATTGGGCCGACCCATAGCAGGCTGGACCCGAGTGGGGTCAGGTAGACCCTGAGACCCATTTCATCGGACTGACATGACCGAGTCAGACTGGGCCTTGACCCAACCGAACCCTGAATTAAGAAACGCCTGTAACTAAGGAATCGAGTGTCTATTCGACCTTCCGTTAGTGGATTTGGGATCCCTTTTGGGAATATTTCCTTTAGGAATATTCCGAATGGCCTGACCGAGCTGGGCTGGACCAAGGTGTGATCTCCTCGGTTTCACAAAATGGGGTGCAACTAACAGACCATATGTTTGTTCGACGAACCATCTTCGGTACCTGAACACTTAGGAAAAGGAGGTCCATTTGGTATACTCCACTTGAGTTGTGGAGAATGTTGGTCTATAGTTGGGTTGCATCGAATCTGAATCCAACCTGGCCCTCATAACTAAAATGCTTATAAGTCACAGACCGGGTGTCCGATTGACGCGTCATCTGTCGTGCTGAAACCCTTATGACAAGACTGTACTTTCAGATACTTATTCATAGAACTTAGTGGTGGTATAGATACAACCGATGGATTGAAGAACAGTTCTCCCAGAATCAAGCATGCTATGAGCGGGAATCCAGTGGCCGGTAGTGAGGTGGAGGTTGGAGACCGATCATACAGAGGTTAGTACCAAGAGATCATGTGTGGGTCAGTACATACCGATTCTATGTGGGTCAGAACCTATGTGGGTTAGTTCTCACTGATCCAGTGTGGGTCAGTGCATACCGATCCTTTGTGGGTCAGCACTCAGTGATCTTATGTGGTTCAGCGCATACCGATCCTGTGTGGGTCAGATCCTTTGTGGGTCATTATGGGGTTATTATCTATCGATCCTATGTGGGTCAGATCCTGTGTGGTTCATTGTGTGGGTTAGTACTTATCGATCCTGAGTGGGTCATTGTGGGGGTTAGTACTTATCAATACTGTATGGGTAAGACTTCATATGGTTTGCAGCAGTGCCTTTGGATAGAATAAGATGATCTAGCTTCATGAATAATCATCTGTACTTCTATATTTCACTAATTACTGGTGTGAGCTGAGTCTTTTACCTTCATGGTGTTACCATTTTGGTACCTTCAACTTCATGGTGTTATCTTTGTGATACCTTCACCTTCATGGTGTTAACTTCATGGTGTTACCTGTGTGGTACTTTTACCTTTATTATGTTACCTTTGTGGTGCCATAACCTTCGTGGTGTAATATTAATAGTGTTATCTTCTTGGTCTTACTTGTGTGGTACCTTCACCTTCATGGTTTTACCTATGTGGTACTTTTAGCTTTGTGGTGTTACCTTTTTGGTACTTTCACCTTTGTGGTGTTATCTTCATGGTGTTACCTGTGTGGTACTTTTACCTTTGTGGTGTTATATTTGTATTATTCTTCCCTCATGTTTGAGATGAGTATATCTTAATAACTTAGGTGTATGTATGAGAATATACCTAAGTAGAATTGTTGACTGCTCGGTGCTTTGTGGTTGATGTATTGATTTGTGGTTTTTCCTTTGGGAAACTCTTGCAGACCCTCGGGGGTCTCGGGGTCCCCACTGAGTATTGTTATACTCACCCATGCATGGGCTTCTCCCTCACCTTGTTGAGTCTTCTGTAGATGAAGAACAATATTTATTGAGGCTAAGGGAGCCAGGACTGGACAGTTCTCAGTGGTGGACCATTTGACATGACGTCACACATGACTACTGATTTTGAGATGTACGTACCCTTCAGGTAGGATCCTTAGTGGACGTTCCAGGAGCTGTTTCTTCTTTTCCAATTGTACTTGTACTTTATAATGTGGCTTGTATTTTGTCCCCTTTTTCTTTCAGCACACTTTCTACTACAACAGTTTACTTCATGGTTTCTTCATTCTATGTTCTTCGATTGTGTGTTTGTATTTGTTTAAAGGAAATGCCTTCCCGTTAAGGGATACACCTTTTTGGTTCTAGTTGACAGCCCCTGACCTATGGAAGGACGGCTTGGGATAGTCACGGCATGGGCCCTAGGGGGTGGGTCATGAAAAAGTGGTATCAAAGGAGTTGGTTCTACCAAACAACTAGGACTCTAATCTTTTCTATGTGGCAATAGTGTTAAGTGTTATGAGTGTGGTTTTCAGTTTGGGGAATCCAGTGTTAGTGCGGTGGACAACGTATCCATACACTAGGACCCTGAATTCTAATTTCTGGATCAATGCACGAAAACACTGATTGTGTGTGTTTTGAAAACTTTTTCTTATGATTTTTTTGAGTCAGCCCACCCGATATAACTTATTGACTTTTGTGCACCTTTTTTTTTCAGGATTCCACTACGTAGAAAACCATCCAGGATTCCCAAGAGAGTACATGATGAAGGCACACCAAGTGATGAGGCTTTAGTGAAGGGCCCTCTTATGGCGATTGTACCATCTTTTGGTGCACCAGTAGCACCAACTCCCATTGGACAATAGATTCCATCAGCCCCACCAGAAGAGGGTGCACACGACTGAGCACATTTCATGAGTTTTAGTGGTAGAGAGCTCTGAGGTTCTGAGGCGAGATGGATCCGCAAGTGGCTAAGGACTGGCTGGAGGCTTTGTCTAGAGTTTTTCACTTAGATGGGACACCAGCTAATCTGATGGTAATACTAGCTACCTGTCTCTTCCAAGGAGTAGCTGGGAGATGGTGGAGTCTGACACTCCAGTTACATGACAAGGTGACCCTCACCTAGGAAGACTTCAAGGGGCTTTTCAGGGAAGATTTTTTTCCAGTGACTCTATTCTCAGTGCATATATAGGAGCTTCTGCAGTTATAGTAGGGAAGTATCACTGTGAAGTACTCAGAGATGTTCACTAATCTCTCCCACTACTCCACCGATATGATACGTGACCCTTTATTCATGTCCCAGAACATTGAGAAGGGTCTTCGATGGGATATAAAAACATTGATGATATCACTCAGCATTCTGACGAAGGTTAGAGTGCTAGAGAGAGCGCTTTTGGTGGAGAGATTCCTAGCTGAACAGGGACCGACATCGAGAGCCACCAACGTATGTCAGGTAGTATATTCATCTACATCTGGAAGTAGACGAATGATTCAGGGGTCCAAACAGGCTATACCTTCTGGTGTATGACTTCAGGATACAAGGTCGATGTTGAGGGGTTCACAGGATAGAGGATGAAAGTTGAGGATCGGACAGTGCTACTCGTGCGGTGGGTAGGGTCACATGGATAGCGATTTCCTGACCCGCTGTATAGACGACCAGCTGATTATTAAGGGAACTCCAAGGTAGAGGCAGAGGTTTGAGCGAGGAGGTCCGTAGGGCGGCAGACGCAGAAGTGGAGCTAGTCATGCTGTAGGCGGTGGGTATTGATTTGTGGTTATGCCGCCACCACATCCAGGTGGTCCACCCCAACAACAGGGAGCATGGGGAAGGGATGAGCTCAACTCTAGGAAGTTGAGGCCTACAACCACGGCGTTCTAGAGATGATTAGAGGTATGATCTGTGTCTATTACATCCTATCTACAGTAATTATAGACATAAGTTCCTATCACTCTTTTATTTCCACGACCCTCATTCGGAGCTCGAAGATTCCGACAGAGTCATTGGATCGATCCTTAAGGATAAAGTCTCATATGGGAGAACATTCGATGATTACACACTAGTGATGGATAGTTGAGCTTACTCTAGGAGGATAGAGCTTCAAATGTGATCTTTTAGTAGTGATTTCAAGGTCTTATGATGTCATATTGGGTATGGATCAGTTATCCACAGTCCATGCTCAGATTGAATGTATTAGGTGCAAAGTGTGTTGTTTCCACGAGGATGAGACTAGGTTTTCCTTCACTGGTGAGAAGGGAACCTTTGTAGTGCAGGATAGACCTTCCCAGAGGAGAGTGCAGCCAATCACACATCAGTTGGCTAGCCATAACCTCATAGAAGTTGATTTTGAGACTCTGAGGTATCATGTAGTAATGGACCAGTATGCTGATGTCTTTCCTAATGATGTTCTAGGACTACCTCCACATAGGGAGGTAGAATTTTACAAGGACCTGTACCCCGGGATGACACTAATATCTATACTATCATATCAGATGGATCCCATGGAGATTCATGAGTTATAGGTAGAGTTGGAGGAATTTCATAGAAAGGGGTTCATAAGGCAAAGTGTTTCTCAATAAGAAACCCCAATTTTGTTCACCCAGAAGGAAGATGGGAGTTTGAGAATATGTGTGGACTATCGGCACCTGAACCCAGTAACTGTGAAGAACAAGTATACACTTATGAGGATTGATCATATTTTCAATCAGCTGAAGGGATCTTAATGGTTTTCAAAGATAGACCTTAGATGAGGTTATCATCAGCTTAGGGTATGAGATGAGGATGTATAGAAGACTGCCTTTGGATTCCATTATGGCCACTATGAGTTTTTAGATATGCCTTTCAGTGTGACCAACGCCCCTACAGTGTTCATGGGACTCATGAACAGGATCTTCAATCCATACCTCGATCGCTTTCTGGTCTTCATTGATGACATCTTGGTGTACTCAGAGATGGAGGAGGAGCATGCCTATCATCTAAAGATAGTTTTGGATACACTTAGGGAGCACCAGCTTTATAGTAAGCTCACGAAGTACCAGTTCAGGATATGAGAGGTTCACTTTCTTGGAAATGTTATATCGGAGGCTAGAGTTGTAGTAGATCTAGTGAAGATAGAGGTTGTGATAGCTTGGGAGCCACCCACTTGTGTGACTGAGGTGCAAAGTTTCTTGGGGTTGTTTGGGTACTACTAGAGATTCACACATGACTTTTCTAGAGTTGTGGTACCCTTTTAAGTGTTGACGAAGAAGGAACAACCCTTCATGTGGACAGAAAGGTTCCAGTAGTGTTTCCAGGCGGTGAGGCATGGATTGATGAGTGCCCCCATCCTGGGGCTACAGTAAAGGGTGTTGGGTATGTTGTCTACTGCGATGCATCAGGGGCCAAACATGGTTGTGTCCTAATGCAGAAGAGAGTAGTGATCGCGTATAGATCTCGGTAGCTGAGAAAACATGAGAAACACTTTTCAACACATGACTTGAAGTTAGCAATAGTGGTCTTCGCCATGAAGATGTGGTGAGAATACTTGATGGGTGAACATTTCAAAGTCTACTCGGATCACAAGAGTCTCAAGTATATCTTATCACAGAAGGACCTAAACCTAAGACATCGAAGATGGATAAAGTTCCTCCACGACTATGAATTTGAGATAGTCTATACTCCTAGAATGGGGAACATAGTGGAAGATGCACTCAGTAGGATATCTAGTCTATAATTTCTGAGTGAGGAGATAGAGAAGCTATCTGCATTGTATATATCCATTGTGGATAGAGGTAGGGCAGCATACCTCCAGTCTATGACTATTACTCCCCCACTTCTTCAGTGAGTTCGAGAGGCACAACTTGGAGACATTTCCTACGAGGAACAACATGCCCAGATATCCATAAGACATACACCTGATAGATTTTATGAAGTTGAGAAGCATGTCATCCTCTTTAGAGGATGCACCATGGTACCAGTTTCACTATGGGTTGAGGTGTTGAGGGTGTTTCATAGTCCCCTTTGGTGGTACATTCTAGTGTGGTAAAGATGTACCTGGACCTCCGGTGTTAGCACTGGTGGCTAGGGATAATGAAGGAAGTGGAAGAGTTTGTTTCCCAATGCCTCACTTGTCAGCAAGTGAAGGTCGAACATTAGGTTCCAGCTGGCATAACATATCCACTAGAGGTACCGGAGTGGAAGTGCGATGGTATATCTGTGGAATTTGTGACAGGGCTACCACGAACGTCCAGGGGACATGTTTCCAATCGGGTGATCGTTGACGGACCCACCAAGTTGGCCCACTTCTTACCCATCCGAGAGTAGGGATCAGTAGAGGGATTGGGACGCCTATACGTATAAGAGATTTTATGACTTCATGGGGTGTGATTGATGATCTTCTCTGACCGTGACACAAATTTTACATCCCAATTGTGGAAGGGATTATAGGAGGCATTTGGGAATCAGCTAAATTTGAGCATTGCCTTTCATCCATAGATAGATAGTCAGACAGAGCTGGCCATTCAAACACTAGAGGAAATTCTATCAACTTGCATCCAAGATTTTGTCCGTAGTTGGGAGGATAAATCTCCCTTTGTGGAGTTCTCATACAACAAAAAATATCACACCACCATCGTTATGGCACCATTTGAGGCCTTATACAGTTGACCATGCAGATCACCTCAATGCTGGACAGACCCATGGGAGTCAGCACTTATGGGTCAAGAGTTGGTATGACCTACCACTAAGAAGGTGTAGATCATCCAGAAGCAGATGAAGACAGCACATAGCAGACATAAGTCTTATAATGACTAGAGACATGGGCCCTTTGAGTTCGAGGAGGAAGACCACATATTCCTATAGGTCTCACCTCGATGTGGTTTGCCGAGATTTTTTGGAGGTAGAAAACTCTCAATGAGGTTTATCAGACCTATTATGATACATCATAGGATTGGAGAGGTAGCATACTGATTGGCACTACCACCGCAGTTGGAGAGGGTGCATGACATCTTCCACGTATCCTAGCTGAGGAGATACATGCATCACCCATATCACATCATCAACCATCACGAGGTGGACTTTGATGATGTGGTTACATTTATAGAGGTTCTAGTAGAGATTGAGGACCGACAGGAGTGGGTCCTTCATAGATGATCGATACCTCTAGCACGCGTTCTCTAGAAGAATGAGAACCTCTAGGAAGAACATGGGAGCAAGAGGCTTAGATTCATGCCCAGTACCCCAATTTTTTTCCTTAGTCTATGTTGTGGAGTTCAGGGACAAAATTCCCTATGGTTTAAAGAATCTTAAGACACAAAATTACATGTATTTTTTTTAATAATATAGAATTATTTCAAATTTTAAAAAATTTAAGATCTGTGATTATGAGGCCTGATGTGCCTGGAATGAATCTATGAACATTTTAAAGGAACATTCAGGAAATGTGCATGTTTCATTTTATATCTTTCGAACCAGTGCCTGGAATAAAAATCTGAGGGCACCATTGAATCTGTAGTGCCAAGATTGACTTAAGAGAGGCTTCACTTCGACTATAGTAATTCTGGAGAAAAAGATAGATTTTGGAATTTTTAAATGAATAATAAAATAACTTTGTTATTTTATTTATTTATTTCTTTTCCTACAATGGACAACCGACAGTGGAGGAACCAACAATGTGTCAAGCCATTAAATGGATTGATTCCTCACATCCTTTGTAACAGCGCTGCTCGAATTCGGAAGGTTACTATTAAATGATCCCCCATTAAATCCATAGGTGTTACTCCCCCTCCCCCTCTCCTATTTATATGGAGCTTGGGGAGAGGTATTTGAATGAATTAACCAAGAGACGAAGTTCCGATATAGTGCTCTCACGCTAATAACTTGGAGGATGGAGCCAGTTCTAGCGGGCAGTGATGAGTGACACCGAATAAAGAACCAAAGGAAAACGTTTGAGCAGCAATGTTGGTGGCTTGTTGTGGGGATGACGAACACCAAATCATCCTCAATCACGGGCATTCTGTAATAATCTTGAGGTAGGGATTTATTTTGTTGTAATTTCAAGTGATTGTTGAATCCTTTTTCTTCCATCATGATTTCAATCTACCATGGATGGAGCAGGCCGAACGAACATGTCTTGTAACCTCCGCTACCATGTTTAATCTTGCTTTCTCCATGAAAGACTGCTGACATTGCAGCACCGGCCGACCATGATAGAGGCGATGCACCATCACGAGCCGCAGGAGGAGGTCGTGGAACTATGCCGCAATGGTTAGCAGAGCGGCCGACACCGGCCGGCTATGGAGGTGGTGTGGCATGCCGTTGCACGCCGTTGGGGGGAAAGGGATGAGACTAAATCCGCGGAAGATGAAGGTGGAGTGGCACACCATCATGAACCACTGGAGGAGGCCACGACTTGAAGTCATGGTAGGTGCAGAGCGGTGCGGCCCCACGCTGCATCGGGTTGGAGGACCCCTAGTTTGCAAAAGCGGCCGACGTTTACATGGTGGGGTAGTGCCCCACCTGCGGGCCAAAATGGACTTGCACCAATAGGGCTAGCTGGTAAGACCTATCTACCTTCTGGCAGACTAGGTCAGACATGGTCCGACCCGAACCCACGGTTCAGTGGGCCAATGCGGGTGGGTCGAGCCCCACCCGATGGGCCGAACCAACCATGGCACAGGCCCACGAACCAGACCGGGCTGACCTTGTTGGTCCGGTCCAAGTAAACCGGGCCGAACCTTAGCAGGCTGGACCCCAGTAGGGTCAGGTAGACCCCAGAATCTTTTGCGTCGGGCTGGCTTGACCGAGTCGGACGGGGCCCAGATCCAACCGGTCCCCGAATAAGGAAACACCCGTAACTGACGAACCGAGTGTCCGTTCGACTCGATGTCAGTGGCGTTGGGATCATTTTTGTGAAGATGTCATTTTGGAATATTCTAGCGGGCCCGACTGAGCTGGGCCGGACCAAGGTGTGATCACCCTCGTTTCCCGGAAATGGGTGTAACTAATAGACCTAGCGTCCGTTTGTTGAACCTTCTATGGACCCATAAACCTTAGAACAAGGAGGTCCTTTTGGTATAATCCACTTTAGTTTTGGAAAGTGTTGGAGTTCAGCTCAGTTGGATTGAATCCAAATCCAACCAGGCCCTCAAAATTAAAATGCTTATAAGTCACAAACCGGGCATCCGATCGATGTGTCGTCTGTCGTGTTGGAACCCTTACGAAATGGAAGTACATTGGGATTATTATTTTTGGAACTTCATGGCTATTAAGGTATGACTGATGGCTTCAGGAGTGGTTAGCATGCTAGGAGCAGGAATCCAGTGGCTGGTAGTGAGGCAGAGGTTGGAGACAGATCATATAAAGGTTAGTACTGAGTGATCCTGTGTGGGTCAGCATTTAACTGTCCTATGTATTTCAAATACAGTGTGGGACAACACACAGCAATCATGTGTGGGTCAGCATTTACTTGTCCTGTGTATTTCAAATCCAGTGTGGGACAACACTCAGCAATCATGTGTGGGTCAGTGCATACCGATCCTGTGTGGGTCAGATCCGGTGTGGGTCAGCGCTGAGCAATCCTGTGTGGGTCAGCACATACCAATCATGTATGGGTTAGATCTTTTGTGGGTCATTGTGGGGGTTAGTACCTATTGATCTTGTGTGAGTTAGATCCTATGTGGGTCATTGCGGGGGTTAGTACCTATCGATCCGGTGTAGGTCAGATTTTGTGTGGTTCAACTCGAAAGAATAATATGATCTGGCTTCACGACTAATCATATATACCTCTATAATTCACTAATTCCTAGTGTAATATGAGTCTTTTACCTTCATGGTGTAACCTTTGTGGTACCTTCCCCTTCGTGGTGTTATCTTCGTGGTGTTACCTGTGTGGTAACTTCACCTTCGTGGTGTTATCTTCGTGGTATTCTTACCTTTGTAGTGTTACCTTTATGGTACCTTGAACTTTTTGGTTTTATCTTCGTGGTGTTACATGTGTGGTACCTTCACCTTTGGGGCGTTATCATCATGGTGTTACTTGTGGGGTACTTTTACCTTTGTGGTGTTAACTTTGTGGAATTCTTCCCTAATTTTGGAGATGATTATATCTTGATATCTTAGGTATATGTATGGGAATATACCTAAGTAGAATTATTGACTGCTTTGTGTTTTGTGTTTTAGGGATTGCTTATTGGTTTTTCCATTATTGAACTCTGGGAGACCCTCGGGGGTCTCGGGGTCCTTGCTGAGTATTGTTATACTCTCCCCTGAACGGGCTTCACCCGCACCTTATTGTGCCTTATGCATACAACAGACAATGTTGATTAGGGCTGAGGGATCCAGGACTAGATGGTGGTCAGGGGTGGACCATTTGACATGACGTGATGCATGACTACTGATCATGAGCTATACATACCCTTCAGGTAGGATCCTCAGTGGACATTCCAGGAGCTGTTTCTCCTTTTCCAGTTGTACTTGTACTTTCCAGTTGGGCTTGTATTTCAGCCCCTTTTTCTTTCATGACACTTTTTACTACAACAGTTTACTTCATGGTTGCATCATGTTGTGTTCTTGGATTTTTTATTTGTACAGGTTTAAAGACAATGCTTTCCCATTAAGCGATACGCCTTTCCAATTATAATCGCCAGCCCCTAGACAATGGAAGTCGGGATTCAATTAGTGATGACATGGGCCCCGGGGGACGGGTCAGTACATACCCTCCAATAGGATTGGAAATTGGAGTTCCTTAGTGAGTATCATAGTAAGACCCTATTGTTTTACAAGGGAATGAGATCCTTACTTAGAATTTGTGGTCCCTCGACTATACAACATAGTGAGGAGACATGGTTTGACATGGTTTTGGACTCACAAATAAGAGATAAACATTCCCCAATGAGATGCATTCTTGTGACGTGACCTAAAATTGTGCAAGTGAGTCAGTGCCACTAGAAGTTGATAGTATCAAGTTAGAGTGATTGAGTCCCTTAGACTTGGGTGTTTGGGGTAGACATGTGAGATGTGTGGCATCATTTATGGACTTCTTTTGGAACTATGGGATACTCTTCTTATTAGACTGGGCTGTGAGATGGAGAACCCCTTACTCCCTTATTTAGGATTATTTGACTAATATATATATATATATATATATAATTTATTTTTAATTCACACTTTGTATTTGGATACACTCATCCTAGGAGAGGTGAAGATGCACTGGGTATTCCACATTCTTTCTATGTCTAGCTTCTTATTGTTGGATGAGTCTGCTCTCCTACTATTGGTGGTGAAGGATCTACGGGTAGTTCATCTACTCACTCTGTTTAGAACCTTGTTCTTGGACAAGATTAATTTCACTCTATTGTTGGGTTAAGATGTACTCTTTCACTATATCTTGTTCTATATACTTCTTTCCTCTTTATTTATTTCTCTTACTACTCCCCCTTCACCCATTTGAGGTGTTCTACTTGGTATTTATATACTGACTCTTGCATGGATTTTCCCACATGTGTTGTATCTTTTGAAAATGATGCACATGTCGATCATGACTTGAGAGGATCTCAGAGATATGGGATTCTTGGACCATGTATGGTGGTCATAGTGTGGGACTCAAGATATGGACTCTCTTTCATCTTTTTACTTTCAATTTTTCTATTAAGTTGGGATAAATTTATGGTTGGCATGTATTTTATCCTTCACTTCTAAATTTACACTACTGTACTATTTTTCTGTTTAGAGGTTCATGCATCTCTAGTTTAGTTTATATAAGTTTTTCTTCTTTTATTATTTCCATATGCACTTTTTAATTTATTTTTATGTGTCTATGTACATGTTATTAGGAAAAGGACTCCTTGAGATAGTTGTAACTTTAGCACTTGTTACCACCCTTGGCCTATAGAGATGGGATTGGGGTAGTTGTGGCTCAAGTGCTTCCTTTGGTCTGGTCATGAAAAATTTGTATCAGAGCAAGTTCATTCGTTGGGACTTTGTTCGGACATATACCCTCAAATAAGATCATTTGGATTTATGGAAGTAGTGTCGAAGTGTCTCAAGTGAGGCTCTTATTATAGGGATTCCAGTGATTGTATGGGTGAACAACATATCCATTCACCAAGACATTAACTACCTACTTTTCATCATGGTAGGATGAGACATTTTTTGCTGGTATTAATGGTACATACATCATATATGATTAATTATTTGACTCTCCTTCTTGATTCATCTCCCCATTATTGTTGATATATATATATATATATATATATTTATGTCTTACTACAATACTACTTGATACCTTTCATGATGTCTCTGTGATGACAGCAAACTAGGATACAAGATCCAGTTCATAACGAAGACCTTATGAATGATGGGGCCTTAGTTCAGGGTCCATTATGCGATCCCCTTCTTCCAGATGGGTAGGTAGCAACACCTCCCCCTATTGAGTAGTATATTATCCCAGTATAGAATCATGAGGATGTGTTCCATCTTAGTGATCTTAGAAGGTTCCAGTTTCAGAGACCAATGAAGATCCACAATGAGCCAAATCATCTGGTATCAGAGGATTGGCTAGAGTCGGTGGTCCAAATCATCATGATTTTTCAGACACCGATGGATTATGTAGTGGATTTTTCATCCAAACTTTTCCATGAAGCTTCTAGATGTTGGTGGATCTTAGTTACACATATTAATGATGATTCAATACTCTCATGGGATAGATTATAGTAGTTGTTTCATGAAGAGTACTACCCCACTTTCCTATGCCTAGTTAAGATATAGTAGCTACAAGATCTTCATGAGGGAGAGATGACGGTAGATGAGTAAGAGGAGAGGTTCACAATCCATATACGTTACTCTCTTGACATGATCCATGATAGATACTTCTAAGAACATAATTTTGAGTTGGGGATTATTCTTCTGTATCTTTCAATTTACAATATTTAAAGCTATCAACTACAGAAGAGAGGTTCACATGGGAAATTTTAGTCATTAAAATAGAACCATATGATTCCATATTGGGTATGGATTGGATTTCCATGGTCTGAGCTCAGATTTATTATCACTATAGACAAGTCAGATGCCTACCTACTAATGGGATGAGATTCACCTTCTATGGTGAGAGAGATATCATGGAAGGAAAAGCGGGTTCAATAAGCAGAAGGTTGTATCCCATTACCCATCAATTTGAAACTGTATACCTTGGTGTAGTAGGCTCTTCCGAAATTTTGTTTCCTTTACTCATGGAGGATTATATGGATGTCTTACTCGAAGACATTCTGGGACTACCTATACGGCGGGATACCGAGTTTTTCATCGACTTCCATCCTAGGACAACAATGATGTCTTTTTATGTATATAGGATGGAACCTACTAAGATCCAATATCTACGGATGAAGTTAGAGGACCTTTGTGAGAAATTTTTCATCAGACCCAGTGTGTCCCCCTAGGAATCTCCTGTTTTCTTCGTAAAAAAGGAACATGGGAGCTTATGTATTTGCATGGATAATAGTCTCTTGAACTAGGCCATGATAAATAAAAAGTATTGCTTATTGGAAATTTATGAAATATTTGATCAGTTGTGAGGTGTGAGATGGTTCTTGAAGATCAATCCCAAATCTAACTACTGTTGTGTCCTGGGCCCAGGATTGTTGGGCCCCCGCCAGGATTGTTGGCGCCTGTGCCCCGGTAACCAATCCCACATCGGTTGTGGAGGGAGATTGGTGGGTGCTTGAAATTCCCGTGCCTACCTTCCCCTCAGCAACGCGTTTTAAAGCCGTGAGGCCTGGGATAGCAACTGGGCCAGAGCGGACAATATTGTTGGGCCGAGGGATCCGATCCATCAATTGGTATCAGAGGGTGGTTGGTCTCGGGACCGGTGTGGGCTTGGGGGGGGGGATGTTGTGTCCTGGGCCCAGGATTGTTGGGCCCCCGCCAGGATTGTTGGCGCCTGTGCCCCGGTAACCAATCCCACATCGGTTGTGGAGGGAGATTGGTGGGTGCTTGAAATTCCCGTGCCTACCTTCCCCTCAGCAACGCGTTTTAAAGCCGTGAGGCCTGGGATAGCAACTGGGCCAGAGCGGACAATATTGCTGGGCCGAGGGATCCGATCCATCAACTACAACCTATTGAGGGTTTGTGATGACATTTCAAAGGTAGCATTCTAATGTCCCTATTGACACTTTTAATTTCTAGTGATGCCCTTTGGTGTGATAAATCCCCCACCGTATTTATGGCTTTGATGAACACGGTCTACTAGATATACATAAACCAATTTGTTGTTGTCCTCATTT
This sequence comes from Viscum album, assembly GCA_963277665.1. NCBI lineage: Eukaryota > Viridiplantae > Streptophyta > Magnoliopsida > Santalales > Viscaceae > Viscum > Viscum album. The sequence goes on from OY728126.1 coordinate 674,058,772, forward strand.
ATGATATACTCTTCTTGGAGAGTGATTTTTTATTTACTTAGATTACCAGAGTCTCAGGTACGTATTCACTCAGAGAGACCTAAACTTGAGATAGTGATAGTGGTTGGAGTTTCTATAGGACAACAACTTTGAGATAGTATATAATCTCAGGAAGGGAAACATTTTGGAATATTCCCTTAGTAGTAAGTCTTAGGATTACTTAGTGTAGGAAGCTTCAAATAATTTATCATTCCAGCAGCTGAACCCAGTGGAGCAAGAGGGTATAACTTTCCTTTAGTCGATGGTTTTGAATCCCTCACTCCTTAAGCATGATAGAGAGTCTCAACTAAGATACATCGATTTTGGGGTATTACATTATCAGATATCCATAAGAGATACACCACATGGATATTCTGATGGAGAGAATCACATTTTATTCTTCCATAGGTGAATGGTGGTTCCGGTCACGATGTGGGTGGATATGATGAGGGAGTTCCACAATTCTCCCCTAAATATACATCTCAGAGTGGGGAAGATGTATAGAGACCTTCAACATCAGTTTTAGTGTTCAGACATGAGATGAAGAACAATAAATTTTGTCTCTCAGTGCCTCACCTATTAGCAGATAAAGGCCAAACATAATGTTTTGGAAGGTTTGTTGATGCCCCTTGTGATCCTGGATTGGAAGTGGGATGACATATCCATGGAATTTGTAATAGGTCTACCACACACAACTAAGGGCCACAACACCGTCTAGCTTTTATTTTTCTGACTCAGGAAGTCTACACACTTATTTTCCATTAGGGAGAAGATTTAGGTGGAGATTTTATTGAGATATTCAAATCGAAGATCATTCACCTTCACAGGGTACCCTAAACTATTGTCTCCAATCATGACACGAAGTATACATCATGATTGTGGAGAGGCTTTAGGAGGCATTTGGGACCCATGTGTGGATGAGTACAACCTTTAAACCCCATATTGATGGAAATACTGAGAACACTATCCAAGTGATAGAGGATATACTGCATGCTTGCATGTTTGAATTTGGCATGAGTTGGGAGGATCACTTTCCCTTGGTAGAGTTAGAGTACAAAAAAAAATACCACTCCACTATCTGAATGATACCTTTCGAGGCCGTAAATGGGAGACCCTGTAGGTCACCCTTGTACTGGACAGAGGTTGGTGAGAAATCACTTATGGGCCTAGAGCTCGTGTAGGTGACATCACAGAAAGTCCAAGTCATCTAAGAGAAGATGAAGATATCTCAAATTGAAAGTAATCCAATATAGATCACCATCATATTCCATTTGAGTTTGAGCAGGGAGACCACATTTTATTATCAGTCTCCCCACAATGAGGATTGTGGAGGTTTGTCATGGGAGGCAAACTATCCCTGAGGTTCATTGAGCCATTGAAGATCGTGAATTGAATTGGCGAGGTTTCCTACCACCTAGACTGACCCCCACAACTATAGAGGGTAAAATTAATATTCCATGTGTCACAACTAAGTAGATATATGAATGACCCTATACACATCATCGACTGAGGCAATCTGGACATCGACGATAGAGCCACCGTTTCTAGGCACCTGGTGGATATCGAGGATAGGCAAGATAGAACCCTACATGGATGAACTGTACTTTTGATTCATGTGATATGGTAACATGAAAATGAGTAGAAGAGTTATTGGGAGTGTTATATCCAAGTGCGGGCTTAGTATCCTAAGTTGTTTTCCCAGCCTTTTTTTAGGTACAAAAATATAGAATGAAAGAATGATGCAGAGACCTAGTTTTTCAATGTTATAATTTGAAATATTTTGATATATATTTCTAAATATAGGCACTGATAATATGTATGATTATGAGTACTATTGTGCTTGGAATTAATTTTATAAAAATATTAAATATATTTTATAATGTGGATGTGCGTTTAATTAAAGAAAATTTGATAAATCTTAAAAATTTGACAGTTTCATAAATATGAGACCACGGTTGGGGTCTGGAATGTGGTGTTTTCTATAGGTGCAACATAAAATGAGGTGTCATGAGACCTTAATACCTATCACTCATTGGCGATGCCTTAAGTGGATTCATTTAATTAATTAATTAATTAATTAAATTTATATGTCCTAAATGATGTCTATAAATATGTTGTTAAAGTAAATTTTCCAGTGTTGGAATTAGAATTTCTAGAATTCATCAGTGTGAGTTCCTGCCTCCTCCCTTTGGATAATCAAGACAAACAATGATGGAACATTAGATCGGATCAGATTAGGATGCAACAAACACATCACCTTCTTCCAATCATTGCGTGGGCGCATTCTTCACCAACAATCAATCAAAAATAGATGTTGGACTCATATTTTGTTGATATTATTAAATTGGATTAAAATAATGAGTATATCATTATTACTTCTTCGATATTCATCTTGTTATGGACTTTTCATGAGCCTAAGTACCCGATTTCATATTGTTTAATCAATGATCTCCCCCTAGAACCCTGTTCTTGATTTTCGACCAAGAAAGCTTGGAAAGTGATGTTTATAACTTTGTTTCATGGTGATTTCATCCCAAAATTATTCACTTTCTTCAGCAGTTAGATCCCTGTGGTCTTGACATGAAATTTCCAGGAAGCATCAAGTTTGATCGGACCCCCAAATTGGCAACATATCGACAACGTGACAACGGTTTGAGAGAAAAGCGTACATCTAAAATCATTGAGTTACAAGGATTCTTTATCTTTTCATTTGATATATAAGATATAAAATATGATATATGAGATATAAGATATGATATTTGATATATGAGATATATGATATGAGATATGAGATATATGATATAAGATATAAGATAAGAGATATAATATATGAGATATAAATTTGGGTTAATTAATCCAACAACTATTATATCTTTTAACCAAGGTGTGTGTTTGAAGAACCATCAATGAAAATGTGATCTTATAATTGAGAAGATCATTTTAAGACTAATTTTTGATACCATTTTAATAATTCTACCTTAGGTCAACAAAAAACCCAATAATAATAATAATAATAATATTACAGAATCTTGTGTGTGACATATCTCCCCCATATAATTTCTGAATGAAGAACTGACTATGATGCTATGACCCTGAAATTTAGGCTGGTGTTTCAAGACCAATGTCAAGTATTTAATTTCAAATCATGGATTAGGACCATGATATTCCATTCGATCATGATGTGGTGAAATGTTGATTTTTCACCTGGTGTCTGATTGAGGAAAGTGAATATACTATCATGATCATTATTCTTTGTAGAATATGATAGTGCCCTCCATTGTGTTTTTTGAGATATTATGTGAGAATTTATGATCATTACAAACTGAGGTGAAATATGATGATATAATCCATCATACATGATCACCATATATTTCTGACCTTACCCTTTAGCAAGGATGGCCGGTGGCGTTGCTCGACGATCTTTCTGAGTTAACCTCCTACATGTTTGGGTAGTAGAGTTCCATGATGTTCCAGGAGTACCCTCCAGTATGTATTGGATTTCTTGTTCCCCAATGATATTTATGAGTTACCCTCTAGTAGAGATAGGTAGTGGAGTTCCTCAATGTTCTAATCTTACCCTTTAGTAGGGCTGGGAAGTGGAGTTCCCCAATGACCTTACTGGGCTTACCCTTCTGTAGGACTGGCTAGTGGAGTTCCCTGATGACCTTCCTGAGTGGTACCCTCCAGTAGGAATAAGTAGTGGAGTTCCATAGAGACTACTAGAGTAGGACCCTACTATCATTCTTGGAATATAATCTTTACCTAGAATTTGGGGCCCCTCAACTATGAATGACAGTGAAGAGACACGGTTTGATGTGGATTTTGACTCACATGGAACACGGACGCTTTCCCCACTGAGATGTGTTCTTAGGATACGACCTAAAACCATGCGGGTGAGTCAGTGCCACCCAAAATGGATAGTATCAAGGTATGTTTATTGAGTCCCTTAGACTTTTGTGTTTGGGGAAAACAATAGAGATGTTAGATATAGTTTATCGACTTCTTCTGAAAATGTTGGCTACTCTTATTCTTGTAATGGGATGTGAGATGGACATCCCCTTACACTCTCATTTAGAATTATTTGATTTATTATATATATATTATTTATTTTGGATTCACAATTTGGATATGGAGAGTATCCTTCTAGGAGAGGTGATGATGTGTGGGGTATTCCACGTAATTTATATGTATAGATTCTCATGGTTAGATGATTATACCTTCCTTCTATAGGTGGTGAAGGTTTGATGGGTAGTTCATCTACTCAACTTTTTTATCCCCATGTTCTTGGACAAGATTACATTAACTCCCTTGTAGGGTTGAGTTGTTTATTTCACAATATCATGTTTTATCTAATCCTTTCCTATTCATTTGTATCTCTTGCATCTCCCCCTTCACCCATTTCATGGAATTCTTCTAGGTTTTTATATACTCACCCTTGAATTGAATTTTCCCACATGTGTCATGTATTTTGAAGATGACAGACAGGTAGATCGTGACTTCCAATAGCTTAGGGATACATGGTTATTGGACCACGTATGGTGATACTAACATGTGACTCATGAGATAAAATCTCTTTCAATTTTTTAATTTTTGGTTTTTTGTTAGGTTGGGACACATTTATAGTTGGGCATGTATTTTCCTCTTCAATTCTCAATTCACACTATTGTACTCTTATACTGTTTAGAGGTTCATGCATCATTGGTATACTTTATACTAGTGTTTCATATTTTATTCTTTCCCAATGAAATTCTTCATTGAGTAGGTCATGTTTATATGTACAGGTTATTAGGAAAAGGATGTAAGAACCCGAACCTCCTTTTTCAGGTATGTTTTCCTTTTCTGGCTGTTTTTGAGAAAAAGAGGAGAATCTGAAAATTTTGTAAGTACACACCATGTACATTACAATTACACACCGTGCACTTTTCTTCCGCATGAATCCATGTGTTGGCCGTGTCCGAGCCAGTCACACGGGGTGTAGCGATGAGGTGGATTCTGATTAATACGGCGTACAGAAAAGGGGAGTACACGCCGTGTACTCAAGAAGTACACACCGTGTACTTTTCTTTTTATTTTTTATTTCATTAATCAGACTAGGGTCGCACCTAATACCCATATTCATGTTCTTCTCCACCTAATTACGACCAGAGTGACCTATAGGGCTGATTCCTCTCCGAGCCACCGATCCTTCACCGGTTGTCCGAATCGAACGATGTCGGGTGCAATAGAATCATAGCAGTGAGTTCTCGGTTCTTCATTGGCCATGTTTCCTGATTCCTCCTCTTGTGAGAGTTATCTGAGGTTGAAATTTTTAGACATTTTTGTAGATTTACTCCATTCTAGGCCGATTCACAGGCCGAGGGTCAAGAATATCGATCACCAAGGATCGAGGTAGGTGGTTTGTTTCCCTACGTTGAATGCCTTTGAGTTTTTGTGTAAAGAGTGTTGGATACCCATGTATCAGGTATCCCGAGTTAGGTTTTTTTGATCCGTTGGTTAAATTTCTTTATATTTCTTGTTATCTTGAGGTTAATTCATGATTATATGTGCTTGTTTGCATGTTTGAGGATCACCCGGGGTGTTCTTCCCTGTTTGGCTATTTATTGTCGTTTGGCACGGGTTGCTTATGAGGCAAACCCTATTGAATTGCTAGTATACTTGTTGACTTGATTAAATGTATTGCCTGCTATTTATATGATTTTGGATGCATTTGTAGCTATTAGACAAGTTTTTTTTGAACTTACTTAGGCTGATAACAGTCAATTACACACAACTAAACTGCTCAGGGCAGAGTGAACCTGGTGTGGTAGACTAAAGGGGGAATTGACGATTAGGGCTTCCCTAGAGAGTCTGTTATAATTATTATCGATTGCAGGACCTATGGGAATGGGAATTTTTGCTCCCTCGGAGTGTCCTTAGTTACTTAGCGAGACTATATGGGGAATTAGACGTAAGTTCTTCCTCAGAGATTATATATCTTTCATTGCAAGACCATATGGGAATTGACAGTGAGAGCTTCCTAGGGTGTCTATGACTTTGTATGTTTACTTGACTAGAAGGGTTTGCTAATAGGATCCACCCAGAGAGTCAGTTCTTTTTTTTATTGGTTGGCTGTGATGAGTCCACCAAGCCAAATAACAAGCTTGGGTCTGTACTGCTTGTTGTTTAGGTAGACTGCTGAGTTACCTGTTGTGATTACCTGCTTGCCTTGGGAGTATAGAGAAGTTTCTAGGTTCCTTGGTTGATATCTAAATGATTATACAGATCTAATAGGTAAATGTGAATGAATATTTGTAGGATTGTTTGCTTTAGTGTACTTCTGCTTCTCTGATTCATTTATTTCCTTTACTTTTGCTATATCACTCACTGACAGTAGGGCACAGATCTCATGGTGATTGCCTACCGGGATTAGTCTCACACCCTGTTTGGGTCCTGATTTTCAGCCCAAACAGGTTATATGGTTGCAGGTGTGGATAGGGATTTTGGCCCTTCTACTTCAGGTACATGATTGCTGGTTGGAGCTGGAGAGCATAGGATCGAGCATAGGCTTGCGATGCTGCTGGAGTTGCTGTTTACTTTCATACATTGTTTTCAGTTGTATTTCAGCACATTGTTGTGTTGCTGCTTTCCTTAGATACTTGTACCTTCTGCATCATTATCATTATCATTATATGTTCATTTCTTCCACTGTTTAGTTTCAATGTTTGTATGTTGTTTACTGCTTCTGCTATTGATTGTTGTTTTCTCGCCTTGTATACCTTACCAAATGAGGGCATTGTTTCCCAATAACTTACCAAGGCCCTCGCTGCTATTCGGCAGCCTCTGGCGTTTGGGGAAATGCGCCTGAGGTCATTTGGCGAACCGGGTATGGGGCACCAGTGGAAGGGCTCCAGATTTGGGTCGTTACAAAGTGGTATGAGAGGAGTTCTTTCCTTTTTCTCTTGACTTACTGTTTAGCGACATTAGACAGGGATAGGATAGAATAGGTAAATGGTAAATATCTATGCCCAGGCATTCTAGAACCCGTTTATAGGGAAAAATCCAGATTACCTATAATATTGAAAATTTTGACTTTTGCGAATGTTACAGTTTAATTGATTTCATCGTTGGGTGATGCACTTGTTTTGTACTGTCACTGTTTATATGATTGCGGTTCTATTTTTTTGTAACCCGATGAGATGAGGGTATTCCATCTCATGAATCATATAGGCACATGTTAGGAGATCACATGCCATGCATTTTTTCATGCCATCTAGGTTGCATTAGATATTGCATGTTGTTGTGATAGGATTTGTGATAAGAAATGCATGCTGTTTTGATAGTTGTTGTGATAGAATACCTACTATGTTGATAGGGTATCGTTGTTTGTGGATTTCTTATCACGGATGCCAAACTATGATCTAGAGGTGTTATGGGCCCTCAAGGATCAAAATTTGGTGGGTCATGAGTTCTTATACTATGGATTGTTCTATGCATAATTATGATTCCATGTTTTGATTCGCGGGGAGTATAGGTCCCCACGGATCGGAATTTGGCACCTTAACACTTGTTTTTCTGTGTTTTCTGAGATTCGGTTCAGTTTTGAGGCTACTGTTTGAAAAAACCCAGAATACATAGCATGTACTTTATAGATACATGCCGTGTAGTTTTTGGCCATGTCACTGACCGTGTGGACAAGGACATAGAGCTCTAAATGGTTTTCAGGAACACGCCGTGTACGGTAGGTACACGCCATGTAGAGGTTAACTAGGAACCCAACTGTGTAACTAACAACACAGGCTAGTTAATTCATGTTTAGTACACGCCGTGTTCGGTATGCACACGTCGTGTATATTTTCCCATGTACCCAGCCGTGTCTTGAAAAACAGAGGTCGGTGTTATCTTCTCCTATACACGCCGTGTTTGTTTGGAACACGCCGTGTAAGGATCAGATGAGTAACCGATCGTGTCACGAACAACACGGGCTGAGGCTTCCCTTAAAGTACACACCGTGTCTCTTAGGAACACGTGGTGTAGTTTCGACCATGTGTCAGGCCGTATCGCTAACAACACGGGCCAGGTAAGGCATGTCCATCACATGTCGTGTATACCTCAGAAACTCCATATATCCTTCGGCTGGGACAGTTCGTGTGACTTAGTCGTGTAGGAGTAACCGGGCAGGGAGAAAATGGTCACTAAACGCCATCTAGTTTAAGAACACGCCGTGTATCTAGGTAGTTTACACAGCCATGTGTGTCCAATGTACACGCCCTGGGTAAACTTTTAAGAAACACACCGTGTAGTGGTACTACACGCTGTGTAGTCATGTTTTTCCCAAATTTAAAGGTTTTTTCCTCCTGTTCCATTTTACTCTCCTTTTTTTCAACTGTGGTCACCTTTAATGATGGTGTGTTTTGGTCTTTCAGAGCTATCGAACTGAGACGTCCTCCTGTTGCATGCCAGGAACCAAGCAATGATCGTACACCTAATACGACCAATCAGGGACTGCTAGTAGTTCCTCCCATCATTCTGAACATGGAAACTACAGTGATTCTAGACACTGGTGCTGACACTCAGTTCGGAGAGGGTTTCATGATATTCATGCAGACCTTCCAGGGAGTTCAGCATCCTGCCCCGACTATGGCAGAGATGACGCGGGTCTTCCAGCAGCATCATCCTCCCACTTTCATAGGGGATGGAGGACCTCAGGCTACAGAGTCATGGCTGGAAGCCATTCTGTCCATCTTTGAGCATCTAGAGACGCCTCCAGAGAGGAGGGTGAATCTCATGATGTATATGCTGCGAGATTCCTCCAAGAGATGGTGGGACGTAGTCTCTCAGACGGGGTGCCAGTAGGCTATGGCTTGGGATTAGTTTCAGCGTACATTTTAAGACTAATTCTACCCAGTGATGCTGAGGGCTGACAGGGCTAGGGAGTTCATGAGCCTACAGCATGGTACTCTCTCAGTTATGGAGTATTCCTCTCTCTTCACTGAGTTACAATGATTCACTCCTATCCTGGGGAACGACATGTTGTTTCTAGCGAGGAAGTTTGAGGAAGGCCTCAGACCGGAGATCAGATCGCAGGTGAATGTCTTTCATTTGACTTCTATTACTCTGATAGTCAACCAGGCACTCATCACGGAGATGAACCTGAGGGATACTAGTGCTATGAACCAGGGCAGTACAACATCCAAGGCTGATTCCCTCAAGACAGACAGCAGGAAACGCCACCGAGAGTCTACCCGAGGCGACCCGAGGAAGCGAGGTATTCCTTCTGGTGGACGAGAAGCCCCTTCTAGCACCTAAGTGGCGTGTTATCAGTGTGGGATGAGCGGGAATAAGAATCCCTAGTGCCCGAGGGACCCAGTGGAGTGCCAATCCTGCGGAAAGATGGGTCACCTACAACGTTTCTGCAAGGTTCCCCTTCCAGCGGCTAGTGAAGGAGGATCAGTTTCGACCCCGTGTACAGGTGCAGGATCACCAGCTCCACAACAGACTGGGGGATAGAGTTATGCAGGATGTTCAGGTCAGTGTATAGGCCATGGATACAGTGGTTAGGCTCAGGGAGGAGCAGATTAGGGTTTTCAGGCTACTACACAGGGCCACAGTACATGCCAGACTTTTGCTGTAGAGCATATTTATTAGGAGCAGGATCACGAACCCTCTACAGTTCGAGGTACGATCTTAGTAGCCTTAGTTTTATCTTTAGCCCTTTTCGATACTAGTTCTACACATATCATTATCTCTGTTTCTGTCGTGGAAATCCTTGAGCTCTGTGTATTTTCGTCTGCTGACATGTTGACTATCGACACTCCCTTGGGAACGAGGACATCTAGCGTAAATCAGTGCAAAGGGTTCCCTCTCGAGGTTTCAAGGTATCATTTCTTATGGGACCTCTATGTACTAGAGATGACGGGCTATGACGTCATTCTCGGTATGGACTGGTTGGTTCCCTTCTAGGCAGTCGTCGATTGCTATCGTCGCAGGGTGAGTTTCGCATCACCAGAGGGTGAATCTTTCCTTCATAAAGGCGAGTGGGATGTTCAGGCGAGTCAAGCCGGACTCGAGCATCATGGGCTAGGGGGAGTTATGGACCGTATTTCTAGTCTTTATCTGGATGACCAGGAGACTTCTCAGTTAGAATTTCCTCCAGTGGTTGATCGCTTTCCAGATGACTTTCTAGAAGACTTTTCAGGTTTGCCTACGGAGCGGGAGTTAGACTTCTCAATTGAGCTCGTGCCAGGAGTAGCACCGGTGTCCATTCCTCCTTATAGGATGGCTACAGCTGAGTTACAGAAGCTCAAGAAGCAGTTGGAGTAGTTTCAGGCAAAGGGTTTCATCCGACCTAGTACTTCTCCTTGGGGTTCGCCAATCCTGTTCGCGAAGAAGGCAGACAGTACCCATAGGCTTTGCGTGGATTATCGAAAGATGAACCAGTTGACGCTCAAGAACTGATATCACTTTCTGAGGATTGATGATCTCTTTGATCATCTTCGAGGAGCTTGAGTGTTCTCAAACATAGATTTGAGGTCCGGTTATCATCATATGTGCATTAGACCTTTAGATATACCTCTGACAGCCATCAGGAGCAGGTATGGCCTCTACGAGTATACGATTATGCCTTTCGGTCTTATGAACCCGCCAACAGTTTTCATGGAACTGATGAACCAAGTGTTCCATCCTTACTTGGTTTCCTTCTTTGTGGTCTTCATGGACGATATCTTGGTGTACTCTCACACTTGACAAAACCACGCAACCCATCTTGAGATCGTTTTGAGTACACTGAAGGAGCATCGGCTTTATGCCAAAATCTCGAAGTGCCACTTTTGGATGGACAAGATTCACTTCCTGGGTCATTTCATCTCAGAGATAGGAGTATCAGTAGACCCAGAGAATGTGAGAGCAGTAGTTACCTGGGAGCAGCCGAAGAACGTCTTTGAGGTGCGGAGCTTCTTGGGGCTGGCTGGTTACTACAGGCTGTTTATACAGCACTAATCACGCCTAGAAGCACTGCTGACAAGATTGACTAAGAAGGGGGTGATGTTTGTTTTGTTAGAAGCATGTGACTCAGCCATCTAGGAGTTTAAGGGGAGACTGGCTTCATCACCGATACTAGTTTTTTCGGATCCGAAAAAGAGCTATATAGTTTTCTTTGATGCATCTAGCATCGGGCTTGGAGCAGTGCTTATGCAGGAGGATCGAGTGGTTGTATATGGATATTGACAGCTGAGGCCTCATGAGAGGAATTATCCTACGCACGACCTGGATTTAGCCACAGTCATTCATTCTTTATGCTATTGGAGACATTACCTTCTAGGAGAACATTTTTTGGTATACACTGAGAAAAAGAGTCTCAAGTACATCTTCACGCAGCGTGACCTGAATCTGAGACAATGGAGGTGGATTGAGTATCTCCATTCCTTCGATTTTGAGCTTGCCTATATGCCAGGGAAAGGCAACGCAGTGTCTGATGCACTGAGCAGTAGAACTCAGATACAGGCAGTTCAGGAGGCCATCAGTGAGTGGAAACTGATGGATCTGTTCTCGGAGATGCATTTGGAGGTGCACGATAGGCAAGGGCAGATTTTCCTATCTTCTATGGCTATTACCTATGCACTTCTGGACCGAGTTCAAATGAGGAAACTGTCAGATTCAGAGGGGCTAGTCCTACGGGAAAGCGTGTCTGGAGAGGACCCTCTTCCCGGGTGGACCGTTTGCAAAGATGAGATCTTTCGTTTCTAGGGACACGTATGGGTGCCAACAGATATACGCGAGGAGCTGATGCGAGACTTTCATTTCTCAGTTTGGGTAGTTCATCCTGGCGTCACCAAGATGTATCGTGATTTACACCACCAGTACTGGTGTCCAGGTATAAAGAGATATGTGGCTGGTTTTGTCATGAGGTGTTCCACCTGTCAGCAAGTGAAGGCGGAGCACCAGCAGCCATCTGGGCTTTTACAGCAGCTACCCATTCCAGAGTGGAAGTGGAACGATGTCACGATGGACTTCGTGACAGGGTTACCGAGATCTTCGAGAGGAAACGATGTGGTGTGGGTTGTCGTTGAAAGGGTTACGAATGTTTCTCACTTCTTGACGATAAAGGATACCTTTGATGTCGATTAGCTTGGATGGTTGTATGTCCGTGAGATTGTGCGCTTGTATGGGGTTCCGAGTACTATCATTTCAGATAGGGACGCCTGCTTTACTTCGCATTTCTGGCAGGGGCTACAGAATGCTTTGGGTACACAGGTGCTTCTGAGTACATCTTATCATCCTCAGACAGATGGTCAATCAGAGTGCATGATCCAGGTGCTTGAGTATATGATCTGAGCTTGCATTCTAGACTTTGGTGGTTCTTTGGAAAAGCATATACCTCTCATGTAGTTTTCCTATAACAACAGTTTCCAGGAAACTATTCAGATGGCACCTTACGAGGCTTTCTACGATAGGCTATGCCGATAACCTTTGTGTTGGCTAGAGGTAAGAGAGGCAGCTTTGTTGGGAACTCGTCTCGTCCAGGAGATCTCAGAGCAGATAGAGTTGATTCGAAAGAGGATGTCTACTGCACAGTCTCGTCAGAAATCTTATGCTGATTAGCGGAGGTGACCTCTACAGTTCGGGGTTGGAGACCAGGTTTTTGCTACGTGTTACCCCGAGGATGGGACACAAGAGGATTAGGAGACAGGGTAAGCTTTCACTAAGATACGTCGAGACGTTTGAGGTTCTGGATAGAGTCGGGCTGGTTGCTTATAGGTTTCAGTTACCTCAGAGATATCAGGCTATGCACGAGATCTTCCATGTTTCTCAGCTTCGACGCTATTTCTCAGTCCCATCTCATGTTTTTCGACCCGAGGAGGTTGAGCTGGAGTAGGATGCATCATTCGTGGAGCATCATATCAGGATTGTTGATCATAGTGCAAAGGTACTCGGTGGCCGGTTTGTTCCTCTAGTACGGGTGCTATGGCAGCACAGCCATGTGCAGGACGAGACTTGGGAGAGGGAGGCCGATATGCGATCACAGTGGCCAGAGTTGTTCGAGGTTTCTTCTTCGCCACCTTTCTAAGGAAATTTGGGGATGAATTTCTTTAAGGAGGGAAGTTTCTAAGAACCCGGACCTTCTTTTTCAGGTATGTTTTCCTTTTCTGGCCGTTTTTGAGAAAAAGAGGAGAATCTGGAAATTTTGTAAGTACACGCCGTGTGCTTTAAAAGTACACGCTGTGTGCTTTTCTTTCACTTGAGGATGTGTGCTAGCCGTGTCCGGGCCAGTCACACGGGGTGTAGTGATGAGGTGGAGTCTGATTAATATAGTGTATGGAAAAGGGACTACACACTGTGTACTGAAGAAGTACACGCCGTGTACTTTTCTTTTTATTTTTTATTTCATTAATCGGACCAGGGTCGCGGCTAATCCCCATTTTCATCTTCTTCTCCGCCTAATTATGACCAGAGTGACCTAGAGGGCCGATTCTCCTTTGAGCCACTGATCCTTCACCGGTTTTCCGAATCGAATGCCGTCAGGTGCAATAGAATCGCATCGGTCAGTTATCGGTTCTTCTTTGGCCATGTTTCCTGATTCCTCCTCTTGTGAGAGTTATCCGAGGTTGAATTTTTTAGACGTTTTTGAAGATTTACTCCATTCTAGGCCGATTCACAGGCCAAGGGTCAAGAATATCGATCACCATGGATCGAGGTAGGTGGTTTGTTTCCCTACGTTGAATGTCTTTGAGTTTTTTTTTTTGCAAAGAGTGTTGGATACCCATGTATCGGGTATCCCGGGTTAGGTTTTTTTGATCCCTTGGTTAAATTTCCTTAGATTGCTTGTTAGCTTGAGGTTAATTCATGATAATATGTGCTTGTTTGCATGTTTGAGGATCACCCAGGGTTGTTCTTCCCTATTTGGTTGTTTATTTCCGTTTGGCACAGGTTTCTTACGAGGCAAACCCTATTGAATTGCTAGTATGCTTGTTGACTTGATTGCATGTATTTCCTGCTGTTTATATGCTTGTGGATGCATTTTGAGCTATTAACCAAGTAGTTTCTGAACTTACCTAGGCTAATAACAGTCGATTACACATGACTAAACTACTTAGGGCTGAGTGAACCTGGTGTGGTAGACTAAAGGGGGAATTGACGATTAGGGCTTCCCTATAGAGTCTGTTATAATTTGTATCGATCGCAAGACCTAAGGGAATGATACTTTGTGCTTACTCAGAGTGTCCTTAGTTATGTAGCGAGACTATAGGGGGAATTAGATGTAATTGCTTCCTCATAGAGTCTATATCTTTCATTGCAAGACCACAGGGGAATTGATGGTGAGATCTTCCCAGAGTGTATGTGTCTTTGTACGTTTACTTGACTAGATGGGTTTGCTAGTAGGAGCCACCCAGAGAGTCAGTGCTTTATTTATTGTTTGGTTGTGATGAGTCCACGAAGCCAAAGAACAAGTTTGGGTCTGTACTACTTTTTGTTTTGGTAGACTTCTGAGTTACCTTTTGTGATTACTTGCTTTCCTTGGGAGTATAGATCTGTTTCTAGGTTCCTTGGTTGATAGATAAATTATTATAATAATATAATAAATAAATGTGAATGAAGATTTGTAGTATTGTTTTCTTTAGTGTACTTCTGCTTTTCTACTGCATTTATTTCATTTACTTTTGTTATATTACTCACTGACAGTAGGGTACAGATCTCGTGGTGATTGCATACTCATATTAGTCTCACACCCTGTTTGGGTCCTGCTTTTCGGCCCAAACAAGTTATATGGTTGCAGGTGTGGATAGGGATTGTGGCCCTTCTACTTCGGGTACATGATTGCTGGTTAAAGCTGGAGAGCATAGAAACGAGCTTAGGATAGCAATGCTGCTGGATTTTCTGTTTACTTTCGTACTTTGTTTTCAATTGTATTTCAGCACGTTGTTGTGTTGCTTCTTTCCTTAGATACTTGTACATGCTGCATCATTATCATTATCATTATATGTTCATTGCTTTCACTATTTAGTTTCAATGTTTGTATGTTGTTTACTGCTTCCACTATTGACTATTGTTTTCTCACCTTATATACCTTACCAAATGAGGGCATAGTTTCCCCAATAACTTACTAAGGCCCTCGCTACTAGTTGGCAGTCTCTGGCATTTGGGGAAATGCGCCTGAGGTCAGGTGGCGAACCGGGTATGGGGCACCCATGGAAGGGCTCCGGATTCGGGTCGTTACAAAGGACTCCTCGAGTTAGTTATTCCTTCAGTGATTATCACCACCCCTGGCCTATGGAGGTAGGCTTGGGGTAGTTACAGCTCAAACCTTGGCTTGGGTCAGGTCATGAAATATACAGGATGAAAAGAAACCAAAATCCTCATAATATGATGTTAAACTGTAGTCCTATCCCATGATAAAATCGAATGCATAATATGATAAGTATGGGAAGAATAAAAACCAATATCCTCAACACAAGATTTTAAACTATATCCTTACACAATGATAATCCCAAGATGCCTCATATGATAGGTATAGTATGAAAAATAACAAATATCCTCCACACTTGATGTTAATCTATGGACATACCCCATGATAAACCTGGAATTACTCAGATGATAAATATGATATTACCAGAAACCAAAATCCTCATCACATGATGTTAAACTATAGCCTTACCACATGATAATCTTGGGATATGAAAACTGATAGCCTCAACACATGAAATTAAACTATAGCCTTAACCCATGATAAACCTGAGATTCCTAATATGATAAATATAGGATGAACAAAACCAACGTCCTCACAACAAGACATTAATCTATATCCTTATTCCATGATTAACCCAGGATGCCTCATTGATAAGTATGGGATGAACAAAAACCAACATCCTCAACATATGACATTAAACTATTGACATACTCTATGATAAACATAGGATTCCTTAAATGGTAAGTATGAGATGAATAAAAACCAACATCCACAGCCCAAGACATTAAAATATAGCCTTGCGTCGTGATAATACAAGGACACCTCATATAATAAATATGGGATAAAAAATGATATCATTAGAACATTATGTTGAACTATAGCCTTACCCAGTTGAAAACCTTGTATGACTCATATGAAAATATGGGATGAAAAAACCAATATCCTTACAACACGATGTTAAACTATATCCTTACCCCATGATAAACCTAAGATTTCTCATATGATGATTATGAGATGAAAAAAACAACATCATCAACACATGATGTTAAACTGTATCCATAACCCATGATAAACATAATAATCCTCATATGATAAGTATAAGATGAACAAAAACCAATATCCCCAACACATGATGTTAAACTATAGTCTTACCCTATGATGATCCAAGGATGCTTCTTATGATAAGTATTGGATAAAAAACCAACATCCTCATAACATGACTATAAACTATATCTATAACACCCCAAGATTTTATGATAAATATTATTTTTAATTACTTTGATGTCTTGTGTTGTACACTTCACCAATATTAGATTGATCTATACACAACACCATAATAACATGTAGTTTATGAAAACACAATTCTTGGATTGTGTTGCACGCAAGAATGACCTTCCTCAATAGCGTGTGTTGTACACAATACTGAGTTTCACTAAATAATGATATATTGTTATAATATTATTATGAAATAGCCATTATGAATAGTATTAAACAAATTTTTAATTTTATAACATTATCATTCATCTTACACATTATCTAGAACATGGTGTGAGAACAAAAAAAATTTCTCAGGTAAAATAACTATTTTTCCAAAAATGCAGTTTTGCCGCCTTTTGATGGCGCACCCACTGTAAATATAGTTTTGACATGATTATAAGTTCAATTTGAAAAATTAAAACTTCTTCCTTGGAATCAGGATATAAAAAATTACTTTGGATAAATTTTTTACATTATGCTGATAAACTTCATATTTTGATGAATAGTAAAAATACGTTAAATTTTAATGAAAAAAACTTTTTTCATAGAGATAGTTTATATGGTTAAATTATAATATTGAATGGTTTAAAGTATAAATAAATTATATTTTTACCATTTAATATAATTTAAGTCATTATAATTAATTTTACACTGAACTCTTAGGTAAAAACATTTCAATCCTTTACAATGTTTTAACTTTTAAAACTCGTTTTCTCAATAGTGGGATTAATTTTAAATTAAGTATTGAATCTTCTGTGTTTTGAATTTTGAAAAATAGATTTCATATTTGGAATCATTAGGTCTAAATTATGTTAATAGGTTACTTTTTATTTTTTGACATTATTAATAGTAACTACGGTAAAATGTTTTTACTACAGTTAAAGGTAAATCCGCTAATTAAGGGTAGAAATAAGATTATAAAATTACCCCAACAGCTGAAAAAAATCTATTGGATGAATAAAAGTAGAACCATAAATTTTAAGGGTTGTAATAGATTAATTTTATGGAATTATGACCATCCAAATAAAGTAATTATTATTAAAACCAAAGAAAGTTACAACATGTCACTCTCTTATATCTTATAAATGTAATAATTTTAATTTTGTGATAAATTTCATAAAACATAAAAAATAAATAGTATATAGAAATCTAATAAAATTATATACATCATTTTAATTTATTTAGTGTATTTAGGGATTAAATAATTATCATAAATGATGACACAATAATGATGTATAAATTATTTTATTGATTAAAATATCAAATAAATGGTGTTACAAATATTAAAATAAATATTATATGAACTATTCAGTGTTCTACACAAATTTTATAGATAAATATGACATGTTATGAATCTATTAAATATTTTGGTTCGAACCTATCTTCTGTGTATATTTTATTTAAATTCAAACAAATGAATAGTGTCAAAATTGACAGTATTGATATTTTATAGTATTAAATTGTTAAAAAAATTAAAAAGATATTTAAAAATTATAAATTGAAATATATATGGTATAAAATATTATAAATTATCCGATTATAGACAATCCAAAACAAATAAGTAAGTATTCATAACAATTTAAAATTTAGAATATTATTACCACAAATAAAATTAAATAGATTAAATAATGATAAATCAAGTTGATAAGGTTTAAAATAAATTCCCAACATGTCTAAATTTTGTTGGATAATGAGATTATAACCCTATCTCATATAATTTTAGAATTTGATTCATTTTGTAGGTTTTTATTTGGGTTTTGAGTTTATTATAAATTAATATTTTAGAAGTTTCCAAAAGTGCCCCTCTCCTCTCTTATAAAAGGGAACCTCCTACCTCTTCTATTAACTTCATTTTGAGCCTTAAATCTCATACAAACCCTGTCAATTTCTCTTCTCCACTTACCTATAAACATACTAGAGGTCCTGATATTCTTCAAAGATCAACTTTAGTGCCCTAATAGGAGGTTTAGAAGAGGCGCGTCGAAGAAGAGGTAATATCTTTTGCCGATTATTTAAAATTTATTTATATTTCTAATTACTATTTCTATTTTGTTTCATTACAAAGTAATAACATAAGTATCAATAATATATTTATATTTTATTATAAATATGAAACAACCCTATTTCACCTTCTATCCATCTTACAGAAAATGAAATCACCGCGCGTGCCTATGTACAGAATACCGTCTCCACACCGTGGTGTAATATGTTTTCCACCAACACCTTACTTGGATGGGTATAATGGTGTAAAGAATAACTATATATTATTATTATAACCTTATACTAATTATAAGATATTCTATCTTCCACTTCAATACCATTTAATAATTATGGTAACGATATCATCGCTCGTGCGTATGTACGGATTACCGTCTCCACGACGCGATGTGATTCATTCTTCACGTTAACCACTCAAGAATGATTATAAAGTATATATATTGAATAATAATTAAATATATGACATAATAATGCTACTGTATTTATGTATATATATATATATGACTTCTACTTACTTCCATTCAAGTCAATAAGGAAAGGAGAACAGCGTTTATGCGTACGTATGACCTACCATCTCCAAGAAGGGTGCATTTCATTCCATTTATCGATCTATTATATTCTGTATATATATAAATCATGATTTAAATTCTATAAGTATGTAATCATGATCAAATTATTCATATGAATAATTACAAGTCAAAACAAAGATGATAAATGAAACAATTTTACCAAAAACACTGCTTTAATATGGAATTGACCAACGAACGGGTAATAAAAAGTCGTAAGTGAATCATATATGATATCATAAATATTATTATGGTTCTGTTACAAGTTAATGATATTTTTTAACCCACTATATAGGAGTCTCAGACACATATGAATGAAATTGGACATAATGTAAAGGATACTTATTCCAATCTCGTTATTATCTGAGATTGTTTATTTGTAAGTATTTACTGGGGTTATTTTTATCATCCTTGTCCATGTTTTCTCAAACTATTTTCATAAAATGTTTACTATTCTTACATGTATGTTTAAAGTCATTTTTACCCTTTTTTGACTTTTACCACAAGATATGGAAGTAATCTTTCTTTTGTTTACCATACGAGGTACTTTTTGACTTTTCCGATAAAAGTATGAGGAGAATGTTTCTTTTTGACTTATATGGAATTAATGGATTTTTACGGTTTAATAATGCATTATTTTAATGAAGATTCCAATATTTGATTTAATTATTATTTTCAAAAAAATCATTTTCTTTTAAAATTACATTTCATTTTGTGAAAAGAATATTATTTTGAAGAAGAAATGATATTTTCCTAAAGAATTCATTTCATGTGTTTTATAAAAACTATTTCCCATCTAAGATGACATTATTTAGTATGATTAGGTTTCAAGTATACTGTCTCTATTATTTACATGGTATGATTTATCTTATGATGAAATGATATCCATTTGTTTTATATGGATTATGTTATAATGGGATGACGTTTATGAAACCCATTTTATTATTTGGGTTATAATGAATGATTTATGTTTATTTTGTGGAACATGAAAGAATGATTTCATTATGAGATGGGTGGGACCTATATCTCCCTCCAATGAATTGGGTAATGATTTATATCTCATGACATAGACATGGCTAGAATGAAAATTAAATCTGGTTCAATAATATAGGACTGGAACGACAAGTAAATCGGGTTCACTAATGGACATTTTCCACTATGATGGTTTTGGCAGAAATGACTTGGATACTATGGAAATAATATCACGTGCTTAATGTTTTTCCATAATTATATGTTTTATTCCCATGCTATTATATCATGATTGATGTTCCATTATGGTCTATGCCTTACGTACTACCATGTTTTATGTCATTAATTAAGATTTTGATGTTTAGATTTTATGTTCATGTTTTTACGTTCAAATGTTTATGGATTGTTTTATGTTATCCATGCTTACCCTTACTAAGAATTCGAGCACACCCTTTATATGTTTTCTTTTCCCCAGGATATAAATAATGGTTTTAGGTAAGAAAACAAAAGGGGAATATCTTTATGGGAGATGTTGAAGATCTTTCACCATGAATAGAAGATTATGTTTCGAGTTTCCAAAGACACTAAACTATTACTGTACATGGGTGTCTGTTTTAATTATGTATTAAGTATTCCACAAAAGTAATGTAATTTTCATGTACATCAATCTTGGGTCTCCACAGTTTGAATTAGAGGGATGATTTTTTCCACCTTTGGAAACTAGGATGTGAAAAATTTAGTGAGATCCCTAGAGATATTTTGAAGGTATGTCTAGGGATGTCCCTAAGGTTAAGTATAATTATAGGTTATAATACTAGAATTATGGTAACAATCTTAGAATTAAACCTAAGATGTTAGAAATTGAAGGTAATGCCCCTTTATTATGTTTTTTTCCTTGTATGATTTTTCCTCTCACACTATTTTTTTTTGGGTTTTAGAAAATGGCTGGAAACAGAAAGATCCATGTTAATAGAGAATATGATGGATAGTGGAATGATATTATTCCTGAAGGACCAAATGAAATATGATATGGAAGTAAAAACATCGTTATTATGCATAATCAGAAATCTTATAATATGATCAATAATATCAACTTTGGTATGTTTCTTGACTCAGCTAATAAGAGAAAAATAGAGTTTCATGATGATCAGAAAGGAAATAAAGTTCAATTTCCATCATGTAAATCATGTGGAAAGAGGCATTGGGGAGAATGTTTCAAATGAACTGGAAGATTCTTTGGGTGTGGAAATGAAGGACACAAAGCAAGTAATTTAAAAGTAAATGGTTCAGTTAACACAATCGACATGGATAATGGTATTACTAAGACATCAAAATTTGTTAAATGTTTTAAATGTGGAATGTATGGGAATTTTTAAAAACAATGCTCTGAGGGAAAATCTCATGAAGAAAATATGCATGGTTGTATGGGTAGAATTTATGGTGATGATGATGAAGAGACTACAAATGATATATGAGATGAAATAAGTGTTGAGGAATAAAATGATGAAGCTCGGTCAATGGTGTAAGAAGGTAGTAGAATGAATGCATGTTTATCAAGAATAATTTGTAGTACTATGGAATAAAGAAAAATATAAGGATTGCTACACTATTGTTTTTTCCATGATTATTTTAAAGTATATGTTGAATGGTACCAGTAACCATGAAAACTGATTGAAATATATTTAGAAAGAAGATGATATGTTCATAATGAAGGGATAGGGAGAAAATAATATGTTTTATAGAACTAATGATCTCATGGAAGATATAACGACAAAGTGACATCATGGTTTGAGAATACAAGAATTTTGAGATTTTTTTATGCAGAAAGAGTTAACTTTTGAAAAAATTTATGTTTTCACTAAGGTTCTATGGTAATTCATGTTTCTAGAGAATACATGATTAAAGTATTCACATGTTTGGAATATGACCAACAAGATATAACTTATAATATATGGGTTATAAATGATGATATTCTCATGCTTGTTATATGACCTTTCTAGTAATCGTTTTCTTTATACTGGGAGTTTGGACATAATTATTTTCGATAATACTAAATGTTGGAATTGAATAAGTGGGACATTAGATAGTATTGTTTAAGGCTAAAACTTTTTATAGAGTGTTATAATAGTATAGTTTTATAAAAAGGACAACCTGCAGGAGGGGCGAAAACTCGTCTTGTCGGACAAGGATGCAAGAATCGAACCCACAACCGGAGTGAGACATGACTTAATCACCTACCACTGGCCTACAATAAGTCCCTGTTTAGTAGAAATTAGTTTTATTTTATTGATATATGAAGTAAAAGTCCATTTTTTGAGCCATATATGATTAATATCACCATATATGGACTTATTTATATTTAATAACTATTGCAAACTTTTTGTTTGAGATAGATAGAGTAACCTATCATTCAATTTCATGATATGATAACATATCAAGAAGAACAAATTCAACTTCATTTCTTTAAATAATAGATGAAGTGGAAATTGTTCATGCAATGAAAAATGATGATATTACACTGAAATCAAGTATGTATTTGTCATTATGAAAAAATTAAGCCTTTTTAGGGAAATGATCTTGAAAACCAAAAAATCTGTCCTAGTACCCTCATATTTGATGAATCAGATGGTACCTTATATCATCACAAATTTATGGATTTGTGATTTTTGGATTTTTCATAGCCAAGTTCTCTACCTCTCACCATCATAACTTGATGGTTAGATTTCTCTTCCATATCCATCATTTCACCTATGTTCTCCTATGTGGACACCTAGTGATGAGTTAACTTGGGTAACCATTAAATTTCATACTTTACTTTTTAAAATTAAGTTTTAGTATTTTTTTTTACGATGTGGGTTTCTATGAAATAAACTTTCAAGTAGTAAATGATTTATAACCCCGAAAACATTTCGAGGGTGAAATCCATTTTAAGGGGGGTAGAATGTAAGACCCCGAGATTTTATGAGAAATATTATTTTTAATTACTCTGATGTATTGTGTTGTACGGTACAAAAAGATTATCTTATGCTCTATGAAACACCGTATTATCTTGTAGTATATGAAAACACTATTCTTGGCTTGTGTTACATGCAAGAGTGACCCTGCTCAATAGTGTGTGTTGTATGCAATACTAAGTTTCACTGAACAATGATATATTGTTATAATATTATTATGAACTATCCATTATGAATATTATTAACCACATTTTTAATTTTATAACATTATCATTCATCTTACACATTATATAGAACATGGTATGAGAACAAAATAAAATTATCAGGTAAAATAAGTATTTTTCAAAAAATGCAGTTTTGCCACCTTTTGACGGAGAAGCCACTGTAAATATAGTTTTTGACATGTTTATAAGTTAAATTTTACAAATAAAACTTCTTCCTTGGAATCAGGATATAAATATTTACTTTGGATAAATTTTTGACATTATTCTGATAACCTTCATATTTTGATGAATAGTAAAAATACGCTAAATTTTAATTAAAAATAACATTTTCATCGAGATAATTTATATGGTCAAATTATAATATTGATTTTTTTGATGTATAAATATAATATATTTTTACCATTTAATATAATTTAATTCATCATCATTAATTTTACACTAAATTCATCGGTAAAAACATTTCAATCTTTGGCAACGTTTTAACTTTTAAAACCCATTTTCTCAACAACGGTATTAATTTTAAATTAAGTACTGAAACTTATTTGTTTTGAATTTTGAAAAATTGATTTCATATTTGGAATAATTAGGTAAAAATTATGTTAATAGGCTACTTTTTATTTTTGGACATTATGAATAGTAACTATGGTAAATATTATTTACTAGAGTTAAAGGAAAATCTTGTAAATAAGGGTAAAAATAAGATTACAAAATTACCCAAACACCTACAAAAATTATATTGGATGAATAAAAGTCAACCAATATCACCTAAGTATTGTAATATATTCATTTCATAAACTTTTGACCATGGAAATGATGTAATTATTATTAAAACCAAAGAAAGTGACAACATGTCACTCTGTCATATCTTATTAGTGTAATAATTTTAATTTAGTGATAAACTTAATTAAACATAAAAAATAAATATTCTCCTGAAAGATAATAAAATTATCTACATCATGTTAATTTATTTATAATTTTTCGGGATTAAATAATTATCATTTATAATGACACAATAGTGATGTATAAATTATTTTATTGATTGAAATATCAAATAAATGGTTTTAAAAATATTAAAATAAATATTATATGAACTATTTAATGTGATAAAAAATTTCATAAATACATATGACATGTTAGTAATATATTAAATATTTTTGTTCTAACATATCTTCTTTTTGTATTTTATTTAAATTCAAACAAATGAATAGTGTCAAAATTTACACTATTGATATTTTATATTATTAAGTTGTTTAAAAAATCACAATAATATTTAAAAATAATAAATTGAACTTTATATGGTCTAAAATTTCATAAATTATCCAATTATAGACAATTCACAACACATAAGTAAGTATTCATAACAATTTAAAATTTAGAATATTTTTGCCGTAAAAAAAATTAAATAGATTAAATAAGGATAAATACAGTTGATAAGGTTTAAAATATATTTCCAACATTTCTTAATTTTATATTATGATGAGATTATAACCATATCTAATCTCATATTCTAATTTGATTCATTTTGGAGGTTTTTAGGTGGGTTTTGAGTTTATTATAAATTAATATTTTAGAGGTTTCCAAAAGTGCCTCTCTCTTCTCTTATAAAAGGGCACCTCCTCCCTCTTCAATTCACTTCATTTTGAGCTTTCATACTCGGCCAAACCTTTTCTATTTCTCTTCTCCACTTATCTATAAACATAATAGTGGTCCGTATTATCTTCAAAGACCAACTTTAGTGCCCTAAGAGCAGGTTTAGAAGAGGTGTGTCGAAGAAGAGGTAATATCCTTTAATGATTCTTTCAAATTTATATATCCTTCTACTTACTCTTATTTATTTGTTTCATTATAAATTAATAACATCACTATCACTAATATACTGATATTTTATTATAAATATGAAACAATTCTACTTCACCTTCTTTCAATCCTACGGAAAAAGAAATCACTGTACGTGCGTACGTACGGAATACCGTCTCCACGCCGTGGTGTAATCTATTTTCCACCACCACCGAACATGTATAGATATAATGGTGTAAAGAATAACTATATATTATTATTATAACATGATACTAATTATAAGATATTATATCATCCACTTCAATACCATTTAATAATTATGGGAATGATATCATCGCTCGTGCGTACGTACGGATTCCCCTCTCCACGACGCAATGAGATTCATTCTTCATGTTTATCATTCAAGAATGATTATAAAGTATATATATTGATTAATAATGAAATATATGAAATAATAATTCTTCTGGATTTATGTATATATATATGACATCTACCTAGTTCCATTCAAGTCAATAAGGAAAGGAAAACAACATTCATGCGTACGTACGGCCTACCGTCTCCATGAACGATGTATTTCATTCCATTTATCGATCTATTATATAATGAATATATATAAATCATGTTTTAAATTCCATAAGTAAGTAATCATGATCTAATTAATCATATGAATAATTAAAAGTCTAAACACAGATGACAAATGAGACGATTTTACCCAAAATGCTGCTTTAACATGGAATTGACAAATGAACGGGAAATATAAAGTTGTACGTGAATCATATATGATATCATAAATATTATTATGGTTTTATTACAAGTTAATGATATTTTTTAACCCACTATACAAGAGTCTCAGACACATACCAGAGAAATTGGACATAAGGTAAGGGATAATTATTCAAATCTCATTCTTATCTGAGATTGTTTATTCGTAAGTATTTACTGGGGTTATGTTTATCATCCATATCGATGTTTTCTCAAAATGTTTTCTTAAAAAGTTTAATATTATTGCATGTATGTTTAAAGTAATTTTTACCCTTTTTTGAATTTTACCACAAGGTATGGAAGGAATATTTTTTTTACCACATGGGGTATTTTTTGACTTTTCCAGCAAAAGTACGAGAAGAATGTTTTTTAACTTATATAGCATGAACAGATTTTTATGGTTTCATAATGCCTTATGTTCATGAAGCTTCCACTATTTTATTTCATGATTGTTTTCAAAAAAATCAGTTTCTTTTAAAAGTACATGTAATTTTGTGAAAATAAATTTTTTTTGAAGAATAAAGGATATTTTCCTGAAGAATTAATTTCAAGTGTTTTATAAAAAATATTTCCCATCTAAGATGAAATTATTTAGTATGATTATGTTTCAAGTATAATGTCTCTATTATTTAAAAGGTTTGATTTTTCTTATGATGAAATGATATCCATTTTTTTATATCGATTATGATATGATGGGATGATGTTTATGAAACCCATTTTATTCTTTGGGTTATGATGAATGGTTTATGCTTATTTTGTGGAACACAGATGAATGATTTAATTATGAGATGGGTGGGACCAATATCTACCTCAAATGCATTGGGTAATGATTTATATCTCATGAGATAGACATGGATGGAATGAAAAGTTAATTCAGAACAGTAATATAGGGCTGGAACGACAAGTAAACCCGGTTCAGTAATGGACTTTGTCCACTATGATGCTCTTGGATGAAATGGATTGGATACTATGGAAATCATATCATGTTCTTAATGGTTTTCCACAATTACATGTTTTATTACCATTCTATTTTAACATGATTGATGTTCTATTATGATCTATGCCTTACGTAATTCCATGTTTTATGTCATTACTCAAGATTTTGATGTTTAGATTTTATGTTCATGTTTTTACGTTCAAATGTTTATGGATTGTTTTATGTTCTCCATGCTTACCCTTACTGAGCATTCGAACTCACCCTTTATGTGTTTTCTTTTCCCCAGGATATAAAGAAAGTTTTTAGGTAAGAAAAAAAGGGGAATATCTTTATGGGAGATGTTGAGGTTCTTTCACCATGATTAGAAGATTATGTTGCGAGTTTCCAAAGACACTAAACTATTACGGTCCTTGGGTGTCTATTTTTGTTATGTATTAAGTATTCCGCAAAAGTATTGTAATGTCCATGTACATCAAGATTGGGTCTATATAATATCCTTAACACATGATAGACCTAATATTCTTCATATGATAAGTATGGGATAAACCAAAACCAACATCACCATACAATTATATGAAATGGAAAGTTATTATAGGCCCCCATCATAGTGGTTCCACCTTTCCAGTTTTTGTATCCCATCACACTATGATCTAGAATTAAATGGGGACTTATTCCCTATTTCATGTAATAAGTAGAGATGGCTAGGCCCTCTCTTTTTAAGGCCCAACCACAAATCCACTCCCTCAAATAAAGTTCATATAAACCAGCTTCAGTCCTTGTGGGACTCCTCAGGAGGTGTGAGCCCAATCTTGTTCTTTATCCCGCTAGTGAGTCGAGAAGCCCCATATATCCTTACTGATCTGAACTAATCATCATTTTCCTCCTACTATGGTGTAATCCTCAGTCATACATCCCTAACCTATTCACATGATGATATTCTCTCATGGATCGACATATGGAGGAAATAGTGAGAAACCCTCATGTGTGAGCCCAAATATATCCCTATAAATCCCAAAGATGCACAATGCATAAGTCACAAAAATACACGTTCTCACCATATGACATTGATCTATGTGTTCAATGAATTTTCTAGATGATATTAAATTACATGGTTGACAACCCTATCACATGATGTGAGACTATATGATAACTCGATCCTCCATTCAAGGGGGTACCTTCTCTTCTAGTGTCAGTCATCTACCATGCTATGTTCCAGAACTTTGTATGGATTGAATCTCATTTTCTTGAGATATGTAGTAGTTCATGAATCTTATATCTAGGGCCAATCTTGACCACCATCTCATTATAGGACCCCCTTGTGAATATACCAAATCCTCACCTGCTTATATGCTCACCAGGTGCATGTCAAGATGATTCCTAGAGTGATTAACATCCTTGTGACACACCATATTTCCACTTCATTTATCTCACAACTTCTCTAATTTAGATCCTCATCACCTTCCTGATATGAACTTACCCTTAGCGGAAATGGTGTCTAGACATCTTGGATCACTTGTCCTCTTGGGTATATTCCTAATTGGAGTCCCCGAAAATAAATGGAGGTTCATGTGTTTCAAATATAGTCAATTGTTTCCCACATTTTTTCGACTGTTCCCTAATATGTTTTGTTGTGAGACATGTATTTTGAACAATTAAAAAAATTTCCCCACTCACTGGTAACACCTTTTCAAGGTCTAGATCATGGATTTAATTATTTTTTTCACTCCACCTCCCTTTGTCTTAGTGATTTTTTGAAACCCTTGGTGTTATTTCCCCCCTTGAGTTCTAGCTTGATGAAAAATGATGTACTGTCTATTGGGATCCTCCTAGTATGAGTTCTCCCACACCTATTATGTGATCCCATGTTATGATAGAGACTCCCTACCACACATTACTCCAAACACTAAGCATAACTGACATGAGCTTAGTAAACATTATAAGGATTTCACCATATGTGGTTAAAATGAACTAGAATTTTTTTTCTAATCATGACAACCTTAAATTTTGTATGGCAGGTCCCTTATGTCCTGCGTGGATTGAGTCCTTTTTGGTCTTCCATTCACATTATGTTACTACTTCTTCATGCCAATCCCATCCACCATGCGACTTTCAGACTTTTCATAATCCAAACTCTATGACCTTAAACTAGGATCCCATGGTTTTACTCTATTACATTTAACTAAGCCACTGTATGATGAATTATGACCTTAAACTATGTCCATATTACCTTAGGTAAGCTTCATATTGGGATCCCTTTTCACCTGGTCCTTGAGGCACATGCCCCTTTGGTCTGATCATTCTGACCTTAAACCACATGCAATCAGTCCTGTATGGTCCCCATCAACAAATGGATTGCCTCACCTCTAGAGTAGAGGAATTCTAATACCATTTTGTGTGTACCTTAAATCAAATACCCATATATTCTAATAGGAATAAACTTAAATTAACATAATAAAGAAGCACATGTTTCAGTCAGGTTAAAAACATGTAGGGGAAGTCTAAAAAACACTCAGACTTTTTCCGACCATGTTGCCCTTGTATCCTAGATAAAAAACGACGAGGAATTAAATGGAAGAGCTATAAATTTTGCGGGAATAAACATTGATCCCTGAAAGAATCTGGGATGTACCTACTGGACCCATTGGTTCAGGAAAAAGTTATATATGATCCTTACCTCCAATCTTCATTCATGTTGTTTCGCACATAATGATCACATGATGATAAACTACACTGCAAAAGGCCTGACGATACGAAAATAAACAATATGAAACCATGGGTAAATCTATATAACCCTAAACTGTATTAATCACATGTCCTCACCATATGATATTAAACTACATGTTCAATGTCCATACCTTAAGACATAACTCTATATGTCCTTCATCCATATTTCAGGATGTAATATTGTGAGGTACCTTAATCCCTTTTCTAAGAATACCTTTTCCTTGATGTTGGTCACCTACTTGACAAATTTAGTTATTTGACCATCTCTTGGAAACTAGGATGACGTTCCCCTAGGAAAGAGAGTCTGAAATTTTCATACATCGATACCCCCAAATAATAAGTTCAAAACCATGATCATGACTCACATGATCTTATAAATTTAGAGTTGATTTTTTTTATCATAGGATTGAGATTTTGAGAAAAGGGGGAGATATATGAACAAAAGGATTTTAAGTGAAATAACAAAAAAAAGTCATTAAAGAGGGTAATCCAAAGGATAAATCCTCTCCTATTTGAAACAATGAAAATTATCTCTGAGGATTGACCTAAAAAATCATGAACTCTAGCTCAACTATACTCTATTGGGTAGCCTCCAGGGCCTTTTTCCATCAAGAAAAATCTATTTCCACCTTTTATATTATAGGATGAACCTCATAATCCCAAATAAAAAATCTACCCTAATTATCCCATTATTCACCACTAGAGAGGTTTCCACCACTACCTTAGCCGTATCCATATCTAGTTCATCCCATAAATTTCCAATAATGTCTTGTTTAATATTGTTTATGCCTTCATGATCTTCAACCTTCTACTCCAACCATGCATGTTATTGTTTAGCTACCTGGAGCACCTTGGTGACTTCATATTTCACTTTTTACATGGTAAAATAAAACTCCATATGTTCCACATACACTTATTTACAAATCTATTCATGATACAATTCATAGAGAGTATGACCAAACACCCCTCCAATTCCCAAGTTCACTAGCTAGTGGTGAAGGGATCTCATCCGGAAAACCAAGTCTTCCTATGCATTGCAAGTGATAAAAGTCTCCATGATTCTCTAAACCCTACCCTAGAATAAATGATTCACATTCATTACATTAGGTCCTACATATTATATATTTTTAGGAGGCATAAGATCATACGGAATTAAAGTCACGAGAACATCAGCATGGGGACTTCTTAGGTTAACCTCTTGGATGGGTGGGGCTCCTTGTTGAGAGGAGGAATTTTTTTCTTAATATTCTGTAAGGGAAACGTCTTTACTATATTTTAATTACTCCACCACCCACAACGATATCTACATCCACAAAAAGTTTCACTTTTGGGATCAATTTCAGCTCCTCTGAACAGTTATCTCCCTAAGGGCTAGCCTGATCAGCAAATAAAGCATCCAAACTTCCTTAGGAATGCCCAATTTTTAAAGACACACTACCTTGGTAACTATTTCAGAAAAGGGAAGGAGAGTTAGATCAACCTGTAATAACAGATAAGGTTAAAAATTCCAACATTATAGATGATTATTAAATGGAATGAAGATTTGAGTGATATCCACATTTTTGGTCTTTAATGGGAAATACCCCAATAAAGACCCTTCTATGCTAGTGGAAATATCAATGGATTCCCTGACACCCCTCATCCCTATATGGATGTGAGCTGTATAATACAAAAAGATTTAAGTATGGAATAATTAGATAGCTTTATAAATTCTGGTTGAACAAGACTCATAGCCTTAATTTTAGTGAGGACCAAGAACTCAATGATAAGCCATCTAGGAAGAATTACCAAATTAGTATCACGATCCATTATCTGGATTCTAGGTTGAGCCCCCCCTGTAAATTACTAGGAGGGTCAAATAATCATGAACACCCCCTCCTGCCTCCTCAAAAAATGAATATCCCATTGAGACCTCAGAATTATACCCAAAGGTGGGTCCACGACACTTGTGGAGGTAGTACCCATATATGTTCCTTATTCAACCACAATAAGGGACCCCTATACCTACTCAATTGATCCCAACATGAGTTAAACTTACAGTATAATAATGATCATGGAAATAAAAAAATCATTGATGGTTTAATAGGTAAGAAAACTTACCCTTCCAAATATAAGATCACTCACATTTCCCTATTTAGGAATGACCTCTCCAATCTCCTATGATATTTACATTTATAATCAGAACCCTAGTCAACATCCCCCCTGGATCCCTTTTCTTCAGTACTGACAATCATCCCATCTAAGGTTGGTGTTTCATCAAACAAAATTTTCCCATTCCCCGCAATGAACATCACCTATAATTGTGGAGTAAGAGAATCACCTCCCTTTTTCAGTGTGAGAAGCTATCCATCTTGGTCAGTAATCCATTCTCCCCTAAAATCTCACCCAATCCATAATTCTGGCATGCCAATCATTTGTATGTTCAATCCCTACCTAGGTAAACTTCTGCATTAGTTTCTCCACAATCCGGGTCAATAATAATTTCCCCCATTCCATACAAAAAATCTGGTAAGTATGCATTATCCACTTGATTCTCCTGATAGCATAGATGTTTCCCTAGATCCTCTACAGTTTGAATGTCCCTAGCATATCAGATCTCTACTCCCTCCCCCAGTTTTTTTGTGAGAGGCTTTCACTACCAATGGGTAGAGGCATAGTTGGCCCAAAAACTCCTATTGCTACTAATTCTCTTTGGGGCCTCAATACATGCTACACACTTTGAAGGGAATCTGTCCTTACACCCTAATTCCCTTATGTCGCTCACAATGACACCATCCTTATTACCCACTAGTGAAAAATCATGTTAGGATATATTGTTATGCATTTTTTGGAATAAGTCTGAGTGAATATGAAATCAAGAATTAGTGATGAAAACATGATTATTTCATGAGTTTATTTATCCACAAACACCCACCTAATCCAATTAAGGATAAAGGGATACCTCTCCTCATGCAACACCGTGTATAATCTCTTTCTAGGCTGCTGAATTCATCTTAATTTTTGAGAAAACCAAGACGGTGTGTATGGATAATAGTACATGTCTATTAATCCTTGTGACTAGTACTCCACACTAAAATACCTAAAGGTACTCCCTCTACTATAGGTACCCCTTTGAGTTGTCAACTATCTCACTATTTTTGGTTGGGAAAGTTCTGAAATCATAGTTCCCTGCATTTCCAATGCCCACCATTCCCTCAAACTCACTAAGAATCATCGTCCTTACTCCCAAAATATTGAGGAGAGAAGGGAAAAGATGGAATTCAGAGGGGTTATAAAATTTGAAAATTCAAATCTCTTAAGGTGAGTTGTGGCCAATCTGTGGAGAAATTGGAATGGACCATAGATTCACCTAGGCATGTCCCCCTCATGACATTCCACAATTAGTGATATAGTCTATCTTGTAGTAGGACATCAAATTTAGAGATATTCCATGCCTCTAGGATATTCTCCAACAACATGGTCCTTATACGTAGACCAATACATGCATACCAGATTGGGATCAATCGGCCAATAAGAAAAGTGACTCGAAACATCGAATACTACTCCTTCGAGAGCTAGCTCTTCATGTTGTACCCCTACTGATGATATCTATCTTCGTTAAATACTACCATGTAATATCCAAAAATAATCCACATAATTTCCTTAAAAAATTTCTTTTTCCACCTTGATATATTCTCTATTAACATATTTAATAATAATCCTAGCCATATATTAAACAAGATATCTTTATCAGATGCAGTCTGGTGACCCAAGACCACATCCAATAGATCTAGGAGGGTTTCCACAATGATTGGAATCTTCTCTATTTTATCCTAGGAATAGGTTGCTGGGAGAAATTAATCAAACTAGAACCCAATAAAAGAAATCCCACTGATGTATTGAAGGTCCCTCAAGCTCATCCCCACCTCTCTGTGATGGAGGAGGAATGTGTTCGCTTTTTGGTACCACAGACTAAGGAGTTATGAAAACCACTTCTGATGATGATACACATGTAACTGAGATATCCATAATACCTTATTTAGTATAATATAGTGCAGTTCATCTCTATACTCTTAATAGGTGGAGCATACATTGTATACATATACCCACTCATTAGTGAAGTTCCCCCCGCTGACAAATCATAATATTTATCCTATCCCAAGTGGTTGTTTCAAATGTTATCTCGGATAATGATAAAATAATGCGGGGGGGGGGGGGTTATTATGTAAAAGTTATTCCCAATTTAATTTCTATATTCTTCCAATAAAGGTGTATATAGAAGTATAATTTCACTCTCTAACATGGTTTCTATTAGTGTTAATGATCTAACTATTATTCTCATCATAACAAGAAAATTAGAAACTTGGGGTATTCACCTCCAGGATCAGGATGACCACATCATTCAAAAACTATAATTTTTACCATGGAAGTTGGTTAATAATATGATATCCTATTTGAGAATTTTTTAGTGGCCCAAAAAAAACTACATTATCATAAACAATTTTTCTGGACTAGGAAATTTATGCATTTTTAGTTTTCTTGGCCCTCTTAACAATAATAACATCATCAAAATGTTATTTAGATTGATCAACCATTTTCAATTGGATCAATGCATTTACCTAGAATGTATCATGTAATACTCTCCCACATAAAAAAAATAATAGTTTCTCATAACTCGTCATATTCTTTCACAAAAAGATAGCATGGATGTGAAAACATTATGTCACTTAAAGGCTACTTGCATGAATTTCAAGACTAAAGAGCTCGAGAGTTCATGATAATATTTGTAGTTTTTCACATGAGAGTTTACTTTTCAAGAATGAAATTAAAGTGACTGTAAAAATTCCCCTAACTCTTATAAGAATGGGACCCCCCCCCCCATTTTCACAATCACACAACCTAGTAGCATGAAAAACCCAAAAAGGCATGTGATGGGATGGGAATTCCCCATGGAATCAGAATTTTCCTTGGAACTAAACCATTCAGTTCCACATAAACTACAATAATGAGGGGGGTAATTTTAGGCTCTAAAAATCTATTTCAACCACCATAATTTTGACTTTACATACATTAAATACACCATTCAGACGAAGGAACTGTACGAGAGCCTCCCATGGTGGCTTGCATAACTTTAGGGTAATGCACATAACTCTCTCCTTAGCACACAACTGAATTGCATGAAAAAGGATATATCAAAAAGGCCATATTACACGGGGACACATAAGGTCCAAAAAATATGTAAACATATAAGCGTAAAACATTGGATCATTTATAACAACCCTGATGGTCGCATGGACTTTTTACATGAAAAATGCACCATTGGATGGAGGTCTAATAAAACTCTCCCCTAGAAGCAAAGGCATAGAGGTCACACAAAAAAATTTGAGTTCCATAAGGAGTGTTTATTTCCCAGACTGAATGGCCAGAAGGCTGATATTTTTATTGATTTTGGATAAGCCCCATTTAAGGGTAATGGGGGAAAACCAAAACTTCAGATACATGAGGACATTAACAAGATTCAAAAAATAAAAGGGTTGCAACACAAAACAGGACTACAAGGAAGTGCCTCCACCCAACATCAATATCATTAAGGCATGCCTCCAACAAAGTACGACTAATCAGAAAACTGTCACGTGCAAAGATGCACGGGCCCGGAACCGATGGCTACGCCATATCCTCTCAATCGTCCAAATCCGAAAAGCCGTGAATGATAAAGACGACTAACTCTATCCTCATATGAACCAAATCCTTGTAGAATTTCTATATTCCCCAACAAAACCTCTTTCACCTCCAACAAAAATCAAACAACAAGTAACAAGTAGATTCATAACCAACCACGTCATCAACACCATTGAGATACCACCAATTTCACAGCCAATTAAACAAGATCCCACCTTAATCAAATCAAAACCTAGAAGAAACTTACAGGCACACCAAAATGAAACACATCCCTCCTCCAAATCAATGGAGCCGACCCTAAGCACACCAGAGTATTCCAGAACAGACTTCGAGTTGGGACGAAGCCGAGCTGAGATCTCAGAGCCAGAAGGCACACTATGGCCAACGTTGAACACACCGTAGCGCACGCTGAGCACACCACAGCCGCCACAGAATCCCGAACAGCCGGCGACTAGGACAGACGAGCTGACGACAATCACACCAAATCTGTGACAAGATCCCGAATCCAAAGGCACTTCGAAGCCGTCACTGATCACAATGCCACCACTGAGCCGAGGATCTGACGCCGGACCACTGGGAGTCGACGCACATCGAGGCCGAGCAGATCCGAAGATAGGAATGACGAAGCCGTCGATGAGCGTACTAGAGACGGTGCCGATCACACCAAAATCGAGACAAGATCCTAAAGCCGAAAGGTGCAACAGAGCCACCACCAAGCCAAAAACAGAGCTAGACCTCGTAGATATATCCCCCATTGACGTCGTGCCGAGACGAGAAGGTCATTGCCGAGGAATATCCAAGCTAGAGGAGGGGAGGAGATGGCTTGGAAGGGAAACCCTAGGCGCGCGCGGATGGGGGGAGAAACCGCCACTCAGAGGCACTCCCAGGAACAATTTGTTCCACTCTAAGTGTTTATTTCCCAGAACTACCCATTTAAGTTATAAATAGGATAACCCTCATTGGGAAAATAGCTCTCTGAAAGTGGAAGGATCAATTCTCACATTCACAACCTAGACTTATGTGATGATTGTGGAACTCCAAATTTCATGGAACCCAGAAGGTAGAAATATTATGTTAATAACCAAAAATGGGAACCAAATTGTCTTAGATCATTTTTTTATGTCCTCAAAAAACTTCCCTTAAAGGTTAAATGGGTTCTCAGATGATGACTTACCTTCACACAACCCCACAATCTGCATAACTCTAGAATTTGTGTGAGACTATGCCACCAATATCCATTGAATATACTTTTACAAGAGTGTACCACTCACAAAACCCTAATTTTTCATGCAAATATTGATTTTTGATCAATAAAATTTGGGTCACTAACCCTATTTATCTTTCTTTAAAACATAATTGTCCACAAATTGAGTGCTCAAGTGCCCTTCACCTAATTCAACTAGGTCTACTAGCTCTTCATTATCCTATAAAGCTAGTATCATTACAATTTTTGTCCATACTTCTTTAATGTCATAGGTGGATGAATAGCCTTTCTCTAAAAATAATAGGAATCCTAATGCCTCTTGATCCTATGAGTAGGAACCCTAACATTAGGACCCCTATTTTTGACTCTACTACAACAATTTTTACACCATACACTACCCATAGGTGCACGAGAAGAAGAAACTTAAATCCCAAAGGTGGAATCATCCTCAGAAAACTAAATACTTTTTGGTTGGAAGGTCTTAGGATATATCATTATCCCCTATATTGAAATGGTCTCCCTTGGTGTAGGACCATCCAAAGTTCGAGCTTTATGACGCAAAACTTCCTAACCCCACATTAAAATAGTATGAATTTAAACTACACGACAACATCATTATCAATTGATGTGATACTACAACCCTATGCTATGTGATAAACCTTGGATTCCCCATATATGATCATCATGGGATTATTCATTCCCCCTAACCATCATATGTGACTCCCATTCTGATAATTCTTTATGTAAAAGACCCACATGATCCCTTGTAGGTTCTCGTTTTGTGACATGAGTATCCTAACTGCATGATGTTAAACTATATGGTTCATACCAAAAAACATGAACTTAAATGCTAGTATTAAACTATTTGGGGTTTGAAACGTTAAATCAATCATTGTGTGTAAGATACCTTCCCCAGATTCAGTCCTAACCACCAAAACCACTATAAAAACTGCATATCTTCCTCTAAATGGTGCAAACCCCAAAGTGAGATCATATCCCCTCTAAGAACACACTAAAAAGGCACAATAAAACCCATCTCTATAAGAAATTAAATCGGTGACCAACCTATGTCCATAAAAAATTAAATATTTCACAATCCTATCTTTACTATACATTAAATATGTGACCAACCATTCTCTAAAAAATTTTAAATCTCTGAAAAACATATCTCCACAATACATTAAATTAATGGCTAATGTATATCTATATGACATTAATTCTATGACCAATCTGCCTCTATGGGGTGTTAAATTTGTGAATTGTCTATCTCCAAAAGATGTTAAACTTTTGACTACCTATATCCAATGTATGTTAAATCTATAACCAACCTGTCTCTACAAGACATTAAATATGTGACCAACTTATCTCCACATGACATTAAATATGCGACCAATATCTCTTAATAGGATATTAAATCTATGACCAATCTGTGTCCATATTATTTTAAATCTATGGATAATCTATCTCCACTGGATTTTAAATCTGTGACTAATCCATCCCCATAAGAATTTAAAGCATTGACCCCACCAGGTGACTAATAATCTCTACCTAATGTAATGAACATGAGATATAGAGGCCTCAGTCCTAGTATCCCAGATCCAGTGTCTACTTATAATATTGGTTCTAAAAGTAAGAGATCATATCCCGAAGGAACAAATGATTTAGTAGTCTTGTTAAACTATATATATACATGATTCCTATATTTCATTTCAATACATAAATAAAAACATATTATTTTTTCTCAAGAATATCATTATTCCCTCTATCATATTATTTTATACCATTCATAGTAAACTTACTAGATTCCAAGGATATGGAAAAAGATTAGGGTGATATAAAACTACTAGTATGTTTTACATACAATGGAAGTAATCATGAGTATATAAATATTAATCAATAAGGAAAGGTATTAAAACTGAAAACATGTTCCATTTAATCAGTAACTTGAGAATGAAATAATACATAATTATTATGGAATGGTAACTAACTAAAAGCACATTCCATTCAACCAATAATCTAAGAAGGAATTCATAGATATATAATATCAATTTGAATATATAATGGATAATAATATAAAATAAATTCTAAATTATGGAAATATTTAATTTTTGGACGTCATGATCTCAGAAATCATGATACCCATACTGTCAAGGCCTCATACTAAGTAATCTTAACAGATGGGTATGTA
Source organism: Viscum album (assembly GCA_963277665.1). Lineage (NCBI taxonomy): Eukaryota > Viridiplantae > Streptophyta > Magnoliopsida > Santalales > Viscaceae > Viscum > Viscum album. The sequence continues at coordinate 674,097,188 of OY728126.1, forward strand.
TTTAAAAGAAACCAATTTAAATAAGGCTGTCAAGATAATCCAACTCATTAGAAAACTGATACATTGAGGGTATATCTATCACTAGTCCCCACAACTACATTTCCAAATCATTTCTCATATATTAAATAATGGATTTAATTTATGAATCAATATTCCTTATCAAAAAATTTCCATATCCAATAAGGAATACAATTTATCAACAATTTCCCTAATAAATCATATAAAATTAAACATAAAATACCGTATGTGGAAATGATATAAGGTTTAATTAATAGTAATATCAATGATAAATAATATGGATATTTAGGGTAAATGTAATTTTTAATGATCACAAGAAAGGGAATATTTTAAGGAAAAGTAAATGACTACAGAATTAATCAAGAAAGTGAATTCCTACAATTTCTTTAGTCAAGTTGATCATAAAACATCCTTATAAAGAAAAATATGTTATCAATACAACATATCCCTATGTAGTATATGTAAAATAAATGGCTACGGTTATTAAAAATAGAAATCATATACAATGTTTTTTTAAAAATTCTTCAAGAAAATACAATTTTTAGTTTACAAACCACTTTTTAAGACTAAAAATCCCTAAAATATTAGTCATAAAATCTTATTTTAAATAAATTTGTAATTTTTCAATGGAATCATGAGAACCATTAGTGGTTATTATGGCAGGAGATTCTATATATTCCGAGTATGTTGAAATAATGATTCATATAAAATTATTTTTAAAATGTCAAATTTTTTTAAAGGTTGGGGATGAAGCCTCATTTATTATTAAATCAAAGAAAAGACCTCTTTTAACTGGGTAGAGGGAGACCCATTACATAGCCCGAAGGCCCAGTGGGCATTTAGCCCATTACATGGCCCGTAGGCCCATTTTTTTGGCCCGAAACCCATTCTGTGAATAGTACTGCTACAGTACCCGCTCTGCTACAATATTTTAAAATGTCAAAATGATTATTGTTTAGAAAGTGATATGATGATTATATTAATTTTTTTATAAAATCCAAATAATGTGTAATTTTTTTGATATATAATTTGGATAATGTTGAAAAAAAATTGATTTTTTTTAGAAAACAAGGTTTTGGAGGAAAAAAATACTTTTGACTGAAGGGAGAAATGAAGTCATATTTTGTTAATAAAATTTTCTTAATAATTTTATGAACCAAAGAGTGAAAAAATATTGCAATTTATTTTGAAATTCATGAAATACTAGATTATAATAACAATAAATTTTCTTATTATCCAATGGTAAAATATATTCATTCAATTGAAATCCAAGAATAAAAAATCTCGATTAAAAATTAGATTGTGAAATGAACCCTTAAAAGATCATAATGTTTAAGAGTTAATTAATAAATGAGTTTATTATGTGTATAGAATGTAAATTGACATAATAAAAGTTTAAATACATCATATTATAAAAAAAATCCATTACACACATAATCTTAGAATATCAAAGTCAATGGAGAAGTATTATAACCCAATGAAAAGAAATATTGTTATGAAATTCTTTACCACTTGGTTACTTTTAAACCAAATAACCATGGATAAAATAATTAAAATTGAAACATATAATACCATTAATTATGTGTGAATCATGGTTTAACCTGTTAAAGGGTTATTATATTAACCTTATAAAAAAATTAGATGCATAATTTTGAAATATGACTCAATGAAAGGGAATTGAGATGAAGTCCCTTAACCCACACTTCCATTTAATTAAACATGATTTAACCTATAGTATAATGGTTTTAATAATTTTATTAACATATAAAAAATCCATATTAATATTTATAATATCATATATGATGTTTTTATAACATATTATCTCCCATTCCGTAATAATCATTCATTATTATTATTGTTTTGGGTGTTATATTTTTTGTTTTCTCATACATGTTTTAACATAGTTGTTTTGGTTATTGATAATATTTTATTTTTAAATCATATAAAAAATATATTAATACTATAAATATCATATTTAATCATTAAATATATTTTTAGTATCATTATTTAAGGTTGTTCGTGGAGAATGAATCACATTGCTTCGTGGAGATGATATACCGTACATATGCACCAACGATGATATCATTACATTAACGAGTGAAAGAATAATAAATTTGGTGATATATTAATTTAAAGAATCAATATCATGTAATATATTTCATATATATTAATTAAATTTATCCTTATTACTTTCCATGTTTATCATAACTGAAAAACGAATCACATCACTTCATGAGGCGGTAGTTCAATGTACAAACGCACAACATTATCATATTTTAAATGGAATAGAAAGTAAAAAGGTATAAATGATATTTTAATTCAAGAAGAATAATAATATCATAAATAATATACATATATATATATATATAATCCATAATTATATACAATCGTGATATGTGTTTATGAAAACAAGTTGTATCAGTGAGGTAAAAGTCAACTGTATACACGATCGATGATTTTGTTTCCCATTTGTTGGAGAATGATATGGATAAATATTATTACATAAATATAATAACATATAAGTATATTTTATATAATTTTTATATTTTATTATATATTTTAATAGAAAATTTAATGGGAAAAAATAATACAAAAGAGCATTGTTAAGACAATTACCTTCTCTTAGAGAAACCTATTTTTGATATTCTCTTCAGAACCATAGGGTTAGTCTTTTTTGAAGACCAGAATTTCTAGAATTTGGATATGGATGTTGGAGTGATATTTTTTATGTTCTTGTTTGAGGCAAATTTTTCTAGATGTTTATAAAAGTGAATGGAGGAAGTGGCCTTCTATAAGTGGGGAGAGGATACACAAGGAATTTATGAAAAGAATAAATTTTATCCGTGTTTTTCACCTATAATAAGGCTCATAAATGGGTCATTATAGATCCTTAGATATTAAAAGTTAAACATTAGGCCATAAAATTGTGTTTGGGCATGTTTTAGGTCACTTGTAATCCAAATCCTCTTAGTTCAACCGCCCGATAAACCTGTTTTCACCTTAAATTGGGTAATTATGTTTTACTATTTTCTCTATTCATTATAAAAAAATTTATTTGAAATTATTATATAATATAAATTATAATGAATCCAAATATGGAATCCATTATTCATAATTAAGTTCATATAATTTTCAGAATTCAATTTATAAAATAAACTCATATACGCATCGAAAATTTTTTTTCCAAAGAAAAACCTCTAAAGTATAAAATTTTTTTATATCAAATTGATCAAACAATTGATTCCAATAAAATAATTTTTATTAATTATAATATAATTTAACTATTTTTTTTTATTAATTTTATAAAATTAATTGGTCCTATAAATTCTTTAATCTAAAAGGTATTTTTTTAATAAAAATCTTCATTTTTAACTATTTATTAAAAAATAAATAATTTCAAAAAAAATTGCCATAAGTTAAATTTGATATTATGATTTAAAAAATTATTATAATATTATAAAATATATTCTATAAAAGTGAAAAAATTAATTTTAACATAAGTGTGCAAGATGTGTCTAACCAAATTTTGTTTTGAAAATTATAGTTTCTTTAAAAAAATTTATTTTTAATTAAAATGGTTTTTATTTTTTATTTTTAGTCAGTAGTTAACCAATGAAAATTTGTAAAACATATATTTTCATAAACTATTTATTCCTATTCATACCATCTAATTTGAAAGATTGTTTATAATAGTATATAATGTTACAGTTCTTTTAGACCTCAGGTTGTGTGTTTCACAACCTATCGAAGAAATTGAATTTATCTAAAGAATATATATCACAAAGTATTAGTGTGTTACATTATCATATATTCTCACTTATTCATGTCATATATTCTATCTAACCCAATTTAGTTTTTTTTAAATCTCTATGTGCCACATTTCCACATCTTTAATTAATTATGTCTTCACAATTTGAACTTGCACATGTTAATCGAGGGCTTGGTGTTTGAAAATAACTTTCTTAATAACCCACAACATAAATAGGATTAAAAAACATACATTTAAAAATATGGGATGGGAAATATGAAGGTAATTTTGAATAATAACTATCTAGGTTTCCAAGTAGGTGATCATTGGTGTGAAGTGAAAATGTGGACATAAAGAAAAGAGTAAATAATTATAGAGAGTTGGTGAGGTCATTGATCACAAAACCATATATCTATGATGATTTAAAATAACATTTTATTCATCAAATATTAAGGTAATAAGATAATATTTTTGTTTAAATAATTTTTCTAAGAGTTGAGGGATTATGATAACATCTAGTATAATATTATAAAGAAATTTACTTTACATGAAAATTCAATCCTTCAACCATTTTCACCACAAAGTCTTTATATATGGCTTATTTTTTTAAAATAATCATATATTCTTAAAATATTATTCTTTTCTTAACATAAATTATAATACTAAACCTAATGGTTATCAATACCTATAAACTTATGTCCATAAAATGAAAATTAATTATTCCTCAAATAATGTTTTCACTAAAACCCATAACAATAAATGGGTTCTTTTACCATAAATTCTTTCCAAAAATATACTTAATCATTTCTCAAAAAAATTTAAAAAGGGGTGTTTATGAATTTTAAATAATTATAAACATTAAATCATAAACCCCTGATAGTATCCATAACACTAAATTTAATAAAGGTTTATATTCTTATAATATTTAACATAATCCATAGATGTTTCATGATTCAAATAACCAAAATACTATTGGTAAAAAAATTTACAAATTAATTTGTTAAACATCAATACCTAAATACTTCAACCATTTTTTTTCAACATAGATCCTTCCTTTTTCTTCAGGGTAACCTTAGAAAAAGAGCATTAACTCAGATAATTACATGGTTTGACACATTTAAGACAGTGAAATATAAATATATCCCTAGGATTAAATTTATTTCCTTATATCACACTCTTAATTTTCCATTGAAAATTCCTTTTTTATGCAATTTTTTCACGCATAAAATATTTTTCCATTTTGAGGAACTTTTCAATGTGTCTGTTTTTATATTTATAACATGAAGGAAATAAAACCTTCTTTAATTCATGGTCTCACCACTTAAGCTCTTAGATAAATCCATCCTTCTCTTATTTAGTTATTCTAAGATTTAGTTAATGTATTGTTTGTTAATAATATTTTGGGATAAATAATTATGTATAATCTTGATATCTTCCACCTCTTCCATAATCCCATTTTATTTCTCATAGTTATCACATATATTTTCAAATTTGATGTTGAAACGTTTCCTTCGAGTTCCAAATATTGAATAAAATCATATAAAAAAGTGTGAGAAACAATAATCATAATGGAAAAAATATATAATCATTTATATGAGGTTGAAATCATAAAATATTATTTTATATCTATAACACATTGGGTTAATACTAGTTCATTCATTTTCATCATATATTCAAATTATTTATAATGGTTTATAAATAAAATGTGTATTATACAAAGAATATCCCTTGGTTGTGTCAAACCTAGTGACAAATAAGGCCTATTTTCATTTACTAGGTAATGCTAGAGTCAATATCAATGCTCCTTTTTCAGAGTTATTAACCCTAGGTACATCAGTTCTAGAACTATGTCTACATATAATATCTAGAAAGGTATGTATTACCTGTAACAACCATATAATCTCTACCTTAATATACATTTTATGTGTTCTTCTATACTTATCTTGAAATTATATCATAGGTGTTTTCCCCTAAACTATGTTTCACTAAATCTTATTCCCATGGGTTCTATTAAACTTCCAATGATACAATCTATAGATACCCCAACCCCAGTATCCTAGTGCCAGTGTATAGTTTATTACATTGGTGTAATATACATGAAATCCTATCCTGATGTATTTAATAGTTTAAGATTCTTGGTAAACTAGATATATAATTGATTCCCATATTATATTTTAATACATAACAGACAACATAATTTATTTTTGAGAATATCATTATTCACTCCATCATATCCTTGCTTACCACTCATAGTATAATTCCAAGATTTATATGGAAGGAAAAATGTAAATGTGAGATAAAATGATTAGTAAGGGGTACATAGAATTGAAGCTATCATGAGTAAATAATTCATATTCAATATGTTATGGTAAATAAATAAAAGTAAATTCCATTTAATCAAAAACTTGAACATGAAATATGGAATAATCATTATAGAATGGTAACTAACTGAAAAACCTTTCCATTAAATCAATAAACTTTGAATAAATTAATCCATAGATAATATTAGTGTGAAACTATCAAGGATTATAATAATAAATAAATTATTAATAATGTAAATGCTTAATTATTGGATATCATGATCTCAAGGATTGTCATACATTTATCATCAAGACCTTGTGAAAATAAATTTTTACTGATGGATAGGCATACACAAAAATACCATTTAAATAAGTCTATCCAAATGATTCATTTAATGATACAATAAATGAATCAAGGAGATTTTTATAACTAGGACCCACTCATAACTGCACGTCTAAATCATTCCTCATATATCATATAATCAATCTAATTCATGAATCAATTTCATTATTAATAGGTTTCTTTACCGAGTAAAAAATATAGATTATCAGTAAGTTTCCCAATCAGTCATTTAATTTTTAATGTAATATAATTATGTAGAAATTATATAAAAATTAAGTTATCATAATTTCTATGATAAATAATATAAACATTTATGGGAAATTTAATTTTTAATGATCACAAGAACGTTAATATTTCATAGGAAAGTAAGTGACTATTAAATTAATCAAGAATGAGAATGTCTATAACTTCCTTAGTTTAGATGATCCTAAAACATCCATATAAAGAATAATTATGGTATCAAATGAACATATACCTAATAAAATATAATTATAATAAGTTTATTTTACCATTGATGAATAAAAATACCCTAATAAGTTTTTTAATAACATTATTGTGAGAAATATAATTTTCTCGTTGAAAATATTTTTTATAACTAAAAATTTATATAATATTAGGAAAATGTTTTATTTTTAAATAATCTTGTAAAAATGAAATTTAATCTTCAAATAAATTAATTTTCATGATTATAGGATGTTTCTTACTTGTTGAGTACATTAAAATAATGATTCCTTTTACATTTTTGGTAAAAACTCCAAAGGATCATTATTTTGAAGGAAACTAGAAGATTCCTTTTAATTATTTTTTTGTAAAAATATATTCATGGGTAAAGTATAAATTTAATAAATAATTTTTAAAAATTTAAAAAAAATGAGAAAATAAGGTCTTAGAAGAAAAAATATTTTCAAACAAAGAGAAAAATGAATTTTGATTTTATTAAAAACATTTTCTCAGCAATTTAAAGTACCATAGAGTAAAAAAATGGTACTATATCTTGAAAAAACTATATTAAAAGAAATTTAAAAGGTTTTATTATCCAATTATATAGTAATTTTATTTAATGTCAATTTAATTGAAAAAAATCTCTATTGAAATGTTATAGTGAAATAAACCCTTACAATGATCATATCATTGAAGATATAATTAATAAATGATACGATTATGTGTATCAATTTTAAATAAAAATATAACAATTTAAAATAAAACATAATGTAATAAAAATTAATTACTCAGAAAATCTTATAATATCAATGAAAATGAAGAAGGAATATAACCGAATGAAAAGAAATTGAGTTATAAATTTTTTTACCACTTGGTAAATTTTAAGTCAAATACAATTGAATAAAATATTTATAAATAAAAAACGAATCACATCACTTTGTAATGTGGTAGTCAGCCGTACACACGTGATACATTATCATATTTTAAATGGTAGTGAAATTAAAAAGGAATATATGATATTATAATTATTTTATTATAATAATATCATAAATATTATATATATAAATTTAATATATCAATATATACTATCATGATATGTATAGATGGAAAACAAGTTACATCGGTTCACGAGGTGGTTGTTCACTGTACACACGATCAATGATTTAGTTTCCAATATGATGGTGAAGGATATGGATAAATATTATAAAAAAATAATAACTTATAATTATATTATATATATTATTTTTATTATATTTTAATAATTACTACATATTTTATTTTGGAAAAATAAAAAAAATGATGAAGGTTCTTTATTAAGACAATTACCTTTTCTTAGAGAAACCATATTTGGACCATCTTTTAAGGAACCTAGTGTTGGACTTTGGAAAAGAAAAGATGATATATAATGTGAATAATGATTTTGGGGAGATATTTTTCAGGTTTTTGTTAAGTCAATCCTCTTGAATGGTGTGGAAAAGTGAAGGGAGGGAGTGACCTTTTATAAGTGGGAGAGATGACACACATGAAATGTTTAAAAAGTGTAAAGTGTGACAACATTTTTCAAATTCTATAAGGATCAAAAAAAGGAAATCATAAAACCTTAGAAGTGATATGATCAAAATATTTCCATAAAAAGGGGGTTTGATAAGGTTTAGTTTATTAAAAACCCTTATCTTTTATTTTTAACCCATAGTAAACAGATTTTAACCATAACCACGATAATTATTGTTTTCTTTTTTCACAATTTATTTTGGTAAAAAATTAAATTGAAATTATTATATAATGAAATTTATTCTTATTAAAAATAGTGAATATTTTTTTAAATAAAATTCACAAAAGTGGTAGAATTAAATTTAAACATAAACCCACCTACATGTCCGGAAACAGATTTTTCAAAAGAAGATCATTCCAAAGCATACAAAGTTTTCTTTACCAAATTTAATCATAAAAATGATTCCAGTAACATAAATTTGATTAATTATAATAATAATGAACTAATTTTTCTTTTAAAACAATTTTTAACCAAATGGGACATGTAAATTATTTTAATTAAAAGATATTTTTTTAACAAAAATCAGTATTTCTCATTATTCATCAAAAAACACAACTTTTCAGAAAAATTTAAATCAATTAACTTATAGATAATATTTATATTTTTAATTCTAAAATAATGTTAATTTTATGAAATAAATTTTCTAAAATTTTCAATAATTACATTTTATGTAAGTGGGAACGACGAGACATAACATTTTTTTTAGAAAAGTATAGTTTTTTCAGAAAACATTTCTTTTTTATTTCAAATGAATTTTATTTTTATTTATTATTATTATATAAACAATGAACATGTTTAACCCATATATTTTTAAAAATTATTTACTCCGATTCATACCCACCAATGTTACATCTTGGTTATAATGGTATACAATATTAAAGTTCATTTAGACTGTTGGTTGTGTGTTCTTCAAGCTGTTGAAGATATCAAATTTATTTTCAAATAAATATATCATAAAGTATCAAGGTATTTTATTATTGTATAATATTAGTATGGAATGTAATATAAAATATTTCACCCAATTTCATTATTTTAAAATATCAGAATGTTACATGATATTCATGAGTTTAAAATCCTCATAAGTCTTACACCCCTAGAACAAACAACCCCTTGAAAGAAATGGGGTACCTTGGGATCAATGAATAAGATGCCTCAAATATTATATTCTATTTATTTTTGAAATACTAAGACTTTATAGGTTATGTACTCACCCAACATCTATAGATGATAAGATTTTCACAACATCACCATCATCTCTGACTGCAGGTCGCTAACCTATCGAGACTAAAGGAGCATAATTAATCAAAATCCACCTTGAGATGGAATTAGTAACATGTTTCACAAAAACAACTCATATCTATGAGGGAGACCCAAACTAGCCAAATATATCCAAGGATTAATCTATGCAAGGAGGAACTGAAATCCCATAAACATAATTTGATCAAGGATAAAAGACCACGAATCATTATAGTAGATGCTTCTCTAATTTAGAATGAGGGATTGTGGGGTATCCAACTAACCACTCTAGAGGAGGAGATACCAATTCATCAAAGTGAACCACATTAGTAAATGTAAGGAATGAAATAGTTTATAACCACACCTGATACATGACCCCTTTTCTAAATCATAAAAAAATATATTTAATGATACATCTTTCAAGAAACTCATAAATTTTGTTCGCCTATAGTTATTTCTTGAGAATACATGTTTTACATTAATTTTACTCCCTTTCTGTACTCAATATATGACAACATTGTCTTTATGGAAATTTGAATTTATTTATCTCTTTGGTTGAAAATACTTTTTATTCCATGTCCGTGTTTCTTGAAAATGTTTTAAAAAACGTTTTTACAATTCACCAATGATTTTTTAAGGAAATTTTTAACCATGTTTGATTTCTAAAAAAATGCTTTAAAAGTAAAATTATATATGTTTCCTAAATGATATTCTTTTGAGTATTTACTGAAAATGATAAAGGAATCTTGTTTTAATGTGTATTTTATGGAAAAATGTATCACCACCATGACCAATCATTTCCTCAAAGATTACGTTGTATATTTGCAATGTTATTTTAAGTCAATTTTATTTTGAAAATAGTTCATAATTTTTTAGTGTTAAAATGTTATTTTCCAAGTGGAAAGGATATATTATTGAAGAAATGATCCAAGTGTTCCTTCAAAATCATTTTACATATAAGATGACATCAATTTCTAGCACTTATAATTCATTGTGGATATGATCCAAGGATACCATTCTAATTATTTCATTGAATGGATTATTATTATGATGATTAAATTCTAATAAAATCTATTCTTTTTTCCATGGGCTATGATATGATGAAATTTTTAGGAAACGCATTCTCTTAATGGGTTTTAAAATGATGAATTTTATAGGATCATGTGTCACAAATATGTATGTTTTTTATTTTTTGATGGGTGGGACTTATATCTACCTACAATGAATTGGGTAAATATTGATATATCATGGGATAATAATGGGAAATAATTTTATGGGTTTAATTCTCAATGGGAAACACACCAATGGGATTGATATAAAATGGAAAACATGTGATTAAGCCTGATCCACAATGTTTGAGGGTATTGGTAGTTAAAATTGAAAAATTAAATGATTTATATACCTATGATAGAGCCAGAATTTTATGAAATGAGCTCATAGTTCATGAATTATGATTATTTTACACTCTTATGAGTAATGTATTTTATAATGATAATTATTTAGGAAATAAATCATGATTATGATCTATGAAATGTTGGGTATGAACTTTTTAAGTTATTTTATTGACATCAGAACCTTATTCTTATCTTATGATTTCAAATGATCATATAATTATATATACTATGTTTACCATTAAAATTATATGATCTCACAATTTCTTATGTTTCATTTCTCAAGGTTATGAAGAAATGTTTTAAGTAGGGTATGTTTATGAAGAGAACAAAAGGGGAAGACATTTATGAAAGATGTTAAATATCATTCACTAAATAAGAATAATATGTACCAATTCTCCAAGTATAACAAAACATTACGATCCCCATGAGTTTTTTTGTGAAATGTATTGAATATCCATATTAAAATATGTGATATAGATGTATGAAAATTAATGGACATTATAACTAAATGATTGAGGGAAACCCAATTAGTATTCCACTATACCGAACCTCTCAACTATCTCAAATAAATCAAAAAATACAAGAACACTCTTTCCTTACATTTTAACATGTAAATTTACCAATCAAGGAGACACATATAAAAAAACATAGTCTCAGGCCTTGAACATTAGTGTATATATCCTCTAGTTGGAGTATGAACTTTAAAAAATTTAGGCAGTAGCCAACCATTTCCTGATCAATCAAATATTCTCTAACATGTACAACATTAGACTCAACCCAAAAATCCGATAATAACCAGCCTCTAGACAACACATGGGTAAATGACAAGGACTTATATACAATGACTAAAATAGATCTATATGAATTTAATCTTGATAGCAATTATTACTGGAGAAATATACCAAACCCCAGTGGTTCTCTTAAGAACCCAAAAGGTCCTAGACACATACTCTCAACATTTCCCCTAAGATCTAAATCTTACACTCAGACTATCAATTTGTCTATAGATGATATGAATATCTCATATACATATTCAAAAAAAGTTCCTTATGAAATCCCCATAAAAAAGGTGACATGAAATGTATATTTTTTTTTTCAAAAATAATACTTTTTTGGATCCCATGTAAGTGAATTATCTCACAAACATAAATCCCACCAAAATCATCTAGTTAAAAGTTCTCCCATATTGGTAAAAAAATTTCTAACTTGGGGAACCAATCCATGATATACCGTACCAAATCAAAACTATAGGGTGGCCTTTGAAACTGCATAAACAAAATCCATGGTCATATCATCCCACTTCCACTAAAGGATAAGAAATGGCTATAGATCACTGGTGGGTTTCTAGTGATTGACCTTGAGGTGTTTCCTAGTAGAAAACCATGTAAAAAATCTACTATGTCTCTCTTCAACCCAGGATACTATAACTACCTTTTCATGTCATGATACATTCTTTTCAGACCTTGGTGCACTACTTATTTTGAGGATTGTGAGTCCCTCATCAGTTCCTCATGTATGGTCAGGGGGAAAAATTATAGGAATTAAAATATGAGTAACCTCATATGAATGAAGATAGGAATATTTTGGTTTGTATCTTATATATATTTAGTCTCTCTACCATATATTTTGTCTCTCATAACTAGACAATATGAATTTTATAGCTAGATCTTATTCACCTTACTGAGGGTGAAAAATTGATATATAAATATGTAATGGTTTCTCCACCCTAGTACACATGAACATTAGGATGTATACAAAAAATAAGATATAATATACCACTCACTACTATACTCAAGAACTTCCTGAGTCTTAGTCTTCCTACTCCACACTTTTTTAACAATGTTAATTTTTCCATAGGTGTATTCCAACATGTAACAAAAATACTATAATTATACAACCCACCTTCAATAATGAAGGTTATGTACTACAACATGAAAATATAATTTAGTATATTTTGGGTAATATAGACCATGAACCTCTCACCCATTATGTAATTCCACCAATACTCTAAGACATGTACCACTACAACAAACTCTTGATCATTGGTTGAATAGTTTTTGTCTTACAACCTCAAATGTATAGACTCATAATCAACCACATGACCATCCTACATCATGAATGCTCCTTGATCGACCCCAAATGTATCACAATTCATGGTATTCTCTCTACCTAGCATAGGTATGTTTAAGATCAAAATTATTTTTAATATACCTTTTAACTCATAGATATCGCTCTCATAAGTGTTTTACCAAATAAACTTCAACCACTTATTGGTTAATCTTTCATCATTTTTTTCCTATGAGACATGTCCTGTATTAAACACCAGTAAATCATAAAAAAACATAAAATATTTGAATATCAAAAATAATATTATGTCACTGCCAAGAAACAACTTCTCTGGCCATCTTAGGGTTTATAGATTCATCAACATTAGATATAATATTACCTAAGAAGTGTACTTGGTCAATCATAAAATGGATCTTTGAGAACATGAAAAAAAGATGGTGCACTTAATGTGACCCCAAAATGTTCTCTTGGCATCATGTGTTTTCCTCCCTTAAATTTGAGTACAATATAATGTCATCATCGAAAACAACCACTAGTGTGTCAACATATGGGTGGAAGACCTGATTCACTAGATCTAAGAATACCTCCACTACATTCATCAGACCAAAAGGCATCACCAAATACCCATACATACCATACCTACTTCTAATGGATATGCATGGTATGTATGAAGGTATCACACTCAGTTATTGATAACTATATCTCAAATCCATCATAGATAATACACGGTCTCCCCAAAGCCAATAAAATAGGTCATTGATAAATGGAATTGGATTCCATTTTTTATATATCTGTAGATTTTTATTTAGATAGTCCACAAATAGAATCAAAGATCCATCCACCTTATTAAAAAATAATACTGAATCACCCCAATGAGATATACTCAGATGTATGAATCCCATATCCTTGATGTAATACAATAGAGCCATATATTCTCTAATATCAATAATAGTTATCTAATAATTTGAAATAGAAATATAATTTTTACCGATCATGATCTTGATAATAAACTCAACCACTCTTTGGGGTATAAAATCTAATAAATAAATAAGAAAAACATACATAAACAGATGAACCGTAGGAAAAAAATCTACCTACTAGATTCCCCCATTATCTAACATAAGTCCAACAACTTGAGTTGTAGTCCGACCTATATTCATACAGTCAGGTCCTATATAACCCTCCTATAAGTCACATTCTATGACATGGGAATAAATATCACCCTCATGATACATTAAGGAGACACATTGATGATAATAGTTGATGTGGGATCAATAAATCACTAACCAATCCATCTCAAGAATAAAATATAAGTTTTTTATCTCTAATATAAAGTGATCACATATGAATCTATAGGCACCAATCACACATGATCATTCACTATATTGTATAATGTCTTTTTATCACACCTCTAAAGGCTTTTTGATCAACATTACTCCATATAAGTACTTTAATGATAGTCTCAATCAATTTGTTATTTGATATGATATGAAAGAGTGAGATTCTATTTTTCTTTCAAATAAAGTGTACACAAAAGTAGAAGATACTAAGATCATACATCAAACTATAGATATACCTTCCTTCTGGTTAGAAGGCGCAACCATAATGGTGTGCAGATTAATTTTACCTTATCCCTATATTACTATCTGATTCACCTATTAAGTACCACTATATAATAACTATTTACCTTTCCCCAGGGAACCATACCCACTACCTTTTCTAGAATGATTAGTGAAGCTCCATCTGCCAACCTAACTTGACATAGTTGATCCCACTCTAAAACCCTGTACCTGCTCAGGTCCTCAATCACAGGGATACCATTGGGTAGTACTATATAATCTCTATATGTGTCTTAGCCTCCACATGATCAACACTTGACTAGGAGTTGATCACAATGAGGTCGAGTATTTCTAGTTATACATCACAGATGAAACTAACTAGATTTTCCTCCATAAGGAGAAGGTACCTTCTTGAATGAGGTGCATAAAATTTCTATCCTTGTATACTATAAGGGTCTCTAGGAAGAAATTATTGAAGAAAAATGTTAGGAATTCCTTCAAGGAAATCCACAAATACATCTCTTCCTAGACTAGGACATCCCACCAACTCTTCATGGGACCTCAAATCATACAAGAAGTTAGCTTCACCATATATTTATAAGGAGTCTTGAGATGATCAAATATTGTATGGATGAACTCTATCTAGATAATATATACCTATGGACCACAATACCTAGTGAACAATGGATGATTATTCATATAAACCTCTATTTTTTAGATTATACATCCTTGGTGTAGATCAATGAGCCTCTCCCTCCATCAACTAACCCACTTCAAGAACTCTTGGAGATGAACATCTGTATGCTTCATTGAAAATAAAAGAGTATATGAACCAATTATTGACAGGACATGCTCATAAATACCCTCATGGAACCTTATAGGGGGTCACTAGGGGGAATTTTTCTCTAATTCCAAACACACACCTCAAATCAATTTAACACAACAATTCCAAATTTCCAAATTTAAGGAATGAAATAACAAGCATAACATACCTAATATTCACACCCTATATCAAAAAGACCCCATTACCCATGCACTCTTTCTATACATAACTATCCATAATCAAGGTCAACATCATGTACATATAGGATCCAAATTACAACATTTTTCCTAATTCTAATTTAATTATAAATCTCACAAGCGAGGATCTGTTAAATGAAATGTAAATAACAAGTTATATAAGAAAATAAATAATAAGTCTCATTTATAATTTTATTTAACATACATCATAAATTATCTAAAATAAGTATTCATGATTTAAATATCAATCACTAGAATAATCGATTAGATAAGACACCACCATCATGTTATATGGGAAAACACCATATATAATGAAGAAATGACTTTAAATAACTGACCCAAGTACTATATCATTGTAAATAATCATAACAATCATGATAATTACATGATAATCGTAAAATAATGATATAAGGCAAGAAAAAATTTCCTCTTCCTTGTCAGGTCCAAGAGTGAAAACCACATAAACCACAAATTAAAAAATATAGTGATTCACAATGGTAAAGTAGATCAAATGTAAATTTTAATGCCAAGATAATAGTCCCACCCTTGGTAAATTATCCTTTACCTCTTTTTTGGGATATATATTACGATGAACGAGTTCTATTAAATGTTTTAAAAACATACCATATCATATCTACCTTGCTAAAAAAATCAAGACAAAAAAGGCTATCTGATACCACTTTGTAACATCCACAACCTAATACCACTTTATAGTTTCTCAACTAGTGGTGTTACTAGACCCTAGGAACACCTCCCTGTATAATAGTGGCTTTTAACTAGGAACGAGAGTCTATGGTGGTACAGTGGGGAGTCTATATCCACATATCACAATGTAATAATAGTAGAAATAATTATAATCAAATATAAAAAGATAACTAAAAGATTAAACATCCCAAAAAGTTCTAAAAATCACAAATTTCCTGAGATATTAAAATAAATCTATATACATTTCAGGAAAGTCACACATTCATGTAATATCATATAAAAAATATCCCAAAAATATAATAAATAAAAAATTGAAAACATTACAAAATACCATCCAGAGTCATATCGTAGTCCTATCTCCGATGATACATTGCTACTAACAAATTAAGAAGTAGTGAAAGGCTATTTTCCCATTTACTTTACATTTACCATAAAATATTATAGGGTACCAACAATTTCCTGAGTTGGGTGTGAGTACGACTCAACATGACATCACCAATGGTGTCTATAAACATATCTATTATGAGTAATTGTTCTTTGTATTTTACATAATCAATAAATTAGAACATAATAATTAATTCACCATCAATCCTTAAATTCTAAGGTGACACCCAATATCGATCATACATACTTCGCTCGATGATGAATTTCTCTGAACATAATATCACTTATGGTCTCCCATGATTAGATATACTTGGATGTAATTATTTGCATAATAAACTCACCAAACACATCCAAATACTAGGTAGGAAATCCATAACATCCAACCATTATCAATTATAATTTGATATTGGGGAGGTAATCCCTAGAATCCTATAGTAGTTGAGAACCACTGTATCCTAGGAAGGTAATACATAAGACCCCACCATCATCAAGAACCAATGGATCCTAGGGAGGAAACCCTTGGCTTCCCACAACTATCTATAACTTCTAGATCCTAGGGAGGTAATCCACAGTATCCCACCATCATCAATAACTACTGGATCCTAGGAGGGTAATCACTGTAATCTCACCACCCTCAAGAACCTCATTAGTTCATTACAATAAATGAATTAATTCATAACTCATATCTTAGGGTTGTTTAATTTAATTGTAAATTTTATTATATGATTAAAACCTCAAGTTCTTCTACCTGATCAAATGTTACAACCTTGTAATCCACACACATTTACTCATTCATAATTTTTCTAGGGAAACCCTTGGTTTGCCTCCTTAAATAACCAAGGTTTTAGGTTTACAATCACCAAATGACTATTAGAGAGACATGAGGATATCTAATTATATAAAATAGTGAACCAAACCATTTATTTATGGGTCTTGGTCAAGAACAAAATAGTTTAGCGTAGTAGAACATCAAACACACATAGAAAATAATTGAAATTTTCTTGATATTTTTATAACTACTTACTATATACTCTTAGGAGTCTACCCATACAATATAGGGTAGTGGTCCTGGATAAAATAAAAGAAATAAAAAATCCCTAAAAAACCCTAAAGTAATGTATAATAGATTAAATTTTCATTAGAATTATGGATAGTGAGATAAGATGAGAAATATCAACTATGGATAGATAAACTCAACTATAACATGCCATAGGGTGAACGAAAAATTCTTTCTTCAAGATTTGAGAGAGAAATCGTCATTTAAAGGAAGGGGAGGAGGAGGTGTGTGATAGAGAGGGTGAAGGATAAACAAAATGGTAGATACATGGAGTTAGGGGTACTAAAATCATATGTGGGTTTTTTTTTGTAATTTATGACCTTTTAAGCCACTCAGTAGACCACATGCTTTGGCCACATGGATTTCCCAACCATGTGCCAACCATGTGGTTCCTAATATTTTTGAAATCAATCCCTATAAGGTTGACCAACATGGTTGGGTAAACCCTATGAAAACTATACGAAACACACCAAAAATATATTATAGGTTTCATATGACATCCCCAAGATATTCTAAAATTTCGTGGAACTATCCGCCAAATTTTTTTCTTCCACATGATTGGGTGAAAAGTTAGCACACATCATGTACCAACCATGCACCCAACTATATTTTTTTCATACTTTTAGGCTTCTAAGTGCTAAAACACTTCCAAGACAAATCCAACTCCTTGCAAAAATTAAAATATGAAAGAATGTAAATAATAATATGAGATCGATATAACATAAACTATAAACACAACTCAAGAAGGTATGTTGTTTTACAATTATGAAATATTATATAACCCTTTATAAAATTTACAAAACCCTTATATTTCATCATTAGGGACCCTTACACAAAAATAAACATCCATCCTTTCAGCATTTGATACAATGATAAACTAAACTCTATAATTCTATAACATAACATCTATATCACTACTTTTATTTGACGTCCATTGATGTAAACATTCATCATGTTCTAGAACTTGAATTTATTGAGTTACTACTTCTAAATGTTGATAATTATAAGCATGAATGTGTATTAACATTTTCTAACATGTTCATCACATGTCTAATACTTATGAAGCCTCATGTGAATTCATCCATTCTTCCCATAAAAATCTAGAACCATTTTCTAAACTACTTCAACATTTGTATATTTAAGAAGGTATTTTTCAAATATATAAAAGTTTACCTCTTTTTTAAGATTTATTCTTATGTTTTGATACCATTCCAAGAATTTTATTTCATAAATTATTTTATTTCTATAGAATTGAACTCAAATTATGGTTCAATGAATAAGATTACTTTTCTTTACAATAAAATCTTTTATTATATGTGTATAATTTTTTACATTCAATTAATAATGAATTTTTTTAAATGTAATTTCAAAAAAATGTTGAAGCCTTTTAAAAAACTACCCTATCAATTAGTGGACTAAGATACATATTTCCCTAATCTTTATTTTAATTATTCATTTATCCTATAACATAGATATTTAGGTAGTCCCTCATTCTAATTATTTAATATATAAATCTTAAAAAGTCAAGTGTATAACCCCTTATCCTAATCAATCAAATAGATACAGTAAACATTATTATTAATCATATTAAGGTATCCTAGATAATAGTAACTCAAAGGAAATGTCAAAAATAGAAACCTATTCCCATCAGGGTCACTCATTACATTCTTGTTTTGAACAAGATAATCCAAAGGAACCCATATTTAACCTGACATACTTAGTTGGATGATCAATGTGTTGAAAATTGTGTTCTTTAGAAGAAATATGAAGCCTAGTATTTTTTAAGGGGGCTTAATATCACCAGTATATCTCATGATATTCCATTCAAATGTATTCATGATATTAATGATCTTTTGTACTTCTATTCATTCAACCAAATAAATATGTTCAAACCCTATTGTTATGTAACAAATTATAAAATTCATAGCTTATGAACTAACCTGAATTTAAATCCATCTATATATACACACATTTATAATAATATCATGTTTAAGTAACATGAAACCATTTCATGTAAAGGCTTATAATAATATTTAATCAAAAATACCAATAAGAGTAAGATTGTATTTATAGATATCCTACAACCATTTTTCTAGATAAGTCATAAGCCTCCATGAAAATTAGTAGTATGATCTAAAAAACAATTACCCATGGTTAATTTTCTTAAGAGATTCCTTAATTCCATCACAACTATAACCCCTAATATCTATAAAATATAATCAAACATTAAATTCAACCTCATAACCCAATAAAATAATACAATTTGTTTGAATAAGTTTATATTAATTATCATACCATGCTAGTGACTTCTTTAAATCATGTATAGAAATATATGGAAATAGTTTAACCCCTAAATGTAAAGCACACATCCATTCAAAATATAACAATTATATTCATGAATAAAGGCATGAATGAACTAAATAAATGACCAATTCATATATTTAAACAAGTGATAAACTATTTATGAACCATTCATAAATCAAGAAATTATAAAAACATTATAATTTATCCATTAATTTAAACATATGATATATGAAAGATAAACATTAAATATATGAACTATTCATATATTATATAAATGTTTTGAATATCACATAGTAAATATTATTTAAACCTTGATCACATCAATTAAATAACTCCTTGTGAAATGGTTTAAATAATTTTTCAAATAAGGAAATTTTCAATTTGAACATTACAAAATTAAAATTATGTATAATTTATAATTTTAAATATAAACTCCTTTGTATTATGTTTATTTAATTTATAAGGAATACATAATTACACTAAAAATTTCCATATTATTTTTTTAATTGAAATGATAAGTGATGCAATGTAAATATAAAAAGGGTATAAATATTTATGGAAAATATATTTCACAAATGTTTCATAAAATTTTAATTAATTAATTATAAAAACATTATATTTAATAAATTTTAAATATTTTATTAGTTAAATAACTTTCCTGAAATAAATTTTATAATAAATTTTAAATATTTTTTAAAATATAAAATTCAATTCATAATTTAAATGTTTAAAAATTGAAACATTCTTTGATACCACATTCAACAATATGTTACATATCAGAATCCATGAGATCGTTAAAAATAGATACCACACCTTTTTATAGAATTTATATGATTGAAAGTAGATAATATAAATTATCTATAATATTCAATTATATCTATATATCATAGTATATTCTGAGGAACAAAAAACCATATTTTGTAAATACATTCAGCCTATGATATAACCTTCAAGACATGTTAAATGTAATTTATGATATATGCTATATCATATTTGTGATGTGGATATTTGTTTTTTAGTTTCAATATAGTGACGATTTTTTCTATAATTGTTTACAATTCACTATATCATACACTACGATATTAAAACAATATACAAATTTTAACTAGACCATCTATTGCGATATCTTATATTTTATATGAAAAACCTATTATGGCTTACAATATCTCTTAACAAAAAAGAATACATTTTTAATTTTGTATTTTTTTAATTATATCCAAAACAACTACAATGTGATATATGATTTATTCATTTATTAAAAAATTATTTTTATTGTCAATGATAATGGGGATCTTGGATACCACTGAAGGGTTTCAAAGGATTAAACAAAACTTATTCAAGTTAGTGGGAGACAATATAAAACTAAATCCCAAGATCACTATTCTAAGAAAATATGAAAACATTTATAACATAAATAAATAACATGAAACTTTTAAAGATAATGGTCGCGTCTCCTTCTTCATTATAGTGGTTTGGTAAATATCAATGAGGAATATTTGAAGGAATATTTTATATATGGTGTATCCACTGGAAGATCTAAATTACCTAAAACTAATGAATGAACCTCCTTGTAACCATTGTATACTAGTACCTTGGGTGGAAAAGGATGTATAAGGAGAGAGGTACAACATGGAGAAATGAAAAAAGGAAAGGGTGTTGAAATAGTGGGTTCCCTTAGACCCAACTATGCAGTACTTTTGATTACCATATCATGTGTACAGTTAGCTATGCATGATGTTATATTACCATTATAGTGTAGACTTTTAAACGTCCACTATAATAATGGTAATGTCCAAAGGTGATTTTCCGTGCCAAGAGGTTATAGCAGATCCCAAGAAACAATGAGAACCTCGAGATACAATGACATTGATCTTAAATATATGTTCTATAGTCCAGATACATCTTACTAATTGGACACAGTGGATGTCTGACTATCAGGTGCTGGGGGCTCATAATCATTGAGACTTTTTCTCATGAAATTCTCACTTGGAGATCTATAGTAGTAAGATCATGGGGACAAACTCGTCAATAAAAATACCACATGTTTTGGGTGTCATTGGTTGTTTCTATCTACAGACATGTGTATTGTTACCCTGACTTGATACAATTACCAATGCATATCATTTGATTACATAATTTGATGCAAGATGAAAACTAGGGTAGTGATGTCGTGGCGAGGTAGTTTGTGTTGGGTGCGTTGTTGGTGGAATGACATTGGCTGAATGGTCACGAATGGATTTGTCACTTCCAAGTTCAAGAAGTTGTATATCTCAGGACTGGTTGATCAGGATGGTGCCGCCTTCATAAGTCTTTGTCTAAAGCAGTATAAAGGAGAATCCATTCAGATAGATCAACAAATAATAAAGCAAGATAAGGACCATGACACAAGAGTGCATCCTGCTTTAAGAGATATTTAATGACAAAGAGATTATAGTACACAGTTAGTGTTCATATGATGGTAGTCATTACTATGACTATCCTTATCTCTTTAGAGGCCATGATGGGTTGTTAGACTCCACTATTGGTTTTTGGATTTTATTCACTACTATTGAGGTAAGGGCCTAGAGGGTCACACACAATAGCGTATTCAAGAATCCACCCTATTCAGTTGAATAACTATATGGACATAGTGGGCCCCACCACGAGGTCCGAGCATTGTCCAAGTTATTGATCACCAAAAGAATTAAATAAATCTATTAGTATTCAAGTTATGAATGTTTGGGATTGAATTTATTTAATGGATTTACGATATTAGTAAATACGAGAAAAATATTAACCGGGCGAATATTTTTTAAATATTCATGGTTCATTTAATATTAAGAGAGACAACGAGTCAAGTTAAATGGCTCATATTTTATCACGTAATATATTTCATATATATTACAATTATGTGATAAAATAATAAATAATATTGGCACAGTTTAGTTCGTCAAAATTATTTATTTAGTGGACGTTGAAATAAACAGGGGCCATGGAACCCTACTGGGTATTTATCAATGTCATTGTAAATTTGAGAGGAGGCTCTCTCTCTTAGGGGAGAAATTCACTATTCACTCATTTCATGGAGTGAAAACTATATCCTCTATCTCCTCCCACTATCTAGGGAGAGAATCTCTCAATCCTAGATGGTCGGATCATGATCTCTCTTCGACATCGTAGGCATCTCGATGTGGTGATCGCCGAGATGTTGAAAGCATCATCGGATCACTGCGCTAGCACCCAGAATTCGACGATCGATGTTCCAGCGGATTTTAGAGAACGTATGGACGATTAGGAGGGATATTTCTTTGGATCTTTCGAGCGATAATCTCCATCAAATAGTTTTAGTTGACCGTGCCTTCATATTTGAAATGGGTACATTTTAATT
Organism: Viscum album; assembly: GCA_963277665.1. Classification (NCBI taxonomy): domain Eukaryota; kingdom Viridiplantae; phylum Streptophyta; class Magnoliopsida; order Santalales; family Viscaceae; genus Viscum; species Viscum album. The sequence goes on from OY728126.1 coordinate 674,120,683, forward strand.
TTAATTTTGTGGTCCTTATAATTTATGCGAGAACTTCAGATCTCTCTGTGGCTCGGATCATCGGTGATGAGAAGTTCGGTCTTCCTGCTAATGAAAATTATAAAATCCCTGGCCCACCATCTTCCACTATGGGCCGTGGAATCCTAACAGTGGTTTCAGAGGGATCACATAAATTTTCCAAGCCTAGAAAATTAAATTGGCATAAAAATTAAGTACAGGGTTTAAAGATGGTCCCAACGATTCAAACCATGCGTTGACCTGATGCTGAATGATTGAGTTATGGTTAGTTTAGTTTTTCAGATTGGATCGAATATGTGATTTGATCCCGAATATTTATTTTTCCATCCTGAAGAACTAATCAAGTTTCTTTATAAATTGTTTTAGTTCATCCTAAAAACAATTTATGTGAAAATTATAATTCTATTTTATAACTTGCATAATAATTTTATAATTATTTTAATAATAATTATTTAATTATTATAATAGTTTAATAAGAATAAAATAATATTTTATGACAATAATTTTTTTATAATAATAATAAAATAATAATAAATTAGTATTTTATCACAATAAATTTATTTTTATTAAATCCAATGGTATTTGAGTTTCCTTTAGAAATTTGGAGGTGGACTTGACTTAAAAATGGAAGGGTGGAAGAAGACTTCAAAAAAAAGGATACTTCAAAAGAAGTCATAAAAATATTTAAATGGGGGGGGGGGTGGCAGGTCAAGAAAGGAAATCAAAAAAACAAAGAAACAAAGAAAATGCAGGGGTCTGCTTGAACCCCTCATCCCACGCGACGCACAGCAGGCGCCGCGGATGCCCGGCCCTCCCAGCGTCGCCCCGCTTCCCCTACATTGGCTTTCCCATTTCTTCTCGGCCGACTCCTCAGGTGGCCTCCTTCCAGCATCCCGCTGGCCTCCAACCACAACGCCCCCTCCATGGATCCACAACAGCTCCCAACGCGGCACACCGGGCTCCACCCATTGTCCTGCCGCGCTTTGCATGCAGCGCCACAGTAAGGATCCACACCGTTCCTCCTCCCTGAGGTCACGCCCTCCAGGAATGCCATGGGACACCTCCACAGAACTACCTCAATGAACATTAGATCCTGACCCCATGGGACCTTCTTAGCCGATGCATATAGCCACCCTTGTCTCCTCGCAGCAGCAGCAAGCTTTGCCGACCTGCTACCTCTACAACACAAGCCGTTGTCCTGCCCTGCATGCAAACCTGCTACCCCGCCGCCTGCTTCGGAACCACACCGCAATGCCGGCTCACCGGCCGAGCGGCCCACCTTAGCGCCACTACCGGCTCCTGCATGTCTCCCTCCACACCCCGACCTCCTCGTGCGGCCCAGCAAACCCCTCAGGCTTCCTCGTGCAATCGGGCTCATCCCATTAGGACTCCCGCTATCTTTAGGGCCACACTAGGCAGTGCAGACTGCCCACCTTCCCCCTGGTGCACCCCGATCCCAGTTCTGCCTGTAGTCACACACTCGCAGTAGGCACAAGCCTCCCTGCCATTGCGCACCCCACCTCACGGACCCATGACGATCTGGATTCAGCCACCGTCTCCAGCTCGTGGCCTCCCTCCATGCCAGCCACCAGTTAGACCTCCCGGACCGGACAATCATGCGAGCTGAGACATGGTCAGTCATGACCGTGAGGTACTCCCAAACCCGAATCACCCAAGGTAGGGCTCAGGCGGGTCTGCCTAACCAATTTTGATTTGGGCGGACATTCCTGACTCAGCAAGCCCGTTACGGGCCTGCGCAAGCTTGACCCAACCCACAACGGGCCATAGCCGGTGTTTCGAGACTCCATTTTTAATCTCAATTAATATAATTAATTAATTTAATTATATAATTAAATTAAATTAATTTATTTATTTATTGTGGTTGAAAATTAATAAATTTTTATACCCGAATAAAATAAATTCAATTTAATTATTAAATTGAATTAAGTTAAATAAATTTAATTTTGGCATTAAAATTAAATTAATTAACAGACCGATAATTAGTTACATTACTTGAATTATTTAATTCATTTAATTTAATTAAATAAAATCTCATACTTATTTAATGCATTTAATTTTACCGCTATTTATTTTACCCGTCGTCTGGTCTTGAGCATCGACCTTTGTATATATGCATTGAATTATTTATTTAATTAATTATTTAAATGCATGCGATGATTATAATTAATTAAACGGATAGTCTGTGAAACATCTTTATTTTTCGGTTAAAATGTATAAGGGCTGGCACACCCAATATTTATATGATGTACATTTATACCAGGCTCCCCCTCGCCTGCACGTGAGTATCTTTGTACTTTGGATGAAGACAATGAGTGATGTGGACCCCGCTAAGATTAGGCAGTGCACAACAGTGCAAGACGACACATGGACCCCACCAAGACGAGGCAGAACTCCAAGATGTGACGTGGACCCCTCCAAGACAAGGCACTGTTCCGGAAGGGAAGCAAACATACAAGACAAAGGGAAAGCTGCATCAAGAGTCAGGCATAGGACTCAGGTACGATGCATATAGGTTGTTTCAATGCTCAAGACCAGTCAGGTAGTAATTTACCTATATGCATTTATTTATTATATTCTGCATTTTAGAACAGAAGAAAAAATAAATAAAATAATAGATAATAAAATGCATAAAGAAGTGGCGTATGTTTTTCTATTAAAGTTCAGTTGTGAGAACGACAACATAGATGAATGAGATTGATAGAAACAGATTACATTCGTCAAGAGATAAAAAAAATAAAACCCTCAAATAAAATATTACGTCACAAAACAACATTCCACCATTCAAGTTTGAACAATGTTGGGTGTTCGAGGTGCCGGTCATGCCTTAGCTGAGGGTGCCTCTTACTACCAAGGAGTTCTTATTCATGTGGTGGGTTGACTTAACTAAAATCACAGAAAATAAATATCCATAGCTAGCTTGTTGTAATTTTAGCGGCAAGCATTGAGTAAATCAATAAATGAATTTTGAAGCTGGGACTTCACTCAACAGATCAAGTAACCATGCGTTAATGCGATTTGATATTCAAAAGCCTACCTTGGACCCTATGATTAGTGGATTAGCCATAGCTTGTAGACTATGAGGGAGGTTCAGAGATCCTTGTCACTAGAATACTCAAGAGTATTCCAATTCTAGTACATAGGGTTCCTAGAATTCAATAAATTAGTGGGAGACATTTAAGGATTAAATAATCAGTAATGTCACATTAGGTAATCACATAAAAGTACAATCTGCTAAATCATATTTGTAGAGAATGGAAAGTAATACCACAATAAAATTGTGATAAATATTGGACAAAGTTAATGTCCAAACAAGAACGAAATTCCGATTGTAGTATTGGTGCTTGAGTACATCACTAGCATAATAGAAAATCAAGGTGCGAGTGTCCCAACCTATTAAGATACCTCAAGAAGAGAGGGTGTAAAACTGCTTACAAGAGACTCATGAATCAAGCATATGATGGATATGTCATAATGCTATCATCAACATCTAATGTTAGTTGAGGTCACTAAATTAATACTTGGATTATGATCACATGTAGTCTCATCTCCAAGATCCTTTTGAGGAGAAAGTGAAGCAAGATTTGAATGTGATGATTGCACTCGGATTGTGTAAAGTGAAAGATAGTTCACAATATTTCATGTTATCCCATTCTTATACCTTTTACACCCAATTAATCAAGTTTAATTTAAAGGTACAGATGAACGACATAGAGTAAGTGCTTCATTACCTTTAAGGTAACATTCTCCAAATAATAAGAATATTGGAGATAACACCATATTTTATTCTTATGGAAAATACATTGAATGAAAAGGAGAAAAGGCTTATGGGAAGTTATGACAATGGCACCTTCATCATGAAATTCAATGAAAAGTGGTTGGTTATTTAATAGGAGGTTATTTTCATCACACAATGAAATGAATTCATGGAAGTTTAAAAACATAAATACTAGAAGGAAGTACCCACTTCTCGTTCAGTTAATATTGATCCAATAAAAGTATTGTTACCTCACATACTTAATGGGTATTAAAATACAATATGATTTTCACATATATGTATTGAAATAAAATAACCAAGTAAGTAGAGAAAGATTACTAGAAGTAAAGTGTCTTCTCTAAGAAGCTGAGAAAGGGTGATTCCTAAGTCAGTGGTGAGAAACACATAACTTCTAATTGCCATGTGATTGACTCAAACCGAACAAGTTGTTGAGTATAACCAATTTTTTTTTCTCATGTTCCCATTTGGACATGATGAGACATTATTCCAGGTTTTGGAATGAATGTTGTTTCTGGTAACATACTCAACAAATAGTTCACTACTACTTGAATCAATTGCAATACATGATGAATATAAAATTTAAGACCTACCCAGTTGTTGAAATATGATTCTTTGTCATGTAAAAATAGAAGTGTAAGTAAACTATATACCTAGTATGGTTTTTAGGCTCGGCACAACTAAACACCTTTAGTATTATTGACATCCTTAGTTTGGACAAAGAAACCTTTAAAAATAAAGGTATGACACAAAGCTTCCCGAGGATAGTTCAACAAGACAGTGTGATCTATTCCAAAGGAAATAAATAGGTAAAGATACTTCATATGTTTCCATTAAGTCATTATGGAATGTACCCATGAAGTATAAGTTTGTTAAGAAGATATGAGTTGTTTCGGATCAGCATGCCGAAGAATATCTTGACCAAACTATCATCAATCATGATAACATAGCGTAGAGTAATTCTTAAACGTATGTTACCTTATCTACATCACCATATTTATTTTCCTAAGGAGGAATGATGGAAGGTCTTATATATTAACATGGATCAACAAAATTTAGCATGGAGAAATTCCTAAAAGCACATTTTATATATCAAAGTTATGATGTAAGTTGTATCAATGTTACAACCTGTAGAAACTTCCATTAAATTTCATGATGTTCTTTGCAAATAACAGCTTAAAAACATAACCAATATGCCAAATAAAATGAAAAATGGATATCATATGAGTCATAGTATGATAAAAATCCATTATGCCATAGATCATGAGTTAGGATGCAAAGAGTTTGTTAAAAACAAACATGCATCAATCAAAACACTTTGTGCATCTAAGGTGATTATCATAACAATTGTTTTACATATTACCTAAATCCCTAATATAGAAAAGATGTAGTCAACTATTAGAATACATTTCTATACAAGGGTGCACATCTCTATTAGAGATAGTGGGAGCTGAATTGACTTGGACTTAGTCAATGATCAAGTTGCACAAATGGTTGGCATGAGAACAAGTTCCATAAGTACATATGCAATAGGCATGTTCAAGAGACACATACTCTGTAGGAAGAAAGTAACCATGGTGATGGTTTTATATTCACCGCTGTTGGTGATATATTATTCATTGAGAATAATAAATCCTACAAGTAAGTAGTATAAGGATATGAGCTAAGATTCACAAGATCAACTAAAATTCAATAACGGATTCCATGTATCAAATTGCAAAGGGGCATATAAATTGAATATTATGGTGGGTATTCAAATGAAATGATACATGGATGGTTTGGTTATACCATGTTAGTACACCTAAATTTATTAGAATTTTACTTTTATTCTAATATAATTCTATTGGTCATTGGATGTCAAGATCATCTTTCAGGGAAGGTGTCTAAACGATGAAACCAGAAAGAGATGATGACATCATATGATTCCAATGAAGGTTGCAAGTTACTGAAATCTAGTTTTGGATTAAAGTGAGCAATATGATCTTAGAGAATTCATTAAAAATTAATATTTTCCTTGTGTCAACCAATGGTTAGTGGGAGCACCGATGTTTTCCAAGAGAAATATGTTCGAAAACATATGGAAATAGATTTTGATCTTATAGTTAGGCAAGATACGGTTAAAATAAATTCTCCAATGATAGAATTAAATTAGAAACCTAAGTTATAGGGAACAGGTTCTACTGAGGTAGATCCATATGTTTCTTGGTCCCAGTCAATCTTACATATTGTGACGTAGTATTGAAAAATACAATTAGGAAAATTTCAAGTTCAGTATTGTTGCCAATGTCACATGGCTTAATCCATCCAAGTTAACATGTTCGGAACATGGGTGGAGATTAATGCTGTAAATTGATACCATATGCTTCAGCGATGGATCAATCACATATGCCATATTATGTACAATAATTGATATTTCTAGGATATACATTATTGTATGCATATATCAATTATTTCCAGGAGCACTAGAAGTGATGCAGTTAGAACTATCATCTTGTACTTTGGAAGGTACTAATGATATGTACCTGGAATTTGGAGAATAAGGTATACAATTTTTTGTGGGACACAAACTAGTAATCCTTAGATATAGTATTGTATTTAGAAAAAGGTGATGAGTGAGTCAAGGTCATAAAAGCTTGTGGTAGCCATACCTATAAATACCGAATACGTTGTAGCTTCTAAGGAAACTATGAAGAATTTATATATCGCAATGATTTGTTCCAGTTCTTGGATTCACACCTAGTGAGAAAAGTATTATCATAATGAGAATTATGATATTTTTACTAGCCATGTTTTCATGTTATGACAATTCACAAAAGTAATATACTTGGGGATAACCTATCTTGAGAATTTTTACTCAAGTAGATGTGGTCGCATATAGCAGATATTCCACGTGGTGAAAACATGACAGGCCCAGTAGTTAAAGCTGTTAGTCACTAGAAGAATGATATTTATCATGTGAGTAGCTAACATGTTTAGTTTGAAAGTTTTCTCTAGTGCAAGTGGGAGTGTTGAAATAGTGGGTGCCCTAGAAACAACTATGCAGTACTTTTGATTACCATATCATGTGTATAGTTAGCTATGCATGATGTAATCTTACCATTATAGTACAGAATTTTCTGCGTCCACTATAATAATGGTAATGTACAATGGTTAATTGTATTGTCGAGAGGTTATAAAATATCCCATGTTATAATGGGAACCTCAAGATACAATGAAATTGATCTTAAATATATGTTTTATAGTCTAGAAACATCTTACTGACTGGACATAGTGGATGTCTGACTACCAGGTGTTGGGGGATCACAAGATTTGAGATTTCTTCTCCTGAAGCTCGCACTTGGTGATCTCTAGTAGTTAGATCATGAGGACAAACTCCTCAATAAGAACATCATATGTTTTCGGTGTCATTGGATGTTCCTTTCTACTGACAAGTGTATTGGTCTCCTAACATGAGACCATTACTGATGTATATCATTTGATTACGTACATTGATGAAAGACCAAAACCATGGCAGTGATTTCGTGGAAGGTAGCATGTGGTGGGTGCATCGTTTGTGGTATGACATTGGATAAATGGTCAATAAAGGATTTGTCGCTTCCAAATTTAGGAAGTTGTATATCTCAGGCCTGGTTGATCAAGATGGTTCCACCTTTATAAGTCTTTGGCCAAAGCTGTAGAAAGGAAAATTCATTTGGATATATCAACAAATAATAAATCAATATAAGGGAACTGACACAAAAGTACGTCGTGCTTTATGAGATATTTAATGACAATGAGATTATAATACATAGTCAGTGTTCGTAGGATGGTAGTCATTGCTATGACTATCCTTATCTCGTTAGGGGCTATGATGGGTTTCTAGACTCTGCTTTTGGTTTGGGGATTTTATTCACTTCTATTAAGGTAAGGAACTAGAGGGTCACACACAATAGCGTATTCAAGAATCTGCACTATACAGTTGAATAGGTATATGAACATAGTGGGCCCCTCCACATGGTTCGAGTGTTGTCCAAGTTATCGATAACCAAAAAAATTAAATAAATTCATTAATATTCAAGTTATGAATATTTGGGAAAGAATTTATTTAACATATTTATGAGTTTAGTAAATACGTGAAAAATATTAACCGAAAAAATATTATTTTAATATTCAAGGTTCGTTTAATATTAAGCAGGATAGAGAGTTATGTTAAATGGATCTGATTTTATCATTTAATATATTACATATATATTGCAAGTATGTGATAACATAATAAATAATATTGGCACATTTTAGTTTTTCAAAATTATTTATTCAGTGGACGTTTAAATAAATGGAGGCCGGGGAACCCTACCGGGTATTTATCAACGTCACTATAAATAAGAGAGGAGGATCTCTCTCTTCAGGGTACAATTAACTATTCACTGATTTCATGGAGTGAAAACTAGAGCCTCTCTCTCCTCCCACTCATTAAGGAGAGAAGCTCTCGAACCAAGATGCTCAGATAATGATCCCTCTTCAGCATCATAGGCATCTCAATGTGGTGATCGTCAGGATGTCGAAAGCATCATTGGATCGCTGCGCTAGCACCTAAAATTTGATGATCGATGTTCCAGTGGATTTTGGAGCGCATGTGTATGATCTAGAGGGATCCTTCATTGGATCCTTCAAGCGACGAGCACCATCGACTATTTGCATTTGACTGCACCTTCGGATTTGAAATGGGTACATTTTCATTTTAAATTTGTGCTCATTATAATTTACTCAAGACCCTCGGACCTCTCCAAGGCTCATATCATCGACGACGATAATATCTGTGTCCCGCCGATGAAAAGTGTAAAATCCCCGCCCACTGCCTTCCGCTGCGGGCCCCGGAATCCTAACAGAGGGAAGGTTAGATAACCCAATCAAAATGGGTTCTACTTCTTTATATAGGCATTGAGGACATACCCGAAGCCTTTGTAGCATTTAATCATATGTTATGAATTCATGATTAAATGAAATGTAGTAGAAACACTTGTTACCTTAGTCCAACCATTCTCCCTTAATGTATCATCATATAAAAAATTATCAATGATACCGTTATTGGAAGATTATTCAATGTTAACAACTTAATATTCGATTTCCATTAGCAGTAAAAAGTGTTTATATGAATCATATAATAGGATTCTTATCCTGACACTACTATATGACATGTATCTATTGTAAACTATGATTTTCTAGGAAAAGGGAATATGATATCTTTATATCATATATAATTATACCCCCAAAGGCATAATAATATGATTTTTATAAGAGGATGACTTATAATATGTCATCTATAAATTATCCCATAAGATATACTCTAATATGTATCATTTCCATATATAATTTAGGGAATAGATCCATCAAAAACTATATATTCAAAAATCCCCATAACATGACGTTAAATCCTATGACCCCTCTTTATTTTTCATTAAACATATTCATGCAATGGAATTTTTGGGAATCATAACCCTTATGTGAGGATCATCCATCCAGTTCTTGTATGGGTTTATGATCCATTTTTAATGAACTAAAACTATAATTATTATGATATAATTTATCATAATCTTAATTTTTATTAAAATTTAGCATTTCCCACATGAATATTAGGCTACATTCATCCGTGATTTATGACTGATTTCCTCTCTCTCCCTACACATTCATTTTTTCAATGTTAATATTCTACATTTCACATTATCATTCAACTGATTTCATTCACATCATTTAATTTTTTTTATAGATCCATTAAATCCAAAATTTACTTTTCCATGACTATTCCCTCATATTTTCAATGTTCACCTAGCCCATTGAATAAATAAACCCATAAATGAACTATATGTGGCTTGATTCCTATTTTCATATAATACTGAATCATACTTGATCTTCTGATTCTAGAACCAAACTTATCATTTCATTATAGTTCATTCCTAATTACACTCTATAATTAAATCTTTAGTTTATTCATATTATGGTTTCCCACCAGAGCATCTTCTTTCCCATTTTAATTTTCCTCCCCGTTGTTTGATTTCCATCATCTAGAACTATGGATTGATTTATTTTTATTCCCATAGGATATTTAGTGACAGCCAACATCCTAACCAATACTAATAATATTATTAATTTCAATCAAATTCAACATATCACCATCATGTTAAATCCCCCAATCATTCACATAGGGTTTTACTCATTCTTTTTTTCACAAGAGTATCCCTACCCCATAAAATATTCATTTAGGTTCACTGCCCTATAAAAATAATCAATTTTTTAAAACTATTCATGGATTGATTTCTATTGTTATATGATATTTAGTGATATCATATCAGATAATGTTGGGTCTAAATACACCCAATATTCCCAAAAATAGCCTATTTGACAGTATTTTTGGATTCCTAAACAATTCAAAATGAGGGGTATTTTCCCTTACTTGTTAAGTTATTATATATTTTCCAACCACGTAGCTTTTCTCCCTATGGTGGTGATCCCCAATTCCTAACATTGTATAGATTGATTATAGTATGCATGAGATACAAAGTGACACATAATATCATTATCGTAGGCCCAACCACATCCATTTTATAGTTAATTATCATCACTTAATTCTTATATATTTGGGGTCCTTTCTACTTTTTCATTCACATCAGTTCTCTTTCATATGGAACTATGTAGGTTTTACCCCTAAACTCAAAATATATATAGTGGTGCCAAAATTGAAACAGAACCATGTTTTTTTACACTTATCATTAAGGATCACCAGAATCATTTTTTCCTCTTTTGATTTACCTTGATGTTAAATTCATTTGTCATTATTGTTTGGTTACATTCAATTCATGTTAGTTGAAAAAAAAAACAAATCAAAATAGGTAATCTTTTTTAAAATCATAGAATATATAACATTTATTTTCAATCTACAAGACCTTAGACTATGAAACATCATATTATCTTTAGTTCCTAACCACAAATTATGTTCAACCCTTTTGGATTTAACACCCCCTTTTATTAGTGTTAAAAAATATAAAAAAATCATATTGAAAAAATATAAATGGAAGTTTAAGAAAATGTTAAACAATTATTTTATAATATTAAAACTTATAGACTAGAAAAAAGATATAGAACCTATGAAAAAGACACAAATATTTTGGGATTAGCATTGGTCATAATAAAATTAAATCCACATTCACTAGGTCTAGTGTAAGGACTATGAACTAAATTCGGAAATGATACACATGCCATCCATTAAAACACCTAAATTGAACTCCCCAATTGTAATAGGATGACATAAATTATGGGTATTGAATGAACTATATGTGGGGTATTTTATTCTCCCTTATAATATTATAAAATACTAATAAGTTCTATTATGAAATTTAGAATAACTAATTTGATAATAAGTAATTTCAACTATATAATAGAGAAAATGGGTAAATAAGATAATGATGAAAATTTATGGAATGCAATGAACATGAATTAAATAAATGTTTGGCTCTATGAAATCTATATAATCCTCATGGTAAACTATTTAAGTAAAATTTTTATGAACATTAGACATTCAAAGTGTGTGGGCCAATAATGGACCTAAGAAACAAAAGTGTGGATCAGAGGGAAAAAATACCATGGGAGACTATAGGGATAAATCCTAATAATTTACTTCAACCATCAAATAAATGATTCCAAAGACTCCACTAATATTTGAAAAACTACATTAAAATAGCTCACATTATCTGATTATTTACCTTTACCTAGGTCATGAAAAATTCATTTATATGATTCCCATAAAGTCAAGTATAGGGTGTGCATATAAAAATACTAGGTAGGTAGTTTCCACCTGACTCCTTACACCTGTCATAAACAAGAGTGAACATAGAAACAATGAAATGATAAAGTAAATAAGAATAATATAAATATATATACCTTAACTAATCCATTTAACATAAATGATAATGGAAGTATTAAACTATATAGACCAGGAGGATCTACACCAGGAATACCTGATTCAAGATTATTATATGATATAGAGTATAATACAAATTCCATCATGAAAAGTTGACATTGAGTACACCTATATATACCATACAAATGTATATATCGAACCAATTATATATTTAGGTTCACAGACAAAGCTAAGGTGTTCTACCCATCTCATTCCGAGAAAGGGAGTCATATGTACATAGTGAGATAAATCTTATAGAACATCCCTAGAATAATATGAAATGTGGTATAAAATGTTAGGGTGTTGTGATTATATTTCATAATGTTAACCTATTCATCAACACATTTATTCCTTATCAAGCTCAAATACATTAATATATGCATATAAAAACATTCCAAACATTACTGGAAGATCAAATAATAATCCACATGATATGTTTGGTGGCCAAATCATGATGAAAATATACGAATACACTAAAATTATAGTTAAAAATCAATAGACAATAAATGTTCTCCTTTATATCATATTAAAATAAAATAAAATAATTGATATATTAGACTAAATGAATAATGATGTGTAAGACATATTGAATTACAATTAAGGCATGATAAAATTGAAATGCTGAATAAAATTAACCTAATTAATATCCATAAAATCATTTTAGAAAAAAATTATTTGCAAATTTTGTTTATTATCATAGTGTTAACGTAGCCCCAAACTATTTGTAGATTAATTTTCTTGTGAGTGTGAATGTAATAATGGGTACACCTAACAAAAATAAATATAGAGTTGTCCCTAATATTGATATGATGAATGTATATCACCACTAAGACCAATGGACCAACCTAAAGTAGGGAAACATATGGATTTCATAACATTCATTCGAAAATAGTGAATTTGAGAAGAAGACCCAGAGGAGTACATTCGATTCACTTGGGTAGAACATTTACCTTAATAATATGGGGAGATATAAAAATAAATGGTAATATCTCATAATCCATAGGTTAGTGAAAAAATGATTACATTCACTATAATGAAGAAGAAGATTAGATAAGGATCATAGAATTTCCTTTCAAAAAACAATCCCTTGTAACTCAAAGAAGGTGACATGAATTGAGGATTATAATGAATCCTCAAGAGATTAAGGGGAAAGAGAGATTAGATAATCAGAGGTTTTAATGATTGTAAATGGGTCAAAGGTTAGAAGGGTAAGGGTTTTCGAGAGATTAAATTTTATGCGAAGTAGAAAAATTCACCCCCATCCCTAAAAAACAACAAAAGTTCAACAAGGAGAAGTAATCCTTCTATAAAAAGACTACCCATAATGAGACTTATATAGATTCACCTGGATTAAGGAATGGTAAATATTTATAAGATAATTCAAAAAAGGAGAAGTAATCCTTCTATAATACTCAAATGTCAAAAATACATGATCATATAATATTCTATAGAATATAAAGAGTTTTATAAGACTATCCATCTACCTATAGGTGGAAATAAATACTAAATTTCACTTGAGCACATAATGGTCATTAAATAAATTTCCAAAAATGATATTTGAACATTAAGACCTTATCATATATGATGCTAGATAACACACCTTATAGCTTAGTGATCTTATTAGAATATTTATTCCTATATTCTTAGACATAATAAGATTCATTGATTAGAAAAAGTGAGCCATATTGGTTACATTATCCACGACTTCCCACGTTGTATTATGACCTCAAGATGATAGGGTGAATCTGGTCACAAGTTCTATAGTGATCTAATCTCTTTACCACATCAATAGGGGTATAAACAAAAGAGTACCTACAAGAATTTGAATCTTTATTATTTTACTTTTTAATAAGTAAAGAAAATAAAATCTAAAACTATTATATCTTTCTTCATTATAGGACACTAGAATTAGTGATGAACATCATGATCAATTTTTGTGATTATAGGGTGTACAACTCATTAAGAAGTATGGTATTACCTCATCAATTTCATTATCATACAAGTATGAATGAAAACTCTTCCATGGCCAAATATGAAAGATATATAATATTATAAACAACTATTTTTGATATCCCCACCACTTATTCTATTTTGAATAATGATACAATCAAATTAAAATATTTGGGAAACCTTGATTCATCAAATGAGAGATGTGAAATCTATACAGTGTAAATTATTCAAACTATAATATATAATCACATACATATGGATTTCATCCATTAGAGACATCAACATACACTCTTACTTTTCCTCCTATGCCTTTTAGGGTTAAATATTTTTATTGAGAGAATTATAAACCATGTTTCCTTTACCAGGTGTATAGTGAAGGTTGAAATAAAATGACTAAAGTGTCTTTACCCAATGATGGTAACTAATATTTAGATATCATTGATAAAATATATACTTAAAGATATCATGATAATATTGTTATTTATGTAATTCTAGCTACATGAGGATAGATATCAAAATAATCAATCCATTTTTCAAATAATTTTGAAACTAGTATTTATTTAAAACTTTTAATTATATAATTTGAACTATACTTCTCTTTGAATACCCATTAATAACCAATTGGTTTTGACCCTTTTTCTATGTCCATAATAACCCAAGTGTTATTACCTATAATGGAATTACTTTCATAATTGATTTATTCTTTCTAGAATGAAACATATCAATAAGAAATTTCCTCTTTATATGTCTTGTGGTCATACTATATAGTAATTACCATATGTAATTTATTAATAATGTGATTATATTTATCACCATCAGTAAAGAAATCTATGGAATTGGGAGAAATAAAATCTAGATTTAGGTGTTTTTCCTTCGCAAGTCATGTACTATATTTAGGTTTAACATGAGAATCATCACTATTATATAATATTTAATGTGAAATATATATTATACAATAGATAGTGGTATTGGAAATAACATCCTCCAAATTACATATATAATTTTTTTTTCAAAATATTATACCTCCCTTAATTCACCAATGAAATTGGTTCCAAAATCTATAATTCTATAAACTTTAACATTTTTTCATAACTAAAAAGAATACATTTAATTTATATATTACCAATTTTTCTTTTTATAATCCTGGCCTATATAATAGGATACAAACTCCTACACATTAAAATATGAAATTTTCATAACTATTCCTTTCCAAATATCATATAGTTATATTTTAGCCTTCTTGGAAGCTACTATATTATGAATAAGACAGATCGTTAGTAAATATTTTCCCATTAATTTTAATTGTATGTTATATATCGAAATATGTAGTTTACCATTTATACTTAAGAACATTTTTTCCCATTAAGATAATATATTTGTATGGGGTGTATAAGGAATTATACATTTATGAATTATACTATTTTATTTACATAAATTATTAAATCCATGCATAATGTATTCAACTACTCTATCTAATAATAGAATTTTGAAATTATTATCGACCTGATTTTCAACATTGGCTTCATATCTACTAAAAATATAAAAGGAATCATATTTTATTCTAAGATGATATATATGTAAATATCAACTAAATTCATCAAAAAAGTAATAAAATTCCATTTTAATTCATGAGTTGAAAACCCATTTAATTCTCATATATCATAATTCACTAATTCTAATATATATAAATTTCTCTCTAAACATTGAAAATTTTTCTTAACTATTTTAGATATTACATATGTTTCACATTAATGAAATTGATCTCCAAAACCAAGTTAATTTAATTTCTTCACTACATATAATGAAGTAAAATTTACCTGTTCCATATGATCATGAAATTTTTTTGAAGACTCAGTCAAATGGGAAGATGGTCTATACATATTATAAATAAATAGTTGATAAATTCTATCATTTGGGTTCCCATTCCCCACCATTATTCACCCCTTCTATAGAAAAAACATGTTGCATTCTAATGAAAACTAAAAACTATTTTATAAATAATATCAATGGATAATTTATTATATTGAATTTTAGGTATATATAAAACATTTAAAATAGAAAAATATTTCTTGGATGTGACATCTAGTTCCTTGCTTCATGGGACAATGACATTTTGCATTCATTATTTCAAAGGTTTATATGCTTAATGACAATACTTTCATCAAATTTCATGAAAATTGAATGATCCTTGAACACATAAATAATTTATATAGAATCAATCCATAAGGCCATATTTGTTCAGATTCATATTATATCCAGACATCATTGTAACATGATTTTATTCAATCATCATATTCACATCGGGTTTGATCACATTCTTTTGATAGAGAAACACCCTTGAAAAATTCCTGGGTATTCTATGGATAATTTTTTTTAATTTTGTAAGGGTTTAATTTAGAACAAAAATTTTGTATTTTAATCATGGAATGTTAAAAAGTATTTGGTTATTACTTCACCTCAATGTCATTATCCATTGTTTTAAATTATGAATTCATAACCACATATCACAATATGGATTATTCTTTAATGTTAATTAGTTTTTTCAAAATTTTCCAACTAAATATCCAAAATGTTTTTAGTGAGTGACATACCCCCTTATTTTCACTTTTGTGGAAATTTATAAATAATTTAACAGACATGGAATGTGTCTTGTACATTTATTTTATGAGAAATATGTTTTTTCATGATGACCGGGAGTTCATGAAAATCTCAAATAAAAATTTCTAATAACCATAGCAATGTTATAATATTTAAACATAATAAATTTCGTAGTACCTTATTTCATAGTATTTTACAAGAATATGAGTTTATCCCAAATCTCTTAGGAAGGCTTCATTTGGTATAAATTATTCATAAAGACAATATAATAATGCGTTTCGAATACGTTCTTAGTATAAAACCTATCATCTTCAAACTTTTTACTCATAACATGAATGGGTCAAACTTGTTTAACGAAATTTTGAGTTTTTTCAGGAACTAGAGTAGGCTCATTGAGGATGGGAGGAATATTTATCTCAACTATATAAAACATTTTTAACACCTTAAGGTTGAACATAATTATATAATTCCATGTATATAATTATTTCCTTAAAACTTACTGGGATTTAAATTTTCTTGATTCATGGCATTCAAGGACTTGGAATCCATCATAATGGGACTAAATTCTTAAAAGTATTGAGAATAATGGAAGAATATGGTTGTTCTATGTGTTGTTTAGTTAGACTATACTTAATGATTTATTCCTCCCCAAACCATGTTTTTAATGGGAAATAAATACTTCCTTGGGGATTCCATGAATCATAAAATAGAAATATTGATGACGTAATGTGGGGATAGATCTCTGCTATTATATGAAAAATGTTATTCTCACTTGAAAAAAATTATGTCCGGTGAATCTACAATGTTACCAGAAAATGTAGAGCCACGCTAATTTAATTTAATGGTTACCCAACAAATTAAATGAAGTGTTTATATTATTTACATGATTATCCAACCGCTTTATACGAATGTAATGAAAAATATTTTTATGGAGTTACAACTCTTTAAAGGAAGATCCATTATCATTTAAAAAGTTTACAAAACTCTTTAATAATTAGGTACAACTAATGGGATTCTCAAATTTTTTTATTATTAAATAAAAATATAGATAATAGTATGAATCTAAATAAAAAATATTATACTTAATTTATACAACATGGTCTTATATGAGTCATTAAATAATGTGGATATATGGATCTGATTATCTATGGATGTGTTCCTATGTTTTATTCTCACTACAAGTTTTATATCGATCCAGGCATACCATTTTCAGGTCTATACAACCATATCACATGTTCCATGGCATGATTTCATTTCCCAATTGTGGATCTTTAAATTTTATTATGACCATCCATGTGTGTCAACCATCTAAAGGGGATGTAATATATTCTATTAATATATCATTTTATGGCCTCACTTATTTATCGTTGAGTATGCATCTTTAGTTCTAAATGTGGATTATTCATAGGAGTGTTTTTCATAGCTTAGTGATCTTGATTTTCTATGAGTGAGATAATGGAAGTGGGATAGGGGAAGAATGATGTCATTATCATCCATGATGATTGGAATTGGGATCTTATAAGCTATTAGTGTTCCCAATCACAGTGCATGGTAGAGGTTCCTTCCTTTTATTTTGTGAATGCAATTACATTTTATCCACTAAACATCAATATCAATTATGTGTATGACCGATTTATATGTTGAACATCATCATCAGTGTGAGGAATTTACTTATTTAAAATTCATTAAGAACATTCCATGGTAATGAGGGCTCAAGTAAATCTTATTTTACTTTTTTTGTGTACTTATATTATTTGTACATAATGCATATGGTTTAGATGAATCATGTGTATCCATAAAACGTGCATCACATTAATTGATAAAACATGAATAAGTTGACAATGATATTTTTTCAGTGAGTGAATGAACATTAAATATTTTAAGACAATATTATTTATTTATATAGTGAAACCATGACGATTCATTCATATGTCAGTTTACAGAATCATGTGAACCATATAAATTCTATTTTTCTCATTATACATTATTTTCTAGTTTAAGGCAGCTGTAATTACTGAACGATGATTTTTGATTGATTAGTTCTTGGTTTTGATTGATTAGTTTCGTGTTTTGAGGTATATTGATCAATCTATTTTCTTCTATTTTTTATGATAAGATTTATACAAATATTTACATTAATATTTCTTGAATTTGGGATTTTTTTCTCATATTTTTGTTTATTTTTTGTTAAAATCATTATGTTATGACTACTGTTTATGAGAATAAATTTCAATTTTATTTTATTCATTTATTTTTTCTACCTAATATAATCATAATATGAAACAATATTTTTTTGAGAACCAATATTAAATTCATACTTCTTGATTTATCAGTGAATGGGTAACCCAAGAGTATGATATAAAGAAAATATTTTAAATATTAAAAAATATTTAATCATATACTACTATATCCTTACAAATAACCCCATGATGATCTAGAAATATATTAGAGAGAAAACAATTTCTCCTTATTTATCTTAATATAGTTCATCTCAACTAAATTTTAGACTCTATTGTAGAAGGAATAAATCCATTACCCTATTTCCATTTTATTCTCCCTAAATCTACCTTTCATAATTAAATATTACACAAATCATAGATCAATCCCTTAAAAACCATAATGTGGTTGTGTCTAGGTAGTACACTCATATAAAAATAAGGAATTAACTAATACAACAACAGTTACATGTTCCTTAGTCTTGTAGAAGGAAATCGACACAACTATATTTGATTATAAATAAATTAGACATCCAAATTTAGTTTTAAATTCTCCTATTGAATACATTTCCTTGATTTAAATTAAATAAATAAACCAATACACAGAAAAATTGTTATTCAAGGAAGTCATTAGTTTTTTAACACATGATCATATTGAAAAATACATCTTTAAAAAGATGTTTTCACAATATTAAATTATATACTATAATAATAAATATAAAATTTCAAATTCATTTTATTTTTTGAAAAATAGAAAATTATAAGGTTAATATTAAAAATTTCATATTTTCTATTTTATTTTTTAATTAAAATTCATTTTTAATTT
This sequence comes from Viscum album, assembly GCA_963277665.1. Classification (NCBI taxonomy): domain Eukaryota; kingdom Viridiplantae; phylum Streptophyta; class Magnoliopsida; order Santalales; family Viscaceae; genus Viscum; species Viscum album. The sequence goes on from OY728126.1 coordinate 674,140,014, forward strand.
TCCCTTTTTAAGGGTCAATTTCAAAATTGGCTATTATGAACCACACATTTTATCACCACCGTCCACACATCTATGTAAAATACAATTACTTACACCATCAATTTAGTAGCTCATCTCCTTGATTTTTGTTTTCAAGAGGAACTCATCTCGGATGATAGTGATAAAGGGGTTGCATGTTCTCATATTAGTTTGATGGGGGTGAGGGAGGAGGAGAGAAGAAAAGTCCCAAGTGTTAGGGATTATTCTCATTTGGATTTTCTAGATCAATCAAGAGAGAGGTTATCATCAATGGAACATGGAGTGGGTAATTGTTGGAGACATGGTTTTTTGTTTCCTTAACCAATAGAATGATTGTATGGTTCACTCAAAAATTGAATTAACCACAATGGTTCTGTTCATGTACAAGGTTGGTTAATCTTGGACCCATAGGGTGATTATTATAGTTTTTGCCGAGTTGCAAAACAATGAAATAATTATATGGTTGCAGTGGACCTCTAAATTAGGTATTTTTGATACATAGGGTATCCATGACTGAACTAACTAAAAAATATGATACTTAGGACTAACTTGGAGGTATTATACTTAACCCAAATGAAACACATCCACTTTAGCCGGAATATTTAGAAGAGATAAAGGTGGCACTAACCCCCTACCCCTATGATATGGGGGTTTTGGTCCAATATTATTTCTTGGTATATTTTGAATCTTTTACATGATTCTTTCATTAATGGATACGGACCTTTATTTTATTCATTGTATGTTCTTGTAGTCATTTATTTCTTTCCTAGTAGATCATTATGGTGATTTTTCCAAGATATTTCCCCTATATCATCTCACTGTGTTCCCTAATTCTCTCATTCAACTATAAAATTGTACTGAGAAATGTGGGGTTTTTTCAACCACATAATCATCCCATTTACCCTTAATACTTCTCAATTTTCAATGATGAATTTCAAAAAAGAATCTATATTCCATCATTAATATATTTTTTTCCATTAGAGGATGCATACTTCTGTTTTCACATCTTGTATTGTAGGTTATGGTTAAAAGTGTGGGACATCCTTGATGAAATCATATGAGAGTGGGAATTAGGTAAGTATAAGTAAGTGTTTTCATTTTATTGTTTATTATTTGGAGAATGTTTAAATATTTATTAAATCTAATTATTTCTTGGTAGAATGTGTAAATGTGATACATGTTGGGAGGGAGGGACTTGTTTTCATACCATGTTATGGTCTCTAGTTTAGGACATCATTCCCAATTTAATGATGGTTAGTGGTGCATAATCATCATAAGGTTAGTTTTTTAATTCGAAATATTGATATTTTTAGTATATAATCACATTTATTTATATTTATGCTTAGTAATTACCAATGTGGATAATTGTAAATTTCTTATTTAAAATTTTATTTTTTTAAATTAAAATGTAATTTAATATTCCTTTTTAAGATTTTATTGCACAGTTGTCCATTGTCAACCACTCATTTTATCTCAATAGTCCATGTATCTACATTGAATACATAGCCCCATCCATTATTTCAACACATCATCTACTCGATTGGTGTCTCCAAGAGGAAGTCATCTTACATGAGTGAGTGGGTGAGAATTTTATCATTCTTGTTTAGTGAGGTATAGGTTAGAGAATAGAAGTGAGACTACAAGACTAAGTGTCTTTCTTGGTTTTCCTTTCCTGGTTTAGTTGAGAGAGATGTCATCATCAAAGTAACCTAGAACACAATGGTGATGGAGATAGGTTTTGTATTTATTAAACATATAGGATGATAGTTTGTTTTAAACATAACACTAATGGTAGAAAAAAGTTCCATTCAAGGAAAATGGTGGATGATCATAGACGTAGAGTGAAATAATTCTATTTTTTTGAAAACTCATTTAGCGGTGATAAACATAGATGATTTTTGTGGATCTAGATAGCATGGGTTCTTTATCCATGTTGTAGCTAAGATGGACTGGATCAACAATGATGATGTTGATGATAGATATGGAGGAATTATACTAGACACCGAAAACAAGAAAGTTCTTGATCATATAGATTTTAAGGTTAAAAAGATGATAGAGAACTCCTGGTAAAGGGGAATTTGGTACATTCTTATTTCCTTACATATTTTTAATTTTTCACAAGCCACATTATTTTATAGTTAATGAACCTGTGTTGTCTGCAATTTTTTTCATAGTTGGTCCTAGTTATGATTATTACCTATATCTTTTCCCCACCTCCTCTCATTGGGATCCCTAATTTTGTTGCTCAACCATCCACTTATATCAAGTAATGAGAGTTCGTTGAAATCCCATAATCATACTATTTACTCTCACAACCCCTCAGTTTTAAACAAGGAATATAAAAACGGATGCTTGTTTTTTCTTGAAAAGAATATGAGGAGATGTGGTTTAGTGTATCCTTATATTTATATTCAATGTTGATGAAACCAATGAGGATTCTTACTATTTTTTGTTCTGTATTTAATGTTTTTAAAGATGATAAAACTAGGGTATACAAAATCAAGGGATTCTATTTTAGAAATCTATAAAGGGGTTTCATATGTGGGGAATGGGGGGTTAAGTTAATATGAATCTTCATGATATTGGTTTACGTTATGATGATTCATTAAATCATGGAATGAGATATTTGAATGTTGTTGGAGCATATTTGTTTTTGGCCTGCAGATCACGAATCTGAACATTAAAGGACATATACTTCATTTATGATCTTAAAGCCTTAAATATAATTCTTAGAAATAATAACTTGACCCTATAAGTGTTTCTTTTATTCTTATTTTTTGTATTGTTATCCTCCTATAAGGACATATACTCCTATATGATGTTTGGAGTGAGGATTTAGTATCCTCCAGTTCAGTCCAGGAGTCAGTGTGTAAATATAACACACACTGCTCAAAACGTAAATGAATGAAACAAAGTAGATCTAAATAGATAGATATGAGTTTAGAGTTCTCTATGTGTTGTGAGTGAAGCTTTAGAATCCTTGGATTGATGTAAATGAAGCTCTGGGTCCTTCTTTGGTTTATGTCAAGAAAACAGAGTGTCGTAGTTCTTGTCTCTTCACTTCCAGTGTAGGTGTTCAGCTTGAATGTGAAAGTGTTATTTGTAATACTTTAGATTCTTCTTTGAACTTGTATTCTTTATGAGTATTAGTGTTATTCATGTTCCTCGTGTGTTCTTATTTTCATGTATGTGCATGCATGGAAGAATTATTTTTCTATGCCTCTTTGCCTCACTATGTTGTTTTTTTACTGTAGCTCGATCATCCTTATATTCCACGAGCTCCAGCAATAGGAATGATTACCTTTTCATAGGTACGAGGTATGGTTCCCTAACATGACATAAACTATCATTAAATATCATTAATTGCATTAAAAAAAACAAATATGACTGTTGGAATTAAATAAGAGTTAATAGAAATTCAAACTGTTTTAATGACTATCGGTGAGTCGTGATATCAGTAGGTCATTTTGAATCAGCACTGGTATCGGTGGGTCAAGATCCACATCGGTATCGGTAGCTTGTGATCAACATCGGCTTCAGTATCTTGTGATCAGTATCTGTTTCAGTAGCTTGTGATCAGTATCGGCTTCGGTAGCTCGTGATCAGTATCAGCTTCAGTAGCTTGTGATCAGTATCGGCTTCGGTAGCTTGTGATTAGTATCGGCTTTGGTAGCTTGTGATCAGTATCGGCTTCGGTAGCTTGTGATCAGTATCAGCTTCGGTATCTTGTGATTAGTATTGGTTTCGGTAGTGATCAGTATCGGTATGCCTGTTGCCATCCGTGCAACCGTTTCCATCGATGCAACCGTTCATCGTCTGTGCAACCATTCATCATTGGTGCGACCGTTCATCATCGGTCCGACTGTTTATCATCGGTCCAACCATTCATCATTAGTGTGACCGTTCATCATTATTGTGACCATTCATCATCGGGTCGACCGTTCATTATTGGTGCGACTGTTCATCATCGGTGCGACCATTCGTCATCGGTGCGACCGGGAAATAACTAACGGTGAGTCGTAAAAATAAAATTCACACTAAGTGTCTGTTCAATCCAGAATACTTCAAGGTCAATTTTAAAACATAAATTAACATAGATAAACATTATGTAGACAATATTTAAACATATGTAAATACATTTAGAACAAATTAAACAGAAGAATAAATTGTCATAAATAAAACAATGATTTGTGATTACTAAAATATCAATCTCATAGAGAGTTCAACAATCTCTCCCTTTTTGATAATCACAAATCAATGGAATAAATGAAGAGAGAAGAGAGTATGTCATTTAGTATGCTCCCCCTATATAAAAATAATATATTCCAAAAGATAAACAGATCATCATAGAATGACATCAGAGTATAAAAAAGAAAGAATATATCAACATAACATTAAATAAAAAGTCATTTATCCCCTTTTATATATATATATATATACATTTCTTCCCATTTCATCATTTCTTCCCCTATATAGATATATATTCATTTCTCCACCTTTAATCATTTCTCCCCCTTTCATCATTTCTCCCCATTTTATAGATATATATTCATTTCTCCCTCTTTCATCATTTCTCCCCCTTTCATCATTTCTCCCCCTATATTCATTTCTACCCCATTGGGATTTTCAAAAGGAAGAGTATAAGGATGATAAGTATGAAGAAAATTCCACTTATGAAAAAGTTCTAAGAAAGAGTACAAGAACTAGATACAAATGTTAAAAGGACGGGAAATAGACACCCTATAAAAAATGACTGGCACTGCTACTTCATTGGGTGAAATGGATATTTCCTTTAGTAGGAGGAATGGATGGTTCAGAGGGTGATTTGGTGGAAGGTTGATCTGTCCAGATGGAGATAGGAGGTAGAAAAGCTCTGGTTGGTAGCACAGTGGGTGCTAAGGTCACTTTCTAAGGAGTAGAAGATCTTTCTGAAGGTGCCTCATGAAAGACTAGCTGTATATTTGATAGAGCTTGAGATAATGAAATATGGCCAGGAGAAACATCTGATGAACTGAGAGGCTTTGCAGTAGGAAGAACCATTGCCTTCGTTCACACATGGAGAAATGGTTTAAGCAGATTGAAAAAATATTGAATTACTTCACGACCATATTTCATAGCCATTTCAAATTCATCCTTGTTCTGTATGAAAATTTCCAGAGTAGGAGTTAGATCCTTCAAGTACTAGACTTGAGCCTTGAAAGCATATGTGACTAGAGGGATCCTCAAATTCATATCCAGAACCTTAAACGGATGGTTCAACACATTCTTGGTATAAATATTAGAAAAGTAGTGATCCAAATTCTCTTTGATCTCTTTCTGAGCCTTAGTAGCATCAGCTGAATACAACTGCAAAATTTTCTGGATATGATCACTATTGCCTTTCATCTTCTTCAAGGAATCCTAATCTAGGATCTGCCCAAGTGCTGCTAACTCTTCTTTTATAATATCTTTTAAGGCATTCATTTCATGACCAGTGATCTTGGATATTTTGGAGGAGCTGTCCTGAGCAACAATCTGAGTGATCTCAGCTTTCAACTTCGTCAAATGAGCTTTCTTTAGGTGTTTTACCAAATCTATTAACACTTCCATCATACCAGAGACAGTTGTTCTAAACTCACCAGACAAAGAGACTAAACCACTGCTTAAATATTTGAGTGCTTGATTTAGAGAGGTAATATGACTTCCAATCACCTCACCAGTATTCTAAAGGTCTGGCTTAATGATACTTACCACTCTTTGAGTCAAAGAATCCATAGTAGCCTCAGATAAATTCATAGGAGAAGAAGTAGGATCATTAGACAATTCCTCTTTTATTATCTCTCTAGATGCTTGAAGCAACTCATATTTAAATCTGTCATGATCAAATTGTGCCACTGTAGGATCAGGTCTAGATTGAGAAACTGAAGGACCAGGTCTGTCTGTTGTCACCTGCATATTCTCAGCAACCAATCGAGCCTTAACTAAATCACATACAATTGAAGTATACAATTCTTATTCCTCTTCCTCTGGATAATCTAAACCCAGAACTACAAAACCTAGATATTCTTCCCATGCATCTTTGCATGAAGGATATAGAGGTTTCACAAACCTAGCTCTTCTAGAATTTTAAGGTGAGACTTCCTCATCCACATCAATCTATGACTGTAAAATCCTTTCAGTCTCAGAAACAGGTTATTGCTCATTTAGTTGTGGTTGAGGATCATCTTGAATCACATTTTGACCATCCACTGGTCGAGTACTTACTTCATCATCACCATAACTACTGTCATCTTCACTACTATCAGCATCACTGCCATCACCCTCATCACCATCTTCACTGTCATTGACCGATTGTTTATTTGAACTATCTTTACTGCTGGATTCATACTGCTCAAGATTTGGTTCTTCAGTATCACTTTCTTCTTCATCATCTAAAATAGCTTCTATCTCTGGTAACATGAGAGGTGGACTAGCTGGTCCAAATTCCATTCTTCTTTTCTTCGGACTAATCGTATCAGGATCAATTTTTTCATCAGGAGGTGATTCAGGCTCTTTTTCAGTATCAACTTCAACTTCATCTTCTTCTTCTTCTGTTCCTTTCTAACTGTACTCAACAGTTTCCTTAGGAACTACTGCTTCCTATTCTTCATCAGAATATTCACTTCTTCACCAGGTTTTAAACTAGGATCTCTCATCCCCTTTGGTCTCTTAGGATGATCAATAGGATTGAAAGAGTCATACAACTTTTCTTTATCAGCAACCCAAGACTTCTTCCATGGGTTCCAGTTGACTTTAATTCTTTTAAAAATACCCTTGTTAATACAGAAGCTATTACTGGATGAGATACTCTCATCTCCATCATCAACACATCCCAAGAACTTTAGCATGGTAGAGATTTGCTTGGAGTAGAATAGGGTTGTAGCTTTCTTGGATGGATTTACCATCTCAGCAATATGGACAACAAAATATCTACATAGGTTGACCTTTTCACCATTCAACAATAGAAACAACATAAAAACATCTTGATACTTTACATAATAAAAATCACCTTTTCTAGAACAAACTTGGTGTTGAATAAACTTAAACCGAATTTTACTCTCACCATCCAACTCCGCATCAGTTATTCTTCAGGATTTAGACTTATCAGTCATCATCAATAGATCTAGCTCATAAGAAAAGTTTTCAGTGGTAGGGGGGATATTTCCAGTGTGATCCTCGTATCTACCATTATGATGTACCCCTAAACATTCAGCCCACTACTTCGATGAAAAAGTAATCTTTTTCCCTTTGATTATAGTAGATAGTCTCATAGCTTCTTCTCCATCCAAAACAATACTTAAGATTAGAAAAAATTCATGTACTAAATTTGTGTAATAGACACGATCATTATCACTAAACCAGTCTTTCAATCCTTGTATTTCCAAAAACTTTCAGAAGAGCAGACTTGATGGATAATACCCATTCAGAACTTACTTCATTTTCAGCTGTAACAACCTGAGTTTCCAACTCTCGGTTTACTGACCATTGAGTCGTGCTGCTCAATTCTCCTTCAGCACATTTCACAAGAGATGAACCTTTATATTCCTTGCTTTTTCGCTTTTTCTTGTCCATTTGGAGGTTCTAGAGGATTGAGCGGTTGGGAAGGTTTGAAAAGTTCGGAATGTTTGGGATTCAGAAAAGAAGAGAGAGTTCAGTGGGAGATGGAAGGTCAACAGTCTTTAGAAATATCCACGGGTCATTTTTTTAATCATTTAGGGTTACAATAATAATAATAAACAATAATAACGATTTAGTAATACAACATCGTTTTGACAAACACTAACGGTTTCAAAAACCGTACAACTCAACCGATAACACATATCGATTTCACATATTGGTTTCACAGATCGGTTTCACTGATCAGTTTCACTGATCGGTTTCACAGATCGGTTTCACAGATTGATTTCACTGATTTATCATACCAAACTCTTGTTTGATAAAGTCTAACATTTCAGAGCTTAAGGGATTGGTAAAAAAAATCAGCTAATTGATGTTCAGAGTCAATAAATTCTAGAGAAATATCACCCTTTGATAGTGATCTCTCAAGAAGTGATGTATGGAATCAATGTGTTTGGTCCTAGAGTGAGACACAGGATTCATAGAAATGTTAATTGCACTAGTGTTACCACAATTTATAGACACATGTCTAAATTGATATCCATAGTCCAATAGAGTGCATTTCATCCACAAAATCTGTGCACAATAACTACCAGTAGCAATGTATTCTACTTCAGCTGTAGATAATGCAACAGAGTTTTATTTCATACTACACCAAGATACTAGGGACTTTACTAAAAGATGACATGTTCCAGATGTTCTCTTTCTATCCAACTCAAACCCAACAAAGTCAACATCTGAATAACTCATTAAGTCAAAGGGTTGTCCTTTGGGATAAAATAAACCTAAATTGGTAGTATTTTTGAGATATTTGAAAATCCTTTTAATAGCAATAAATGAGATTTTTTAGGATTGGCTTGAAATCTTGTAGACATACACACACTAAACATAATATCTAGTCGACTTGTAGTAAGGTAAATTAGACTCCTAATCATACCTCTATAATTGGTTTGATCAACTAGTTTCCCAGTTTCATCATCATCTAGCTTACAGGTGGTACTCATAGGTGTGTCACTTCCCTTAGTACTATCCAAACCAAAACGTTTTAAAATATCCTTTGTATATTTACTTTGATTTAAAATAATTCCATCCTTCTTTTGAAAAATTTGAAATCCATGAAAATACTTGAGTTCTCCCATTAAACTCATTTCAAATTCATTTTGCATAATCATTGAAAAATCAGTACATAATGAATGTTTGGAAGATCCACAAATAATATCATCAATGTATATTTGTACAATCAAAATGTCTTTGGAAATTAATTTAATGAAAATAGCAGGATCAACAATTCCTTTAGTAAAAACTTTTGAAATAAGAAAATTAGTAAGTCTATCATACCAAGATCTTGGATCCTATTTTAAACCATACAAAGCTTTAGAAAGTTCAAAAACATGATTTTGGAAATAAGGGTTTGTAAATCCAGGTGGTTGTTCAACAAAAACATTTTCAATTATAAAACCATTTAGAAATGAAATTTTGACATCCATTTGATATAACTTGAAATTGAGATGAGCAATATAGGCAAGTAGAATCCTAATAGTCTCTAATCTAGCTACAGGAGCAAAGGTTTCCTCATAGTCTATACCTTCTTCTTGACTATACCCCTGTGAAACTAGCCTTTCTTTGTTTCTAACTATATTTCCTGAATCATCAAATCTATTTTTAAAAACCCATTTAGTGCCTATGATCAAAGTGTCCTTAGATCTTTCTAATAATTCCCAGACGTTGCTTCTTTCAAATTGATTTAACTCTTCTTCCATAGCCAGTACCCAAAATTCATCATTGATTGCATTATTGATATTTTTAGGTTCTAACTGTGAAAGAAAGGCTTAATGTTCAGCCTGATTTCATAGAGAAGCTATAGTCTATGTCCCTATATCAAGATTACCAACAACAGCATCTAAAGGATTATTATTTAGAATCCTAGTTGATCTAGTAAAGGTAGGACTATAAATTTCAGGCACTTCTCTGGGTTCGGGTTCACCAGGAGTGGATTTTGGAATAATTCTAGAACTGGTTGTCTATACAATAGGTTTATTGATTTTATCACTGAGGTTCTAGAACAAAAAACTATTCTTCAAGATTTTCAATAGGTGGTTTTGGTTCATGTGGATCAGTTTTATCAAATTTGATGTGAACATATTATTCCACACACTTGGTTCTCTTATTAAACACTCTATAGGCTTTTCTAGAAAGTGAATATCCTAAAAATATTCCTTCATCACTCTTGGATTCAATTTGTCTAGATTATCCTTTGTATTGAGAATGAATACTTGGAAACCTAAAACTCTGAAGTAGTTAACCTTAGATTTCCCAGTGTTCCAAATCTCATAAGGGGTATTCTTAAGAACAAGTCTGATCAAAACTCTATTCATAATATAACAAGCTGTATTAACAGCTTCAGCCCAAAAATAAATAGGTAGGTCATATTCATTAAGCATTGTTCTTATAATTTCCTGATGTGTTATGTTTCATCTTTCTACTACACCATTCTGCTGAGGAGTTCTAGGGGCAGAAAAATTGTGACTATAGCCATTATGTGAGAAATAAGATTCAAACTCATTATTTTAAAACTCACGACCATGGTCACTTCTTAGGGTCTTAATCTTAAGTCCACTAAGGTTTTCTACAAACTTGGAGTATTTAGTAAGGTAAGAACAAGCTTCACTTTTGTGAGCTAAGAAGTATACCCAAGTATATCTAGAAAAGTCCTCTACTAGAACATAGACATAGTTCTTCCCATTTAAATTAGAAACTCTAGAATGTCTAAATAAGTACATGTGAACCAACTTGAGAGTTTGAAAAGTTGAACCTTCTTTCTTTGATTTAAAAGAAACTTTATGTTGCTTTCCCTTTTGACAGGGATTACAAACTTTGTCTGATGGGAATTCTTGTTTGGGTAGGTCTCTAACTAAGTTCTTCCTATTCAGTTTTCTAAGTGAATGAATATTGCAGTGTCCTAATATTCTATGCCAAAGCCAAGATTCCTTTTGAAAAGCATTTAAACAAGTAACATTTTTCTTGGATAAAGAATTTAAATCAACTGCATATACATTTTCATTTCTCAATGCAGATAATACTAAAACATATTTGGAATTTAAAACATTACAAGAATCATTTTCAAATTTAACATTAAAACCATCATCACATAACTGAAAAATACTTAACAGATTATATTTAAGTCTATCAACAAATAAAACTTTAGAAATTAAAACTGAATCAGTGTTACCAATCTGGCCTAGGCCGATGATCTTTCCTTTAGAGTTATCACCAAAGGTGACATGGCCTCTATAAACTTTGATTAAACTCTTAAAGCATGAGTAGTCCCCAGTCATATGCCTTGAACATCCAGTGTCCAAGTACCATATCTTGTTATGATAACTCTTCAAGCAAATTACCTATAAAATAGATTTACATGGAAAATGATTTTGGTACCGAGATCTTCTTGGGTCCAGATGGGTTAGCAAACAAAGCTTTAGGTACCCAGATTTGTCTTATGGGTTTCATATAATTTACAGAATCAATAGATTTATAATGATAAACATTATTTGTTCTGTAACTATGTGAGTAACTTGTTGAAGAATATGAATTTCCAAAACATGAACTATCACTATTCTGTTCAGATTTAGGAATAAATCTAGTATTAGTAAATTGTCTCTGTCCAGGCTGATAGATGAAACCAGTAGTATACTTTGGTGCCACTTGTTTTCCTAGAATTTGTGTAAGTGTATCTTTTCCATTTGTGAATTTTTCTACATCCTTCCTTAATTTCTCATTAGACAATTTTAGTTCAGTATTTTCCTTAAGTAATTGAGCATTCTTTTCCTTTTCTATATCAAGTGATGATTTAACAGAGCTGGTCAAAGAAAGCTGTTTTTTAAAGGTCTTATATTTGTCCATCAATTCATTACAAGTTTCATCTAGCATATTACAATATTCAAATAAATCTTCACTAGACATATTTTCAGATTCAGAATCTGATTCAACTCTAGAATAATATGAATTTAAAGCAGGAGTATATAATGTGACCTCAGAGGTGTTTGTCATAAAACAAATATTAGCCATGTGAGAGTCTTTATCCGTAGTAGAATCAGAATCACTTGAAGTGTCCTCAAAAGCACTCCATGTTTCTTTCATTTCCTTCTTGTATTTAGTGTTTTTGTAGTCGTGTTTCTTCTTGAATTTAATATTTGGACAGTCTGATTTTACATGTACTTTTCTTTTTCACTCATAGTAGACAATTTTATCACATTTGTTAGACTTTTTCCAATCCTTCTTCTAATTACCCTTGTTGTCATATTTTCCTTTGTAATTTGTTTTTCTGAAGAATTTATTCTTCCTATAGAATTTCTTTAATCTCCTAGCTATCTGAGACATTTCAGCATCACTGCCAGAATCTGAACATTCACTTGTTGAGCTTTCAATAAGTATGTGAACTTTTTCCTTGTCCTTGATCCTTGAGGTAGTAGACATAAAAGCCACCGACTTCCTTTTTGGTTCATCACCTCCTTTATTATTTACTTTAAGCTCTTCTTCATACATCATAAGCTTACTAATAATCTCCTTAACTAGCAATGTACCAATATCACATGATTCTCTAATTGTGACAGATGTGCCTCTCCATCGGTCTGGCATACATCTTAGTATTCTCATGATTTTCTCCTTTGCAGGAACAACTTTTCCAAGTGAGCTCATAGTGTTGACAATTTCATTGTACCTAAGATACATATCAGAAATAGGTTCATCGGAATTCATTTTAAAATAATCATATTTAATGGTATAGGTGGTCAGTCTCTTTTCTTTGACATTGGTTGTACCCTCATGGGAAACAAACAGGGTATCCCAAATTTCATTAGCAGTTATACAAGCAAATATGGAATTGAATTCTTCATCTCCTAAAGCACAATACAAATCATTCATAGATTTATAATAATTATTGTAAGAAGTTTTAGTAGGTTCATCCTAAGTAGTTATTTTGGTTTCTGGAAGTTTATTTTGAGTCTCTATAGCAGTCCAGAGGTCAAGTCCCATAATTTCTAAATGAATTTTTATTTTAAGCTTCCAATGGGCATAATTTGTACCATTAAAGAAAGGTGTCTTGTTGGTAGCAGCACCATCTAATCTATTTCCATAGTTAGATTTTAGAAAATATATTTAAAGAGACAAAATTTAAAACTAATAGAAATATAAGATCTTTATGATACAACTAAAATCACAGTTGAAAAATAGAGAATTTTGTACACTTTGAAAAACAAAACAAGCCTCTGATACCAATTGTTGGTTGGAGTGGATACTCAAAAGGGGGGATAATTGAGTTATAATTAAAATATCTATTTAAAATATCTCTATTAAAATCCCCCAAACAGAATAATAAGATAATATGTAGTCAATTTATATTAGAGTAAAGGGCCAGTTAGGTTATCAAGTGATCGATTAGTTATCAGTTAATTCAATCTGAAGATTAATTAACTTTTGAAGATAACCTAATGCTTTACAATATATACAAACAATTTCTAGATTAACAATCAATGTAACTTTAAAAAAATTTTATATTTCATGTAATTGGAAGCGGAATATTCAATATAGGTTAAAACTAAAATAGGTAAGCACAACAGTTTTAAAACAAGTGGTTCAGTCTCAAGCCGATACATAGTCCTATCAAACAATTTATATAAATTTTGATCCACACCCCGGATCGGGGTAAACAACAGTACATAGACTATCCAGGTACTAAGACCTCTACCACAGTTCTTCATGGGAAAACAAATACAATAGAACACAGGATATCCAGGACACACTTTACCTCTTCCATAATTTACAGTGGGATATAGTAATGTGTAATAAGTTTGGAGTGAGGATTTAGTATCCTACAGTTTAGTCAAGGAGTTAGTGTGTAAATATAACACACACTGCTCAAAAAGTAAATGAATGAAAAAAATTAGATATAAATTGATAGAGATGAGTTTAGAGTGCTCTATGTGTTGTGAGTGAAGCTATGGAATCCTTGTATTGATGTAAATGAAGCTCTGAGTCCTTCTCTGGTTTCTATCAAGAAAACAGAGTGTTGTAGTTCTTGTTTCTTTACTTCCAGTGCACGTGTTTAGATTGAATGAGAAAGTGTTCATTGTAATACTTCAGCTTCTTCTTTGAACTTTTATTCTTGATGAGTATGAGTGCTCTTCAAGTTCCTCGTGTGTTATTCTTTTCATGTATGTGCGTGCATGGAAGAATTCTTTTTCTATGCCTCTTCGCCTCACTATATTTTTTTAACTGCAGCCTGATCCTCCTTATATTCCATGAGCTTCGACAATAGGAATGATTACCTTTTCATAGGTACAAGGTATGGTTCCCTGACATGCCAAAAACTATCATTAAATATTATTAATTTAATTAAAAACAACAAATATGACCATTGGAATTAAATAAGAGTTAATAGAAATTCAAACAGTTTTCATGACTATCGGTGGGTCATGAGATCAGTAGGTCATTTTGAATCTGCATCGACATCGGTGGGTCATGATCAGCATCAATATCAGTATCTTGTGATCATCATCGGCTTTGGTAGCTTGTGATCAATATTAGTTTCGGTAGGTTGTGATCAATATCAGCTTCAGTAGCTTGTGATCAGTATCGGCTTCGGTAGCTTGTGATCAGTATCGGCTTCGGTAGCTTGTGATCAGTATCCACTTCGGTATCTTGTGATCAGTATCGGCTTCAGTAGCTTGTGATAAGTATCGGCTTCGGTGGCTTGTGATCAGTATCGGCTTCGGTAGCTTGTGATCAGTATCGGTATGAACGTTTCCATCGGTGCAACTGTTCATCATTGGTGCAACCGTTCATCATGGGTGCGACCGTTCATCATCGGTGCGACCATTCATCATCGGTGTGACCGTTTATCATTGGTACGACCGTTCATCACTAGTGTGACCATTCATCATCGGTGCGACCCTTCATCATCGGTGCGACAGTTCATCATCGGTGTGACTGTTCATTAGCGTTGCGTCCAGAAAATAACTAATGGTGAGTCGTAAACCTGAAATTCACATTAAGTGTCTATTCAATCCATAATTCTTCCAGGTCAACAGTAAAACATAAATTAACATTGATAGAAATTATGTAGAAAATATTTAAACATATGTAAATATATTTAGAACAAATTAAATAAAAGAATAAAATGACATAAATAAAACAATGATTTGTGATAATTAAAATAACCATCTCACAGAGAGTTTGACAGGATGTTTGATTTATCACCTCATAGGACAAACAATCATTTATAATGACCACGTATTGTTAAAAGGATAAAATAGAGAGATAAAATAACCCATAAAAAACCAAAATTTACATTATTTTAATTAATATAAAAAATATATTTTACCCATGGAGTCCTACTAAACATTAAAATAAATTTGAAATACTAATATTTTCCATACCAATAATTTTAGATCAAAACAATAAGTATAGTGTTGATTTGTAAATGAAAATATATCAAAAAAGTCATTTTTTACACACACAATTTAAATCATGGTTTGAAGGTATTAATTTCAAAAATATAAAAACCTAGAATTTTAAAACATCGTTCTCATTAAAACACCTGATATTCACATTAAAAACATCGAATGTACTTCTAAATTTTTATAAAATAATTTTGATAAAAAGGAATTATTTTAAATGTAAAATACATAGTGTAGTCCATGAATATTAGGAAACTCATAAATATCTAAAAGAATATAATTTAGTACAATATTATTTATAAAAAATAATTTTAATAATTAAAATAAATATTTGAATATTATTTTTTTGAAAACAATTTTGGGTAATTTCACTTGTTATAAAAGACTACAATGTGTTACACATGACTAATCATTTTCCAATACATAAAAACCAAGTATTCCTCCTAATGTCCAACCATAAGTAAGAAATTTATTTTATAATTAAGATTCAAAAATAATATTTTACATATTAACAAATAAAAAACATGCATAAGATACAAAAAATAGAATCATAATTAAATTGAAGAGAGATCAACATGGTTTTTTATCTGTATTGAGGTTAAGAGAATTCCATATTTTGAAAAACAATAATTCATTAATTTGCATTGCTTTATCCTCAAATAAAAAGATAAATGAGTCACCCAATCACTATTATTTATTTTCAAATTGGTTTCTATGTTAATAATCTTACAAATGAAGGTAAATATTTTTATCTTTAAGTAAGAACAATATGATCCCAAGAAAATATGATCAATAATGAAAAAACCTAGTTTTAATAAATACTAATTTTAATAAATTGATCAAGTATCCAACCAAATAATAACTATGTACTTTTAAATTAATATTTTAATTCCTATAAATATGTGTTTTATTTTAGAAAAGTTAATTATTTTTTATGAAACAAATAAAATTCATAGTCTAATGTTGAAAGTTATACATGTGTAATGATAAATAAAAGTAGTGATTTGTGCACCATAAGGGAGGTTAAAAAAACTGTGGGGTTTCATTATCAAGATTTGTAAATTTATTGATAGAATCAGTATCCTAAAATATAGTTATCCAATAACTAAAAGAATGTGGGTGAAAAAGATCTATAACTACATAAAATTCCAAATTAAAAGTAGATAAAATAATGAAAAATTTATTAAAAATAAACAAAAATAAAATTGAGTGATTATAAAAATAAAAAATTACAAAACAATTACATGCTTCAAAATATTCAATTCCATGTTATTGTCTTTATTTAAAATTTATTCATGCAGTTGTTGAACTAGAAGATGGTGGCCACCCCTTATTTATTCCCTTAAATGCACAACCCGAGAAAATTTCTACTATAATTTTTTTTATTTCTGTAAAACCTATTTTTATCAAGAGGAGGAAGGACATGGGATCTAAGTTTTCAAAATATCCTCAACAAATGGTTTATAATAATGTTACAATTTAAAAATATACACCTCTCCTTAGTTAACATCTATATCTAATTTTTCTCTTTGTCAAAAAATGAGAATTGAAATTTTCATTAATAAAATAAAACAAATTTCCCATAATGTATTCAATTCTAAATCATTCCTTCTTATACGCGGGACCCATATATATCTCAAAAACATTAAATTTATCATTTTAACTCTAATATTGATTGTTGTTTTACCTGTACCAATAAGAATTGTGATCCACCTATATCCAAAAATGGTTTGATAATTATTAGAATAAATTATTTATTAAATTAAATATAAATAAATAATATATATATTGGCATACACAAATGACCATCTTCAACCAATATATCATAAATATTTCCAACTTGATAAATAATTTACACATCAATGAGTTGATTTACTACTATAGTTGTCCTGAATTCTATGATTTTAAATTTTTGAAGCAATTATCAGGGAAAAAATATAATATATTGTCCAACATCACATAACCATTTTTTCATTGTATTTAGAATAAAAAAAGGACAATGGTGCTACAAATATCCCCCATTTCTCAATAAATTCCCTATTGAAAAACCACCATACATTCCTTAAGGAGAGGTATTGTAGAAATATACTTTAAATAATTATTTTTCACCATATTTATTTTACATAACTTAGTATATTATGGAATTTGATTTATGAAATCAATCAAACAAAATTTACATTAATCATCTACAATATTTCGATAATGTTTTTTTTAATTAATGTTTTTTTCTTTTATTGAGCCTTAGAGGAGATGGTATATATGGGGAAATTTTCATTTCATTTTTTGTTCACTAAAATTATTATTTATATATAATACTCTACATATTTCTCTTAAATTTTAATTCCTAGTCTCTTATAGTTTTATAGGGAATAAAATTTGTTTTTTCAATTTTACATTACTATCAATAGTTTAGAGTTTAAACATTTTCCATTTTTTTTGCTTCTAGTTTTTCAGTGATCTTTTACCAAATCACTAAAAGTGTAATATTTTTATTTTAAAATTTTTATCCCTTTTTTGGGTAATAAAATAAATATTTCCCTAGGATTTAATTTTTTAAGGTAACCCCCTTTATCAATTTTAATGATTTTCTGTGGAATATTTCTTAAATTATACCCAAGATCATAAATATTGGATTGATTAGCATAAAAAATATATTTCTTAGGAATTGGATGAATAATTGTATAATACATCAAATAAACTTTAGAAAAAATTTGAGAAAAAAATTATTTCATTATTTATTCTAAATTCCATTCATAATTAGAATAAAGTTTCCAATTTTAAAATTTTAGACCGGTTGATTTGAATATTATGGTGTTGTGGGTTCCATAAAAATCTATAGATCAAAAATATAAAAGTTATAGGAATATTATTATACCCATGAATTATGTTTTTGAAAATTGAATCAAATTTTTTTTCATCCACCTAAACTAGTATAATTCCTGTTTTCCAATGGTTTCATTGGTATAAAATAATTAGAACATAATAAATCACTATGCCCAGAAATGAAACAATAAATCAATTTCTCCATAACATTTTGGTTTGGAACATGATCATGATTTTATTAGTGTTTTGTCATTAATTTTTTATATGTGTTTATAAAAAATACAATTATGAACATGTGTCCTATATAAAAGATACCTCATCCCTAACAAAAACAGTCTCTCTACTATAATGTTTTAGAATATAAAGGAATTGTGATATAAATTTGTTTGATCAGTTCATCAATTTTATTCAAATAATGTATGAGAACAAATTAATAAATTTATTTTTGATATTGTAGTGTTATGATTTAAGGGAATTAATACCTAAGAATATGTGTAGTTTGTTGATGATAAGGTCATTTCCTTTTATAATCATTAAATCAATCTCATGCCTCATGAAACATCTTCAATTTTTCTTGATTAAATCTAGTTGTATATTTTTTTAGATCTTTATTTAACCATTTAAGAATATATTACAATATAATGGAATTATAAATATGATACCAACTATAAAAAAAATGTTCTCCCCAATCAATAAAAACTAGTTCCAAGAATTATTTTTTATTAATTATATAGAATACCTTGTTCTATGATCTTCCTTAGTGATCCATTACAATTGTAACTATTATACACTACTATAAAATTATCTAATGAATATATGAGAATATTCACCATGAATACAATTTATGGAAAATCAAATAATTTTTGGATTTATAAGAATGATAAGTATTATAAATTATCTATGTCTATGCCTTATTTGATAACTATTCCTCAATATTTTAATTCCTAGTTATTAAAATTTTCAAAATAATTTTATTTTTCATTTTAATGTTCCTAATAGTAAGTGATTTTATAAATTTTCATTTCAAATCTAATTTTAGTATGGTAATTATAAATATAATGAATAAAAGATTACAATTAAGTAGTAGAGCTCCTTATTATCCTATATTTATAATTTTACTAGAAATTGTTTTTAGTAAAACACAGAAAAAAATATTCAAATAAAAAAATATGTGAAACAATTAATTAAAAATTTAAATAAATATCTAAACAACATATTTTGGAATCCAAAAAAATAAATAATTTTTTTATATGAGTTTGTTATCATGAAACATGAATATGAAATTAATAAGAAATAATTGAAACACACAGTAGAATAAGGAATGGTCATGGTAAAATGAATGTGATATATATTCATTGGATTCAAATGAATTCAAAGGAGAATAAGAAAAAAAGAGCACAATTTTTTTTATAATTAATATTCAATAATAATGTGAACAAGAATATAATAAAATAATTGATTATTTTAAATTCAAATTTATATCATTTGATATAATATAAATTCATTCTTTAAAATATGGTTTTAAGAGTTATTAAGCCAGTATTAGGGAAGCTATAAAACCATATATTAATAAATTATAATTTTACATCAGATATGATTTCATGCTACATAAAACAATAGATCATAAAAAAATATATAATTATATTAAAATTAATTTACATTTATGAAATATAAGTACATATGTACATTTTTTGCATTTAGATATCATCAAATAAAATCTAATAATTAAAATTGTATGATTAAAATTAATTATTAATCTATTTAAAGTAATGGTAAAATTTTTCCTTATTAGTACTTAATACAATATCATAAAATTTCATATAAAACCTCTTTAAATAGCCGGGTCCTTTTCTTAATAGTTCATTTCCCCTTCACAAGTTGATCCCAAGTCAATTTATAGTCTTATTTATCTTTGTTTTCTATCCCACTTGTCTTCTTTATTTTATTAATTATGGATTGAAACTCTTATATAGTCATATACTATACCATCTTCCTTATCCATTATATGAGTTTGTATTTAAATAATCTCCTAGTAAATTTCATCGGCTTAGATCCCATTGGTCACTATGCTCATGAAGAAAACTATGACAATACAAACATTTTATAAACCTCAACTCGTGATTTATTCCATAAATAGACACATGATACAATCCCAAAAGACCAATATTCCATGTATCATTGGGTAATTGTATACTTAACGTAGTAACATTAATTAGGGATCAAAAACATTATTTAAGAACCCCATATCATGCAAATAAAATTCCATTGACATTCAAATACTACACGTGATAACCTTGGAATGTACATATGTAATGGGTGAGCTATAAAGCCCATCAAAGGAATAATCAAAGCATAACATGATGGAAGTTATACATTTTAGTCAAGGGAAATATCATAGGGATGTAAATGAGAGAAAATCATAAACATGAACATCCAATCATGATATAAGAATATAGAATCAAGGAAACATAAAAATGTGGGAACTATATAAAACATGGTATCATAAGCATAAGCTATGGATAACCACTAAGAAATCATAACACAGTGTGATTATGATAACTCCATATAAACTATACATGGTATCTCAAGAATTAAAAATATTAACTGATGTGTTCAAAGGCTATATAATTCCTGGACCACATGTTATATTCAAATTTTGTAAATGAATTAGTGTGTCACACAGATCATCAAACATAAGAATATCATTCATTATTTTTAATCCCAAGATTAATTATTATAGGCTACAGAAATTGAATTACCCAAAAATTAAATGATATACACATAAAGGTGAAACCCTTGGGTGGAAATGGGGATGGGTATTCACAATACAATGTTTTCCCTAGAAAATCAAAGGATAATTTCAACATACTATTGGTTTACATAAACGTTATTTTATGGTATTAAAGAGAGTGATATGTGGAATTTAATTAAATTGACATCATATGTAAGATAAATTTGTATATAAAAATATATTCCAATATAAAAAATTGGAAATCAAATAGATTTATACAAATAAGGTACTCGAATAAAGAGGAAAAGGAACATAATCTGTTATATTAAGATAGAACATATAAAAGCTTGGCAGTAGCTACTTAAGTGATTATGAACACCTTGGGGGGGGGGGGTTTATAGAGATATAGGGAGACTAAATTAATTCTAAATATTTTTTTTGGGATGATTAATTGGATGTTGGGTGGGTATTTCTAAAAAAATAGAGGGGGATTATTTATTAATTTCTAAACATTGGTAATAGAATCTAAGTGACAAAATAATATAAACCAAAAAATTTACCATGGTTTTCTCCCATAGTTTCTTTAAAAGAGGATTTATTTTCAAAATATTATTATCCGAAGAACTAAACTCCTGATTATAACACCATTCATGATGTGAAATTGAGTAATGTTCTAAAAGAATTGTTTTTAAAACCTTAAAACAT
The DNA here is from genome assembly GCA_963277665.1 of Viscum album. NCBI lineage: Eukaryota > Viridiplantae > Streptophyta > Magnoliopsida > Santalales > Viscaceae > Viscum > Viscum album. Next base: position 674,161,380 of record OY728126.1, read on the forward strand.
TATATTGGTTTTTGGAGGTTTCATTAATGATTTGTAAAATTAAGCAATACAATTAAAAACACATTATTATAAAGAGAAAATATATTTATAGTTATTGATTCCATTTATATAATTTATTACATAATTTAGGGATATTATGATGTCATAATACGTGCCGCATATTTATACCAAATTATATATTATCGAAGAAATAAACAATAATAGAAAAGTTTAAAAATTCACCATTAGATAATTTCAAATTTAATTATTAAAATATTATATTTATTTTATCAAAATTATTTTCTATGTATGATAATATAAAAATCTAAATAAAAATCTTTATTTATTGATAAATACTAGTGTTTATAATAAAAAAACATTTTGACCCTTATGAAAATTACATTGAAGATCATTAAATTAATTTATCATCTATGTTTAAATAAATATTATTTTATAATAATATTTCACTAAATTAACATATATTTAAAAAATTAATGAATATATCAAAAATATTTTATAAATTAAATTAAATATTTTATAAGAAATCATTTTTTACTTCGTTGTATTGAAATATAATTTTTAACTAACTCGTTATATAATGACCCAATATTTACAAACCGAGATATTATATCTTAAAATATTAATATTCAATAAATTACACAAAAACATGCCTGAGGATCATAATTTTTATATTATTTGGAGACTAGATATATTATCTTCTCATTTCATGAATGATCTTCAACATCTCACCCAATGATATTCCCACACAGTTATCTTATTAGTCATACCCAACTTAAAACCTTTCTTCATGACATAGGGAAATGAAACATAATAATGGGTGAGCTCAGATTCTCAGTAAGGGTAAAAAGGGGATATATCAATTATAACATAATCATAACATTTTCATAATTGTACGAGAACAAGATATTATCATTTAGAAACTATTCCATATATATTGAAGATCATTACCTTGAGTTTTGGAAGAAATATTGGTAGTTCATAAAACATGAATCTTAAAGGAATATAAGAACATAATACATGAGATAATAACATTAGAATGTGGCATAGATTTTAGTTATAAACATTAGTCAAAATAATCCTATACCAACCTGATCCACTAGGAAACTCAAAACTTGTTAGGCTTGGGATAACCACCCATTTACCTATACTGAGCTTGGGTTTACCCCCTATTCACCCTCTATTTTATGGTCTGAATAACCACCCATGTACCAGATTATTTAGACTTGGTATAACCAATAATTTACCCTCCCAGATCATTGGAAATTAATCATTACCCAATTCATTAGAAGGATATGTCTATCCCACCTATCTTGGTTTTAATGTAACCACATGCCTTGGTTATAACATAACCACTATCATTGGTAATGACGTTACCATTGTCCTTGGTTTATAACGGAACCTCCCATCACATAATTAAAATAATACATATGTGGGATATAAAATAATAAAAAAAAATCATAATATAACCAATGAAAATAAAAGAGTTTCATAAAAATTTTATTATAACATCACTCATGGAAACTAAAATGAATTTATTAACATTTTCATGTTTTATCATAGAATAACCTACAAAAAAAGAGGGAGGTTTCATAATTATCTTTTCATAATAAATGTAAACCATTCAATAAAGGAATAATACTTTTTTTCCATTGGTCATATCTCCAATAAAGCATAATTAACTTCAAACGATTTCATCTTAGATTGAAAATGATTTTTCAAGATCACTTGGAACTTTTCATTAGGGAAAAAGCATATGGACTTTGAAAAAAATATTTTAAATCATAAAAAAATTTCTAAATAATTTTATTTTAAAAGAACTGTAGAAAATTATATCTTTATATTTAAATGTAATTTATTTAACTTCTTTATTAAAATAAACTATCCTCTTTAAAGAAAAATTAAAACCTAAAACCTATTTAGAAAACAAAGAAAAGGAAGAAAAATCATTTTCGACCAAAGAAGAAAATAAAGTATAATTTTCCATAAATTAATATTTTTGATATCTTGATTTATTAAAGAGTAAAAAATAAAATAAGACAATTAATTATCAAGAAATAAATATAGGGGAATAAACTTCATGTTTTTCTTAAGAGATAGATCGTAAGATATCATCATTGGAAACATAGTCATGATCAATCCCAATAAATAATAAGATTGTTACATAAAATCCTCTTCACATTGATAATAGTTGAGTCGTAAACCCCATGAAAGAGATATAATCAAATTGATATGTAAATATTCATAATGTTCATTGTAATCATAAAAATAAATTCTTGTGTATTATATACTCTAGATAAATAAAAAAGGTGGTGAATATGGAATATGTCTCATATAAAATTAAAGTCATACAAAAACCCATTTTTACTTCATTAACCATGAAATTGCAATCCCTATTAAATAATAACATCAAATGAAATATAAAATATCCTGAATATAATGATATTAATTATATATATTGTCAAATGAGTATTATATACACCTCAAAAAATAATATCGGGGCATATCATTACTAATATCCTAAGGAAGATTTTTTTGATAAAAACCCCTTACTATAAGTATTGAATTTCATAGTACATGTAAAAACATACTATATAATAAATATTATAATATTAATAATCTTTTATAGAACCATAAATTTTTATATCATTCTATATATAATTTCAAATTTGACCTTTTTACCCATTTATTGACAATTCCTTATTTAAATCATGTATCAGGTAATTATTGATTTATTTTTCAGGTATATTATTGTTCAGTAATTTTTTTATTTGTAATTTTTCATGATTAAATAAATTAAAAAATTACAATCATGATAAAATATAATAAATTTTTAATTTATTATTATTTTAAATCATTCATAACAGTTATAGATGGAAGGATGAAATGCACCATTTATGTAGACGACCTACCATACGTATGCATGAACGTTGAATCCATTTTATGATGGATATAGTGAAAGAATAGTAAATAATAATTCATATTTAAGAAATAATTATGGTTCGATATATATAATATATATTAATTTAATTCATCCTTTTTACCATCCATGTAAAAAAAATGAACAACACATCTCATTGGTTTGTGAGGCGGTAGTCCTCCAAACGCTTGAGTGATGTTATTGTTTTCTGCAAGGATGGATGGTATGAAGTTATATGTGATATTATATTTATAGATGTATGTTTTGGTTATAAATATAACTTTTAATTATTAAATATCCTCTTATTTACCTTCCATGTAAACCATTACTAAAAAAAGAATCATATCAGTTTGTGGGGCTGTAGTCCGCCATACAGACAAGCGACATCATCATGTAGACAATGGAATGGATTGAAAAAAGATGAATTTGATATAACAATAACATAAGTATAATTTTGTTATAAATATTTTATATATACATTAATTACATTATTATAAATATCAATGAGAGGCGGTAATGGAAAATGAATTATATCTGTTTGCGAGGTTGTAGTCCATTGTATATATAATTAAAGATTTTGTTTTCCATTTAATAAATATCATATGGATATAGGTCATGAACCTAATATAATAATATCTAAATTAATTTAGAATTAAATTGTTATTAGATTATTATAGTTTAATAATTTTTTAATGAGTTGGAAGAATAAATAAAATTAACATTCTCGTTTGAGAGTGTTAATTATTATTTGGAAAAACTCTTTTGGACTGCACAAAGAGTACTCATATGAGACATTCCAAATATATATAAACCATATATCAAGTTATTAAAGAAGTATGTAATGAATAATTTTAGGTATTTTTTTAAGAAAAGGGTTTTAGAGATATTATGTAGAGATGAGAGAGGGTGACCTTTTTATAAGTTGGGGAGAGAACAATCATGGAAGTTTTTAAAAGGAAAAATTTAACAAACATTATTAACATAAAAAAAGCATAAAATGGGTCATTATAGAACCTTATAGGTGATATGGTCAAAATATGTATATAAAATTTGTGTTGGAAATGTTTTGGGGTCATTTTATCGCTTATCTTTTTATTTTTAGCCTTTTTAAAACAATCATTATCTGAACTACAATAATTAATTTCTACTATTTTACAATTAATTGAGGTTTAAAATAATGTTTAACCTGTAATATAAGATAATTTATTATTATACCAAATATAAAATAAATTTTCATAAAATTCAATTAAAAAAATTTGTAAACTTTAATTTAAAATTAAACCCACATACACAATGAAAAAGTGGTTTTCCATAGAGAAAATTCTCACATATATAGAAATTTATAACATAAAAATAAAATATAAAATTAACAAAAATTATATAAATTGGATTGATAATTATATATTTGAAAAAACTATACTTTTAAAACAATAATAATTAAATTTTGACATTTTACTTTTATTCAAACAAATGACAACTCCAAATAAAAAAATTATTTTTCACTATTCATTGAAAGGATTATCATTTTAGAAACATATCCAAAAATAAAATTAATATAATTTTAAAATTAAAATTTAAAAAATGAAGTTCATTTTTCAAATACACTTTATAAAAATTGGAAAAAATTATTTTAAAAATAATTGCGCAAAATGAGGAAAAATTACTTTTTAGAGAAATATTGTTTTTTTCATAATGTTGTATTTATTATTATATCATAATATAAAAAATATATGATGAGTGTATAATTTTTTATTGAATATATAATTTATAAATTTTCATAATGTAATTATCTAATATTTATGGATATAAAATTAGTTTGTGTGCATACAAATAGTATTTTCGAAAAAAAAATATTTCTAATGGATTTATGATTATAATTTACAATTAATTTATAACTAAACAATTCATTTTGTTTCAACAAAATATTTTCATAATGTATTTAATCCAATTCATACTTACCATTCTAGATCCAGGTTAAAACTATCTCATTAAATAATTATATTTTCATAGTATGTCATGTTTCATTATAACCCAGTGTTGTGTGTAAAGAAAGACAAAAATAGTGTTTCCAATTAAGAAATATAAACTTGGAATTTAGTATAATGAATGTTAAAATAATTTTTCTGTGTAATTAAAGATATCAAATATATTTAATATATTTTTAAAAAATATTTCACAAAATCCAAAGGTGTTATTTAACCCCCCATAAATAAATTACTTCCTCGCAATTAGAACATATGCTCATAAATTAACGGTTTTACATTTGAGAATCCCTACATGGGACCGAAAAATCATATTTTTTTTTAATAAAAATATCTATTGAAATGAGAATATGATAAATATGATGGTCATCTAAAATGAAAAAAATTAGGCTTTGAAAAAGGAAAATAAAAGATAGAAGTGAAGATATGGACATAAAAGAGAATAATAACACCCAGGGAATAATATAGTGATAAAGAACATGTTCAGGATATAGTTTACCAAAAAAACTATAAATCAATGTCGTGTTAAAATAAAATTATTTTATTAGAAATTAAGAAAATAGGACAACATTTTTATCCCAAAATACATTTCCTAAATTGAAGAGAATTGTTGAATATCAAGATAAAGAACTAAAGAAAACATGTTAACACGATTTATTTCCATTTCATAAGCACGATATCATAGTTTGGTTATTCTTCAATCTATTCTCACTATGTTTTATAGTCAAAGAAATGAAGATGAATCTTTCATTCCAGAAGCACTAAAAGATAAAAATATTTGAAATATGATGATAAATCATTCTTTATATCCAAAGCTACCATAAAAAAAATGGTTTGAAAACATTGTGCAATATGGATAAATATTTATATGATTACATTAGAAATTAATCTCTAAAACCTAATTCATTTTTTAACTAAAACCATTCCATTAATGGTTAACCATAAGACCCTTCATGAATTGAAAAAAATAGGAATAAGGTCAGTAAATTTTTAAAATTAATATTACATTAATCACCAAAATATCATAATGTATATCTTAATTTTCACATATCTAATATGTGAATACATTGGTTGTATATTCTTTAATACCATGAAAAAAACAAGAATTATAAGAAAACATCAATGAAAACATACCCTCTTCCAAAAAACTAACTCTTTCATAATTCCCTATATAAAAAAACTGATTATAGAATATTATATATAAATATAAAATTTTTAAACTCCATAAAAGATAATATAAAAAAACCATTATCAAGTTAATAATTAGTTACATTGTCATAAATAATCTACAATTATATCTATCCATATCTGTTTCCCTCGAAATCCGGGGATGACCGCCATGATGGGAGGTTCAAACATTCCGATTGGTTTCTAACGGGTTTGTTTGTAGAACTGGAAACATCCAATGATTCCACATCCATTCGGACCTACTTTCCAAAGGTAGGTGCTCATTATTTTGTGGACTTATGAGGCTTAGGAATTTGCATTGGTCGATAGTATGGGAGGTCGGACTCATCACACCTTTTTGAGGGGAATTATTGTCTACTCCGGGACTCTCTTTATAGATCTAAGTTTTGTTCGTGAATACTTATTGCATTACCAAGTATAAAATGAGATTTCCTTCAGATCTGACAATCAATGATTAAATATGTAGGAAATTTAGAGAATCTTTTATATGTATTCGAGGTTCTTCATCGATAGAGAATCATCTGTATTTATTAGAGATTCTTGGTCAATGGTACCCTTCGACACATTTATATAGAAGTCTCTTGGTAATTATGATGACCATGCTGGTTTTAAATCCACTCAGTGGGGTACTTGAGGTTTATTGTCATTCAGAAAGACATGGATTATTTTAGAGTTGGGATCAAACCCGTAGACGGGCTACCTACGTATCCTTTGTTTATAAATGGAATCCGAACCCACGAAGTTCGAGTAAGGGAGTATTATGTTTATGATTGATGGCTCAAAGAAGGATGTCACAATTACTTTTACACTTTAAGCTCATGTGAGTCATGCTCGGTGTGAGAAACAAGAGGTATTGGTAAAAAATAGACAATTGTGCCATGAAAGATGCAATCATAAGAAATAATGTGGGGATTATGTATGTATGACTGCCCATATAAATGAGGGTTAGGATTTACTTTAGGGAAGAAATCCAGGAACGGGGTCCATAAAGGTATATGTGCTTCATGGAGATTTTGAATACTCTAACCTGGGGCTTACTCCTAAAAAGGAGGCCCAAATTAGGAGAAGACTTATGATTGGGTTTTACTACTGAAAAGGAATCCTAGATCAAAGGTAAATTAGGACTGGTTAAGAGAAATTAAGACTGGGGCTTACTCCTAAAAAGGAGGCCTAGGTTAAGAGATTTGAAAAATTAAGGGACTGGGGCTTACTCTTGAAAAGGAGGCCCAGGTTAAGAGATTTGAAAAATTAAGGGACTTGGGGTTTACTCTTGAAGAGGATGCCCATATTTGAGACTGGGGCTTACTCCTAAAAAGGAGGCCCAGGTCAAGGATTATTACTGGGGATTATTCCTGAGGAGGATGCCCAAATTATGGGACTGGGGCTTACTCCTAAAGGGGATGCCCAGATTTGGGAACTTTAAGAATTGGGGATTACTCCTAAGGAGGATTCCCAAGTTAAGAATTATGACTAGGACTTACTCCTGAAAAGGAGGACCATATTTGAGACTGGGGATTACTCTTGAAAAGGAAACCCAGGTTAGGGGATCTGGGGATTACTCTTAAAGAGGATGCCCAAATTAGAGGACTTATGACTGGGGATTATTCCTGAAAAGGAGACCCATGTTAAGGATTCTCTCATCTTAAAGGATGAGGTTGAATGAATGAAATCTCAATCTTTAGTGACATAAAGAGGTGTAAATCACTAGGTTTTGAGAGATATTCCACAGAATTACTTTCAGATAAGGAATTCAAATCAAGAAATCATGCCATAAATGGCTTTAAAGAGTGTCTTGAATACTAAATATTGAATAGGATGGGTGGAATGGCTTAAGAGGGGTTAAATGGGAAAGAAGGGCACCCAAAAATGAAGGGGCGCACAAGTCATGGAAGGCGTGCAGGTACTGTGTGGGCGCACAAGTCCTGGTCGCGTAAGAATGCCTGCGCGACACATGATGTACTTGCACGACGGTTAACCAGTAGGGTAATACTTGAGCGACTCTTGATGAAATCCTTTATAATCTTCTTGAGGTTCTTCTAGAAGAGGGGAGCGCAAGTTCTATTGAAGTAGCAAGGCATCGCGCAAGTGTGTCCTTTTCCATTAAGGGCTGACCACTCAGGCGCCCAAGTGTTGATTAGTTTCAACACTTAGGCCTTCCTTCCCCTCTTTAGATCATCCGTTCTAGGTATGAAATTACCTTAGAAGTGCTTCGGAAGCTTTGAGAAGAGACAAGGGAGCTGGCAGCTCAAATCTGAATTTCTGGAAAAAATCCTTTTTGAATGGGGGGACCACAGGGTCTATTTATATGCAAGAGAAGACCCTGGGCGGTTATTACTTAGGTCGCTCAAGTCACTTGCGCGACCACTAGACAGCACGTAAGTGGACTTGCGTGACGGTGATAGAACTTGCACTCCCCTCTTTTGGAGGAACCTCAAGAGGATTATAAAGGCTTTAATCAAGAGTCACTCAGGTATTACCCTTCTGGTTAACCATCGCGCAAGTACACCATGTGTCACGTAGGCATAACTGCGCAACCAGGTCTTGCATGCCCACGCAGTACCTGCGCGCCTGCCAGGACTTGCGCACCCCTGCCTTTTTGGGTGCCCTTCTTGCCCATTTCACCCCTCTTAAGCCATTCCACCCTTCCTATTCAAGATTCAATCTTCAAGACACTCTTCAAAGCCATTTATGGCATGATTTCTTGATCTGACTTCCTTATCTGAAAGGAATTCTGTGGAATATCTCTCAAAACCTAGTGATTTACACATCTTTATGTCACTAAAGATTGAGATTTCATTCATTTAACCTCATCCTTTAAGATGAGAGAATCCTTAACATGGGTCTCCTTTTCAGGAATAATCCTCAGTCATAAGTCCTCTAATTTGGGCATCCTCTTTAGGAGTAAGCCCCAGATCCCCTAACCTAGGCTTCCTTTTCAGGAGTAAGCCCCAGTCTCAAATATGGGCCTCCTTTTCAGGAGTAAGTCCCAGTCATAATTCTTAACTTGGTCATCCTCCTTAGGAGTAGCCCCAATTCTTAAAGTTCCCAAATCTGGGAATCCTCCTTAGGAGTAAGCCCCAGTCCCCTAATTTGGGCATCTTCCTCAAGAATAAGCCCCAGTTATAATCCTTGACCTGTGCCTCCTTTTCAGGAGTAAGCCCCAGTCCCTTAATTGTTCAAATCTCTTAACCTGGGCCTCCTTTTCAGGAGTAAGCCCCAGTCTTAATTTCTCTTAACCAGTCCTAATTTACCTTTAATCTGTGATTCCTTTTCAGGAGTTAAACCCAATCATATGTCTTCTCCTAATTTGGGCCTCCTTTTTAGGAGTAATCCACAAGTTAGAGTATTCAAAATCTCCATGAAGCACATATACCTTTATGGACCCTGTTCCTGGATTTATTCCCTAAAGTAAATCTTAACCTTCATTTATCTGGGCAGTCATACATACACAATCCCCACATTATTTCTTATGACTGCATCTTTCATGGCACAATTGTCTAATTTTTACCAATACCTCTTGTTTCTCACACCAAACATGACTCACGTGAGCTTAGAGTGTAAAAGTAATTGTGACATCCTTCTTTGAGCCATCAATCATAAACATCATACTCCCTTACTCGAACTATGTGGGTTATGATTCCTTTTCTAAACAAAGGATATGTAGGTAGCTCGTCTACAGGTTTGATCCCAACTCTAAAATAATCCATGTCCTTCTGAATGACAATAAACCTCAAGTTCCCCACTTAGTGGCTTTAAAACCAGAATGGTCATCATAATGACCAAGATACTTCTATATAAATGTGTTGAAGGGTACCATTGACCAAGATTATCTAATAAATACAGATGATTCTCTATCGATGAAGAACCTCAAATACATATAAAAGATTCTCTAAATTTCCTACATATTTAATCATTGATTGTCAGATTTGAAGGAAAGCTCATTTTATACTTGGTAATGTAATAAGGATTCACGGACATAACTTAGATCTATAAAGAGAGTCCCGGAGTAGAAAATAATTCCCCTAAAAAAGGTGTGATGAGTCCGACCTCCCATCCTATCGACCAATGCAAATTACTAAGCCTCATCAGTCCACAAACTAATGAGCACCTACCTTTGGAAAGTAGGTCCGAATAGATGTGGAATCATTGGATGTTTCCGGTTCTACAAACAAACCCGTTAGAAACCGATCGGAATGTTTGAACCTCCCATCAAGGCGGTCATCCCCGGATTCAGAGGGAAACAAAAATGGTGAACCCAACGTGAATCCTTAACCAAATTAAAATGATGTTTTAACTATTTGTTAGTCCCCTATTTAAAACTCAATGAGAGGGCCAACAAAAACCATCATTGACATATGTGCTCATCCAAAAGATGTAGTGGATGAATTTATCTTGATTACGTCTGTTATATCAAATAGGAACTCTTTTCCCAAGATCTTCTACATTTCTAGAATGGCTGCTCTCAAGTTCACACCTGTGAATACTGCTGCTGCAAATGCCACTACTGCTACTCCTGCTAGATCGTCGTCTGCTTTTAGGATGATATCACCTACTTAGTGTCTTCAACGCTGGGTATCAAACACACTAGTTAAGGAGTACCGTCAACACGGTACCATCCCAACTTTGGAGGCTTCCCGAAAAACCCTCCAAGTAAACAACTCACATCGGTCGTCCAGACTACGAAAACCAGGGATCAAAAAGCAGGCGGTACTGACTACCGTCTCCAAACGTTTCGGGTCGTTATCCCCGGAACACAATCTCCATTCTCTCCCTTATTCTGGGGAGGTGAATGAGCAGGTCCCTCAGGACCATAATTCAAACACACAATAGTCCTTCCTAAGGGATCCCACTAACAATCGTCGCCAGACTCGTGCGGCAGTGCGCCCTCAACATGATGAGGGTACCAACTCCAGGCGTTTGGCTTAGGTTACTCGAACCCGAGCAAGCAAGGCGAACCACCAGAGGTGGAATCCAGTCAACAGTGAGTAGGTTCTCATCTCTTCCATCTCCAGAGAAGTCCACCAACCTAACTTGGTGGCAAGCAACGAGCAGGCACACACACCTGCCCGTTTTAATTATGCTATCTAGTAGACTCATCTGGCAGCATCACGCCAATCCCACCAGGCAATTCCGGCGGAGTACTATAGGCAGGAACATACACCTGTTTATACATCATCATCTAGTCATTAGGCTCGTCTGACTACATATGATGGATCTCGTCAACCACATTTGGCGAAGTGAAATCAGCAGGCACATACACCTGCTGGTATTAATCAAGCCTACCAACAGTCTCGCTTGGTAGCATTTGGAGAAGTTAGTCGGAAATCCCCAACAACAAATACGAGGCAGAATCAACTCTCTGCCCCCAAACTTGAGTACTATCAAGATTCATTGACACAAAAAGGAATACACGAGCAGGTACAAACACCTGATCCAAGCCCGGAATGGACGTATATTCCCGTTCTGGTAGTTGAAGTCACCAAGCACATTCTATCAATGGCGAAAGAGCAGAAGCAAATACCTGTTCATATTATGGATGCCTGCCAAGATATTATAAAAACTTCAGTGGAATCTCAGGGAAAGACACATAAATCTATCCCTATCAGTGGAGTGATACATCAACAATTCACTCAGGAACAGACACACACATCTATTCCAGTCCAAGAGGGTTGTGAGGCGTACTCCCCCATAGCATACAGACAACCAAGTCAGGCACATACACATGATTTGAGTAGAGATTGTCAGCCTAACCTGGCCATCTTTCTTGATCAGGAATATACACCTGCTCAGAGAAGCCACTTTCATCAACAAGTGGTTTCCAAGGCGAGTAAGAAGGCATTTAAGAAAAAGACCCTCCCAGAACTGTCAGGAGATCAAGAGCCAATCTGAAACAAGTCCTTGCTCGATGCTGGAGTTCTTGAATCCCTCATACAATTATCTGTTAAAATTCAAGATTCTACTCCCTCATTTCCCAATAGTGGGAACATTAATTCCGAATGTCTTCAACAAAAACATCCTCATGAAGGTTTTCTTCATGAAAATTTGGTCGATCTCGAAGTTTAATCTTCATATGAGAGCCACAGGAGCCCTCTGTGTGGTCAGAAGACCAAGGAGCAAGAGATCTCATCTTTTGTTGTAACCCATTATGGTGGTCCTCCCCCATGATGATGAGTTTCACTATGAAAGTCCTCTCCGCAGTAGTGATGCACATTTCCCGGAAAATGCTCTAGTGGACAATGTAGTGCTGAGAAAGCCCTCTTATCTTGAGGCACTTGAAAATGCGAAACCAGTCATGTCTGAAGCTTCATCGCTAGTAGGTGAAATACTTTCTCAATCAGAAGATAGCCCAGGGTGTAGGTCATTCTCCGAACCACCCCTAAGTCATGCATCTTCTAGTTTGATCAATGATTTCCCTACCAATCCTGTTGAATCTAATGAAGCAACCAGGAAACACCAACTCTGGTCCAATCAGGTAGAAGAATCTTCATCAAATTATAAAGAAGAAATGCTGAACATGAGAAAACAACTGGCGAAAGGTGAAGTGCCAGTCATGTTTTGGCCTCTGGCTGACTCTCAGTTTAATATTCCAGAAATGTTGACGGAAGATGAAATTCATGATATTTGTCTCAACATATGGAAAACTCTTTGTCAGTTGAAATAGAAAGTATTATATTATGATTAATATGAAAATAATCATAAGATAATAGAAGGGTTACAATGTCAGATTGATTTGGCATCTCTATCAGTCTCTTGATATCCGAAGGCTGAAAAGCAGTAGAGAGCCCTTAAACGTTCATGCCTTGGCACACTAAGAAGATTGGATCAGTTAATTGCCAATTCCCCATCTGGTTTTTGTGTCAGAGGATGGGGTGTTCATGGAGCACTGCATTTCACGGTGCTCTCCAGTCAACAAAGCCCACCGAAAATGGTCTCATGTAATGTTATTTCCCTTGGACTGCTATAGTCAATAGGCTTTGTTTGTAATAAAAAGCTTTCCCAAGAACATGCTTCAACTAGTTCCTCTCAAAATCAAGAATACAGAGAACAAGTTGTCGAATTACTCTTGCATCAAGAAAACGAGAATATTGAACATACCTCTCGTTTGGAGCAAGCACATCACCAAGTGACAGAAGTGTCAGAAATCATCCGACGGTCTTTTGAATTGGGTGATAAAAGAGGATAAAGGTTAATGCATACATCTAATTTCCAGACTAAGGTTCGCAAGATTAGGAGGACTTTCAAGAAAGTCTCAGACATAGCATGTCAAGAACCACCCCAGCTCGCCACACTGGGGGCTCTTTTAAACCAACCCTCGGAATCCACAAAAAGGATTCAGGGAGTTGAGCGAGAACAGTATGAACAGCCCCAATCCACTAGACTGGGGACTTTTTCAAATCAGCAATCCCCTCCTCAGAGAAAGTCGGTCTTTTCTTGATTGGGGAAGAAACCTCAAGAGGAACAAAGATCCAAATTATCAGGAGATTCCCTCCAAATTAAGGTTTGTCAAGAAGTTCCTGAGGGATCAAATCAACAAAAGGAAATGTCTCATCAAAGACATGGAAGAAGACAATATCACAAAAATGCTGATAGAAGGGATGCGATGAGTTATGCATCAATCAATGTCATCAATTCCATTGTTGCTGATCCACAAGATGAGGCTCACTCTGGGGAATCAGATGAAGAGGTTCCTACTCAAGAAGATGTACGCACTGACACAAATGAAGAAGGTGTGCGTACACAAAGTAAAAGGATTACTCAGAACCTAGGTCATCCTTCGAGTAACCCACTTCCCCCTCTCCTAAAAGAATCCAACAAAGGGAAGGGAAAGAACCAGGTTACATATCCTTCCTCTGGAGAAGGTCAATCGCTCTCACTAGAGCAGAGGTTTGCACAACAGGAGGAAGAAATGAAGGAATTAAGAAGGTTGAATGCAGAAATACTTCAGAGTAGTCTTCTTCTTAAGCATGCTGGAGTCAGTCAGCCAAAGGAATTTGTTGCAGCTATTGAGATGGATCAAGAATATCCTCCTCTATCAGTACACCCTCACAGGTCTAATCCTACGGGTCAAGTGCAACAACAATTGGCAGTACTACCATCAGTTGCAGCACCAATCGCCACATTTGTCCAAGCTTCAGAAATTGCACCTACCCAAGTCCAAGTTCAACCGGATGTTTCTCAAAAGTTAATAACTACTATTGAGTCATTAACAGCTCGGTTAGAAACTATGGAAGGGAAGCGTGCGCAAGTTCAACAAGAAAAGAAAGTGTACCTAGAATGGGTAGATTCAATTTCTCCTCCATCCAGTTTTGGGAACCCTGTATTCTCTATTTTCAATGGATCAGGTGATCCTGAACAGCATTTGATGCATTACTTGTCTTGTTGCGATCCTATGATGGGAACTCCGGAGCAACAAGAAGCAGTGAAACTCAGATGCTTCATGTGAAACTTGTAAGGACCATCTTTTGTTTGGTATACAAGCTTGCAATCCTGGTCAATTACCGGATGGGAGGATCTTCGCCAAAAAATCCTCCTTCAGTTCAGCTCAACTTTTCCAAAGACAACAGTTTTCGATCATACAAAATGTATGCAAAGGGAGAATGAAAGGGTTTATGATTTCATTGCTCGATGGAAGGGATTAACATATTCCTTGAGTTTATCACTCCCTTAAGAAGAATTGTTGCCAATATGTGTGGAAAATATGCGTGACAAATTACGCACGCCGTTAATCCCTGTGAAATACACAGGAGGGTTTCGAGACCTTACTTTAATCGCTCAACAAATTGAAGATTCCCTTATATAGGCTATGGCTAAATCTAATGTAATTCCATCAGCTCTAGGAAGGAGAATGGGTAAAGTAGAAACTGCTATCGTTATTCTTAAACAAGCTCCTGTACCTATTTTTACCTCAAAACCTTCATCTTCTCGAAGGGCTCCACCTTCTGAGTCCCAACAACAAAGGAATTTTTGTTCAGATGATCAAAAAGATCAAAGGTGAAAACAATTTGAGGATCTAAAGAGAAAAACACACTCTTTCCGAAATGAAAAAGTTCCTGGTTATTTCATTTAAGCTCTGGAAAACAATTTGGTTCAATTGCCAATACCCAAGAGGCCAAACAAGAAAGGAGATGAAGACTGTCCCAATTATTTCCCTTTTCATCAAATGTTGGGGCATCCCATCCAGGAGTGTTTTGTCTTCAAAGACCTCCTTCAAAAGATGGTCGACTCGGGACAAGTCACATTGAAAGGCTCCTCAACCCAGGTAACATGTGTCACTGCTATAGTTCCAGAGGAGGAAGGTGAATGGGAAGAAGTCAAAAGAAAAAATTCACAGAAGTATGATGATTGGATGGTCAGAAAGACAATCAATTGAACTCATGCTATTTTGCGAACACAATTAAAGAAACCAATTGTTTCTTCTTCCATGAATGTTACGGACAAACCCTCTTCGTCAGAGGGAACGTCCTCAAAGAAAAGGCATGATTCAAAGAAAGAAAAAGAATCAGAAGAAGATGAGTATGTGTCAAAGACTAAGTTGTCTTTGACTTTGGCGGACATCATGCCATCTACTTCAAAGCCACGGGCACCGCTCCACCAAACGGCATAGCCTAAACAGGCTAATCAGGCAGAGTCTTCATCAGAAGAAGAGTTAATCTTTGGTTTTGTTAATATGATTCAATTAACAAATCCATATGCCAGTCGCAGTTTCGATTTCAATGAGCCTGAATTCCCTGTATCAAACAGTGGAATCAGAGGAAGTTCCAGGGTCTCAGGAGATAGGGGAAGACATGGATCTTTTAGAAGCCACTATTCCAATTCTACCCCTGCTAGAACTGTGTACGCAGCAGAAACTCGTGGTAGAGCCCTTCAGCAAGCTCAGTAAGAACAAGCAAGTTCTTCTACCAATAGCAAATTCAGTCCTGGCATAGTTATTTTGGAAGACCGGTTGAAGGTTCCATATTCTTTCTCTCAGCAAGTAAATGGATCTAATTGGTCTAATCTTCCAAAACCAGGAATATTTCCAACTCCTTTCCCAATACAAGATTCATCAACTTCCAAAGCATCTGCTTCCAAGGCACCTGTTAAACCTTATATTCATATTGGGAAACACAGACCTCTGGATCAAAAGTATGATATATTGAAACACTTGGCCCAATTAACATCCAAGTTATCAATTATGGATGCTCTGAATCTGTTAAAAGATCATCAGGAAGCACTCATCGAGACTTTGTCAAATCCACACGAGTTTGAAACTGAAATTGCTGCAGCTGAAGTCTATCACATAGAGAATAATCCAACAGAATGCCATGAAATAATATCTTTTACTGATGAATATGAATATGATGTTGTGCATGGACATATTAGACCATTGTACTTGTCTGGCAAGGTCAATGGCGTGGATGTTCGAAGGGCTTTCAGTGACAATGGTTCAGGAGTAAACCTCATTCCCATTTGTACACTTCGTCGATTCGGCCTCACGGAATTTGATTTATCTCCTTCCACCATGATGCTACAGGGATATGATAAAAATGAACAAGAACCACTGGGTGAAGTTACACTTAGAACTCATTTTGGAGATCTTGTATCCAATTCAGATTTCATGGTTGTTGATGAAGACTCAACCTTCAACATCTTTCTTGGAAGACCCGGGCTACATCAACATGTAGCTATCCATTCATCATACCATCAATGTCTCAAATATTGTTTCGATGGTCAATTTGGGACATTTTATGGTGAGAAGGCCCCGTTCAAGACATGTGAGTCTCAATACATTGAGGCGGAATTCTATCACATGAAGCAAAGTGATAAATCCATAACAAAAGATATTACCAAAGTTAATGCTCCATATGGTTTGGAAAAAATTCCAGTAAATCCATTTACACATGTGAGTGTAGATTACGTGTTGCCTATCAGTCAAATTGACAAGATAGACCCAAATCCAAATACTCTTATGGAAAGATCCATAATTTCAATTACGACAATCGATCCAGACAACATGGGAGAAATTCGTAATCTACCAAGCAGTGATGAAATCACAAATGGTAACATCTTCATTTCATCTTCTGAAATACAACAAGTATATGCTTCGCCAATTAGGCCAAAATAAGTTATAGTAACATCGGAGGTGAACAATGATGTCGATTCTCAATCCATCATCTCCTCTTTATTACCCAAAGAAGACCCTTCATCATCAATCGGGTCGGAAATGGAAGATTCTTCTTCAAGATATGAAAATTTTGACATCTCTTCGGATCATGAGAATTATACTTTATCATCTACTATGCAAGTAGAAACAGAAGAAATAACACATGATGAAGAAGAATAGGAAGATCTCAGAGATGATCCTCCAGCATTTGAAGATGGTATTTCTACCACTGTGGATGAACTTAGAGAAATAAATCTGGGTACAAAAGGAGATCCAAGCCCCACAACATCATGAGGTCCAATTGGTATCTCAAAATAACCCGCTAAAATTTATCCTAAGTTGTCCAATGCTTACAGGACGTCTGGAAAGGTGGGTAGTTATTTTGCAGCAATTCGAAATTCAGTATGTGTCTCAAAAGGTGATAAAGGTCCAAGCTCTGGCTGATTTCTGAGATGAACACCCTTCAGTGGAAGAAACATCTTCAGATACTGAACTCCCTGATGAGGAAGTCTTCTCTATTCAAGAAAGTCCTCAGTCATGGGAAATGTATTTTGGTGGTGCTTCCAGAATTCCAACAGGGAGGAAAATGGAAAATCCTAAATTCAACAAAGTTGGCTTAGGAATTGTGCTCATTTCTCCAGAAAAGGCTGTGTTATATTATTATTTATTATTGTGGGAAGGTGGTACCAATAATGAAGCTGAATACCAAGCTCTCATCGTAGGTTTGGAATTAGCACCTCAAACACAAGTGAATCACTTAAAGGTGAAAGGTGATTCAGACCTGGTAATCAAACAAGTCAATGGGGATTATGCCATTAGAAAAGAAGAACTAATCCCTTTGTTTGATTACGTCAGAGAATTAATGGAAGAATTCCCTTTGGAACTAACATTTTCTTATGTCCCAAGATCACAAAATGCTCAAGCTGATGCATTGGCTAATATAGCCACAGCTCTGGCAGATCTAAATTGGGATGAGACAACCATCAGTATTGCCCACCGTCGTGCAATTTCACCTTATGTTTGGATCAGAAAAGAGGAAATTAATAAAATTTGTCCCATTCCAGAACCATATGGTCGTACTACAGGATGGATGTCACCTATCAGGGAATACCTTCAAAATGGAACACTTCCACCTGATAGAGCTGAAAAAGAACAAATCCAGTGATGTGTGGTTAATTTTACTCTTTATGATAGCCCAGATCACTTAGAGAAAATTCTCTACAAACGTGGTTTTGATGGAGTTCTCTTCCGATGCATTGATGGTGAAGAGACAATGGCCGTCATGAAAGAAGTGCATGCAGGAGTCTGTGGTGGCCACCTGTCTGGACATAGACTGTCTGATCAGATTCGAAGGCTTGGATACTTTTGCCCTTCAATGATATGAGATTGTGTCGATTTCACAAAGAAGTGTCATTCATTCCAAGTACATTCCAACTTCATTCATAAAACTCCAGAGTTGCTTCATACAGCTAAATAATCATGGCCATTTTCCACATGGGGAATGGATGTGGTAGGACCTTACCCTTCGGCTACGGCCAAGCAGTTTAAGTACATTCCTACTGCTACTGACTTCTTTTCCAAATGGGCAGAGGCAATACCTCTCATGGAATTCAGTTCTAAATGCGTTGTTAGCTTCATAAAGTCTAACATCATTACCAGATTTGGTGTCCCTCATACCATATTGACGGACAATGGCACCAATTTCTGTTCATCCGAGATGAAGAAGTTGTATCAAGAATACAACATCAAATCCAACCATTCATCTCGGTATCTTGCAGTGGCCAACGGCCAGATAGAAGCCTTTACCAAGACTCTTTCAAATAAACTACAAAATATGGTAGATAAAGACAAGAGGTCATGTCCTGATAAACTCTTTCTTGCTTTATGGGCGTATCGGACTACCACCCACACTGAAACTCAGTCAACTCCATATTCATTGGTATATGGAACAGAAGTCGTCTTTCCCATTGAAGTTCAACTACCCTTACTCAGAGTTTCCATTTGTGATCAATCATCTACAGATGAACAATCTCAAAAGTGATTGAATGAATTTGAATGGTTAGATGAGAATAGATTGTGCACTTTGCACCACTTGGAAGTCTATGAGAATCAAATAACACGAGCTTTTAACAAAAAAGTTCATCTTCGTTCATTCACTCAGGGAGAATTGGTATTAGTTCTCAGAACTCCAATGATACCAGGAAAGAAACCTCCCAAGTTTGAGCCAAAATGGGAAGGACCTTATTCAATACATAGGGTCTACTCCAATGGAGCTTATTCATTAATCTCAATGGATAGAGAACTCATCACTACTCCAACCAATGCCAGATTTTTGAAGAAGTATTTTGTATAAACTGCAAAGTACCTTTCTCATCCTTGCTATATGATGTTAAAATATACAGCAACAGTCCATACATATGAACTTAAACTATTTGTACTTTCGTCCCACATGACATTAAACTGTGAAAAAGTTCCCTAAATGGTCCAGTATGACCTTAAACTTTAACTAGGTCCTGTATGACCTTAAACTGCATCATCAATGGTCCATTTATACGACCCTAAACTATTTGCGAGTCCCTTACGTCCATCAAGATGTTAAACTGTGATGTCCTAACTACATGGCACTAAACTGTATAGAAGTCCCATACGTCCGGAAAGAAGTTAAACTACATAATCATCAAAGGTCCTGTATGACCTTAAACTACACTTTTGTCCAGCATGACATTAAACTACACTATCCACGGTCCATGCATATGACCTTAAACTATTCGCACTTTCGTCCAACATGACGCTAAACTGGGGAAAAATCCCCAATGCATCCAACATGACGTTAAATGGTGTACTCTTTTATCCTCACTGCATGATATTAAACTGCTTAGTCCCCCTTTCATCCAACATGACGTTAAACTATATTGTCCCTATCATCCTAACTACATGATGCTAAACTATACAGAATGTCCTTGATATGTCCTACATGACATTAAAATGTACTTTGTCCCTGCTACATGACATTAAACTGTGCAACACCAATAGTCCTAACTACAAGACTTTAAACTGCATAGTCCCTTTATATGTCCTACATGACATTAAACTATGCATCGTTAAGGTTGTTGTTACCTCTTGTTTCTCACACCAAGTATGACTCACGTGAGCTTAGAGAAAAACTCAACCATAACACTCTCTTTGGGATACTAACCATGTGTAAGTCCCAACAACATCATTTTTTTAGGTCGTTGTCCCCAAGAACAAATTAATCGTTAATTCATTATTTAATTGAACTACATGGACTTTGACCCTTTCCTTCTAGGCTATGTATGTAGGAGACCTCCCAAGGTTCAATCCCAAAACAAATGTATTCACGTCGGTTCATCTCCATCTCATACGATGTTAATTCGTGAAACCTCCCTTAGAATCAATATCTTTACATTAGTTCACTTTCGTCCTTGTTATACGACGTTAAACTATACAACACTTTTGTCCAGTATGACAATAAAGTACAAATTTCTTTGATACCCTCACCCAAGATGGAACCATTATTTTCATTGATTTTTCAATCATGTTTCATTTCAATGACTACGTGCATACATGGCAATGCCCGAACCTTTTATCTTGGGTTAAACCATCATTGCACTAAAGTCCCCCTTCACCCTTCACATTTATGAACCAAATTTGTACAGAGGGTATTTCTAGAAATACGTGGGCTTGATTCCCATCTTTATGGGATACATAGGAACGTTCAAGTGTCCCTCGAATCCATCCCCAAGTCTTGGGGCCTAACCCCAAATTCCATTTTCAGTCCCTTGGATGAAAAGTCCCCATGAAAACACACACTGTGTATTTCATAAAATGGTCCAAGCTCTATGACCCTAAACATAGATCTCTAATCCTTTTGTCCCACATGAAGTTAAACTGTAGTTTAAGAACTACAAATGGCTTGATTCCCATCCTTATGGGATACGTAGTGAAGTCCAACATTTCAATCCAGGACCCAACCACAACATGACTATGGTTAGCATTGATTTGTGTATCTCTGTATACATTGGACAATACCCATCTTTATGTGTCATAATCCTAACTTTAAATATTTTCAGATCT
The DNA here is from genome assembly GCA_963277665.1 of Viscum album. NCBI lineage: Eukaryota > Viridiplantae > Streptophyta > Magnoliopsida > Santalales > Viscaceae > Viscum > Viscum album. Next base: position 674,182,705 of record OY728126.1, read on the forward strand.
TCATAACCCTTTTCATGACTTCTAGGTCACAAAAATGTCAAACTTTTGAGAATTATTTTACCTAACTATGCAGCACGTTTCCATAGGTGGCCTTGCATAAACAGTCTACATAACAGACTTGTTAGCCAAAAGATACTATTATCTGACTATGCAGCCAATTCCCTTAGGTGGACCTACATAATTCAACCCCCTAACGAGTTTTTCGGATAGTGGTAACTTCATTTTTGGGAATAATGCCTCTTTTTTCCTTATTTGTCTTAAATGACAGTATGTAGGGATCCGAAAAAATAGCCATCCTTAACAATTTTTTCCCATATCCTTTTTCATGATTTGAAAAGTATTCAAGTCTATGGTTTATATTTTCCTTTCCTATGTTTGGGCCAGAACTTCTTAGGAGTGATATCTATTCCATTCTTCGATAATCTTGTTTGGAAATATCTTCTCCATATTCAAGTACCTCTTTCGATACAACAAACTCTATATTTTGGAAATTTTGAATCTCCATAAACTTTCACTGGATTTTAGCACTAGGAAAGTAAATTTTTGAGAGTTCTTTTGCCTGACTATGCAGCACGTGCCCATAGGCGGCCTTGCATAAAAATTCTACATAACAGACTTGTTAGACAAAAGATACTATTTTATTTAACTATGCAGCCAATGCCCTTAGGTGGCCCTGCATAATTCAACCCCACAACAGGTTTGTTAAATAATGGTAAATTCATTCTTGGGAACCACTTCTTCTAATGACTTTTAGCTCTTTTTTCATACCATTCTTCAGATTCAAATATTCTTAACGTCATAGTTTACGTTCCCCCACCCCCTTATACTTGAGTATGGTACGATGTTTTCAGTTTAATTGTCAAGAAATTGAGTCAATTATAATTCATTAGGTCAAAGATATTTCGACCTTAAACATTAGACTCTTTATGTCTGAAATGCATGACTTTAAACTGCCAATAACCACAAAGACCCCTAGTTTCTCTTTTTTCCTCAGAGCTAAATCCTCTTTTCACTCTGGATCCAACTCTGAGGGGGGACTTTTGTTGACACTCCTTTCGTCACAGAATCTAATGATTGGAAAAGGGGAATATCTTAGCTCAATGTGATTCAACCTTTGGACAATTATCAAAAAATTGACAAAGGAAGTAATAAGAAGAACATTGTGCAAGGGTCTCACAAGTTTTACAATGGTCGCGCAAGTATACTTGCGCGCCGCAATAGTTGCGTAAGTACACTTGCGCGCCGAAGTTGGTCATGCAAGTCACTTGTGCGCCCTAAAGGATAACCGCCTGGGGTCTTCTCCAGCCTATAAATAGACCCTGCGGGCCCCACATTTAAGAAGGATTTTTTCTAGAAACACATATTTGAGCTCTCGACACCCTAGTGTCTTCTCAAAGCTTCCGAAGCACATCTAAGGTAATTTCTTACCTAGAATGGAAGATCTAAAGAGGGGAGGAAGGCCTAAGTGTTGAAACTCATCAACACTTGCACGCCTGAGTGGCAAGCCATTAAGGGAAAAGGCCACACTTGCGCGATGCCTTGCTCCTTCAATAGAACTTGCGCTCCCCTCTTCTGGAAGAACCTCAAGAGGATTATAAAGGTTTTAATCAAGAGTCGCTCAAGTATTACCCTGCTGGTTAACCGTCACGCAAGTACACCATGTGTCGCACAGGCATACCTACGCGACCAGGACTTGCGCGCCCACATAGTACCTGCACGCCGGCCAGGACTTGTGCACCCCTGCCTTTTTGGGTGCCCTTATTTCCCATTTCACCCCTCTTAAACCATTACACCCTTCCTATTCAAGATTCAGTCTTCAAGACACTCTTCAAATCCATTTATGGCATGATTTCTGGATTTGAATTCCTTATCTGAAAGGAATTATGTGGAATATCTCTCAAAACCTAGTGATTTACACATCTTTATGTCACTAAAGATTGATATTTCATTCATTCAACATCATCATTTAAGATGAGAGAATCCTTAACATGGGTCTCCTTTTTAGGAATAATCCCCAGTCATAAGTCCTCTAATTTGGGTATCCTCTTTAAGAGTAAGCCCCAGATCCCCTAACCTGGGATTCCTTTTCAAGAGTAAGCCCCAGTCTCAAATATGGGCCTCCTTTTCAGGAGTAAGTCCCAGTCAAAATTCTTAACTTGGGCATCCTCCTTAGGAGTAATCCCAAATTCTTAAAGTTCCAAAATCTGGGCATCCTCCTTAGGAGTAAGCCCCAGTACCCTAATTTGGTCATCCTTTTCAGGAATAAGCCCCAGTAATAATCCTTGAACTGGGACTCCTTTTCAGAAGTAAGCCCCAGTCCCTTAATTTTTCAAATCTCTTAACTTGGGCCTCCTTTTCAGGAGTAATCCCTAGTCTTAATTTCTCTTAACCAGTCCTAATTTACCTTTGATATGGGATTCCTTTTCAGGAGTAAAACCCAATCATAAGTCTTCTCCTAATTTTGGACTCCTTTTTAGGAGTAATCCCCAAGTTAGAGTATTCAAAATATCCATGAAGCACATATACCTTTACGGACCCTGTTCCTGGATTTCTTCCCTAAAGTAAATCATAACTTTCATTTATCTGGGCAGTCATACATACATAAGACCCACATTATTTCTTATGATTGCATCTTTCATGGAACACTTGTCTAATTTTTACCAATACCTCTTGTTTCTCACACCGAGCATGACTCACGTGAGCTTAGATTGTAAAAGTAATTGTGACATCCTTCTTTGAGCCATAAATCATAAAAATCATACTCCCTTACTCGAACAATGTGGGTTCTGATTCCTTTTCTAAACAAAGGATACGTAGGTATCCCGTCTACGGGTTTGATCCCAACTCTAAACTAATCAATGTCTTTCTGAATGACAATAAACCTCAAGTACCCCACTGAGTGGCTTTAAAACCAGCATGGTCATCATAATGACCAAGAGACGTCTATATAAATGTGTCGAAGGCTACCATTGACCAAGAATATCTAATAAATACAGATGATTCTCTATCGATGAAGAACCTCGAATACATATAAAATATTATCTAAATTTTCTACATATTTAATCATTGATTGTCAGATATGAAGTAAATTTCATTTTATACTTGGTAATGTAATAAGGATTCACGAACATAACTTAGATCTATAAAGGGAGTCTCAGAGAAGACAATAATTCCCCTAAAAAAGGTGTGATGAGCCCGACCTCCCATCCTCTCGACCAATGTAAATTCCTAAGCATCATCTGTCCACAAACTAATGAGCATCTACCTTTGGAAAGTAGGTCCGAATGGATGTGGAATCATTGGATGTTTCCGGTTCTACGAACAAACCTGTTAGAAACCGATCAGAATGTTTGAACCTCCCATCAGAATGTTTGAACCTCCCATATAATTCAAAGCCACAGGAACCACCCCACCAAACGGCATAGCCGAAATCGGCTAATCAGGCAGAGTCTTCATCAGACGAAGAGTTAATCTTTGGTTCTGTTAATATGATTCAATTAACAAATCCATATGCCAGTCGCAGTTTCGATTTCAATGAGCCTGAATTCCCTGTATCAAAAAGAGGAATCAGAGGAAGTTCCAGGGGATCAGGATACAGGGGAAGATGTGGATCTTTCAGAAGCCACTATTCCAATTCTACCCCTGCTAGAACTGTGTACGCAGTAGAAACTCGTGGTAGCGGCCTTCAGCGAGAACAACAAGAACAAGAAAGTTCTTCTACCAATAGAAAATTCAGTCCTGGCACAGTTATTTTGGAAGACCGGTTGAAGGTTCCATATTCTTCCTCGTAGAAAGTAAATGGATTTAATCGGTCTAATCTTCCAAAACCAGGAATATTGCCAACTCCTTTCCCAATACAAGATGCATCAACTTCCAAAGCATCTGCTTCCAAGGTACCTGCTAAACCATATATTCCTATTGGGAAACACAGACCTCTGGATCAAAAGTATGATATATTGAAACACTCGGCCCAAGTACCAGCCAAGTTATCAATTTTGGATGCTCTGAATCTATCAAAAGATCTTTGGGAAGCTCTCATCAAGGCTTTGCCAAATCCTTAGGAGTTTGAAACATAAATTACTATAGCTGAAGTCTATCACATAGAGAATAATTATGCTGAATGCCATGAAATAATATCTTTTACTGATTAAGATGAAGATGATGTTGTGCATGGACATATTAGACCATTGTACTTCTATGGAAAGGTCAATGGTGTGGATGTTCGAAGGGCTTTCATTGACAATGGTTTAGGAGTCAACCTCATGCCCATTCGTACACTTCATCGATTGGACCTCAAAGAATCTGATTTATCTCCTTCCACCATGATGCTATAGGGATATGATAAAAATGAACAAGAACCACTGGGTGAAGTTACACTCGGAATTGAGTTTGGAGATCTTGTATCCAATTCAGATTTCATGGTTGTTGATCATGACTCAGCCTTGAACATCTTGCTTGGAAGACCCTGGCTACATCAACACGAGGCTATCCCTTCATCATACCATCAATGTCTCAAATATTGTTTCAATGATCAAGCTGGGACATTGTATGGTGATAAGGCCCCATTCAAGACATGTGAGTCTCAATACATTGAGGCAGAATTCTATCACATGAAGCAAAGGGATAAATCCATAACAAAAGAGATTACCAAATTTAATGCACCATATGGTTTGGAAAAAATTCCAGTAAATACATTTACACATGTGAGTACAGATTATGTGTTGCCTATCAGTCAAATTTACAATATAGACCCAAATAAAAATACTCTTATGGAAAGATCTATAATGTCAATTACGGAAATCGAGCCAGAAAACATGGAAGAAATTGGTAATCAACCAAGCAGTGATGAAAGCACAAATGGTAACATCTTCATTTCATCTGCTGAAATCCAACAAGTCTATGCTTTTCCAATTAGTCCAGAAGAAGTTATAGCAACATCGGAGGAGAAAAATGATGTCGATTCTCAATCCATCATCTCCTCTTAGAGATGCTCCTCCAGCATTTGAAGAGGGTATCTCTACCACTATGGATGAACTCAGAAAAATAAATCTGGGTACAAAAGGAGATCCACGCCCCACTTTAATTAGTGCAACCATGACTCTTGAAGAGAAAGAGATGTATATTTATTTTCTAAAGAAAAATAGAGATACATTTTCCTAGAACTATACAGAAATGCCTGGGCTTGATCCTGATGTTGCTACTCATCATTTGGGTTTACCTGAATAACATCGAGGATTTAAGCAAGATGCGAGAAGAACACACCCAACTTATGCTTCAAAAATTGAAGCTGATGTGGATAAGATTATCAAAGCTAACTTCGTCAGAGAAGTTCAATATCCCAAATGGTTGGCTAATATTGTCCCTGTAAAGAAAATGATTGGACAAATTAGGGTTTGCATCGATTTCAGAGATCTTAATCGGCATTGTCTTAAGGATGATTTCCCAGTTCCGATTACAGAACTTCTAATTGATGCAACAGCTGGATGTGAAGTACTTTCCTTTATGGATGGATATTTCAGATATAATCAGATCCGAATGGCCCCATAAGACGAGGAATCTACATCCTTCAAAGCCCCTCAGGGTGTGTTTTGCTACAGGGTAATGCCCTTTGGCTTAAAGAATGCAGGTGCAACTTATCAGCGTTCCATGCATCGTATATTCAAACCCTTCTTAGGGAAGTTTGTTGAATGCTATGTAGACGATTTGGTAGTTAAATCCAAACAATTTTCTAATCACTTGTCTGATTTGGAAGTCATATTCTGCAAGCTTCGACATCATAATTTGAAGATGAACCCCTTAAAATGTTCTTTTGGGGTAACCTCAGGAATATTTCTCGGCTTTTTTGTACGCCATCATGGTATTGAGGTCGATCGTGAGATGACCAAGTTAATCCTTAGTATGTCACCTCCTCAAAATTTGAAAGAATTAAGAGGACTTCAAGGACAGTTAGCCTATATTCGGTGTTTCATCGCCAATTTAGCAAGAAAAAGTTTACCCTTCACCAAATTTATGAAGAAGGGAGTCACTTATCAGTGGACTGAAGAATGTCAAGAAGCATTTGATATTCTCAAGAAATACCTCTTGAGTCCACTGGTACTCATACCACCTATTTAAGGAAGACCACTTATCCTCTACATGACAGCTCTAGAGCGATCATTGGGTGCCTTCCTTTCTCAAATGAATGATGTTGGGAATGAAGACAGCCTCTACTATCTCAGTCGAACAATGCTTGAAGCAGAAACCCGGTATTCAAGTATTGAGAAGTGCTGCCTGGCATTAATCTTTGCAGTTCAGAAGTTGAGACACTACCTGCAACATCACGTGGTCCAATTGGTATCTCGCAATAACCCACTCAAATTTATCCAAAGTCGTCCAATGCTTACATGACATCTGGCAAGGTGGGAAGTTATTTTGCAGAAATTTGACATTCAGTATGTGTCTCAAAAGTCGATAAAGGGCCAAGCTCTGGCTGATTTCCTAGCTGAACACCCTTCAATGGAAGACACATCTTCATATATTGAACTCCCTGAGGAGGAAGTCTTCTCTATTCAAGGAAGTCCTCAGGCATGGGAAATGTATTTTGATGGTGCTTCCAGAAGTCCAATAGGGAGGAAAATGGAAAATCCTAAATTCAACAAAGTTGGCTTAGTAATTGTGCTCATTTCTCCAGAAAAGGCAGTGTTACCTTATTCCTTCTTATTCTGGGAAGGTGGTACCAATAATGAAGCAGAATTCCAAGCTCTCATCATAGGTTTGGAATTAGCACTTTAAGCACAAGTGAATCACTTAAAGGTGAAAGGTGATTCAGACCTGGTAATAAAACAAGTCAATGGAGATTATGCCATCAGAAAAGAAGAACTAATCCCTTTGTATGATTACATCAGAGAATTAATGGCGTAATTACCTTTGGAATCGACATTTTCTTACGTCCCAAGATCACAAAATGCTCAAGCTGATGCATTGGCTAATATAGCCACAGCTCTGGCAGATCCAAATCGAGACGAGACAACCATCAATATTTCCCATCGTCATACAATTTCACCTTATGTTCAGACCAGAACAGAGGAAATTAATGAAATTTGTCCCATTCCTGAACCGTATGGTCATACTACAGGATGGATGTCACCTATCAGGGAATACCTTCAAAATGGAATACTTCCACCGAATAGAGCTGAAAAAGAAAAAATCCGGCGATGTGTGGTTAATTTTACTCTTTATGATAGCCCATATCACCTAGAGAAAATTCTCTACAAATGTGGTTTTGTTGGAGTTCTTTTCAGATGCATTGATGATGAAGAGACAATGACTATCATGAAAGAAGTGCATGTAGGAGTCTGTGGTGCCCACCAGTCTGGACATAGACTGTCTGATCAGATTCGAAGGATTGGATACTTTTGGCCTTCAATGATACACGATTGTGTCGATTTCACAAAAAAGTGTCATTCATGCCAAGTACATGCCAACTTCATTCATCAACCTCTAGAGTTTCTTCATACAGCTAAATACTCATGGCCATTTTCCACATGGAGAATGGATGTGGTGGGACCTTACCCTTCGGCTATGGCCAACCAGTTTAAGTACATTCTTACTGCTACTAACTTCTTTTCCAAATGGGCAGAGGCAATACCTATCAAGGAAGTCAGTTCTAAATTCGTTGTTAGCTTCATAAAGTCTAACATCATTACCAGATTTGGTGTCCCTCATACCGTATTGATGGAAAATGGAACCAATTTATGTTCATCCAAGATGAAGAAGTTGTATCAGGAATACAACATCAAATCCAACAATTCATCTCGGTATCATGTAGCGGCCAATGATCAGATAGAAGCCTTTAACAAGACTCTTTCAAATATACTACAAAAGATGGTAGATAAAGATAAGAGGTCATGGCCTGATAAACTCTTTCATTCTTTATGGGCTTATCAGACTACCACCCGCACTGCAACTCGGTCAACTCCATATTCATTGGTATATGGAACGGAAGCCGTCTTGCCCATTTAAGTTCAACTACCCTCGCTCAGAGTTTCCATTTGTGATCAATCATCTATAGATGAAAAATCTCAAATGCGATTGAATGAATTAGAACAGTTAGATGAGAAAAGATTGTGCACTTTGCACCACTTGGAAGTCTATCAGAATCGAATAGCATGAGATTTTAACAAAAAAGTTCATCTTCGTTCATTCACTCAGGGAGAATTGGTATTAGTTCTCAGAACTCCAATGATACCAGGAAAGAAACCTCCCAAGATTGAGCCAAAATGGGAAGGACCATATTCAATACATAGGGTCTACTCCAATGGAGCTTATTCATTAATCTCAATGGATGGAGAACTCATCACTACTCCAACAAATGCCAGATTTTAGAAGAATTATTTTGTATAAACTACAAAGTACCTTTCTCGTCCTTACTATATGATGCTAAACTATACACCAACGGTCCATACATATGACCTTAAACTATTTGTACTTTCGTCCCACACGACGTTAAACTGTGAAAAAGTTCCCTAAATGGTCTAGTATGACCTTAAACTGCAAATAGGTCCTCTATGACCTTAAACTGCATCATCAATGGTCCATGCATATGACCCTAAACTATTTGCAAGTCCCTTACGTCCAGCAAGATGTTAAACTGTGACGTCCTAACTACATGACGCTAAACTGTATAAAAGTCCCTTACGTCCGGAAAGACGTTAAACTACATAATCATTAAAGGTCATGTATGACCTTAAACTATTAGCACTTTTGTCTAACATGACGTTAAACTTTGGGAAAAAAATCTCCAATGCGTCCAATATGACATTAAAATGGTGTACTCTTTTTTCCTCCCTGCATGACATTAAACTGCATAGTCCACCTTTCGTCCAACACGACGTTAAACTCTATTGTCCCCATCGGCCTAACTAAATGATGCTAAACTGTACCGAAATTCCGTGATACGTCTTACATGACATTAAATTGTATTTTGTCCCTACTACATGACACTAAACTATGTAGCACCAATAGTCCTAACTGCAAGACTTTAAACTTTATAGTCCCTTTATATGTCCTACATGACATTAAACTATGCATCGTTAAGGTTGTTGTTACCTCTTGTTTCTCACACTGAGTATGACTCACATGAGCTTAGAGAAAACCTCAACCATAACACTTTCTCTAGGATTCTAACCATGTGTAAGTCCTAACATCATTTTTTAGGTCATTGTCCCCAAGAACAACTTGATCATTAATTCATTATTTAATTGAACTACATGGACTTTGATCCTTGCCTTCTAGGCTGGGTATGTAGGAAACCTCCCAAGGTTCAATCCCAAAACCAATCTCTTCACGTCGGTTCATCTACATCTTATATGATGTTAATTCGTGAAACCACCCTTAGAATCAATATCTTTACATTGGTTCACTTTCGTCCTTGTTATACGACGTTAAACTATACAACACTTTTGTCCATTATGACAATAAACTACCAATTTATTTGATACCCTCACCTGAGAGGGAACCATTATTTTCATTGATTTTTTAATCATGTTTCATTTCAAAGACTACGTGCATACATGGAAATGCCCGAACCTTTTATCTTGGGTTAAACCATCATTGCAGTAAAGTCCCCTTTCACCCTTCACATGTACGAACCCAATTTGTACATAGGGTATTTCTAGAACTATGTGGGCTTGATTCCCATACTTATGGGATATGTAGGAACGTTCGAGTGTCCCTCGAATCCATCCCCAAGTCTTTGGGCCTAACCCCAAATTCCATTTTCAGTCCCTTGTCTGAAAAGTCCCCATGAAAACACACACTGTGTATTTCTTACAATGGTCCAAGCTCTATGACCCTATACTAAGATCTCTAATCCTTTTGTCCCACACGATGTTAAACTGTAGTTTAAGAACTACGTATGGCTTGATTCCCATCCTTATGGGATACATAGTGAAGTCCAATATTTCAATCCAGGACCTAACCACAACATGACTATGGTTGGAATTGATTTGTGTATCTCTGTATACATTGGAAAATACCCATCTTTATGTGTCATAATCCTAACCTTAAATATTTTCAGATCTTCATAACCCTTTTCAGGACTACTACGTCACAAAAATGTCAAACTTCTGAGAATTCTTTTGCCTAACTATGCAGAATGTTACCATAGGTGGCCTTGCATAAACAGTCTACATAACAGACTTGTTATCCAAAAGATACTATTATATGACTATGCAGCCAATTCCTTTATGTGGCCCTGCATAATTCAACCCCCTAACGGGTTTGTCAGATAGTGGTAACTTAATTCTTGGGAATAATACCTCTTTTGTCCTTATTTTTATTAAATGAAAGTATGTAGGGATCCAAAAAAATAGCCATCCTTAACATATTTGTCCCATATCCTTTTTCATGATCTGAAAAGTATTCAAGTCTATGGTTTATATTCTCCTTCCCTATGTTTGGGTTAGAACTTCTTAGGAGTGATATCTATTCCGTTCTTTGATAAACTTGTTTGGATATATCTTCTCCATATTCAAGTACCTATTTCCATACAAAAAACTCTATACTTTGGAAAATTTGAATCTCTATACACTTTCACTGGCTTTTAGCACTAGGAATGTAAATTTCTGAGAGTTCTTTTGCCTGACTATGCAGCATGTGCCCATAGGCGGCCTTCCAGAAACAGTCTATATAACATACTTGTTAGACAAAAGATACTATTTTATTTAACTATGAAACCAATGCCCTTAGGTGGCCCTTTATAATTCAACCCCCCTAACGGGTTTGTTAAATAAGGTTAACTTAATTCTTGGGAACTACTTCTTCTAATGTCTTTTAGATCTTTTTCATATCATTCCTCAGAATCAAATATTCTTAAAGTCATAGTTTACGTTCCCCCCCCCTTATACTTGAGTATGATACTATGTTTCCAGATGAATTTTAAAGAAATTGATTCAATTATAATTCATTCGGTCAAAGCTATTTTGACCTCAAACATTAGCCTATTTATGTCCAAAATGCATGAATTTAAACTTCCAATAACCACAAGGACCCTTGGTTTCTCTTTTTTCCTCAGAGTAAAATACTCTTTTCACTCCGGATCCAACTCTGAGGGGGGACTTTTGTTGACGCTCCTTTCGTCACAGAATCTAATGAATGGAAAAGGGTAATATCTTATCTCAATGTGATTCAACCTTTGGAGAATTATAAAAAAATTGACAAAGGAAGGAATAAGAAGAACATTGTGCAAGGGTCGCACAAGTTTTACAATGGTCGCGCAAGTATACTTGTGCACCGCAATGGTCGCGCAAGTACACTTGCGCGCCGAAGTTGGTCACACAAGTCACTTGAATGCCCTAAAGGATAACCACCCGGGGTCTTCTCTAGCCTATAAATAGACCCTGTGGGCCCCCTATTTAAGAAGGATTTTTTCCAGAAACTCATATTTGAGCTCCTGGCACCCTAGTCTCTTCTAAAAGCTTCCAAAGCACTTCTAATGTAATTTCTTACCTAGAACGGAAGATCTAAAGAGGGGGAGGAAGGCCTAAGTGTTGAAACTCATCAACACTTGCGCGCCTGAGTGGCCAACCCTTAAGGGAAAAGGCCACAATTGTGCGACGCCTTGCTCCTTCGATAGAACTTGTGCTCCCCTCTTCTGGAAGAACCTCAAGAGGATTCTAAAGGATTTAATCAAGAGTCTCTCACGTATTACCCTGCTGGTTAACCATCGCGCAAGTACACCATGTGTCGCATAGGCATACCTGTGCAACCAGGACTTGCGCGCCCATGCAGTACCTGCGCGCCTGCTAGGACTTGCGCACCCCTGCCTTTTTGGGTGCCCTTCTTGCCCATTTCACCCCTCTTAAGCCATTACACCCTTCCTATTCAAGATTCAGTCTTCAATACACTCTTCAAAGACATTTATGGCATGATTTCTTGATTTGACTTCCTTATCTGAAAGGAATTCTGTGGAATATCTCTCAAAACCTAGTGATTTACACATATTTATGTAACTAAAGATTGAGATTTCATTCATTCAACCTCATCCTTTAAGATGAGAGAATCCTTAACATGGGTCTCCTTTTCAGGAACAATCCTCAGTCATAAGTCCTCTAATTTGGGCATCCTCTTTAGGAGTAAGCCCTATATCGCCTAACCTATGATTCCTTTTCAAAAGTAAGCCCCAGTCTCAAATATGGGCCTCCTTTTCATAAGTAAGTCCCAGTAATAATTATTATCTTGGGCATCCTACTTAGGAGTAAGCCCCAATTCTTAAAGTTCCCAAATCTGGGAATCCTCCTTAAGAGTAAGCCCCAGTCCCCTAATTTGGGCATCCTCCTCAGGAATAAGCCCCAGTCATAATCCTTGACCTGGGCCACCATTTCAGGAGTAATCCCCAGTCCCTTAATTTTTCAAATCTCTTAACCTGGGCCTCCTTTTCATGAGTAAACCCCAGTCTTAATTTCTCTTAACAAGTCCTAATTTACCTTTGATCTGGGATTCCTTTTTAAGAGTAAAACCCAATCATAAGTCTTCTACTAATTTGGGCCTCCTTTTTAGGAGTAAGCCCCAAGTTAGAGTATTCAAAATCTCCATGAAGCACATATACCATTATGGACCCTGTTCCTGTATTTGTTCCCTAAAGTAAATCCTAACCTTCATTTATCTGGGCAGTCATACATACATAAGCCCCACATTATTTCTTATGATTTCATCTTTCATGGAACAATTGTCTAATTTTTACCAATACCTCTTGTTTCTCACACTGAGCATGACTCACGCGAGCTTAGAGTGTAAAAGTATTTGTGACATCCTTCTTTGAGCCATCAATCATAACCATCATACTCCCTAACTCGAACTACATGGGTTCTGATTCCTTTTCTAAACAAAGGATACGTAGGTAGCCCATCTATGGGTTCGATCCCAACTCAAAAAAAATCCATGTCCTTTTGAATGACAAAAAACCTCAAGTGCCCCACTGAGTGGCTTTAAAACCAGTATGGTCATCATAATGGCCAAGAGATTTCTATATAAATGTGTCGAAGGGTACCATTGACCGTGAATCTCTAATTAATACAGATGATTCTCTATCGATGAAGAACCTTTAATACATATAAAAGATTCTCTAAATTTCCTACATATTTAATCATTGATTTTCATATCTGAAGGAAAGCTCATTTTATACTTGGTAATGTAATAAGGATTCACGAACATAACTTAGATCTATAAAGAGAGTCCTGGAGTAGACAATAATTCCCCTAAAAAAGGTGTGATGAGTTCGACCTCCCATCCTATCGACCAATGAAAATTCCTAAGCCTCATCATTCCATAAACTAATGATAACCTAACTTTGGAAAGTAGGTCCGAATGGATGTGGAATCATTGGATGTTTTCGGTTCTACGAACAAACCCGTTAGAAACAGATCGGAATGTTTGAACCTCCCATCTAGGCGGTCATCCCCGGATTCCGAGGGAAACAATATCAATCAAAAATTTCTCCCAACTAAACATCATAATATCAAAATCCATAAAATATTTAATTTATCGTTACCTTAATATTTTTATTCTATAAAACATATCATTTAAATTAAAATACAATTCTAGGTCAACTATATTATTAAAAATATTATTTCAAATACTTAATAAAAATAATCTGCAGATCAATCCTTATACATTTCATGATTCATAACATTATAATTACAACACATAATCACTTAAATCATTATAGTTCATTATTAAAAAAAATCAACTACACTTAATCATCTTATTCTTAAATACCTCATTCCCTTCATATATCATTGTTAGTCCCTTAATCATCAACAGAAAACCCTTACTCCAACAACCGTTCTGATCTCCTTCTTTGGATTCCACCATGGTAAAAAATATGTATAATTCCAATTATTTCCACATAAAATATTAAATAATTTATTATTTCTAGGGAAACCATTATTTTAATCTATTGTGTTTACTGAACATTTCATTTTCCCCAAAAGTACATATATTGTTCCCTTATTCTCTACACAAAAAATATCATCATGTTCCCTTAAAAAGTTCCAAAGAGTGCTTCTTCTGATATTCTCAACATATAAGGAACAACATATTCTTTCATATATTGTCTCATCCACCCAGTATCTTAGGAAAATCATTCTTGCTCGTATTTGGTGAGTCTGAGAGTTGGTTGTGGAGAAATTTTTTAATCATATGTAATCATAACTATTTTTTCATAATAAAAAAATATTATATTCAAGTTATAATTTCATATGTATGTTCATTATCACATTGTCTATCACATTAAATGTTTACCCTATTACTTATGGTTTATTCCATTGACTAAAATAATCATGTGATCCATAATATTCACAGTGGTAAATGAAAAAGTTATGAAAAATATTTTGGGATATTCAATTCAAGAAAATTTATTTTAAATTTATTACTCCATAGGTTTAACCTATTCCCTCCATGACCATCATATGATTAAATATTTCTTGATAGTTTTTACAATTTTTTTGATTAACTAGAGTTTATCCCTCATTAGTTCAAACTAGGTGTACAATTATTCAAATTTTCATGTACCAGGTAATGTTTGAGTCAATCTCGATGTTATTTTTTTTCTTTATTACCCCCAAGACCCCATGGGCTAGAACCACATTGACTTGTAATATACATAAAGGGATGAATTTCAAGGAAAACCACACTCATTTATTTACCATGACTTAGGAAGATCTCCAATAATTAGGACAATACTAATGGTTATCATGGAAATTTTATCATTCTGAGTTTCCACAAGATTAACTAAATATATCCACTGATACCATCTATAATGATCCAAATGTCCTATATATAGATATTATATCTTAATAGATTAATACTAAATACATTACACAAAAATAAATTATGATTTCAATTTTTAGTGTATTGGGATACTAGATACATAATCACGTTATTTAATGAAATATATTCAACATATCACTCAAAGATCATCCCACATAGTACTCTTCATATAAATACCTTTATTAAAAAATTCATCATGGACATGGTAAAGAAAACATTACAAAGGGTGATCTTAGATTCTCATTATGGTTAAAAAAATGGGATATCAATTATTAAATAGGCATAAAATGTGGAAAAGGTTCTTCTAACACAATCTTAAAATTTGAAAACCATAACCAACATATCAAAGATCTTTATCTCAAGTCATGGAATGAAGCCTGGATATTCATAAAAAAATATCCATAAATGAATATAATAACATAATCCATGAGTTTATAAAATTTTTAGGTGACATTGTTTTTTTCTTCATACACATAATCATAGAAAATAATATTTCTCGGATACCAACCAATATATTAATGACATTTTTGGATTGGCTTGACCACCTAGGATACTACTTCGAGCTTGGGATAACCACCCATATACCCTATTTTTCAAGATTAGTCTAACTGCCCGGGAACCCTTTTTTAGTCTAGGGGCTAACCACTTGTATACCATATGATAACATAAAAACATATTCATTAACCAATGAATTGAATAGATATTTATGTCCCAACTATCCTGGTTATAAAATAACCAGAATCCTTTCTAATAACATAATAACTGTCCTTGGTTATAATGTGACCACCACCCTTGGTTTATATGGATCCACCGGTCACATATTGGAAATCATACATATTGGTGCCAAAAAATTATAAAAAATTCATCATATCATAACCACTAAATAGAAATGAGTTTCATAAATACTTCACCATATAATTACCCATGTAAAATAAATGGGTTTTATAAACAGTTCAACATTTCATCATAGAATAACCCATGAAAAAATGTTATGTTTAATAAACATCTTGTAATCATAAATATAAACCATTAAAATAATGAATAAGAATGGTATCCTGGGGAAATATCTCCAATAAATAATAAGTAACGTAAATAAATTTCATTTTATATGGAAAATGATTTTTAAAGATCACTTGGAACTTTTCTTGATGAAAAAACCTCTCGTGTTAAAAAAATTTTTAAAAAATATTTTTTAAATTCCATTTTTATGAAATAAAAATAAAAAATTATAATGGAATAATAAAATATCATTTAAGAAATTTCTTGAGGAAAATATACTTTCATCAAAAACAAAATCTTTTGAAAACATAAAATATTTTCAGAAAACATAGACATATAAGGAAAAACATTTTCCACCAAGGTTAGAAATAAATTCTAATTTTCCATTAAAAAATAATTTGATAAATTGAGTATATAAAAGGGTAAAAATAAAATTAATCCATGTATTCTGATGAAATAACCATAGGGGGTGAAAATTCATCTATTTTTTGAGAGATAGATCATAATATATCATTATAGGAAATAGAGTGAAAAATAACCCCAATAAACCATGAGATACATTATAAAATCATTACCACATTGGTAAAATTTGAATCATAAACTATAAGAAAAATATATAAAAAATGGATATATAAATACTCATAATTTTCAGGACAATAATAATAAAATAAATTCATGGGTATAATATAAACCACATAAAATAAACACTTATAGAATATAACATGTTTCTCACAAAAATAAATGTGAGACAGAAATCCCTTACCACTTTGGTTAATTTTCAATAATAATCCCAAATAAGGATCAACATAAAATGAAAATTTAAATATCTATAAGATAATTAAATCCATGACATAACTCATAAAATGGGAATTATATACACCATATAAAATAATGATGGTGCATATAATAACTTCTGTCTCAAAGGAAGAAAAATTGAGAAAAATATCCCTAACCTTCAGTTTAAACATTATTTATACATGTTCAGAAATCCTTTATAATAATTATTGGATCAATAAAAATATATTAAAAAACCTTAATTATATATATATATATAAATATATTAAGCCATATATTATTTACCTATGAAAATTTATTACCCATTTATTAATGATTTATTGTTAAATACACATTTTGAACAATATCTACTATGTTTTTCATGTATTTTATTAATTTATTTTTTTGAAATTGTTTAATAGTTTAACAACATAAAAAATTATTTTATTATATAAATATTACAAATATTATTAAATACATAGTTAGAATTTTTTTTAATTTTATCAATAGAAATATAAAATACACTGTTCATGGAGACGATGGGATATATATACCCATTAGCATTGCTTACATTTTTCAACACATAGAATGAAATAAAGTTTAAATAATATCAAAAAATTATATAAAAAATAATATTTCATATATACTATAACAATTAATATTTTATATATACTATAAATATCAATCTCACATTTGTTCGTGATGATTTAGTTCTCCACACACACGAGAGACATTATTATTTTTCTATATATTGGAAGGTATGAAGTAAGATGTGATATTATAATTCCATAAGTATTTATAGTTCATATATATAACATATATTCCTTGAATTTACCTTTATTTCATTCAATTATAATAATAAGTAAAAAATGAGTCACATCACTTCCCGAGGTGATATTCCTCGGTTTACACGAGTGATATTGTAATTTCCCCCATAGAATGGAAATTTAAAAGGTATATGAGATATAATAATTATGAAATTATAATTTTTTATAAATAGAATATATTTACATGAAATACCTCCATATGAAATGTCATGATTGGCCGCGAGGGAATATTAATTATGTCGATTTATGAGGTGATAGTCCATCATGCACATAATTGACAATTTTATTTCACATTTAAGGGAAGATGAGATATATATAGTTAACTAACTTAAAAATATAAAATATTAGTTTATGGAAGATAATTTTGTTAATATATCATAACAATTACATAAGTATTGAATGATGTGGTAACAATATAGAATGAAAACTATTGTTTGAGAACATTAATTCTTCTTTAGACAACCACTTTGTGTTTTCCCCAAAAGCCTCATTAAGAGAGATTACTAATAAATGCTTGTTTTATAGTAAATGATGATGAAATAAATGAATTTATTTGGTCAGTATTTAATTATCTAATGGTTTTTAATGTGTGAGTAGGGATAGAGAGGGGGGGGGGCTTTATTACTAGGGAGAGGATACACATGGAATGGTTTGAAATGAATAAAGTGTAACCAAGTTTTTTAAATTAGAAATGATCCAAAATGGGTCATTGAAGAAAAATATAGATAGAAGTTCTATATATTTATAGTAAATTGGTTTTGGACACATTTTAATGACATTATAACCATTATCTTTTTGGTTTACCTCCAGTGATCCCATTTTTATCATAGTCACGAAAATTAATATTTACTATTATTATTATTAAATTTAGTAAAAACTTATGTTGAATCTTTTAATAATATAAATTATGAAAAAAATATTGAGTCCATTTCATCAAATTCATTCAATGTATTAGAATAATTTAATTTAAAAATAATCATGAAGGGTGACAGAAAAGATATTTTACAAAGGGAAGATTCTCCTAATTATAGAGAGTTTTAATATTAATATTAATATGAATTGGATTAAAATTTTATAGATTATATAAATTAATATATAATTTAACTAATTTTACATTAAAAACAAATTGAAACAATTTGAATTTTTTTAAATGATTTAAATAAATGAAAACTCTTAATAGGAATGTAACATCCCTTGATTTTTTGGTACGTTATCTCATTAAAGTAATTCAACATCTTGTGCTACACACAACACCGAGTTCGAGTGCACCAAAACATACCAAACTAGCCGTTCAAAAAGAGGTTATGAATATTATTAAATTAATTTTTAAATCTTATATACTCTATATAATTTTAACATCCATTTTATGTGTTTTTTATATATAATATAAGATCAAATTCATTTTTTCAGATAAAAGAAGTACTTTTCAAAAAATACAATTTTACTGCCTTTTAATGGAGAAACTGTTCTAAAACCAATATTTGAAACTTTAATATATTCAATTTAATGAAATTAAATTAGTCTTTAGAAGTCAGACATAACAATTTAGTTTGGACAAATTTTTGGTACTTTTCGGATAACTTTTATATTTTGATGAATAGTAAAAAATAATTTGTTTTAATTGAAAAGAAATTTTTTAATAAAAATATTTATAGTGTTAAATTATGAATTTGAATGTTTTTTTAAGTATAATTAGATTATAATTTTATCATTTAATACAATTTAGGCCATGATATGCAATTTCACATTTAAATTTGACATAAACACATGTTAATCTTCTGATAGTTTTTATTTTTTAAAAACCCACCTTTTGGTTTTAACAGCAGGAATTAATTTTAAATTAATAAATTAAACTTCTATGTTTTTAATTTGGTAAAATGGGCTTCATTTTTGAATTTATAAAACCAAAATTATCTTAGGGTAATGTTTTGATAATTTTCTGAAAACGTTCTATTTTTAATGAATAGTGACAAACACTGCATTATTATTTAAAACTAACTTCTTATTTAAATAATTATTTATTTTAAATATATGTATTTTAAGTCAAAATAGATGTATAATAAATGAAAAAGTACAATGTAATTCATTGGAGTCATTTTGTAATAAAATTAGATGTATAAATTTTTATTGAAAATTTTAACCTTTTTACCAACCTTCTTGGAGCATTTGAAAATTAGCATAACAATTAATTTTAACACTTCTGAGAGTTTAATTTTAAAATTACGAGGGACATGGTTGAAATATGTAAGTAAAATTTGGTTCAATAAGATTAAAATAATTTTTGTTGAATAGTAACTTTTGACTTTTATTTTCCACGGTTAATAGTAAATAGGGTAATTAAGGTTAAAAATGATATTATGATTACCCAAACACATGTTCATATTCTATTTTATAAGTTTAATTAGATCAAAAAAACCTTAGGAATAATATAAGATCCAATTTGGTAAACTTTGATTAGATTATGACATTTATAATTTTTTTATTTAAGGAAGAGTTAAAAGTGTTAAATTCAATGTTTAATAACAAAACCATTTTTATGTAGTGTTAAACACAATATAAATTTGACTATAAAAATTAATTAGAAAGATAAAAATATTTCCTATATAATTGTATTTTATTTAATATTTTTAGACTTTAAATAATTTAATTTATTTATGACACAATGATGATGCAGTAATTACCTAATTAATGAAATATTAAAATAATTGATATTATAAATATACAAATAAATGTAAATTGAGACTTATGATGAATTACACAAATTTTTTATGTTAATAGGACATTTTAGGGTTGATTAGATAATTTTTTTCTAGGTGATAAGGTTGTTATGACTTGCACAAAAACAAAATACCAAATATTGTCAAAGTTGACATATATTAATTATTAAAACAAATACTATATTATTGGTTGATATAATATTCTTAAAAACATAAGGTTTGATAAAAGGGATTAAATAATATTTTATATGTCATTAATGAACCACTAGAGGTTCTCTTGGAAGTTTAGAGTATGTTTATTAACCCTATAGTGTAAGAATACATGAAGATACTGTAAAAGTTAAACTATTTAACTAAGAGACAAATCTAAAATATAAGGTTAAAATGGTAACATAAACCCTTCTAAAACCAATTGGTTGAGTGGTTTTAGTCCCATACCCACCTTATCCTAGAAATAAATTATTTTTGAGTCATTATAAACTGAAAATGATTTTATTATAAAATAATATTTCATGCTTTTCCTAAAGTGACCCTCACGTCTCTTATAAAAGGGTACTTTCCCATCTCTCAAAATCACCCCTCCAATGCCATTTGCCTCGGCCAAACCCTGCCCAAATATCCTAAAACATTTACTACTTTAGACCTAGAGGCATTACTTTGATCAGAAATCCATCCCAAGGATATCGTTTGATCAACTCAATAGGAAACACCAGAAGAAGAGAAACTAATTTCACCACCTTCATTCAAGTTCTTTTCTTTTTACACTTCTTCTGTCTTTGTTTTTTCCATTCCAAAATAATAAATCCTGAAACATAAACATAATATCATGTTATTATAAATATGGTACAACCATAATCATTATTTTATCCATCTTCTAAATGACTAAGTCACCATACGTGTGTACGTACAGCTTATCGTCTCCACGTTGTGGTGTAGTTTGTTATTCAAATAGTTAATTATTTGGATGAGTATAATAATGTGTATAACAGACTTAAATAATAAATATAACATGTTAATTATTCTTTATATATTATATAAAATCCAATTTCATATAATTTAGCCATCAATACAATGATATTGTTGCTCGTGCGTACGTACGGATTACCGTTTCCACGACGCGATGAGATTCATCTCCAAGTTCACCCTTCAATGATGATTATAAAAATATATATTATTAATAATTATGTAATATATGACATAATACTTCCATGAGATATATATATATATTTATTTATTTGTATATACTTACATATATCTTATTCGCTTACTTTCATTCAATACGATTGGAAAACGGAAACATCGTTTATGCGTATGTACGACCTACAATCTCCATTAACGGTGCCTTCCATTTCATATATCTATCTATTATAAATATATATATTCTAAATATATACGAAATATAAATCATTTTTTATTTTCTTTAAGTATTTAAATCATAATATAAATGATACGATCAAGAATAACAAGTTGAAACACGTACGATGAAGAAAGGGATTATTACCCCAAATGTTAATTTAACAATGAAATCATTATTAAATAGGTAGTATAAATCCATAAAATAATCATGTATGATATAATAAATATTAATATGGTTCGGGTATAATTTAATAACATACAATGATCATTATACAAGAGGTTAAAAATACCCTCGACCAAAAGAATGTGCAAGGTAAGGGTTAATTTCACAATCTCTTAATAATCTGATTTACCCTTTAACCATGGTAAATAATATTTGTTTACCCTCAACCAATAGGATTAGGACACATGTTAGGGTAATTTTATATTATTATAATAATATTTTTTTACCCTTATTTACCAGATTTACCCATTAACCATGGTAAATAAATTTTTTACTGATGTAAATATTCATAATGTCAATAAATAAAAGTTTACTATTTACACAATCTGGACATCTTGATTCCAAATATAGAAATCATTTTTCCATATTAAAAACAAAGAAGTGGTAGAAATTAATTTAAAATTAAATCTCACTATCAAAACAAAAGGCGCGATTTTATGAAATATTAATTATCAAAATATTGACACTTATTTATGTCTAATTTCAAAGTAAAATTTCATCCAATGACCAAAATTGGTTTAAATAGTAAAAACATAATTTAATTACAGTTTAAAACCAATTAAAAATATAATATACCCTTATAAATTAATTATATTAAAAGGTAGTTTTGAATTAAAATACAGTATTTCTTCAAAATTTATTAAAAATGACCTTCATTAAAAAAACCAAAATTTCATCCAAGGTAAATTTTGATGTGTCGATTATAAAGAATAATTTTATTTTGTCAAATTGAACATATAAAAGTGACAAAAACAATATTTAAAGAGGGTTCACCATCAAAAGGCGGTAAATCAACCTTTTATTGAATATTTGAGTATTTATGCTTAAAACTAGATTCTTTCTAATTTTATGCATCTAATATTTATTTGATAAATAGAAAAACATTTAAGAAACATGTATAATCATATTTTATTTAGTTCTATTCATTTTTTCAAATACAATGACTTGGGTTTAACTATCATATAAAATAATAATATTATATTATTTGTGTGCAATATAAGATTTCAATGAAACCCATTGTTTTGTCTCGGGTACGCCGTCAAACATAACAATAACATTTAATGTAAAATTAATATTTAACTAAAAAATATTAATAAATATTATAATTTCATATTTCTTTATTTACCTGGGATGTTACATCCCCCCTTTTAGAAACTGCGTCCTCACAATTTTACTCACTTATCAAATAAATAGAGGGTATTTATGCCTCGTAGCATTTTTAGGTTCCCACATTAACTCTTCAACAATATGGTTTTTCCACCAGACCTTTAAATGGTTAAATACATTATTCCACAATACATTCTCACATTGGTCAAGAATCTGGACTGGTTGTTCCTCATAAGAAGGATTCTCTTCCAACTGAACTAACTCTAGGCTCAAAACATGAGAGAGATCTGGAATATACTTTCTCAACATTAAAACATGAAAAACATTATGTACCTCGGACAAACATAGAGGTAAAGACACTCTATAAACAACAAATCCCACTTTCTCTAGGATTTCAAAAGGTCCAATGAACCTCAAACTAAACTTTCCTTTCTTACCAAAACACATAACACTTTTCAATGGATAATCTTTGAGAAACACATGATCACTTACCTCTAAAGATAGATCCATGCACTGATTATCCACATAACTTATCTGCCCCCTCTAAGATGTTCTCATGTTCTTATGAATCAAATTAACTTTCTCTTCTATCTCCTTTACCAATTGAAATCCCATCAGCTTCCTTTAACCTACTTTATCACAAAAAAATGGAGTTCGACCACACTTTCCAAAAAATTCTTCAAACAGAGCCATTTGTATAATAGAATGAAAGCTGTTATTATAAGAAAATTCAACCAAAGAAATATGTTGTCCCAAATTCCTTGGTAATCTAGTGAACAAGCATGTAAAAAATCATCCAAGGTATGAATTGATTGTTTTTAATTCCCATCTGATTGCAGATGAGAAGCTGTACTAAAATTTAATTCATTACCCCATGACTTCTGAAGGCCTTTCCAAAAGTTATAAGTAAATCTGGGATCACAATCAGATACAATGGAGAGAGGAACAACATGTAACCTGGCTATCTCTTTAACATACAACCAAGAAAGTTGATATAGGGAAAAAGTATCTTGAATAATAAGGAAATGAGTAGATTTAGACAATCGATCAACAATAACCCAGATTGCATTGTTAACTTGAGATGTCTTTGGAAATCCCACAACGAAGTCCATGGATATATTTTCCCATTACCACTCTAGCACCGGTAAATACTGAAGAATCCCTTTCGGTAACTGTCGCTCTGTATTAACCTGCTGACAATTCAAAAACTTTAATAACACCTTTTTAACTTTGATTTGTTGAATTTTTGGATTATATTAAAAATTAAAGGTGAAAAGGATTCCAATATATATATTCCTATCCACAGTATCATTGGTTTCAAAATAATTAATCCATTTTGTTTAAACCTTGGAAAGCAATCTAGATTTTTTTCTTCAACTACATAATAACTTTTTTATATTCTAAATACCCATTTATAGCCAATAATTTATGAGAATTGAGGAATATCAACTAATAAAAATGTAATTATAATGATTATAGTGTAAATTTCATTATTAATTTATTCCTTTCAAAGAGACGAATTAAAATATGAGATAAAATATGTGCAACTTGTAGGAAAAGAACCAATAGTTAGAAACACTTGAAATTATATAATAATAATATGATTAGTTCCATAAAAAATGTATTTATATAAATCATATCGACATGTCATGGGAATTTGAGGTTGTTTTATTTTACATTTATCCTTGATCACATATTCATGAGATAGTATTTTATTTGAGCCCAATTTATTAACATGGACAAGATTAGGTAATTAGGAAGACCTTGAATCATCAAAGATAACATCTCTTAGATTAATAAATTTATTAAATGATACTAAATCCTTAGATTCTATAACCATGAATATATAATATTTTTAACTATCCATATATACAAAAAACATTCAATCAATAAAAATTTTACCCAACAGTTCCATTTTATGTACAATTACACTTACAGTTGTTTGACAACCCCAAAAATTTAAATAAATTATATTTAGTGTCATATGTGTCAAAAATTAATATAGAGTCATATGATTTTTTTTGTTGAACCCGATTTATGATGTGGAACATTATTAATAACTCCACTTCCCAAAATATACCTAAGATAATGAAGATATAAATTGTGGAATTGACAATTTATAAAAATTTTATATACATTCTATCAGCAATATAATTTTTTGAGGTGTATAGGGAGTAATCACTTCATGTATGATCGTTAAATATTTCAAAAATATTGTTCTACAATATTCACCTCTCTATTAAATTCTAATTCATTTAATAATAGTCCCTAATTTTTTTGAACCTCATTCTTATAGATAATAAATATATATATATAACATCATCTTTAACATGTATATGTTAGACAAGAATAATTTCACAATCAACATCAATGAAATTATAAAAGTAATTTTTTTAACTTTAGTGGGTGTAGATTGAATGTGATGATCCAAGACAGAGTTCCTTTTAGCCCAACACCCTACTCGGTTCATGGTATGACTTGATTGGCATTCCCAATCCCAACGGGCTAGAAGCTAGTGTCTGGGTATCACCATATTTTTTGGGAATGGCTTCACCCATATTTATAAGAATAAATAAACAAAAAAAATTACACAATGATAAATAACTATATAAAAACAATGAATAAAAATTTTCAAATTTAATGTTTTTTACTTTAAACAAGACAAAAAATGTCTTGAAACAAAATGGTAACAAAAAAATACTCAAAAACCATGGTTCAACAAGAGTAATATCATCCTCAAGCCCCCACATTTAACACCTTTGATAAAATACCACTACAAATATGAACCGCCATCATGATACCACTTGATTTTACATGAGTCAAACATAAAAAAGCACACAAAGACATAAATGTGTATGTAGTGTGGGAGACAAATCCCCATAGGATTCTTCCAACAAATGATATTCCAGGACAAAACATTTAACAAAAATCAATATAAATGTTATATAAAAGGGATAAAAATATCTTTATAGAAAAAAAATTATGGGGAAACATGATTTTCTTTATATGTAACCAATAAAGGGAATATTATGCAGATGGTAGGTACAATATCACAGAAGATCACAATGTCATGGGAAATCCCAATATACACATGCAATATCCAGAAAATATATACATCATATCTGAGTGAAAGGTTGTATAGAAACCATAATGATCATCATCCACATGCACGAGCCACTAGAGATGAATATATCCAAAATTTAAGTGGTCTCAAAAATTCATAGTTTAAATTGTGATGTAACATATATATCCCTAAAAAGAACAGAGCCTCATCCCAACCAATCATACTATAAAACTAGTCCTACTCTTCTTACTTAGTCACCTAGGATTCCATTTGTACTCAATTTACATTCTCATACCATATATGTATCACCACATGCACATTCACACACATGCAATTTGAGAACACAAATAAAGACACCATTTCTGATAACTAAACCACCTTCAAATTAACAATAAAATCACTTCAACATTAAAAAAGGTTTCACACAACTTACACCATTTTATTAAACCACACTCAAAATTTATAAAACACCTTCATGGAGCACAATAAGGGTACACACTTGAAAAAAAACTTTTTTATTAGATAATCAACTTTCAAACTATACACATATTAAAAACATAGAAATCAAAATTTATATCCTATGGAAAAATTCCTAAAACACAACCAAGAATTTAAGAAATAATATTAAGTAACCAATAATTCTTAATCATGGAAACATCTACCAGATGTGTAGAAATTTATAAAAATGTGTTCTAACCCAGAACCACACATCAAGGGAACCCTATAATAGAATTATTGAACCGTAAGCATAAATATTGAACCCTAAAGAACAAGATCCAACCCTAAATTGGTCTCCTAATTCACTAGATATGTGATTCCCCAAGAAATAAGATGTGAACCACTATAAAATAGGAAGAAATCAAGATATGATTGACTTACTTTGAGTTTCATTGAGATTAAAAAACAAATAATCCATAAAAATGGTAGTCTAAGGGAAAAGGAGGAGGTATGGAGGCCCCTTGGGATGGAAAACCTTAGTGGCAAGGAAAATTTGTGATTTTGGGCTAAATCATGAAAAACACAACCATAGTATCAATTAGTGAATAACCTGGAAATGTCACATGGTTTTCCCCAATTTCATTCTAAACAATGTGGAAACTTTCCACCCCTTACAGTCCAAAAGGGATATTCCACACTATTCTATCACATGACCAACAAACTATGCACCAACCATGTGGTCTGCCTTTTCCAAAAATGATACTAGGCCCCACAGTTTCCTAGGAAAGGGCACATGATTTTCCAAACTATGAACCATATTATATTAACCCCAAACAACCATTTTTCTCTAATAAAAAAAAACAACCCCAAAGGGAAATACTAGAGAAAAAATAAATAAGAAAACACCTCAAAATAAAATGACAGGTGTGACAATTATTCGCAGCATGATAACATTCTTCCCTAGAAAGTAAACTCAAAGCATTATTAGAGAATTTAAATGGATAAACTTTCTCATCCTATAAATTTAATTCCCATATTTCATTCTCATCATCACCAAGTTTCCATAGGACTAAGTATAGAAAAATATAATTCCCACAAAGAAATATCTCATGATAATATATAACCTTCATTGGCTGCTCACACATAGAAAAATCAGGCTCTAACAATAAATCATCAAAACTAATTAAATGAGACATTTCTAGATTATAATATCTTATATGAGAGACATGAAACAAATCATGAATGTATATAAAATAAAAATAAAAACCTATCCTTTATACCACCTTACCGACCCATTGATAATCTCAAATGGTCTAACATACCATGGTGTTAGCTTACCTAACATACCCAAGTGACAATGACCAAAATGAAGCACTATTGTTAAGAGTACCTAGTCACCCATAGAAAACACCAAAGCATAGAAAAACTGATAAAGATAAGACTTGTAGTGAATCTAAGCTTTCAACAAATGTTTCATGATCTATTTGACTTTATCCTATGTTTCTTGCATAAGGCTCGACCCAATCAATGAGGTCTCTCCCACCATAGCCCATCAAAATGGATAATGACATGGAGAAAATAAAGTTATTCAAAGGGGGACATTAGACTAAAATATTGGTAACAGTTTTTATATGAAAACTCAACAAATCCCATATGGATATCCCACAAACATCTAAAATACATCACATGTTCTTGGAGCAAGACTTCCAAAATAAGATTCACCTACTAATTCTGACCATCCTTCAGAGGATGATATGTCGTGCTTAACTAGATCTGTGACCCCATATTCATCTGGAGGCCTTCCCAAAAAGACAACTTAGATTGGGGGCACTTGTTAGAGACTATTTCTAATAGCACAACATAATGTATCACAACCTCCTGAACATATAACAAACCCAACTAATCCACTATGGCTAAATCTCTATTTGTAGTCAATTGGGATGATTCAGTTAGATGATCAATCACTACTCAGATGATTTTTTTCACATGGTTTATAAGGTTAGGAAAAAAAAATGTCCATGTTGATCCCATCCCACATCTAGGTTGGAATGGGCAATAGTTGAAGAAAACCAGAGGGCCTTCAGTTCTTTTTTAACCTCTTGAAACATGTAACAACTTGATTTAAACTCAACCACACCCTTCATCATACCTGGACATAATACCTGCCAAAAAAATCATAATATATCTTGGAATAAATAGGATGAATGTCCCTCTAAGAATTATGGCTATCCTAAATAACCTAATTTTTAATGAAAACGAACCACAAAGAATCCCATGAAACATAAAACACCCTTGGGAGATGAAGACCAATCATAAGGTGTCTTCAAAGCATGAAGGAACTCCATATACACTGGGTACAAACAATCACTAGTCTACTCCCACTGAATCCATTCTTGAAGAGGAGTTAGCTGAACACTAGACATGAATGCACCTCCAAAATGCACCTTGGTCTCCAAATTCAGTTCAGTATAGATCCCCATAAAATTCCACTCATTATTGAACTTCTACAATTCTTTCCATGAAACATTACTACTCAAGGAATCTACAACCACATTAAATTTTCCTGGGGTATATATTACATCAAAATTGAACCTCTGATGATACTCAACCAAGCGACACTAACCTATATTCAAAGAATTATGGGATAAAAATTAAGCAAAGCTATTATCTAAAGAATAAAACATAATTTTTTTTATAAAATGTTAATGGTGTCATATATTCAAGGAATGCATAACCACTACTAATTATAATTCATGGGTGGGGTAATACATCGCATGTGGTCAGAGTTGGTGGGAACCAAAAAACACCTCAAGATTATCATATATTAGCACACACCCAAGACCCATACTAGAGGAATCACAATTAACCACATATCCCTTTCTAAATTATGGATAGATCAACAATATGGCTAGAAATGAATGAAAAAGAGGTGCTTATATCAAACCAAACATCATCCAATGATGATGCAAGAAGAAAAGTACCTCAAGCTGTTGCAGACCCTGCATCCAATCCTACTAGTGCATGGTCCACATAATATAGATTATTTTTCCCAAAATGATCTTATGAATGAATGATTTCATGCAGCTTTATCCCAAACTAACTATAACCAAAAGTGGTCATATTCCTCCAACCATGACCTCCAAACCAAGATGAAGCCATCTTGACTAGATTTTATTGGGATGACATTCCCCTCGATTCTATAGATCTTACACCACTCTGATAAGATTGTGTTTCTCTGAAAATCTACTACAAGTGTCCCATATGTTCCAATCGATGCAATGATCTAGGTGGGGTTAGACATGTCAACCCAACATGACTCGAAATCCCACAATAATGGAACACATATGATTTAGAATCTTAAACTACTGATGATGATAGATGTAAAGGATTCCCCACGCTATCACCTCCCTTCCATTCTTGTACCTTATTCCTCCTCTTATTCTTAGATAAACAACCACTTCCCACAACTGAAACTAATCTAAGAAGACGATGATTTCCCCTATAATAAATTTCAACCATGAAATATTGGTCATCAAAACTGGTATATGAATTTAGGTTAAACAAATCATCTTGAGAATAAATTTCTTGTCCCATTCCCATATTGAACCTCAGATCTTTTATCTTCTTATTTGATAAGATATTGGGTGTGTTCCACACCAGCTCTGTGAAATGGTTGGCATACCCCATCACTGTCCATTCTACTTAGGTATGGTCTACGAACTCCTGAGACATAGTGTACGTAAAAAAAATGGGCTGATACTATTCTTTGAAAAAAACATTCTAATATTTCTTACTCAACTTCTCCAACTTCCTAGTTTGAACAACCAAGTCTCACCACCTCTGAATGGGACATTCCAACAAGAATGAATCACATTTCACTAAAAATGCCTTTATATTATCAAGAAATTCAATCATCCTCTCAATATTCTCAAGACACTCCTCTATTTCATGAGGTTCCACATTTTCCTAGAAAGACGGAGGCTTATTCTTGAAAAACTCACGCACATAGTCCTTCCTAGGAACTGTTTCATCACCCCTAACTAGAGTAGGAACGGAACCCACTCCTGTACCCAATGTCTAGAAAACCTGGACAATAGCTTCCACTAGTATCTGATCAATTGGTGGGGGATAACTCTCTTTGACCTCTTCCCATAGAATCACAATAATTATCCATGAATGGAATTTTTTCATGAATGAGAAATAACCATAAGTAGGAACATCAATAAAATTCCAATACACAATCTGAAAATATTCAGAAGTTAAAAAAATATCAGACACATTAATAAATCAAAACATTACATAATTCATCCCAATAACAAGATGAAATAGAAAAACCACCCCACACCAACCCAATGTCCATTTATAGTCTTCATATTGTACGTCTCTCCTAGGGAAGAAGTTAAATAAAATCCCAATATCCCATGGAGAATCGAAATCTTTCACGAGGTGTGTTGTCCATGGACCCTAGTCACAATCAAAACCACAAGCCCCACCATCATAGATCTTTACTAACAAGAATCATTCCCACATAACTTGACTGAAAAAGATCATGACCTCCTAATATACCATTTTTTCAAGAACCAAGATGGAGTTCCATCTAGCCCAAAGATCGACAATGTTACATGGAATGAACCAAAGGGTATTCTCAATCCCCACTGGCTAGAAACTAATGCATGGATATAACCATATGATTTGGTAATTGCTTCACTTATTTTCATAAGCATAAATAACCAACATAAACATACATCACAACAATAAATAACCAAAGGAAAACAAGGAATAACAATTTGTAGATTTATGGTTTTACAACATTAAACAAGAACAAAAAAAGATACATATCAACATGGGAACAACAAATATCCCAAAACCATCATGAAATAAGAGTAGCATCATCCTCAATCCACCACCACCAACACCTTTGAGATAAGAAAATTAGAAAACCAAACCATTATAATGATTCATCTTTCCTTTACAAGATTCAAACACAAAAAATTCTACATACCCCAAAATATTTATGTAGGGTGTTATCAAAATCTCAATAGGATTATACCCAACAAAAGAGATTCCATTCCAAAAAAATATAATAAAAATCAACATGGATGTTTTATAAAAAGTCTAGAAACTTTTTTAGATAAAAAATGTTAAATGGAAAATTCTTTTTCCTTTTAGGTAACTAATAAAGTTCACCATATGCCAATTATGGGGACAATATCACATAAGATAACTATGACAAGGGTAAAAAAATTGGTACTAGCTATAGTAGGACACTAGGTATATTTTATCTCTATAAAACATGGTACAAAAACCACATTTATCCACATTCTCATGCACAAGACACTATAGTGGTATCTATAAAAAAATAAAAGTTGTTTCCAATCATCATAGTTTAGTTAGTGTTTTAACATCAAACCCACTAGAAAGAACAGAGCTTAAACATCATTGGTAAAACTAGCATACTAGTCCTTTTCCACCCAACTAGTCACATAGGATTCCCTTTGTGGTCAATTTCCTTTTTAATACCATATATGTATCACCAAATTCATAGGCACACACAATTAATGTGGATTCACAAATAAAACCACCATTTCACATAAGAAAAACCTCCTTAAAATTCACACACACACCAATAACAGTTTAAAATATGTTTCACATGACTTATAATTTTTTATTAAACCACTTCAATATTTTATAAAACAACATCAAGGGAAAAATAAAGGAACACACTAGAGAAAAACCTATTTCCAATGAAAATCCAATTTCAAACCACACACATCATAAAAAATTTGAAAAAAAACTTCTCTAATTATAAAAAAGTATAGGAAATAACCAAGATGTGATGAAACAATATTAAAATAACTAAATAATTTTTAGGCCTGGAACCACCTACCTCAAGTGTATAAACTTCTAGAAGTTGTTGATAAACAACAACTAAACCACAAGAGAACCCTATAAAATAATGATTGAACCACAAACATAAAAATTGATCCCCAAAGAATAATATCCAACCTAAAATATGTCACCTAACCCAATAGAGATGTGAAACCAAAAGAAATAAGAACAATTTCTTAAAAAAGTGGAAGAAATCAAGAGATGAGGGACTTACATGGAGTTTTATTGATATTTCCCACCTAATCAACCACCAAAATGGATTTCAAAGGGATTAAAAAGGAGGGTTAGAGGTTCCTAGGGTTGGAAATCCCACGTGGGTATGAAAATGGGTTATTTGGTGTTAGATCGCTAGAGGACACATCCCTCATTTTGAAATTTTTAATAACATGGAAGAGAAGTATGGTTTTCCTACCCGATTATACAAATAATGTGGTAACTTGCAACCTTCACCATCCAAAAGGGACATTCCATATGGTTTTCTTGCGTGGTCAAAAAACCACATACCAACCATATAGTCTTCCACTCTTAAAAAATGAAACTTGGCTGCACAGTTTCCTATCCATGGGTTCATGAGTTTTAAAATCAAGCACCAACTGTGCACTAACTTATATAAACACAAAACTAAAATTTTTCAATAAAACAAAATGGAAACTGAAGGGGAAAATTCAAGAAAATAAATAAATAGAAATGACCTGAAAATAAAATAACACGTGTGACATTGAAAATCAAAGACATCACTATATACCCATTCTAAAAAATTAATTTTCCATTATATAGTATGAAATGGTTCCAAAACTTTTTTAGTTTAATTGAAAGTAATATATTTTTAAATCAATTACCCATTATAGGTAAAAATTTGATTTCTATGTATTTTCTTATAGTTAATGTGGTTTAATGATTATTATATGAATAAAAAATTAATGAATAAGAAGAATCTTTAAAATTTGAATATTAAATTTTATATATAACACTTTTGATTAAATATCCCACCATTGGATATAAAAAATTATATATCTAAAATTTATGGTTCAAACCGTGCATTCTTAAACAGCTCCTAGAAACTATGTTACTATAACATTAGGTACACAAAAGTGATCATATAGTGTGATTATCTTTCTCAAGGTAAAAAAAACATTGACCACACCATTCCCTTATTCATTTATTCTCCCCTATAAAGAAAAATTACCAGTTACCGATTGATTCCTTCATATTTAAGAGATAATTGTATCTAAACATATGGAATGAAAATATAAAGATTATCCCTGGATGATATTTATCCATGATAATATAATATTATAAAATAATTGCTATAATCTGATCCTTTGGAGTGTTATTTACATCATTCCGATTATGGAGATGAAAACCCCTATTGAATTTTCATGGCATAAAATTGATGTAACATTCTACTTTCTACTCCTTGAATTATATTTTTCCCTCTAAAATATAGTTTAGAAATTTATATTCATATTAGGACCCATATTTACCAAATAACTTTATAATAAAGAACTTTTATTTTCCTTTCTTAGTTTGCTTTCTCTCCTGTGATTTTTATATTAGTCCTCAATTTTCAGGTTGATAAGATCCTCATTAAGGGAATACATTTTCTTGTATTTTAGATATTTTTTAACATTCCTCTAAGATGGGGGGATTTTAATGATGATGAATTTGAGAAAAAGTAATCACCTATATTAATCTTTTTCTAAAATTAATATTGCATGATCACTATGTCTTATACATTTTCTGTGATAGACATATTATCTACCATTTTGTATAAAATGAACTAACATAATAAGAACAACTAACTTATCTCATATTAGTTAATGCCTAATTTAACCAAATCATCCTAAATATATTTAATGGTAATAAAAGTGGTGAACATGTTTTCAACAAAGGCATTGAGTATGTTTTCTCAACATATGTTATTTTCATTATCTAGTTTTCCCATTACCGGAGAGACTTCGAGAATCACATCTTTATATGTGGTAAGATATAGTGTTGAGAGGATGTGCACCAATTTGAGTATTTCATGATGAATATAACCAAGGGTTTTTCACATATTTAATTTTTTTCCACAAAATTTTCATTTAAAGAGAGCTTTCTAAGGATCATTGTGATATTTAACAACTAATGTGCTGATTATGCCTCTAAAATGATATGTATAATGGGTTTCAAGGTCATTCTATTTAGGATAAAATGTTGGATCAATACTCTACACATAGAATTAGTGGAGATTAGAAATTAAAGAAGATTTAGAATTAGGATACTAGTGAAATTGATTTGGTTTTTCACACCAACAAATTTGTTTGGATTCTTATGTCACAACCTGGACAAATATAGGGATCGAGCTGCTACTGCATCATGACCTCCTCGACATGATAGGGGTGGAGGCTTGGTTGAAGGAATAAATAAATCATAGTGGTGTTTTCCTAATAATATTTATGCATACACATAACACACTCAATGAAAAAGTATAGAGGGGATGAATGAAAAGATGAAACACATCAATAAAGTTAATCAATCATGCATGAACCTTAAGACATTACAAATTAAGTTACTGTAAAATAAAAATAAAATAGGATAAATATGTGACCAACTTTAAATGTGGCCCTACGAGATAGAAAACTAGAACTGTAAAATAGATTAGAGAGGCTAGCTCCTAGATCCCAAGTTATGACCATCATATGTGGTCCAAGAAACTGGTATCCCTAATATCACTTGAAGTCACGGTCGACCACTCTAGTGTTTACAAAATACCCAACACGTTTTTGGAAAATTACATACCGGGTTGAGTATATACATACCTAGTAAAACACCCTAAATTTGTGAATGGGAAGCTGTAAGAGATACATATGAGGAGTAAAATCGTAGACAGAACAAGGTACAACAATAGAGTATAGTGCAACCCAGCAAGATAGTGAATGTTAAGATGACCATACACCATGTTATCAGCATAGTGAAAATATTAACTGCTCTTTGAGTCTTCCCTACCAATAACATGAGAGTCGACTCATCCAACGATAAGAATCTAAACACAAAAATAAAATGGAATACCACATACTTATTTGACTCTCCTGGAAAGATATTAGCTATACACTATGATTGTGTACTCAAGTATTAGATATATATAAATATGCATAGTTAGAGAAGACCAAATGAGAGAGTAAGGGGATCTCCATCTCACCGCTCAACCCAAGAAGAAGAGTATCGAACAGTTTCAAAAGATGTCTATCAATGATGACCAATACCTCATATGTCTTCCTCAAACACATATATCTAACATAATCAATCCCAAAACCTAGATACTAACCACATTGAGTGGAACTGACTCACACCCATTGTTTTAGGTCGCGTCATAAAGACGAGTATCAGTGGGAAAATCGTCCCACTTCCTTTTGAGTTCAAATCTAAATCAAACCATGTATCTTCACTAATCTACATAGTTGAGGGGCCACAAATTCCATGTAAGGATCCCATAAATTGGTAAAAAAGTAGGGTAATAATCTAATAGTTAATGGGGATCCCCGCATCTCTACTTCTCTAGAGGGTAATGATTGGGAAAGACATCAGGAAATGTCACTTCCCAGTTCAACTAGAGTAGAAGCTTGATGATTCATTAGGGAACTCCACTGCCTAGCCTGAGTGGAGGGTTAAACATGGAAGGTTTCATTAAAGAATTACACTACCCTTTACTTATAGTGGGTATGAATAGAAATATCATCATGGTATTCAACTTTCCAACCCTACTGGAGGGTAAGATGAGAACATCATGGAACACCACTACCTAGTCTTCTTGGATAGTTACTTGCAATGATCATTAGGGAATTCCATTGCAAATCCAAACGAGATTATAATTCTTTAACTATCTTTGGGTAATGGAATTTCTTAGCCCAACTAGAGGGTAAGACCGATATGTCTTTAGGGAACCCGATTACCCCACATATTTGAGGACCAATCCATGTCTACTAGTAATGTCTGTGTACTCA
Source organism: Viscum album (assembly GCA_963277665.1). NCBI lineage: Eukaryota > Viridiplantae > Streptophyta > Magnoliopsida > Santalales > Viscaceae > Viscum > Viscum album. The sequence goes on from OY728126.1 coordinate 674,218,890, forward strand.
AACCCTGTGTCTATGTACTTTGGTACACGATATGTGGTTGGCCATTTGATAATTCACATGGATCTATCACATAAAAAGGTGATACACAACATATAAAAGGATTTACATGTGAAGAAATACTTATGGGTATCCAAAACCCTAGATACATCAATGGAATATTCCATACAAAACATGTTCTTCATTATAGATGGCGTGATGTCTGGATTTCTCTATAATGTCTATATTTTCTCAATTTTATTCCATGATAATAATCTTCTCCAACCACATTTGATTTCACATTGAATCTTCTTGAAAATTTAGGATCCTATAATAGATTTCCAAACTCGATCATTTCTCTCTAAGAATCCTCTCCTGTCACCGAGGATGGTTTCTTCATGTGTTCTACATGCATCTGAGGTTTCGATGCTTGATGATCCATAAAAAAATTCGAATTCAACATCCATTCAATGAAATGATTCTAGATCTACAACCATTTCATTGATTACTGCTTTCTATGTTGATTTTACCTGAATTAGGGCACCCTATCATGTGTGGGTTACCCGATAATTGTCGAACACAGAACCACTAGGATTCTAACAGTGAAGAATGCGAATAACAAGGGAGAAAAGAACAATAAAAATGGTTTATGAAATCCCAGTCCAATTGTTAATGTCCAATCAATCATGAATGGGAAATTAAGAATATAAAACAAATGGCAAAATAATGTTTCAATACTCAGTCTCCTGCAATGGTTTACAACAAGGGTGTATATCAAAGAACACCACTTGATCTACCAAAACATTTATTCAAAAGGTTGTCAAAACTTATTTATGAGTTCTACTGTAACATCCTAGGTAAATAAAGAGTAATACATTTTAATATTTGTTAATAATTTGTGAATTAAAAATTAATTTTACAATAAAAGTGATTCTATGTTCGATGTCATTCCTGACACACTACAATGTGTTTCTTTGAAATCTTACGTTGCACACAATGATGAGTTATACTGAAAAATAATAATATGTTATTATTATTTTAAATAGTAGTTAACCCATAGCCATTTTATTTGAGGGAATGAATAGATATAACTAAAATATGATTGTACATGTTTTTAAAATGTATTTACCTTTATCCAATAAATATTAGAGTCTAAAATTGTAAATGAATCCAATTTTTAGCATAAATATTCTTATATTCTTTAAAAGGCCGATTTTCCACCTTTTGATGGAGAACCCTTTTTAAATATAATTTTTTTTTCACTTTTATATGATCTATTCGACCAAATAAACTTCTTATTTAGAAACGGGACACCAAAATTTAATTTGGGTAATATTTGGGTATTTTTATGATAAAGTTCTTTTTTTAATGAATAGTGGAAAATAATACATTTAAATTCAAAACTGCCTTTTAATATAATTTATTTATATTGTTAAATTATATTTTTAATTGGTTGTTTAGTGTAATTAGAATATATTTTTATCATTTAATCCAATGTTTGTCATTGGAAGTAATTTAACTTTGAAGTAGAACATAAACAAGTTTTAATCTTTTGATTGTTATTATTTCTTAAAAACACACTTTCTTGTTTTGACAACGAGAAATAATTTTAAATTAATTAATGCAGCTTATATGTTTTGAATTTTTAAAAAAAGACATTATTTTTGTGATACGTAATAACAAATTTACTTTAGGGTGAATTTTTTCTAATTTTCCTAAAATCCTTCAATTTTTGATGAATAATGAAAAATACTATTTAGTAGTTAAAAACTGACATTTCCTTTAAAAGAAATTTTATCGCTTCTATGAATTGAGTTTATATAATCTGAAATACATGGTTTTCATTAGTATGTAAAATTTGGTACAATGGGATTAAAATGATTTTTGGTGAATAGTATATTTTTGTTTTTATTTACTAGGGTTAAAGGTAAATAGGGTAATTCAAGGTAAAAATAATATTATGATAATAAAAAATTAACTTAACAATTGTGCTAACCTTATTGGATGAGTCATGGAAGACTAGTAAAATCTTGGGGTGAAACTGTTGGCCTTTTAATGCCACTTGGGTAAGATAATTACATTAATAACGTTTCATTTAAAGTAAAAATAAAATATCAAAAACAAGTATCATTTTGATAAAACAATTTTTATGTATTGTTATATAATTTATATATTTAAAAATAAATATTTATTATAAATCTAAAAATATTTCATACATCATATTATTTTATTTTTAATTTTTATACATCATATAAATAAATTTATTAATGACACAATGATGATGTAATGATTACCTCATTAAGGAATTTTTTAAATAAATGATATTATAAATTATAAAATAAATTTATTTTGAAACATTTTATACCATCCAAGAATTACAGGGATGATTATGACTATTTTTATTTGAATTTTTATAGGTTGTTCGAAACAATCAAGTTGTTATAGAATTTTTAAATGTCTTGATATGAATAGTATTAAAATTTACATAAATGAGTTTATAAATTATTCAATATTTTTTTAAATGATAGAATAACCATTAAAATATAATATTTGTAAAAATTACTTATATAAGGTTGATAATGTCATTGATGAACCACTTGTGTTTTGATTTTCATTTTATGGTAACTATATTAACCATATAGTATGAATATATAAGAGAACATGGTAATGTTAAGTATGTTAACAAAGGGTTAAATAAAAATGATAAAGATAAAAAATTATCCAAAACCTTTCCAATTCTTATGGTATGATTTTATTTTTACTTATATACACCTTATCTTTGAATTAAATAAGTTTTTGAACTTTTGAAACTGAAAATCAATTTATAATAAAATAATATTTTAAAACATTCCTAGAGAGCCCCTCCTCCCCCTTATAAAAGGCCATCAACTGTATCCCATTACTCACACCTCTCAAGACCCTTGGCTCATCCAACCAATACCCAAATAATCTTCCATGATCCCTCTATTCCACATAGATTCCTTACCATAGGAAAAATCTGCTTCAATAAATCTGTTTGCTTCATACCAAAGGGAGTTACCCGATATAAAGGTAATGTCTTCGACCAAGTTCTCTTCTATTATTTTAATTCTTCACTCCCTATTCTCTTTGGATTCATTATTTACATGAAAAAAAAGAATCAGTAATATACTAGGTTTTTTTATGTGATGGATTTGAACTACACATACACAGACCTCCATGTAATGGGTATATTACATAATGTTTCTGTGGACTGTGATCTACTACCTCGCGAAATTATGATAGTTTATGTAACACCCGAGTCTTTTATGTTATATAAATCATCAAAGGAATCTTTTTCTATACACAACACTTGCATGTCTTGCTTTACACGAAATCACAAGCTTCCTCGATAGCTTGCGTCGTACGCAATACCGAGTTTCACTAAACAACGATATACTATTAAAATATTATTAAAACTAGCCATTATAAATAGTAATAACCACTTTTTGAAATTTTATAAATTTTTATTTTTCAAAATGGACTTCATTTTTGGATTCAGCCTAGGGTGAAATTTTGTTATTTTTCTGAAAACTTTCAATTTTTGATGAATAGTGAAACCACTAAGTGGTAGTTAAAAACTGAATTTTTCATAAAACATAATTTTACCGCTTCTGTGAGTGGAATTTCAAAAATCTGAGAGACACGGTTGATTTTAGTAAGTAAAATGTGGTTCAATGAGATGAAAATATTTTTTTGGTGAATAGTAACTTTTTACTTTTTTTTACCACGGTTAAAAGTAAATAGGGTAGTTAAGGGTAAAAATGATATTATTATTACCCTAACACATATCCTAATTCTATTGGACAAGTGTAATTCGACGAAAAACAACCTTAGGAATAAAATATGACCATTTAGGCCCACTTGGATTAGATTAGGACATTTATTATTAATTTATTTAAAGAAGGGTTAAAATAGTTAAAATCAAAGTTTAATAAGTAAATAATTTTTAATATGGGGTTATACATAAGATAAATTCGACTATAAATATTCATTAGAAATCTAAAAAGATTTCCTACATAATGGTATTTTATTTGTAATTTTTAGACATTAAATAAGTTAATTTATTTATGACACAAAGATGATCCAGTAATTATCTTATTAATAAAATATTGGCATAATTGATGTTATAAACACAGAAATAAATGTAATTTGAGACTTTTTATAAATTACATTAATTATATAGATTAATATGACATGTTATTATTGATTTAATTAAATTTTTTCTAACTAATCATTCTGTTATGATTTTTACAAAAATTAATTACTAAATAGTGTCAAAATTGACATAAAATAGTTTTTAAAATAAATATTATATTATTAATTGTTATTTTATTTCTAAAAATCTAAGGTTCGGCCAAATTACTTAGATAAGGTTATATATATTAATAATAAACAACTTGGGATTCTTTTGTCTGCTTATAGTAAGTTTATTAACCTTATAGTATAAGAACACAAGAAGACACGGTAAAAGTAAAATTATTTAACTTAATGTTAAATCTAAATGATAAGGCTAAAATAGGTACCTAAATATGTCTAAATTCTATTGGATCAGAGGATTTCAATCCATCCCCACCTTAGCCTCGAAATAAATCAATTTGAAGATATTTAAAACCGAAATTGACTTTATAATAAAATAATATTTTTTGTTCTTCCAAAGGTGCCCCTCTCCTCCCTTATAAAAGGGAACCTCCTCCCTCTCTTCCTCACACCACTTTGAGCCTTCAAGCTCGGCCAACCCCTGACAATTTCTCATATCCACTTCCCTAGAGACATCCTAGAGGTTCTGGTCTTCTTCAAAGACCTATTTTAGTGCCCTAAAAGAAGGTCTCAAAGAAGCACTTCAAAGAAGAGGTAAAGTCCGTTACCGATTCTTTCATCTTATTTCTTCTTCCACTTCTTATTCTTTAGTTGTTTCATTATGACGTAATAACATCAGTATCACTAATATACGGATATGTTATTATAAGTATGAAACAACCCTATTTCACCATCTATCCATCCTACGTAAAAAGAAATCACCACGCGTGCGTATATACGGAATACCGTCTCCACGCCGTGGGGTAATCTATTTTCCACCACCACCATAATTGGATGGGTATAATGGTGTAAATAATGACTATATATAACTATTATAAAGTGATACTGATTCTGAAAGAGTATACATACATTTCAATACAATTCCACGATCATAGGAACGATATCATCACTCGCGCGTACGTACGGAATACCGTCTCCATGATGTGATGCGACTCGTTCTACATGATATTCATTTTATAATGATTATATAAATGAATTGAATGAATTAATATGATATATATTACACTAATACTATTCTGTAAATGAGGTATCTATAACCTAAAGAGAAGAATAATAATTTATTCGACAAAACAGGCATAAGAACAAAAAGTTATAAACACCCGAACAACAAGTAGCAATGAAATATTACTACTAAGAAGCTAAGAATATGACCATATATGATATCATAAAAATAAGTATGATTCTGGAATAAGTCAATAACATTATTTAAATCATTATATAGGAGGTTCAGACACGTACAAAGCTTATCATACCTAAGGTAAGGGAAAATATCACAATCTCATTTTTATCCGAGATTGTTTATATTTTGGCATTTATTGGGGTGTATTTTATCATCCACATCCATGTTTCCTCAATATGTAATATTATTTACATCCACCTACAATTTTTTAAATCCAATTTTACCCTTCGGTGAGTTTTTAGTAAAGGATATGAAAAGAATCTTTTGTCGTTTTTCGTACGAGGTACTTTTTGACTTTTTCGACAAAAGTACGAGAAGAATGTTTTTTTAACTTATACGGCATGAATGGATTTTTAAAACAATATTTCCAAGAATCTTGCTTTACAGGTTTTCAAGTTTATTTTTAATCAACTTCTTTTAGTTTAAAATTGTATGACATGTTAAGAAAGGAAAAATGTTTTTAAAGTAGAAAGGATATTTTCCTCAAGAATGGAGTTCAAGTGTTTTATCAAAATTATTTTCCATCTAAGATAATATAGGGTTTTGTTTCTATCCCTATTATTACATGGATTTGATTATGTTGTGATGGAAATATTTTTATGAATTCCTTTATCTTATATGAATTTTTTTATGATGTCATGTTGTTTAAGAATCCCATTTTTACTACATGGGTTATGTAATGATGTATGACTTATGATTTTGTGGCACACATAAGAAAGGTATCATTATGAGATGGGTGGGACCTATATCTCCCTCCAATGCATTGGGTAAATATTTTATATCTCATGAGATAGACATGGCTGGAACGGTAGGTTATACCGGTTCAGTGAAACATGACTGAAACGAGGGTGACTCGGTTCAGAAATGGATTTTGTACACTAAGATAGTCTTGGCAATGAGTCTTGACTAATAAGAAATGATTCTCTATGATTATGAGTGTATTCCACAAAGTTTCATGTTTTAAGTTATGATTATTGGGATTTCATTTCACTACTATGATTTATCCCATGCTATGAAATTATGATCTCTTTTGCAGGTTAATATTTCCAAAAGTTATGTTCTTATGTATATGATGTGATTGATATTTCTTTTGTTTACCCTTACTGAGCATTTGAGCTCACCCTTTTGTATGTTTTATTTCCCCAGGTCAGGAAGAAGGTTATTAAGTAGAATATTCCAAAACGGGACTCTAGATATGATGAAATAAATGGGAGGAAAAGTAGATGCTTTATGAACTAGTTTTTTATGTTTCCCAGTTTCTAAAGACATTATACCTATACGGTCCTTTCTTGGTTTTGTTATATGTTGTAATAAGTGTGATTCAATTCTGAAGTAATAAAAATGTATGTAAAGTATGGGTCGTTAAAGTGGGTATTAGAGTAAAGGTATAGTCAACCTTTGGAAACTAGGATGAGAAAGACTTAGTAAGAACCCTAAGGATAAGTCTAAGCATAGAACACAATCTTAGTGTTTCAGAAATGGCCATGAATAAACTAGGATACGACCTTAAGTGTGAAATTTTATTCTTGATTATGTGGTTTTCCTATTATAATTAGTGTTGCTCACACTATTCTTATTGGTTTTAGTCAATGGCTGGAACCCGAAGGAACTGTGTTAATGCGGAATGCGACGGGCAATGCTATGATTGTTCCCTTGGGCAACCAAACGTTATGGGAGCTGGAATGAAAAATCTTGTAGCCATGATCACACAACTTTCTCAAGCTATGAATCATGCAGAACTTCCAAACGAGCAAAGGAAGGAGAAAAATTCTATTGAATCCTTCATGAGACAGCGTCCACCTTCATTCAGCGGGTCTACTGATCCATTAGTTGTTGAACAATGGATTGGTACTACTGAAAAGATATTTTCAGTTCTTCAATGTTCTGAGCATGATAAAGTCATCTTAGCAGTGTATCATTTGGAGGGTGATGCTGATCAATGGTGGAATATTATTAAGAATACGAGGCAAAGGGATGAAATTGATTCCATGGAATGAGACGAGTTCAAGAACTTATTTTTCAATAAGTACTTCCCTCGTATTCTCCGAAAAAATATGGAGAAAGAGTTTCTTGAACTGAAGTAAAAGGATGATGAATCTGTTGGTACTTATGAAGAAAATTTTACAAGACTTGCAAGGTACGCTTCTGGTATTATAATCCAACCTGAGAGTAAGATCGATCGATTCTTCAGTGGCTTAAAACCAAGTCTTCTAAGGGCCTTATCCATAAGGGACTTCAATATCTACGAGGAAATCATTCGATGTGCTCTCAAAGTTGAGATGGAGATTGGAGTAACCCATCAGTCATATGGGTTTGAAAAGAAGAGGAAAATGGAATTCAAAGGAAAATCTAAAGAGCACACTAAAAAGAAGATGAGCTTTCCCTTATGCTCAATGTGTGGAAAGAAACATGGAGGGAGTTGTCTTAAAGGGACAAGTAAATGTTTCAAATGTGTAAAGGAAGGTCATCAGGCATTTGAATACCGCGATGATGGGAATAAGATGTCTAATGATGCAAACAAAGGAAGGGATACGCAGAATGAACCTACTAAACTTCAATGCTTCAAGTGCAAGGAGATGGGGCATTATGCCAATAAATTCCCTAATCCAAGGGTTGATGATGATGGTCGACGTCAACAAACTCTTAAGGCTAAAGACAAAGGAAAGTCACATGGAATTTCTATCAGCGATGTGGAGTACGATAACGATGTGGTGAAAGGTACACTTACCATCCACTCTAAAGTAGCAAATGTTTTATTTGATTTTGGATCCACCCACTCCTTTATTTCTGAATAATTTTCTAAGGGTATCACCATATTACCTCAACAATTAGATGTTGAGTTAGCTGTGACAACACCTAATGGCACAACAGTCGCATCAAAAGTTTATAATTCTTCTCCGATTGAAGTTTGTGAGAAATTGCTTCTTGAAAATCTTGTGATCCTTCCTATAGTGGAATTTTATGTGATTATTGGCATGGATTGGCTTTCTCTACATGGATCTCATATCAATTTCCAATGAAGGGAAGTCACATTTCATATTGCAGATCAATCTATGATCGTCTATCGATGCAAGGATGAACATAACCTTCCAGTGGAAATTTCTTCCATTTTATGGGTATTGATTCCACTAAATGAAGGTTATTTATCTCAAATGGTCGGTGAGAAACTCACGATTAAGAATATTCCCATTGTAAGGGAGTTTGATGATGTCTTTCCGGAGGAATTACTGGGTCTTCCAACGAATCGTGAAGTTGAGTTTTCAATAGAACTAGTACCGGGTGCTTTGCCTATTTCAAAGACACCTTATAGAATGGCCCCAATTGAGTTGCAGGAATTGAAGAAGCAACTCCAAGAGAATCTTGATAAGGGGTTCATACACCCTAGTGCGTCACCTTGGGGAGAACCTATTCTGTTTGTTAAGAAGAAAGATGGATCAATGATACTCTGCATTTATTATCGAGAACTTAACAAGATTACTATCAAGAAAAAATATCCTCTCCCGCGCATTGATGACCTATTTGAACAACTACGCGGAGCTCAATACTTTTCCAAGATTGATCTTCATTCAGGGTATCATCAATTAAGGGTCAAAAGGGAGGATATACCAAAGACGGCTTTCCGTACAAGGTATGGACACTATGAATTTATAGTGATGCCATTTGGTCTTACTAATGCCCCTGATATCTTCATGGATCTAATGAATAGATTCTTTAGAGACTATCTTGATCAGTTTTTGGTAGTCTTTATAGACGATATTCTTGTCTATTCAAAGAGAAAGGAAGAACATGAAGATCACTTGAGAATTATATTGAAGACCCTGAGAAATGAGAATCTTTATGCCAAATTTACCAAGTGTGAATTTTGTCTTCAAAAAGTTTCATTTTTGGGTCACATAATCTCAAAAGAGGGGATATCTGTGGATCCAGAAAAAACAAAGGTTATCGAAAGATGGTCGAGACCAACAACAGTAACTGAGATATGAAGTTTTCTTGGTTTGGCTGGATATTATCGATGTTTTGTGAAATATTTTTCACGATTATCTAATCCACTCACCGTGTTGACTTGGAAAGGAGTTAAGTTTGTTTGGACGGAGGAATGTGAAGAGAATTTCAAGGAGTTGAAAAGAAAGTTATCCAGTGCACCTGTGCTCACACTTCCTTGTATTGGAGAAAGGTTTGTGATCTACAATGATGCATCCAAGAAGGGATTGAGGTGTGTTCTTATGCAAAATGATATGGTGATAGCTTATGCCTCATGAAAGTTGAAAATACATGAGCAAAATTACCCAACTCATGATTTGGAGTTAGCTGCGGTAATCTTTGCATTAAAGATTTGGAGGCATTATCTTTATGGGGAAAGGTGTGACATTTATACTGATCATAAAATATTAAAGTATATTTTCACACAAAAGGAGATGAATATGCGCCAAAGAAGATGGTTGGAGCTGATTAAGGATTACGACTGCTCAATCCATTACCACCCTGGGAAAGCAAACAAGGTGGCAGATGCATTAAGTCGACAAGACCATGCTAGTTTATCCATGATGAGGATCACAAAAGATCCAATATTTATGGATTTACAAAGGATGGATCTTGGAATTATAATGAAAGGGGAAAAATCGTATATTTCTCAAATGAATGTTCAACAATCTATACATGTAAAGATTAAAGAGGCACAGAAAGAAGATGCCGAGTTACAAAAGAAGGTGAGAAATGTTCCTGAATTCAACCTTGATTGTGATGGGATAATAAAGTTCAGGAATTGAGTTTGTGTTCCTCCCATCCCCGAATTAAAGAAGGAGCTGCTGGATGAGGCTCATAGTTCTTCATTATCTATTCATCCTGGAAGCAAGAAGATGTATAGGGACCTGAAAGAGTACTTCTGGTGGGATGGCATGAAAAGAGATGTTGCTAAATATGTCTCTCGATGCTTGGTTTGTCAACAAGTTAAAGCTGAGAGACAGAAGTCTAAGGGGATGTTACAACCATTACCCATACCCGAATGGAAATGGGAAAACATCACTATGGACTTTGTCACGGTACTTCTTAAAACATCCAAAGGCAATAATTCTATCTGGGTCATAGTTGATCGTCTTACAAAGTCTGCACACTTCATTTCTATTAGAGAGGATTTCTCTCTGGATCAGCTTGCCAGGATTTATGTAAAGGAAGTGGTAAGATTGCATGGAGTACCACTTTATATTATATCTGATCGGGATCCGAGATTTACCTCGAAGTTCTGGTGAAGTCTTCAGCATACTCTAGATACAGAGTTGAGTTTTAGCACTGCTTATCATCCTCAGACAGACGGTCAGTCTGAGAGAACAATTCAAACTCTAGAAGACATGTTGAGAGCTTGCTCTATGGATTTCAAAGGTGGTTGGGATCAACACCTACCTTTGGTGGAATTTTCTTATAATAATAGCTTTCACTCCAGTATTCAGATGGCTCCTTATGAAGCTCTCTATGGAAAGAAATGTAGGACTCCAACTTGTTGGGATGAAGTTGGGGAAAGAAAGATATTAAGACCCGATCTCGTTGATGAAATGGCAGAAAAGGTCAGATCTATTCAACAACACATAAGAGCAGCTCAGAGTCGACAGAAAAGTTATGCCGACAACTGAAGAAAAGACCTAGAGTTTGAAGTGGGTGATAAAGTGTTCTTACGAATATCTCCCTAGAAGAGGGTCATGAGATTTGGAAAGAAGGGAAAGTTGAGCCCTAGATATATCGGTCCTTTCGAAATACTGGATCGTGTTGGGATGGTAGCTTACCGATTGGCGCTTCCACCGAATCTCTCTCAAGTTCACGATGTGTTCCATGTATCTCTCCTGAGAAAGTACATACCTGATCCTTCACATGTACTCAGCTCAGAAGTTGTACCGCTGGAGCAAGATCTTTCTTATGAAAAACAACCGATAAAGATTCTGGATCGTAGCGAAAAAGTACTACGAAACAAGACCACTCGATTGGTGAAAGTTTTATGGAGGAACCACCAATTAGAAGAAGCTACATGGGAGCTTGTGGATATGATGAGGGAGAGGTATCCTCATCTGTTAGTTACAAAGTGACGAATTTCGAGGGCGAAATTCATTTTAAGGGGGGTAGAATGTAACACCCGAGACTTTTATGTTATATAAATCATCAAAGGAATCTTTTTCTACACACAACACTTGCTTGTCTTGCTTTACACGAAATCACGAGCTTCCTCGATATCTTGCGTCGTACGCAATACCGAGTTTCACTAAACAACGATATACTATTAAAATATTATTAAAACTAGCCTTTATGAATAGTAATAACCACTTTTTGAAATTTTATAAATTTTTATTTTTCAAAATGGACTTCATTTTTGGATTCAGCCTAGGGTGAAATTTTGGTATTTTTCTGAAAACTTTCATTTTTTGAAGAATAGTGAAACCACTAAGTTGTAGTTAAAAAACTGAATTTTTCATAAAACATAATTTTACCGCTTCTATGAGTGGAATTTCGAAAATCTGAGAGACACGGTTGATGTCAGTAAGTAAAATGTGGTTCAATGAGATGGAAATAATTTTTTGGTGAATAGTAACTTTAACTTTTTTTACCACGGTTAAAAGTAAATAGGGTAATTAAGGGTAAAAATGATATTATTATTACCCTAACACATGTCCTAATTCTATTGGACAAGTGTAATTATACCAAAAACAACCTTAGGAATAAAATATGACCATATAGGCCCACTTGGATTAGATTAGGACATTTATTATTAATTTATTTAAAGAAGGTTTAAAATAGTTAAAATCAAAGTTTAATAAGTAAATAATTTTTAATATAGGGTTAAACATAAGATAAATTCGACTATAAATATTCATTAGAAAGCTAAAAAGATTTCCTACATAATGGTATTTTATTTTTAATTTGTATACATTTAATAATTTAATTTATTTATGACACAAAGATGATGTAGTAATTATCTTATTAATGAAATATTGATATAATTGATGTTATAAACACCAAAATAAATTTAATTTGAGACTTTTTATGAATTACACTAATTTTCTAGATTAATATGACATTATAGTATTGATTTAATTAACTTTTTTCGAACTAATAATTCATTTTATGAGTTTTACAAAAATTAATTACTAAATAGTGTCAAAATTGACATAAAAGAGTTTTTAAAACAAATATTATATTAGTAATTGTTATTTTATTCCTAAAAATCTAAGGTTTGGCAAAATGAATTATATAAGGTTATATATATTAATAATAAACAATTTGGGGTTCTTTTGGCTGATTATAGTAAGTTTATTAACCTTATAGTATAAGAACACAAGAAGACACGGTAAAAGTAAAATTATTTAACTTAATGTTAAATCTAAATGATAAGGTTAAAATAGGAACCTAAACTTGTATAAATTCTATTGGATGAGAGTATTTAGACCCATCCCCACCTTAGACTCTAAATAAATCAATTTGGAGCTATTTAAAACCGAACATGACTTTATAATAAAATAATATTTTTAGTTATTCCAAAGGTGCCCCTCTCCTCCCTTATAAAAGGGCACCTCCTCCCTCTCTTCCTCACACCACATCGAGCCTTCCCAATCGGCCATCCCCTGCCACTTTCTCCTATACACTTCCCTAGAGACATCCTAGAGGTTCTGTTATTCTTCAAAGACCTATTTTAGTTCCCTAAAAGGAGGTCTTAAAGAAGCACTTCAAAGAAGAGGTAATGTCTGTTACCGATTCTTTCATCTTATTTCAACTTCCACTTCTTCTTCTTTAGTTGTTTAATTATGAAGTAATAACATAAGTATCACTGATATACTGATTTGTTATTATAATTATGAAACAACCCTATTTCACCATCTATCCATCCTACAGAAAAAGAAATCACCAAGCGTGCGTACGTACGGAATACCGTCTCCACGCCGTGGTGTAATCTATTTTCCACCACCACCTTACTTGGATGGGTATAATTGTGTAAATAATGATTATATATGACTATTATAAAGTGATAATGATTCTGAAATAGTATACATACATTCCAATACAATTCCACGATCATAGGAACGATATAATCACTTGTGCATACGTACGAAATACCGTCTCCACGATGTGATGCGACTCGTTCTACATGATCTTCATTTCATAATGATTATATAAATGAATTGAATGAATTAATATGATATATATTACACTAATACCATTCTTTAAATGAGGTATCTATAACCTAAATAGAAGAATAAGAATTTATTCGACAAAACACATATAAGAACAAAAAGTTATAAAGACCCGAACAACAAGTAGCAATGAAATATTACTACTAAGAAGCTAAGAATATGACCATATATGATATCATAAAAATAAGTATAATTATGGAATAAGTCAATAACATTATTTAAATCATTATACAGGAGGTTCGGACACGTACAAAGCATATTGGACCTAAGGTAAGGGAAAATATCACAATCTCATTTTTATCCGAGATTGTTTATACTTTGGAATTTACTGGGGAGTATTTTATCATCCACATACATGTTTTCTCAATATGTAATATTATTTCCATCCACCTACAATTGTTTAAATCCAATTTTACCCTTCGGTAAGTTTTTAGTAAAGGATATGAAAAGAATCTTTTGTCGTTTTTCGTACGAGGTACTTTTTGACTTTTTCGACAAAAGTACGAGAAGAATGTTTTTTTAACTTATACGACATGAATGGATTTTTAAAACAATATTTCCAAGAATCATCCTTTACAAGTTTTCAAGTTTATTTTTAATCAACTTCTTTTATTTTAAAATTGTATGACATGTTAAGAAAGGAAAATCGTTTTTGAAGTAGAAAGGATATTTTCCTCAAGAATGGAGTTCAAGTGTTTTATCAAAATTATTTTCCATCTAAGAAAATATAGGTTTATGTTTCTATCCCTATTATTACATGGATTTGATTATGTTGTGATGGAAATATTTTTATGAATTCATTTATCTTATATGAATTGTTTTATGATGTCATGTTGTTTAAGAATCCCATTTTTACTACATGGGTTATGTAATGATGTATGATTTATGATTTTGTGCCACACATAAGAATGGTAGAATTATGAGATGGGTGGGACCTATATCTCCCTCCAATTCATTGGGTAACGATTTTGTATCTCATGAGATATACATGGCTGGAATGGTAGGTTATACCGGTTCAGTGAAACAGGACTAAAACGAGGGTGACTCAGTTCAGAAATGGATTTTGTCCACTAAGATAGTCTTGGAAATGAATCTTGACTAATAGGAAATGATTCTCTATGATTATGTGTGTATTCCACACAGTTTCATTTTTAAGTTATAATTATTGGGATTTCATTTCACTACTATGATTTATCCCATGCTATGAAATTATGATCTCTTTTGCAGGTTAAGATTTCCAAAAGTTATGTGATTATGTATATGATGTGATTGATATTTCTTTTGTTTACCCTTACTGAGCATTTGAGCTCACCCTTTTGTATGTTTTATTTCCCCAGGTCAGGAAGAAGGTTATTAAGTAGAATATGCCAAAACGGGACTCTAGATATGATGAAATAAATGGGAGGCAAAGTAGATGCTTTATGAACCAGTTTTTTATGTTTCCTAGTTTCTAAAGACACTATACCTATACAGTCCTTTCTTGGTTTTGTTATATGTTGTAATAAGTGTGCTTCAATTCTGTAGTAATAACAATTTATGTAAAGTATGGGTCATTGTAGTTTAATCTTTCCTACCACCAATTATTATGGACATTATGATTGAACTATAATTATATATGATATTTATTTTAACTCTATGCTTCTATAATTATCTTTTATAACATACCTTTATGAATTTCATGTTGTATGTGTACGATAATTTCCTTTAAGGAAGTGTGGACTACCACCCCCTCAAAGTTATATGACTTGCTTATAACATACATTGAATGTATAAATGATGGTGATCATGAACTTAAATTACATATATAAAATATTATATTATACTGGAATAATAATATACCTATGTATCATTTTTCTTTTATTCCTTTTAAAATGAAAAAATGAAATGGAAGTAGTGTTCATGCGTATGTACAGCTTTCCATCTCTATGAATGGTGCATTTCATTTCCTTATATCCAAATGATATATACTTTTACATATACATATATACTTGATATATATTATATATATGATATATAAATCATGAATATCATTATGAAGATAATGGAATTTTGTCCACATGGACAATTTATAATTATAAAAAGTTTATTTTTTACTCAAGTTCTAAACATTGACAAAATGTCAGATATGAACTCAAATAATCAACTAATTCTTATAGAAAGGTAATAAGTGATATAAAAGGAATAATAAAAATTAAAAACATTCTTATGAAAATAGAAATTAACTCATGTTTATTGTTCAAGAAATTAAAGAATGAATGGGTTAAGTCAAACACGAGGTAAGGGACTTCGTATCAATCTCCTTTCATTGAGGCATGTTTTGAAAATATACACCTCCTTGTTTTAAACGGTATATAATAATCCCATTTGATTTTAAATTTCATTAAAAGTGAATATTTTTTATATGAATCATTTTATTAAATGACAAAAGTATTTTTTCTAATGTTAGCGACGACAATGACCTCTCCAATGCCATAATCGTTATTTGGCTTCCTCTATAAGCCTTAAGGTTTTTAAAAGGAAAAGAAATACCTTATCCCATTTTTTGATGTTTTGGTATTGAAAATGGTTTCTGAAATAGATTTATTTTATTCTATGTCTTGAAATAATTTATTGTGATTTCAAATAAAATGTTATTAATGAAATGAAATATTTTATTGGTAATGATTTTATAATGGTACTTGGAATTTGATGAGTGGTTAGGTGATAAAAAAATTTATTGTGGTGACATGATAATCTAGGATGGGTGGTTACGTTATATCCTCTAATGAATTGGTTATGTAAGTGGAACATATGGATTTTCCATTTTGTGATATGTGTGGAAGTCGATAGTATTGTTTTTCAATTTATGTATGTTTATGTCCCAAGTTAACTTTATATGTTATGTGTTATTTCTATTGGTTTTATGGTAATATTTTGGATAAAAAAGGGTAATAAATGAGCTTTCATTCAGTGAATATTATTTACTACTTCATAAAGATGAAAAGTATTACTTATGATAAAGTATTCATGGTTTACTTGTAGTTTTGAAAAACTAACGGTTTTACTACATTGAGTATCCCTTACTAAGATTTGTATACTCATTACATGTTTTTTGAAATGTTTTTCATATGATTAAAAGATTAATAGGGTCAATGATGGGATCAAATAAAAGTCACGATGTCTAAAATAAGGTCATAGACATGGGTTTTTGTCAAGAGTTTTTATTTTATAAAAAAATTGATACTGAGTAGAAGTGTCTACATGTAAAATTTAAAATTTTAGGTATATGTTATGACCTAATTCTCTAAATCTATAAACCTGAAAAGATCGTCAATATGAATTGTTATCTTAATTCATGTTTATGTAATGTTTAATCAATACCCATAAATTAATTTACGTTAATATTGAAATGATATAGAATTTACAGATTTCAATGTTTCTTCACCCAATATATTTCATTGTTTAGAATGGTTTTCTGTGGAGGAATCAAGGAATCTATGTTGGGAATGCATACAGAGGAGAATAAACTTCTAAATCAACATCCATGATGGTTGGAATCAGAACTGAAAATTTTGTTGTAGTAATGGCACAGTTGACTCAAGCTATAAATGGTGCAGGTAAACATGCACAAAACCAACCAGATCAACCCCAAAAGAACATGTCTATAGTGGAGCATTTCATGAGGAAACATCCCCCATCATTCAAAGGATCTTCTAACCCTGTTCATGTTTAAGGGTGGATTAAATCACTGGAAAATAATTTTGATGTCATGGGGTGTTTAGAAAATCAAAAGGATTGTGTTTCTATTTACTATTATGAAGGTGAAGTCAAATAGTGTTGGTCGATGGTTAAAAATAACAGTCATAATGAGAATATTGATGATCTTTCTTCGGATGAATTCAAAGGTCTGTTTCTTGAAAAATGTTTTTATAAGGTGGTTTAACCTAGGATGGAAAAAAAATTCTTGGAATTCATGAAACTGGTTGACTCATTGGATGTTAACGAAGAAAAGTTCACTCGACGGGCAAGGTATGCTCTAAATTTCATCTGAGATATTGATTTTAAGATAATTCAATTGTACTCTAGACTGAAGCTATGATATTGAAGAGCATTAGCCTCTCATGAATTCAAAAGATATGAGAATCCTTTCAGATGTGCAGAGAAGGTATAAATGGTGTTTTTTGATGATTAGGTGTTCCAAGAGAGAAAAAACTAAGAAGAGTTCCAGCTAGTAGGAAAAGGGAAAGAATTCCTCAATGAAGCCTGAAGGTAAGAAAATTAAATATCCATATTGAGAGAAATGTGGAAAAAATAATCATAGAGAATGTTTATCAATATTTGGAAAGTACTTCGGGTGTTGTAATTCTGGTCCTATTGCATATAACAATAAGGAAGATGATCAAGAAGGCAATGAAAAACCAGCGGTAAGTTGTTTCAAGTGCAATGAAATGGGTCATTATGTAAATTAGTTTCCAACTAAGAACTCAACCGAGGAAATCATCCTGACTACAAGAAGAAGGTGGTGGTGAAATCCTTTTCAACTACTTCAGCAGATGTTGGTCCATCGAATGAAGTAGTATCTGGTAGACTGTTTTTTATTAAAATTATGCCAATGTGTTTTTTGATTCAGGGTCTACACATTCTTTCATTAATGAAAATTTTTCTAGTAAATTTGGAATTCTCTCTTAATATATGAATCGTGAACTTGTGGTAAAAACACCAAAAGTAAATGTTGAGGAAAAAAAAATTATAAGAACCATCATGTCCTTGTGTAAAGAAATAATCAACATGAAAAACATATTTTTTTCTTCTCGTAGAGTTAAATGTTATTTTGGGTATGGATTGACATTCCATTTATCATGCTTAGATTGAGTGAAGATCTAAAGAGGTTTCTTTTTTGAATGAATTTAAATTTTTGTACAATAATCATCTTTTACTTTTGATAACATATCATGATGCTAAGAAACTATTGAAAGATGGAAATTAATTTTACCTTGCACAATTTTTTGAAAATAAAGGAACTATTCACATTAATGACGTGCTAGTAGTAAATGAGTACCTTAATTTTTTTTCTGATGAGTTTCACGGTATAACACCGGATCGAGAAGTTGAATTTACTAGTGACTTAGTTCATGATGTTAAGACAATTTGAAAACACCTTACCGAATGGATCAAATTGAACTTTTAGATTTAATGAATCAATTGCAGGATTTATTAGATAAAGGTTTAATTCGACCTAACACACCACCATGGGGTGCTCCCAAAATTTTTGTTAATAATAAAGAATGTTTAATGAGACTTTTCATTGATCATTGAGCATTGAATAATATTACTTTTATGAAGAAGTATCATTTTCCTCATATCGATGATTTATTTGATTAGCTCCATGAAACTCAGTATTTTTGGATGATTGAATTGAGGTTGGGGTACCATCTGTTGAAATTAATGGAAGAAGAAATTATGAAGACCACATTTTGTACTAGATATAGAAATTATGAATTGGTAGTTATGCCTTTTGGGTTAACCAATGCACCTAATGTATTTATTGAACTTATGAATAGAATTTTCCCTGAGTTCTTTGATAAGTTTTTGGTTGTGTTTATTGATGATATTTTGGTTTATTATAAATGTAAAAAGAAACATGAATGTCATTTAAGGGTTGTATTGAAAACCTTAAAATAAAAGAAACTGTATGGAAAATTTAGAAAGTGTGAGTTTTTGTTACAAAAAATTTCTTTCGTTGGCCACATTTTTTCAAAAAAATGGAATAATGGTTGATCCTACTATAATGAATGTTGTCGAAGAATGGACAAGACCAACCAATACCACAGATATTCGTAGTTGTCTTGGTTTTGAGTGTTATTACCAGAGGCCTGTTAAAAATATTTAACTATAATCTAGTGCCATGAATAGGTAAACTCGAAAAGGTGTTATGATATTTTGGACAAAATAATGTGTTCATTGTTTTTTAGAATTGAATAGAAGATTAATGAATGCTATAGTTTTGGAAATACCGTCCAGAGATGGTGAATTTTTTATCTATAGTGATTCATTGTAGAAATTACATGGTTAGGTCCTAATGCAAAACGATTAGGTAATTTCATATACGTCACGTCAGTTGAATCATCAGGAGCTGAATTACCCTACATAATTTCAGAATTAGATGCTGTTGTTTTGGAATTAAAAAATTAGAGGCCTAATTTTTAGGGCATAATGAGTGAAATATATATTTATCATAGAAGTTTGAAGTATTGATTTAGTCTGAAGGAATTAAGCACGAGACATAGGATATGGTTAGAATTAATCAAGGATTGTAATTGCACGATCCATTACCATTTGGGAATGGCAAATAAAGTGGCTGAAACTTTGATCTGAAAGAGTAATTCTACCTTAACCATGATTCATTTGGAATGATATCCTTTGGTTTTTGATTTGATGAATTTTTAATTAGAATTTTTTGGTATAGGAAATTACTCTGTTTTTTTAGGTTTCATTACAATTGATATATGAAATGGAATACACCGTTCATGGGGACGGAAGGTCACATGTATGCATGGACGTTAATTGTGATTAATTGTTTTATTTTAAAAGAAGAAAATAAATGACATATATGTATATATATATTTTTATTACAGTATATTTATTATATTATATATATCATATAATTTTACGAAACCCATCCTTAATACAGTCCATGTAGTGTGTGAACAAATAACACCACATTGAGGGGGTGGTAGTCCACACTTTCTCAAAAAAAATTATTATATTTAGACAACAAATGAATGTATAAATATATTTGTTGTGAATTAATTAAATAAGATTAAATAAATATAATATATCACATATATAATATATAAATACAGTTCTTATAATAATTACCACCATGATAGGCAGTAAAGGAACAAAAAAAATCATCATTTCATGTGGATGTAGTTTTCCATACACAAAAAAAGTAGGTTCGTTACACATTAGATGGGTGTGTGTATGTAAGTGTAGGTAAAAACCTTAGTATATAAATATATCAATATATTGAGGATACTTATGTTGTTAAATAATAATTGAATAGGGAGGATTTAATGAATGGAGAAATAAAATTGAAGAAAGGTGATTGTGGGACAGTGTTACCTCTTAATCAGGTAACTCCTTTTGGTTTTTACCAAATGGATTATTTGGATGGTTTTATGCCAAAAGGGATGATTCAAGGTAAAAGGTATGGATGTTGGGATGTGGATTAAGTGTACCAATGTTTTTACCTAAAATAATTCAAAAAAACCAACCAAACTAAACAATTTATGGTTAATTGATGAATACTAGACAAAAAATTGGTTTTGGAATCATGTCTAGGTCATTAGGGTCCTCAATTTTACATTTTAATGCCTTGTTAAGCTTAATTATACCTTAATAGTTGTAATAAGTATTAATTACATTAACTAATATGTTTTTGTAAAAACTATTTTGACCTTATTATAAAATTTTAATTATGATGATTCCAAATATGCAATCCATTTTTTTGAATTATAATCATATAAGTGGCAGAAATCAATTAAAATTTAATACAAGTAATGGGACAACACAATAGGTAATCAAAGTAAAACTGATCAAATGATTGAAATATTTTTATATCCAATTTCAATATGAAATTTTTACCAATAACCTATATAGAATTAATTAAGAAAATTATATCTAATTAAAACATAGATGAATTTAAAAATATAATTAAACCTTATAAATAAATTGGGTGAAAATTAATTTTGTATTAAAATTATGTATTTTTATTTATTAATAAAAAAATGATGTTTCTAAAAAAATACCCATAATTTAACATAAGATAATTTCAAAATTTTAAATTAAAAAATAAATTTATTTTATCAAATTCAATTTCTAAATGTTAATAAAATCAATTTTACTATTTTTTTTAAAAAGTACATGAAAAGCAGTTTATTTGAGAAAATATCATTTTTAAACATTTATGGATTTTTCCAATGATTATATCACTCTTTATCAATAGGTTTTATTTATATAAAACCATTACAAACAATATTTGAAAATTATTTATAACTATTCATATTACTAGGATTAATTTCTAGGTTATAATTGTCTCATTTATATAATTATAACAAATAATGATGTTTTGTAGAAACTCAGTGTTCCGTGTAATATATTCCAAGTCAATGTTGCATGTAATTTACTATAATTCAGTGTTTTTTGAATCATATTCCAAGTCTATTGCATGTTAAAGGATTTTTTTTACTTAGTGTAATGGAATAAATCAAGGAAAATTTTCATTATTTTTGAAAAAATGGTCCATAAAATCTTGTGGTGTTACATTCTACCCCCTTTAAAATGAAGTAATCCTTAAAAATTCACCATTATGGTACACAAAATGATGATAATGTTTCTTCATCGTATCCGCATATTCCCTTGTAGCTTTTTCTAACTGGTGATTTCTTTATAAAACATTGACTAGTTGAGTGGTATTGTTTCATCAAAATATCTCATTACGCCTCAAAATTTCAACTACTTGTTCCTCTTAAGAATGATCATGCTTGAGTTGTATGGCATATGAGTTCAGTACATGTGATGATTCATGAATGTACATATTCAGTAGAGATACAATGAACACATCATTGACATGAGAGATTTTTAGAGGAAGTTCCCAGCGAGAGGATACTGCCACAATACAATCAATAATCTCAAAGGGTTTGATATACCTAGGGAATAGTTTTTTTTCTTCTTTAATATCTTATGTTTCTTTTTGGGAAATATTCAAAGAAACAAATTCCCAGTAAATTAAAATTCTAGATCAATCCATCATTTATCGTCATAAATTTTTGGAAGACTTTGAGCTTTCTTGATATGTTGTTGAATGTATCTAAGATTATATTCCATTTCTTCAGCAATTTTAGGTACCAAAAAATTTATTTATCCAACCCCATACCCGCAAATTAGTGATCTATATTTCTTTCCATAGAGTGATTCAAAAGGATCCATCTGAATTCATGAGTGAAAGTTATTATTATATGAAAAATACTTTAGAGGAATGTGTTGATCCCAAACACCTTTGAAATCAGAAAATCATGATCTCAACATATCATATAGGGATTGAATTGTACTTTTGGACAGACCATCTACTTGAAGATAAAAAGTAGTGCCAAAATTGAACTCCTTATCAAGTTATTATTGAAGACTTTCCAATATCCTAGAGGTAATCCAGGGATCCCGATATAATATAATTGATTGTGGTACTCCATGAAACTATACTTCTTATTTTATTTATATCCTAGAAATATGATACATAGATAAGACATATCTAATAGTAATGAAGTGGTATGACGTTGTAAGGAGATTGACTAAAACCCATATAACATTACATGCTTTAGATAATTTGGGTAGCCGATGAAAAAATCAATTGTGATAGTCACCCATTTCCATTCTAGTTTGGGTAATGAATGAAAAATCCACTGACACTTTTGTCTTTAATCCTTATCTTTTTGGAATACCAATCACTATGATACAAACTCTTCAATATCTCTCTTCATTCCATCACACTAGAAGTATTCGTTCATGTCCATGTTCATCTTTATACCTCTTGGATAAATAGATAATGAATAATTATGAGCTTCCTCGAACAGATCATTCTTAAAATCTATTATGGAAGGAATAGATACATGATTCCAAAGCCTTATCATTATATCATAACCAACGTTAAACTTACAAACATTTTTATCTTTATATTACAGCTCCATGTCTTCCTTATACTATTGTTTAATCATGATATGGATAGAGGATTAAAATTTTATTTGATAAAGTTATGTTTTTTCCATTTCCTTCATGATCCCTATCTCTATTATTTGAGAATCCAAAAAATATTGGATTATTTGGGATCCCCATCATGAATACACTACCATGATCCATTGGACTCAAAGCATCAGCCACCTTGTTCTCTTTTTCTAGGTGGTAATGTATGGAGCAATAATGATCATTTATGAAATCCAACCATCTACTCTGGTGCATCTTTAACTCCTTCTATATGAATATATATTTCATACTATTCTGATCAGTATATATATCACACTTTTTAAATACTAATAGTGCATCCATATATTTAAAGGAAAAATTATCGCCGCTAACTCCAAAACCTGAGTTGTGTAATTTTTCTCATGAATGTTTAACTGATGCGAGGAACAAGAATAACCATGGTATTCTTTATATGAACACATCCCAATTCATTCTTGTATAAATCAATAATGATTACAAACACTTCTCTACTGCATGTTAATGTATGAATTGGTGCACTGACCAAGCATATCTTCAGTTCCATGAAATTTTCATCACAATCATTTGACCTATAGAACATGAAACCCTACCGAGTTAACTTAGCCAATGAATTCGATAGTCATGAAATTTTTTTCATATCCTATCGATTACATCATTATAAACCAACAAAACTATAGGTCTTCATTACCATGGTCGGTCTAGGACAACATTCAATGGCCTTCATCTTTGATGGATCAACTAGTATACCATCTCTAGGGACTATTGGACACAAAAATGATACATTTTGCATCAAAAATTCACACATTGATTTTTTTTCAAATAGATTATCCCTCCTTAGGGTATTTTATAATATTATAATGTTTTCTTTATTCTCTTCATTTCTCATTGAATATATAAAAATATCATCTATAGAGGCTACCAAAAACTAATCAACGCAATCCCTAAAAAATCTATTCATTAAATACATGAATATATAATGCCCATTACTAAGTCCTAAAAAAACTACTATATATTTCTAGTGTCCATAACTTTTATGAAATTCCATCATTCATATATCACACTTCTTGAACCTCAATTGTTGATATCATGAATGATGTTCAAACAGGGAAATGTATTGATCTCTACACAGATGATCAAAGAATTCATCAATACAAGGAATATGATACTTGTTCTTCATTGTGATTTTGTTAAACTATCGATATTCAATGAAGAGTCACATTGATCCATCTTTATTTTTCATAAAATGACCAGGTGAACCCCAAGGTGACACACTTGGTCAAATGAATCCCTTATCATGGTTTTCTTGGAGATGCTTCTACAATTTGTACATCTAAATTGGGGCAATTTTATAAGTATTCATTGAAATTAATGTGTAACAAGTTATGAGTTTTATTGACAACTAAACTTCAATGTTTCTGGAAAGTTTGTAAGCTCTTTTGGGAAGAAAAATTAAAATTAATAGATAGTATGAACATCATCAATGCCAATTTTGACCCAACCATTTAACATAAAATTCAATTTTGAATAAAAATTAATACCAATACATTGGATTCAATCTATACAGGAAGTTCATACATTTCATCGGATTAATGTATGATCATAAGAGGGTTTTAAGTATCAAATAAAACATCCCATCATCAATAATTGATGTGTTATATATGAAGATAAATCCAATCCATACCAATATGACATCATATTTAATGAAATGAAGAATAAAAATATTTGACGGAAGCAAATTACCAAAATAGTCAAATGGAGAGGTATCATAGACATGGGATGAAATTATCATACCATTAGTTATATTCACTAATAATTCCACATCTAATAATTTCTGCTAAATCTTAATACCATTAGAAAATTCCTTATATATGATAGAGTGGGTAAATCCAATATAAAATAATAAATTTTATGTTCTGGAGTGGATTATAAGTGTAACATTTACCACGTCATAATCACAACCCTCAAAAAAACATTGATAACATGTGATTTCCCCTTGTCTCTTCGTTTAAGAGGTAACTGATGTCAATCGTCATCATTATCCCTTGTGTTTGGAACTGGTCAGCATAACGACCATTCTCCTTACACTTGAAGCATTATTTTTTTAGGTTGATCATTATAGGTATATTTCCTAAAATTTTCATCATTGGCTGACTTCTTCTTATCTGTGCGATAATAAATTGCCCAATGGAATTATATTCCTCACATATAACACTTATTAGATCCCATAAGATAATTCCCTACTTGCTTCAATCAACACATAGAGAATAAAGGAAGGATCCACTTCATCACTTCATGGTGATTATTTTTTTTCTTTGAACTCCACATTACTTTTCATGTGAAATCCTTAAGATTGATATATAAATCCAACCTC
Organism: Viscum album; assembly: GCA_963277665.1. Taxonomy (NCBI): domain Eukaryota; kingdom Viridiplantae; phylum Streptophyta; class Magnoliopsida; order Santalales; family Viscaceae; genus Viscum; species Viscum album. Next base: position 674,244,679 of record OY728126.1, read on the forward strand.
TATTTCAACATTTATTGCAAAATTCACTATATCATCAAAGAAATAGAACCCCCTTATAGATAACACCATTCAAAGACATGTATTTAATCCAAATTAGATCATATCGACAATACATTTTGGTTGTATGATAATTCCATAATTGTAACCTGAATGTCTTGTGAAATTAGCTTTGTAGGTACCAATAGATTCATCATCCTTTTTATTTAACTTAAGGAACAAATTTTCTATATTTTTAAAAAGAACACGAGGAATGTACATATTGAATAATATGTTATTCAACTCAACCCAATCCATGGATTCAATTTTATTTTTATTCCTTGTATTATTGATTAGTGCCCACCTCTGGTCTAATTCACCTTCAAAATGATAAAAATCTTGAATGACTTTCTCATGATCAAAATAAATGATAATAGATATTATTTGTTTAGTGGTACTGATCTGGGGTTCAGTAGAAATTGGATCATAATTTCTACTAAAATAAGGTGGGCATTTCCTCATAAATTACTAAAAATAATATTTGTCCCTCTTTTTTTTCATATGTAATTGTACTAGGATTGAAGGATAAACTGATTTGGGTGAGAATATAAATGAGATTTTTCATTACTAAACCTAGAGAATTTTGTTTCTCAAGAGGAAGATCATTACACTGTCTATAGGAATCACAACTAATGTGGTTCCTTCATATTCCAACCATTGACTAAAAGAAAAATTATGGTGTAGGAAATAATTACCATAATGAGGAAATACATAATCATGAAAATTTATCTATAATATGTATAAATTTTGACAGATTCCTTAATCCATGACAATATAGGTTTATCATAGGGTATCCATAGACAACTTCTTATTTAAATACTTCATGATGGTTCATGAAGAGTCTATGAATTCTCAAAGAAAATTCACCTAGAGTGTTAAATTAAGTGTGCAGAAAGACTTGTTTTCGTGTACCAGGTTATTCCAAGTTAGGCCCAACACACCTTGGTAGAGTTTTTATCCTAGGTATATCTCTACAGATCCAAAAAAACTTGTGGAATCTAGAAAAGAATATATTTTAAAAAAACCACACACTCTAACCTTTACTAAAATTCGTGGACATTTTATACAATTTTCTTTATCCTTTGACTTATCAGGAGATATGTCGTTAGGGTTCTCAGTAAGGTTTTATCATCCTAGCTTATAAAGGCTAAGAAAAAATTCCCATTGATACAAACTATAAAGGCCCCCAATTTTATTACATCAACATTACTTAAATTTTGAAGATTACATAAAACATTATACAAATAGATTCCCTAATAGCATACTAGTCTAGTGCCTTTGGAAAAATAGAAACATAATCATGAGTATGTAAGTCAGAAACATTATCTCCCACTAGTATCTTCATATCTAGAAGGATTCTTAGACACATCAATCATAATACCTATATTCATAACCATAGAAGGCAAACATAAAAAAGAGTGAACTCAAATGCCTAGTAAGGGTAATAATGGGAGATATTTAAGCATAAACATTAGCATAGTGGAATGTGAATGTGATCGTAACAATATATGATCATACCTTGAATATCATAAGACCGAAATATGAATCATGGAATTAATCATGGTAGTTCATAATACACGAATCATTATTAAATAAGGAACATAATCCCTCAAACAATATCATAGGAATAATATATGGAATTATGGAATACATAAAAGTGAGATATCATTCACTACGAGAAAACCGCCGCGAAAATACCGCCGCTAAACGGCAAAAAAAAATTATTTTTTTAAAATTATTTTTTTTATTTTTTTTTTAATTTTATTCAAGGATTAGCGGCGGTTTTTTAAAAAACCGCCGCAAAATAGCGGCGGTTTCGGTAAAACCACCGGGAAATAAAATGAAAAAAATAAAAAAACGT